>CM046880.1:186211693-187476975 GCA_025667525.1 Glebionis coronaria | reverse complement strand
ATGGTGTACACCTTTATCTTTTTCATTTTTTCTCCACTACGATGGGTGGTGTAAACACACACAGTTTTGCACCATACCAAAACACACACACATAAACCTCCATGGCTCTCTAAACAACTGCGGGTAAACCCTAATCCAAAAAACATACAAAATCAATCGATCTTTGATCTTTGATCTTTAATCTTTGATTCACAATCAATTGTAATACCTTAAACAGGACTATCGTAACATCTTTGATCTTTGATCTCAATCGTCTGTTTATTTTTTTCATGTAACCCTAATTCATGATCTACCATTCTTTGAAAGATCAGAGCTATCAAGAAATCAAGCACTAATCAATTTGATTTGGCCTGCAAAAACATGGTATGAGGATCTACCAACGGTGTCAAACATTTGTCACCTTGAAGTAATAGCTTGGATGCTTCTACTATGGATCTTAAAACTGACGGCCTCACCACTGTGTTGGTAAGCTGATTTAATATAAAATAAATTTCAATTAGCTGCAACAGTCTTCCTCCCTTATTTTCCCGATCTAATTTATCTCTAATATCGTATCTCTACCCTTATTAATCAATGACGGGGTGGTTTTGCTATAGTATTAATTTTTATGATCCTTCTTTTTAATCTTAACCCTAGATTTAATCAAATAAACCACTACATCTTCAAAAAACCCAATGGTGAACCTGTATTTAAGAAAAATGGGTCAACCACTGTTGATATTTAACAGAATTTCTTTTTTATAAGACCCCTCCACCGATAATGTAACTGTCGTCACATTACAAGCAAGGGGATTGATTGGTTGGGATAGAAAACTCGTAACCTCTACCTTAGGATACAACAACAGATGAATCAATTTTCTGAGATTGATTTTGAGATTAAGGTTACTTGATTTTTGCATATCGTGTACAAATGGGAAATTATTGTGATTGATTTTGGGGCAATCACAATATTACTAGACTCAGAACTTCTGTCTTGGAGGCGAATTTCAATCAGGACACATTGGCTCCCTGATGGGCCTAATTTTCCCATCACTACCATGATATGCAACAACATTGTCTTCATCACTAGAGGTATCATTTGAAGAAGTTAACTCTTCGTTTAAATCAGGTACTGCAGCGACATTCAAGTCAAGCCGTGAAGAAGATGGTAATCCATCAGCTTTCGATGTTTTGGGTTTGCCATCTGGCCAAGCTTACTCAAATCTGCTCCACAAATACCTTCCAAGTACCCGCGTTCTTCAACCCAAGCTAGACGACGCAGGATGATATTGAAATGAACTATGGTTAGATATGTTAACTTCTATATAATAACAATAGATTTGAATATTTACAAGTTTGACATTATAAGTCAAAGAATGGCATGCATAATCTGTTATGTGTAGGTTGGGGAGAGAGGATTAAAACTACCGGGGGGACAAAAAGCAAAGAATAGCAATTGCAATGAATGACAAGGGCATTGGATTCAGAATCAGAAAAGTTAGTATAAGAGGCATTAGACATGTTCATGATCAGTTGGACAACAATTGTGATTGCTCACCGCCTTTCCACCATACACAATGCGGATCTTGTGGTCGTACTGCAACAAGTTGGTGTTTTGGAAGTCAGAACTCATGATGATCTTATAGCCAAAGGGGAAAAAGGTGTCTATTCTAGGCTTATAAAGATGCAAAAGGTTGCGCATGAAACCGCTATGAATAATGCCCTTAGTGCAAGGTACTTACTAAACCCAACTTCAGTTTCATGCTTATACAAACTAATATCTGAACTGGAAATCAATATGGACACCTTCAGGTTTTTCGAAAAATTGTGACCATTTAACGTCGAAGCTTTTTTTTTTGAACGATTTCACGTCGAAACTGATCTATTATCAATCATCAGTGACCAAGAAGTCATCCCGATGTACGTCATGTTTACAACCCTCATTTGGTTATAACTTCTATAACATATTACAATTTATTGTTTTATAGGCCTTTTTTATGCAAGACCATCAATAATTTCACCAATAATCACCCGAAACTCATCTTACGGGCGATCACCATCCTCTAGAAGATTATCCGATTTTTCAACCTCAGACTTTAACTTCATAATTGACAGGAAAATACCCAAGCTAGCTTGTTGAGAAGCTTCCATTTTAACTACAAGCAGGTTCCTTCTTGCGTTTCGTGAAAATGAACTCACCTGAATGAACTTACGCTTTTATCGGTTCAATAGGTTTCTGTAATTTGTGGGTCTCTCAGTGCATTCTTTGCTTAAGTCCTTAGTGTCGTCTTAAGTGTATACTACAACCAAGACCAAGAATACATGGTTAAAGAAATCGGAAAGTATTGTTACCAGTTTGTGTTCATCTAATATGTACACAACACAAATACATTAGGATTTTATCTAATGTGTAATGCGTTTATCTCTTCGTGTTAAAGAAACCGAAGGTTCACTAAAACTAATGTCCCGTCTTGAAAAGCACTTCGTTTTTAACTAATCCTACAAACCTTTTATTAACAATCTACCCACCAAGAAGGATGATACATGTCTTGAATTGTGTTAATACCATATGTGATGTAGCCAAGGTCGCTCATGCTGATCCAATCAGATAAAGAGGTGAAAGGGGACGGATTCCTGGCTGAAAAGGTATCAGTTCACTATATGTATAAAAGGATTGTAGCTTACATTTGTAAGTTTAATTTATTTAATTACCCATTTCGCATGTAATCTCCGTACTAATGTTATGCAGATTATCTTCTAATATGTTATCAGTTCAAAGGGTGAAAGAGTCCTTAAATCAAAGGTATTTTAAAATGTTAAACTATTAAATAAGAAAATTCAGAATGTTATCTTAAGGGAACTAGCTGTCATGTATTTAGTACTATTTTTTACGAGATATTTTGAAATGTTAGTTCGTTCTTATTGTTAAATCAACGTGTGTGTAGACCAAACGAGGGGGTCAGTAAGTGGCTTCTACCCAAAGAATATTAGAGTAATTGAAAATGCAGTAAAGCCAGGTATGGGTTCTTCTCTAATCTTCAAATTTCTTAATTTTATCGATCAACACTATTTACAAGTCAAGTTGTTATATTTGTCTTTGAGTGAACGCTCAGGGGTGTTTGGATTAGCTTATTGTAGGGGCTTTTCAACTTATTAGATTAGCTTATTATTTGACATTAACCAACTGGAGTTAAGGAAAAAGGGGACGGACAACTACTGCTCGGCTTCACGTAAGACTCTAGAATAGTACCTATTTTGTTTAGTTAGGGTTGCAAGTATAGAAGCCCAATATGAAGAACTAAAACCAGTTCTATTTGGCATCACAACAGCAACAAGTTTTAGCACATGCCTAGGCCCAAGGTAACCATGACGCTTCGCTAAATTATGTCTAATTCATGTCTCTAATATAACTTAATTTTAGCTTACAACTGTATACTTGATTTGTTTATTATGTATCACGCTGCCATCGACCACACTTATAATTATTAGAGATTATTTAGTTGTATTGTATAATAGTGTGATTATTAGTTTGTCTTTAACATAAGTATTACGAGTAAAAAAACAAATCTTCTACTATGTACTTAGGCAGCTAGGCCATGGGGAGTGGTCATGTTATCTCACAAAAGAGGTCTATATGGCATGTGTTCCTAAGCGGAAACACCAATCTGCTACTTCCCGTTCCCGAAAATTATCCCGTGTGGTAAATTCTTCCTGATGCGTCCCGCTTCACTCTGTACCTATATGATGTTAACAAATTTTTTGCTTATACATTGATCTTAGCTGTTTCTAGATGATTTTGCCCATAACCTGAATTGCAAGAAGTTATGCTATGGGTCAAGCCTGTTGTAGAGTAGTGTTAATAGAACATAGCCGTTGAAGAGTAGTGTTAGACGAAAAAGATTAACAAGGAGTTGATTTATGTCGACAAGTTCATTCTCTGTGATTGAGGCTGCAGTGAAGCTCTCGACTACCTGACAGTTGGATATAGATTAATTAAGTGACTGTTATTGCAAAAAATGAAAAGAAACATGATAAGCTCCTACATTTAGCAAACACACTGCCAGTGATGACAGAACAGTTAAACAACAGTTCCTTGAAGTAAGTTCTTCCAACTTTATTCTCAATAATTGTATCATATTGTGGTATGGACTTGATTGTCTCTCCTTTTCATATCATAGCAAAAAAAATTTTACTCTTCAAAATAACCAATCATAGCAACACTTATAAAAAAACATACATATCATTAAAATAACCAACGTTACAGAAGTTAGCTTCTAATTAATTGACACTGAAGTCCATAATTGCCACCACTTTTTTATGCAACCTATTTTTTTCTCATCTCTAATCTTAGTATCTCACTAAGAGCTTCAGGATATATGAAGTTAGAGGTTATCTTCAAAATTTGGTTATTATGTCATAGTTTTGGTTGAGTGACATAACTAGAGGTGTAAGCTTGCATTTTTTTTGTTGCAGATGGTTGTTCACGTCATGAGTGAGATACTGAATATAGTGACTGAGGCTATGGTATTGGATAATCGAAAACCTCCGAATGGTTGACAGTTTAAGAACTCAGGTATTATGACATGCTAAAAATTGATTTTAGTTTTTTTTTCTTTTTTGTGAAGACTGCTTGAAGATATTTTATGTTTATGGGATTACAGTTCAATGGTGTTTTTCATTAGTCTAGAGTGATCCAGAAGAGAAGAGGCTTCGAAGATTTAAAGCTTGTGATGAGGTCAGACGAGAAAACAAACATCCTAAAGGTTCACAATATCTTTTTCTTACAATTTGTTTGTGCTTTATTAGATATATTTTAATACTAACTGAATGCATAGAGCTCCGGTGGTTAAGTAGATCGGAATGATATTGCGAACACTTGAACAAATTAGAGAAAATTGTATAAAGCAACTTGAACAAATGAGGACATCTTTTAAACCACCCTCATGTCACATGTGACAAACTGGAGGAACCGTGTGTCAACTTTGGTACACAAGATGACATAGTAAATGTCATAGTTTTGGGAGACTGATATTCTTCTTTCCAATTGCGCCCATTTTCATTTGAACAATTCGAATTCTTACATAAAAAACCTCACATTTCATTTTCCATTAGTGTTCTCCCACACTGAAATTATAACTAAAGGTAATGATTGATATATTACCTCACAGCACGTACATGCCATGGTGTAATAACACCAAATCTGACGTTGAGCTGCGTTGGCTGGCGTTACTACAAGTCGTGTTTGTATTTTTCATAATGATAATAAATCTTTAGGTAGAAGCCATTATAGTTGACTTCAATATACAACCATCAATAGGATTTAATTGATTGACCACTATGAGCCTATGATTTAATAAACACTTTGAACTATAATATTTTCAATTACAAAAAACTCATTTAAAAGGCTAGAAATCGTGATTTAGATTTGAACTGAATTGTACATACTGGATCTGCATCACAAGTTCAAACAGCTCAACAATTGACACCGGTTTGTGATTCAGTCAGTAATCAGCTTTTAATGTTTGCATAAAGAGGTTACGCTTTTTAGCATCTGTTTATTTAGGTTCAAATTATATTGTTTACCCCACACATTCAGAACGTAAAGTTAAACAGTTACTACTGTGTTGTAAGTCTTATGTTGGCTGACTAATATTTCTATCTGGTTTCTTGATCTTTTTGTTGGTCTAGAATTTCGTTGCTGAAGCACTGGTCCAAGGTTATAACCTATACCCTGGTCATGCTATTGCTTATCCATTTCAAAAACCACCTGCCGCCCATGCATGACCCCCTGCTGCCGACTATTATGGTGGGCATGTGTACGGAGGGAATGATGGGTATTGAAGTTTTTGACAGATAAGCCTTTGTGTAATTTCCTTATGAATGACAACATGTATGGAGGGATGTAATAAGATGTTTCTGTTTAGAAATAGCGAGATCTTATTAATGATCTGCTTAGAACGTGAGATTTCATCTCTCTTTTTCATTTTAATTCATTTACCTCAGTCAATGTTAACTGTGTGTTTTGACGTCATTTTGGGACCTGATACAATTCTATACACACTGGATTGAACAACTGTAAGATTTGTTTGGCAGTTTTAGTTACATCTTTCGTCTCACATGTGTATATTATGTATGTGCTTTAGTAATTCTCTAAATACTATCTATGTTATCTTTGGTGTAGGTTGCCCATGCAGCCAAATATACAAAGGTCCCACATTTATGTCAGCAACAGATGCATGATATGAGGTGCCATCGCCCTTGACAGGCTGTCAGTAAACCTTCTAAGTATCTCAGATTTCATCACTTAGATTTTTCTTGAAGCTGCAAATCATTTTTGTAGTAATTGGGTGGAATTGGGTTAAATTTTATTCTTTTTTACAAGCCACGTGTTGACTATGCTATTGATGGCTCAAATGTCGTTGAAGATGGTAAACTTTGCATAAGTTATATAGAGAAGGGGTAATTGCATATATCTACTTTGGTCCAGTTCCTGTTAGAGGTAACCAACTACCAAAAATATTCATCAAATAATCTGAAACAGTGACTGATCAGTGATGATGTAGCAGCATATGTGCACGTGTTAGGGCTTTAGTTTGAGAATTTGCATTAGAGTTTAGTAATTTACAGTGTGTTTATCCACGCAAAGAGTCAAACTAAGAGTTTGCCACTTGGGAGTTGAGAGTCAACATCACAGGTGTACAAGCCAGTACTTTCGCCGTGAAAATGAACGGTATGCATCAATATTTTTCCCAAAAGATAAAGAACCGTTGATGATGCGTTATGGTAGTATTGGAACCATATAAGGCTAAATGGCCATATAATATACTGTAGACTTAAGCAAGTATCTGGTGGAAACTAACTATTGATATTTGTTTCCTTCTGTATGTCGTATACTAATGGTGAACCACTGAACCAGTGATCATATGTATAATATAATGGATAACATGAATGCAATTTGATTGTGTTCATAGTTAATATAACTTGCATTAGTAAGTAGCTAGCACAATGGCGGGGATATGCTACGCAAGAGATCGAAAATGTCATGACCTGCAAGCTGATCAATTTTAAAATGTCACATGACATATAAATATTGTTATACACCTAAGATTCAAAATTCTAAGTAAAAAATAAATATAAAAATCAAATGTTTGACAAAATAGATTCATGAAATCTAGACCAAATTAAAAAGTAAAAAAACAAGGGTTTAATGATATGTACCTTCGTCTACAAAGAGGAAACCAACAGGAGCAGCATAAACTAAATGACCTCCTTAAATATCTAAGGGCCCGTTTGGTGAACATCAAACTTTAGGACTAACATTTAATTTAGGATTTTATCTAAATATATAGAATGGCATTAAATAAAAATGACCCACATAAAAATATTAAACTACGTAACATAAATAAAAAGAAAACAAAAAAAAACGTGTATAAAGGTTCTAAAATAATAATATAAATTATTTGAAGTGAATGGTGGAGATATAGTATGGGCCCACATTTACTATGAAAGAATGTGTAAAGATAAATTTTGCTCGGGTTTTATAGATACCAAAATTTTGACACTTATCCCCAATATTGGGGCCCACTTTAATACACCAAACAGCAGGATTTAACCCTTATCCTGAATATTTTCTAATAAACCATCTACCAAACAGACCCTAAATTCGTTGTGAAACTAACTAATGAACTCAATAAAATAAAAATGTTTCACTATAACACTAGAATAGAAATTTACGTACCAAGAAAGAAAAAACAATTTTTTACGAAAGTAACTTGTAGATGAAGAATTTAACCTTTTTAATATAGTTAAATACTTATTATTTGATGTTTGGAACCATTTTTTCCTTTTCCCATAGCAAACCGGTTTTATTCTAAAAATCAGATCAGTTTTTAAACCAGTTTAGTTTAAGTCACTCGGTCAATATTGGTTTAAAACATGTGTTGGTAAGGTTTTAATCGGGTTTTAACATGTTTGTAACTGAATTGATTCGGTTTTAACCGGTATTAAATGGATTGGTTGGTTTTAACCGTTTTTCATCGAATCTAAAACCGACATTGGTCAGTTTATTAAAACGGTTACGAACCGTCAGATTGTTTTGAAAAGACTGGTATTAGAAAACCTGGTTTTTTAAAACTTGTTTTAGATAACCAGTATTTTAAAATAATGGGTTTTGTTAATCATGTAGTTTCGTCATGATCCAAAAAGAAAAAAAAACAAGACTGGTTTTAAAATACTGGTTATCTAAAACCAGTAATAAGTTCCTAATAACGAAACTGCGTGATTAACAATTAACCAATTTATATCTAAAGGGAACACTTTCCTATTTAATTGTCGTTGTTTATAAGATTGTTGTTATTCATGAACATTCTCTTTATGTGTTGCTATTTATATCTTTTATCTATCTACTTAGTATTATCTATTTCCTTCGTCTCATAAGAAGTGTTCACTTTCACTTTTTTAGTACTTTCTGTTCAAGTTAACCATAAATGTTTTTTATTGTGTCATATAATATTTGATAAAAAGTATACTAATGAAAATCATTTGACACTCAAACTATTAATATAATTTTCATCAAATATTATACACGTACATTGGAGCCAATCATTGTTGACCGCAAAACAAATTTAATATATCCAACGCTTAGACAAAATAATATATCCTAAAAAGATACTCTCTCCACCCCAAGATTATTATCATTAAAAAAACACAAAATTTAAAAAAAATCATTTATTACGATTTTCTCTATATTACTCTTTAGAACAATAACAACTTACCCTTAGCTCATTAATTAACATATAATTTAAAGTTTGAAATAACAATTTCATGTAAAGGAAATATATTAAAGTTAATCAACCTTCTGAATCTATTAATTGACAACTAAATTCATGTCGGACAAAACACATCCATTGAGTGGGTCAAGCCTTTATAAATCAAATATCAGTTTCCTTTTAAGTTTTCTTCTAACAAAAACGCGTCCCACAGGAAACAGATATAACTAATATACAAACGTACGTTTCAAAAAGATTTACGAAACGAACCCGCCCATTGGGCGGGTTATGCCGCTAGTATATATATATATATATATATATATATATATATATATATATATATATATATATATATATATATATATATATATATATATATATATATATATATATATATATATATATATATACATAGGGTAGGGATACACAAAAAAGTGCCTTAAATTAAAAAGTCTAGGAAGGATTATAGGAGTGACATGTGTCACTTAGCCACATCATCATGCTAGTAATGTTATAAAATAGCTTATCCAGTCTGGTAAAGAAATATTTTATCGTACCTTCCTATAGTCAGAAGCAGCCTGCAAATGAGCTATCAACCCAAGCCAGTAAATGAACCCGATCTAATTCATGTGGTGGTTGGTTAAGCTTAGAGGAAAATGCCTTTTATCATTTTTGGTAATGAAATAAGCTAATAAGCATAATCCATTAAATTAGAGATTTTTGAAAACACGTAAACTTGATTATAGCAAGTCACAAACCTGAGCATGACCACCCTGAACTTCTTTTAGTAGGGCTAGTCAATCTTCTTTGATATCAAATGCTCACTTGGTTGTTTTAACCTTCGAGGAAACTATACGAGTCAAGAGCTGTTTCCTCATTAACCACACCGTCACTCAAACTATTATCACTTCTTATATAATAAAGCTTATCTTGTGACACAACCAAAAGAACCCCATCACTTCTAAGCGCAACACGGTGATGAAAACTCAGTTCCTTGTTTATCTTGTATAATAAAGCTTATATTATCGCTTCATTATAACATTAAATTTATCGGTAAATGCTCTGTGTGCGAATTCAGTTTATTACAGTATCATTTATGGAAACTACAGAACTAATCACCACCAGTCTGCGAATTCAGTTTATTACCAGTCTATCTTCAGAGGCGTCTCTGAATTTGTCAACCAAGTTATGGCCAGAAGATCAGCTAAATAATATCATTAATTGTTATATGTGCGCTTCACTCCCACTTTCACCACTGCATGCCTGGTGGGCCATCCACCTTAACCTTTGGAATGAATGTCTATGCTTAGTCCGAGCAGTACATCCAATGCCCATGAGAAGTCCAACAGCCATGAGCAGTACGTCGCATACGCGTTTCCTTGGTGTTCTGCAAACACACCGTAAAAACAAATAAAATAAAAAATATTTAGGAGATTGTACACATTAATGATAGACAGTGACGATTTTCAGCCTGGTTACTCATCCCTTTTTAGAAGTAATGCTTCAGAATTTCTGACTAAAGTTAATCGAGAATGAAATTTCTAAAACTACCTTGAGCCTGGAAGCATAGAATTATCGGTGCTGATATCTGCATACATGTTACCATTTGCTGGTGGGGCAACAGGATCCCCCAGCACAACCGCACAATCAGCATCTGCTTCAGAACTCGTCTGCCTCTGCGGAGGCCGATAGCTCAATTCTAGTAATCTACGTTGTTTTTATTTATGTCCAACTATGAAGAATATATTTATTACGATCTACACATTTTAAACCTTCTTGGTCACTCTTTCTATAACAAAAAGAAGCAACAACAAAATCCAAAAAAGGCATAGTAATTATCCTCTTCACCAATAATAGCTTGCAACTTTCTTCCACTGTTGTCATTATATTGTCACCTGAGATTCGAGTCACTACCGTTATTTTTGTTGGACTATCACTTAACTTGTTTCTTCATTGGGCTAAGGAATTTGGGTGGTCAATATCATCATTTCCCTTATTGATCATTGTGTTCATAAGGATAAAAAAGACTGCCAGTTGAAAATATTGCACGCCCCTACACAATGATAAAGTGAGAATAAATATATTAGTATCAAATATACATAAGGAAAACTGAAAACACATGCAACACCTTATAACATATATAATGT
The DNA here is from genome assembly GCA_025667525.1 of Glebionis coronaria. NCBI lineage: Eukaryota > Viridiplantae > Streptophyta > Magnoliopsida > Asterales > Asteraceae > Glebionis > Glebionis coronaria. Next base: position 187,466,082 of record CM046880.1, on the reverse strand, counting down.
CAATTAACTTCATTCCCCGTTAAGGATACACATACTATAGGGAAGTAATGCAACACGTAACTGTTACTTTGCATCATTGCTCGCCCTGGAATGAGATAAAGGAGTAGTGACAACTGTCTATCTGCACTTAAGATATCACTTTAAGGCTAGAGATAGCAAGTGTAGTGACGCCATTAACTTATCAGTAGACAGGGCATAGATAAGAACAGTTCGGATGAGTTGTAGAACCGTTTTACATGTAACTACTTTAGCGAGCCAATTAAGACGAGGATAGAACTTTGACCATTTCGGGAGTTGCCTGGTTACAAAAACACATCTTTCTTTACATCACTGATATGATCCCTATTTAATTTATTATTCAAATGACTGAATGAGTAATAGGTTACTTGAAGAAGAACCACCAACCTTGTAAATTTAGAGTTGTATCAAACCATCTTCTCATTTTATTCAAAAGAAGCGTTATTACTGCCGCAAAACTGACTTGAATTTGCCACTCAGTTTCTGCACCACCTTCAAAAATTTCAATATTTGAAGAACATTATATAGGGATACAAACCTGAGGAACACAGTTTCCTTTAGTAATGGATAAAATCCTATATATATATACTTTTACTGTTAAAAAGAAGTTATGAATCAAGTGAGATTAGTAACACCATATCAGACAACAACTTCGATATCACACGTATACCATCTCTTCTTTTGGGGACTGCTTTTCACCTGATTTGGATGAATCGAATGATTGATGAATCATTTTATGATGAATTAGTTTTTGATGAATCGAATTAGGCTGGTGATATCTTTTTAGGGTTTCAGATGAAACTATGTGTTTTTATAGGATGGGTGTGTGTCGTGGATCAAGGATCCAAGAAAACTGGGGTAATAGGGCTTAGAGAAAAGAGAGGTATTTTATGAGATTAGGGTTTGAGAAAAAAGGAGGGTGTTGACTGACCCCGTATAAAAAAAATTGCGAAAAAGGAGGGTGTTGAGTGAACCCGTCTAAAATATGCGTTAAAAAAAGTAGCGTTTGGAAAACGCGTTTTTGGCCAAACAGAATACAAAATCCGAAAATTTTAGAGATATTTTAGGTAAAAGTGAGATTATTTAGCATTTAAACAAATTTTATTGGCTAAAAGATGTGACTGGGATATGACTGGATTAAAATGTGTGGTTTCAAATCATAATTATACCTATATATAATATAAAGATATATATTATATATATATATATATATATATATATATATATATATATATATATATATATATATATATATATATATATATATATATATATATATATATATATATATATATATATATATATATATATATATATATATATATATATATATATATATATATATATATCTATATTATATATAGGTATAATTATGATTTGAAACCACACTTTTTAATCCAGTCATATCCCAGTCACATCTTTTAACCAATAGCATTTGAGATTTTCCTAAAAAATCTCAAAACATTCCTAAATTTCGTCACTTCTTCCTAAAAAAACTCTAAAATTTTCGGATTTTGGTCAAAATCGCGTTTTCCAAACGCTACTTATTTTAAACGCATTTTTTTTATACGGGGCATTTTTTTATACGGGTCAACACCCTCCTTTTTTTCTCAAACCCTAATCTCACAAAATGCCTCTCTTTTCTCAAAACCCTGCTACCCCATTTTTCTTCAATCCTTGATCCATGACACACACCCATCCTAAAAAAACAGAGTTTCATCCGAAACCTTAAATTGTATCTTCATTATTCATATTAATAAAAAAACATTAACAAAGATCTTCTTATTTTCGGTATCATCATTGATTCAATGTGTTATCAGCTTCGCAAGGTAAATCTTAAAACTATCGTATTCATAAACCCAACAAAACAACATGAAATAAATACCAAAATAACAAAGCGGAAGTCCAGGTAAAAAAACAATTGATTTATGTAATAAGCAAAAATTATTCAGAGAAATCACATGTTTTATATGTTGTTTATCTTCCAATTTAATTGTATGTCATAAAGTTCTGGCACAATAATTGATTCAAATTATCATAGGGTCATAAGACCATCGGCAGCCCATGTCTTGTGTTTTATAGCTGAAGACATCTGTTACAACTTCTCATTGGTCCATGGTAACATTTACTATTGTTTTAGAGTCCTATAGGATTATGTTTTCTCAATATACAGGTTCATCTCATTACTTTTAGCCCTAATATTATTACTCCTCCAAAAATAGGTTTACATCTCATGAACAGATTAATGGTAAGGTTTATATATATCAATGCTCATCTTTTCAATATCATTCATTGGTATCTATGACTGAGGAACTCACATGCTTTGTTTCTATTCAATTACAGCCAAGGATATGGCAGGATCTACAACATGGCTTGGTAGAGGCTTTTCTTGTGTTTCCCATCAGAGTAAAGAATATTATTGGTACCTATAATTTAATTTTATACCTGTCCAGGAGCTAATCAGGTATAATAGTTAATAGATATGTTTGATTCCGGTTTGAAAGCTATGTGTTATACGGATCCAATGGGTTATTACTTCACTGGGTTATTACTTTTCCATAAATGAAACTTATTGTCACTTATCTACTGCAGATTAAAAGTAAGCCAATTAGCCTTTTTGGTAGTTATTTTCTTAGTAAAATTTTATGTATTAAAAAGATATAGTAAATAAACGGACCTCTGCTTTTACGAAATTAGTTATATTGTACGTACTTTCATAAAGAAAATAACATTACCATCCCATTTTGCTTATCTTGCAGTTACATCCTTTTGGCTTGCACTTAGCTTCCTGTTGCTATTTTCCTACCCGTCACCTAAGCTTCCAAATCCAAGTTTTGAGTACCACATGGCTTTCACCGGTGTTGCATTGGGAATTGTAAGAACATCACTTCTAATAATACTGCTTGCTATTAGAACCAAACTTCTAAATTTCCACACTGGGGTTTTTGACGTATAAGTACTCCATTTATTTGCTTATTGTGGTCGTTAAGTAAATTAATGATGTTATTTTAGGCTGACGAGAATCAGGTCTGCTAATATTAATAGGATTGTACAACAATTACTTAATTTATTTCACTACAACCTTCTTCAAATATCAGACCATGTTTAACTGAGGTATATATCTTTTATTTATTTATACAACATGAATATTTTGTGATTTTCACTTCTAATGTTTGCTGAAAAAAGGTGATGTCTGCAAGTGCATTCAGTATTTTGACTTTGTTTTGTTTTGCTATTATTGTTATCCAATAAGTCTTATCTGTCATGGTGATTATCTCAGGACGAAATGCAACATCTAATGAGTCTTGTCTGCCATGATTTCCCCAGAGAAGAGATTATTGCTGTTATTAAGCAAGTTCACATGCATTATTATCTCATATGATTTCGACCTCAAATATGTGTGATGGCTGTCAAAATAAACCTGGTATGATTTAGGGTTGGATATATCACCTCCCTTTTTTACTAAAACAAGGGTGTTTGGCTATTACTTAGTTACTGATGTGATAGTATCCGAACACCCCTGCTTCAGCCAAGAAGATGGTTTATTTGGTAATTCTATTATGTACATTTGTTTCGTCTTAATTTTGGATCCGAACATGTACTTCTTTTGTTATTGGCTGAACTATTTCATTAATAAGGCCAAGATGAAAACATGGCATTCTTAACTTGTGGATCTTAGTCCAAACCTGACAAAATTCACTAATAATAATTATAGATTTTCACATCCTACAAGTAATAATTTGGTGTTTGGGATTACTATTCACTTTTTGCCGTCAACTTTTTTGCTGACTGTATCAGGTACTGAATAATCTTAAAACGGAGTACAATACATTTCTTTTCAACATATAAAATAGATAATTTAATCTTATGAACGTATGACTTGAGTTATCTGAGTTTGTACTAATGTTTCCACATTATTTGTGTATGATTATACTAGAATCCTCCTAAACTGATGACTCATGTGTTACAAACGGGTTATACGCAACAACAGTGAGGGTGTTGAAGGGCTATATGATGTCTTAAGCCTTCTCTCCTTGGAACTGCTACATCGCAGGTGTGTGGCTTTCTTGCTTTTCAATACCGGTAAGTGTCATAGCCTCCACTACCACTACCATAGGATTGACATGGATTATTGCATTTTGATACAATTTAATATACAGGTCATTGACATTCCTTTATACCTTGCTTATTAGAAAATGTTGATCGCCACGGACCATGGTTGACACATTTAGAGAATATGTTGTGATGCAAGTGGTCGTTCGTCATCATACAAGATCGTCAATTATCGGCACTTGTAGAGGAGCCCATGGTTTCAATTATTGAGTTTTTTTCTTCCATTGTGTGAAAAGGATATATAGTTCGGTAGAAAAAATGTTCAGTACGCCAACTGTGAGAAATTGCCATCGTACATCCTTCTCTTACAGTCGATCATGCATTGGAGAAGTTTAATATATAATCAAGTTGGTTTATTTTATTTATGAATTATGATTAATTAATTATGGTCAATATAATTTACTCTCATGTTTTGATAATATCTTTTTGCAAGGATCTTAATACGCTTAGTTTTCAGTCTTAAGTTAATTTTCAGGAGGTTTTTCATATGGAACCTCATCTTCGATCCATATATCAGCAGGTAGACACTGTGTGAGGAGCACCGTAATCCAATTTAAGGGATTTTAGTGTATCATGAGTTCATGTATAATGTGATATTCACTTAACCCATATTATTTTATCTGTTTCATTTTCATTAATTGAAATATTAGGAGAGGAATGAAGTACAGTTGATCTGGCATGCACAGACCATCTATGCGCAGAGCAGCATCCTTTGGATTGTTTGGGAAGTACTTGGAATCTCTTGCAAAAGGGAAAACATCGGATGCTATAAAGAAATTGGGTGTTATTAGAGAAAGAGAAATAGATGCATTACAGATTCAACATGTGATATACTAAAAATTGTTCCGGGTTCAAATGTTCCAGTTGATGGTTTTGTTGTCTCAGGGTCAAGTTATGTTTTACACTTTTTTTATTTGTTTATTTTTTTATATCAGGCCTATTATTACTTTAGACCATTCATTGTTGCGTGAGTTAGTCGGGGCCGATACGCATTTATGCCTTATGAGAGTAGATTTGGTCAGCGGAAAACAAGCCAGGTGTCTTCGTTTATTTTTCTGAAAATGTGACTTAATTGCAGCCCGTTTTACATTTTGTCCTTGGACCTAAATTGTGTTTGCATTTTTGGACCCAAATCCAGGATGAGAGTCAAACCAACACCGGATGATGTTGGCCTGCTACTTGACATCACAACATCAATAGTAGCAGCAGTTTCTCAGACACTACAAAAGAAGTCTGGTCACATGCACGTGGCGACTGATTAGTTCATTTTATGTCTTTCACAAGACTCCCAGATGGCGGATCTTAAGAAAGAATCAAGTGTTAGCGTTGTAAGGATGATGCATGTTGTAGTTTCATATATATATATTATGTCTTTTTCCCTATCTTTACACCCACGATTATATGACTGACATATTATAAAAAAACAGAGTAAACAGAACAATACATTTTATGCACCATTTATTGTAAATGAGCATCCTTTGCTGTTCACTGAACGCAATTCAAAAACAATATATTGACCACCCTTCGAGCTTGCCCTGATATCAGTATTTGCATATGTCGTACAAGTGCAGTTCAGTAGGCATATTGCTTTACATTCCGTTAAATACATTGTGTTGTTAAACCATAAAGTGTGTGTATCTGGCAATTTTACATTAGAATACTTGATAAACCCATCTGTTCCATTTTTACAATACAACAATATTCTCCTTGCAAAACCACCTGTCCAGTCTCCTGTTACCCAACCCCTTCTATTTATCGTCTTAAATTTTACCTCATCTAAGCACAACCATTTTTGCGCATCTTCAGTGTTTCAACTTCCATAAGCGCCACAGGTTGTGTACTTGTCACACGTATCTTTTGGTGTTGTCATGATAACCTCCTCTATTTTCTTATCTTCTTGCCACACTAAACGTTCTAGATTCCCAGAAGCAGTCAAGGTGGACTTGGTTATGACAGAATTAGATAACTATGTATAACCAATAACCGCCTCTTTTTCATTAATAACCATAGTGTATGAAAAGTTCGTGTTGATGGAATGCCAAGGTGACCAACTAAACTGTTCACCGTTCCATTGTCCTTGCTGAAACTTGACCTTCAAGCCATCTCTTATTATCAAGTGAGGATACCACGTGTGTCAATGCCCTAGGTGAAATCCCCTATAAGCGGATCATGAATACTCTTCCGTGATGTTAAATACCATTCGGCGCACCGAACTTTGACTATTATAGAGTGGCCTGATATGTTCTAGATTTCCAGAGTCATAAATCTATGTAGTTAAAGAGACTTTAAAAACAGAATGAATAATGCCGCTCTCTTTGTGATTTTATGTAGCAAATGGTTCAGTTATCAATAAATTGTCTCAGATGAATCAAATATTTTACTTGCTTGATTAGCGTCGATATGAAATGTCAGGCTCTAGCTATGGCTCATTGCATTTTACTAATAGCTCTGTCTTTGTGATGTCATGTAGCGAATGGTTCAGTTCTCAATAAAAATAGTCTCAGATTCATCTAATATTTTACTTGCTTGATCTTAGGTATTTTTTTAGTAAACATATGTATCCTTTTGAAGTTGGAGAAACTCTCATCGAACGATAGTGGTCAATGCAAGAAAACATTGTAACATTCATATATAAATTTTCGGTTTTGCATGTTGATTCAATTGGCATTGACATAATAGGAATATTTCGTCTATTGTTTGATACTTGAATCTCAATTCTCACAGTGACATGCCCATGAATCTTGGTTATTTGCATCTAGAAAGAAGCTAATATACAAAATCTTTCAAGAAGATGAAGAGACGAAAACCAATACTCACATGCTGATGATCAAAATGGTATTAAAAATGCAGAACCACCTCAATCAACAACCTTCAAGTCATTTGGTACGCAGAGAAAAGAAACAAAACTTTTATGGGTACCTGGAAGGATCAACAGGTATCGAGTGATCTCATTTTCATGATTTGATTATATTTTCTTCTAAATGAGAGAAAGAGTTTGATCAATGGCAAATGGTGCATTCTATTGTTATGCAAACTCATAGCTGTAACTTAAGTTCCGTACAATGTGCTACATATATATGCCCTTAGAAAACCAATATGATTGCTACATATATACTCTAAAAGAGAATTATCGGCTTCGTTATCTAGAAATAATGATTTATTGCTACTTTATTCACTGAGCAACTACCTTAAAAAAGAATTAGAGTTGAATTTTGGACTGCAGTCAGTGGCAGGCTGCTTTATATCATTCATTTTGATAGCGATCTGATTTCTCAATTTTAATTAAGCAGCCACATTTGTAATTGTCAATGGTTCATTATCCACGGAATTTGTCTAAACCCTATTAGCTAAAAAAGTGATACATAATTTGCTGCAAGCTTAACTACCCTCTTTTTTCCAGGCAAATACTGCTCAAATTCAAGATGTTTCTTTTCTTAATGCAGTTGTGAAGGTAATTTAGCATGCGAATCTACTTGAGATTTACATACTATAAACCCTTCAGAAGTTGTAAGACCGGATCATTTATTCTATATTTTCTTTAATTATGGCCCTCCATCCCAGAAAATAGTTTTCTTTTGTAACAAGAGGATTATCCTTAAGGACATTTAAGATATTGTTTTGTGTGAAAAGATTTACCACAAACTCAGTTGTCTAATTTGTTACGAAAACTGATAAAAAAGTGATATGTGTCTGGACGTGTTAGAAACTAACAACAAAGTAGTGCCTTCACATGTTGATGACGTGTCTGCCTCCGGATTTGATAATAAAGAAGAAGTCCTTAGCTCTACCGAAGTTATTAATTCTAGGTCGAAAGAATAAGTAAAAGAACCAGTTAATCAAAATCAAGATAGCATTGTCCCAGATGTAACCGTTGTACAACAAAATGATAATCCATAGAACATTGACGATAAATCATCAGGATTAATTTACAATTCAGATCTTGATGTGCTTAGTGCAGAAACTTCCTTGCTAACTTTGGGCTCATCTCAAATTACCAGGAACTTCTGATAAGCAAAGATGGAAGTGTTATCATGATACTTGCTTCAATGTTACATTTATTGCTATTTCATGATTTTTGCTTTTAAAAAGATTCTACAAATAACATTCTATCTTTTTAGTAGATTTCAAGAAATCCACAAGCTGCTAGGTGAAAGTCATTTGGTAATATTCTCGCTGAAGTCCGGTCAGGAGAGTTCCAGGTTACCAATGCATATGTTTACTGTTTGTAATATTTTAAATAGAACCAACTTTTATAGTATGTCTACTAATGTTTTTTCTTAAAATGCGAGTTGGATCACTTATCTTGAAGCATTTGATCTACTTCTTCAGGCTACGGGAATGCAGTTTGGAGACCCCCTTTGTTTTTTCATAGTATGCTTATGTTATTAACATAACACAGAAAGATAAAAGCATGAATACAAGTTTGTAAAGCCTTTAGTACCCGAGTCACGTTCATAACTTTCCTTCTGGATATGTTCAAGCTTTATGCAATTCTCTATTGGATCATATCAACTTATCAAGTGTGTCAACCAAGTCAACCAAGTCGTGTATTTAAATAGTTATTCAACCAAGTCGTGCGCGTAGGAGATTCGGAAAACTTTATTGCGTGGTCAATTGTAGAAACTATAAGTCTTAAATCTGTATGGAGTATTGGAGTAATGGACTGATGGTGTGCGTTAGTTTTGAGCTGTGAAGAAGTTCCTCTCAGAGAAATCGTTGATACATAGGCTCAGCAGTTCAAGAAGAATGCACCACCTCTGACACAAGAGAAGAGTCTATGGCTCATGAATCGCACAAGTTGCTTCTGATGGACGTTATTCTTAGCGGACTGGCTTCTTTTTGTTGAGACTAGATTGTTGCATGTATTTTCCTGTTGTTACGGGTACTTGTAGTTTATCCGTCCGGGTAGAAATTTGCGATGTTGTAGCTTTGAAATGGGTCATTCACTGTCATGCTTCTCTTGATGCTCTTATATACTTTTGTGACCAGCCCCTCCATGATCACAGTTCTAGCTCTCCTATTGGTCATCAAGAATAATATGCACCGAAAATTTGCAATTCTGTTTCATGTTTGATTAATATTAATAATGTGTTGTTGGATCATTTGACTTCACCTAACACGTAAAGTTTATATTTTTCTTTTGTTATCAACAATGTTCTCAAACCCGGTTCGATCCGGCTATCATATTTTTGAAACCTGGTTTGACCCGTTGGGTTTTGGGTGACTCAGGTCAAACGGTTCTCGAAACTCGACCGGGTTTCGATGTTTTCGTATTTAAAAAAAACATGTAAATTATGTCTATTTACGACGTAATTTTATTTTTTAATATTTTATTTGTTGGTAAATAGTTTATACATAAGTTTTCATGACGTTTCTACGTAATTTTTGTTAATCATTAAAAATATAAATTTTTTATATTTTTTTGAAAAACCAGGTGGACCCGGGTTGACCCGGATCTGATAACTCGACTGGGTCAAGTTAAAAACCGGTTATTAAAACATTGGTTATCAAGTTGTTTCTTTATATTGGACGATCAAGTTAACAAGTATTTGAGACATAGATGACAAACAAGACAAACGTGTTACTGTAGTCTTTATTTTGTGAATATAAACTTAGAATGATATACACTAGATATCCAATGGTGAGACATGGGACTCATACATCCGATGTTTTTTAAACACGATTCGACTCGGTCGGTCAATCGGTTGGCCTGTTAAAATTTTACAAAACCGGTTTAAACAGATTCAATTTAAGTCAAACCGATTTGTTTACCGGTTGACTAAAAACAGATCAGGTTAAAAAAATCGGTCTACTTAACTCTAGATATAGCTTAATGTATTTGTTGAATTAGATATCTAAAAAGTGAATTACATATCTAAAAAGTGGGATTAACATAAAATAAAATAAAAAACGATCACCTTTTTTCATGATCTAGATGAATATGTTAAAAAAAACTTATTTAATATCTACACTCTATATTTCTAACCCAATATTACTTGTTCGAGAACAATATCACTACAGTTTCAAGTCGAAGTTTGGAAATTGAGTATGTCTATATCGGATACACAAATGTACTTTAAGTAAAATATTACAAATAAAACACACTAAGTGTAGCAAGAACAAGAATCAAACGGTAACTTAACTTTAACGAACAAAATTTTAAGAAAACAATATTAGTACAACGAAAGATTGACATGGAACTAAACAAGTCTATTGGGTGGGTCAAGTCTTAAAAATATCAAAAATAAAATACTTGTTTAAGGTTTCTATTAACAAAAAAGAGTCCCACTGCAAAAAATTAATATTAATACACAAACATACTTAGAAAATATATTAATGAAACGAACCCGCCCATTGGGCGGGTTACACCGCTAATTTGATCAACCAAATAACCATAATAACACCTCATCAAAACCATAAATACAAAAGGTAAAAAAAAAATACACAAGTTTAAAAAAAATTAAACAAAACCAAATCAAATTAGTTTTTAAAAAATTAATAATACTAATATAAACAGAAAACATAGTGAAAAAAAAGCAAACACACCAAACACTGGAAAATAATCACAAAAATTTAACAAAACGACAACACGATCACTGGCTCTTTAAAAGAAACAAAACACGATCACTGGGTGGCTTGGGCTAAAAAAGCAGAAAACCAAACCATAACTGTAAACACAAAAAACTAAGACACGAACGTAATTTTAAAAAAAGATTTATGAAACGACCCCGCCCGTTGGGCGGGTTACGACGCTAGTATATATATATATATATATATATATATATATATATATATATATATATATATATATATATATATACATATATATACATATATATATATATATATACATATATATACATATATATATATATATATATATACATATATATATATATATATATATACATATATATATATATATATATATATATATATATATATATATATATATATATATATATATATATATATATATATATATATATATATATATATATATATATATATATATATATATATATATATATATATATATATATATATATATATATATATATATATGTATATATATATATATATATATATGTATATATATATATATATATATATATATATATATATATATATATATATATATATATATATATATATATATATGTATATATATATATATATATATATGTATATATATATATATATATATATATATATATATATATATATATATATATATATATATATATATATATATATATATATATATATATATATATATATATATATATATATATATATATATATATATATATATATATATATATATATATATATATATATATATATATATAAAATTTGGGGCTAAGTTTGACTTGGAAAATGAATTAGATACCACGTCATATGCCTACGTGGCATTATCTCATTGGTTAATGTTACATTTAATTTATTTTGGAAACAATATCTTATTAACCGGCAGAATTTTTTTTATTTTAGAAAGTATATATTTTTCTTAAAATTTAGGATAATATTCGGACTAAAGATATACAGTATTACAGAATAAAATCCTTCAAAACATTCTGCCTGTTATCCTTTAAACCCTAATCTCCATCTTCATCACACAGGCATGAAGACACCCTAATTTTTTTCTTGAAAGTCGGATTGGCATTGGAGATTCCGTTCAATTGTATCACGTAGCCAAAACTATGCAATGCTTTATTCTCCTAAGTCCTAACCAAGGTTTCTTAATATTGTTTATTTTTTTATTAAATATGCAATGTTTTGTTTTCGTCTACTTTATGATCTTTTATGGTTTGATCCTAGAAAAGATGTTGTTAAAGGATGGGGAATGAATGATCAAGTTTTTTCTTGCGGTTTCTTTGTGGTAATTCATGTTTATTTCAGTACTAAGGTTTTTGTCAATGTTGATCATGTTTGTTCTATTACAAATCTCCGAATCTTATACCTACTAAAATGATTTAGTTGATACTTCATAGTGTACAGGTAAAGCGTCAAGCCAAGAAGAAGAAAGAGGAAGAAGCAAACGCTGCAACATTAGACAATGATTTTGTTGATTTTCGCTTTGTCGTATGGTTTTAATTTTCTTATACCTATATGTTGCTTTCTGATTTACCATATCCTCATCAGCTGAGCACAAATGTCAAGACAAGTTAACATGCAAGTGAGTTAAAGTCATGATCAGACATTATAATATTCTTTTTGGTACACATAACGTTTGAAATCTAGAAACTAACAATCAAACAAGTTCATCCTGTTTACACGTCTTTTTGCCACTTCATTAATTGATTGTTTTAGATTTGTGCACAGCACCCGATATGTAATTCAGTCAGTCTTTATCGAGTTTGATCGATAAATTTTCAAAGAATGGGATATTATGAAACAATCAGCGTAGAAAGATCCTCTAGAAAGATATCCGTTTGCATGTTTCTCCACTTCTCGAAAGTTCTAGGAGTTTAAGCAGCATGTGAGTCTGTAAACTTGACACCACCTTGATATGATTTATCTCTTTCAGTACAACTTTGTGTTTATGTTGTGTTTGTAAATATTATTTTAATTTTTATTGAAGGACTGGACCCATGGGTCGCGTACCTAAACCACTTAGAGCAGTGAAGGTTAACACTACAACAATTTTGCACCCTAGAGACGACTTATTCGTCCCTAGGGAGTCACTTTTTCGACCCTAAACCCCTAGGGACGACTAAGTCGACCCAAGGGGGTTGTGCCCAAAAAATCGCCTCTAGATTTCTAGGGTCGACTATCCCTTTGAAACCTAGGGACGACCATGTGGGTCCCACATCCCACTCCGTTGAAAATATTGACTACCCTAGGGACGACCCCCCTTCGAAACTTAGGGTCGAAAAAGTCGTCCCTAGGTTTTTAATTAATAAAAATACTTTTTTTATAATTAATAAAATTCTTTTTTCGAAAAAAGAAAATAAGTAAATATAAACTTAGGGAAGACTTAGTCGACCTAAAGTATAAAAGGTGGTCGTCTCTAAATGTGCCTACACAGCAAAACAAAACCTGCAGCAACAACTGCAGTTTCCATATTTTTTCTGTAATTTTATACGAAAAAATCTACCCAAACAAAACCTGTAAATGACCAAGAGTAGGAAACAAAATTACTAAACTTCCTTCATCCACTTCTTCGTTCCAAATCATTATAACGAAGTGATAGTTTTCGTAAATACGATACAAGGTCAAAGAAAAATCTAATCATTTGAGTGACCATAAGATGACTAGAGGTTTAACTTGAAAATAGGCGTACTTCATCTAGCTATATCGATCGAAACAAATAAAATGTTTGTAATCAAGAAACTAGTAAAAATAACATGGGCAGAGAGTTGAAAGCCTATTTTAAAATCATCAAGGTATCGAGCATAAGCTTCCTCAGCAGTGAGATTAGAAATGTTATCACAAATGCCTTGAAGCTCATTCTCAATCTTTCATCTGTATTCGCTGACTATCGAAGACAAGTCCTAGTCACTCAACTCCTTTCCTGATGCAATGATAGATTGGCAGAATCCTACAACACCAACAAGCAGATGGTTAAACTTACTTTAAGTCCAACTAGCACAAAGGATAAGAATCAGCAACAACTATTTTATGATAAAGATGTAAAAGTCCAAATATCATATGTACCTCCCATAATGGACGAATTCCTTGTTTGAAAAGATGTAAATCAGTTTAGATTGGCAAGGATGATGGACAAGCTAAATGACAATAACACACCAAAAAACCTTCAACCTACAGTTACACTCATACAAGTCAACAAACATACCAACAAACATTACATCTAACGAAGTGAAGAGTAAAATGCCCATCGTATTAATACCTTTTTCAATTCACATACTTGATCAATAAGTTCACTTTTCATGTATATATCAACAAATCTTAATGTTACTATGTCACTGAGATTTCACAACCTGCATATGTCCATACTCCATTGTGCAGATGAATAGCTTTTCATCATCTCCCAAGCCAGCAATGACAGGTTGGAAAAAATAAGGATGAAATCTACACCATATAAGATTCATATTCAAATTTAAACAATAAATCTTCCTAGGTGGTATATGAGTCGCTTCGTAAACTACAACAAACAAAGAAATTCATATGAGGACGTCGTCAAAATTGTGCATATAGTAGGCTAACCTTTACCGCTAAAGCAAAAGACAACCTAATCATAACTGGACAAATATTGCATATACCTGTTGGTTATGAGTTGTTCACAGCTGAAAGAGCGAGGAAGAGAGGTGGTCGTCCGCCCGTGGTGCTAACAAAACAAAAACAAAAAACATTAAACAAAAACAAAAAACATTAAACAAAAACAAACCGATCGGAACCACGAGATTGAGATGGGTCACCTGTGATAATGGTGTTACAAGTTGTTGTGCTCCGGTTGTGGTGTTCCAGCTAGGTTGCTCCAGCTTGGTGCTAACGAAAAACAAAACAAAGTTAACCTTTTTGTTGATTTTTTTTCATAGTTTGTTGCAGATGAATGCAAATATTTTTTTTCAAAGTTAACCTTTTTGTTACCAAATATGCAAGTAGCTTTACAATATTTTAACACATATCTTGAAATCTTCATCTCTAAATCAGAATCTCCATCCTCAATAATATACAAACCTTATTAGCTTCAATATCCTACTCGACTTGAAACAAACGACCTTCTGGGGAGAAGGTGTTCACACCTCTATCATACTCGGTTCTTGGATTAAGTGATGTCTGCTTCAATTTGCTTATACATTGAAATAAGCCCTAAAATCATGTGTGCTAATAAGCAGTATTAATAAGGTGTGTGTTATTTGGTAGTGGTTGGTCGGATTGGTGATGGTAGTGAGACATATTAGTGGTGGTGGTGAGATGAGATGAGACGGATTGGTGGTGGTGGTGGGACAGATTGGTGGTGGTGGTGGTAAGATGAGATGAGATGAGATGATTGGTGGTGGTGGTGGGATAAGATGAGATGATATGGTGCGTGTTTTTTTGTTAAACAATACTGAAGATGAGAAGAATGAAGGATAAGGTAGTTCTATCTACGTTCTAGGGACGACCTAGTCGTCCCTAAATGTATACCGGGAAAACTTAAAACCCAAGCGGGTTATTTAAATTTTGGCCAAAATTTCTAAAAGGGGAAAGGCTGAATTTATGTAACATTTTTGTTCTAATTAACTAATGTACGCAAGATACTTTTTTTATTCCATATCTACGCAACATACTTTTACATACTTACTAATCTACGCAATATTAACCAAAATGTGACTTGTTTAACCGGTTACCAATTAGAAAAGTTATTGTTTGGTCCATCGGTCTACGTGGACTTCCCCCGTTAGTCTTTTGACTTTTTTTCGTTAAAAACTTAGTAATGATACTTTGACTTTAATACACACATTTTATACACGATTTTATACACACTTTTTTATACGTGCAATTATATACACGTTTTTATATGCGAGAAAGTTTGAACTTTGACAGACGATTTTAGCCTCAAAACTGACCCCGTTGACTCCGAAAATCTCGCGCTAAGTCAATGTATATGTTCTCTACAACTTTCATGTTATATGTTTTTCATGAAAAAGATATTTAGATGGTCGAAACCTCGATTTAAAACTGTGACAGCAATATTAGTATTTTTGGTAATTAAGTGAATCCGTATTTCGCCGATCTCGTTTAGTGCTAAAAACTTACTTTTAAGTCTCTAAACCTATCAGTGACCAAATATAGACAGTCTGTATATAAAATATTATTAAATAAAGATTAAAACTTATAACGATAGTTGTATGATAAAAAAATGGAAAATTAATAAGCGCATATCGATTCCATTACGTACCTGAAAAATATAATAGTGAAAAGAAATTTCTTAAAAATCTTCCCGTTTAAAATTAAACTCAAACACATAACATGCGTCTAAAAATGTGTATCGAAGTGTGTGTATACAAACGTGTATAAAAACGAGTGTATAAAAAAGTATATAAAACTGTGTGTATAAAAAAGCGTAAAAAATATTTATATACACACGTTTTTACCCAATTATATAAATATTTTTAACGCAATTATATAAATATTTTTACGCTTGTTAATACACACAGTTTTATACACACGTTTTTATACAACTTTTATACACGTTTGTATACACACATTTCGATAAACATTTTTAGACACATGTTTTGTGTTTGAGTTTAATTTTAAACAAGATGTTTTTCGAGCAATTTCTTTTCACATGTTTTTTTAGATACGTAACGGAATCGATCTTGTGCACTTATTAAATTTTTCATTTTTATCATACTACTATTTTTATAAGTTTTACACTTTGTTTTATAATATTTTACGTATAGAATGTCTATATTTAGTAATTGATAGGTTTAAAAACTTCAAAGTAAGTATTTAGCATCACCGAGACCGTCGAAATTCGGATTTACTTAATTACCGAAAATACTAGTATTGCTGTCGTAGTTTTAAATCGAGGTTTCGACCATCTAAATGTCTTTTTTCATGAAAAACGTAAAACATGAAAGTTGTAGAGAACGTATACATTGACTTAATGTGAGTTTTTCGGAGTTTACGGGATAAGTTTTGACGTTGAAATCGTCTATCAAAGTTCAGAATTTCTCGCGTATAAAACGAGTATATAATAACACGTATAAAAAGTGTGTATAAAAACATGTATAAAAATACGTGTATTAAAGTCAAGGTATCATTACTAAGTTTTCTAATGAAAAAAATGTCAAAGGACTAAGGGTAAAAGTTCACGCAGACCAAAGGACCAAACTGTAACTTTTGTAAGTGGTAACCGGTCAAACAAGTAACATTTTGGTCATTATTGCGTAGACTAGTAAATATTTGAAAGTATGTTGCGTAGATCCGAAATAAAAAAAGTATCTTGCGTACATTAGTTAATTTGAACAAATATGTTACATAAATTCAGCCTTTCCCCTTTTTCTTATATGTATTATCATTAGAGGTAGTATTATATGGAATAAAAACTTCAACCAAAATATAATATCTTATTTCACTATCAAACAATCTGAAATACTTAACTAATCTTTTCTCATATATTCATATATAGGAACCTATTTCACATGTTGTTGTTCGGCCTTCCTTTAATGACATTCTTGAGTGGCGTAAGTTGCTTATGCAAGCCTCTATATTTTCATCATTTCATTATAATCATCACCATCCTTATTATCATCAGGTGTCTGTTTGTATTATTTGTATATGTGCGATATAATTGTTTGCCTATATTAGACCTGACGAACGGGTAATAAGTAGATAAATGACTGTGTGTATTCTCTCAAATAATATCACAGCTACATTTTTTAGTAGTGGTACTATTGTCCTTGTGGAATTCATTCTCTTTCACTTGGAGTTTACAGTTTTACAGAATTTTTGTACCCAATTGTTTTTTCTCTTGAGTAACCATGGTTTTCGACTTTTCAACCTTATAATCACACGGTTTGAACCAACCACCAAACATACTCCAACCTGGTAAATCCCTCCCTTTTCAGGAGGTTGGCGTGGCCACTCAGAGTTGTTTGCACATAGCCAAAAATGAACCTGAAGCCTCTCACATTTCAGTGAGGTTAGTCATAATCCTTTTGTCACAGGGCAACCTTTGAGTTGTAAATTTTAGTGTACAGTGACTACAGTCACGTTGTGGTCGAACTTTTGCAATCAATTGTGTGGGGCATATATAACTTTGGAAGAGATATTTGTTATTCAAATGCATTTTTATAGTTCTTTGTATGAATTAAAACTTATACATCAATACCTATGATTAATCTTTTTTTGGTTGGCCAAAAATGGATGATGACCTTCATATTTATACTTGCTGTGACACTGTGATTCTCTTTCTTTCAGAATGTTCCTCGTTACATGTATGTGATATTACTTTTTTTTTCAGATTATGTATTTGAAGGAAGCTAAGGAACACCTTTTACAGGTTGGTTTATCTATTCCCTTAGTCATTCCTTACTGTCCTTTGTAAACTTCTACCACACTCTTGTATCACCCGATTCAAGTTTTAATCTTGCTCATTAAAGACTTTAGGTCGATATTACTATGTAAAAATCACGTTTCCTCTAGAAAATCCGTTCAAACGTGAACATCCTGGAATAAGGTAATTAAAGAGCATGACATTGGGTTTCATGATTACTATTGGATATTTACCTTTCAATGGATTCTAATTCTTCTGATTGACGTGAAAATTTGATTTACTTTTTTTTAGCATGACCACTCCCAATGGGCGGTTTATGACACAAAAGGAAATCATCCTGTCGATGAGTATCTGTAAGTCTTCACATTAATTTGAATGAATACAGTTACATTTTTTAGATCTACACCCTGAGTACCATTTCTTTTTTTTCCGTCCATCCAGAAGTTGGAACCCAATGTGGTCCGTGTCAAGGTAAACAAATCATACGTGTATGCTTATTATGTTTACTAATATTACTAGTTGTTTATTACATTGTTATTGTTCATATTTTAACTTTCGCTAAATAATTTTATATTTCATTCATCACGTAGTATCCTTATGGGGCTCCTTTCCTTCATGGTGAGTATCGTGTGGTTGATGTAAGGAAATGTTGCACTTGAACATTTTAGTTTTTCATCTTTTAAGGTTTTTTTTACACCCATCAACTTCACAAATAGTCAAACTGTTTATTTAAGCTTTTTAATGTGAGTTGGTAGGTGCAAATATTGGAAGAAATGATAACAAAATTTCCAGAGGATAACACGCAAATGAGATCAAGATTGGAAATAGTGCAAGTGCAGGTACAACGACAAGTGGAACACCCAAGTGAATGAACATATTCAACAAGTATGGCTTTCTCAAAAGAACTATTTGGATGGAACAGTCAACAAAAATTGGAGAGGATTTGACCTGGATTTAGTTTAGGATTATGGGCGAGTCTGGCTTTATCATCTCAATATATCTTTTCTAGATTTTCATACTAAGCTTTCTTTAGACTTCACATTATTTGGATCTCTTGATGTGACAACCCAAAACCGAGGTCATTGCTTAATATTATTTTATGATTATTTTTGGATGAGTTTGAACTATATTTATTTTTGGAGGTTTAAGTTTAAACCGAGGTTGGAAGGTCTATATTTAATATTTATTAAGTATAAGGAGTATTAGCAAGCGTGATGTCAATGGATGCCAAATATTTTACGTCTTATTGTCGGTTGTTCGATTTTTGTCATTTTTGATGTTTTATTTTAAATGACGTGTTAGGTCGAGTCGAGAGTCGATATTATTATTTTTGAGGTACGTTTTAAATTTTTAAAAGTATCTTTATGAAACCCGAGCCTCGTAAATATTTTCAAAATTCACTAATAGTTATTTCCCGCTTTTTAGCTAACTATTTTCATTTTGAGCCACAACTATTGCCAAATTGCAACCAAGGTCCCTCATGCACTATATATAAGCCTAAATTAACACACACCACCTCATTTTTCCACTTAAAAATTTCATCTATCTCTCTTCTCTCTCTCTATATTGCCATAACATACACCACCCACACAAACTCATTCAATTTTCAATTTTTAACTTGATTTTGAGGATGATCTAAGCTAAACTAATCAAAGACCCACTCTTAAAATTGATCAAGGATCATTTTGGTATAACAAAATCTTACATGCAAGGCATTTTTATTTTTTGATGTTGTTAGGTAGAAGCCATGATCATGCATGGTGTTCTTGCCATGATCAATGGTGATTGTTGCAAGAATTTTGTTAAAAACTTCATTTTGATTCAAAGGTTTTAATTTTGATGATTATTTAGATGTTATGGTTCATATATGTTGATGTTAGGGTATAGGAATGAACATTTCTATGGTTGGTTTTAATCAAAAAGGTGATTTTATACAAGTTTTTAATGGTCATTTTATAACAGTAAGTAAACTGTAAAATCCGAATTTATATATTTTGAAAATGGCTTAACTTATTGCCTAGGGTTGTAGATAATTTTATTAGCTTCGATTTTATATAAGGTAGAGCTTCTAGCTCCAAACGAGCGCGAAGTTATGATGTTTTGATTGATCGTGTACCGGGAGACGAGTATCGACACTACATATAGTTGTTGTCGATACTTGGATCGAATCTCGGGGAATCTAAATAGAAGTTTTGAAATATGTAACCTACTGATAATGAGGTGTTTACCTTAGAGGTTGAGTTTATATTAAAACCCGAGTGTCGGTTTTGTAAACGGAGTCGTTTAAATAAGTTAAAACGGTTGTATGAAAAATTAACATAAATTTTTCCGGATTTTGTAGTTTGAAAATAAGTCGGGTAAAGGACTTTAAAAGTAGTTTCATTTGATAAACTTGTAGGAGGACTTTTTATATATAGTACGTTATTTTATTGAGTCGTTTCATAAACATTTGACGAGTTTAAAAGGGGTAAATAAGCTAGTACATGTAGTATGTACCGGCGGACTTTGTTAAAAGTGTAAAATGGTAAAGTAAATGTGTAGTAACGTATAATAAAGTTATTTATATCGTTTACTCTCGAGTTTATTGTGACTTTATGAGTTTGAGTTTGATGTTGTTATGTAAGATTTATTTCTCGAGTCATTATTAATGAACGCGCCTTATTTGATAGGTAGCGGTTCTCGTGTTTGAAAGGCATCCATTATCATCGACGATCATCTCGCTAGATCTCTTACACTAAGGTGAGTCTGTAGCCTCGCTTTTTATGCTAGCTACTAAATATTTTTTACCCGCGATGGGGATACATGCTATTTGAAAATAAATGAACACAAGTCATGAGTAATTGTTGGACCCGAATGTTGCTTAAAGTTGAATTCATTGTATTGAGTAACTTGTTGCTAAAGACCCTAATGAGCCGTTAACTATCTTCTGACTTGATGTTGTGAGTCGGGAATAGCCACTTATTCTAATGATATTACTATTGGGTTGACCACCCTATGTGAGACCAGGGAATTACGTTAAGTAACCCACTGAGAAGGATAATTTTACGTGAATAAGATTGTGGTATTCTAGCAACTAATACCATAGAGGGGCAATGGTTTTATTCTAGTCATGCCGACATTTGATGTGGGTGACTATTTGGTTAAGGGGTCGGTGTATTGAGCTTAAATACAATGTTTTATTATTATAATTATTATTTCCTTGAATATAGATTGTGTGTACGACAATTCTATAAATGATTATGATTGATTTTCTTCTTGTGTTCAAAAGTGATTTGATAAACCTATAGACTCGCTTAACATTATTGTTGACTCGTTTTAGCATGTATTTCAGGTAATAGGAAGTGATGGAGCATGGAGCTTTGTTGTGGAGTTTGTGGCTTGGCTTTTGGAAGAATGTTGGTCTAAAAACTATTTCTACCCTTTACCGTTGAACAATTAACTTTATGTTAATGTACTGTACTAAACTTGTTGGTTGTTAGTCGAGATCCATGGGGACTAAACGCTTTACTCTGGTGTCGTTTTAAGTACAATCATGGGATGAAATTTATATTTTAGACCTATTATAAAATCTTGTTTATATTTATGTGTAAACGTCTCACTTTTGAGTCGTTCAGTATACCTTGTGTGATGATGCTTGTGTCTAGCACCCAATTGTGTATTTCCGCTGCGCAATGTAAATTGGGGGTGTTAGAGATTGGTAATCAGAGCTGCAAGTTATAGAGAACTGGGTCGATTTTGAAAATTGTCCTAAACTATAACTTTGGTGTCGAAAGTATTTATTCTTCAAAAGCACACAACTCCTCCGCAACACTCCGGTAAGATCACTTTTTGTTTTGTTTTGCATTGTAGATGTATCCCTCATAACTGAAATGATTTCCCGAGTATTTATTAAGTAAATACTACGATATTGTATTGGAATTACTGAAAGTACGCTGAGTGCTTGTCAGTATCATATTTATTTTTTTGCGAGCATTGCATAAACATCATTTTCATTGTGTTGCATAGCATGGATTATGTATAACATTTTCATAAGCATGGCATACTAATTATTATTTTATTAACGATGACCTTAAGTATCCTTGAACCCTTATAATTGTAGAAAATGGCTGGTTTACCTCGTGAGGATGGATGGATTGATATGACTAATGTAGTGGATGGTGAGGAAGTGGATAACTTTGGTGCTAGTGACGGTGAGGAGCCTTTTGAGTTTTTAGATGATGGGATTCCACCTACTGCAGTTGGTCAAACAGAGCCTGAGTTGATACAAGGTAGTTATGTTCCAAGGGTTAATGTTGTGCCACAGACTGTTCCAGATTGTCAGCGACCTGTTGTTCGTTCTTCAACGCCTACTTGTGATGCTTATATTAGCAGTTTGCCTGGGATTGCATTTGCTAGGGGTGATGTTCCTATTGAGTCGAGTAGGGCTGCTAGTGCAGGATCTATTCATGATGGCATTCCTAAGGTTTATTGTCCAGGTCCTAGGTCTTATGATGATATTTTTTGGTTTCATAAGAAGTTTGATAGGTCTTTGTTTGAAAGGTATTTGGTTGAGACCCGTGTGATTAGGAGGTTTGAGCAGAATGAGAAAAAGTTTGACAGGTTTATTGGTAGTGTGAGGAGATCAGAGTTTGTTAGGGCAAGGGAAATGGATGAAGTTGTTAGATTAAGATCTATGGTGTTGAATTTGAGTGGGCAGGTTGAAAGGTTACGTAGGGAGCAAGAAAGGAATGCAAGGTTGAGTGCGTGGGGTTTGCCGATGAGATCTTTTCCTAGTCGAGGTGTAGTGATTCGTGATGTGTCGAATCAGGTTGAAGCTCAGGTGTTGGTGAAGCCAAGTGAAGGAAGTAGTCGAAAGGGGAAGGAAAAAGTGGAGGAAGAATCTAAGGATGATGATAGCAGCAGTGATGACGAGCCGATGTACAAGAAGCTGCGGGGATCTGATGTTTAGTCCTTTATGTTGTTTTTATTTAGCCTTGTTGTAATAGAACTTATGTAGACTCGCACTATAGTTTGTGATGAAACTTAATGACTTTAAGTTGCTGTGATGAAGGATTTTAGTGACATTACTTGTCACAATTTTATGGAAATTTTCCAACGCAATCCAAATTACCTTCATGACTTATGATTTATCTTATTAGTTCATGTGTGAATTGGTTAATGGTTCATTGTGAATTGTGTTGTTGGTGCATGTAGTATCCATGCTACATCTTGATAGAGAAATCCTTCTTCTTATCTTGATATGAATACTTACTTGTTCTTTTTCTGTTATGGTTATACAGGAAGGAGTTGGGAGGCATTTTTCTGACTTTACTAAATTATTGTTTGGTTGGTTTCCTATAAACATGCCGCCTAAATTGACGACAGCTACTGTTAATACCATGATTGAGCAAGCTATTACTAGAGCTTTAGAAGTTGAATGTGCTGCGAGGAACCAAGAGGCTGAGAATAGGAATGCTGCTGGTCAGGTTGGAGAGAATGTTGAAAATCAGGTTGTAGGAAATGCTGATGAACAAGCAGGAGGAAATGCTGAGGGACAAGTTGGAGGTAATTCTGCTGTTCAGCAGGTTCAGAAGGAATGTTCTTATGCTAGTTTCATGAAATGTGGACCTACCTAATTCCGTGGTACTGGTGTTGCATTGGAATTAAGGAGGTGGATTGAAAAGATTGAAAGTACTTTTGAAATCAGTGGATGTTCAGAAGCTAGTAAGGTGAAATTTGCTACAGCTACTTTTCAGGATGATGCATTGAGTTGGTGGAATAGTCAAGTAGCTACTGTGGGGTTGGTTGAAGCGAATGCTAGAACATGGACTGTTACCAAGGGACTGTTGACTGATAAGTTATGTCCTGAGGAAGAGTTAGGTCAGTTGGAAGATGAATTGAGGCATTTGGTGCTGAGGAACAATACAAGGAGATTTTCTGATTTATGTTTGTTATGTCCTGATGATTTTGCTGATGACCGTAAGAAGATGAAGCAGTATATTAGAGGTTTATCTAGTAATATCAAGGGAGAAACTACTTCGTCGAAACCCAAGTCATTTGATGAAGCTGTTCAAATGGCTCATGCTTTAATGGATGTAAAGCTGCAGGATCGAAAGGATAGTATTGCTGAAGGGAATAAGAGAAAGTGGGAAGCTGCACACTCAAGCCAAGGGCAGAATCGTGGTGGTGATCGTAATAACAATAACCAAGGACCGAATAGGAATCAACAATACAATTTGAGAAGGAATGATGGTGTTCGTGCTGCCACAGGAAATCAAGGTAACCATGTGAATCCGAAGTGTGGTCGGTGTAATCTGTATCATGTTGAAAATTGTCCACCTGCTTGCAACAAGTGTGGGAAGGCCGGACATAAGATGGCAGATTGTAGAAACAAGGGTGTAGCCATTGGAACCAATGATGTTATGGTAGTTTACTGTTCTAGATGTGGAGGCCGTGTACATAAGCAAGGGAACTGTCTGAGGGTTGGCATATGACAGGGAGGCAATGTTGTTGCTGTTGCTGCTGGGACTGCTGCTCCAGCCTATGTCGTGGGAGATGCTGACAAACCTCTAGGGTCGAATGTGGTGACTGGTACGTTCTTACTTGATGCTTGTTATGCTAGTGTGTTATTTGGTTCTGGATCCGATAGAAGTTTCGTAGATGTTAGATTCAGTCAGCTATTGGATAGAGAACCAGTAAGATTAACAACTAGTTATAATGTGGAGTTAGCTGATGGTAAGGTTGTAAGCACTAGTTCTATACTGAAAGGTTGTTTCTTGAAGTTAGGTAATTATGTGTTTAGTATTGATTTGATGCCCATAGAATTAGGATCTTTTGACGTGATCATTGGAATAGACTGGTTAGTTGGTAATGGTGCAGTAATTGTTTGTGGAGAAAGATTAGTTCAGATACCGCTAAGGAATAGGGTATTGAATGTGAAAGGTGATGAATGTACTTCTTGTTTGAGAGTTGTTTCTTGTTTAAAGATGATGAGGTATATAGAAGCAGGTTGTGATGTGTTTCTTGCACAGATAAGTAATGATGGTGTGAATGAAAGGAAATTGGAGGATGTGCATGTGATTAGAGAGTATCCTAAGGTTTTCCCTGAGGAATTGCCAGGATTACCGCCGCATCGTGAAGTGGAGTTTCGTATTGATTTAGTGCCGGGTGTTGCGCCTGTTTCTCGTGCACCGTATCGTTTAGCTCCATCTGAAATGAAAGAATTATCTGATCAATTGGAGGAATTGATGGATAAGGGATTTATTAGACCGAGTTCATCGCCGTGGGGTGCTCCTGTTTTGTTTTTAGAAAGAAAGATGGTTCTTTTAGAATGTGTATTGATTATAGAGAGCTTAATAAATTGACTGTCAAGAATCGGTATCCACTGCCGAGGATTGATGATTTGTTCGATCAGTTGCAAGGTTCTTGTGTATACTCGAAGATCGATTTGAGGTATGGGTATCATCAACTGAGAGTTAGGGAAGAATAAATTCCTATAACAGCTTTTCGTACTCGATATGGACATTTCGAATTTCAAGTGATGCCTTTTGGGTTAACAAATGCGCCTGCTGTGTTTATGGATTTGATGAATCGTGTATGCAAGTCGTATTTGGATGAGTTTGTTATCGTATTCATTGATGATATTCTCCTTTATTACAAGAGTGAAGAGGAACATGAGAAGCATTTGAGAACAATTTTGGAATTGTTGAAGAAAGAAAAGCTGTATGCGAAATTCTCTAAGTGTGAATTTTGGTTGAAATCAGTGCAATTTTTGGGGCACGTAATTGATACTGAAGGTGTTCGTGTGGATCCTGCTAAGATTGAGGCAATTAAGGATTGGTCAGTGCCGAAGAAGCCGACCGAAGTTCGCCAATTTCTTAGTTTGGCTGGGTATTATAGAAGGTTTATCGAGAAGTTTTCGTTAAATGCTAAGCCGTTGAATAAGCTTACAGAAAAGAAGCGAGTGTTTGAATGGGGATTGGAAGAGGAATCTGCGTTTAGTATGTTGAAGGATAAGTTGTGTTCTGCGCCGATATTGTCTTTGCCAGAAGGATTTGAGGATTTTGTAGTGTACCGTGACGCGTCTCATAAAGGATTTGGGGTTGTATTGATGCAAAGGGAGAAAGTAATAGCGTATGCATCGAGACAATTGAGGAAGCATAAAGAGAATTACACTACGCATGATTTAGAACTTGGGGCTGTGATTTTTGCTTTGAAGCTGTGGAGACACTACTTGTATGGAACCAAGTGTGTGGTTTTCACTGATCATAAGAGTTTGCAATATATTTTGGATCAAAAGGAATTGAATATGAGGCAAAGGAGATGGGTTGAGTTGCTGAGTGATTATGACTGCGAGATTCGTTACAATCCTGGTAATGTGAATGTGGTAGCTGATGCACTTAGTAGAAAGGAAAGAGATAAGCCTATAAGAGTTAGAGCTTTGACAATGATGGAAAGTGTTGATTTGACAGAAGCGATATTGAAAGCCCAAACTAATGGTTTGAAGAAAGAGAACGTTGAGGCATAAAATTTGGGTAGAATGTTGAAACCATTTTTGAAGTAAGGCCAAATGGATTGAGGTATTTTAAGAATAGGATTTGGTTACCGTTGTGTCAGTCTGATGAAGATTCTTTAGGAGTGCGAGATTTGGTGATGAATGAATCTCATAAGTCGAAGTATTCAATACATCCTGGATCGGACAAGATGTATCAAGATCTTAAGAAAATTTATTGGTGGCCGAATATGAAGGCAGATATAGCACAGTATGTTAATAAGTGTCTAACTTGTGCGAAGGTAAAGGATGCACATAAGAAACCGTCTGGATTATTAGTGAAACCTAAGATTCCTGAGTGGAAATGGGAGAAGATTACTATGGATTATGTGATAGGTTTGCCAAGGACTGCAAATGGTAGTGATATGATATGGGTTATTGTAGATAGATTGACTAAGTCTGCTCACTTTTTGCCAATAAAGAAGACAAATAGTATGGAAAGGTTAACAACAGTGTATGTGAAGGAGATTGTTTGTCGACATGGTGTGCCTTTGTCGATAATTTCTGATCGTGATAGTAGGTTTACTTCAGAATTTTGGAAGTCTTTGCAGAAAGCGATGGGAACGGAGTTATGTTTGAGTACAACATATCATCCGGAAACTGATGGATAAAGTGAGAGAACGATTCAAACGTTAGAGGATATGCTTCGTGCATGTGTGATTGACTTTGGAAATGGTTGGGATAAGCATTTGCCATTGGTTTAATTTTCATACAATAATAATTATCATGCTAGTATTAAAGTCGCTCCATTTGAAGCTTTGTATGGACGTAAGTGTAGATCTCCAATGTGTTGGAGTGAGGTAGGAGAAAGTCAATTGACTGGGCCTGAAATGATATTTGAGACGACTGAAAAGATTGTACAAATTAAGAAGCGTTTGTTATCTACCAGAAGTAGACAAAAGAGTTATGCAGATAACAGAAGGAAACCGTTGGAATTTGAAGTAGGAGACATGGTTATGCTAAAAGTATCTCCATGAAAAGGAATAATTCTTTTCGGAAAGAGAGGAAAGTTGAGCCCGAGATATATTGGACCATTTAAGATGATCCAAAGGATTGGATTGGTGGCTTATAAGTTAGAATTTCCTGATGAGCTTAAGGCTATTTATAATACTTTTCATGTGTCTAATTTGAAGAAGTGTCTAGCTGAAAGGGATGTGGTGATTCCATTTGAGGAGATTCAACTTGATGATAAGTTGCATTTTATAGAGGAAACTGTTGAGATAATGGATAGGGAAGTTAAGTAGTTGAAGCATAGTAGGATTCCGATGGTGAAAGTGAGATGGAACTCTAGACGTGGGCCAGAGTTTACGTGGGAACGTGAGGATTTCTTTAAGGACAAGTATCCTCATTTGTTTAGGAAGGATTAAGCGCCGCGGACGTCGCTTCTTTTAAGAAGGGGGGGATGTGACAACCCAAAACTGAGGTCATTGCTTAATCTTATTTTACGATTATTTTTGAAAATTTTGGATGAGTTTGAACTATATTTATTTTTGGAGGTTTAAGTTTAAACCGATGTTGGAAGGTCTATATTTAATATTTATTAAGTATAATGAGTATTAGCAAGCGTGATGTCGATGGATGCCAAATATTTTACGTCTTATTGTCGGTTGTTCGATTTTTGTCATTTTTAATGTTTTATTTTAAATGGCGTGTTAGGTAGAGTCGAGAGTCGATATTATTATTTTTGAGGTACGTTTTAAATTTTTAAAAGTATCTTTATGAAACCTGAGCCCCGTAAATATTTTCAAAATTGACTAATAGTTATTTCCCGCTTTTTAGATAACTAGTTTCATTTTGAGCCATAACTATTGCCAAATTGCAACCAAGGTCCCTCATGCACTATATATAAGCCTAAATTAATACACACCACCTCATTTTTCCACTTAAAAATTTCATCTATCTCTATTCTCTCTCTCTATATTGCCGTAACATACACCACCCACACAAACCCATTCAATTTTCAATTTTTAACTTGATTTTGAGGATGATCTAAGATAAACTAATCAAAGACCCACTCTTAGAATTGATCAAGGATCATTTTGGTATAATAAAATCTTACATGCAAGGCATTTTTATTTTTTGATGTTGGTAGGTAGAAGCCATGATCATGCATGGTGTTCTTGCCATGATTAATGGTGATTGTTGCAAGAATTTTGTTAAAAACTTCATTTTGATTCAAAGGTTTTAATTTTGATGATGATTTAGATGTTATGGTTCATATATGTTCATGTTAGGGTATAGGAATGAACATTTCTATGGTTGGTTTTGATCAAAAAGGTGATTTTATACAAGTTTTTAATGGTCATTTTATAACAGTAAGTAAACTGTAAAATCCGAATTTTTATGTTTTTAAAATGGCTTAACTTATAGACTAGGGTTGTAGATAATTTTATTAGCTTCAATTTTATATAAGGTAGAGCTTCTAGCTCCAAACAAGCGCGAAGTTATGATGTTTTGATTGATCGTGTACCGGGAGACGAGTATCGACACTACATATAGTTGTTGTCGATATTTGGATCAAATCTCGGGGACTCTAAATAGAAGTTTTGAAATATGTAACCTAATGATAATGAGGTGTTTACCTTAGAGGTTGAGTTTATTTTAAAACCCGAGTGTCGGTTTTGTAAACGGAGTCGTTTAAATAAGTTAAAACGGTTGTATGAAAAATTAACGTAAATCTGTCCGGATTTTGTAGTTTGAAAATGAGTCGGGTAAAGGACTTTAAAAGTAATTTCATTTGATAAACTTGTAGGAGGAATTTCTATATATAGTAAGTTAGTTTATCGAGTCGTTTCATAAACGTTTGACGAGTTTAAAAGGGGTAAATAAGCTAGTACATGTAGTATGTACCAGCGGACTTTGTTAAAAGTGTAAAATGGTAAAGTAAATGTGTAGTAAAGTATAATGAAGTTATTTATATCGTTTACTCTCGAGTTTATTGTGACTTTATGAGTTTGAGTTTGATGTTGTTATGTAAGATTTATTTCTCGAGTCATTATTAATGAACGCGCCTTATTTGATAGGTAGCGGTTCTCGTGTTTGAAAGGCATCCATTATCATCGACGATCATCTTGCTAGATCTCTTATACTAAGGTGAGTCTGTAGCCTCACTTTTTATGCTAGCTACTAAATGTTTTATACCCGCGAGGGGGATACATGCTATTTGAAAATAAATGAACACAAGTCATGAGTAATTGTTGGACCCAAATGTTGCCTAAAGTTGAATTCATTGTATTGAGTAACTTGTTGCTAAAGACCCTAAATTCATGAGCCGTTAACTATCTTCTAACTTGATGTTGTGAGTCGGGAATAGCCGCTTATTCTAATGATAGTACTATTGGGTTGACCACCCTATCTGAGACCAGGGCATTACGTTAAGTAACCCGCTGGGAAGGATAATTTTACGTGAATAAGATTGTGGTATTCTAGCAACTAATACCCTAGAGGGGCAATGGTTTTATTCTAGTCATGCTGGCATTTGGCGTGGGTGACTATTTGGTTAAGGGGTCGGTGTCATGAGCTTAAATACAATGTTTTATTATTATTATTATTGCCTTGAATATAGATTGTGTGTACGACAATTCTATAAATGATTATGATTGATTTTCTTCTTGTGTTCAAATGTGATTTGATAAACCTATAGACTCGCTCAACATTATTGTTGACTCGTTTTAGCATGTATTTTAGGTAATAGGAAGGGATGGAGCATGGAGCTTTGCTGTGGAGGTTGTGGCTTGGCTTTTGGAAGAATGTTGGTCTAAAAACTGTTTCTACCCTTTACTGTTGAACAATTTACTTTATGTTAATGTACTGTACTAAACTTGTTGGTTGTTGGTCGAGATCCATGGGGACTAAACGCTTTACTCTGGTGTCGTTTTAACTACAATCATGGGATGAAATTTATGTTTTATACCTATTATATAATCTTGTTTATATTTATGTGTAAACGT
The DNA here is from genome assembly GCA_025667525.1 of Glebionis coronaria. Lineage (NCBI taxonomy): Eukaryota > Viridiplantae > Streptophyta > Magnoliopsida > Asterales > Asteraceae > Glebionis > Glebionis coronaria. Next base: position 187,435,520 of record CM046880.1, on the reverse strand, counting down.
CTCACTTTTGAGTCGTTCAATATACCTTGTGTGACGATGCTTGTGTCTAGCACCCAATTGTGTATTTCCGCTGCGCAATGTACATTGGGGGTGTTAGACATGATCTAAACCTGCCATGAGACTAAATGTTTCATTATGATTAATTAAATAGCAATTTGAGCATGAATTATCATTTTGTGTTTATGTCATTTGGCTTTTATGTCTGATTGTTTGAGTTTTATTAGAATTATGTCACTTTTAGCTTTACTATGTAGTTGTTTGGCTTACTTTTGATGATATCTCGGTAGCTAATAGTGACAGAATTGTGACGCATTGCTGTATATTTCCGACTGATTTCTGAGGAAACCTATACCGACAGATTTCCGAGAGAATTACCGACGAAGTTTCCGACAGATACTTTTTGTCCCTGTTTGCGAGGGAATTCCGAGGGATATTGATTGTTGTAAAAATACGCTATTAGGAAAAAGACGTATATGTGGTAAGTATTAAATGCACGTTTAGGAAAACGTAACACTTATGACCTTTTATGAGATCGTTCACCAAGGAGGATTATAGTGTGTTTCAAATTCTTGTTTATGATTAATATTGAGTGAATGAGAAATGGAGAAAATGACGGATTATGGTTTAAATTAAACTACAATGAAAAACGTGTTTTCACACAAAACGAGGCAAAATTAAGACTTTATCTAAAAATTCCTAAAAAATTAAAATAAATCCCTAAAAATATATCCAAGGTTTACAAATAAAGAAAACTTCTTGTAACTTTTTAAATTAATTGATATTTAATTTTTAAATTGTAATTAAAGCTCTAAAAATCAAATAAACTAAAAAGCCCAAACTAAGATTTAAGACTTTGTTAACCTCAAAAATAATTTAACTAAGCTAAAAAGTATTTTTCTAAATTTTTAAATATATTAAATCTAAATAAAAACCCTAAAAACAATTTTAAATTAAATTAAATTATAAAATAATACTAAAATACTCAAAATTTATAAAAAATTTAAAAAAGTTGCAAACTAATGTATTTTTTCCTAAATAAATTATAAAGTCTGAAAACCCATTATGGGTCTCCAAATGGGCCTAAATTATAAACATTCCACCTAAATGGGCTCTTTGATCCAAAACTAAAAAAGTTCACAAAATAAGCTGAAAAAGCCTTGTCTTACTCGAAATTTGATTTTAAACACAAACTCTAAAGGCCCAAAAGCTGGTTTTGAGCTTATCAAAGCTTAAACAGCAATAAGCTTTTTCTTACTGGGCTTATAAGCCAATTAAGCCAAAACAGCATGCCATAAGCTGAAGTTAAATACATAACCTTATTTTGGGCTTATAAGAACAAACGTAAAAAGAATATTGGCAACTAGGTTTGTTGATCATTTTAACTATTTTTTGGGTACATGTGATGAGGTTTTTGAGATCAAAGACCAGGCGGGATTATTCTTGAAGAAGCTTGGTATTGATAAATCAGTTGATCTCATCAAGCCTTTTACGGAGATTGAAATCAAGGAAGCCCTGTTTTCTATTAATGATAATAAAGCTGCTGGTCCGGATGGCTATACATCGAAATTTTTCAAGGATGCTTGGTCCATTATGAAGATTGATGTTTGTGCTGCCGTTAGAGAGTTTTTTGTCAGTGGAAGAATGCTTGGGGAGGTAAATGCTACTCTTATATCACTTATCCCTAAAATTGTTGTCCCTACTAAGGTCACTGATTATAGACCATTCTCATATTGTAATGTTTTCTATAAGATTTGTTGGGTCTAAAAAGTTGATGTGGCAGAAACTCAAAACGAAGAAAACATGAAGGCATTTGTTTTAGCCGCTAACACATTGTGTCCAGACGCTAACAAATGTAAACGAAACGCTGACAGACTTTAACGTTTTTAGAAATCTATTTAGGATAAATATTCAGGATATTGTTTATCAATATTCTGTATTAGTATATTTAAATAGAAGATATGCATGTTTATTTGATATTATCTCTTGTAAACCCTAATCCTTACTCCATAAAAGGAACAAGAGTCTTAGGTTTTATTCATAACTTTCATATACAGTGTAAACCTAAAGTGTTGATCCCAAACTTAGATCGATTTAGCTTGTGTAAACGAGATTAAATCAAGTTAAACACGTAGAGAAACTTTGTTGTGTATAAAACAATTTAAGTATTATGCGGAATTAATACTCAAACAAGAACACACAAACAATGTAAACCAAACTTTCACTTGATTGATTAGAACAAACTTGCTTACAATGAAAGTGTTAAACGTATGAAAACTTATATGAAACAAAACCTAAAGGTCTGCTTTTATAGAATAAGAAGCCTTGTACAAGAGTCTACATATCAGCTATTATAGGTAAAGATAAATATGTAAAATACATTTTTGATCATATCTTTACTAGAAACAAACTAGAAACATAATACGTGTAGACTAAATCTTCTATTAGTGCTTGACTTCATCCTATCAACGCTTGACATCTTCCTGTCAACGCTTACTCTGTCAACGCTTGTTTTCTTCTTATCAACGTCCCAATTCCTCTTGTCAGCGTTCAAGTGTACTGGCTACATTTTATTCCCAACAATCCTCCCCTAAACTTGATATCTACTCTAGCAATCAAGTTTCTGAATAAAAACTAAGAACTAGAAGGATTCTTACAAATCTTATCATATTGGTAATAAACATGCCTAATCAAATCTTTAGCCACATCACTTGAATAGTCAATCTCCAGCTGTGTTGTCTTCATCTTTTCTAAAACTTCTTTGGACATGGGATACTCATCATCTACAAGAACATATTCAGCAAACTTTGTAGAACTCAAATAATACACACCAGCAGCTGAATACAAACGCCATTGAAGTCCACTGATATCATCCTCAAGATCCTTCCAAACAGGATCTTCTTCTTCTGGTGCACACATTCTCTTGAATGTTGACCAAAGCTTTATTCCATTAACTGAAGTAGGTGCTTCAGTCTCATACTTGGCCAGCAATAACCTCCAAAGGTCTGCCAAGTCTTCCCTATCCATACTTTCAAAGAGAGACATAAGAGTAGTAAATGTGTGTACCTCTTTCCCATATCTGCCAATCATCCAAAACCCACTTGCATCTTCTTCATAGCTAATGATAGGGTTTCTGGCATCAAGAGGTAACACTTGTACCATATCTGAAGCTTCTATGGGTGAGAGCTTAATGCTCCTTCTTTTAACAGCTTCACTGGGTTTCAATTTATCCAAATCTTTAGGGAACTTAAGTGGAACTCCCTTCTTCAAAGGCCTTGGAACAATCATTGCCTTTTGAATTTCCATCTCTTCTGCAAGTTCTTCTCTCCTTTCATCTGAGAGAAGTCTGATAGTATTCATTTCCTGCACTGTTGCCCAAATGGGATAAGCCTTGTATCCAATTCTTCAAAGGATAATCCCTGTAATTTCTAAAAGGTCCATCCTGTTTGATGATATCTGAGCAACATGTAATAAAGCTCCCTTCTATCTCTCTTAAGCAGTGAGAAAACATTTTTAGCCTTATGCTTCAGAATTACCTTGCAATCTCTTTGAATTCTTAGAAGAATCTCCAATCCCTAAATTTGATCTGAAATTGTCATATCTAGATTCTCCATGACCTTATCTTCCCAAGCATGGTACATCTGAGCAACTTCTGGCATATCATAATCTACCTGCAACTTTAACTCTCTAAGCTTCTCCCTTGGCAACTCATCACCATATTCAAGTCTTTCTGGTTGTTCAATTATCATAGCACTTCAATCTGAACTTCCAACATCACTTCCTTCTTGTTCCTCAGAAGTAACAAAAAATGGTGATTCACCAACCCTCTTCTTTTCTTGTTCCATAAGTTGTGCAACCAACTTTGAATCAAACTCTACTTGTGCTGCATCCTTTGGAACTTCTGTTTCTACCATGATTCCTTTACCCTTATCTAATGGATCAATGATGGGTAAAGATGATGATGGTACATGTGAAGACACTTCCTTGATGATAGCTGATGACTGGAATACATCAACCATATCTGCAGGTCTGTCAACTTTCAAATCCTGTTTGTCAGCACCCAACTTACTCTTGTCAGCTCTTGGTGTGTCAGCGCCCAAAATCTGCTTGTCAACACTCACCTTACTTGTCTCAGCGCCTCTTGTGAACTGCTCTATCATTGCTGTAAAGGACAAGTTCAAGTTTGTAGGAGTAATCAAAGATGCATCAAAACCTGGTTGCTTCTTCAATTCAATAAGGGCTCCAGCCACACCCAAAGATTCTCCATCATGTGAGCCTTTGTCACTCATATGGATCTGCTCATCCTCCCCTTTGGAAGAATCCTCCATACCACGCCTATTGTTAGCATCCTACAAAAGAACAATCCTCTCCCTCAATTGCTTGAGTTCAAGGCCTTGTGTACTGACTATTTGTACCAAGTCTGCATTTTGCTTTTGCAAGCTAATGCAGACAGCCGTCAATTCCAACATTGTGTATGGTTCCAATCTGCCCTCCTCTAGAATGGGTATTTGACCTCCCAAAGTAGAGTCATGGGGTATGGATGAGGTCTTAAAGATGTTAGGACTGGCTTGGCCTGCATCTAAGCGAGCACCAATAGTCCTAGCCTCACCCATATCACCAACCACACTTGTGGTGGTGGTTCTCTCTGCAACATGGCTAGGACCACCAGAGGAGAACACTCCAATGGTCCTTTGGTGTTTTTCCATCCTTTAGTCTGGGGGTGGAGAAGATGATGTGGATTGGGTGGTAGTTTGAAGGTTAAGGGGTGTTTGGGTCTGTTGTAGGAAGGTGTCAACCTTTGGATTTGAAGTGTCAACGCCAACATTTAATGTGTCAGCGTTGAAGGATTCTTGTTTAAGTTCCATGTGTTGAGGTGAAGGTAAGGGGTCTGGTATTGGGTCAAGTTGTGGTTGTGGGTCAGGTTGAGGTTGTGCTGCTGCAATAACAGCAAGCATAGCTTGGGTAAGGGGTAAGTCTCCGGGAAGGGGTGAGTTCATCTTACTAAAAATAGCTTTCTTTTGCACAGGGATCACATAAAAATCATCATGATCCGTAGTGCAATACCCTTGGTCATCAAAAATCATTTGTAAAAATCTTTTGTAAGCCAAAGTCATCTTATTACCCTTGTTTTAACACATGCCATCAAAAATTAGTTTAGAAAAATTATACTTTTGCCCATTTTTAATGCACACAATTGCACTAGCAATTAATCTGTTAATTTCATTATGTGCAGTACATTTGGGACTCAAACATTGAAGGATGACATGTATTAAGTACTTCCAAGCTGGGGGAAATTCCTGTTTATGACATTTTTTTAAAGTTCCCTCATCAGGGAAAGGATAACCCAAAGCTTGGTGTCCTTGTTCTATTTCATTAATGGGTAGAGTAGTTATACCATCTGCATCATTAAGATACAAAGCCTGGCGAACCAAGGCTTCAGTAACCACCCATGAACGCCCATGAACAATAGCTGTTAATGTAGTCACATTATTAAGCGTTGAGGAACTGATTGTGTTCCAAAACTGTTTAATATGAGTGACAGGGATGAGAGGAGCATGAGAAAGAGCATACCGTAATGGAGTTGCATTCAAATACGCTACCATCTGGGTGTATTATGGAAACAAAGCATCATCAGTCTCCAAATAAGCAATCATATTTTGCTGACTTCTGAATCCCAATGCCAAGTCACTTTGTTTTAAACTTAGGCGCCATTGATGTAGAAAGCTGTTTGTGAAAGATTGTAAAAGATGAATTATAGGAGAAAAATTGTTAGACAAGAATATGAGAGTACCCTGTTTAAAAATAGGAGGCAAATATATAGGAGTGATAGGCACATTTGATTGGTAAAAAATGAGGCAAGTATTTTCAAAATATAATGATGAAAATATCAAAAAGAAAATAAGTTATCTTGTGCATTAATTAAAAGTTATCAACTCCCAAAATTATGGCCCCAATTTTCGTCAAAAATAACAACCGGGTAGGACCCAATGAGTGTCAAATGTCAAAAATAACCCATCAACGCCCAATGGCTATATTCTTGTCAACGTTCAAAAAGCCATGTCAACGTCTAAATTGGCCACAACAACACTTGGAAATATATCTGTCAACGTCCAAAAATAAAAATAATAAAAATGAAAAAGGACCTTAACAAAGGAATTTATCCTAGTGAAGATAACCTATAAACTAAAAATTACTATAGGGCGGCAAGAACTTTCCAATTATGCACAGTTGCTTATGCAAGATAGACATAACAGTCCTCTAGTGTCCCTTGCTAACCAAAATTCTTAACAGTTAAGTTATCTCATAAAATCCCTTGTAAATCCCAGGTAAACCCAATATAAATCATACCCAAGTCTCCCAACAGACCACATCCAATTCTAGGCCAAAAAGGTCTTGGCAGCATGCATAGTATATCAACTTTACGTGCTATAGTGCCTCATGAGATAGAAAACTAACTCATACTCGCCAGTGGACACAATCTAGAATTATGATAAGACTATTATAAGAATACCCAAAAGTCCTAAAGGGTTCTTAAACCTCCCCTTAAACTGTGATACATAAGTTGCCAAATAATATGCATGTAAATAAAAATTTATGTCAAGATAGGAATATAAATATTCCAACCATCATCCATAAAATAAAACATGCTCCAATAGGGCTCCAAGGATCCATAAGTAGCTCTGTATCCAATGGTACAATGCTAACAACGCCTGCACAATTAGATCAAAAACCATAAAACTAACATGTTGCTGACAACATCACGATAACACTTATCAGCGTTAAAATAACCTTTGTTAGCGTTAGACAAATAAAGTGGAAAATCTAATTTCACATAAAGACCAATAACAATGCATATCCTGTACATACTTTTACAACAAGACCCCAAAACACATATTAAGTGAGATTGATCATTCCAATACTTGTTACCAAGTATTGAAATCTTCCAGTATCAAAAGTTTTAGTCAATAAATCAGACACATTCTCTTCTGTGTCAATCCTATCTGGTTGTATTAAACCCTTTTCAAAACAATCTATTAAAAAATGATGTCTAATTTCTATGTGTTTTGTTTTAGAATGATGTACAGGATTTTTAATAATGCATAGAGTACTGTTATTGTCTACAAAAATCTTGGTATGCATGAAATTATACCCATAATCCAACAGCTGGTTCTGAATCCATAAGACTTGTCCACAACAAGCAGCTGCTGCAACATACTCTGCTTCAGTTGTAGAATTGGCTACTACTGTTTGTTTCTTGCATTGCCAAGAGATCAATCTACTCCCAAGAAACTGACATCCACCAGTTGTGGATTTTCTATCAAACTTGTCACCACCATAATCACTGTCTGAATATGCAATAAGCTCCAATGGTGAATCTTTTGGATACCATAATCCCAGGTCTAGATAACATCTAAGGTATCTAAAGATCCTCTTGACAGCATGAAGATGACACTCTTTGGGAGTCACTTGATGGCGTGCACATGCACACACAGCAAACATAATGTCAGGTCTTGAAGTTGTAAGATACATCAATGAACCAATCATTGATCTAAAGTGCCTGACATCCACTTCTTTTCCATCTCCAACTTTTCCCCAAGGGTGTTCTCTATCCATAGGAGTGCTAGCCCTTTTCTCATGTGGAGAAAAGCCAAACTTCTTCAAGATTTCTGCTAAATATTTATCTTGAGAGATGAAGATACCATATTCTTTCTACTGAACTTGTAACCCTAGAAAAAATTTCATCTCCCCCATTGCACTCATCTTGAACTTGTCTGTCATAAGCTTGGAAAAGTCTTCACTCATCTTTGGACTTGAAGAGCCAAAGATGATATCATCCACATAAACCTGGACAAGTAAGAAATCCTTACCAGTCTTCTTTGTAAATAAGGTCTGGTCTATGGAGCCCCTTTTGAATCCATTTTCCACCAGATAGGTGGACAATGTGCCATACCATGCTCTTGGGGCTTGGTGAAGTCCATACATAGATTTCTTGACTCTATACACCTTGTCTGGATGTTCTGAATCTTCAAAACCAGTAGGCTGCATTACATAAACCTCCTCTACAATATAGATTGGTGAAGTCCATACATATATTGTTGGAAATACGTTTTTACGTATTTAGGAAGATTCAGTCACTCTAACAATATATTAAGTAGTAGCTCGTAGTCTAGATATCTTTATTAAACAAACAAAGTCAAGCCTAGCCTACAACATGTGTAGGCCGGCCCAACATTGTAAGCCCAAGCCCATCACAAGGCTTGGGTATATAAACCCTCTCCTTTGATGGAGAGGGTGTGTGTTCCTCATTTTTACACATAGTGAAAAAGTGTTTTTCTTTCACTTTCTCTCTCTAAGTGTGTGTGTTCTCACCATCTCTCTATCTCTTTCTCTCTCTAAAACGTAAGCAAGATTTACATATCTTACAAATGGTATCAAGAGCCATGGGATGATTGTATTGTTTATAAGTTTGTGTTCTTGATCTTTGTAGCCTCTTGATCCATTTAAACACACGTCCAAATTTTTTTGTATGTTTTTATGGTTTTTTCTTGATACAAATCTTCTACATAGTTGTGGTAGGGATTTGGTATAGTTACTTTGGCTAAAAACACAAAATTTTTGGGTGTTTTGATCATTTTTTGGATTAAAATCACGAATTGATTGAGTTTTGTCTGAGAAAAGTGGGAATTATTCCGATCAGGTCATCGGAAAAGGGTTTATAGGACATTCCGATCAGTGTAATCGGAATAGGGTTTAGGGATTCCGATTTTGGTACATTCCGATTAGGTATTCCGATTGGGTATTCCGATTAGGTATTCCGATTAGGCATTCCGATTTGGCACATTCCTATAAGGACATTCCGATTTGATATTCCGATTTGGTATTCCGATCAAGGTATTCTGATTTGGTATTCCGATCAAAGTATTCCGATAGGACATTCCGATCAACATTCAGATCACTATTCCGATCAACATTCCGGTAATCACAAATTTTTCCATAAAAAATTTCGATGTGTGTAATTTTGACTTGGAATTTTTGGTTTATCGAGGACATATTTTAGGGGATTTTAACGTTGTTTCTCGACTTCAACTCACAACAACAAACACATTTACTTTCTTTCATTGATCGATCAACGTTTGTAAATCTTAACTTATTGAAATGGAGTACACATCTCTTACGGATAAGTCCATCCTCTCAAGTACGGATAATCGTCCACCAATGTTGGTGAAGACTATGTATGAGGAATGGGATTCCCGAATGGAACTTTATATGTTAAACAAGGAGAATGGACATCTATTTGGGCATCGGTGCTCAATGGACCATTAGATTATGGTACAGTGACAGAAGGTACAACTACTCGTCCTCACACAACGGGTGAATTGACTGGAGATATGAAGATTCAAGACAAATGTGATAAGTATGCTACAAACATCATTCTCCAAGCCCTTCCTCCAGATGTCTACAAACTCGTCAGCAAACATAAAGTTGCCAAAGAGTTATGGGATAGAATTCGTGTTCTCATGCAAGGCACCTCGTTAACTAAACAAGAACGAGAGTGTAAGATTTATGATACTTTTGATAAGTTTGCCTATGTGCCAGGGGAGACTCTCAATGATTACTATCTAAGATTTACCCTATTGTCGAATGAGCTCAATATCTATGGCATGATAATGAACACCAAGTATTTGAACACTCTTCCTTCAGAATGGAAAAAATACGTGACGGATGTTAAATTGGCTAAGGACTTGCATAACACCAATGTGGATCAACTTCAAGCTTTTCTTCAACAACACGAATGCCATGTGATCGAGGCTCGGTTGTCTACACCTCAAGTTCATGATCCACTTGCAATGTATGCTTCTCAACAAAACATGGCTTATACTTATCAACAACCATCATACTCGCAGTAACCACTACCACACACCTATCAGCAACCATCTTATCAACCACCAATGATGCCACAACAAGCATTTCAACAAGGTGTTCATCAACAATCTTTTCCGCATCAACCATTATATCAGACATCACCATCACAAGCCAACACTTCTCCAATGGGCTATACTCCTCAGCAAGGATATTTTCCAAAAGAAGCACAACCAGCACAAGCTTTCTACTCTAATGAACTTCCACCAATCCAAGCACCGGTCTTTACTTCAAATGATACGCCAGCTGATGTTCTAAACCATCTCACAGCCTACTTGTCAAAACTTGTTGCAACTAGAGGATTTCCACCAACAAACAATCAGCTCCGCACCTCATCAAATCCTCGACAACAAGCCACTGTTCAAGATGGTCAAGTAACGGTGCAACCAATTCAGGGAAGGCAAAATTCATGTGGACCTCCTACAAGGACTGGGAACAATCAAGCTGTGAATTCTCAAGCTAGTGGAAATGGAAGTCCTATTGGTCCTAAGAAGGTTGTGACTTGCTACAATTGCCGAGGACAAGGTCATATGGCTAGGGAATGCACTCAGCCGAAAAGGAGGAGGGATGATGCATGGTTTCGTGAGAAGATGTATTTGGTTGATGCTCAGTCTAAGGGGAAGATTTTGGATTCAGAGGAGTTAGCATTTCTTGCAGACCCAGGGGCAGCAGCTACTGAAGGCATTGCAGTCGTTTCCACTTCTAATGCAGCTTATCAAGCAGATGATCTTGACGCATATGATTCGGATTGTGATGACATTCACTCTGCCCAAGCTGCTCTCGTTGCTAATCTCTCTTACTACAGTTCTGATGTCGTCAGTGAGGTACCAACCACATCTAATAATATTGATGATAACCAACATCAAGTTGGGCATGCAAATGACAACCTCGAACAGCATTCGGGAACTAGTAACTCAAATGATGTGGTACCCAATCCTACATATTTGAGTGAACCTCAACCAAATGCTACGACGGGTATGGAATCTTATGCTCAACATGATTTAGTCATGGTGCCTAAACATATTATTGATCAAATGCATATGGCCCTCAGACAATCCGTAGATACCAATTCCACCCTAACTGCTGAGCTTGCGTTGCATAAAGAAAAGGTCAAAGCTTTTAAAATGGTCCCTCAAGCAGAGAAAATAACATGTTCTGAATTTGACCAATTTCGTTTTGAAAAGATTGAACACTTGAAAGAAATGGAATCATTAAAAGCTAATCTTTCCAATGAATTAAAAGCAAAAGAGTCGGTTGTCAATGATTTTCAGAAACTTAAAATGGATTTCGAAACTCTCGAGTCTAAAAAGTTTGAATCGGAAATTAATGCTACCAAACTTCTTAAATTCAAAGAACAACAGCTTTTAAAACAATACGCTTCCACAGAAAAGGTTCATGTTTTAACTAAATCATTTAAAGAACTAGAACTTAAACGTCTTCAAGATTTACCACCTAATCCCGGTTATGCAAAACAAGCTCAGGAACATATTCCCGGTCTTTATGATATGACCATAATTGGCAAATCGAAAGAAGCACCTTTTGTTCGTAGTACTGAGGAGACACAGTCACTTGCGGATGAAACTCATTCTAAATGCTTTCAAAATTCCATACAATTGATTATGATCAACATAACAAAGATCAATTTTCGGAAAAGACACGCATTCGCTTACAAAAGGAATTAGCATATATAACAGTTCTTGTGCCCCAAAGTTTGTCAAATAAAAACCTTCCTAGTACATCTCCTACACTTGTCAAAAAGGATTTAACGAAGTTAATTCCACCGGTAAGTAAGGCGTCCGTTAACTTAAATACGGTTCACCAACACTTAGCCAATTTTGACAAGGTCATTTTGGAACGTACGACGGCCACGGCCATAACGGAAGGTGAATGGAACTTTGAGCACACTAGAGCTGCGTTTCGAGATGAAATTATTCTGTTTGTAGACAATGTTAAAGCTTTTCTTAGTAATCTTGATCAAAATTTGTTTTCGGAAATAGAAGAAGTTAGACGTGTTTTCAATGAAATGTAAGATGCTTATGAAAATAGTTTACTTGAAATAGAACGGGTTTCACGCCAAAATGAACTACTTCTGAAGCAAGTGATGTCTCATGATATAGTTTCCGTCTGTGTGAATAAAAGTGTTGATAATGATTCTATTGTGCATAATGTTGAATCTGTGGATAATGTGGTAGATAGTACTTGTCACGAATCTAACGCTGAATTTTTAAAGCTTCAAGATTCATATTCTTCGCTTTCAAAACGTTTTGATGAGATTCAAACACATTGTATTTTGCTTGAATGCAAGCAACAATTTATTCAAGAAATCTTTGAAACGTCATTCGAAGGTGTTAATATCGATGATGCAAACTTTGAAAAGAATTTTCAATTGAATTTGCAATCAAAACAGCGTCGGCCAAGTGACAAAGTTGCTACATCTCTTCCGATAGAAATAATGAAATCTAAGGAGCTTAACTGTGAACGTACTTGAGGCCGCTGAGAATTTTAAACTTGATCTAGATAATCAAGTTTCCAAGATTTTGTCCAAAGTTGATAATTTAAAAAAGAAAAATACATGACTCTTCAATTTAGTAAAGCCCGCATGTGCTAACACCACTGCATAGAATCAATCGTTGATTGAACAATTGAATCGAAAGTCGATGGAAATATCTGATTTGAGGGAACAAATTTGTGATAAAAATCTGGCCTTGGCTGAGTTAAAGGAAACACTTCGTACTTTAAAAGGTAAGAATGTTGTGGATAATGCAGCCACTGTCTCAGCATCGTCCTCTAGTGCAATCAAAAGGAACGTTATAGCCGTCACACCACTTAACAAGGGCCCTAGGACTAAACCATCTCAAACTTTGGTCACTATAGATAAGGCGGAATCAAAACCAGCTTCTAATATTCCTGTGTTGCCTTCTACATGAGTAAGCACCACTACTAAGGCTCAAAGATCTAAGCTTAAAAGAAACAAGAAGAATGATAGGATCTTGCCCCCATTTAGTAGTCAAGTGAAGAAGAAAGTAGAAGCCCATCCTAGGAATGTTATTTCTGTTTTGAATAAAAAGAATCATGTAGCTAAACCTAAAGGCTCTGCGGTTGTGCAGCGTTCTAAGCCTACTGTGAATTCTAATTTAAAATGTTGGAATTGCAATGAATGTATGTTTTCTAGTCGTCATGATTCTTGCCTTATTGACCATGTGAATGAGATGTATGCCCGGAAAAATGGATTAGAATGGAAACCGACTGGGAAAGTGTTAACCCAAGTTGGTTGGATGTGGCGCCCCACTGGTAAAACTTTCACTATAGTAGGAAATACGTGCCCTTTGACTAGGATCACTCCCACTAAAGCGAAGAAAGCGTGCCCTTTAACTAGGAGTACCAAGGCTACCAAAACACAAGCGTGTCCTTTAACTAGGAACACCAACACTACTGTAGGAACAAAGTGCCCTTTAACTAGGTCTACTCCCACTGTAGTGCCCGCGGATAATCCAAAACCTAAGAAAGTTGGAACAGTAAAACCTGTTAGTGCTAAAACTCACATTAGAAAACGCAGGAAATCTACGGGTCACAAAAATGTTAGCCATTCTGATAATATTTTATCTGTATCTGCTAACACTCCGGAACCAATAGTTTCCAATACATTGTCTACTGTTGTTATTGAAAACAGGTGGTCCAAATTGTTCTCTGGTATTTGGACTCTGGTTGCTTCAAGCATATGACCGGAGATCGCTCTCAGCTCAGAAATTTCGTCAGCAAGTTTCTTGGTACGGTTCGATTTGGGAATGATCATATTGCAAAGATAATGGGTTACGGTGAATATCATATTGGGAATGTTATTATTTCAAGAGTGTATTATGTGGAAGGTCTCGGTCACAACTTATTTTCTGTGGGACAATTTTGTGACGCAAACCTAGAAGTTGCTTTTCGAGAGCATACCTGCTTCATTCGTAATTTGGAAGGGGATGATTTATTGAAAGGTACTCGAGGGAATAATTTGTATACTTTGTCTCTACAAGACATGATGGCCGCTTCTCCCGTATGTCTTCTCTCCAAAGAATCGAAGACTAAGTCATGGTTATGGCATTGACGGTTATCTCATCTTAACTTTGACGCTATTAATCACTTGGCGAAAAACGAACTTGTTCGTGGTCTTCCTAAACTATCATTTCACACGGATCATTTGTGTTCCGCGTGTACAATGGGGAAAAGCACTAAGAAATCATACAAACCCAAGACTGAAGACACCAACCAAGAGAAACTTTATCTTTTACATATGGATCTTTGTGGGCCTATGCGTGTTGAAAGTCTTAGTGGCAAAAAGTACATCCTCGTCATTGTCGATGATTACTCTCGGTTTACATGGGTGAAATTTCTTAAAGGCAAAAATGAGGCACCTAAATTCATCATCGGATTTCTCAAGATGATTCAAGTGCGACTCAACACTACTGTCCGACGCATTCGTACAGATAATGGAACCGAATTTGTGAATCAAATATTGCGTGATTATTATGAAGAAGTTGGCATTTCTCATGAAACATCCGTTCCTCGCACTCCACAACAAAACGGTGTCGTTGAAAGGCGAAATCTCACACTTATGGAAGCTGCTCGAACGATGTTAATTTACGCAAAGGCTCCATTGTTTTTATGGGTAGAAGCAGTATCTACCGCGGTGTACACCCAAAACCGGTCACTAATTCGTAAACGCCATGGTAAAACACCTTATGAGCTTCTTCATGGAAAAGTACCAGATTTATCATATCTTCATGTATTTGGTTCTCTTTGCTATCCAAATAATGCTGGTGATAATTTGGGAAAACTTCAACCAAAGGCTGATATTGGTATTTTCATTGGTTATGCACCCGCAAAGAAGGCATACCGAATCTACAACCGTAACTCTCGCAAGATCCTTGAAACTATGAATGTTGATTTTGATGAGCTGACATGGCTTCTGAGCAAAGCAGCTCTGAACCCGTACTTCATGAAATGGGACCCAGTAACATTAGTTCTGGTCTTGTCCCAAACAACCCTACTTCATCATCATTTACACCACCTTCTAGGACTGAATGGGATATGTTGTTTCAACCATTCTTTGATGAATTCTTTACTCCTCCAAGTATTGTTTCTCCAGAACCTGAGGCAATAGCTCCGGTAACTGAAGTTGTCGCTCCAGCAACCGAAGCACAATCAGACACATCTGCACCTACAATTGGTCAAGATATACCTTCAACGAGTAATTCTCAACCAACACATGTAACAACTACCCACGTCATGCCTATTGATGATGAAGAGGATGATGATGATCACGATCTGGAATTCGCTCAAATGCGTGAACTTCCATTCTTTGGTGTACCAATTCCCGACCCTAATCAAGCCGGGTCGTCCACCTCAGAGGAAGCTCCAACTACATTTTACTCCAATCCACGGATTCGTGAACATGACAGCAAGTGGACATAGGATCATCCTATAGATTCCATTATTGGTGACCCTAATCGTCCGGTATCCACACGAAGTCAGTTACAAGAAAATGCAATGTTTTGTCATTTTGATGCTTTTCTCACTGAAGTTGAACCTAAGACATGGCAAGAAGCTTTTACTCAATCCCGTTGGATAGAAGCTATGCAAGAAGAACTCAATGAATTTATACGTCTTGAAGTATGGGAACTTGTCCCATGCCCGGATCAAGTGCAATTACTCACTTTGAAATGGGTTTACAAGGTGAAACTCGATGAGTTAGGCGGAATATTGAAGAACAAAGCTCGACTAGTAGCTCGTGGATACAAGCAATTATTGGGCATCGACTTTATGGAATCCTTTGCACTTGTTGCCCGTTTGGAAGCTATTAGACTATTCCTCGCTTATGCAGCCCACATGAATATGATCGTCTATCAAATGGATGTGAAGACGACATTTCTCAATGGTGAAATCAAGGAAGAGGTCTACGTTCAACAGCCGGATGGTTTTGTGAATCCTAAATATCCTAATCATGTGTACAAGCTTAAGAAGGCTCTCTATGGGTTGAAGCAAGCTCCACGCGCATGGTATGATCTATTGTCACAATTCCTCATTACGCAAGGCTTCGTAAAAGGCAATGTGGATCCCACGCTGTTCATTCAGAAACGAGGTAAAGATATGATTATGGTACAAATATATGTTGATGATATTATATTTGCAGCCTCGACCTAAACTTTATCCGATGAATTTGGAAAACTCATGTCTTCCAAGTTTAAGATGTCAATGATGGGCAAGGTATCATTCTTCTTAGGTCTTCTGATATCTCAGAGTCCCAGAGGCATCTTTATCAATCAATCCAAGTATGCCCTTGAATCGCTTAAGAAATATAAGATGGAATCTTGCGACCCCGTGGATACTCCAATGGTGGAACGAACTAAGCTTGATGCAGATCCACATGGAGTTGCCGTTGATCCGACACTTTATCGTGGAATGATCGGTACTCTTCTGTATATCACATCTAGTCGACCTGATCTTCAATTTGCTATATGTATGTGTGCTCGGTATCAAACTAGGCCTACTGAGTTACACTTAGCTACTGTTAAACGGATCTTTCGATATCTTAAAGGAACCATTAATCGGGGACTTTGGTATTCGAAGGACTCTTCTATTGCACTAATGGCATATGCAGATGCGGATCACGCGGGTTGTCAAGATACAAGGCGTAGCACGAGTGGAACATTACAACTACTAGGAGATCTATTAATCAGTTGGGCATCGAAAAGGCAGAAAAGCGCTGCAATTTCAAGTACGGAAGCAGAATACATAGCTATGTCCGGTTGCTATGCTCAAATTCTTGGGATGAGATCGCAATTAACCGACTATGGTCTAGGTTTCAATAAGATTCCCATGTACCGCGACAACAAGAGTGCAATTGCCTTATGCTGCAACAATGTTCAATTCTCCCGGTCAAAGCATATTGACATTCGCTACCATTTCATCAAGGAGCAAGTGGAAAATGGAGTAATCGAGCTTTACTTTGTCCGATCTGAGTATCAATTGGCGGATATTTTCACGAAGGCTTTAGATGGCGCTCGAATTGAATTTTTGGCCGACAAGCTAGGAATGAGAACTTTCTCGCCTAAGACTCTAAAGGAACTGGCAGATGAAGCGAAAGAATAGTGGTGGTAAAACTATTCTCCGTATCCTTGGTGATCATTTGTATATATTATTTATATTTTGTTCCACAAAAGCAAAATACAAAAATATAAAACCATATAAAAACCATAAAAATTGAAAAATTCATAAAAATCCAAAAATATTTTTACTTTATTTTTCAAAGGCATGTCTTTTGGTAAGATAATATTTACGGCCTTAGAAATGTCGATTAATATTGACACGGCGCCATATATAGAGTTCGTACAAAAGTTGTAAATATTTCATAAAACATGCCCTTATGGCTTTAGTTATTTCAGACTGCAACCCGATATTCATATTAAAGTCAAGTATTTCTTATGAAAGCTTTGGCTCACAACGGGAATTAATTTTCTCGGGCAAGGTTTACTTTAAAACCTTGTAAGGGATCAAGTTTACTTTATAACTTGGTCTAACACAAATTTATGTACGCCTCAGTGCATTTATTTGTTAAAACAAGAGAAGTCTTGTTTTTATGAAGCTATCATCTCTACAACCATAGCAATCTACAATTGGTATCTACATACTAGACGATGCGACTACTCAACCGACGACTACAACTCTTTCAATAGAACACGGGTCAACAATTGAGGGGGAGCAATTGTCAAGCATTCAGAATCTTCGATGCCGAACGTGCCAAGTTCACAAGTTGGTGTCAAGACAACAATACCAATCGTACATGTGGTGTCAAGAGATGACTTCAGACGTGACGAGGCGACCACATGCTGACAAGAACCATTTGATCTTATCATATGATGTTCTCATCAATCAGGTCCAACCTTGTCAATTCTTTTTAATATGGTGAATATGTGATCATGCTACAATTCGATATCATATCTCATGCATTTGATATCATGAAGATAACATGGACTTACATTTTTCTTCCCAAAACCTTTGTTAAAACTTCATTAAATCAATTGATATTAAAAACATCGATTGGGTTAATATTTTTAATATGGGGGAGAAAATGTGATTTAATATAGGATATTATCACAAATGGTTTGACTTAATGTACTGGCTCATCCCGACATATGCGAAATGTTTTCGAATATCGTGGCCTATGTTAAGGGGGAGCAAAATGGATTTGCATATCAAAAATGGATTTCATGGTGATTTATACTTACCCAAAACCCATTTATTTCACGACGATGAAGATTGTGGTGACATAAGGATGGTAGGATAGGTTAAGTCCTATGATTCTTCCAGAACCAGAGGAATCTTCCCAAGGACAGTCCATAGCTAGAAATAGTAGTCCTTAGGAAAGATGGAGAAAGATTGTGAACGTAGCTGAATGCCGACCAAGTACTTAAGTTAGCACTGGAAAAATCACAACAAGGTGCTAGTTATGACGTATTGGTAAGCATTGAAGGGGTTGAAGAATGAAAAAGAATTGTAAAGATAAAGGGTGTAAAGAAAGAAGCCCTCTTACAACTTTAGGCAGAAACCAGGTCAACACATATGCTATTGAGATCATTTTAATGATTCTCGATATTGAAGACAGACATCATGGACCCAGTGATGCAATGCACAACCCATCCCAGCTAACTCAGATATCTCTCAAAAGGTATTTGTTTTAATCACACGGAGACAACACATTATCTATTGATTTATTCACTCCGAATAAATTGGTATTGAAAAGGTGGCACTCCTCTCCAGCCTCCGATCACTAAAATCCAAAATGCACGATCGAGTCTAGAGCCATTTGAGATCATAAAATATCTCATTAGGACACACTTTCATATTTCCTTGCTTCTTCACACACTGTGAAAAGTAAGAAAGATTTTAAGAGTCCTACGCAAAATCTTCATGATCTTGCCTGAACATCCGAGTAATACGAAAGTATTTACAATGAAGATGGAAATACTTCTTGAGCAAATATCAAAAAGCTCATGGTAGGTGACTTGTGCGATTCTTTATGAATCAAACTTGTGATAACTGGAAAGCAACAGCTGTTTAATTCTTAACTGAATTTAAACACGTTTCAGGCCTCTACGCAATATCTTAGTGATCTTGCCAGAACACTCAGAGTGATACCTTAGTGTTCACAGTGATGAGTGGAAATCCTTCTAGTGTTAACCTCAAACAGCACTTGGTAGGTAACTTGCAAGATTCTATACGAATCAAGCTCGTGACAACTGGAAAGCAACGATGGTGCGATTCTTAATTGAATTTCACTTGTTCCAGGAACATGAATTGACGGCTTCAAATCATGCGGATATTATTATCCAAATGATTCACTCTTTATGTTCGCAATCAGCTTTGGAAGGTCGAATAAAGAGAACGGGTTTACCCGCGAAATCCTGTCAGGAAGTTACTTAATTGAAACTATCCGTCACGGGTACGATATCTAATATCGTCCAACGGTCTTCACCGACCGGAGGTAAAATGCTACCGAATTAGAATGAAATGTTCAAAGCCATTTCGTTCGTGTCTACTTATGTTGCGGCATTTGAAGACGGTGGCGTTGTGGGATCCAAGAAGAAGTCGTCCCCGCATGCTTATACTTTATGCACTTAATACCTCATCAAATTCAAGAAAGCCTAAAAGTTAAGTCTTCTGCTGTATCGAACTCTGAAGCTTTCAAGAATTACGAAGGTATAAGTATGTGGGACATGGTGTCACGAAGAGGCAAAGATCACAAGTGATGGATGCACGAGATCAAGGCAAGAGATTGATGCTAAAGATTGATATCAAAGATCACATCAGCATGTTCACCAGAAAAGAAAAAGAAAAGAAAGACGAAGACTACGAGCTCAAGACAAGCATAGTATGCTAGGTTTATTTCATTATTGTAACTCGGGTAATGCCCTTGTTTGGAGTGACCTCCCTTAGGGGGAGATTGTTGGAAATACGTTTTTACGTATTTAGGAAGATTCGGTCACTCTGACAATATATTAAGTAGTAACTCGTAGTCTAGATATCTTTATTAAACAAACAAAGTCAAGCCTAGCCTACAACATGCGTAGGCCGGTCCAACATTGTAAGCCCAAGGCCATCACAAGGCTTGGGTATAAACCCTCTCTTTTGATGGAGAGGGTGTGTGTTCCTCATTTTTACACATAGTGAAAAAGTGTTTTTCTTTCACTTTCTCTCTCTAAGTGTGTGTGTTCTCACCATCTCTCTATCTCTTTCTCTCTCTAAAACATAAGCAAGATTTACATATCCTACATATGCCATAAAGAAAAGCACTCTTCACATCCATTTGATAGACTATAAAGCCCATGCAGGAAGCATAAGCTAGAAAAATCTTATAGCCTCAATCCTTGCAACTGGTGCAAATACCTCATCATAGTCTATCCATTCCTCTTGTGTATATCCTTGAGCCACTAAACGTGCCTTGTTTCTGAACACAATGCCTATTTCATCCTTTTTGTTTCTAAGAACCCATCTTGTCCCAATAGGTCTGACATGTCTGGGACAATCAACCAACTCCCAAACATCCTGGATAGCAAATTGGTGAAGCTCATCTTGCATTGCTTCCACCCAAATTGGTTCTTTGAGAGCATAAAAAATCTTCTTGGGTTACTGTTGTGACAGAAAACAGGCAAACAAACATGCTTGAACAAGAGGGGTATCAACCTTCTTGTGAATATTGGCAATAAATCCTCCAAGATTCTGATGAGATCTTCTAGTTTGAACAGGAGACATCACATCACCAATAATGAGAGAAGAAGGGTGATTTTTGATTATAGAAGTAAGCACTCCTCCCTCAATAAGTGTGTTGTCCTTAATCTCATCTTCCATGTTATCAATATCCTTTTCAGACTCTCTTCCATCAATATCTGAATGAACCTCTCCATTTCTATTTGAGGGTTCACCTTATTCAAAATTATTGGAAGAGAAAATATGGTCAAAAGAGCTGTCAACGCCTGGACCAAGGTTGTCAGCGTTTGAGCCATCAACGCCTGAATTTGTCTTGTAAGCGCCAAATTTTCCTTTGTCAGCGTCTGAAAGATCATGCATGTTGTCAACTGGTGATACTTGGGGACCACCTTTTTCCTTTCCAGCAGCAGCAGCAGCAGCAAATGCATCTTTCCATATGGGAATGGTAACATACTCAAGTATGGGTGCTGATTTGTCTGGTTGTGATCCAACCTCTTCATCAACCTGTTTACCTGAAACATCAACAACTGGTTCTTCCACAACATTTGAAGTGACCTTCACAATGTTTGGATTAGTAACAGGCATATAATTCAAAGTCCTAGATAGAGGCTCCAAGTCAAATAACCAATTTGGACCACTTTCAGGATCACTAGGTTTACTTTCTAAAAACCTAACATGTACTTTTTCAAGTATACGTTTTTCCTTCTTAAGGTAAACTCTATATCCTCTACTCTGCACTGAATAACCCATGAAGTAACCTTCATCACCTTTAGCACTAAACTTACCTAAGGCATCACTAGTGTCCAACACAACTACATGACATCCAAAAGGTTTAAGAAAACCAATATTAGGTTTCCTTCCCCAAAGTAACTCATAAGGTATTTTATTATGAATTTTGTTGACTAATGCCCTATTTTGAACATAACAAGTTGTATTCACAGCCTCAGCCTAAAAAGCAATGGGAAAGTGAGCATCATCCAACATAGTCCTGGCTGCTTCTATGAGGGTTCTATTCTTTCTCTCAGCTACCCCATTTTGCTGTGGGGTCCTAGCTACACTAAACTGTCTAGTAATCCCTTTCTTGGCACAAAAATCATCTAACAACTTATTTCTAAACTCACCACCATTATCACTTCTAAGCATCTTAACCTTATTACCAGACTTCTTTTCTATTTGGGTAATGAAGTTAATCAAAGTATCAGCAGTGTCACTTTTCAAATCTAAAAAGAAAGTCCAAGTAAATCTAGAAAAATCATCAGTGATGACAAAACAGTAAGATTTACCATTTAAGCTTTCTATATTAGTTGGACCAAACAAGTCCATATGTAGCAAGTGAAGTGGTTTAGAACTAGAGTGCACCTGTTTAGACTTAAATGAGACCTTGTACTGTTTGCCTTTAAGGCATGCAACACAAGAGTGATCATTGTGGAAAGCCTTTTCAGGCAAACCATCAACCAAACCATGTCTCACAAGTCTGTTTATATTTTTAAAATTAATGTGCCCTAATATCCTGTGCCAAATATTACTCTCATCAACTAAAGCCTTAGCATATAAACATGACAAGTTATTATTCATCCTAATTCCATTAAGATTCACATTATAATTGTCCTTATACCTAGGTGTTCTATAATCAATGTATTTCTCATCTGGTATTTTAAAATCTTTGCTCAACACCAAGCATCCAGTATCAATAAAAAGAACCTTATTTTTGTTATCACAAACTTCTGATACACTAAATAGTTTATAGTCAAGTTCTTTTACCAGAAACACGTTTTCAAAACGCAAATTGTTGGTGAGAAGAGTTCCTTTGCCTGTGAAAGTTCCATATCCGCCTACAAAGTAAACTTTTTCACCATCCTTAATGGGAGTGAAGTTTGTGAGATAATCTTCCTTCCCAGTCATGTGCCTAGAGCATCCACTATCACAATAGCCATAATCATTAACATGCTATTGAATGCCCTACACATAAAGAAAACAAATTAGTTTTCTCTGGGAACCCAAGCCTGAGCAGACTTGGATTCATTTGGTTGTTCAACAAGAACAGACTTAGTCCTTATAACAACCCCTTGTTCATCCCTTTTTGGATTAAACAACCAGTTAACCCTAATTGGTTTTGTTATGACCTTTGAAATATAATTAAATCTGTTACAGGTCATTGAAATCCCATCTGAATTAGGGTTTTGATCTTGCTTAGGTCTCCATGTCAAGCTAGAAGAAGCTTTAGACCCCTTTCCCTTTGGTTGTAAATATTTACCATTATTTGGTCTGGCAACATTTTTGTCAGTGTTTGATTTGGTCTTGTCAACGCTGAAATTACCCATATCAGCGTTGAACCTAGGGTTTGCTACAGGAACCCATTGTCTATTAGACCATGTATTGGTCTTCTGAAAAGGTCTTTGTCCATAAGTATTAGACCCTTTAGTAAAGAATGGGGCTGGCCTAACAACTTGTGGACTTTGCTGGACAAAAGATTTGGGTTTGACAGTGTTTGACTTTTTGTCAGCGTTGACCTTTGAAGCATTGACACACTTATAGGCTAAATGTGAAAAACTTCCACAAGTATAACAGGCTTTTCTAGACATAACTCGATGTATAGAAGAAAAGAAACCTGTTCCATTATCACTAATTTGGCTTTTTGGTGACCTAGGTTTTCTATACATTTCTACATATTTAATACTAGGTTTTATATCAATGTTTAAGCCAAGGTCAACAGTCTTGCCAGTGGTTGGGTTTGTCACTTTGATGGGTGTAGACTCATTTGGGCTATCACTAAGCATGCCACCCTTAACAAATAAGGTAGGGTTGGCTTTCTTCCATTGGTCCAAATCAGTCAACTTCTGCCTGTATTCCTCTACTAGGGTAAGAAGTCTTGGTGGAGGAATAAATTCCTCTTCTTAGAGTTCTTGTAAACCAATCCAAGACAAGTCCTTGCTAAGAACACCATAGAAGTTCCCAGCAGGTGGTGGAACACCAACATACTCTTTCATCCCAATCCCAGTCATATCCCTAGAATCCCTTTGTTCACTAACACATTTTTCTAGGGTTTGTGAGGCTTTATCAAATCTCTGAATTTTAAGATCTACATTATCCTTATTTTTTATAGCCTCATCTAACTTAGCCTATAACTCAGCATTGACTCTCTCCATGATGTTTCTAATATCAGTACTAGAATTTAAATCATGTTTTAAAATATTGATTTGATCTTTTAGGTCAAGATCCATTTTCTTATACTCAGCTAAAGTCTTCTCAGTTTAAGTAAGAGCAAGTTGATAATTAGACAACTTGCCTCTTTCATTAACCACATATGTTGTCAATTTTAAAACTTCTTTGTTAAGTTTTTCAGTGTTTAGACGACAACCCTTACTACAAAATGCATCAACATATACCTTATTGTCTGATGAAGATGAGGAGTGTGCCATGAGAGCATAGTGAACATGCTCTTCTTCTTCCTTTTCTGCAACCAAAGCTTTGTTCTCTTCCTCATCCTTAGCCAATTAGCTCCAATCCCATCCAAGACCATCAATTTCTTGCATTGCAACCATGGCTTTAGGATCTGATACTAGGATTTTTGCACTGGGTTCTAAATTCTCTCGATATCCTCTCGAATTGATCTCGGTTCTAAGTGGAATGATTGTTCTTGGTTACTAAGAAGGGGGGTTGGTTTTCTAATCTACTAAAAGGTTTAAATACATTAACACGAAAACTTAAATAAAAAACAATTAATTTAATGACAATTAATAAAACTAGAATTAAAATTAAAATATAAATATAAAAGGAAGAAACAGTAAGTAAGAAGAAACAGAAAGTAAGACTTAAAAATGCTCAAAAGAAAATTGATTCGGAAGTTGACCTTGATTCGGAAGTTCACTCGGAAGTTGGTTCGGAAGTATTGACTCGGAAGTTGATCCAGAACTTTTAAGGAAAATTGATTCGGAACTTTTAAAAATCATTCATTCGGAACTTTCGTCCGGAAGTTCACTCAGAACTTTCGTCTGGAAGTTTATCCGGAAGATTGACTCGGAAGTTGATCCGGAAGTTGGTTCGGAAGTTCACTCGGAACTTTCGTCCGGAAGTTCACTCGGAACTTTCGTCCGGAAGTTCACTCGGAACTTGGTTCGGAACTTTTGAAGATAAAACTAATTCGGAACTTAAAGACTGGTTCAGAACTTTTTAACATAAAACTTATTCGGAACTTTTGAAAACTACATTCATTCGGAACTTTCTGTTCATTCAGAACTTTTGGTTCATCCGGAACTTTTGTTCATTCGGAACTTTTGGTTCATCCGGAACTTTTGTTCATTCGGAACTTTTGGTTCATCCGGAACCTGGGAAATGCTCAAGAACAGTAATGTTTCAGAAAAACAGGGGAATGCGATTTAAAGCCAAAAATCTCCAAGTTTTCAAACAAAACTTAAATAAAACTAATCACTAAGCATCTACTAACCATAAACTACAAATCCCATCAATAAAAACATAAAACCCAACAACTTTTGAAGATCAAATCAACCAAATAAGAACTTTAACTTTTAATCAAAAGGATGAAGATGAACAAGATGAAATGGAAGGATTAAATTGAATGATTAAGGTTTTAACAATCACAAGACAAAGATTAAACTACAAGATTCTTGGAACAATAAAAATCAAAATCACCAAACACCCTAGTAGTGTTGGTGATGACTACGAACAAAAAGGGAGAAAAAGATGGGAAAAGAAAACTTAAAAACTGAATGAAAAGTGTGAAGGGAACCCTTTATATAGGTGTTCCCTTTGGTTGGTGAGTGGGCTTTCTCCCGTTCTTCTTGTCTTCTCGTCTTTTCAGAAAAGTTGACGTTTTCGATTCTGATTCGAGATTTGTCGTCGATTAAATTCAACTCATCTTTTAATTTCTTCGTTTAATAGACTTGAGTTTCTTCGACTTATGCAAATCTTCCATCTTTGGTCCTTTTCTTCGATAAATCTTCGAATAGTCCCAGTGACTTCAAATCTTTTGCATCTCTTGGACAATAGACTTCATCTTGAGTCTTTTTCTTCCATAAAACCCGTGCAATCCCATGTTTTCTTCAATATTTATCCGGTTGGCTCTGAAAACACAATAAACACAAAAAACACGCATAATTCCAAACAAATGATATTAAATACACGTTTTGGTCTCGTTTTAGCCATAATTAAGTGGAAAAAGGATGGGTGTTTACACACCTATCAAATCCCCTACACTTAACCATTGCCATGCCCTAATGCAATTCTTAGTGATAAAGCACATTTACACTTTTCTCATAATCAATCAACCTTGGCCTTATTAAAATACTATTGAACAAAAATTAAAGTACTAAAAGAAATTAAACTTTAAAGGAAACAAAAGGATAGAAAACCATTTTCACTTGAAAATAGCTACATGGAAATAACTTGCAAAGAGATCAATGACTTACATTAGGGCTTTGGTGCTGCGAAGATTTATCATCCTCAAGTTTCACGTTCCCCAAACTAAGCTTAAAAACGAGATCATTGTTATTATAAGTTAGTAAATCAAACACTTACACACATGGCTTAATTATATGCTTAAACTCCCTTATTCCTAGGTGTATCTCTTATATTTTATTTTTGTCTTAGAATGATCATGAAGATGCATTTTTGGACTTATTTCGATAGTTTATTTAGGCTGAAAGCAAAGTAGGACGATTTGATCAATAGTTAGCTAAAGGACAAAATCTCTTAAAACTGCTTCTCGGGATATCAAAAAGTTCATATCTTGGCATAACTCGGTTCACGATTTGAGACCTTTCTCGGGCCGATATTTGGCATGTACTTCATACTTCATATCTTGAGAGACGTGCTTGAGATAATGGTCTTCTCTTCGTTATAGAGTTTCTTCACTTGGAGACTTTTGAGGGGTACTCCAACCTTGTTGACCACGAATTCATGATTATTTCTTCAATCTCTAATTGGGATTTTGAGATACAACGATCCGCCTCCTTTTCGGACTTGGATCTATTTATCCTCATACCTTGTTAGGGTCTTTTCGGATAGACTTCTCCATGATCTTTATGGGAGTTGATTGCTTTTCGTCGTGAGTCTTGATCCTTCATATTGACTTTGGGAATAATGCTTTTCACATCACCTTGGATCTTTAGCAATAAAATGTAATCCTCATGCCTTGTTAGGGCCTTTTCGGACTCGCCAATCTTCGCGCCCCGCTTCATAAGTTATGCCTTGGCTATGAACTCTTATCATTACCGAGCAACTTTTAAACGATCTTGGGCTAGAAGCTAAGTAACTTTTCAAATCGTACGACCTTACTTATTGCAGATAAATTATTAGCAAGTGATGGGAGAATAGGCAAATAATTACACCAAGTGAGCTTGTGTAAGAATACCGA
The DNA here is from genome assembly GCA_025667525.1 of Glebionis coronaria. Lineage (NCBI taxonomy): Eukaryota > Viridiplantae > Streptophyta > Magnoliopsida > Asterales > Asteraceae > Glebionis > Glebionis coronaria. Next base: position 187,408,480 of record CM046880.1, on the reverse strand, counting down.
CTTATAATTGACTCTATCATTTCTCGTCCTCCACAATTTAAAATCTCAAGTAATGAGACTCGTGGATGCTTAGCCTAATAAACTAATTGAGGTCTACATGGTTAAGGATACTAGCTAGAATAAACTTGGATAAGTCTATTCGGGTTGAGTTAAAATAATCGCAACGGGCCTAATATGTCAAAGATTTCTAAACTAGCTACACCACTTTATTAATATTTTGACTTTATTACAGGATATATACATACGAAAGCAATGATAAAAATTTAAAAATTACGACTAAATGGCCAAAGTTAATAAAAAATTTGAAAAATGTTGAAAAGATGATTTTCCGGTTAAATGAAGGCATTTTCATTGAAAAGTCCACTTAAAACTTCGATAGAAGTCCCCCCTACACTTAAGATAAACATTGTCCTCAATGTTTAAGCATGTGGGAAAAGTCTCCCCTACACTTATGACATTGTGAAAATTGGTTAACTCGAGTTAAGGAAGAGACGACTAAAGTGATCAATTTCAAATGTGAGTATGAAGAAAATTGAATCACGATAGTTGAGAGATAGAACCGGATTTCAGTGAACACGGGAGCATGGTTCTTCAAAGGTGCCAAAAGTGCAATCATCCCTGTAATCACATCACCACACAAAGAAAGTAACCTATATAGGTCCCCCTACACTTAGGAGGTTAAGATGGAAAAGGATAGATACTCGGGCTGCCTCCCGAGGAGCGCTTGTTTTTGATAACCGAGTCACGAGCCTGACTCGACCCAAAATTAGTTCATGGGGAACGTGGTGAGGGATGGAATCATCTCTTGAGAGATGTCCTCACCAAAGTACAATTTCAAACGCTGGCCATTCACCTTAAAGTTGGGCCCATTTGGCTGAGAAAGCTCAATGGTGCCATAGGGAAGGACATTGGCGATGGTGAATGGACCAGACCAGCGGCTCTTCAACTTGACTGAGAAGATCTTCAACCGAGAGTTAAAGAGTAAGACTTGATCACCAACGTGGAACTCTCGGTTCTTGATTTTAGCATCGTGGATAATCTTGGTCTTCTCCTTGTAGATCAATGAGTTCTCGTAAGCTTGATTCCTTAATTCTTGTAGCTCGTTGAGTTGAATCTTGCGAAAATCACTGGCTTTGTTGATGTCGAAGTTAGCCCACTTCAAGGCCCAGTATGCCTTGTGTTCCAGCTCGATAGAGAGGTGGCAAGCTTTCCCGTACACAAGACGATAAGGCGTACAGCCGATCGGGGTCTTGTAAGCAGTATGGAAAGCCCACAAAGCATCATCTAACTTATCGGCCCATGCGGCGCGATGCTCTCCCACCGTACGCTCCAAAATTCTCTTCAATCCACGGTTGGATATTTCGGCTTGATCGTTGGTTTGAGGATGATAAGCGGTGGAAAGACGGTGATTGACACCATACTTCGCCATGACTCTTGCAAATTGATCGTTGCAAAAATGAGTCCCGCGGTCACTGATAATAGCACGGGGAACACCGAATCGAGCAAACAGTTGTTTCAAGAAATTACAAACCACCCTTGCGTCGTTAGTGGGTAAAGCCTTGGCTTCAACCCATTTGGAAACGTAGTCAACAACGACAAGGATGTATTTGTTGCCTTTAGAAGAAGGGAATGGCCCCATAAAGTCGATGCCCCATACATCAAAGATTTCACATTCTTGTATGAAATTTTGAGGCATCTCATCTTTATGTGTGATCTTGCCTTGTTTTTGGCAAGCATCACAATGTTTAACCATCTCTTGAGTATCACGGTAAATGGTGGGCCAATAGAATCCCGAATCAAACACTTTTTTAGCAGTGTAGTTGGGACCAAAGTGACCACCGGTGGGTCCTTTGTGGCAAGCTTGGAGAATGTCCAAAGCGGCCGGTCCGTCAACACATCAGCGAATAATCAAGTCAGCGCATTGTTTGAATAGAAAAGGGTCATCCCAAAAGTAAGTCTTAACATAGTTCAAGAACTTCTTTTTTTGTTGGGATGTTAACCCTTGGATGAGAACACCACCCGCTAAGTAGTTTGCAATATCGGCAAACCACGGGGTGCCATCAAGATTGAGATTTATAGACATTAAGGTCTCAAGGGGGAAAGAATCATTGATCTCTTTGTTCGGATGATCCCCTTGATATGGATCCTCAAGTCTGCTCGGATGATCCGCGGCCAGGTTTTCGGCTCCCTTCTTGTCACGAATTTCAATGTTGAATTCTTGAAGGAGTAAAACCCAACGAAGAAGTCTTGGCTTAGAATCATGCTTTTTCATCAAGTACTTCAACGTGGAATGGTCCGTGTAAACGATTGTGGTGGAAAGGACAAGATAGGGGCGGAATTTTTCAAAAGCATAGACAACAGCTAAAAGCTCTTTTTCGGTTGTCGTGTAATGCAATTAAGCCCCCGTCATTGTCTTGCTAGCATAGTGGATTAGTTGGAAGTGTTTATTCACTCGTTGGCCCAAAACCGCACCAATAGCAAAGTCGCTAGCATCGCACATCAACTCGAAAGGCAGCTCCCAATTAGGGGTAACCAAGACGGGTGCCTTAGTAAGCTTATCCTTAAGCAAGTTGAAGGCTTCAAGGCACTCTTTGGAAAAGATAAAAGGAGTATCTTTTTCAAAGAGGTGGGTCATCGGGCGAGCGATTTTAGAGAAATCCTGAATGAATCGACGATAGAAGCCCACATGACCCAGAAAGCTTCTCACACCCTTCTCGGTTGAAGGTGGAGGTAATTTGGCTATGACATCTACTTTAGCACGGTCGACTTCAAGACCGGCGTTAGAGATTTTGTGTCCTAGCACAATGCCTTCTTTTACCATAAAATGGCATTTTTCCCAATTCAGAACAATGCGAGTGTCTTTGCACCGCTTAAGCATACGTTCCAAATTGGCAAGGCAAGAAGAGAAGGAATCCCCAAAGACCGAGAAATCATCCATGAAGACTTCCATGGTTTGTTCAACCATGTCATGGAAGATAGCTAACATGCACCTTTGGAAAATCCCGGGGGCATTGCATAAGCCAAAAGGCATTCTTTTGTAAGCAAATGTGCCATAGGGACAAGTGAATGTTGTCTTCTCTTGATCTTGGGGATCGATGGGTATTTGGAAATAACCCGAGAAACCATCAAGAAAGCAGTAATATTCATTACCCGCTAAACGTTCAAGCATTTGGTCCATAAAAGGTAGAGGGAAATGATCCTTTCTCGTGGCATCATTGAGTTTGCGGTAGTCTATACAAACTCTCCACCCAGTAACGAGACGGGTAGGAATCAACTCGTTGTGTGCATTGGGCACAACGGTGATGCCGCCTTTCTTAGGCACACAATGGACTGGACTAACCCATGGTGAATCCGAAATAGGGTAAATCATACCCGCATCAAGAAGTTTAATAACCTCTGTTTTGATGACTTCATGGATTTTTGGATTCACCCTCCGTTGGCTTTGAATTGTTGGCTTAAAGTCGTCCTCCATGAGAATTTTGTGTGTGCAGAAGTGAGGATCCCGCGAATGTCGGAGATTTTCCAAGCGATAGCTCTTTTATGCTTCTTCAATACGGCGACAAGGCGCGCTTTTTCTTCTTCTTTCAGGTCCTTCGCGATGATGTCCGGTAACTTCTCGTTGTCTTCAAGGAAAACGTACTCAAGATGAGGAGGTAGGTCCTTAAGCTCAAGAGTGGGAGGATCCTCAATAGATGGTGAAACTAACGATGGATCATCATTAGTCACCTCTTTAGGAGAAGGAGGATCAATAGCAGTAACCGGCGGAGATAGCGGAGAAAGATTGTCTTCGTTGAGAAGGTTTTCAATGAGGCGGAGATCTTCATCCCAATTGGTGGTAGAATCGTCATGGTCTAAGTTCACATCTCCCATGGTGGCTTCCAAATCTTTCCAAAGGAAATCACTTTCTCCAAATAGAGATAGTGATGAGTCAATAGAGGAAACGGTCTCAACATTGGGAAGAGAGGTAGGAATACTTTTACAAGCATCTTTGAAGTGTTCTAATACTTGGTTTTTTTAGGCCTAGTATAAAATATAGTTGTCCCAAGTCTTTTTGAATTGAAAACCGGTCTTAAGTGCGACTCAATTGTCTTTCGGTGGATCAAGAAAATGGTTTGGTTTGTTTGTCTAATTTATACTATAAGCAAGTAATTAAAGTGTCGTTGAGTAAAATGGAAGAATAAAGATTACAACTAAAATGTCAAGTTAAAATAAATGCTAGTAACTTAAAGGCTAGATTAGAAAAATGCTTTAACACTTAATAAAAACTTACACTTAGAAATATTAATGAAAACAATACACTAAATAAGCCGAATCGGAAAATCACAAATAATAACTCAATCGGAATGAGCCCAAAAGGGTGTCCCGATCGGAATGTAGGTAGTGACCTATGATCGGAATGTAGGAAAATGACCACAATCGGAATATTGAACTAGACCACCAATCGGAATAAGCAACAGGCCCAGATCGGAATAATGGACAAAGGCTACTAATCAGAATATTGGGAAAAGTCCCAATCGGAATGTCCAGAAAATTGTTCCTATCGGAATACAACACCAAGGTTCAGATCGGAATACCAGAAAACAGTCCAATCGGAATAACTGAATAAGCACAATCGGAATATGGGGAAAATACTACAATCGGAATGTTCAAACAGGGCTTGATCGGAAAAGGTAAACCCTAATCCGATCACTCGATCGGAAATAGGGGTGACCATCGGAATCTGCAAACCCTTATCCGATCAATTGATCGGAATATGAAGATGGAAGGCTGCTCGGAATATTCGATCGGAAAGGGGTTTAATCCCTTTCCGAAATTTGTGGGATTCGGTTAAAAAGCAAGAAATAAGCTAATATGATAAGCTTATTCCCAAAGCTAAACGAGTCACTAATGAACCGGATCAAATAAGCACTTATCAACTTATCTAACCCGAAAATGAACTAAATTTTTGGATCAAACAATAAAAACATGAACTTTTTAAGGAAAACTTTTATAAACAAATAAGCTAATCATAAAAAAAGCCAATAAGCACATAAATCTTAAAGCTTAATCAAATGAAAACTTATGTAATGATCAAAAGATTAACTTTTTAAGCACGAAATCAATTAGAACAACACGGATCATATGATAATCGCACCAAAACCAATCTAAAATCAAAGAAAAGTAGAATGAGATTAAGGATTGAAAGCTTAAAATGGAACTTTGATTAATGAAATAAGCAATACAAAGGTGTTTAATCTTGAAAGATTAAAAGAAAAGATGAAATTTAGTGAGAGAAAGTTTAAGACTTTCTCTCTCTAAAAACTAGAGAAAATGAAAAAGTGAAAACTATCTAAAACTATCTAACCACTAACTACCCTCCTAATGACTATTAGGAGGGTATTTATAGGGAAGGTGGAAGGAGTGCATGTGTTGCATCTTCTTTCTTGCTTTCTTCACGTTTTCTCGACTCGACTTTAATTCTTTGTCTTTATCGTCTCGGGATTTAAACTTGTCTTTTTAATTTTCTTCTTCTATTAGACTTAAGTTCTTCGACTTCATTAAAACTTCCGTCTTTAGACTTTTTCTTCGATAAATCTTCAGAATAGGTCTTGGACTTCCGTTCTTCTTGCACTCTTGATCTTTTGACTTCGTCTTTTCCCGTTTTCTTCGATAAAAGCCCGTGAAAACCCGTGTTTTCTTCCTTTTTCATATTTTGGTCCTAAAACACAATAAAAACACAAACCACGCATAATTCCGACTTTTACGACATAAATTACACGTTTTGGTCTAGTTATTATTGGAAATAAGTGGTAAAAGGATAAGTGTTTTCACACTTATTAAATCCCCTACACTTGACCATTGCAATGCCCTCATGCAATGCATTAATTTTAAAGCACGGTTTACATTTTCCATCATAAATAACCCACCTTGGCCTTTATTAAATACTAAACATGAAAAGATAGAACAAGGAAAGAAATTAAAAACTTACATTGGGTTTTGGCGGCCATGAACTTTTATCATCCTCAAGTTTCACGTTCCCCATACCAAGCTTAAAAACGAGATCATTGTTATTATAAGTTAGCACTATCACGAACTCATGTGGGCCAATTATTCACTTAGACTCCCTTATTCCTAAGTGTATCTCTTATATTTTATTTTTGTCTTGAATGATCACGAGGATGCATTGTTTGACTTATTTCGATAGTTATTTAGTCCGAAAATAAGGTGAACGATTTAATCAATAGTTAGCTAAAGGACCAAATCTTTTAAAACTGCTTCTCTGGACCTCATAAAGTTCATATCTTGGCATAACTCGCTTCACGATTTGAGACCTTTCTCGGACCGATATTTGGCAGCGACTTCATACTTCAAATCTTTGAGAGACGTTCTTGAAATTATGGTCTTCTCTTCATAATAGGAATTTCTTCACTTGAAGTTTTGAGAGATTCTTCATCTTTGGACCATGACTTCTTCATTTTTCTCCAATCTTTATTTTGGACTTTGATATACAACGATCCGCCTCCTTTTAGGACTTGGATCTATTTATCCTCATACCTTGTTAGGGTCTTTTCGGATAGATTTCTCCATGACTTTTGGGGAGTTCTTGCTTTTCGTCGTGTGTCTCGATCCTTCATATTGATTTTCGATAAATGATTCTTCACATCACTTTTGGATTTTTAGCAACAAAATGTAGCCCTCATGCCTTGTTAGGGCCTTTTCGGACTCACCAATCTTCGCGTCCCGCTTCAATAAGTTATGCCTTGGCTATGAACTCTAATCCGTACCGAGCAACTTTTAAACGATCTGGGGCTAGAAGCTAAGTAACCTTTTAAATCGTACAACCTTATTTATTGCAGTTAAATTTATTAACAAGCGGAGGGAGAATAGGCTTATAATTAACTCACATAAATTCACGAAAGAATACCGAACTTATAATTGACTCTATCATCTCTCGTTCTCCACAGTTTAAAATCTCAAGGAATGAGACTCGTGGATACTTAGCCTATTAAATCAAAGTTTTGGGTTTTCGAGTCACCTATAGGATCTTGCAAATTATTAGACTTTTTCAAGTTTAGAAATCGCATTTTAAAGTTCCCTTGATAAACGACTCTCTAGGATCAATTATAGTAACTTGCGAAAAGTTCTTGTTCTTAACCCGTGAGAGTTAAGACTTTCGCATTTTATAGCTCCCTGTATAAAAGCCTAGCAAAACTTGACTTAAACACGTTAAGGATACTAGCTAGAGTAAACTTAGGCAAGTAAACTCGGGTTGAGTCAAAATGTTCACGACTAAGAAAAATCTAAAACCACTTTATTTAAGCAAGAAAAGAAAATAACCATAATAAGGGAAAGTACAACTATACAACTAGGCCAAAATAGATTAAAAATTTTGAAAAATGTCGAAAAATCGAATTTTCCGGTGAAAATGAGGGCAAATTCATGGAAAAGACCACTTACTTCGATAGAAGTCCCCCCCTACACTTGAGATAAACATTGTCCTCAATGTTTAAGCATGTGGGAGTAAACTCCCCTACACTTAGGACATTGTGCACGTTGTTTAAATCTTGCTAAGGAAAGGACAACTAAAGTGAATTCAATGTGAACATATATAAAATATGAAATATTGAATCACAAGAGTTTAGGATAGAACCGGGAAGATGGGAACACGGTATCACGGTTCGTCAAAAGTCATCAAGATGCTCTCTGAAGCTTTAATCCCTGCACAGCACAAGAAACAAGACAACAAACATATGCGGGTCTCCCCCTACACTTATTATGGAAGCAGTAAAGGATAGATCACGGGTTGCCTCCCGAGAAGCGCTTATTTTTGTTCACCGAGTCACGAGCCTGACTCGACCCAATTTTAGTTCATGGGGAACATGGTGAGGGATGGAATCGTCTCTTGAGAGATGTCCTCACCAAAGTACATCTTCAGACGCTGGCCATTCACCTTGAAATTGGGCCCATTTGGCTGAGAAAGCTCAATGGTCCCATATGGAAAGACTTTGGAGATGGTGAATGGACCAGACCAGCGGCTCTTTAACTTGCCAGAGAAGATCTTCAACCAAGAGTTAAAGAGTAAGACTTGATCACCAACGTGGAATTCTCGGTTCTTGATTTTTGCGTCATGAATGATCTTCGTCTTCTCCTTGTAGATCAGCGAGTTCTCATAAGCTTCATTCCTCAGTTCATTTAGCTCGTTGAGTTGAACCTTGCGATGATCACCGGCTTTGTTGATGTCGAAGTTAGCCCACTTCAAGGCCCAGTGCGCCTTATGTTCCAGCTCGATGGGTAGGTGGCAGGCTTTCCCGTACACAAGACGATAAGGTGTACAACCGATCGGGGTCTTGTAAGTAGTACGGAAAGCCCACAGAGCATCATCTAACTTATCGGCCCACGCGGCGCGATGCTCTCCCACAATACGCTCCAAAATTCTCTTCAAGCCACGGTTGGAAATCTCGGCTTGCCCATTGGTTTGGGGATGATAGGCGGTGGAAAGACGGTGATTGACACCATACTTAGCCATGACTCTTGCAAATTGATCGTTGCAAAAATGAGTCCCGCGGTCACTGATGATAGCACGAGGAACGCCAAATCGAGCGAAAAGATGCTTCAAAAAGTTCACAACCACCCTCGCATCATTCTTAGGAAGAGCCTTAGCTTCCACCCATTTAGAAATGTAGTCGACGACGACGAGGATGTACTTGTTCCCTTTGGAAGATGGAAATGGCCCCATAAAGTCGATGCCCCATACACCAAAGATTTCACATTCCTGTATGAAATTTTGAGGCATCTCATCCTTATGTGTGATCTTGCCTTGACGTTGGCAAGCATCACAATGCTTAACCATTTCGTGAGCGTCACGATAAATGGTGGGCCAATAGAATCCAGAATCAAACACTTTTTTAGCGGTGTAGTTGGGACCAAAGTGACCACCGGTGGGTCCTTTGTGGCAAGCTTGGAGGATGTCAAAAGCTGCCGTTCCGTCAACACATCGACGAATAATCAGATCAGCACACTGTTTGAATAGAAAAGGGTCATCCCAAAAGTAAGTCTTAACATCATTCAAGAACTTCTTCTTTTGTTGGGATGTTAACCCTTTGATGAGAATACCACCCGCTAAGTAGTTTGCAATGTCTGCAAACCACGGGGTGCCATCAAGATTGAGATTTATAGACATTAAGGTCTCAAGGGGGAAAGAGTCATTGATCTCTTTGTTCGGATGATCTCCTTGATATGGATCCTCAAGTCTGCTCAGATGATCCGCGGCCAGGTTTTTGGCTCCCTTCTTGTCACGAATTTCAATGTTGAATTCTTGAAGGAGTAAAACCCAACGGAGAAGTCTTGGCTTAGAATCATGCTTTGTCATCAAGTACTTCAACGCGGAATGGTCCGTGTATACGATGGTGGGGGATAAAACAAGATAGGGACGAAATTTCTCAAAAGTATAGACAACAGCTAAAAGCTCTTTTTCGGTTGTCGTATAATGCAATTGAGCCCCCGTCATTGTTTTGCTAGCATAGTGGATTGGTTGGAAGTGTTTATTCACTCTTTGGCCCAAAACCGCACCAATAGCAAAGTCGCTAGCATCGCACATCAATTCAAAAGGCAGCTCCCAATTAGGGGTAACCAAGACCGGTGCCTTAGTTAGCTTATCCTTAAGAAGATTGAAGGCTTCAAGACACTCTTTAGAAAAGATAAAAGGAGTATCTTTTTCCAAGAGGTGGGTCATCGGGCGAGCGATTTTAGAGAAATCCTGAATGAATCGACGATAGAAGCCCGCATGACCCAGAAAACTTCTCACACCCTTCACGATTGAAGGTGGAGGTAACTTGGCTATGACATCTATTTTAGCACGGTCGACTTCAAGACTGGCTTTAGAGATTTTGTGTCCTAGCACAATGCCTTCTTTTACCATAAAATGGCATTTTTCCCAATTCAGAACAAGGCGAGTGTCTTCGCACCGCTTAAGCATACGTTCCAAATTGGCAAGGCAAGAAGAGAAGGAATCCCCGAAGACCGAGAAATCATCCATGAAGACTTCCATTGTTTGCTCAACCATATCATGGAAGATAGCCAACATGCACCTTTGGAAAGTCCCGGGGGCATTGCATAAGCCAAAAGGCATTCTTTTATAAGCAAATGTGCCATAGGGACAAGTGAATGTTGTCTTCTCTTGATCTTGGGGATCGATGGGTATTTGGAAATAACCCGAGAAACCATCAAGAAAGCAGTAATATTCATTACCCGCTAAACGTTCAAGCATTTGGTCCATAAAAGGTAGAGGGAAATGATCCTTTCTCGTGGCATCATTGAGTTTGCGGTAGTCTATACAAACTCTCCACCCATTAATGAGATGGGTAGGAATCAACTCGTTGTTGGCATTGGGCACAACGGTGATTCCGCCTTTCTTAGGCACACAATGGACTGGACTAACCCATGGTGAATCCGAAATAGGGTAAATCATACCCGCATTAAGAAGTTTGATAACCTCTTTTTTGATGACTTCATGGATTTTAGGATTCACCCTTCGTTGGCTTTGAATTGTGGGCTTAAAGTCGTCCTCCATGAGAATTTTATGTGTGCAGAAGTGAGGATCAATTCCACGGATTTCGGAGATTTTCCAAGCGATAGCTCTTTTATGCTTCTTCAACACGGCGACAAGTCTTGCTTTTTCGTCTTCTTTCAGATCCTTCGCGATGATGACCGGTAACTTCTCGTTGTCTTCCAGGAAAATGTACTCAAGATGAGGAGGTAGGTCCTTAAGCTCAAGAGTAGGAGGATCATCAATAGATGGTGAAACTAACGATGGATCATCATTAGTCACCTCTTTGGGAGCAGGAGGAGAGAACGGGTCCTCATTGAGAAGTCTCTCAATAGTACGAATATCTTCATCCCAATTAGTGGACAAATTATCATACTTAATATCAAGAGGACCCAAGCTAGCTTCGAAATCATCCAAGTCACTTTCTCCAAAAGGAGTCAATGCTGGAGCAATTGAGGCAACAGTCTCAACATTGGGTAGAGAAGAAAGAGTACTTTTGCAAGCATCATGAAAATGTTCTTCACAAGCCTCATCGAGAACATCAATAGCATTAACACTCTCATATGAATAAGGTTGCTGAGAAATCTTACCCATGTTGAAGACAATTTTATCGTCACCAACTCTCATGATTATTTCACCCGCGGCTACATCAATGAGAGTGCGACCGGTCCTCAGGAATGGACGTCCAACGATTAATGGAACATGAGGATCCATCTCGTAGTCAACGACGACAAAATCCTCCGGGAAGGTGAATTTGTCAACGCCAACAAAGACATCTTCGGCTATCCCCACTGGATAAGCAACCGTACGGTTGGCTAATTCCAAAGTCATTTTGGTGGGGACTAGCTCGGGGAGAGATAATTGCTTCCAAACACTTAAAGGCATTAAGTTTATACTGGCACCTAGATCGGCTAGAGCCATGCAATTCTCTACTCCCAGGAAGTTGCAAGGAATCAAGAAGCAACCCGGATCACCAAGTCTGGTGGGCAATTTCCTTAAGAGCACTACGGAGCAGTTCTCATTAAGTTGGGTCTCAGCGATGTCAAGAAGCTTTTCCTTATCACTTAAAAGATCTTTAAACATCTTAGCGTATTTGGGCATGTGAGCGAGAGCCTCGGCAAAGGAGATGTTAAAATTCAATTGTTTAAACATTTTTAGAAAGTTTGAAACCTGAATATCATCCTTGCTTTTTTGCTTCTCTTTCCTCAACCTTGAAGGATAAGGTATATTGGATGAAGAGGAAGGCTTTAAGGGAATAGGATCACTCACAACCACGGGTGGTGGGGAAATGGGGATAGAAGGTGAAGGAGGTGATGAAAGGTGCTCGTTTTCCTTGTTCACAATCACGGGTGGAGGTGTAGGAAGCTCGGGTTCCATATAACCTTTTCCACTACGAGTGGTGATTGCTTTCATCTCCCCTCTTGGATTCTCAACGGTATTACTCGGAAGAGTACCCGAAGGAGAGGGTTGATTACCTTGGATGAGCGAACCAATCATATCACGAAGGTGAACCGCTTGATTATTAAAAGAGTTTTACATGTTGGCATTAATTTCATTGCTGTGTTTGGCCATATCATTCCTTAGCTCGGCTCGAATATCGCTCCCTTTTTTTACCATGTCATTCTTCAAGTTGACAAATTGACTCTGAAGATTCGTCACCATCTCACGATTAGTCTTCATGAACGTCTCGACGTCTTGGTTTACTGACATCGGTTGATTGAGAGGTGGAGCTTGGTAAGCTTGAGAATTTCCTTGAGTTAGGTATGGGTTTCTTTGGGATTGATATTGATTTTGAGCACGAGGTTGGGATTGGTTGTTTCGGTTATAGCTTTGTTGTTGGTTTTGGTTTGCAGGAGGGAAACCGGGAGGAGCAAGATAATTGTTGGAACGATAACTTAGCAAGCCACGGTCTCCTTGAGGGCGGGCTTGATAGCCTCCCGTGGGATAAGTGCCGTAAGTTGCGTTAACGTTTTCAGAATAATTGCCTTGAGTGGAAGGACAATCATTGTAAGAATGAGGACCACCACATGTGTCACAAGAAATAGCAACGGTTTTAGCTTGTTGAAAGTGGTTTGTGGCCATGGCCATGAAATTCTTGTTCATCTCAGCGAGTTGTCTAGAAATTTCAGTCATTTCAGGATTGGAGGTAGTAGAAGAAACATTGACTCTCGAGTTAGATCTTGAGGATGCGGATGAATCCAAATTCTTGTGGTGAGTAGTCATGTTTTCGATCAACTCTCGGCACTCCTCCGGTCTCCTTTTCATAAAAGTACCACCGGCGGCGGCATTGATTGTGTCACGATCACGAAAAGTGAGACCATTGTAGAAGGTGTCAATGAGAGTGACGGGGAGCATATTGTGATTTGGACAGCGGTCGATCAAATCATTGTATCGTTCCCAAGCATCGAAAAGTGATTCATCATTCTCTTGCATGAATCCACTGATTTGGTTACGAAGGCTTGTGACCATGGATGGGGGAAAGTAGCGCGATAAAAAGCGTTGAGTCATGTCATTCCATGTATGAATAGAATTCTTAGGAAGACGGTCAAACCATTTTTCGGCATGGTGAGAAAGCGAGTGGGGAAAGAGTTGGAGGCGAAGGTCATCCATAGAAACACCGAAGCACTTCATGCTTTGGGTAATGGTAATGAATTTGTCGGGGTGTTTGTTGGCATCATCATCCGGAATTCCACGAAATGGGTTCGTTTGCACTTGCTGGATCATGTGATGCTTTAACGAAAACTCCTGAGCCGTGACGTGCATTGGCGCAATCGGGCCTCCGCGTCCGTTCATGGTGGGTTGACACAATTCCTCCATGGTTCGTAAATCAGGTAGGTGGACATTGTTGTTGTTGTTATTCAAATTGGGTTGAGGTGGGTGATTATTGTTGTTATTAACACCAGCCATATCTAAATCTTCACGAGTCTCGGGCTCAGAATAGTTCGAAGATCTAGTACGCATACACCTGCAGAAGAAAAATATACACAGAGAATAACGATATAATCTTTTTGGTGCAAAACCTTTTGAAAAGAATTGCTTTTTATGATTTTTTCAATGTTTTTGTATTTTTGAAGAGTTTTATATTTTTTTTGAATTTTTGAAAATTTTTGGAGCAAGGAAAATAACGTTCAAAGAACGGATCCCAAAATTCAATGCGTCTCTCACTAGAAATCGTTAATCGTAACGAAAAGAGCCGGCAGCGGCGCCATTTAATACTTGGTTTTTTTAGGCCTAGTATAAAATATAGTTGTCCCAAGTCTTTTCGAATTGAAAACCGGTCTTAAGTGCGACTCAATCGTCTTTCGGTGGATCAAGAAAATGGTTTGGTTTGTTTGTCTAATTTATACTATAAGCAAGTAATTAAAGTGTCGTTGAGTAAAATGGAAGAATAAAGATTACAACTAAAATGTCAAGTTAAAATAAATGCTAGTAACTTAAAGGCTAGATTAGAAAAATGCTTAACACTTAATAAAAACTTACACTTAGAAATATTAATGAAAACAATACACTAAATAAGCCGAATCGGAAAATCACAAATAATAACTCAATCGGAATGAGCCTAAAAGGGTGTCCCGATCGGAATGTAGGTAGTGACCTATGATCGGAATGTAGGAAAATGCCCACAATCGGAATATTGAACTAGACCACCAATCGGAATAAGCAACAGGCCCAGATCGGAATAATGGACAAAGGCTACTAATCGGAATATTGGGAAAAGTCCCAATCGGAATGTCCAGAAAATTGTTCCTATCGGAATACAACACCAAGGTTCAGATCGGAATACCACAAAACAGTCCAATCGGAATAACTGAATAAGCACAATCGGAATATGGGGAAAATACTACAATCGGAATGTTCAAACAGGGCTTGATCGGAAAAGGTAAACCCTAATCCGATCACTCGATCGGAATAAGGGGTGTTCAATCGGAATCTGCAAACCCTTATCCGATCAATTGATCGGAATATGAAGATGGAAGGCTGCTCGGAATATTCGATCGGAAAGGGGTTTAATCCCTTTCCGAAATTTGTGGGATTCGGTTAAAAAGCAAGAAATAAGCTAATATGATAAGCTTATTCCCAAAGTTAAACGAATCACTAATGAACCGGATCAAATAAGCACTTATCAACTTATCTAACCCGAAAATGAACTAACTTTTTGGATCAAACAATAAAAACATGAACTTTTTAAGGAAAACTTTTATAAACAAATAAGCTAATCATAAAAAAAGCCAATAAGCACATAAGTCTTAAAGCTTAATCAAATGAAAACTTATGTAATGATCAAAAGATTAACTTTTTAAGCACGAAATCAATTAGAACAACACGGATCATATGATAATCGCACCAAAATCAATCTAAAATCAAAGAAAAGTAGAATGAGATTAAGGATTGAAATCTTAAAATGGAACTTTGATTAATGAAATAAGCAATACAAAGGTGTTTAATCTTGAAAGATTAAATGAAAAGATGAAATTTAGTGAGAGAAAGTTTAAGACTTTCTCTCTCTAAAAACTAGAGAAAACGAAAAAGTGAAAACTAGCTAAAACTATCTAACCACTAACTACCCTCCTAATGACTATTAGGAGGGTATTTATAGGGAAGGTGGAAGGAGTGCATGTGTTGCATCTTCTTTCTTGCTTTCTTCATGTTTTCTCGACTCGACTTTAATTCTTTGTCTTTATCGTCTCGGGATTTAAACTTGTCTTTTTAATTTTCTTCTTCTATTAGACTTAAGTTCTTCGACTTCGTTAAAACTTCCGTCTTTAGACTTTTTCTTCGATATATCTTCAGAATAGGTCTTGGACTTCCGTTCTTCTTGCACTCTTGATCTTTTGACTTCGTCTTTTCCCGTTTTCTTCGATAAAAGCCCGTGAAAACTCGTGTTTTCTTCCTTTTTCACATTTTGGTCCTAAAACACAATAAAAACACAAACCACGCATAATTCCGACTTTTACGACATAAATTACACGTTTTGGTCTAGTTATTATTGGAAATAAGTGGTAAAAGGATAAGTGTTTTCACACTTATTATGTTCTTCACAAGCCTCATCAAGAACGTCAATACAATTAACACTCTCGTATGAATAAGGCTGTTTAGAAAGCTTTCCCATGTTGAAGACGATCTTATCGTCACCCACTCTCATGATAAGCTCACCGGCTTCAACATCGATTAGAGTGCGACCGGTCCTCAGGAATGGACGACCAACGATCAATGGCACACGAGGGTCCATGTCGTAGTCAACAACGACGAAATCGACAGGAAAAGTAAATTTGTCGACTCCTACAAAGACGTCTTCGGCTATCCCCACTGGATAAGCAACCGTACGGTTAGCTAATTCTAGAGTCATTTTGGTGGGGACTAGCTCAGGGAGAGATAATTGCTTCCAAACGCTTAAGGGCATTAAGTTGATACTGGCACCTAGATTGGCTCGGGCCATTCAATTCTCTACTCCCGGGAAGTTGCAAAGAATCAAAAAGCGACCTGGATCACCAAGTTTGGTGGGAAATTTCCTTAAGAGAACAGCGGATCAATTCTCATTAAGTTGGATCTGAGCAATGTCAAGAAGCTTCTCCTTGTCACTTAGAATATCTTTAAACATCTTAGCATATTTGGGCATGTGAGCGAGAGCCTCGGCAAAGGAGATGTTAAAATTCAATTGTTTAAACATTTTGATAAAGTTTGAAACTTGAATATCATCCTTGCTCTTTTGCTTCTCTTTCCTCAACCTTGAAGGATAAGGTATATTGGATGAAGAAGAAGGCTTTAGGGGAATAGGATCACTCACAACCACGGGTGGTGGGGAAATGGGGGTAGAAGGTGAAAGAGGCGGAGAAATTGGGGAAGTAGAAGGATGAGGAATAGGAGTAGGTGACTCGTTCTCCTTAGTCACAACCACCGGTGGAGGTATAGGAAGCTCGGGTTCCTTTGTACCTTTGCCACTGCGAGTAGTGATTGCTTTCATCTCCCCTCTTGGATTCGCAACGGTGTTACTCGGAAGAGTACCCGAAGAAGAGGGTTGATTACTTTGAAAGAAACTAGCCATCATGTTTTTTAAGTCATTTGTTTGACTATCCAAAGTATTTCTCATGTCAGCTCTCAGATCGTTCCCTTGTTTGACCAGGTCTGCTTTCAAATTGAGCACTTCTCGCTGAAGATTTCCCACGATGACATCGTTAGTCCTCATGTAGGTTTCCACTTCTTGGTGTAAAGCGGTGGGTTGGTTGGGAGGAGCATTGTATACGGGTGGTTGATAAGCAGGTTGCTGGTAAACTTGGTTATTTCTTTGAGGTGGTTGTGGTTGTTTGTGAGGTGGTATGTATGGTGTAAGAGGTTGTTGTTGTTGAGGAGGGCGATTGAGGTTTTGTTGTTGGTTTGGGTTGGTAGGAGGAAAACCAGGTGGGGAAAGATAATTGTTAGAGCGGTAGCTAAGCAAGTTACGGTCACCTTGAGGTCGAGCTTGATAAGCGGGTTGAGGATAGGTGCCATAAGCTGCATTCACATTTTCGGAAGGGTAGTCTTTGGTGGCAGTACAAGTGGTGTAAGAGTGAGGACCCCCGCATATCTCGCATGGTTGGCTAACAGCATTGACTTGAGCGTCTTTAGCGTTTCTAGCGTTGATGCTGTTGGTGTTGCTGGCGGTTTGGGTAGCAAGCGATTCAAGAAGCGTAGTGATTTTGTCAAGTCGCTTGTCGCTGTCACTAGTACTAGCACTAGCGACATTGGTCCGAACACTCTTGGTTTGCACACGAGACTTATTCTCAATGATATCCCAAGCAGCATTGGAAGTCTTAGCCAAAAGATTACCCCCCGAGGCACTGTTTAGTGAATCTTGGTAATTCATGCTTAAACCATTGTAAAAAGTGTTAATTTGGTGCACTTTGGTAAAACCATGTTGTGGGCATTTTCTTAAAAGGTCTTTGAAACGGTCCCAAGATTCACTAAACGACTCATCGTACTTTTGTTCAAAATTTATGATTTCATTCCGCAAAGCGGTAGTACGAGAGGGTGGGAAAAAGTAATTGATAAACTTGGTTTCCAAATCCGTCCATGAAAGAATACTTTGTGGCGGTTCCTTAGCAAGCCAATGCCGGGCTTGTCCCTCTAAAGAAAAGGGAAAAAGTTGTAACCGGATTACCTCTTGTGGAACACCATTGAATTTGACCGTATTGGTGAGTTGCAAGAATCTCTTGATGTGGTCATGTGGATCATCAATGGTACGCCCCAAGAATGGTTGAGCAGAGACCATCTGGATAAAGCCGGATTTGAGCTCAAAGTTGTTGGCTGCAATCGCGGGTATAACAATTGGATCAGTGTTGCCATCTACATGAGCTTGCAGAAGTTCAATCATCGGGCGATTATCCGGTAGAGGCTCATTGTTGTTGTTATTATTGTTGTTGAAAGGTGGGTTGTTGTTGTTATTATTATTGTTTTGAGGTGGGTTATTGTTGTTGTTTTGTACACCGGCCATGTCTAAGTCTTCGATAGGCTCGGGCTCTTGATAAGATGTTGATCGTGTACGCATGCACCTAGAAAAGAACTAACAAGGCAAAAACAAAGCAAACATATTTTTGGTTTTTTTATGTTTTTTACTTTTTAGGATTTTTGAAAATTTTATATTTTTTTTGTGTTTTGGAAAGTTTTTATGAAAAAGTAACGTTCACGGTGAACGGATCCCAAAATCCAAGTTCTCACAAAAAACTGTTGATATTAACGAGAAGAGCCGGCAGCGGCGCCATTTGATACTAGGATTTTTGCACTGGGTTCTAAATTCTCTCCATATCCTCTCGAATTGATCTCGGTTCTAAGTGGAATGATTGTTCTTGGTTACTAAGAAGGGGGGTTGGTTTTCTAATCTAATACAAGGTTTAAATACATTAACATGAAAACTTAAATCAAAACAATTAATTTAATGACAATTAATAAAACTAGAATTAAAATTAAAATATAAATATAAAAGGAAGAAACAGTAAGTAAGAAAAAACAGAAAGTAAGACTTAAAAATGCTCAAAAGAAAATTGATTCGGAAGTTGACCTTGATTCGGAAGTTCATTCGGAAGTTGGTTTGGAAGTATTGACTCGAAAGTTGATCCGGAACTTCTAAGGAAAATTGATTCGGAACTTTTAAAAATCATTCATTCGGAACTTTCGTCCAGAAGTTCACTCGGAACTTCCGTCCGGAAGTTTATCCGGAAGATTGACTCGGAAGTTGGTTCGGAAGTTCACTCGGAACTTTCGTCTGGAAGTTCACTCGGAACTTTCGTCCGGAAGTTCACTCGGAACTTGGTTCGGAAATTTTGAAGATAAAACTGATTCGGAACTTAAAGACTGGTTCGGAACTTTTTAACATAAAACTTATTCGGAACTTTTGAAAATTACATTAATTCGGAACTTTCTGTTCATTCGGAACTTTTGGTTCATCCGGAACTTTTGTTCATTCGGAACTTTTGGTTCATTCGGAACTTTTGTTCATTCGGAACTTTTGGTTCATCCGGAACCTGGGAAATGCTCAAGAACAGTAATGTTTCAGAAAAACAGGGAATGCAATTTAAAGCCAAAAATCTCCAAGTTTTCAAACAAAACTTAAATAAAACAAATCACTAAGCATCTACTAACCGTAAACTACAAATCCCATCAATAAAAACATAAAACCCAACAACTTTTGAAGATCAAATCAACTAAGAACTTTAACTTTTAATCAAAAGGATGAAGATGAACAAGATGAAATGGAAGGATTAAATTGAATGATTAAGGTTTTAACAATCACAAGACAAAGATTAAAGTACAAGATTCTTGGAACAATAAAAATCAAAATCACCAAACACCCTAGTGGTGTTGGTGATGACTACGAACAGAAAGGGAGAAAAAGATGGGAAAAGAAAAACTAAAAACTGAATGAAAAGTGTGAAGGGAACCCTTTATATAGGTGTTCCCTTTGGTTGGTGAGTGGGCTTTCTCCCGTTCTTCTTGTCTTCTCGTCTTTTCAGAAAAGTTGACATTTTTGATTCTGATTCGGGATTTGTCGTCGATTAAATTCAACTCGTCTTTTAATTTCTTCGTTTAATAGACTTGAGTTTCTTCGACTTATGCAAATCTTCCATCTTTGGTCCTTTTCTTCGATAAATCTTCGAATAGTCCCAGTGACTTCAAATCTTTTGCATCTCTTGGACATTAGACTTCATCTTGAGTCTTTTTCTTCCATAAAACCCGTGCAATCCCATGTTTTCTTCAATATTTATCCGGTTGGCTCTGAAAACACAATAAACACAAAAAACACGCATAATTCCAAACAAATGATATTAAATACGCGTTTTGGTCTCGTTTTAGCCAGAATTAAGTGGAAAAAGGATGGGTGTTTACACACCTATCAGGATCCTGAGCCTTAATGATTTGGCTTGAGGGTTTTCCAACATCAGATCTTTTTGGAGATCTGCATTCTCTCATAAAGTGTCCCATACGATGACAATTGTAACACTCAACCTTGGATTTATCAAATCCAGCAGTGTCATTGGAATTAAAAGTCATCTTCTTCTTGAATCTTCTATTCCATCTGTTTGCTCTTATACTTGCAAGAGCCATATTCCACTTTATGTCCATCTCCTCCAAATGTTCATCACTAATTTGCTCAAGGTCCTCATATGTAATCATTGAAGCATTAGGCAATGAAGCAATGTATACACACACACAGTGTCTAGATCAATACCAGCAGGCTTAACTCTTGGTGAGCCAACTTTGTATGTGTCAGCGTCTGAATGTGAGGCGTTGACAAGATTTGATCCAGCGTTGACACAAGTTGATCCAGTAACGGGGGCATGTATGACTCCTTTTGATCAAATTGACCTTTGTTGGGAATAAATTATAGCCAGTCTACTTGAGCGCTGACAAGAGTAAAACAAGAGTTGACAGGAGTAAAACAAACGCTAACAGACCAAGCGTTGACAAGAAGAAGTCAAGCATTGACACATTGAAGACAAGCACTGATGGAAGGATATGATCTACACGTTTATTATATTCTAGATTACTTCTAGTAAAGAGAGGAACAACAATGTATTTTCTATATTTATCTTTACCTAGAATAGTTGATACGTAGATTATTGTACAAGGCTTCTTATATCTATAAAAGAAGACCTTTAGGTTAATGTTCAATATAAGTTTTCTTACGTTAAACACTTTCATTGAAAGCAAGTTTGATATCATTAATCAAAGTGAAAGTTTGTTTACATCTTGTGTGTTCTTGTTTAAGTGTTAATTCCGCATAACACTTAGATTGTCATATACATATACAAAGGTTTCTCTAAGTGTATTACTTGATCTAATCTCGTATACACAAAGCTAAATCGATCTAAGTTTGGGATCAACAAGTGGTATCAGAGCTTGTTGAGGAACTTTTGATCTTAAAGAACGCAAGAACCCTAAAATCACCAAAACCCTAATTTTCACAAAAACCCTAAAAACATCATGTCAAATCCAGAAGTACCCACCTCCTCCTCACCTTTACCAAACATCAAGATTCCCATGCTTGATGCTACCAACTTTGAATTGTGGAAATTCAACTTTGAGCAATATCTGGGGATCTATGACTACACAGTCAGGGAGATTATTGAATATGGAAACACATTCAATAAAGCCCAAAAGATTGTTGATGCTATTGCTGGAAGAGCAGCTGTTGCTGGATGTTCAGAAGCAGATAAGAGAGAAAGGCCAGAGGATGGTAGAGCTGTGGCTGCTGAAGACATAGCAAAGAAAAGGGTTGATATGAAAACCCTAAATATTCTGAAACTCTCTTTGGGACAAGAGAACCAGTATAAATACAGAGGTTATGTATATGCTAAAGACCTTTGGGCAGCTCTTGAAGTTGCATATGGTGGCAATGAAGATACTAAGGAAGAGAAGAAGAAGCAACTCATGCATGATTATGCTATCTTCAAGGCTCAACCAAATGAAAGCTTAGCAGTGTGAGAAGCAGATTGCTTGACATTACAAGCAAATTGTCCTTCATGGGGACACAACTTGGTGATGTTGACATCAATGCCACTTTTCTTAAAAGTCTTGGTGAGGCGTGGAAGATTGAGGCAAGATCTATACTTGCCAACAACACTCACAAAATTTCTACTTTTGATGATATCTACAACAAACTTAGGCTGTTGGAAGATGAAACTCTTTTGGAGCATGGAAGCAAGTCTACCAACAGTAACATGGCCTTCTTTTCTCATAGTGAAGGTCAATTCAATCAGAAGGACTCTTAAATGCATCTAGTTACTGGATCATCATGTGTCAATGTTGGAACATGTCCTGTCAACGCCTCATACTCAGACGCTGACACATACAAAAATGACTCACCAAGAGTTAAACTTGCTGGTTTGGATCTGGATACTGTATGTGCTTATATTGCTTGTTTGCCCAATGGTTCAGTGATTACATATGAGGACCTTGAGCAGATAAGTGATGAGCACTTGGAAGAGATGGATATTAAGTGGAACATGGCTCTTGCTAGTATAAGAGCAAACAGGTGGAATAGAAGGTTTAAGAAGAAGATGACCTTCAATGCAAAGGATACAGCTGGATTTGATAAATCCAAGGTTGAATGCTACAATTGTCATCGTATGGGGCACTTCATGAGGGAATGCAGATCTCCTAGAAGATCTGATGCTGGCAAACCTTCAAGCCAAATTGTTAAGGCTCAGGATCCTAAGGCCATGGTTGCAATTCAAGAAATTGATGGTATGGGATGGGATTGGAGCTATTTGGCTAAGAATGGGGAAGAGGATAAAGCTTTGGTTGCTGAGATAGAAGAAGAAGAGCATGTTCAATATGCTCTTATGGCACACTCCTCCTCTTCATCTGATAATGAGGTATACGATGATGCCTTTTGTAGTAAGGGTTATAGGTTAAATACTGAGAAACTTAATAAAGAAGTGTTAAGGTTATTAGATGATGTGAGTACTAAGAGATGTAAACTATATAACTATCAATTAGCTCTCACTCAAACTGAGAAGACAGTTTTTGAGTACAAGAAAATGGAATTTGATTTAAAAGATAAAATAAATATCTTAAAACATGAGTTGAATGCTAGTAATGATATTAGGAGCATTATGGAAAGGGTTAATGGTGAGCTATAGGCTAAGTTAGATGAGGCCATTAAGAAATTGATAATGTTGGCCTTAAAATTCAAAGATTTGATAAGGCCACACAAACCCTAGGAGAATGTGTGAGTAAACAATGGGATCCTAAGGACATGACTGGGATTGGGATGAAAGACTACTCTGTGGTTCCACCACCAGCTGGTGACTTCTATGGTGTCCAACAAAAGGACCTATCTTGGACTGGTTTACCAGAACCCCAAGAGGAGGAATTCATTCCTCCACCAAGAGTCATTACCCCAGTTGAAGAGTATCAACAGAAGTTGACTGACTTGAATGAATGGAAGGTTTCAATACTTGGTAACAAGTATTGGAATGATCAATCTCACATAATACGTGTTTTGGAGTCTTTTTGTAACAGTATGTACAGGATAATGCATTGTTATTGGTCTTATTGAGGACTTAGATTTTCCACTATATTTTTCTAACACTAACAAAGGTTACTTTAACGCTGATAAGTGTTATTGTGACGTTGTCAGTAATATATTTGTCTAACGCTGACAAATGTTTCTTTAACGCTTACAACTGTTAACGGGGCGTTGTCAGCAACAATGTTAGTTTTATGATTTTCAATCTAAATGTGCAGGTGGTGTTAGCATTAGACCATTGGATACAGAGTTGCTTATGGATCATTGAAGAAGCATTTGGACATGTTTTTGTTTATGGATGATGGTTGGAATTTTTCATTCCTGTCTTGACATAAATTTTTTATGTTCATGCATATTTTTAGCAACATATGTTTCACAGTTTAAGGGGAGGTTTTAGGAACCTTTAGGATTTTTGGGTATCCATATGATACTCTTATCACAATTCTAGATTGTGTCCACAGGTGAGTATGAGTTAGTTTTACTAAATCATGAGGCACTGTAGCATGCAAAGTTGATATACTATGCATGCTGCCAAGACATTTTTGGCCTAGAATTGGTTGAGGTCTGTTGGGAGACTTGGGAATGATTTTATCATGGGTTTTACCTGGGAGTAACAAGGAATTTTATAAGGTAACTTAGTTGTTAAAAGTTTTGGTTAGCAAGGGACACTAGAGGACTGTTATGTCTATCTTGCATAAGCAAGTGTGCATAACTGGACAGTGCTTGCCGCCCTATAATAATTATCAACTTTTAGGTTATCTTCTCTAGGATAAATTACTTTGTTAAGGTCATTTTTCATTTTTAAACATTTTTATTTTTGGAGCTGACAAGTATTTTTCCAAGCGTTGTTATGACCAATTTAGACGCTGACATGGCTTTGGCACACGTTGACAAGAATATAGCCGTTGGGCGTTGATAGGTTGTTTTTGACCGTTGACACTCAATGGGTCCTACCCAGTTGTTACTTTTTGACATATTTTTAGGCCGTAATTTTGGGAGCTGATAACTTTCATTTAATGCATGAGATAAACTTATTCTTTTTCAATATTTTCATGATTGCATTTTGAAAATACTTGCCTATTTTTGGGCCAATCACATGCATTTTCTTCTCCTATATATTTGGCTCCTATTTTAAACAGGGTACCTATTATTCTTTTCTAACACAATTTTCTCCTATATACCTTCATCTTTATCAATCATTCATAACAGCTTTCAACAATGGCACCAAAGTTTAAACCAAGTGATTTGGAATTGGGGTTCAGAAGTCAACACAACATGGTAGCATATCTTGAAGCTGATGATGCTCCGTTTCCCTAATATACACAAATGGTGGCGTATCTGAATGCATCCCCAATTAGGTATGCTCTTTCTCATGCTCCACTCATTCCTATCACACATATTAAACAGTTTTGGAACAATGTCAGTTCCTCAACAGTTAATAGAGTGACTACATTATCTTCTATTGTTCATGGGCGCACATGGGTGGTTACTGAAGCTTTGGTTCGCCAAGCTTTGCATCTTGATGATGCAGATGGTATAACCACCCTCCCCATTAGTGAAATAGAACAAGGACTAAGGGCTTTGGGTTATCCTTTTCCTGATGAAGGAACTTTAAAAAAATATCATAAACAGGAGTTTCCCCTAGGCTGGAAGTACCTAATACATGTCCTCTTGCAATGTTTGAGTCCCAAGTGTACTGCACACAATGAGATCAATAGATCCATTGCAAGTGCTATTGTGTGTATTGCTACTGGGCAAAAGTTTAATTATTCAAAAATGATTTTTAAGGCATGTGTAAAAATAAAGGGAACAAAATGACTTTAGCTTATCCAAGATTTTTACAAATGGTTTTTGAGGTGCAAAATTACTACACAAGGGATCATGATGATTTTTATGAGATCCCTGTGCAAAAGAAAGCAATTTTTATTAATATGAACTCACCCCTACATCGTGACCTACCTCTCACTCCTGCTATGGTTGCTGTCATTGAAGCAGCACAACCTCAACCAGACCCCCAACCCCAAATTGACCCAATACCTGAACCTTTACCTTCACCACAACATATGCAAACCCTTCGACGCTGACACGTTAAATGTTGGCGTTGATGTGCCTATTTCAAACGTTGACACCCAACCTTCACAAACCCAAACACCCCTTAACCAACCCACATCCACCCAATCCACATCCTCTTCTCCCCCAACACAATATAGGTTGCAAAAACGCCAAAGGACTACTGGAGTGTTCTCCTCTAGTGGTCCTAGCCATGTAGCAGAGAGGACCACCTCCACAAGTGTGGTTGGTGTTATGGATGAGGCTAGGACTATTGGTTCTGGCTTAGAAGCTGGCCAAGACAGTCCTACCATAATAAAGACCTCATCCATGCCCAATGAATCTAACTTGGGAGGTCAAATACCCATTTTAGAAGAGGGAAGATTGGAACCAATGACTCTAATAGAATTGACGGCTGTCTACATAAGCTTGCAAAAGCAAAATGCAGACTCGGTACATATTGTCAGCACACAAGGCCTTGAGCTCAAGCAATTGAGGGAGAGGATTGTTATTTTGGAGAATGATAGCACCAGGGGAGGGTTGGAGGAATCTTCCAAAGGGGAGGATGAACAGATAAATGTGAGTGATAAGGGCTCTCATGATGGTCAATCTTTGGATGTTGATGAGGCCCTAACAAGTTTAAAGAAACAGACAGTTTTTGATACGTCTCTAGTCTCTCCTACAAACTTAAATTTGTCATTTACAGCCATGTTGGAGGAAATTGCAAGAGGCGCTGAGACTGGTACTTTGGGCGTTGACAATACAGATTTGAACGCTGACATGAGTAACTTGGGCGCTGACAAAGTAAAATTGGGCGTTGACAGACCTGTAAATGAGGGTGATGTACTCCAGTCATCATCCATCATCAAAGAGGTTTCTTCACAGGTATTTCCATCTACCTTACCAATAGTTGATCCATTAGATAAGGGTAAGGGTATTATGGTAGAAGAAGTTGTTCCAATGAATGCAGCACAAATTGAATTTGATAGAAGGTTGGCTGCACAAATTGTGGAACAAGAAAGAAAGAAAGTGAGTGAATCACCTTTTGTTGTCACTTCAGAAGAGCAAGAAGGAAGTGATAAAGCCAGTTCAGACTCAAGTGTTATGATCATAGAACAGCCAAAAAGACTTGAGTATGGTGATGAGTCGGCAAAAGAGAAGTTGAATGAGTTGAAATTGCAGGTTGATTTTGATATGCTAGAGGTTGTTCAGATGTATCATGCTTGGGAAGATAGGTGTATGGAGAATCCACATTTGACCATTTCAGATCAGATATGGGGTTTGGAGATTCTTCTCAGAGTACAAAAGGATTGCAAGGTCATTCTGAAACACAAAGCAAGCAATGTTCTCTCAAATTTGAAAAGGGATAGAAGGGAGTTGTACTACATGCTACTCAGATGTCATGAAACAGGATGGACTTATAAGAAATTGATTGGTTTGACATTTGAAGAGTCGGAGTGCAGAGCTTATCCCATTTGGGTTAGAGTGCAGGAAGAAAACACTCTAAGACTTCTTTTTGATGAAAGAAAAGAAGAACTTATAGAGGAAATGGAGCTTAAGAAGGCAATGTTTGTTCCCAGACCAGTGAAAAAAGGAGTACCTCTTGAGTTTCCCAAAGATATGGATCCATTAAATCCATGTGAAGCTGTTATAAGAGGGAGCCTGAAGCTCTCACCATTAGAAGCTTCAGATATGGTACAAGTGTTACCACTTGATTCCATAAACCCTATTATAAGCTATGAAGAAGATGAATGTGGGTTTTGGAAGATTGTTAGGTATGGAAAAGAAGTTCACACTTTTACCACTCTTATATATTTGTTTGCAAGTTTTGATAGAGAAGACTTGGTGGACCTATGGAGGTTATTAGAGGCCAAGTATGAGACTGAAGATCCCACTTTAGTCGATGCAATAAAACTGTGGTCAACATTCAAAAGAATGTGTGGACCAGTTGATGAAGATCCTGCTATTTGGAAGGATCTTGAAGATGACCTCCGTAGTCTTCAATGGCGTTTGTATTCAGCTGCTGGTGTTTATTACTTACGTTCTACAAAGTTTGATGAGTATCTTCTTGTAGATGCTCTGTATTCCATGTCCAAGGAAGTCTTGGAGAAGATGAAGAATACACAGCTGGAGATAGATTATTCAAGTGATGTGGCCAAAGATTTGATCAGATTTATTTATTACCAATATGATAAGCGTTGTAAGATTCCTCCTAGTTCTTAATGTTTATTTAGAAACTTGATTACTAGAGTAGATATCAAGTTTAGGGGAGGATTGTTGGGAATAAATTATAGCCAGTCTACTTTAGCGCTGACAAGAGTAAAACAAGCGTTGACAGGAGTAAAACAAACGCTGACAGATCAAGCGTTGACAAGAAGAAGTCAAGCATTGACACATTGAAGACAAGCACTGATGGAAGGATATGATCTACACGTTTATTATATTCTAGATTACTTCTAGTAAAGATAGGAACAACAATGTATTTTCTATATTTATCTTTACCTAGAATAGTTGATACGTAGATTATTGTACAAGGCTTCTTATGTCTATAAAAGAAGACCTTTAGGTTAATGTTTAATATAAGTTTTCTTACGTTAAACACTTTCATTGTAAGCAAGTTTGATATCATTAATCAAAGTGAAAGTTTGTTTACATCTTGTGTGTTCTTGTTTAAGTGTTAATTCTGCATAACACTTAGATTGTCATATACACATACAAAGGTTTCTCTAAGTGTATTACTTGATCTAATCTCGTATACATAAAACTAAATCGATCTAAGTTTGGGATCAACAACCTTCACTATATGAAAAGAAGGCCATATTTCCATCGTTAGACTTGCTTC
Source organism: Glebionis coronaria (assembly GCA_025667525.1). NCBI lineage: Eukaryota > Viridiplantae > Streptophyta > Magnoliopsida > Asterales > Asteraceae > Glebionis > Glebionis coronaria. Next base: position 187,380,559 of record CM046880.1, on the reverse strand, counting down.
CATGATCTAAAAGAGTTTCATTCTCCACCAGCCTCAGTTTATTGTAAACATCATCAAAAGTAGAACTTTTGTGAGTGTTATTAGCAATTATAGATCTTGCTTCAATCTTCCATGCATCACCAAGACTTTTAAGAAAAGTGGTGATAATATCAACATCACCAAGCACTGTTCCCATGAAGGACAACTTGCTTGTAATGTCAAGAAGTCTGCTTCTCACACTGCTTAGCTTCTCATTGGGTTGAGCTTTGAAAACGGCATACTCAAGCAAGAGTTGTGTGACAATACGTTAATTTACGATTGATATTTTATTCTCAAATATTATTCGAAAATATTATTTTAATGTTACAATATGAACTCACTTATTTTTGGGAAGCAATTTGGATTTACGTCTTGGAGTAGCATCGACTACGTCTAAACCGGAGGATTCAACATTACGTGCTTACGTTTACATACACCGTCTTTGGTGACAGTCCGACATTTCAGAAAATAAATTTATCCGTGAATATTATTTTGAAGTTTTAAATTTGTGTTGGTTCATAAACTCACAAATTTACGAGAAGAGATTAGGACTTACGATTTTATTTTAACGTCCTTTACGACTAAACCGGAAACCTTAGGATTACGTATTTACGTTTTCGAACTCCGTTTTTGATGAGACAATTTTTATTGGATTCGTTTTGTGACGGTGATTCATAATTTATAAAAACGTTTTTCGTAAAACGACCCGAGGGCACGCAAATCGAGGAAACTAGAATCGAGGAATACCCGTAAACTAGTGAGATGGGACAAAATACATTGTCCCACCCCACTAGCTTACATGGGACGGCACAATGTATACACCACACCACCATTTGGCTTACTAGTTAGACACTTGTCTAACTAGCTTCACAATGAAGCTTTGTCTACACAAAACCACTTAACTAAACAACTAGCTTCTCATTTCCCACATGCAAACAACTAAAATTTCTCTCATCTCTCTCTTGACTCCATTTTGGCCGTCCCTTCCTCAACCAAAAACACCTAATTTGATCTTGATTCAACCATGAAACCATATGTTATACTTGCATATGTTGAAGCCCTTTTAAAACCCTATTGATTGGTGGTACTTATAACATCCATGGAGGAGTTTTCATGATGTCATGAGGCTGATTTTCCACAAGAGGTTCATGGAGCATGGTGGTCTTGAAGATGGTCATGGTTGTCTACAAGTTTCTCCATCAAAAACCATGCCAAACTCATAATCTACATCAAGTTGGTGGTATAAAGATTGTCCTCCTCATCTTCTTAATATTTTGATTATGTAAACATGTATTTTATTTCCTATTGTATATATTTATGATGATTATATGATGATAAAAATGTTATGTGGGGATTTGTTGTTGATAATCATGGATAAAAAGGTGAAAAACCATATGAAACAAGGTTAAAATCTTGATTAATTTACATGGCTGTATAAAACAGTAAGTAAACAGGTCATGGACTGATAATATGATGAAATAGAATCCATTTACAGTAAGCTAAATGTCTTTTACACATGTGAGAGTTGGCCATGCAATGGAATCAAAATAATGAGTGAGATATGATCAAAACAAGTTTAGGGTATAAATCTGAAGTTACTGTTTTGGACGATTTTTAGAAAATACTTAAAGGATGATTCAACAGTAGCTATAGGAGAGTTAAATGTAGCACATATCATTTAGTTTATGTGATAAAAATTTGAGCTTCTATCTCCATATAGAACTCAAGATATGGCAGTTTTGGTGAAGATGAAGTTAAAAATCAGATTTTTGGAAATTAAAGAATAATACTATTATATAAGCACTCACATTTTAATATATAAAATGTAAAATAAAAACCCACTAACTTATAAAACTTATTTATATAAATATATAAAAGGTGTAATAAGTGTATAAATGATAAAAATGGAAACTTGTTAATTTTTATAAGTTATAAAACTATAAATATGATTTTTACGACTTTTTCGGCTATCGCCGTAAAATTAACGTTTTTCGCCAAATAAAACTTAGACGATCAAACCCGTCTAACGTAAAGTTTATAAAAGTCATATACTGATGTATAGGTAACTAAGACAAGTAAAAACCGATAAAACCCGAACTATAAGAAATACGGACATTAACGAGCTAAGTAAACATAGTGGACTAATACTTGAGCTAATAATTGGACTAAATGAGATATAAACTTGTAAAAAGGAACTTATTGGGCTTAACCCATTTAGGCCCAACTTGGAAAGTCTACATACTGATAAAATAAGTACAAAAAGGATTAATACAAGTTAAGAACTTATAATAAGTTTATTGGACTTAAGACACGTAAACGGGTAAAACTAGTAAACTAATATAAAAGTTATCGACGTATAACACTAAAATGAGTAAACGAGAATATGTAAACCCACTTGATCATCATATATATATAATCATCATATGTATACATAATTGTTATTTTTATAAAGTCATTGGACATGAGTCTAAGACCGATTATTATTTATATAGGTTTCCATGATTGAAGCATGTACCGTACGTCCGAGTTGCCGATAACCCGCTTTCCCACATCAACGTGAGTTCATAGCCTCGCACTCTTTTAAATGTTTTTATAAATGCTTTATAAACCCGCGAGGGAGATAACATGTTAGTTTTTATAAAAGTTTGGACACCATTTGTCCCGATTGTTTGTTTATTGATTTTGGACCCGAATGATTGAATGACCCGATTGTATGACCCGATAAATGATTAATGGACCCGATAGATGAAATTAAATGGATTATTAAAGTTAGGTTATGTCACTAAAAGTCCCATTAGCATGAATTGTGAACTACCGGGAGTTGGTAGACGCTTATGCATTTAATAGTACTATTTGGGGACGATCACCCCAGTTCGCGCCTTGACGGTTGATCCCCGTCGTGCCACATTGATTGGTAAGCGAATTTATGTATGAGAAGATTTCCAATAGCGTGACCTTTGTGACGACACGCTACTTTAGATGGGCAAAATTGGTATCGGGTTAGCTACCCGTTTTGTTTTAGTAAGGTAACAATGTCATGCGGCTTGTAATAATCTAAATCACCAAAATATTACTGGACGCTCCGAATTACAATGTATTGCCTGACTAGCAATACTGGGTCATACTATTGATATTATGTTTGTGTTTTGGTTTTCATAACCATATTCATATAACGGTTTTTATTTGATTTTATACAACGTCATAAGACGTATTGTATGATGTTTTTACGACATTGGCTCGTATAATAATTTTTAAGGCAATGCCTATATTATGATTTTCGATACGGATTTATATAAAATGATTTTGGCTATTTTACGGCCTATTACAATGATTTGTACGAATTGATTTTTGGTACTAATTTTATACCAAAGTTATATTGATGGAATTTATTAAACTCTATGAATTCACTCGGCGTTATCGCTGACCTTTTCTTTTAACATGTTTTATCTCAGGTACTTGAAGGTAATTCTCGGGAAGACAACAAGAATTCATGGCCCGCACTTAAACAATATTTTTCCATTCAAACACTTTGTAAACTTTTGTATGCAATGTAATGACTTGGGACCGATGTAACTTTGTTGTTTATGAATGGAAATGCTTTATAAATAAACGACGCGATTTTTATGCGTTGTCTATGATGTGAGTAATGTGCTATCCCGTAACACCAACTAGTCTTCCGCTGTACTATGTTGTATAAATTTGGGGGTGTTACAGTTTGGTACCAGAGCTCTCGTTATAGAGAACGAAAGATTTTTAAAACCAAGGTTTTGAATAAAACATTTCAAAATCTTTTAACTATAAACATTTTTCTAAAAATGTCTAAAAATCTTTTGACTATAACGGTGCCGAAGAATTCCCGAGTTACCGACAAGGCCAAGACTGAGTAGTGTTATTTTAATATATATAACTTGGATTATATATATATATATATATATATATATATATGATGTAATTTTATTACATGATTGTTTGATGATTATGTTGATTTTTATGCGAGGTATTTATACGACGTCGATTGTCACAAGTAACCCTAAATCCCCTAGTAAATTAATCGAAGCTATTCTCGTAGGAATTCTAGCTATCCTAGATCTAAACCAAGTTGTGGATATTTATGATCCCAACAAATGGTTGATATTCGTAGAAATGTAGATAGTTGTTGATTGCGATATTGAAAAAGAATTGGCGAGATTAAATCTGATATCGATGTCATGACGATCTTTTCTTATAGAGTGGAGTTTGACAAAACATTACCACCTAGAAAGATGTCATCTGATTCGTTATCACCCAATTCTTAAATTAAAATCGAAAGGGTGAATGTTGCACTTGAGGCTGTTATTGGAACCATTACCCAAAGGCCTCATGCACTAGTACCTTTCCGAGAAGTCTAGTAGAATGATTAAGTCATTTCATATTAATGACTCATTTGATAATTGTTGTTGTAAGAGCTAATAGGATTGGAAATTAAGTGTTGATTCATATTGAGATCGTATTGCCTTTACAAGGCCGAAGAATAAGATTGAAAGTATTGGAAAATAAGGTAGGATATCGAATTGAGTATAAAATTGGTTAAGACTTGAATGAAGTAAAACTTAACCTATAGGGAATATGAGATTGTTAATAGAAGTCGTTAAGTTTTGTGATTGAATTATAAGGATTTAATTATTTGTTGATTCGTGTTAAGGGTTGTTCCTAGACCATTGTCCGCTAACGAGGATGCCCAGTGTCCAAGAAATAAATTGAAGAAATCTTCTTCTGAATTGAGACCGATGGATCTTCCGGGACATATGGAAAACCTAATGACTCTTGTAGATTAGTATTCATTGTGGTATCTTTTAAAAATCCCTAACTTAACTGAGATATCAGTTGGTAGGATGAGTTCTGAGAATTGTATGACATAGTGACACGTAATGTGTTACGGTACAATTTTGACTTGTTTGTGATTAATGAAAAGACTACCTTTGATCGCTAAATTCTACATGTATCGATGTTATCTATCCTTTATTGCTTCATCCTAATGTTCGCAATAGTGATGCAACCATTGAACAAGTACTCATCTCGATTTGAGTTACGTTGTGGATTATTCTCTTTGTATTCCTGAGTGCCATCGAGTTCATGAACCTCATGATTATTTGGCTAAGCTCATTTCCTATCATATCGTAGTTAATTCTTGGTGAACAAGCTTTCATCACTCTTTTGCAGATCACACATTGTTTTTATAAAGTTAAAACCGTATCCTTGAGAAAAATTGAATTCTCATCATCAAAAGGATTATTCAAAATGAGACTTATGAATGATTGATATCAAAATGAAGTTGTTTATGAAACGCTTTGGAAACTTAACTGTTTTCATAACAAAGAAAATCTTTGTAAACTTATTTTTGATTCTTATCTAAGAATTAAGCATGAAAATGTTTTTATTATAAACATGATGATAAAATTTTGACGAACTGAGTATTGCATCGTTAATCTTGAAATTGTATATAGTTGCGCGCCTACATACAATTTGGAATGGACTATGCAAGACTGATTAGTAGTCACCATAAAACTAATGAATAAACACTACATTTTCTTTGAAGATTGCGAAAGATTAAAATTTATGAGATCTGCAAGAAGTGAAAAATAAGGACATAATGTTAGGGACACCTACATATGTGCCTGTAACATCTATTCTTCTGAGTCGAATTTACTCATCTGTGGAAATTTTCTCATTTGACAATTGATAATTCCTTCTTGTCCAATTCTCCCGTAGTGAGATTCTTAGGAAAAGTATATGATTACCGAGTGTTGATACCTGACTGGATGTATTGACATTCTTATCATTTCTTATGATTTAATTTCATTTGAATGACCTGGGTAACGATCCAAGGAGCTTTCGAATGCGTACTCAAATTATGAAAACATGGAATATATTCATATTCGTTAAGTGTTTTCGTCTGTATCTGATTTGAAATTCTCTCGCATAGATTAAGTGTTAACCTTACTCTTTTAAGGTTAGTTGTGTCTCCTGTTATCCTTGAATTTGTGAAGGATTATGAATTATTATTAGTCTTTTGAGAAGTTCACATCTTATCGACGGCAATAAAACTGAAAAGTTGGTAATGCCAATAGAATGGAATGATTGATAATGACATGACGACATTGTCTTAATTGATGGGAACTCGAGTAGAATTCCCTAAATGATAAAATGTTGATTATCAAAAGTGATCCAAATAATTCTTGATGGATGACCATATCCTGCATTTAGACCTAAAAATTATACCGCGAATGGTTGTGAATTAGTTATAGATATTATAATCTAGAGGAACCTAATATGGATGTATTAAAAGATGTTTCTGTTATCTGAAACTTTAGGAAGTATTTGTTGATGAATTACCGTACAACTGAGAAAGTTGTCAGAGAAAGATTTTATTATACCAAGCCTGTCATCCTGAAGAGCTATGGTGTTATCTTTCCTTATATTTATAGATTACTGTGACTGAGTAAATTGACAATCGAAAACGATATCCATAACTCGAAATGGAAGATTTGTTCGATCATTTACAAGGTTCTAGCAAATTTGATCCATAGCATGGTTATCATCAACTTCGCATCTGCGAAAGAGATTATTTATTCCAATCACTACATCCGGTGCTTGTAATGAACATTATGAGTTCCACGTGATGTCGTTTGGATTGACCAATGCACATGTAGCATTCATAAAATTGGTGAATCACGTGTGTAGGCTGTAATTTGATAAATTCATGCTCGTGATCATTAAGGACTATTTGTTTGTATATAAGAATAATAATGAGTTAATAAATATTTATAGACTACCCTGAATTGGCCGAACGATAAAAACCTGTACCTTAAATATATAACATGTGATTAAGGACTTAATCTTTTATAAGATTTAACCGTGTGATTAATAGATAATGGAAGCTATAATGACTTTTCAAAGATTAGAACCATTGACGCTTAGGGATTAAAAACTTAATCCTTTACATAAAATGACCATTGGATTAATAATGGTAGAATGTATGCATATAGACTCTTCAAAATTGAGAGCCCTTTTAAGATTTTGGATTCTACCAAAAAGAAAGTGCAAATATATTTTGACAAATATTTTAACAAAGGATTTTAAGGGATTATTCCCTTATACACAAACCATTTAACTAAACTTCTGTTTAGGGGTAAATGTTTGTGTATACTTTTAGACAACTAAGAGGAATTGAGGAAACTATATAAAACATGATTTGAAATTTGAAACGATAATTTACGCTTTTCAAACTAAAGAAAATTTTGACCAAAGTATAAACAAAGATTTTTTAAACATTTACGAATCTTATTAAATATTTTCGATAAATCAACCAAAAATCTTGTTAATTAAATTCAAATTTATTTTTGAACAATTTATATAATTGGTCGAACTAAGAAATTTAAAACTTTTACGCTTCATAAAAATTAACTAATAATTATTTAATTAATTATGATAATTATCGACGCTTTAGACGACGGATTGAGTAAAACGGATAAACATGATAAGTTGAGACGAAACTAAAACATAGAAGATATGAAGAAAGAATTTTGAATAAATACGGTTATGATATTTATTTCATCCAGAAAGTGAACGTAATTACTGACACATAATGTATAAAAGATAAAGAACCAGTTAGGACATGTTCCTTAATAATGAAGGTACAAAATAAATTGCCGAACAATATAAAAATAAACGATGTTTGTAAGAAGGATAATATAAATAGTGAAAGGTTTCGCGGCTAATGTGAACCATTAGAATTGAGAAGCCAATGGCGTTAAATATTTTAAAGGCCACTTTTGGTTACCTAAATATGGAGATTGTGAGATATAGTTATGTTGGAATTTGTAAGTATAAGTATTCTATTTAAGTCATTTTATGACTAAATGTATCTTTGTCTGAAAAAGTTGTACTGATGGCAATTATGAAGGCAGACACCGCCTCATACATTAGTAAACGTCTAGCTATTGCAAAGGTCATCATCTGAATTTGATTCGATTTGGGTCATCGTCGACAGAATGACCAAATCTGCTAATATCATTCTCGATAATGATAAATGCAAAAGAATTATGTAAACATGGTGTGCCTGTATCGAACATCTTTATCAAGATCCTCGCTTCGCATTGAATTTCTAGAGATTTGCTCAGAAGTCATTGAGAACGAACCTTGATGAGAGTACTATGTACCATCCCAAATCGAAGGGACGAGGTAAAGTAACGATACAGAGTAATATAAGTGTTGTTTTATGTTTGAATGAATGACCTTTGGTAATAGACCGTATAATCGTTTTCATTTGGAGATATTACCATTGATAATCATCGTATTAGGATTGAGATCGAATCTTGTTAGGATCTAAATCATAGAGCATCTGTAAGCAGGAGTTGAGATGAAGACACCCGACATACACCCATTGTGAGTTGGACATGTCTTTTAGGTTTAAGGTTTCCTGTGATGGCGAACCTAACCTTGCAAAATACCCGACCCGCGAGATCTGAAATGATTGTTGAAATTAGGATTTGATTATTAACTGCCGATAGTGGGCAAGAGGTTATTTGAAAGTGAAATGTAGATCTTGAAGTGCCAAATGGGTAGCGAAGTTATGCCACAATTTTTAAACTTGGGAAGATGAATTCATGATCTGACAAATCATGGGATATAAGTCCCCGTTGTTTGGGACCATTGAGATGATGTAAAAGTTGGGATTGAAAGGCATATAAGCTGGATCTACCCTAGGACTTCAAAGACTGCGTGAATTACGATTCGTGAATCGAACTTGATGGAATATCTATCAAGTGAAAATCTGATTATTCTTAGTAGAGCTTAGATCGGCGAAAAGTTGCATTCATCAAAAACCCGTGAACATCATGGATAGAGAAAGTAAGTCAACATTAAGCCTAATCTTATTTCCGTAGTTATGTCTGATGAAACTCGCGTGTTATAATGGATTACACTTGTGAGAAAAGACCGAATGTGGAGGAAATAACCACACGGCTTTAACTCTATAAGAAGCGAGTAGTAAGGTAAGATGATCTTTGAGGACAAAGATCCTGTTTAGGGGTAAATGCTGTGACAATACGTCAATTTACGATTGATATTTTATTCTCAAATATTATTCGAAAATATTATTTTAATGTTACAATATGAACTCACTTATTTTTGGGAAGCAATTTGGATTTACGTCTTGGAGTAGCATCGACTACGTCTAAACCGGAGGATTCAACATTACGTGCTTACGTTTACATACACCGTCTTTGGTGACAGTCCGACATTTCAGAAAATAAATTTATCCGTGAATATTATTTTGAAGTTTTAAATTTGTGTTGGTTCATAAACTCACAAATTTACGAGAAGAGATTAGGACTTACGATTTTATTTTAACGTCCTTTACGACTAAACCGGAAACCTTAGGATTACGTATTTACGTTTTCGAACTCCGTTTTTGATGAGACAATTTTTATTGGATTCGTTTTGTGACGGTGATTCATAATTTATAAAAACGTTTTTCGTAAAACGACCCGAGGGCACGCAAATCGAGGAAACTAGAATCGAGGAATACCCGTAAACTAGTGAGATGGGACAAAATACATTGTCCCACCCCACTAGCTTACATGGGACGGCACAATGTATACACCACACCACCATTTGGCTTACTAGTTAGACACTTGTCTAACTAGCTTCACAATGAAGCTTTGTCTACACAAAACCACTTAACTAAACAACTAGCTTCTCATTTCCCACATGCAAACAACTAAAATTTCTCTCATCTCTCTCTTGACTCCATTTTGGCCGTCCCTTCCTCAACCAAAAACACCTAATTTGATCTTGATTCAACCATGAAACCATATGTTATACTTGCATATGTTGAAGCCCTTTTAAAACCCTATTGATTGGTGGTACTTATAACATCCATGGAGGAGTTTTCATGATGTCATGAGGCTGATTTTCCACAAGAAGTTCATGGAGCATGGTGGTCTTGAAGATGGTCATGGTTGTCTACAAGTTTCTCCATCAAAAACCATGCCAAACTCATAATCTACATCAAGTTGGTGGTATAAAGATTGTCCTCCTCATCTTATTAATATTTTGATTATGTAAACATGTATTTTATTTCCTATTGTATATATTTATGATGATTATATGATGATAAAAATGTTATGTGGGGATTTGTTGTTGATAATCATGGATAAAAAGGTGAAAAACCATATGAAACAAGGTTAAAATCTTGATTAATTTACATGGCTGTATAAAACAGTAAGTAAACAGGTCATGGACTGATAATATGATGAAATAGAATCCATTTACAGTAAGCTAAATGTCTTGTACACATGTGAGAGTTGGCCATGCAATGGAATCAAAATAATGAGTGAGATATGATCAAAACAAGTTTAGGGTATAAATCTGAAGTTACTGTTTTGGACGATTTTTAGAAAATACTTAAAGGATGATTCAACAGTATCTATAGAAGAGTTAAATGTAGCACATATCATTTAGTTTATGTGATAAAAATTTGAGCTTCTATCTCTATATAGAACTCAAGATATGGCAGTTTTGGTGAAGATGAAGTTAAAAATCAGATTTTTGGAAATTAAAGAATAATACTATTATATAAGCACTCACATTTTAATATATAAAATGTAAAATAAAAACCCACTAACTTATAAAACTTATTTATATAAATATATAAAAGGTGTAATAAGTGTATAAATGATAAAAATGGAAACTTGTTAATTTTTATAAGTTATAAAACTATAAATATGATTTTTACGACTTTTTCGGCTATCGCCGTAAAATTAACGTTTTTCGCCAAATAAAACTTAGACGATCAAACCCGTCTAACGTAAAGTTTATAAAAGTCATATACTGATGTATAGGTAACTAAGACAAGTAAAAACCGATAAAACCCGAACTATAAGAAATACGGACATTAACGAGCTAAGTAAACATAGTGGACTAATACTTGAGCTAATAATTGGACTAAATGAGATATAAACTTGTAAAAAGGAACTTATTGGGCTTAACCCATTTAGGCCCAACTTGGAAAGTCTACATACTGATAATATAAGTACAAAAAGGATTAATACAAGTTAAGAACTTATAATAAGTTTATTGGACTTAAGACACGTAAACGGGTAAAACTAGTAAACTAATATAAAAGTTATCGACGTATAACACTAAAATGAGTAAACGAGAATATGTAAACCCACTTGATCATCATATATATATAATCATCATATGTATACATAATTGTTATTTTTATAAAGTCATTGGACATGAGTCTAAGACCGATTATTATTTATATAGGTTTCCATGATTGAAGCATGTACCGTACGTCCGAGTTGCCGATAACCCGCTTTCCCACATCAACGTGAGTTCATAGCCTCGCACTCTTTTAAATGTTTTTATAAATGCTTTATAAACCCGCGAGGGAGATAACATGTTAGTTTTTATAAAAGTTTGGACACCATTTGTCCCGATTGTTTGTTTATTGATTTTGGACCCGAATGATTGAATGACCCGATTGTATGACCCGATAAATGATTAATGGACCCGATAGATGAAATTAAATGGATTATTAAAGTTAGGTTATGTCACTAAAAGTCCCATTAGCATGAATTGTGAACTACCGGGAGTTGGTAGACGCTTATGCATTTAATAGTACTATTTGGGGACGATCACCCCAGTTCGCGCCTTGACGGTTGATCCCCGTCGTGCCACATTGATTGGTAAGCGAATTTATGTATGAGAAGATTTCCAATAGCGTGACCTTTGTGACGACACGCTACTTTAGATGGGCAAAATTGGTATCGGGTTAGCTACCCGTTTTGTTTTAGTAAGGTAACAATGTCATGCGGCTTGTAATAATCCAAATCACCAAAATATTACTGGACGCTCCGAATTACGATGTATTGCCTGACTAGCAATACTGGGTCATACTATTGATATTATGTTTGTGTTTTGGTTTTCATAACCATATTCATATAACGGTTTTTATTTGATTTTATACAACGTCATAAGACGTATTGTATGATGTTTTTACGACATTGGCTCGTATAATAATTTTTAAGGCAATGCCTATATTATGATTTTCGATACGGATTTATATAAAATGATTTTGGCTATTTTACGGCCTATTACAATGATTTGTACGAATTGATTTTTGGTACTAATTTTATACCAAAGTTATATTGATGGAATTTATTAAACTCTATGAATTCACTCGGCGTTATCGCTGACCTTTTCTTTTAACATGTTTTATCTCAGGTACTTGAAGGTAATTCTCGGGAAGACAACAAGAATTCATGGCCCGCACTTAAACAATATTTTTCCATTCAAACACTTTGTAAACTTTTGTATGCAATGTAATGACTTGGGACCGATGTAACTTTGTTGTTTATGAATGGAAATGCTTTATAAATAAACGACGCGATTTTTATGCGTTGTCTATGATGTGAGTAATGTGCTATCCCGTAACACCAACTAGTCTTCCGCTGTACTATGTTGTATAAATTTGGGGGTGTTACAAGTTGCTTCTTTTTCTCTTATACAGTATCAGCATTACCACCATAAGCAACTTCAAGAGATGCCCAAAGATCTTTTGTAGACTCATAGCTTCTATATTTGTGCTGATTTTCCTGTCCCAAAGAGAGTTTCGGAATACTTAGGGTTTTCATGTCACACCTTCTCTTTGCTATGTCCTCAGTTGAGACAGCTCTATCATCTTCAGGTTTTTCTCTTCTATCCTCTTCAGTAGAGCCTTGACCATTTTTTCTTTGTAAGATGGCAGCTGCAATCTTTTGAGCTTTATTGAATGTGTTTCCATATTCAATAATTTCGCATAGGGTGTAATCATGGATTTGTAGATACTGTTCAAAGTTAAACTTCCACAACTAAAAATTGTCTGGATCTAGCATGGGAATCTTGATGTTGGGGGTTGAGGAGGAGGAGGAGTTTACTTCTGGGGTAGACATGATGTTTTTAGGGTTTTGTGAAAATTAGGGTTTTTGGCGATTTAGGGTTCTTGTGTTCTTTATATCAAAGTTTCTCAACAAGCTCTGATACCAATTTTTGATCCCAAACTTAGATCGATTTAGCTTGTATAAACGAGATTAAATCAAGTTAAGCACATAGAGAAACTTTGTTGTGTATAAAACAATTTAAGTATTATGCGGAATTAATACTCAAACAAGAACACACAAACAATGTAAACCAAACTTTCACTTGATTGATTAGAACAAACTTGCTTACAATGGAAGTGTTAAACATATGAAAACTTATATGAAACAAAACCTAAAGGTCTCCTTTTATAGAATAAGAATTCTTGTACAAGAGTCTACGTATCAGCTATTATAGGTAAAGATAAATATATAAAATACATTTTTGATCATATCTTTACTAGAAACAAACTAGAAACATAATACGTGTAGACTAAATCTTCTATCAGTGCTTGACTTCATCCTATCAACGCTTGACATCTTCCTGTCAACGCTTACTCTATCAACGCTTGTTTTCTTCTTATCAACGTCCCAATTCCTCTTGTCAGCGTTCAAGTGTACTGGCTACATTTATTCCCAACATAAAGCGTGTGTTGCACTAGGCGTGGGATTAAATGTATACACGTCTAGTGGTTGTTTATTATTAATATAATAAACAGTCGTTGAGTAATTCATCTGTGTCCTTGTGCCTAAACACCTTGTTAAACGTTTTTCATTCTATTCCGCCTTGATTCAATCAAGTGAATGAGATTCATTGCTAGTAGCTAAAAGATCAAGGAAACTTAGGTTTCCATAATTGGTATCAGAGCCTCGTGGCTCGTGATGCTAGGACCCACAAGGTGTTCGTATTGTTGAGAAGGAAGAAGAATCCGTCTAGGGTTTTTCTAGGCGGTTTTGTGTGCACAACAGTGTTCAGAATGTCATATATCCTTTGTTAACCGTTGGATCGTCGTGAAATTCGCGCTGTAGGTTCTTGACACATGTGTCTTGGATCTCACAGGAAGGATCTTCGATCTGAGCTCTTATGAAGGATTTATTAGGCGTCAAAGTTGGCTGCAGAAGATGTTTTCCAAAAAGGCCAAATCTAGGGTTTTTTCACTACGAACCCTAGGTAGAACGGCCATGAAGCTGCTGACGGAAATTACACTAGCTTTGGTGAGTTGGTTTTTAGATCAAACAATGAACCCTAGTGTAGTCAATGTTCATGGTTGCCATAATAATTTTCGTTTTGGGGTTTATATAAACCGTAGATCTGGTGCTTGGATTGTTTTCTACCTACATGAAGATCTGATCATTGTGTGATCGTTAATAGCTGCTCCATATCTCTCTATCACTGGTAATTGTGAATATAATGCTTACAATTGTCCCTGGAATGAATCGTAATAGTACTGTTATAGAAGAAAGATATGATCACGCAAACTCAGGAAACAACGTCTTGATCTTGCATATTTTTAGGGAGGGTGTTTATTCGTTTGAATAACATTACTAATTGGTCAGACATGTAGATGCGACGCATTTTAGATATTCCACAAGAATACTAAGATCAGTTTTATTTTTAAACGTGGAATGGATGCTACATGGGATAAACCGTATATTTTGTTTATACTTTAAATGAGATATATGATTTCCTATTTTTGAGGATACACAACAGCTAGCAAAGAAGTTAATTGATGCTAAATTTTTGGGATTACCTTCTGTGATTGTTGACTTATAACGTGTGACATCCGTCAAATTTCCATCTTAAATTCTTCATATAGTAGGACTACTTTAATTATTTACCGATGAGTTGTCGACATGAATGTGTTATTTATTTTGCTTTGCGGACAAAGCCCTTTTTAGGGAGAGCGTATGTGACATCTCGAGTTTTCACGTCTATTAAATTATGAATGCAATACACGAGTTGTTAAACGTATTATGTTTTGCCGTATATCTATTTGAAGTACTTACTAAATCCCTTGAGGTCGCGCATAATTGTCTTTGATTTGGATCGTGTATCGAGTTGTTATCGAGTCGTGTATATTCAGTTTTCGAGTCTAAACTTAAACACCCGACGAACCTGAGCCGAGTAGTATAACTTGTGCATCATGTACAAACATCTAAGTTATAAACTTTTATTCACCTTTATTTCAAAAGCTTGCTTAGCAAGTGTCCATTTTCAGTCACAACTTAATTCCATAGTTTATTCACCCACTAAGCACTACAATCCAGCACACATGCCAAGTTTACCCAAATTGGGTATATCACAAGCTTACCAAATTCAGCTTGACTCTAACCCTAAACTAATAATACAAGATTAAATACAATCCAAAGTTTATCAAATGTCCAAACATAACACAAAGTATTCACAGTCCAAACATTACAGTAACAATTTCTGGACAAGTTTTCAAACACAATTCCTGGGTGAAGTGAAGTGTAGTGTAAGCCGATCCATCCTTCTCGTCCAAACCTGCAAACCGAAACCTAAGCATCCAATTGTGAGTCTTTCAAATCATCTCTTCATTTTCTGAATAAAATCTTAGTTGTGCTCGTCATTTACCAAACCTGCGAAAATTAAACAAATATGTTAGTTTTGTCACGGTTCTATTTTAGTTAAAAACTGAAAAGATTAAACCATAGCATTGTTACTAGAACATGACCATGACCCTATTTTTCTGTCAACCAAACACAGACCCCGACCAAGACCAAACCGAGACTCAAACCGAGACCCCAACCAAGACCAAACCGAGACCCTAACAAGGACCAAACCGAGACCCAAACCGAGACCCACACCGAGACCCAAACCAAGGCCAAACCGAGAACCAAACCAAGACAACCATGTCCTTGTTTTTCTGCCGAAACCATTATCATTCAATGTCACCATAATCCAAAGTCTTAACCATTTTTATTTTTATTTTACAGAAACATCATAACACCCCCAAATATGTCGCGGGTATAAAACCCCTTTTCAATTCGAAACCCTAAAAACTGAAAACCTTTTTAATTATGAAATTAATACTTTCTATATACCAAAAATGCCATTTAATTTTGATTAATCAACCGAATACAAAAACCCCCAATTTATATAAACCCTAATTTGATTTTATTAATCAAAACTCTAATTAAACCCAATCCAAACACGAATCTAATAATTAATTTGACTGGAAACAAGATATGCAAAAACCCCCAATTTTGACCGAAACCCTAATTTTTACAAAATCGTTATATGTTGAAATTAACATGTTTCTATACAAGAAAACATTAATTAATTGTATTTAAACACGAGATTTAGAAAAACCCCCAAATATTTCGAAACCCTAATTTGCTCATCATCAAATTCGAGAGCCATTTGGTTCTCAACATGTTTATACAAGTGATTTAAACCCAAGATCTTTTATAAACGAAAATCATTTAACCATTTTATTAAAAGGAAAAAGAGGAATAAACAACTTATCTTTAAATTGATGATGAATAACGTTGACCTGGGGAAGAACACCATCAAAAACCGAATCGGTTTGATGTGGGGATGAAACCCCACATCTCACGCGATTTAATCACCACAACCCATCCCAATGATTTAGTTTTTAACCTAAAAACCATCTTAGCCATGGAGGATTTGATGATCCGATCCAGTTTTGAGAGAGAGAGGATTGGGGGCGGTGGGTGTGTTTCGAGAGAAGAGAGAGAGAGATAACTCTCTGTTTTTGAGTTATGTGTGATAAACACACGTATTTACCCCTTTGTTCCTTGTTTATATCGCCAGCGGGCCGGGCCGGGTTATATAACCCTTGGGCCGGATTATGGGTGGGTATATTGGGTATTTGTTGGGCCAGTGTTAGTGTATGGGTTTATTTAAAGCCCAAAAACGAAATTTGTAACTTAAGGGTATTATTTAGCCCGTGAATCTCGACCGTTTAATAACCGACTTTTATGTATCGTGTCTTCCCGTAAACGAAGGGTATTGTCAAGCACAACTAGGGTGTCGTGTCTTTTACTAGTATAAATTTTCATATCGTAACGCGATCCTTATAATTAAATAGGTCGCGGCTAGCGTAACCGTACTCTCGAGCTACCTTTACCTTCGTCCTTTTTGCTGAATTACGAGGTGAGTTTATAGCCCCATGCTTAACTATTTTTACTGCTTTTTGGGGTGAGACATTGCTTGATTTTAACGTATGAACACAAGTGCATTTACTGATTTATATATTAGTCTAAGTCCCACTAAAAACCCAGTTGCTTTGGCCCGTGAATCGTGAACCGTTAATTACTTTGTGTAAGCGTGAATGTTATGGATAGATCTATCGGGATTGACGTCCCTGTCTGTCTTGTTCAACAAGGTGACAAGCGGGCACAGTTTCATTTGAGTCTCAGATAGGATGTCGTGGGTTTAGGCATCTAGTTGGGCTACATTTATATGATTATACTGCCGGTGTTGTTAACGCTTCGGTGTCACGAGCTTAGACTGTAATAAATACTTTTGGGATGACTTGTATTTGTTATATTGTCATCACTTTTGGGAAAATCTTGTGGTTCATTGAACATTTTAAATTAACTAAACCTATGAACTCACCAACTTTATGTTGACACTTTAGCAATGTTTTTCTCAGGTATTAAGAAGGAAGATGCTAAGTGAGGTCTCATGCATTGCCATCATTTCTTTGAAACAAAGATCATTTGTACTATTTGGGAAAATTATGTTTTGTAACTGTATCCAGTTTTATGCTTCCGCACTTTGTTAAAACTATTTATTTTATCAATTACAAGTGATCTATTTTCCGAACGTCTCATTTAGAGGTCGTTCTTTGTAACTGTGTGTGTATGATAATCATGACGTCACCACTCCCTTGTCGCCATTATACTCTGATATTTTGGGAGTGTGACAGATTGGTATCAGAGCCATGGTTATAGAGAACTAGGTTGCATTTAGTAACTCTAGACTATAACTGCTATGTGTTTAATCAATTATCATACGGATTGTAAGTATTAAGTATATGTAGATACATGGACATAGATAAGTAATAAATGGGATACATGTGGTTTAACAAATACGAGGTATATTTACATGGGTTACATGTGCAACAACAAAATCTGAATTATGTTATATGGGGTACATGTGGATTCAACAATGATTGCTATGTTATGTTAATGTCCCTTTTTACGGACTAATTTTATAAGATATTTACACACATTTATTTTGTTTATGATTACAACGATGTCTTCTTCTGATGATTCCACGTCTACAGGAGCGTATTACAACCGTAGTTCACAGTCGACTATCAGTTCATCAGTAGGACTACCTAGAGGATCACCATCAGGATATCCGTGGTACCGGAAAGTTTCAGATGATGATACAGAGAGAGAGAGACTGAGGAGGCTCATCGTTCACCGATCCGTATTCCTGATGCATCAGCTGACGACGTACTCAGCCTAGAAGGCGGAGGAGAGGATGACTTAGACGCTGATGTGGTGTAGTCACCAGGTCAGACATCAGTTACTAGAGATGAGACGGTAGAGGAGACAGAGGATGATGATATGGAGTTCACAGATGGGGAAGGTGAACCTATGGAGGTCACTGACACTGAAGACCCTCCTACTGCATATGCTGCTACTCCTGAGGTTTCCCTAGCACACATCTCCTCATCTTCATCTGAAGACGAAGGAGAGAGGACTGATATTCCTGCTCCAGCACCTGGTACTCTACCTTTCTACTATGTGAGACGACGTCTTCGGGGGAGAGCTGCTCGACCACCACTTTCACCTTACCGACCCCTCATACCCTTCACTTCCACTGACAGGCATGCAGCCCGCACACCTGCCAGTCCTGTCCCAGATGTACCACTACTACTACCACCACCAGAGACTATACCTACTGTGTACCAGGAGATGCTTGCTGATGCTGGCATCTCTACTAGGCCGAGAGCTACGACTCCTCTTCCTAGGAGAGCTACATCGACGGTGGTGATGCTTGGGGCAGCAGATGGATGTGTGACGACACGATTAAACAGGTTGGAGGATGCTGTAGAGGCTTTAGGTGAAGAGTATAATGAGGTGCAGGATAAGCTGGAGGCACTGGCAAAGAAGAGTCCAGTTAGGGATGAGACAGTGTTGACGGTTTGTGTGACCCGTCTACGAGGATAGCTTCATACTGTTCTTGATCAGATGGAATCCATGCCGAATGCTCGTCTTGAGGAGATCGAGAGCCTGATGACCCGTTGGGGAGTAGAGCCATTGGTTGAGACAGGCGGACTAGAGGCACCGGTGGAGGACCCTGTTGCAGACTTGGATAAGAGGTTTAGAGCCGCTTGTTATGATACCGATGTTAGACTTAGAGATTCCCAGGCTCGTGAGATCGTGGTTGAGAGAAGGTTAGCAGAGTTGGAGAGAGAGCTTCATCAGCGCCGTGAGGGCACTAGCTAGATTTATCTTGTACCATTGACTTATCATTGTATGACCACTAAGCTTTGAAGTTTATCTTAGCTAGTTGGCATTTTATTTCCTTTTATTATATTATGTATAACAAACTATGATGTACTACCAAACAATTCTATGAATGATATTATGGGTTACAAAAATTGTGAGATCATTATATATTGTGTATTATACCCTGGAGCATTTCATAATTGTATTGTGCGTGCCATGCATGTTATGTCTGGCAAAACTCATTGTCCTATTACCTTTTTAGATTATGGCGCCAGTTAGAAGATCCGAAACGCAGAATCCACCAGCTGCTACCGGTGGAATTGACACTGTCATGCTAAGTCAAATGATAGCCGAACGAGTGGCCGAGGCACTCGCAACAGCCGAAGCAAATCGTACAGCTAGCACACAGGAGGAGACCAACCAAGGAGCTACTAATGCTATTGCACAGACTTGTACCTACAAGGAATTTCGTGCAGTTACGCAAGTAAGTTTCGCGGTACTGAAGGAGCAGTAGGATTAACCAGATGGTTTGAGAAGCTAGAATCCCAATTTGGGATTAGCAATGTTGCTGAAGCTGATAAGGTGAAGTTTGCGTCAAGCACGTTAGTGGATGGTGCTTTGACTTGGTGGAACGTCTATGCTCGTGCAGTGACCATTGACGTTGCCCAAGCGACGCCCTGGAGTGAATTTAAAGCTATGTTTGTGAGGAAATACTGCCCACGAAATGAAGTCAAGCAGATGGAGGTTGAGCTGTGGAACCTGAAGGTCAAGGGTACTGCTCTTACTGCTTACAATCAGCGCTTTCAAGAGCTGATCTTGTTATGTCCTGAAATGGTGCCCAACGACGACCGATTGTTGGAGCGATACATTGAAGGACTACCTTTGAGCATCAAAGGGAATGTGACTTCATCCAAGCCCACTGATTTGCACGAGGCAATCGACATGGCTCAGAGTCCGATGTACCAAGTGGTAAAAGAGTTGGGAGAGAACACTGGGGATAAGAGGAAGTGGTCTGGCAACCACTACAACAACAATACCAACAATACCAACAACAGCAACAACACAAACATCTACAACCAGAACAAGTGACAAGAAGTAGCAAGGGTGTTTACTGCTGGACAAGGTAATACTGGAAACTACGCTGGAAGACTTCCTTTCTGCAGAAAGTGTGGCCGACACCACGAAGGAGCATGTCCCCCTACATGCTACAATTGTGGGAAGGCCGGACATAAGGCAAAGGAATGTCGAGCACCACCTCGTCCTACTAACCAAAGAGGACCTGGAACACAAGGTGGCCAAGGAGCAAATGTCACTTGCTTTGGATGTGGAGAGAAAGGTCACTACAAGAACAAGTGCCCAAGCAGTGGGAACCAAGGTCGTGGTAACCAGATTCGAGGTAATCAAAATCACAACCAAGGAAACCCGAAGCAGAATTAGGGTAACTGAGGAGGGAATAACCGAGCCACAACTAGTACTCCTGGAGGATTCATGGCACCTAGCAAAGTGTATCATCTCTGTGCTGAAGCTACAGTGCAAGACAACAACGTTGTGACTGGTACGTTTCTAGTCAATAACAACTATGCTTCAGTACTATTTGATTCTGGTGCGGATAGGAGTTTTGTGTCATCTGTATTTAGTGAACGCCTAAATGTTACCCCTACTGCGTTAGACGTTAAGTATAATGTAGAATTAGCCGATGGGAAGCCAGTAACCACCGACGTTATTCTGAAAGGATGTAGTGTAAGGTTACAAGGTCGTTCGTTCAATATCGACTTACTCCCCATAGAATTGGGAAGTTTTGACGTCATCATTGGAATGGATTGGATGTCGAAGCATCACGCGGAAATTGTATGTCATGAGAAGTGCGTCCGTATTCCTTATGGAAATGATGTACTAATCATACAAGGCGAAAGGAGTGGAGTGAAGAATGGATCAAGACTGGAAGTCATCTCATGTATTAGGACCCAAAGATACATTGAGAAGGGATGTCCAGTATTCTTGGTTCAAATAACACAAAAGGAAGGAGAAGAAGATCACGAGAAGAAGGTGGAAGATGTACCGATCGTTAGAGACTTTCCGGACGTATTCCCAGAGGACTTACCAGGATTACCACCAGCACGGCAAGTGGAGTTTCACATCGAGCTTACACCAGGAGCCGCGCCTGTTGCTAGAGCCCCATACCGCCTAGCACCGGCCGAGATGACAGAGTTAGCTGAACAGATAAGGGAACTTTCTGACAATTGTTTCATTAGACCAAGTTCCTCACCTTGGGGAGCGCCGGTCTTATTTGTCAAAAAGAAAGATGGATCCTTTAGAATGTGTATCGATTACCGAGAATTGAATAAGCTGACGATAAAGAACCGTTACCCATTACCAAGAATCGACGATCTTTTCGACCAATTGCAAGGATCTAGCATATACTCGAAGATCGATTTAAGGTCAGGATATCATCAACTAAGGGTTAGAGAGGAAGACGTTCATAAGACGGCTTTTAGAACCCGGTACGGACACTATGAGTTCCAAGTTATGCCTTTCGGTTTGACAAACGCGCCTGCGGTATTCATGGATCTCATGAACCGAGTTTGCAAACCATACTTGCACAAGTTTGTGATTGTATTTATCGATGATATTCTCATCTATTCTCGTAATGAAGAAGAACACAAGGAACATTTGAAGACCATACTAGAGCTGCTAAGGAAGGAGAAGTTATATGCAAAGTTTTCCAAATGTGAGTTTTGGATAAACACGGTGCAATTCCTTGGGCATGTAATCGACAGCAGTGGTATCCACGTTGATCCTGCTAAGATCGAGGCCGTGAAGGATTGGGCGACTCCAACAACACCCACGGAGATCCGCCAATTTTTAGGTCTTGCTGGTTACTATAGGAGATTCATTGAAGGTTTCTCCAAGATAGCTAAACCAATGACGGAATTGACTCAAAAGGACAAGAAATTTGAGTGGAAAGAGGATCAAGATTTGGCATTTCAGACGTTGAAGCAGATGTTGTGTGAAGCACCTATACTAGCCCTACCCGAGGGTAATGAAGACTTTGTGGTGTATTGTGATGCATCCATAAAAGGGTTAGGTGCGGTACTGATGCAAAGGACTAAGGTCATAGCTTACGCATCAAGACAACTAAAAGTGCACGAGAAGAACTACACAACTCATGACCTAGAGTTGGGAGCAGTGGTGTTTGCCTTGAAGATTTGGAGACACTACCTTTATGGTACTAAGTGTGTTGTATTCACTGATCATAAGAGTCTACAACACATCTTGAATCAAAAGGAACTCAACATGAGACAACGACGTTGGCTAGAGTTGCTCAGTGATTACGATTGCGAGATCCGTTATCACTCGGGCAAGGCAAATGTCGTGGCCGACGCTTTGAGTCGAAAGGAGAGAGTTCTTAGGGTGAAGGCCTTGGTGATGACCATTGACTTAGACCTTCCATCCTTAATTCTCAAGGCTCAGAAAGAGGCAGTCGAGGAAGAAATTCTCAAGACTGAATATGTTGAAGGCATGATAAAGAAGTTAGAAGCTCGCTCGGATGGAACGTTATGCCTTGATAATAGGAGTTGGTTACCGTGCCATGGTGACCTACGATCTTTGATTATGCATGAGTCGCATAAGTCAAAATACTCCATACATCCGGGATCTGACAAAATGTATCATGATCTGAAGATGTTGTATTGGTGGCCGAACATGAAGGCGGATATTGCTACATACGTTAGCAAGTGCTTGACTTGTGCCAAGGTCAAGGCCGAACATATGAAACCATCAGGATTGTTGGTCCAACCCGAACTGCCAGAATGGAAGTGGGAAAGGATCACTATGGATTTCATTACCAAGCTACCAAAAACCTCAGCCGGATTTGACACGATTTGGGTAATCGTCGACCGACTCACCAAATCGGCTCATTTCCTACCCATCAAGGAGACCGATGGAATGGATAAGTTAGCAAGGACATACTTGGAGGAAGTAGTCACGAAGCATGGTGTGCCTGTGTCTATAATCTCCGACCGAGACAGCCGATTTACTTCGCAGTTCTGGAAGTCACTGTAGAAGGCATTGGGAACGCAGTTGGATATGAGCACTGCGTACCATCCCCAAACTGACGGTCAAAGTGAAAGGACCATTCAAACCTTAGAAGATATGCTGAGAGCTTGTGTGATTGACTTCGGAAATAGATGGGATAGACACCTACCTCTGGTGGAGTTCTCATACAACAATAGTTATCACACTAGCATTAAGGCAGCACCGTTCGAAGCACTGTATGGTAGGAAGTGTCGTTCACCCGTGTGTTGGGCAGAGGTTGGTGAGGCACAACTCACTGGACCCGAGATCATACACGAGACTACTGAGAAGATCTTTAAGATCAAGAGCCGTATGCAAGCCGCAAGAGATCGACAAAAGAGTTATGCTGACATGAGACGCAAACCCCTTGAGTTTGAGGTTGGTGATAGAGTCATGTTGAAGGTCTCACCGTGGAAGGGTGTGATTCGCTTTGGAAAGCGTGGAAAGTTGAATCCTCGTTACATTGGACCCTTCAAGATTATAGAGAGAATTGGCCCCGTAGCCTATCGTTTGGAATTACCCCAAGAACTTAGCCGAGTGCATAATGTGTTCCACATTTGCAATTTGAAGAAATGTTTAGCCGACGAGACACTCGTTATTCCGTTGGAAGAGATTCAACTCGACGACAAACTCAACTTTGTAGAAGAACCAGTAGAAGTGATGGACCGTCAAGTCAAACAACTCAAGCAAAGCCGTATACCTATTGTAAAAATCCGTTGGAATGCGCGTAGAGGTCCAGAATACACGTGGGAACGTGAAGATCAATTCAAGAGCAAGTATCCTCATCTTTTCGCTAACCATCCTACTACAACAACGTCTTGATTTCGTGACGAAATCTCTAAAACATGGGAATACTGTGACATCCGTCAAATTTCCATCTTAAATTCTTCATATAGTAGGAGTACTTTAATTATTTACCGATGAGTTGTCGACATGAATGTGTTATTTATTTTGCTTTGCGGACAAAGCCCTTTTTAGGGAGAGCGTATGTGACATCTCGAGTTTTCACGTCTATTAAATTATGAATGCAATACACGAGTTGTTAAACGTATTATGTTTTGCCGTATATCTATTTGAAGTACTTACTAAATCCCTTGAGGTCGCGCATAATTGTCTTTGATTTGGATCGTGTATCGAGTTGTTATCGAGTCGTGTATATTCAGTTTTCGAGTCTAAACTTAAACACCCGACGAACCTGAGCCGAGTAGTATAACTGGTGCATCATGTACAAACATCTAAGTTATAAACTTTTATTCACCTTTATTTCAAAAGCTTGCTTAGCAAGTGTCCATTATCAGTCACAACTTAATTCCATAGTTTATTCACCCACTAAGCACTACAATCCAGCACACATGCCAAGTTTACCCAAATTGGGTATATCACAAGCTTACCAAATTCAACTTGACTCTAACCCTAAACTAATAATACAAGATTAAATACAATCCAAAGTTTATCAAATGTCCAAACATAACACAAAGTATTCACAGTCCAAACATTACAGTAACAATTTCTGGACAAGTTTTCAAACACAATTCCTGGGTGAAGTAAAGTGTAGTGTAAGCCGATCCATCCTTCTCGTCCAAACCTGCAAACCGAAACCTAAGCATCCAATTGTGAGTCTTTCAAATCATCTCTTCATTTTCTGAATAAAATCTTAGTTGTGCTCGTCATTTACCAAACCTGCGAAAATTAAACAAATATGTTAGTTTTGTCACGGTTCTATATTAGTTAAAAACTGAAAAGATTAAACCATAGCATTGTTACTAGAACATGACCATGACCCTATTTTTCTGTCAACCAAATCGAGACCCCGACCAAGACCAAACCGAGACTCAAACCGAGACCCCAACCAAGACCAAACCGAGACCCCAACCAAGACCAAACCGAGACTCAAACCGAGACCCACACCGAGACCCAAACCGAGGCCGAACCGAGAACCAAACCAAGACAACCAAGTCCTTGTTTTTCTGCCGAAACCATTATCATTCAATGTCACCATAATCCAAAGTCTTAACCATTTTTATTTTTATTTTATAGAAACATCATAACACCCCCAAATATGCCGCGGGTATAAAACCCCTTTTCAATTCGAAACCCTAAAAACTGAAAACCTTTTTAATTATGAAATTAATACTTTCTATATACCAAAAATGCCATTTAATTTTGATTAATCAACCGAATACAAAAATCCCCAATTTATATAAACCCTAATTTGATTTTATTAATCAAAACTCTAATTAAACCCAATCCAAACACGAACCTAATAATTAATTTGACTGGAAACAAGATATGCAAAAACCCCCAATTTTGACCGAAACCCTAATTTTTACAAAATCGTTATATGTTGAAATTAACATGTTTCTATACAAGAAAACATTAATTAATTGTATTTAAACACGAGATTTAGAAAAACCCCCAAATATTTCGAAACCCTAATTTGCTCATCATCAAATTCGAGAGCCATTTGGTTCTCAGCATGTTTATACAAGTGATTTAAACCCAAGATCTTTTATAAACGAAAATCATTTAACCATTTTATTAAAAGGAAAAAGAGGAATAAACAACTTATCTTTAAATTGATGATGAATAACGTTGACCTGGGGAAGAACACCATCAAAAACCGAATCGGTTTGATGTGGGGATGAAACCCCACATCTCACGCGATTTAATCACCACAACCCATCCCAATGATTTAGTTTTTAACCTAAAAACCATCTTAGCCATGGAGGATTTGATGATCCGATCCAGTTTTGAGAGAGAGAGAGGATTGGGGGCGGTGGGTGTGTTTCGAGAGAAGAGAGAGAGAGATAACTCTCTGTTTTTGAGTTATGTGTGATAAACACACGTATTTACCCCTTTGTTCCTTGTTTATATCGCCAGTGGGCTGGGACGGGTTTTTAACCCTTGGGCCGGATTATGGGTGGGTATATTGGGTATTTGTTGGGCCAGTGTTAGTGTATGGGTTTATTTAAAGCCCAAAAACAAAATTTGTAACTTAAGGGTATTATTTAGCCCGTGAATCTCGACCGTTTAATAACCGACTTTTATGTATCGTGTCTTCCCGTAAACGAAGGGTATTGTCAAGAACAACTAGGGTGTCGTGTCTTTTACTTGTATAAATTTTCATATCGTAACGCGATCCTTATAATTAAATAGGTCGCGGCTAGCGTAACCGTACTCTCGAGCTACCTTTACCTTCGTCCTTTTTGCTGAATTACGAGGTGAGTTTATAGCCCCATGCTTAACTATTTTTACTGCTTTTTGGTGTGAGACATTGCTTGATTTTAACATATGAACACAAGTGCATTTACTGATTTATATATTAGTCTAAGTCCCACTAAAAACCCAGTTGCTTTGGCCCGTGAATCGTGAACCGTTAATTACTTTGTGTAAGCGCGAATGTTATGGATAGATCTATCGGGATTGACGTTGATTGTAGAGTTTTACTACCCTTTAGGAAAAGAGCGTAAATAGCGGTAAGTATCGAGTGATGATTTTAGGAAAAATCAACACTAATGACCCACAATCAAATAAAATGAGAGAAAGAGTTCGTTTCCCAAGGAGGTATGGTGTTGTGAATTAACTTGTATGTATTTGAGATTAATATTGAGAAGAATGGGGATGAGAAGATGAAAGACGGATACGTTAAAATTAAACTACGACGAAAACGTAAAGCCTTGAAAAACTACCCAAATTAAAAATTTATTAAAACCAAAAACAAAATATCAAAAAGGCTAAGAACAAGTCTTTAAATAATATAAACAAAGATAAAAATCCAACAAAGATATTTTAAAACCTTTTATTAATTAAATAATTAATTTTAAATGCTAATTAAAGCCCTAAAATTAAATTTAACTAATTCAAATGTCTAAAATATGATTTTATTGAATAATCACTTAACTTATATTATTAGAAGACTAAAAAGTAATTTTCTAAAAATTAAAAGCTATTAAAACTATTTTTTAAAACTCTAAAAATGATTAAAAATGATTAAAACCTAATTAAACTTAAAATAATTATAAAAATAAATCTAAAAGTTATAAAAATATTATAAAAATGGAAAAGGTCCTAATTAATGATAAAGATCCTAAGAAAAATGGAAAAGAAAGAAAAATAAAATTTTGAAATTTTAATATTAAAATAATATTAAAATATTGCTAAAAATAAAAAGTTTCTAAAATTTAAAATAAAAATTTTCTAAAAATCCTAAATAATATAACTAAGAGAAAAACACTAATTAGAGCTTCTAAACCTTTTTTAATAATTTTATAAAAATCTTTAAAGTTTATAAAAAAACCTTAAAATAATATAAAATTAAAAATTAAAGTTTATAAAACCAAAATAAGATGTAAACCTCAAAAATATATTTAAAAAGCTAAAAACTATTTTTCCTAAAAATTTAAAATCTTTTTGGTATTTTTTATTGAATTAATAAAAAACGTCTATTAATTAAATTCTAATAAATAAACTATTAATGGGAAAATTATAAAAAGTAGCTAGAAAAATCTATTAACTTAATAAGGTTCTAGGAAAAATGAAATAAGCAAAAATGAAAAGCAAATAAGCTGGAAATATGATAAATAAGCCACGGCTTTAAATAATAAGCTAGAAATCAAATGACCTTAAGTAAAAAACCTTTCCCTTCTATACACAAGATAAATGCTAGCACACTGGTAAGAGCCTTGAACCCTCCAACGAGAGGTCAGGGGTTCGAAGCCAGGCTAGTGGATTTTTTTGCTATTTATTTTTTTTTATTTTTTTTTTCTTTTTCTTTCCAACTGGTGACTCTGATAAGCTTGAAAACTTAGTCCAATTCCTTTTTGACACTGATTTAACCAAAATCAAAAGAAAAACGTGGCCTGGTTTGCTTCTTGTGGACTGATGAACACACAAGTGTGAGTGCACACTTGTGCACACTTTTTAGCCAAGAGGGCTTAGCTATATGCTTTGTTGGTGTTGCTTATTTGGTACAAGGGGCACTCTTGTGCTCTTTTGAGCACAAGAAGTCAAGCAATTAGCACAAACAGGCAACTAGCACATAAAATAAGCAAATCAAAACACCCACAGACCTATGCTATGTTGCTGTGATGTATAGAGCAGATCAGTGGACTCTTAGGCAAAATTCTAGCAATCTATTGACATTCAAAAGCCAAGTTTAAACACACAAACTCACAAACATAAGCACAATCAATAACAACAACTCTTAATCCTTAAACCTAACAAGATTATAAGATCTAAGCACCAAAATTTGACCAAAAACAAGCAGATTGTGAACTAGCAGATTTCTAGCTACTCTACTTCACTTTTTATCACTTGAACTAGCTCAAACTTTGATCCAAATTAAACTACAACTAGCAAGCAACCTATCTTAATCTATATCAATAGCTCTAACACCCTTAAAAAGACACAACCAAGATTATCACCCTGCTAAAACCCTTTGCCAAACACTCTTTTAAAATTTTTTAACCAACTTTTTACAAATCAAGACCTACCAAAACACTTGCAAACTGATCCTGATATCATTCAACATGCATACCAAGTTTACAAGAACACAAATCAGCAGCTTAACACACAAATTCCACAAGATTAAGCAAGATCACATACAACTTCAATTTCTGAACTTAAAACAAGGTAAAGGGTTTTACCTTAGGACCCTTACATCCAAGGGTCCTAGTGGTTGCTTAACCACCTCCCTACCAGCCCGGGCTGGTGCTGAAACAGTATCAACCACCTTGTACACCTGTTTAAAACAAATCAAAAGAAAACAAGGATAATACACAACTCACTTTTTCTGTTTTATTTTCTTTCTTATTAAAACTTTCCAAAACCTTTTCAACCTTCTAAAAACGTTTTTTAAACTCTATTACACCTAACAATTGAACTCTTAACACCACAAACCTTGAATCAAAAGCTTACCAATAATTTCTCAAATTTCAGAAAACACTAAATAATTTTGGAACTCAAAATTAATCAACCAAATATCAAATGGAACTCAGTTTTCCTTTTCAAATTAACACCAACTTTAAACAAACAAAAAGGAATTATATTGTTTAAAACAAAAACACAACTTTTATTTCAATTTAAAAGGGATTACAAAATTATAAAAGGAAAACTGGAACAAAGGGATCTCCACATGTTGGAGTCTCCTTTTATAGAGCCTATAGAACATACTAGAATGAAAAAAACTAAACCCTAATCCTAGAAAAATTCCACATTTGCCCTTGGACGTTTTTGAGTTGGTGAGCTGTCCTTTTTGATCTCCTTCGTTCATTTTTGCGTAGTGGCTAAGCATATGATCAAAACCATTGATTGGGGACACGTCATGTGCCTTGGAGGACAAGTTGTAATGTGATTGGAGGAGAGGGAATTGGGGGTGGGGTCCTCAAGTGGTGGGATTGGGGTTTTTAGGAGTGGGAAGGGTTTTGGTGCGTGTGAATTACTCATGTGCAGGTTTAATTGGGTTTTACCCAAGGTTAAGTGAGGGTAAGTTCTGGGCTGTAAAAAAGATGTACAGTACTCCATTCAATCCGATTTTGGGGGAATAAACATGTTAGGCGCCTTTTTCAGTTTTCAAATGTTTCACTTGACACCTTTGGTCCTTGTTGTTTGAGATTTTTGGCATTTAACGTTTTAAAGCCCTAAAACAGGTTTTGCTTTGTTAATAACTTCCACCACTTTACAATTTTGGCACAAAACTTTGACAAAAGCTTTTCAAGGATGATTTTTGCCATTTTGAGTATTTTCAAGGGCTGTTCTTGGACAATGATGATCTTCAAAGGTCTTCAATGAGTCTTTAACTTCATGAGGGACCATTATTGGCAATTTGAATTGTTGAGGGACTAATCTTGCCAATTCTTCAAAGTGGAAGGACCTTTTTGCAATTTTGACAAACTTAAGGGACCAAACTTGTAATTATTAATATACAAGGGTTTTAAGTGTCATTTCTTCAAAGAATGAGGATCAATCTTGCTTGTCTTCAAGTCTTCAAGGGTATTTGATGAAAATTCCATGATTAGGGCCCGGTTCATTGTGCGTCTTCGTTTCTCGTGTTCGTTTTTCCTTGTATCTTGTGATCTTTTGTCTTTTTCACGATATCCATACCTAAAACACACAAGTAAACAAACACAAGCATATATATGGTATTTTATGACATTTTAATGCATTTAAAGCCCGAAAAGAACGATGAGATCATGTATAAATGCCATCTCATCGCTCCCCCATACTAAGCCATTGCCGTGCCCTCACGCAATGCTAGAATAAAGTATCTAAGCATCACCAAAGTTCAATTTTATTAACCTTTATTGAAAAGTAAAAGAAAACTTGCAACATACTACGATGATGTGTAAAGACATAATGTATGATTTTCATCACCAAAAGGTGACTTTTAGGGTCAAAGAATAGAAACAAGTCAATGTCCCTTAGAGTAAACTTCGTCATCCTTGATTGTCATACATTCAATGCTAAGTGCAAAAACAAGATCATTGTTGGTACAAGTCACAATGCTAACACTACTCATACGTTCAAATTGTGTAATACTTTTTCTCCCCGCAATCCTAGTTATTATAAAAGGAAATGGGTTACTAGCATTTTTTATCTATTTGTCATGGATCACAAGTGATTCATATTGACTTATTTGAGTAGTTATTTAGTCTGAAAGCAAAGTAGCATGATTTGATCAATAGTTAGCCGAAGGACAAAATCTTTTAAAACGGCTTCTCGTGTATCTCCTTAAGTTCATATCTTGGCATAACTCGTTTCACGATTTGAGACCTTTCTCGGACCGATATTTGGCATGTACTTCATACTTCAAATCTTGGGAAGACGTTCTCGAAATTATGGTCTTCTCTTCATATATTTGGAATTTCTTCACTTGACGTTTTTGAGAGATTCTTCATATAGGACCACGACTTCATCATTTTTCTTCAATCTTTACTTTGGATTTTGATATACAACGATCCGCCTCCTTTTCGGACTTGGATATATTTATCCTCATACCTTGTTAGGGTCTTTTTGGATAGACTTTCTCCATTCTTTAGGGGAGTAATAGCTTCTCGTCGTGTGTCTCGATCCTTCATATTGATTTTGGAATAATGATACTTCAACATCATCTTTGGATCTTTAGCAAAAATAGAGCTCCTCATGCCTTGTTAGGGCCTTTTTGGGATGATCGCCAATCTTCGCGTCCCGCTTCAATAAGTTATGCCTTGGCTATGAACTCTATTCAACCCCGAGCAACTTTTAAACGATCTTGCGCTAGAGGCTAAGTAACTTTTCAAATCGTATGACCTTACTTATTGCAATTATGATTTATTCCTAATGCATTGATCTTATGGGAAGAAAAAGCCACAATTAAAAACATATGAGTTTTTGAAAGAACACTTTCATGTTCTACGTTTAGCATGATCACTTGTCTAACTCTATCATTTCTCGTTCTTCACTATTTAAAGACCTCTAATTAAAGAGACTCGTGAATACTTAGCCATGCAAGTCAAAATTAAGCCAAATTTGGATTAGCTTTCATTAAGACTATATCAAATCAAAGTTTTGGGTTTTCAAGCCACCTATAGGATCTTGCACTTTCTTGGTCTTTTTCAAGTTAGAGAATGCGTTTTAAAGTTCCCTTGATAAGTGACTTTCTAGAATCAATTATAGGAACTTGCGAAAAGTTCTTGTTCTTAACCCGAATGAATTAAGACTTTCGCGTTTTAAAAGCTCCCTATATAAAAGTCTAGCAAAACTTGAATTGAGCGGGGTTAAGGAATGTAAATGGCTCCAAATGCCCATCAAGTCAAAAATTAACTCTTATTCTACCCATCGGAAAATATACATTCGTGTCTTAAAAACACTTATGAAAACTTAAGAAAAAAATTTTAAAAATTTGGCCATTTTTAGCCTTATTAGCAAAAAAAAAACATTGAAGGTTGGAAAACGTGAGGGCATAGCAAAGCAAGTACCTATTCACCCCCCCATACTAAAAGTAAACATTGTCCTCAATGTTTCGAGTCTAAAGGTGGAGCACCCCCATACTAGAGACGAAGAATCGAATGCTTAGGATCTAGCATGGAAAGGGTGATCAACAATATATCTAAAGCCGTTTATTAATTATGCTAAAAGATAATTGTTTAGAACAATAAAGGATATGTCATGGATTCGTGAAAAACTTCTTCAAACGAACGATGAGAGGCTCACGTAAACGAACACGAGAGTCTTCAATCGTAGATGATGATGATGATCTAGATAACACAATCACAAACAACCACGAGACAACGAGTTGGAAGGGTACAAGTCCCCTTATTAGTGAATAATAAGCATAAAGATAAGCATGGGATCTCCCCCACGAGGCACCTCGTTTTTGATTACCGAGTCATGAGCTCGACTCGATCCCCTCAAAATGTGAACATTTAGGGAAAGTATGGTGTGGTCAATTTTTGGTGGGGCTTACATGATAAACAAGGCCCAAAAAGCAACCGGTAAAAAAGTACTAAGTCCTTAGATGATGCAAAATACCGGGGTCGAAAATGGCGTTCTCGTTTCCATTGGAAAAAACAAATTAACACCACTCCAACATGTGCCATAAACTCAAAGAGTTTGAAGAAAATAGATGAGAAATAGAAGGGTGGGACCATTGGTAAGACAAACGTTTTGAGCTACTCGAGGTAGACTCGCACCAAGCAAATAGATATAGTTTCCATTTATTGCATCGGTGGAAGACCGAGATTTCCCTTTACATGAGATTCCGGGATCGAATATCTCGTCCTCGGTGGACAAGGATGAGGGAACATAAGGGGCTTCCCCCATACTAGAACCACACAAAACATCGTCAAAAGGAGTAGACGAGTTTGTAGCACTCAAAGCACGCGGGTGATGACGGAGTTAGATTTGTAGAAAAATCAATTAAATTGCATTTAAGATCTTTTTTCTTTGTTATCTTTTAAACTCTCCTTATGAAAACCCTTTTTGATTATGTCGAAAATATTCGGTGTTTCTAAGACGATGTTAGTTACACTAAAAATTCTCACATTTTGAAACCGTTTTGGTTTTGGTGGTGGCAAGTTCTCAAAACGTTTATCGACGAAGAAAACCTCCCCATCGGGGCCAACATATTCATCATCCGAAAGATCTTCCGTAGAAACCGGCAATTTATCAACACTTTTCAAGAATGAATGTTCGAGATGAGGCGAAGAATTTTTCGATTCAAGTATTGATGGTTTCTTCTTTGTAGGCTTAGCACTCATAACCTCCACCGGCGGAGGAAATGGTAAATTGTTTTTGGCGACATTCCCTAAAACTCTTGGTGAAAGTTCTTTGCAAATGACATTGGTCGAGTCACCATGGTTTAAAGTTGCAATAGAATATACATGAGAAAGATTGGAGTTTTGTGTTGCATTGATGACAAGTTCTTCTTCATTGAAACGAAGGGTGATTTTTTCGAGCAATGAACGTCGATAAGTGCTCTTGATGTATCCAAAAATGAACGACCCAAAATGAGAGGAACTTTTCGATCGATGGGAATGTCTACAACGATAAAGTCAACGGGATAGTAAAACTTTCCGACTTTAAACGAAAACGTCCTCGGCTACTCCACATGCCATGATCGTAGAATGATCGGCCATCTCGATGGACATGTTCGAAGGAGTAAGAGCCGGAAGCGAAAGCGATTTGAAAATCTCGAGAGGCATTAAATTAATACTAGCACCAAGATCGGCCAAGGCGTAGCATTCCTCCATATCTTGTATAGCACACGGAATCAAAAATTTACCGGGATCACCGACTTTTTGTGGTATGCGGCTTAGAAAAACCGATGAACAACTAGACGATTGTTGTAACTTTTCTTTGTTGTTTAGCATACTTTTGAAGTTTGCGGCGAATCGAGGCATCATGATTAAAGCATCGGCAAAACTTATGTTAAAGTGCAAATCACGAAACATTTTCATAAATAGCTCAAATTGATAATTGTTTCTTTCTTGTGCTTTCTCTTTGTTTCGTCTCGAAGGGTAAGGTAAAGGTGGTGTGGGTAGGTCATTAGGCAACGGCCTTGGAAACTCGGGTTCCATAATTGGTGTAGGTTCAACCGTAGGTGTGGTTTGAGCGGTACTTTGTGGGATTGTAATATGCTCCTTTTCGACCATCACCTCGGGTTCTTTCTCGATTTCCTTCTCCGTAGAAGTACTTGGACGAGAGATTGGTTCCTTGAAAGTTTTACCACTTCGTGTAGTAATAACCTTCATCTCTCCCTTCGGGTTTGCAATGGTATCACTAGGAAGACCACCCGAAGAAGAGGGTTTACACATGATTGCTTCGAACATCTTAGCCATTCGGTCCTCAAATTTTGATTGCCTAGCATCCGCTTTCAATAATTCTTGCTTAATCTCATGTTGTCCTAATTCCATCTTTTGTTGGTTTTGTTGAAGACGTTGGACATTTCCTTCCATTTTATTTGCATGAGTTTTAAGTTCATTATCAAGTTCATTTTTAAGCTCGTTTTTCAACTCGGATCTTAAGCTAATCATCTCACGTTGCATATTATCAAATTTAGCATCATTTGCTTTAGCATAATCCAAAAATTCTCCTTGCAAATTTTTCGTGTGAGCATTTTGAAAACCTTGTGTAGTGTTTTGAAAATCACGGTTTTGGTTTTGATTAGAGATTTGTCCATTCCCACTTTGATAATTCCCTTTGTTGTAATTGCGTGTGTTGCCTTGGTAATTACCTTGGTTGTTGTTTCGATAATTATTAGCATTTTGGTTTGGTGGAGCTTGATTTTGGCGGGAACCTTGGCCGTTTTGGTTGTAAGTTCCCGTTGCTACATAAGCACTCGAAGTGTTACCATCCGCGGTAATGCACTCGGAAAGATCATGAGCTCCTCCACACGATAAACAACTCTTAGCAACCGCTTTAACCGAAGCGGAATTGGAAGCTTCTTGAGCCTTCCAATGGGACATTAGATTAGCAAATCTATCAAAAAACCGATTTTCCTCATTAGCTTCATCATGTAAGGCGTTAATGCTACGAGACGATTGTGATGACGATGACGAACCCATATTGGCAACACTTGGTGTGTTACGAGGGCTATAAACCTTAGATCGATTTTCAATGATTTGTAAAGCCTCATTTGTCGTCTTGCACAAAAAATTACCACCCGCGGCGGCGTTCAAATAATCTCGTTCATGATCATTAAGCCCATTATAAAAGGTATCAATTTGATGCAATTCCGAAAAATCATGGTGAGGACATTCATGTAACATCTCCTTAAACCGTTCCCATGCCATTGAAAAACTTTCATTGTTACGTTGCACAAATCGTGAAATCTCATTTTTTAAGTGTGTTGTTTTCGATGGTGGAAAAAACTTGTTCACAAACTTAGAAACGAGATCGGCTCATGTCAAAATCGAATTTGGCGGTTCTTTCTCGAGCCAAATTTT
The DNA here is from genome assembly GCA_025667525.1 of Glebionis coronaria. Lineage (NCBI taxonomy): Eukaryota > Viridiplantae > Streptophyta > Magnoliopsida > Asterales > Asteraceae > Glebionis > Glebionis coronaria. The sequence goes on along the minus strand of CM046880.1, from coordinate 187,344,645 downwards.
TGCGGGACCATCCAACGAATATGGAAACAACATCATCTTAATGGCGTCATGCGGAACATCTTTGAATTTGCTAGTAGCGGTGAGACAGTTGAAATTCCTAATATGGTAATGCGGGTTGTCTTTCTCGTGACCTCGAAACTTGTTTGCTTGCAACATCGACATTAAACCCGTCTTAATCTCGAAATTCTCCGCAAGGATGGCGGGAATAACAATGGCCTCTCCAAAACCCTCGGTGGGTGCTTGTAGCAACTCCATCATAGTACGATTAGCCATTACGACTTCTTGTTCTACAATAGGTTCAACAATTGGAGGTTCTTCAACAATCAACGATCCTTGATTTGCTTGCTTTTGGAGACGTTTACGAGCTCGTTTAGCTTGATTACGAGTGATCATAAACTTCACGAAGAATGGGAGGTGAGCAAAGAAGATTATTTTTGGTTGTTTTGTGGATTTTCAATTTTTTTTGTGTTTTTGATGATATTTAATTTTTTTTTGGATTTTGGTGTATCTCCGTAGACAACAATCTACAAAATCTCTCCTCGAATCAAACTCTTGATTAAAGAAGCCTCAAAGGAATGAAAACGATCACGTGGAGTGAACGCCTTCGAATGACTTTAGAACTTTGGTGAAAACCAAATTGTTCACGAGGGTTTAATCACAAAGAAAACCAAGCAAATATAGTATACGTATTAATACTTTGGGCGGCAAAACCCTCGATTAGCCTTCAATCTTAAAATACTCACAAGCAAGTGGGGAAACGAGGCGGCGCGAAGCACTTAAGAGCCTTTTTCCTTAGGGTATATTTTATAATACCCGCCTTATACCCACCTTATAGTTTGTATTTTTCAAAATCGAGCTTCACGAAAGTATTTATCTATTTTTGCCTTTTCTTTTTGTTTGAGATTCGAATACAATAATTAGGAGATCAAATCCCAATTAAGGTTGTGTTTTCACACTTTTGGAGATATTGTATTTTGATTGTGATACTTAATACAATATATTAATAATATTCACAAAGAAAAACCAAGAAAACCGATAATACGTGTTAAGGGAGTTCCACTTAACACAAATACTATTTATGGATAATATCAAAAACAAAAGCTTCCAAATTAAAGCACGACACACCTCCCCGGCAGCGGCGCCAAAAATGATTGTAGAGTTTTACTACCCTTTAGGAAAAGAGCGTAAATAGCGGTAAGTATCGAGTGATGATTTTAGGAAAAATCAACACTAATGACCCACAATCAAATAAAATGAGAGAAAGAGTTCGTTTCCCAAGGAGGTATGGTGTTGTGAATTAACTTGTATGTATTTGAGATTAATATTGAGAAGAATGGGGATGAGAAGATGAAAGACGGATACGTTAAAATTAAACTACGACGAAAACGTAAAGCCGTGAAAAACTACCCAAATTAAAAATTTTATTATACTAAAACCAAAAACAAAATCAAGAAAAGGCTAAGAACAAGTCTTTAAATAATATAAACAAAGATAAAAATCCAACAAAGATATTTTAAAACCTTTTATTAATTAAATAATTAATTTTAAATGCTAATTAAAGCCCTAAAATTAAATTTAACTAATTCAAATGTCTAAAATATGATTTTATTGAATAAACACTTAACTTATATTATTAGAAGACTAAAAAGTAATTTTCTAAAAATTAAAAGCTATTAAAACTATTTTTTAAAACTCTAAAAATGATTAAAAATGATTAAAACCTAATTAAACTTAAAATAATTATAAAAATAAATCTAAAAGTTATAAAAATATTCTAAAAATGGAAAAGGTCCTAATTAATGATAAAGATCCTAAGAAAAATGGAAAAGAAAGAAAAATAAAATTTTGAAATTTTAATATTAAAATAATATTAAAATATTGCTAAAAATAAAAAGTTTCTAAAATTTAAAATAAATTTTTTTTAAAAATCCTAAATAATATAACTAAGAGAAAAACACTAATTAGAGCTTCTAAACCTTTTTTAATAATTTTATAAAAATCTTTAAAGTTTATAAAAAAACCTTAAAATAATATAAAATTAAAAATTAAAGTTTATAAAACCAAAATAAGATGTAAACCTCAAAAATATATTTAAAAAGCTAAAAACTATTTTTCCTAAAAATTTAAAATCTTTTTGGTATTTTTTATTGAATTAATAAAAAACGTCTATTAATTAAATTCTAATAAATAAACTATTAATGGGAAAATTATAAAAAGTAGCTAGAAAAATCTATTAACTTAATAAGGTTCTAGGAAAAATGAAATAAGCAAAAATGAAAAGCAAATAAGCTGGAAATATGATAAATAAGCCACGGCTTTAAATAATAAGCTAGAAATCAAATGACCTTAAGTAAAAAACCTTTCCCTTCTATACACAAGATAAATGCTAGCACACTGGTAAGAGCCTTGAACCCTCCAACGAGAGGTCAGGGGTTCGAAGCCAGGCTAGTGGATTTTTTTGCTATTTATTTTTTTTTTATTTTTTTTTTATTTTTTTTTCTTTTTCTTTCCAACTGGTGACTCTGATAAGCTTGAAAACTTAGTCCAATTCCTTTTTGACACTGATTTAACCAAAATCAAAAGAAAAACGTGGCCTGGTTTGCTTCTTGTGGACTGATGAACACACAAGTGTGAGTGCACACTTGTGCACACTTTTTAGCCAAGAGGGCTTGACTATATGCTTTGTTGGTGTTGCTTATTTGGTACAAGGGGCACTCTTGTGCTCTTTTGAGCACAAGAAGTCAAGCAATTAGCACAAACAGGCAACTAGCACATAAAATAAGCAAATCAAAACACCCACAGACCTATGCTATGTTGCTGTGATGTATAGAGCAGATCAGTGGACTCTTAGGCAAAATTCTAGCAATCTATTGACATTCAAAAGCCAAGTTTAAACACACAAACTCACAAACATAAGCATAATCAATAACAACAACTCTTAATCCTTAAACCTAACAAGATTATAAGATCTAAGCACCAAAATTTGACCAAAAACAAGCAGATTGTGAACTAGCAGATTTCTAGCTACTCTACTTCACTTTTTATCACTTGAACTAGCTCAAACTTTGATCCAAATTAAACTACAACTAGCTAGCAACCTATCTTAATCTATATCAATAGCTCTAACACCCTTAAAAAGACACAACCAAGATTATCAACCTGCTAAAACCCTTTGCCAAACACTCTTTTAAAATTTTTTAACCAACTTTTTACAAATCAAGACCTACCAAAACACTTGCAAACTGATCCTGATATCATTCAACATGCATACCAAGTTTACAAGAACACAAATCAGCAGCTTAACACACAAATTCCACAAGATTAAGCAAGATCACATACAACTTCAATTTCTGAACTTAAAACAAGGTAAAGGGTTTTACCTTAGGACCCTTACATCCAAGGGTCCTAGTGGTTGCTTAACCACCTCCCTACCAGCCCGGGCTGGTGCTGAAACAGTATCAACCACCTTGTACACCTGTTTAAAACAAATCAAAAGAAAACAAGGATAATACACAACTCACTTTTTCTGTTTTATTTTCTTTCTTATTAAAACTTTCCAAAACCTTTTCAACCTTCTAAAAACGTTTTTTAAACTCTATTACACCTAACAATTGAACTCTTAACACCACAAACCTTGAATCAAAAGCTTACCAATAATTTCTCAAATTTCAGAAAACACTAAATAATTTTGGAACTCAAAATTAATCAACCAAATATCAAATGGAACTCAGTTTTCCTTTTCAAATTAACACCAACTTTAAACAAACAAAAAGGAATTATATTGTTTAAAACAAAAACACAACTTTTATTTCAATTTAAAAGGGATTACAAAATTATAAAAGGAAAACTGGAACAAAGGGATCTCCACATGTTGGAGTCTCCTTTTATAGAGCCTATAGAACATACTAGAATGAAAAAAACTAAACCCTAATCCTAGAAAAATTCCACATTTGCCCTTGGACGTTTTTGAGTTGGTGAGCTGTCCTTTTTGATCTCCTTCGTTCATTTTTGCGTAGTGGCTAAGCATATGATCAAAACCATTGATTGGGGACACGTCATGTGCCTTGGAGGACAAGTTGTAATGTGATTGGAGGAGAGGGAATTGGGGGTGGGGTCCTCAAGTGGTGGGATTGGGGTTTTTAGGAGTGGGAAGGGTTTTGGTGCGTGTGAATTACTCATGTGCAGGTTTAATTGGGTTTTACCCAAGGTTAAGTGAGGGTAAGTTCTGGGCTGTAAAAAAGATGTACAGTACTCCATTCAATCCGATTTTGGGGGAATAAACATGTTAGGCGCCTTTTTCAGTTTTCAAATGTTTCACTTGACACCTTTGGTCCTTGTTGTTTGAGATTTTTGGCATTTAACGTTTTAAAGCCCTAAAACAGGTTTTGCTTTGTTAATAACTTTCACCACTTTACAATTTTGGCACAAAACTTTGACAAAAGCTTTTCAAGGATGATTTTTGCCATTTTGAGTATTTTCAAGGGCTGTTCTTGGACAATGATGATCTTCAAAGGTCTTCAATGAGTCTTTCACTTCATGAGGGACCATTATTGGCAATTTGAATTGTTGAGGGACTAATCTTGCCAATTCTTCAAAGTTGAAGGACCTTTTTGCAATTTTGACAAACTTAAGGGACCAAACTTGTAATTATTAATATACAAGGGTTTTAAGTGTCATTTATTCAAAGAATGAGGATCAATCTTGCTTGTCTTCAAGTCTTCAAGGGTATTTGATGAAAATTCCATGATTAGGGCCCGGTTCATTGTGCGTCTTCGTTTCTCGTGTTCGTTTTTCCTTGTATCTTGTGATCTTTTGTCTTTTTCACGATATCCATACCTAAAACACACAAGTAAACAAACACAAGCATATATATGGTATTTTATGACATTTTAATGCATTTAAAGCCCGAAAAGAACGATGAGATCATGTATAAATGCCATCTCATCAGACGTCCCTGTCTGTCTTGTTCAACAAGGGGACAAGCGGGCACAGTTTCATTTGAGTCTGAGATAGGATGTCGTGGGTTTAGGCATCTAGTTGGGCTACATTTATATGATTATACTGCCGGTGTTGTTAACGCTTCGGTGTCACGAGCTTAGACTGTAATAAATACTTTTGGGATGACTTTGTATTTGTTATATTGTCATCACTTTTGGGAAAATCTTGTGGTTCATTGAACATTTTAAATTAACTAAACTTATGAACTCACCAACTTTATGTTGACACTTTAGCAATGTTTTTCTCAGGTATTAAGAAGGAAGATGCTAAGTGAGGTCTCATGCATTGTCGTCATTTCTTTGAAACAAAGATCATTTGTACTATTTGGGAAAATTATGTTTTGTAACTGTATCCAGTTTTATGCTTCCGCACTTTGTTAAAACTATTTATTTTATCAATTACAAGTGATCTATTTTCCGAACGTCTCATTTAGAGGTCGTTCTTTGTAACTGTGTGTGTATGATAATCATGACGTCACCACTCCCTTGTCGCCATTATACTCTGATATTTTGGGAGTGTGACATAACGTTTATAGGATTTCTTGTTGACTTACTCGAACCCTAGGTAGAACGGCCATAAAGCTGCTGATGGGAATTACACTAGATTTAGTGAGTTGGTTTTTAGATCAAACAATGAACCCTAGTGTGGTCAATGTTCATGGTTGCCATAATAATTTTCATTTTGGGGTTTATATAAACCCTAGATCTGGTGCTTGGATTGTTTTCTTCCTACATGAAGATCTGATCATTGTGTGATCATTAATAGCTGCTCCATATCTCTCTATCACTGGTAATTGTGAATATAATGCTTACAATTGTCCCTGGAATGAATCGTAATAGTACTGTTATGGAAGAAAGATATGATCACGCAAACTCAGGAAACAACGTCTTGATCTTGCATATTTTTAGGGATGGTGTTTATTCATTTGAATAACATTCCTAATTGGTAAGACATATAGAGGCGACGCATTTTAGATATTCCACAAGAATAATGGTATCAGTTTTATTTTTAAACGTGAAATGGATGCTACATGGAATAAACCATATATTTTGTTCATACTTTGAATGAGATATATGATTTCCTATTTTTGAGGATACACAACAGCTAGCAAAGAAGTTAATTGATGCTAAATTTTTGGGATTACCTTCTGTGATTGTTGACTTATAACGTGTGTAGGATTTCTCGAATGCGTAATAAGGGGAAACAATTATAGGTTTGATACGAGAGTTTTGGTGTTATACGTATGGGATTCCTACTTTATAGGGATTCCTGTTATTCCATAATATTTTCTACATATGTTTGCGTAATCTACAAGGGATTATGTTGTCAAAAATAGAAGATGTAATGTTCGTCCCAGGTATTAAGTGTAGACGCTGATGTTTGTTATCTAGACGCTGACAAGGAATAAGTAAGGCGCTGACACAAGCGCTGATAGGTGTTGTCCGAGATATGGGTTTATGTCCACTGATAAGTGTTGTCCGATTTCGGACAACACATGCTGTATGGTTCTTAGAAAACAAGGGATCTTGGATAACAAAGGAAATGATGCTGTTTGGATTTTTGTAACGTTTTGGCACACAAAACGAGGTATTTACACACGAAGGTACATGGAATCTTTTTTTTATTCAGAATATAGTTTTGATATTGATGGCTCGGATATTTTTCTTAAATGACGTATATGATTAAGGGGAAGAATTCTTATAGTAAGTCTGATGTTCGAAGAAGATTTTCGTGAGTTTGTGTTTTATCATATCTTAAAGTCATGAACTCCCAACCACTGACTTTTAAGATAACTTGTTCTAGCTTATATTTTTACTGATGAAGTGATACAAGATCTAGGAATATGTGATTTTTCTTATGGTACACTATATACATATTTTCTATCACTTGAAGGAGTTACATTATCGTGCTCAGTGTCTCGTTTCAATGGTAAATGAGGATTTTTGTATAATCATGACACTTCGTCACATGGATAGTACAAGATATGGAACATAGGTTTGGGTTATTCTACTTCTACATCAAGATTATTATAGTTATTTTTCTTCAAAATCATTACACAAAGCCTACATTTGGAGAATCTTCGATTGCTTACATTGTTTCCTTCCCTATTCGATGTGACAAAAAGGGGAAGATATACATGCTAGACTTGAGGGAAAAAATTTGAAGATGATGTACCACTTAAAAGAGATACACAAAGAGTTTTGCCAACATCAACTAGGGGAAGATTGTTGGGTCTAAAAAGTTGATGTGACAAAAACTCAAAACGAAGAAAACATGAAGGCATTTGTTTTAGCCGTTGACACATCATGTCTAGACGCTGACAAATGTAAACGAAACGCTGACTGACTTCAACACTGTTAGAAATCTATTTAGGATAAACATTCATGATATTGTTTATCAATATTCTGTATTAGTTTATTTAAATAGAGGATATGCATGTTTATTTGATATTATCTCTTGTAAACCCTAATCCTTACTCTATAAAAGGAACAATGGTCTTAGGTTTTATTCATAACTTTCATATATAATGTAAACCTAAAGCGTGTGTTACATTAGACGTGGGATTAAATGTATACACGTCTAGTGGTTGTTTATTATTAATATAATGAACAATCGTTGAGTAATTCATCTGCGTGTGTTGCACTAGACGTGAGATTAAATGTATACACGTCTAGTGGTTGTTTATTATTAATATAATGAACAATCGTGAGTAATTCATCTGTGTTCTTGTGCCTAAACACCTTGTTAAATGTTTTTGATTCTATTCCGCCTTGATTCAATCAAGTGAATGAGATTCGTTCCTAGTAGCTAAAAGATCGAGGAAACTTAGGTTGCCACAAGACTATTAGTAAAGTCATTACCAATAGGATCAAACTTGTTTTAAATGAGCTTGTTAATATTAACTAGAGTGCGTTTATCCCGGGTAGGCTCATTAGTGATAACATTTTGCTTGCTCAGGAGTTTATGAAAGGGTATAACGCATATTGTGGTATTAGTAATTGTGAAATTAAGATTGACATTTGAAAGCCTACGACACTGTCAGTTGGAGTTTCTTAATAAAATGTCTTAGTGAATTTGGTTTTCATCCAGTTATGACACATTGGATTATGACATGTTTAGAAACTACCTCTTTTTCGGTATGTGTAAATGGTGAGATAATAAGTGTGAAAACACTTATCCTTTTACCACTTAATTAAAATAAAAATGAGACCAAAATGTGTATTTAATGTCGTAAAAGGCGGAATTATGCGTGGTTTGTGTTTTTATTATGTTTTAGTGTAGGATATTGTAAATCTAACTTATGTTTAAAGAGAGAGAAAGAGATAGAAAGATAGATGATTTCACACACACTTTAGAGAGAGAAAGTGATTAACTATGTGTAAAATGAAAATGAAACCACACCCTCTCCATCTAAGGAGAGGGTTTATATACCCAAGCCTATGAGATGGGCTTGGGCTTACAATGGGCCGCCGGCCTACACATGTTGTAGGCTTGGCTTGGCCTTGTTTGTTGAATATTAATTTAACTAAAGTACGAGCTACCACTTAGACTATTGTTGGAGTGACCGATCCTTTCTAATACGTAAAACATATTTCCAACAATCTCCCATTAAGGGAGGTCACTCCAAAAAAGGGCATTACACAAGTTACAATAATAAAATAAACCTAGCATACTATGCTTGTCTTGAGCTCGTAGTCTTCGTCTTTCTTTTCTTTTTCTTTTCTGGTGAACATACTGATGTGATCTTTGATATCAATCTTTAGAATTTATCTTGTGCATCCATCACTTGTGATTTTCGTCTCCTCGTGACCGTATGTCCCACATACTTATACCTTCGTAATTCTTGAAAGCTTCAGAGTTCGATACAGTGGAAGACTTGACTGTGACAATCTGTCAATTTATGGTTGATATTTTATTCTCGAATATTATTTAAAAACATTATTTTAATGTTACAATATGAACTCACTTATTTCTGGGAAGAAATTTGGATTTATGTCTTGGAGTAGCATCGACTACGTCTAAACCGGAGGATTCAACGTTACGTGCTTACGTTTACATACACCGTCCTTGGTGACAGTCCGACATTTCAGAAAATAAATTTGTCCATGAATAATATTTTGGAGTTTTAAATTTGTGTTGGTTCATAAACTCACAAATTTACGAGAAGAGATTAGGACTTACGATTTTATTTTAACGTCCTTTACGACTAAACCGGAAACCTTAGGATTACGTATTTACGTTTTCGAACTCCGTTTTTAATGAGACAATTTTTATTACATTCGTTTTGTGTTGTTGATTCATAATTTATAAAAACGTTTTTCGTAAAACGACCCGAGGGCACGCAAATCGAGGAAACTAGAATCAAGGAATACCCGTAAACTAGTGAGATGGGACAAAATACATTGTCCCACCCCACTAGCACACATGGGATGGCTAACTTTGCCTCAACACATGAGGTGTCAAGCTTTAAGCTAACTAGTTACAAGTGTAACTTAGCTTACACCTTAAGCTTAACCACCTCAAAACAACTAGCCCTCAAACCACTTCACTCATTTCACACATGAAAATCCACTCAATCTCTCTCTCTTCACCTCATATGTGCCATCCCATTTGCTCCATAAACCACCACCATTGATCAAAATCAACCACAAAATCTCATGTTATTCATATACATGTTGATGCCCTTTTGAAGCCCTATTGATTGGTGCAAGTTATAACATCCAAGGAGGAGTATTCATGGTGTCTTGGGGCTGATTTTCCACAAGGATTACATGAAGCATGGTGGTCTTGAAGATGGTCATGATTATTTACAAGTTTCTCCAACAAAAACCATGTCCAAATCACAACCTACATCAACTTGGTGGTATAAAGATTGTCCTCCTCATCTTCTTGTTATTTTGATTATGTAAACATGTATTTTATTTCCTATTGTATATGTATATGATGATTATATGATGATGAAAATGTTATGTGGGGATTTTGTTGTTGATAAACATGATTAAAAAGGTGAAAAATTATAAAGAACAAGGTTAAAATCTTGGTTAAATTTGATGGCTATATAAAACAGTAAAGAACCATATGGTAAACTGATAAAATGATGAAGTAGAATGGATTTACAGTAAGCTATGGGTCTTGTACACATGTGAGAGTTGGCCATGCAATGGAATCAAAATAATGAGTGAGATATGATCAAAACAAGTTTAAGGTATAAATCTGAGTTCACTGTTTTGGACGATTTTTAAAAAATATTTACAAGATGATTCAACAGTAGCTATACAAGAGTTAATTGTATCACATATCATGTAGTTTATGTGACAAAAATTTTAGCTTCTATCTCCATAGAGAACTCAAGATATGGCAGTTTTGGTGAAAGTGAAGATAAAAATCAGATTTTTGAAAAATAAAGTATAATACTATTATATAAGCACTCAAAATTATATTGTATAAAATGTAAAGTTAAAACCCACTAACTCATGAATTTTATTTATATAAATATGTTAAAGGTTAAATAAGTGGACATTTTATAAAAATGATAACTTGTTAAGTTATATAAGCTATAAAACTATAAACATGATTTTTACGACTTTTTCGGCTATTGCCGTAAAATTAACATTTTTGTTAAATAAAACTTAGATGGTTGGACCCGTCTAATGAAAACTTTATAAAACTTATATACTGATATTTAGACATGTATAACAAGTAAAAACCGATAAAACCCGAACTTTAGGGCATACGGACATTAACGAGCTAAGTAAACGTATTGGACTAATACTTGGGCTAATAATTGGACTAAATAAGATAAACACCCATAAAAAGAACTTATTGGGCTTAACCCATTTGGGCCCAACTTGAAAGTGTATGTACTGATAATATAAGTACAAAATGGATTAAAATAAGTTAAATAACTTATAATAAGCTTATTGGACTTAAGACACGTAAATGGGTAAAACTAGTAAACTAGTATAAAAGCTATCGACATATAACACTAAAATGAGTAAATGAGGATATGTAAACCCACTTGATCATCATATATATATAATCATAATATGTATACATAATTGGTATTTTTATAAAGTCATTGGACATGAGTATAAGACGAATATTATTTGTCTAGGTTTCCGTGATTGAAGCACGCACCGTACGTCCGAATTGCCGATAACCCGCCTTCCCACATCAACGTGAGTTCATAGCCTCACACTCTTTTAAATGATTTTATAAATGTTTTATAAACCCGCGAGGGAGATAACATGTTAGTTTTATAAAATAGGACACCATTTGTCCCGATTGTTTGTTTATTGATTTTGGACCCGAATGATTGAATGACCTGATTGTATGACCCGATAAATGATTAATGGACCCGATAGATGAAATTAAATGGATTATTAAAGTTAGGTTATGTCACTAAAAGTCCCATTAGCATGAATTGTGAACTACCAGGAGTTGGTAGACGCTTATACATTTAATAGTACTATTTGGGGACGATCACCCCAGTTCGCGCCTTGACGGTTGATCCCCGTCGTGCCACATTGATTGGTAAGCGAATTTATGTATGAGAAGATTTCCATAGCGTGACCTTTGTGACGACACGCTACTTTAGATGGGCAAAATTGGTATCGGGTTAGCTACCCGTTTTGGTTTAGTAAGGTAATAATGTCATGCGGCTTATAATAATCCAAAACTAACGAAATACTACTAGACGCTCAGAATTACGATGTAGTGCCTGACTAGCAATACAGGGTCATACTATTGATATTATGGTTGTGTTTTGGTTTCCATAACCATATTCATATAACGGTTTTTATTTGATTTTATACAACGTCATAAGACGTATTGTATGATGTTTTTACGACATTGGCTCTTATAATAATTTTAAGGCAAATGCCTATATTATGATTTTCGATAAGGATTTATATAAAATGACTTTGGCTATTTTATGGCCTATTACAAAGATTTGTATAAAATGATTTTGGCTATTTTACGGCCTATTACAATGATTTGTACGAATTGATTTTTGGTACTATTTTTATACCAAAGTTATATTGATGGAATTTATTAAACTCTATGAATTCACTCGGCGTTATCGCTGACCTTTTCTTTTAACATGTTTTATCTCAAGTACTTGAAGGTAATTCTCGGGAAGACGACAAGAATTCATGGCCCGCACTTAAATTATAATTTCCATTCAAATGTTTGTAAAACCTGTATTAAATACAATGACTTGGGACCTAGGTAACTTTGATATTTATGAATGGAAATGCTTTATTAATAAACGACGCGATTTTTATGCGTTGTCTATGATGTGAGTAATGTGCTATCCCGTAACACCAACGAGTCTTCCGCTGTATTGAGTTGTATAAATTTGGGGGTGTTACAGTTTGGTACCAGAGCTCTCGTTATAGAGAACGAAAGATTTTTAAAACCAAGGTTTTGAGTAAAACATTTCAAAATCTTTTAAGTATAAACATTTTTCTAAAAATGTCTAAAAATCTTTTGACTATAACGGTGCCGAAGAATTCCCGAGTTACCGACAAGGCCAGACTGAGAAGTGTTATTTTAATATATATATATATATAACTTGGATTATATATATACATATGATGTAATTTTAATTACATGATTGTTTGATGATTATTTTGATTTTTATACGAGGTATTTATACGACGTAGATTGTCACAAGAAACCCTAAATCCCCTAGTAAATTAATCGAAGCTATTCTCGTAGGAATTCTAGCTATCCTAGATCTAAACCAAGTTGTGGATATTTATGATCCCAACAAATGATTGATATTCGTAGAAATGTAGATATTAGTTGATTGCGATATTGAAAAAGGATTGGCGAGATTAAATCTGATATCGATGTTATGACGATCTTTTCTTATATAGTGGAGTTTGACAAAACATTACCACCTAGAAAGATGTCATCTGATTCGTTGTCATCCAATTCTTAAATTGAAATCGAAAGGGTGAATGTTGCACTTGAGGCTGTTATTGGAACCATTACCCAAAAGCCTCATGCCACTAATACCTTTCCGAGAAGTCTAGTTGAATGATCAAGTCATTTCATACTAGTGACTCATTTGATAATTATTGATAAAGGAGTTATAGGATTGGAAATTAAGTGTTGATTTATATTGAGATTGTATTGCCTTTACAAGGCCGAAGAATAAGGTTGTAAGTATTGGAATATGAGGTAGGATATTGAATTGAGTATAAAGTTGATTGAAAACTTGAATAAAGGAAAATTTAACTTGTATGGAATATGAGATTGTTAATTGAAGTCGTTAAGTTCTGTGATTGAATTATAAGGTTTTAATTGATTATTGATTCGTGTTAAGGGTTGTTCCTAGGCCATTGTCCACTAATGAGGACGCCCAGTGTCCAATAAATAAATTGAAGAAATCTTCTTCTAAATTGGGACCGATGGATCTTTTGGGACATGTGGAACACCTAATGACTCTTGTAGATTAGTATTCATTGAGGTATCTTTGAAAATAATCCCTAACTTAACTGAGACATCAGTTGGTAGGATGAGATATTGGAATTGTATGACATACTGACACATAATGTGTTACGGTACAATTTGACTTGTTTGTGATTAATGAAAAGACTACCTTTGATTGCTAAATTCTACATGTATTGATGTTATCTATCCTTTATTGCTTCATCCTAATGTTCGCATTAGTGATACAACCATTGAACAAGTACTCATCTCGAATTGAGTTACGTTGTGGATTATTCTCTTTGTATTCCTGAGTGCCATCAAAGTCATGAACCTCATGATTAATTGGCTAAGCTCATTTCCTATCATATCGTAGTTAATTCTTGGTGAACAAGCTTTCATCACTCTTTTGCAGATCACTCATTGTTTTTAAGTTAAAACGGTATCCTTTGAGAAAATTTAATTTTCATCACTATAAGGATTATTCAAAGTGAAATTTATAAGTGATTGTTATCGAAATAAAGTTGTTTATGAAACCCTTTGGAAAACTTAATTGTTTTCATGACAAAGAAAATCTTTGTAAATTTATTTTAGATTCTTATTTAAGAATTAAGCATGAAAATGTTTTTATTATAAACATGATCATAAAATTTTGACGAACTGAGTATTGTATCGTTAATCTTGAAATTATATATAGTTGCGCGCCTACATACAATTTGGAATGGACCATGAAAGGCTGATTAGTAGTCGCCATAAAACTGATTAATAAACACTAAATTTTCTTTGAAGATTGTGAAAGATTAAATTTTATGAGATCTGCAAGAAGTGAAAAATAGGGACATAGTGTCAGGGACACCTACATATGTGCACGTACTATTTATTCTTCTGAGTCGAATTTACTCATCTGTGGAATTTGTCTTATTTGACAATTGACAATTCTTTCTTGTCCCATTCTCCCGTAGTGAGATTCTTAGGAAAAGTATATGATTATCGAGTGTTGATACCCGACTGGATGTATCGACGTTCCTATCATTTCTTATTATTTGATTTCATTTGAATGACCTGGGTAACGATCCGAGGAGCTTTCGAATGCGTACTCGAATTATGAAAACATGGGATATATTCATATTCGTTAAATGTTTTTGTCTGTACCTGATTTGAAATTCTCTCGCGTAGATTATGCGTTGGCCTTACTCTTTAGAGGATAGTTGTGTCTTCATGTATCTTTGAAATTGAGTTATTATTAGTCTTTTGAGAAGTTCACATCTTATCGACGGCAATAAAACTGGAAAGTTAGTAATGCCAGTAGAATGGATTGATTGATTATGACATGACGACATTGTCTTAATTGATGGGAACTCGAGTAGAATTCCCCTAAAAAGATAAGATGCTGATTATCAAAAGTGCTTTAAATGATTCCCGGTAGGTGGCTGTATCCTGCTTTTAGACTTAAAAGTATACCATGAATGGTTATCAACTGATCATAGATATTATAATCTAGAAGAACCTAATATGAATATACTAAAAGATGTTTATGTTATCTGAAACTTTAGTAAGTATTTGTTGATGAATTACCTAGACCTTCGCCATTAAGGAAAGTAGAAATTGGTATTGATTATATTCCCGGTGCTGCACGTGTGGCTTGTGCACTGTACGTCAGCACCATCTGAATTTAAGGAATTACCGTACAACTGAGAGAGTTGTCGGAGAAAGATTTTATTCAACCTAGCCTGTCATCCTGAAGAGCTATGGTGTTATCATTCCTTATATTTATAGATTACTGTGACTGAGTAAATTGACAATCGAAAACGATATCCATAACTCGAAATGGAAGATTTGTTCGATCATTTACAAGGTTCTAGCGTATGTTTTAAAGATTTGATCCACGGCATGGTTATTATCAACTTCGCATCTGCGAAAAAGATTATCTATTCCAATCATTACATCCGGTACTTGTAACGAATGTTATGAGTTTCACATGATGAGGTTTGGATTGATTAATACACATGTAGCATTCATAAATTTGGTGAATCACGTGTGTAGGCTGTAATTTGATAAATTCATGCTCGTGATCATTAAGGACTATTTATTTGTTTGTGTATAAGAATAAGAATGAGTTAATAATTATTTATAGATTGCCCTGAAATGGCTGAACAATTAAAACTTGTACCTTGAATAATTAACATGTGATTTAAGACTTAATTCTTTACATGATTTAACCGTGTGATTAATAGGTAATGGAAGCTATATTGACTTTTCAAAGATTAGAACCATTAATGCTTAGGGATTAAAAACTTAATCCTTTACATAAAATGACCATTTGATTAATAATGGTAAGATGTATGCATATAGACTCTTCAAAAATTAAGAGCCCTTTTACGACTTTGGATTTTACCAAAAAGAAATGGAAATATGTTTTGACAAATGTTTTAACAAAGGATTTTAAGGGATTATCCCCTTATACACAAACCATTTAACTAAACTTCTGTTTAGGGGTAAATGTTTGTGTATACCTCAAGATAACTTAAGAAGGATTGAGTAAAACCATTTATACCATAACCTGAAAACTTAAAACGACAATTTTTGCTTTTCAACTAAGAGAACTTTGACCAAAGTATAAACAAAGGTTTTTTCGAACATTTACGAAAATCTTATTAAATATTTTCGATAAATCAACAAAAATCTTGTTAATTAAATTCAAATTTATTTTGAACATTTTATATAATTGGTCGAACTAAGAAATTTAAAACTTTCACGTTTACGCTTCATAAAAATTAACTAATAAATATTTAATTAATTATAATAATTATCGACGCTTTAGACGCCGAATTGAGAAAAAAAAACTGATAAAAATGATTGTTGAGACGAAACTGAAACATAAATGATATGAAGAAAGAATTTTGGATAAATACAGTTATGATATTTATTTCATCAGGTGAAGGTGAACGTAATTACTGACGCATAATATAGAAAGAATATCTGAGTGAATTGTGAACATGATAATTACATCATCATGAGAAGTGAATATAGATACTGACATATTATATAAAAAGGATAAAGAACCAGTTAGGATATATTTCTTAATAATGAACGTACAAAATAAAATGCCGAACAATATAAAAATAAACGATGTTTGTGAAAAGGATAATATAAATAGTGAAAGGTTTCACGTCTAATGTGAACCATTAAAATTGAGAAGCCGATAGCGTTAAACTTATAAAAGGCCACTTGTGGTTGCCTAAATATGGAGATTATGAGATATAGTTATGTTGGAATTTGTAAGTATAAGTATTCTATTTATGTCATTTTTGACTAAAAGTATCTTTGTCTGAAGAAGTTGTACTGATGACGAATTATGAAGGCAGACATCGCCTCATACATTAGTAAACGTCTAGCTATTGCAAAGGTCATCATCTGAATTTGATTCGATTTGGGTCATCGTCGACAGACTGACCAAATCTGCTAATATCATTCCCGTTAATGATAAATGCAAAAGAGTTATGTAAACATAGTGTGCATGTATCTAACATCTTTATCAAGATCCTCGCTTCGCATCGAATTTATAGAGATTTGCTCAGAAATCATTGAGAACGAACCTTGATGAGAGTACTATATACCACCCCAAATCGAAGGGACGAGGTAAAGTAACGATGCAAAGTAATATAAGTGTTGTTTTATGTTTGAATGATTGACCTTTGGTAATGAACCGTATAATCATTTTCCTTTGGAAGGATTATCATTGATAATCATCATATTAGGATTGAGATCGAATCTTGTTAGGATCTAAATATTAGAGCATCTGTGAGCAAGAGTTGAGATGAAGACGCCCGACGTACACCCAATGTTAGTTGGACATGTCTTTTAGGATTAAGGTTTCCTATGATGGCGAACCTATCCTTGCAAAATACCCGACCCGCAAGATCTGAAATGATTATTGAAATTAGGATCTGATTATTGACTGCCGGTAGTGGGCAAGAGGTTATGTGAATATGAAATGTAGATCTTGAAGTGCCAAATGGGTAGCGAAGTTATGCCACAATTTTTAACCATGGAAAAATGAATTCATGATCTGACAAATCATGGGATACAAGTCCCCGTTATATGGGACCATTGAGATGATATAAAAGATTGGTTTGAAATGCATATAAGCTGGATCTACCCTAGGACTTCAACGACTGCGTGAATTATGTTTCGTATATCGAACTTGATGGAATATCTATCAAGTGAAATTCTAATTATTCTTAGTAGAGCTTAGATCGGCGAAAAGTTGCATTCATCAGAAACCCGTGAACATCATGGATAGAGAAAGTAAGTCAACATTTAGCCTGATCTTATTCCCGTAGTTATGTTTGATGAAACTCGCGTATTGTAATGAATTGCACTTGTGAGAAAAGACCGAATGTGGAGGAAATACCCACATGGCTTTAACTCTATAAGAAGCGAGTAGTAAGGTAAGATGATCTTTGAGGACAAAGATCCTGTTTAGGGGTAAATGCTGTGACAATCCGTCAATTTATGGTTGATATTTTATTCTCGAATATTATTTAAAAACATTATTTTAATGTTACAATATGAACTCACTTATTTCTGGGAAGAAATTTGGATTTACGTCTTGGAGTAGCATCGACTACCTCTAAACCGGAGGATTCAACGTTACGTGCTTACGTTTACATACACCGTCCTTGGTGACAGTCCGACATTTCAGAAAATAAATTTGTCCATGAATAATATTTTGGAGTTTTAAATTTGTGTTGGTTCATAAACTCACAAATTTACGAGAAGAGATTAGGACTTACGATTTTATTTTAACGTCCTTTACGACTAAACTGGAAACCTTAGGATTACGTATTTACGTTTTCGAACTCCGTTTTTAATGAGACAATTTTTATTAGATTCGTTTTGTGTTGTTGATTCATAATTTATAAAAACGATTTTCGTAAAACGACCCGAGGGCACGCAAATCGAGGAAACTAGAATCAAGGAATACCCGTAAACTAGTGAGATGGGACAAAATACATTGTCCCACCCCACTAGCACACATGGGACGGCTAACTTTGCCTCAACACATGAGGTGTCAAGCTTTAAGCTAACTAGTTACAAGTGTAACTTAGCTTACACCTTAAGCTTAACCACCTCAAAACAACTAGCCCTCAAACCACTTCACTCATTTCACACATGCAAATCCACTCAATCTCTCTCTCTTCACCTCATATGTACCGTCCCATTTTCTCCATAAACCACCACCATTGATCAAAATCAACCAGAAAATCTCATGTTATTCATATACATGTTGATGCCCTTTTGAAGCCCTATTGATTGGTGCAAGTTATAACATCCAAGGAGGAGTATTCATGGTGTCTTGGGGCTGATTTTCCACAAGGAGTACATGAAGCATGGTGGTCTTGAAGATGGTCATGATTATTCACAAGTTTCTCCAACAAAAACCATGTCCAAATCACAACCTACATCAACTTGGTGGTATAAAGATTGTCCTCCTCATCTTCTTGTTATTTTGATTATGTAAACATGTATTTTATTTCCTATTGTATATGTATATGATGATTATATGATGATAAAAATGTTATGTGGGAATTTTGTTGTTGATAAACATGATTAAAAAGGTGAAAAATTATAAAGAACAAGGTTAAAATCTTGGTTAAATTTGATGGCTGTATAAAACAGTAAAGAACCATATGGTAAACTGATAAAATGATGAAGTAGAATGGATTTACAGTAATCTATGGGTCTTGTACACATGTGAGAGTTGGCCATGCAATGGAATCAAAATAATGAGTGAGATATGATCAAAACAAGTTTAAGGTATAAATCTGAGTTCACTGTTTTGGACGATTTTTAGAAAATATTTAGAAGATGATAAAACAGTAGCTATAGAAGAGTTAATTGTAGCACATATCATGTAGTGTATGTGATAAAAATTTGAGCTTCTATCTCCATATAGAACTCAAGATATGGCAGTTTTGGTGAAAGTGAAGATAAAAATCAGATTTTTGAAAAATAAAGTATAATAATATTATATAAGCACTCAAAATTATATTGTATAAATTATAAAGTTAAAACCCACTAACTCATGAATTTTATTTATATAAATATGTTAAAGGTTAAATAAGTGGACATTTTATAAAAATGATAACTTGTTAAGTTTTATAAGCTATAAAACTATAAACATGATTTTTACGACTTTTTCGGCTATTGCCGTAAAATTAACGTTTTTGTTAAATAAAACTTAGATGGTTGGACCCGTCTAATGAAAACTTTATAAAACTTATATACTGATATATAGACATGTATAACAAGTAAAAACCGATAAAACCCGAACTTTAGGGCATACGGACATTAACGAGCTAAGTAAACATATTGGACTAATACTTGGGCTAATAATTGGACTAAATAAGATAAACACCCATAAAAAGAACTTATTGGGCTTAACCCATTTGGGCCCAACTTGAAAGTGTATGTACTGATAATATAAGTACAAAATGGATTAAAATAAGTTAAATAACTTATAATAAGCTTATTGGACTTAAGACACGTAAATGGGTAAAACTAGTAAACTAGTATAAAAGCTATCGACATATAACACTAAAATGAGTAAATGAGGATATGTAAACCCACTTGATCATCATATATATATAATCATCATATGTATACATAATTTGTATTTTTATAAAGTCATTGGACATGAGTCTAAGACGAATATTATTTGTCTAGGTTTTCGTGATTGAAGCACGCACCGTACGTCTGAATTACCGATAACCCGCCTTCCCACATCAACGTGAGTTCATAGCCTCGCACTCTTTTAAATGTTTTTATAAATGTTTTATAAACCCGCGAGGGAGATAACATGTTAGTTTTATAAAATAGGACACCATTTGTCCCGATTGTTTGTTTATTGATTTTGGACCCGAATGATTGAATGACCCGATTGTTTGACCCGATAAATGATTAATGGACCCGATAGATGAAATTAAATGGATTATTAAAGTTAGGTTATGTCACTAAAAGTCCCATTAGCATGAATTGTGAACTACCGGGAGTTGGTAGACGCTTATACATTTAATAGTACTATTTAGGGACGATCACCCCAGTTCGCGCCTTGACGGTTGATCCCCGTCGTGCCACATTGATTGGTAAGCGAATTTATGTATGAGAAGATTTCCATAGCGTGACCTTTGTGACGACACGCTACTTTAGATGGGCAAAATTGGTATCGGGTTAGCTACCCGTTTTGGTTTAGTAAGGTAACAATGTCATGCGGCTTATAATAATTCAAAACTAACGAAATACTACTAGACGCTCTGAATTACGATGTAGTGCCTGACTAGCAATACAGGGTCATACTATTGATATTATGTTTGTGTTTTGGTTTCCATAACCATATTCATATAACGGTTTTTATTTGATTTTATACAACGTCATAAGACGTATTGTATGATGTTTTTACGACATTGGCTCGTATAATAATTTTTAAGGCAAATGCCTATATTATGATTTTCGATAAGGATTTATATAAAATGACTTTGGCTATTTTATGGCCTATTACAAAGATTTGTATAAAATGATTTTGGCTATTTTACGGCCTATTACAATGATTTGTACGAATTGATTTTTGGTACTAATTTTATACCAAAGTTATATTGATGGAATTTATTAAACTCCATGAATTCACTCGGCGTTATCGCTGACCTTTTCTTTTAACATGTTTTATCTCAGGTACTTGAAGTTAATTCTCGGGAAGACGACAAGAATTCATGGCCCGCACTTAAATTATAATTTCCATTCAAATGTTTGTAAAACCTGTATTAAATACAATGAACTGGGACCTATGTAACTTTGATATTTATGAATGGAAATGCTTTATTAATAAACGACGCGATTTTTATGCGTTGTCTATGATGTGAGTAATTTGCTATCCCGTAACACC
Organism: Glebionis coronaria; assembly: GCA_025667525.1. NCBI lineage: Eukaryota > Viridiplantae > Streptophyta > Magnoliopsida > Asterales > Asteraceae > Glebionis > Glebionis coronaria. The sequence goes on along the minus strand of CM046880.1, from coordinate 187,323,266 downwards.
AACGAGTCTTCCATTGTATTGAGTTGTATAAATTTGGGGGTGTTACATTGACTTTTAGGCTTTCTAGAATTAGATGAAGTATTAAGTGCATAAAGTATAAGCATGAGGGGACGACTTCTTCTCGGATTCCGCAACGTCACCGTCTTCAAATGCCGCAACATAAGTAGACACGAACAAAATGGCTTTGAACATTTCATTCTAACTCGGTAGCATTTTACCTCTGCTCGGTGAAGACCGTTGGACGATATAAAATATCGTACTTGTGGTAGTTAGATTTAATTAAAAATCTCCTTGACAAGATTTCGCGGGTAAACCCGTTCTCTTTACTCCATCATACAAAGCTGACTGCGAACGTAAAGAGTGAATCATTTGGATAAAGTTATCCGCATGATTGAAGCCGTCAATTCCGATTCCTAGAACAAGTTTGATTCAATAAAGAATCGCACCATAGTTGCTTTCCAATTGTCACGAGCTTGATTCATATTGAATCTTGCAAGTTACCTACCAAGTGCTGTTTGAGGTTAACATTAGAAGGATTTACACTCATCACTGTGAACACTAAGGTATCACTCTGAGTGTTCTAGCAAGATCACTGAGATATTGCGTAGAGGACTGGAACGTGTTTAAATTCAATTAAGAATTAAACAACTGTTGCATTCCAGTTATCACAAGTTTTATTCATAAAGAATCACACAAGTCACCTACCATGAGCTTTTTGATATTCGCTCAAGAAGGATTTCCATCTTCATTGTAAATACTTTCGTATTACTCGGATGTTCAGGCAAGATCATGAAGATTTTGCGTAGGACTCTTAAGATCTTTCTTACTTTTCACAATGTGTGAAGAAGCAAGGAATTATAAAAGTGTGTCCTAATGAGATATTTGATGATCTCAAATGGCTCTAGACTCGATCGTGCATTTTGGATTTTAGTGATCGGAGGCTGGAGAGGAGTGCCACCATTTTAATACCAATTTATTCAGAGTGAATAAATCAATAGATAATGCGTTGTCTCCGTGAGATTAAAACAAATACCTTTTGAGAGATATCTGAGTTAGCTGGGATGGGTTGTGCATTGCATCACTGGGTCCATGATGTCTATCTTCAATATCGAGCATCATTAAAAATGATCTCAATAGATATGTGTTGACCCGGTTTCTGCCTAATGTTATAAGGAGGGCTTCTTTCTTTAGACCCTTTATCTTTACAATTATTTTTCATTCTTCAACCCCTTCAATGCTTACCAATACGTCATAATTAGCACCTTGTTGTGATTGTTCCAGTGCTAACTTAAGTACTTGGTCGGCATTCAGCTACATTCACAATCTTTCTCCATCTTTCCTAAGGACTACTATTTCTAGCTATGGAATGTCCTTGGGAAGATTCCTCCGATTTAAGAAGAATCATTGGACTTAACCTATCCTATCATTCTTATGTCACCACAATCTTCATCGTCGTGAAATAAATGGGTTGTGGGTAAGTATAAATCACCATGAAATCCATTTTTTGTGACAATCCGTCAATTTATGGTTGATATTTTATTCTCAAGTATTATCTAAAAACATTATTTTAATGTTATATTATGAACTCACTCATTTTTAGGAAGAAATTTGGATTTACGTCTTGAAGTAGCATTGACTACGTCTAAACCGGAGGATTCTACGTTACGTGCTTACTTTTACATACACCATTTTTGGTGACAGTCCGACATTTCAGGAAAATAAATTTATTCGTGAATATTATTTTGGAATTTAAATTTATGTTGGTTCATAAACTCACAAATTTATGAGAAGAGATTAGAAATTTAACGTCCTTTACGACTAAACCAGAAACCCTAGGTTTACGTATTTACGTTTTGAACTCTGTTTTTCATGAGACAAATTTCATTAGATTCGTTTTGTGCCGTTGATTCATAATTTATAAAAACGTTTTTCGTAAAACGACCCGAGGGCACGCAAATCAAGGAAACTAGAATCGAGGAGTACCCGTAAATTAATGGGGATGATACTAGTTTACACTTGCCCACCCCCATACATGTGGTGGCCAAAGCTTAACCAACACACCAAAATGTGTCAAGTATACACACACACTAAGGACACTTGTCCTTAGTGCATGCACAAACCACTAAACTAACAAAACTAGCCAAGTTAAACCATCTACTCTCATTTCATACATGCAAACCACACACAAACTCTCTTGGCTCCCTATGAACGTCCCATATAACCCAAAAACACCCCATTAGATCAAAAATTCAACCATAAATCATATGTATAATTTACATATGATGAAAACCCATTAAAGTTATGAAGATTGGAGGTGATTTTAACCACTAAAAAGGAGTTTATATATAGATCAAGGGATGATTTTTGGAGGAGTCTACAAATACTTGGTGATACTAGAAGTGGTGTTGATATCTCATAAGATTGGTTACCCAAAATCAAGTCTTATTCATCCAAAAACTCATCTTTTCATCACTTTGGTGGTACAGAGATTGTTCTTCCTATCCTTTTTGTTATTTTGAATATGTAATCTTGTATTTTCTTTATTGACGTATATGTATATGATGATGAATGATGATAAAAATATTGTATGGGGATCATGTGTTGATAAACATGGTTAAAAAGATAGAAAACCATATGTAAAAAGGTTAAAATCTTGCTTAATAAGCTGGCTGTATAAAAACTGTAACTAAGCATATGATAAACAGATAAAATGGCAAAGTGGAATCAATATACAGTAATATTAGGTCTTGTACACATGTGAGAGTTGACCATGCAATGGAATCATTATAATGAGTGAGATATGATCAAAACAAAATTAATGTATCAATCTGAATAGTCTGTTTTGTGAGGACTGTTAGGGATACTTAGACTTGGATTGAGCAGTAGCTAAGACTAAGTTATTTGTAACACATAATATGAAGTTTATGTCATCCAAAAATGAGCTTCTATCTCCTTGTTGAACTCAAGATATGATAAAAATAGTGAAAGTGAAACTAAAAATCAGATTTTGTGAAATTAAAGTTTAATAGTATTATAATAGCACTCAAATAAATATAGTATAAAATGCAAATTAAAACCCACTAACTTATATATTACATTTATATAAGTATATACAATGATAAATAAATGAGACATTTTATAAAAATGGTAATTTGATAAGTTTTATAAGTCATAAAACTATAAACATGATGTTTACGTCTTTTCGGCTAAAACCGTAAAATTAACGTTTTCGTCAATTAAAACTTAAACGGTCGGACCCGTCTAATGTTAACTATTTATAACTCATATACTGATATATAAGTACCTATTACAAGTAAAAACTGATAAAACCCGAGCTTTATAACATACGGACATTAATGGGCCAAGTTAGCCTTATTGGACTATTAATCCAACTAATTTGGCTAAACACTAATGGACTTGCTTATTGGGCTTAACCCACTTGGGCCCAACATGTATGGTATAGTACTCATATTAAAAGTATAAAATGGACTAATATAATGTAATGTGTTGGGAATAAAATATAGACAGTTCACTTGAGCGCTGACAAGAGTAAAACAAGCGTTGATAGGAAGAAAACAAACGCTGACAGATCAAGCGTTGACAAGAAGAAGTCAAGCGTTGATACATTGAAGACAAGCACTGATGGAAAGATTTAGTCTACGCGTATATTGTTTCTAGTTTGTTTCTAGTAAAGATAAGTTCAACATTGTATTTTCTATAATTATCTTTACCTGAGAATAGTTGATACGTAGACTCTTGTACAAGGCTTCTTATGTCTATAAAAGAAGACATTTAGGTTATTGTTAAATATAAGTTTTCATACGTTAAACACTTTCATTATAAGCAAGTTTGTTATCATTAATCAAGTGAAAGTTTGTTTACATCTTTGTGTGTTCTTGTTTAAGTGTTGAATTCCGCATAACACATAGATTACTTTATACATATACAAAGGTTTCTCTACGTGTATAACTTGATCTAATCTCGTATACATAAAGCTAAATCGATCTAAGTTTGGGATCAACAAGTGGTATCAGAGCTTGTTGAGAAACTTTTGATCTTAAAGAACACAAGAACCCTAAAATCACCAAAACCCTAATTTTCACAAAACCCTAAAAACATCATGTCCAATCCAGAAGTAAACCCCTCCTCCTCAAACCCTAGTATCAAAATTCCCATACTTGATGCAAACAACTTTGAGCTATGGAAGTTCAACTTTGAGCAATATCTGGGAATCTATGACTACACTCTCTGGGAGATCATTGAATATGGAAACACATTCGATAAAGCTCAAAAGATTGCTACTGCCATTGCTACAAGAACTGCTATTGCTGGATGTCCAGAAGCAGATAAGAAAGAAAAACCTGGTGATGGTAGAGTTGTGTCTGCTGAAAACATAGCAAAGAGAAGGGTTGATATGAAAACCTTAAATATTCTGAAACTCTCTTTGGGACAAGAGAACCAGCATAAATACAGAGGTTATGATTCTGCAAAAGACCTTTGGGCAGCTCTTGAAGTTGCATATGGTGGCAATGATGATACTAAGGAAGAGAAGAAGAAGCAACTCATGCATGAGTATGCTGTTTTCAAGGCTCAACCTAATGAGAAGCTTAGCAGTGTGAGAAGCAGACTGCTTGACATTACAAGCAAGTTGTCCTTCATGAGGTCACAACTTGGTGATGTTGACATTATTGCCACTTTTCTTAAAAGCCTTGGTGATGCATGGAAGATTGAGGCAAGATCTATTCTTGCCAATAACACTCACAAAAGTTCTACTTTTGATGATATCTACAACAAACTGAAGCTGTTGGAGGATGAAACTCTTTTGGAGCATGGAAGTAAGTCTACTAATAGCAACATGGCCTTCTTCTCACATAGTGAAGACCAATTTGATCAGAAGGACTCTTACATGCACCCAGTTACTGGATCAACATGTGTCAACGCTGGAACATATCCTGTCAACGCCTCACATTCAGACGCTGACACATACAAAAGTGATTCTCTAAGAGTTAAGCCTGCTGGTTTGGATCTGGATATTGTGTGTGCTTACATTGCTTCTTTTCCCAATGGTTCAGTGATTACATATGAGGACCTTGAGCAAATAAGTGATGAGCACTTGGAGGAGATGGATATTAAGTGGAACATGGCTCTTGCTAGTATAAGAGCAAACAGGTGGAATAGAAGGTTTAAGAAGAAGATGACCTTTAATGCAAAGGACACTGCTGGATTTGATAAATCCAAGGTTGAGTGCTATAATTGTCATCGTATGGGGCACTTCATTAGGGAATGTAGATCTCCAAGAAGATCTGATGCCGGCAAACCATCAAGCCAAATTGTTAAGGCTCAGGATCATAAGGCCATGGTTGCAGTGCAAGAAATTGATGGTATGGGATGGGATTGGAGCTATTTGGCTAAGGATGGGGAAGAGGATAAAGCTTTGGTTGCTAAGATAGAAGAAGAAGAGCATGTTCAATATGCTCTCATGGCATACTCCTCCTCTTCATCAGATAATGAGGTATACGATGATGCTTTTTGTAGTAAGGGTTGTAGGTTAAATACTGAGAAACTTAACAAAGAAGTGTTAAGATTGTTAGATGATGTGAGTACTGAGAGATGCAAACTGTCTAACTATCAAATTGCTCTCACTCAAACTGAGAAGACAGTTTCTGAGTACAAGAAAATGGAATTTGACTTAAAAGATTAAATAAATATCTTAAAACATGAGTTAACTGCTAGTAATGATGTTAGGAACATCATGGAAAGGGTTAATGGTGAGTTACAGGCTAAGTTAGATGGGGCCATTAAGAATAAGGATAATGTTGGCCTTAAAATTCAGAGATTTGATAAGGCCACACAAACCCTAGGAGAATGTGTTAATAAACAAAGGGATCCTAAGGACATGACTGGGATTGGGATGAAAGACTATACTGTTGTTCCACCACCAGCTGGGGACTTTTATGGTGTCCAAAGAAAGGACCTATCTTGGACTGGTTTACCAGAACTCCAAGAGGAGGAATTTATTCCTCCACCAAGAAACATTACCCTAGTTGAAGAGTATAGACAAAAGTTGACTGACTTGAATGAATGGAAGAAAGCCAACCCTACCTTATTTGTTAAGGGTGGCTTGTTATGTGAAAGTCCAAATGAGTCAACCCCTATTAAGGTAACAAACCCAATCACTGGTAAGGCTGTTGATCTTGGCTCAAACACTGTTAGAAAACCTAACATTAAGTATGCATAAATGTATAGGAATACTAGGTCACCTAAAAGCCAAGTTAGTAATGATGGAACACGCTTCTTCTCCTCTAGACCTAGGGTTGTGTCTATAAAAGCCTGTTACACTTGTGGTAGCTTCTCACATTTAGCATATAAGTGTGTCAACGCTTCCAAGGTCAACGCTGTTAAAAAGTCAAACGTTGTCAGACCCAAAACTTGTGTGGAGCAAAGTCCACAAGTTGTTAGACCAGCCCCCTTCTTCACTAGAGGGTCTAACACTCATGGACAAAGACCATTTCAGAAGACCAATACTTGGTCTAATAGGCAATGGGTTTCTGTAGCAAACCCTAGGTTCAACGCTGACAAGGGTAATTTCAGTGTTGACAAGACCAAATCCAACGCTGACAGAAACGTGACCAGACCTAAATATTTGCAACCACAGGGTAAGGGGTCTAAAGCTTCTTCAAGCTTGACATGGAGACCTAAGCAAAGTTTGAATGCTGACATGAGTAATTTGGGCGCTGACACAAGCAAATTGAGCGTTGACAGACCTGCAGATGAGGTTGATGTATTCCAGTCATCATCCATCATCAAATAAGTTTCTTCACAGGTATTACCATCTTCCTTACCCATAATTGATCCATTAGATAAGGGCAATGGAATCATGGTAGAAGTAGATGTTCCAAAGAATGCAGCACAGGTTGAGTTAGATAGAAGGTTGGCTGCACAAATTGTGGAACAAGAAAGAAAGAACGTTGGTGAATCACCTTTTGTTGTCACTTCAGAAGAGCAAGAAGGAAGTGATGAAGCTAGTTCAGACTCAAGTGAAATGATAATAGAACAACCAGAAAGACTTGAGTATGGTGATGAGCTGGCAAAAGAGAAGTTGAATGAGTTGAAATTGCAAGTAGATTTTGACATGCCAGAAGTTGTTTAGATGTACCATGCTTGGGAAGATAGGTGTATGGAGAATCCAGATTTGACTATTTCAGACCAGATATGGGGTTTGGAGATTCTTCAAAGAGTACAAAAGGACTACAAGGTAATTCTGAAGCACAGAGCTAGCAATATTCTCTCAATGTTGAAAAGGGATAGAAGGGAGTTGTATTACATGCTACTCAGATGTCATGGAACAAGATGAACTTATAAGAAATTGATTATTCAAGTGACATGGCAAAAGATTTGATCAAACATATTTATTACCAATATGATAAGTGTTGTAAGATTCCTCCTAGTTCTTAATGTTTATTCAAAAACTTGATTACTAGAGTAGATATCAAGTTTAGGGGATGATTGTTGGGAATAAAATATAGCCAGTTCACTTGAGCCCTGACAAGAGTAAAACAAGCGTTGATAGGAAGAAAACAAACGCTGACATATCAAGCGTTGACAAGAAGAAGTCAAGCGTTGATACATTGAAGACAAGCACTGATGGAAAGATTTAGTCTACGCGTATTTTGTTTCTAGTTTGTTTCTAGTAAAGATAAGTTCAACATTGTATTTTCTATAATTATCTTTACCTAGAATAGTTGATACGTAGACTCTTGTACAAGGCTTCTTATGTCTATAAAAGAAGACCTTTAGGTTATTGTTAAATATAAGTTTTCGTACGTTAAACACTTTCATTGTAAGCAAGTTTGTTATCATTAATCAAGTGAAAGTTTGTTTACATCTTTGTGTGTTCTTGTTTAAGTGTTAAATTCCGCATAACACTTAGATTACTATATACATATACAAAGGTTTCTCTACGTGTATAACTTGATCTAATCTCTTATACATAAAGCTAAATCGATCTAAGTTTGGGATCAACATAATGGGCTTATAATGGGCTTAATGGGCCTTGATAAGCAAATAAGATGAACTAGTGAAACTAATATAAAAGTTACCAACACATAACACTATAATATGTATGAAGATATAAAATCCCACATGATCATCATCATACTCATGATATCATCATATATACATAGCCATTGTTTTTATGAAGTTATTGTACAAGAGTCTAAGACCGAGTATTATTTGTCTAGGTTTCCGTGATTGAAGCGCGTAACGTACATCCAAATCGCCGATAACCGCCTTTCCCAATCAACGTGAGTTCATAGCCTCGCACTCTTTTAAATGTTTTTATGAAATTTTTTATAAACCCGCGAGGGAGATAACATGTTAGTTTTAATAAAATAGGACACCAGTTGTCCCGATTGTTTGTTTATTGATTTGGACCCGAATGATTGTATGACCCGATGAATGATTATATGACCCGATGTATGAGATAAAATGGACTATTAAAGTTAGGTTATGTCACTAAAAGTCCCATTAGCATGGATTGTGAACTACCGGGATTTGGTAGACGCTTATGCATATAATAGTACTATTTGGGGACGATTACCCCAGTTCGCGCCTTGACGGTTGATCCCCGTCGTGCCACATTGATTGGTAAGCGGATTTATGTATGAGAAGATTTCCATAGCGCGATTTTTGTGACGACACGCTAACTTAGATGGGAAAATTGAGTTTCGGGTTAGCTACCCGTTGTTTGTTTTAGTAAGGTAACAATGTCATACGGCTTCTAATAATCCAAATAACGAAATACTGCTATACGCAATGAATTACGATTTATTGCCTGACTAGCAATACGGGGTCTTATTATTGAAATTATGTTCGTGTTTGGTTTTTACATAACCATATTCATATAACGGTTTTTATTTAACTCTATACAACGTTATAAAACGTATTGTATGATGTTTTTACGACATTGGTTCGTATAATGATTTTGAAGGCAAAAGCCTATATTATGATTTTTGATAAGAATTTGTATAAAATGACTTTGGCTATTTCATGGCCTATTAAAAATATTTGTAAAAAATGATTTTCGCTAATAATTATATACCGATGATATATTGATGGTTTTATTAAACTCTATGAATTCACTCGGCGTTTTCGCTGATTTTTTCTTTTAACATGTTTTATCTCAGGTACTTGAAGGTAATTCTCGGGAAGACAACAAGAATTTATGGCGCGCACTTAAATAGAAATTTCCATTCAAATGCTTTGTAAAACTTGTATGAAATACTATGACTTGGGACCTATGTAAATTTGATATTCATGAATGGAAAATGCTTTATTATTAAACGACGCGATTTTTATGCGTTGTCTATGATTTGAGTAATGTGCTATCCCATAACACCAACGACTCTTCCGCTGAACTAAGTATGAATATTTGGGGGTGTTACAGTTTGGTACCAGAGCTCTCATTATAGAGAACGAAAGATTTTTAAAATCAAGGTTTTGAATAAAACATTTCAAAGTCTTTTCACTATAAACATTTTTCTCAAAATGTCTAAAAATCTTTTGACTATAACGGTGCCGAAGAATTCCCGAGTTACCGACAAGGCCAGACTGAGAAGTGTTATTTTAATATATATATATATAACTTGGATTATATATATATATATATATATATATATATATAAATATATATATATATATATATATATATATATATATATATATATATATATATATATATATATATATATATATATATATCTTTACATTATATATAAGAGGAGGGATTTGCCACGTCATCTATCAGGGTATTAATCCCAGTCAGCATGGGCTGGGCTACAATTTTCGAACCCAATGTATCTGGAGCACTTTCCGTCTAAAGGTATGGGCTGGGCTAAAAATCACTTTATTAAATATCCCTTAATCTCAAAAATCACATAATATGCCGATAACTAAAAAAACCAGAAAAACAAAAAACATGAAACCCTAATAACATTCATTCATGGATATATGCAGGTAGGATAGCAACGATGTTGCCTCAGTTGATTTTCTTGGGATCCAGATACACAAACATAGCTATGATAGGTACCTAAAAGCAACTCAAGGTATCAACATTTTTTATCTTTAATTTTTTACCCTTAATTAAAGCTTAATTGATAATGCTCTATGGCAGTGTTCGTGACAGCAGCAACAGCAGACGTGCTCAAAGTACCATTAACAACCGAATTGAACGGTATGCGTCATATTTATATAGTTTAGTTGAGCTAATTCAGTTTCTTTTTTGTATTAGACTTTTTTTGTATTATTGTATCCTTAACTAACGCAAGATTCATAATGATGATGGTGTTATCAGCAACATCAGCACTAGATACCGCCATCTCAGCCTCAAATCAAAGGAATATAAAAAGTTAAGTTGATTTGGTTTGAAGGAAGACTAGCAGGATCATTATATTCTCATAAGAATATATGGGTGTTCTTTTCGCAGGTAACAAATCTTATTGTAAAGGGATTTTCATGAATTAGTAAAAGTTTTATATTTGTTTACTGTACTACTTCTTGCTTCTGTTACATGTTTTATTTGAGGCTTTATGTTGAATAGTTTTAGGTTTTATTTGAGGTTTTTGTAGGTGTTTGCGATGATCTGATTTTGAATTAGTTTGAATACTTAGATTTAGGTTTTATTGTCGATGCTTCGGTTTTGGAGAAGAACGACTGTGTATTCAACATAGAGTTTGAGTTGTGATCAGTTTTAGGTTTTATTTGATGTTTTCTGTATGTGATTGCAATCGTGTGATTTAGAATTATTAGATTTAGGTTTTACTGCTGATGATTCGGTTCGAAGAAAAATGATTATGTACACAGCTTTAGGTTATGTTTTGGAAGTGGCATCGCTAAAGTATGTGGACAGTGTAAATGTTGTAAAGGTTAGCTTAGAGAACAAGGTTCGATAAATTTTGATTAGATTGTAGTAGTTGTTAAAAAGACCAATTAAGAGACACTGTTTATTAAACTAAATCTTGGAGACGTTTGATATGTGTTCATAAAGTAGGTTTTAGGTTTAGCTTATTGATGTCGAAGAGTAAAGCCTGTAATTTGATTATGACGGTTAGTGTAGAAGAACATGTTTATGAATCTTGATTGAATATAGGTTAAATCTGAATGTTAGTAAATTCAGTGAGTTTAGTTGAGGTTGTAAACCACGAGCAACATGTTCTGACCCTATCGCTTGCTGCATTATAAGGCGCAACCTGAACACTTTGAGTGAAGAGATTCCGGTTGACAACATCGTTTTTTGAAGGAAAATTATTATGTCTGACCTTGCCCTTTCGACCTTTACTAAATATTTCGCGTTTCAACACGGCCTATTTTGACACGTTACCAACCTACCTAACATGCTGCTCATCTTGCTATATTTTATTGTGTCCAGGGAGCTTTGGATGGCGGACTTTACATCCCCCACAGTGAAAAGTGGTTTGCGGGATTTAACCTGGATGGTAAGGAGCTTGATGCTAAGATTCACAGCAAGTACATTTATGGTGGACATATTGTTGCCTACTTAAGGGTGGGTTTACTGTATATCAGTGTTGGTCTTTGATGTGTCTTCATAATACTTTATATAACAAAGGAGTGTTACCCATGTCGTTAAAATCAAATGTCAAAAGACACATCAGAAACTCGGTTTTCACATCAGTATAAGCCACATCCATAATCTGAAGTATACTACTGTTAGATTTTTTTTATCAAGGACACTCCTTTGTGTTCTTTTTAACGCTATCTTTCATGCAATTTGATTCATTATTTTTATGGGTAACACTTTGTATCAGTTCATCCAGTTTAGTGCTATATTTATCACATAAGGAAAAGATAATGAATTCAGCGAATCATTCCACGGTGCAAGAATTAATTTCCAGTTATGTTTTCCTCGAATGATTTGTTCCTGTTCACCCATCCAAACACCTTTTCTGCTGGATCATGGGTGTTTCGTTGATGGTGAAGCGATAACCAAATACCCCCTTTTTTTAGCAGAAAGCGCTTTACACAAAAAAATCAAAATGTAGTTTTTGTGTGTGATGCGAGTGTTAAGGTTTCTTTTGAACAATCAACTAAACCTTCAACTCATGAAGACCTAACTCGGGTAATAGTTTAAATTGATCCAGTTATATTTATTAAAGTGTAATGACAATCGCTAAAATTTTATAAAATTGCATGTTTCAATCTTAATATGATTGATGTGTGTCTCAAGACATGAGGAGACCTGCATGTATAAATCTCAAGACATGAGGATGTAAGGTTTAACAAGAATGAATCGTGAAGCACCCAGTAGCTTTTATTTAACATTGCCTTGCTAGGAGATTTTATTAGGATTTATATGAATTTGCTCTAAAGATTTTATCAGTTTTTTTAGGAACTGATTGCTGATCTCAGCCAAGAAAAAATTACCAGACGTAACCGGTCATGAATCGTTCTCCGGAGGCTTGGGATCATATGCAGTTTAAAGATATTGCAGCTAAAGTGGCCAATGTTGAGTTTTGTTACAAGGTTGTTTACCTCTGCTTGGGAGAGCATCCTGATCATATCAATGACACCCTTCTTGGCCCAAAGAACCGTAAGTTTCCCATCCTAAATTATTACTTCACTAACTAATGTGTTATGAAAATTACAGTAATAGTTTTTGGATTTTTTTTGTGTATGGTTATTTATGTGTTTGGCGAGATTTCGCTTCACTGTACAAGCAGGGGTTTGGGTGCTCAACAAAAGACCAAGAAGAAGAAGAAGACGATGGTGATAAGAGATGCAAATGGAACTGGGGTGAGGGTGCTGGTGCTAAAGATGCGAGTGAATAGAAAGAAATCAAAGACAATTGACATGTATATACCACACACCTGTTCTTATTATAAAAGTAAATCTCGCCTCTTTGTGGTTACTGGTTTTAGTACTTTTAGAGTAAATCACAAAGGTCCTCCCTTTTTGGTGACAATTAAGGATTCGTCTTTGTTGATATGGTCCTTGGTCCTACTGCATCATATACCAAAACACTACATATGTTGATTCCATGATTATATTTTGCTGCCATAGACCAGCCAACCAACCAAATTCTTTGTTTCTTTAATTTTACTTTTTGATTCTTTAGTATGCAGGGAGTTTCCTATTTCCAAACATGGTTTCCACCGACAAAATTGATCAAAGGACATGGATAATTGCAGACATTTCGCTTGATGCTACCCCACATTACTGTAGCCGCCTTCCTTCTGACTTTTGGATGCTTAATTGAACGCATAACCGAGGATCAATCAAAGGTTAGTTTCAATATTTTATCAAGGTCATCCGCTTACTTTAAAGACTGGCAACAAAGGCATTATTGATAGTTGCCAAATGTATAAAATGGGCTACCCAAGAAATGGGTAAAACCGAGTAAACATGTACGTTTGCTACCCGAGAGTGGAAGGAACGCGAGGGCGGAAAATCATTATCTTCCTAATACGTGATTACATTCATGTTACTGATACAAATGCCAAAACTTTTATTCTGTAAACAAATGCCATGTTAGATAATATAACAACTCTGATTTCTATATGTAGTATAATAGAGAGTGATCGAATTTCCATTTCAAAAGAAAGAACTATATGATATTGAGTTGGAATCAAGTAATCAGTTTCAATAAAGCAAAATGTAAAGAAATTTGCTATGTGCTGGTCTTTTGCTTCTTGAAGTCATGAGCCCATAAGAAATAGTTGTGTGAATACTGAGAAAGTATTGTGAAATATAATTGATAGGTAAAGTTTAAAAAGAATAAGCCATTAATAGGGTAAAGTTTTTAAGCTATATAATGTTCAAATATATAACAATTGGTCTGGAAAACCAATAACAAATAACGGTAACTTGATTACTTGAATGTATATTTATTAAATAATCAGGTCCGTTTCTAATTTTTCCCAAGGTATGAAGAGTGAGGAATATGGGATTCTTGCATATATACAATAAGAGAATACAATATCAAATATTTGGCTATAATATTACTATATGGTTACAAAATAGTCATATGTATGAAACATAATAAAGGGTCACGTTTTGACTTTTTACTTCTATTCAGGTACGTGGGTACATTCATGTTGTTGATACAAATGTTAAAAGGTGGTTATGGTGGTCAACGCCAAATGATTATGGTGGTCAATGCCAAATGATTACTTCAAGTAGAAGTAAGGTTTGTTGTATATAGTCATAGCTTTATTTACTTCTGATGTACATCATAAGTTGCAGTTAGAGTAAATGTATTATATTGTCGTGGCACCAGGTAATAATCTCACAAGCTAAAAATATAAATGGGTAGAATAACCAAAAGAGAAGCGAGTAATAACGGGCTTTGGCGAAATAGCAAGATGGTGAGCTTTTGAACAAGAGTGCGGCTATCAGGAAGTTCAGTTCTAACAAGGCTAAGCAATGCACCAACACGAAATGGCCGTGTCAGGTGACGGGTAAAGTTTAGCCAGTTGAGAACGTTAGGTTCATGTCGAACTAGATTGGTGAAAAATAAATTTGTGCCTATAAGGTTGTATTAACCTTGCTAGAAAATCTAGAAGTAAATTACATGAATGAAGAGTGTGGTTTATATGAAAATACAAAAGTACGGGTTTCTTCTTAACTCTTAATATGACAAATTAGATGGATAATTTGCTACTTGTGATACCCGCAACATTTGTTAGTTGAAGCTGAATAAAAGTGATCTGATTTACAGTCACAGGTGGGAGAATCGATGAATGAGCTGATACAAATCATGAAAGATGTACTTCGGTCCTTGTCATCGACCAGGTCATAAAGTTTATTAATCTATTAATTGGCCACAGTTATCCTTAAAATCCCTACACTGATTGTTTACTCAAGCTGGGAACTATTATAGATCGAATAGACTACAATATTCAAAATGCTGCAGCCATTGTGGATGAAGACCTTAAACAACTACAAAAGATTGAATTTACTCTATGTTTTTTTCCACCTTCTCCCACTAAATTGGAACCTAATCATATGAAAGCAGGTCAATTCAGATTGACTATCATTGATAATTGGCCGAAAAGTATGAAAATGGCATATCTAAAGTACTCCGTAAGAGAATAGGTAGTCTACAATATTTTTATTAGACCTTTATGATATTGTGCTGTAAGGACCCCTCAGCGTCTTCTGTGCCGTATTATAGGTGTAATATGAGTCTCCTGGGAGAAAGCTTGCGATGATCAAGAAATACATAGTGTTAGTGTTATTTAATAAAGTAAAAGGAATATAATGTGTGGCAGACACATAGAGAGCAGTAATAAACCACTAAAAGATCAGATCAGATAAGATCTTAGCATCAGAAAAAGAACTATATGTATGTAGTCGCCCACATTCTTTTAAGCATATGGCCCATTGATGATCTTAAACAGGAGAAGGATCAGAAGAGAATCTCCTTGATAATTAAGAGAACCAACGTCCCAAAGCATGATCACAAGTACTGTAGCAGACATTACCATTTCCACGTGTTATAATTTCTCTCTACCTACAAAAATAATACCAATGAAAGATGTAAACATGAACTTTATATACTAACCGGGGGTGTAAATATCAGCACTCAAAATAGGTACCTATATGCTAATTGATGTATAAACAATCAGGTTCCAGAAGTATAAAAAACAAGACTGTAGACCTGCATGATGTCTTAGTTACTCATGCTTTGATTACTATACGAGAATTTTCTTTCAAGTGTACAATATCATCTAAACTCGATGTATTTATTTTTCATTATAGTGCCCTATATCATCACTTATGATATACTTATGTTTAGGTATACGATGCGAGCAATCTACAAAGCAAAAGGAAAGCCGATTGCACCCTCATTTTTACATTTTAGCTGAGAGTCTCAAGGTTAAGTCTTAATGATATAATTCATATGTTCGAAACTACCGATATATGGTGATTTAATGTGAGTAGAGTAATGGGCGGGAAAAAAGTTATGTTTCTTGATGACAAGAAGAAGAATTATGTATGCGCTGATGGTAGTGTAGTTGTTTTTCACTATTTGGAGGATTACTGAGAAGTTTGGCATATTTGGTTTTTAATTCTACTATGGGTTCTCATGCATAAGGAGTATTTTGGGGTATGATACAAAGGATAATATGTGGTGTTCGGGTGAAATCGTGAATAGTGGTGTTGTAATAAGTTAGAACTATATAAGAAAAACATGTAAAAATGACGCTACCTAACTATGTTCAATTATACTCATAAGAATCAATATAATAAGTTTGAAGAACATGTAAAAATGACGCTACTTAATATATTCAATCATACTCATAAGTCATAAGAATCAATATAATAAGTTTTTTATGGTTGTCAGTTGTCACAAATTTGTAATTTTAAAATTTCACATTTTCTTAAGCATGTACTGTGCGACCAAAGATGTAATATACATTAGAAAAACATAACTTACAAACTACACGATCATGGTTATGTTTAGTAAAAGATTTTTAAATTTTTTTTTTTAAAACTATTAGTTTTTTGTTTCAAAAATAATCTGTTCTAAAATAACTAGCTTTGTTTGACACAACAACTTTTCAAAGCTGTTAGTTTTTTATTTTAAACAAGTAGCTTTTAAATAAAAAGTTGATTTATATAACTTTTTAAATAACCAGCTCTACAAAAACTACAAATAATTGATATACACTCCAAATATATTATAATTTATCTAATATGTCCTTTTAAGTCATTTTACATTTTAATTTTATACTTAACGGCTAATTTACCAAATACTTTTATTAAAAAACAATACAAATAGCTAATGTTAACAACTTTATAATTAACAGCTTATAAGTTACAGTTAACAGTTAACAATCTACATATATTTTTACTAAACATAGCCCAATGTCTAATTATAATATAAATAAATAAACATGATTAAAAATTAAAATAAAAAATAACGTAATGCTAACAATAAACTACAAAATACATAACGTTTAAAAAAATATTAAAAATGTAATAACAAACATAAAGAATAATTAAAATTCACATCCAAAATGACACAAGTCTAACAAAACTATCGTATTATACTTTTCATAAAAAACACGTAAAGAAGAATCATAAGTCATACCAGCCTATGATATTTTTTACATTATTATGATTACTATCAAGTTACTCGAGTGATGCGGTGCCACATAGCCAGCGATTATTTTTTTAGCAATCAAATTAATGCTAAATTGTAAAAAAATGTGAATAAAAATAAAACAAACCCACTAAAAAGATCGTAAAAATATATTAAATTAAATGTTGAATTAAAAAGTAAAACTATATTGAAAACATGTTGAAACTAGATGATAAAATATATAAATAAATTTTAAGATATTTCATATTATAATAAAGTTAATTTTTAATAGATTATTAAAATGATTATTATAAAAAAGATGGATACTCAATATGACACCTTTTATTTTAATTAAAAATATATAATGGCTGAGGTTTGTTTTCCTCATCTTAATTTTGTTTTGGAATAAGGTTTGGATTAAAAATATAATGGTTGAGACTTTAATATGTTGTTTTAAATTTTGGGTTTGAAGTTAGAATGAAAATATACATCTTTTATAGATAGGCTTTTGTTTTTCTTGCTTTTCAATTTGAAAAAAATGCAAAATACCCGCGGTATTGTTTAAGTCCTTTTAGAAATGTTGATTGGAACAGAGTATACCCTGTGAAAAATGTTAAATTTTAATTTGTGTATATTATGCATCGAAATAAACTGAATGTGATGTTTTATACATATATCCAAATATGAGTTGAATGTATTAAAAATATCAAATTATGTAAATTCGATGTTCTTTACTCTTTTATATTTGAGAAGTTGTTGGTGAACCATTAAAAATATAAGGTCTGCTTATAATTAAGCCCGACCAAAACAAGTTTAGTGTAGGTGTGGGTCAAGTTTAACAGATGTGAATATTTTTGCGAGTCTTAATTGAAATTAAATACAAGTCATGTCAACTAATATTGCATTAAAAGATGATTCTATACTATCAATTAAATTTACAAACAAATATTTACCAAATAAAAAAAAGTTAGACGACAATCAAAAGTCATACCCGTCCACCGGACGGGTTTTGTCACTAGTATATATATATATATATATATATATATATATATATATATATATATATATATATATATGTATATATATATATATATATATATATATATATATATATATATATATATATATATATATATATATATATATATATATATATATATATATATATATATATATATATATATATATATATATATATATATATATATATATATATATATATATATGTATGTATATATATATATATATATATATATATATATGTATATATATATATATGTATATATATATATATATATATATATATATATATATATATATATATATATATATATATATATATATATATATATATATATATATATATATATATATATATATATACATATATATATATATATATATATATATATATATATATATATATATATATATATATATATATATATATACATATCTAAACCAAGTTGTGGATATTTATGATCCCAACAAAATGGTTGATATTCGTAGAAATGCTGATATTAGTTGATTGTGATATTAAAGACGAATTGGCGAGATTATATCTGATATCGATGTCATGACGATCTTTCTTTATAGAGTGGCGTTTGACAAAACCTTACCACCTGGAAAGGTGTCATCTGATTCGGTGTCACCCAATTCTTAAATTCAAGAATCGAAAGGGTGAATATTGCACTTGAGGCTGTCAATGGAACCATTACCCAAAAGCCTCATGCCACTAGTACCTTTCCGAGAAGTCTAATTGAATGTGTGAGTCATTTCATACTAGTGACTCATTTGATAACTATTGTTGTAAGAACTATAGGATTGGAAATTAAGTGTTGTTCATATCAAACGTTTATTGCCCTTTCAAGGTCTAAAACTAAGGTTGAAAGTATAGGAAAACGAGGTAGGATGCCGCATTGAGTATAAGTTGATTGAAACTTGAAAAAAACCTTAACTTGTATGGAATACGAGATTGCTAAGAGGAATGGTAAGTTATGTGATTGACTTATAAGGTTTTAGATGATTGTTGGTTCGTGTTAAGGGTTGTCCAATAACGAGGATGCCTAGTGTCAAAGAAATAAATTGAAGAAATCTTCTTCTGAAATTGGGACCGGTGGATCTTTCGGGACATGTGGAACACCTAATGACTCTTGTAGATTAGTATTCATTGTGGTATCTTTTATAAATCCCTAACTTAACTTAGACATCAGTTGGTAGGATGAGTTCTTGGAATTGTATGACATAGAGACGAGTAATGTGTTACGGTACAATTTTGACTTGTTTGTGATTAACAAAAAGACTACCTTTAATTGCTAAATCCTGCATGTATCGATGTTATCTATCTTTTCTTGCTTCTTCCTAATGCTCGCATTAGTGATGCAACCATTGAACAAGTACTCATCTCAATTTGAGTTACTTTGTGAATTATTCTTTTTGAGTGCCATCGAGGTCACGAACCTCATGATAAATTGGCTAAGCTCATTCCTATTATATTGTAGTTAGTTCTTGGTGAACAAATTTTCATCACTCTTTTGCAGATCACTCATTGTTTTTATAAGATAAAACAGTATTCCTTGAGAAAAATTGAATTTTCATCACCATAAGGATTATTTAAAGTGAGATTTATAAATAATCGTTATCGAAATGAAGTTGTTTATGAAACACCTTGGAAAACTTAAATGTTTCCATAACAAAGAAAATCTTTGTAAATTTATTTTTGATTCTTATTTAAGAATTAAGCATGAAAATGTTTTTATTATAAACATGATGATAAAATTTTGACGAACTGAGTATTGCATCGTTAATCTTGAAATTGTATATAGTACATACAATTTGGAAGGGACCATGCAAGGATGATTAGTAGTCACCATGAAATTATTAATAAACATTACATTTTCATTGTAATTGTGAAAGATTGAATTTTTATGAGATCTGTAAGAAGTGCAAAATTGGGACATATTGTTAGAAACACCTACATATGTGCCCGTACCATTTATTTTCTGAATCAAATTTAATCATCGATGGAAATTGTCTTATTTGACAATTGATATTCCCTTCTTGTCCAATTCTCTCGTGGTGAGATTCTTTGGAAAAGTATCTGATTACCGAGTGTTGATACCCAACTGGATGTATCGATGTTCCTATCATTTCTTTTGATTAGATTTCATTTGAATGACCTGGGAAACGATCCGAGGAGCTTTTGAATGCGTACTCAATTCATGAAAACATGGGATAAACTCATATTCGTTAATGTTTTCGTCTGTATCTGATTTGAAAATTCTCTCGCGTAAATTATGCGTTGAACTTACTCTTTTGATGTTAGTTAGGTCTCCAGATATCCTTGAATTTTTGAAGGATTACGAGTTATTATTAGTCTTTTAAGAAGTTCACATCTTATCAACGGTAATGAATCTGGAAAGTTGATAGTGCCAGTGGAATGGATTGATTGATTATGACATAATGTCGTTGTCTTAATTGATGGGAACTCTAGTAGAAATCCCCTAAAAGATAAGATGCTAATTATCAAAAGTGATCTAAATAATTCTTGATGAATGACCATATCCTGCATTTTGGCTTGAAATTATACCATGAATGGTTATAAACTGATCATAGATCTTGTAATCTAGAAATAACTTATAGTAAATTTATTAAAAGATGTTTCTGTTATCTAAAATTTTAGGAGGTATTTGCTAGTAAATTACCTAGACTTTCGCTATTGAGGCAAGTTGAATTTGGTATTGATTATATTCCCGGTGCTGCACCTGCGGCGTGTGCACTGTATGTCAGCACCATCTGAATCAAAAGAATTACCGTACAACTGAGAGAGTTGTCGGAGAAGGATTTTATTCTACCAAGCTCGTCATCATGAAGAGCTATTGTGTTATTATTCCTTATATTTATTGATTACCGTGAACTGAATAAATTGACAAATCAAAATTTATATCCATTACTCAAGATGGAAGATTCGTCCGATCATTTACAAGGTTTTGGTTTTAGCGTATGTTCTAAAGATTTGATCCACGACATGGTTATCATCAACTTCGCGTCCGTGAAAAAGATTATCTATTCCAATCACTACATTCAGAACTTGTAATGAACATTATGAGTTTCATGTTATGTCGTTTGGATTGACCAATGCACATGTAGCATTCATAAATTTTATGTGTCACGTGTGTAGGCTGTAATTTGATAAATTCATCCTTGTGATCATTAAGGACCATCTGTTTGTTTATAATAATAGGAAGGAGTTAATAATCATTTATAGACTGCCCTGAATTGGCCGAGCAATGAAAACCTGTACATGTGTATTGAACATATGATTTAAGGTTTGATCCTTTACATTATTTGACCGTGTGATTAATATATAACGGGATATATATTGACTCTTCAAAGATTAGAACCATTAAGGATTTGGGTTTTACCAAAAAGAAAGTGCAAATATGTTTTGACAAATGTTTTATCAAAGGAATTTTTAAGGGATTATTCCCTCATACCCAAATCATTTAACTAAACTCCTTTAGGGGTAAATGTTTGTGTATACCTCAAGACAACCTAAGAGGAATTGAGGAAACCATCTAAACAATGACTTGAAATTTGAAACGATAATTTTTGCTTGTCAACTAAGAAAATTTTGTCCAAAATATAAACAAAGAATTTTCAAACATTTATGAATCTTATTAATTATTTTATTATTTTCGATAAATCAACAAAGATCATGTTAACTGAATTCATATTTATTTTGAACATTTTTCTATAATTGGGCGAACTGAGAAATTAAAAATTCTTCACGTTTATATTTCATAAAAATTAAATATTTATTATTTAATTATTTGTAATGACTATCGACACTTTAGAAGTCGGATTGAGTAAAACTGATAAAAATGATAGTTGAGACGAAATTAAAAATTTAGAAAATATGAATAAAGAATTTCTGAGTGAATTGGGGTCATGATAATTACTTCATCAGGAAAGGTGAATGTAAATATTGACGCATTATGTAGAAAGGATAAAAAATCAATTAGGATGTGTTCCTTAATAATGACTGTGCAAAATAAGTTGCTGAGCAATTTAAAATATAGCCAATGCTTGTAAAAAGGATAATATAGATAATAAAAGGGGTTCGCGGCTAATGTGAACCATTAGTAATAAGAGCCGATGGCGTTAAATGATTAAAAGGCCACTTGTGGTTGCCTAAATATGGAGATTTAGAGATTTAGTCATGTTGGAATCTCATAAGTTTAAGTATTCTATTCATGTCATTTCTGATTTAAGTGTATCTTTAACTGAAGAAGTTGTATTGATGGCAAATTATGAAGGCAGACATCACCTCATACATTAGTAAACGTCTAACTATTGCAAAGGTCATCATCTGAATTTGATTCGATTTGGGTCATCGTCGACAGACTGACCAAATCTACTAATATCATTCCTGTTAATGATATATTCTCGATGAAGAAATTGACTCTTTGTATTTAAAAGAGTTGTGTAAACATAGTGTGCCTGTATCGATCATCTTTATCAAGATCCTCGCTTCGCATCAAATTTCTAGAGATTTGCTTAGAAGTCATTGGGAACGAACCTTGATGAGAGTACTATTAACCACCCCAATCAAAGGGACGAGGTAAAGTAACGATACAAAAAGCTAGAAGTGTTGTTTTATGCTTGAGTAATTGACCTTTGGTAATAAACCGTATAATCGTTTTCCTTTGTAGAGATTATCATTGATAATTATCGTATTAGGATCGAGATCGAATCTTGTGAGGATCTAAACATGAGAGTATATGTAAGCAGGAGTTGGGATGAAGACACCCGACATACACCCATTGTGAGTTGGACATGTCTTTTAGGTTTAAGGTTGCCTATGATGACAAACCTAACCTTACAAAATACCCGACCCGCAAGACCTGAATTGATTGTTGAAATTAGGATCTGATTATTGACTGTCGGTAGTGGGAAGAAGGTTATGTGAATATGAAGTGTAGATCTTGAAGTGCCAGATGGGTAGCGAAGTTATGCCAAAAAAAATTACTTTAGAAAAACGAATAGATGATCTGAAAGATCATGGGAATTAAGTCCCCGTTGTATGGGACCATTGAGATGGTGTAAAAAGTTGGTCTGAAGGGCATATAAGCTGGATCTACCCTAGGACTTCAAGGGCTGCGTAAATTATTATTCGTATATCTAACTTGATAAAATGTCTATCAAGTGAAAATCTGATTGCTTCTTAGGAAGTTTAGATCGGCGAAAAGTTGCATTCATCAAAAAACCCGTGAACATCATGGATAGAGAAAGTATGTCAACATTAAACCTGATCTTACTCCCGTAGTTATGTTTGATGAAACTCGCGTATTGTAATAAATTACACTTGTGAGAAAAGACCGAATGTGGAAGAAATACCCACATGGCTTTAACTCTATAAGAAGCGAGTAGTAACATAAATCGATCTTTGAGGACAAAGATCCTGTTTAGGGATAACTGCTGTGACAATCCGTCAATTTATGGTTGATATTTTATTCTCAAGTATTATTTAAAAACATTATTTTAATGTTATATTATGAACTCACTCATTTTTGGGAAGAAATTTGGATTTACGTCTCGAAGTAGCATCGACTACGTCTAAACCGGAGGATTCTACGTTACGTGCTTACGTTTACATACACCGTTTTTGGTGACAGTTTGACATTTCAGGAAAATAAGTTTATTCGTGAATATTATTTTGGAATTTAAATTTGTGTTGGTTCATAAACTCACAAATTTAAGAGAAGAGATTAGAACTTACATGAATAATTTAACGTCCTTTACGACTAAACCGGAAACCCTAGGTTTACGTATTTACGTTTTTGAACTCCCTTTTTGATGAGACAATTTTCATTAGATTCTTTTTGTGCCGTTGATTCATAATTTATAAAAACTTTTTTGGTAAAACGACCCGAGGGCATGCAAATCGAGGAAACTAGAATCGAGGAGTACCCGTAAATTAATAGGGATGAGATAAGTTTACACTTGCCCACCCCCATACATGTGGTGGCCAAAGCTTAACCAACACACCAAAATGTGTCAAGTATACAAACACACTAAGGACACTTGTCCTTAGTGCATGCACAAACCACTAAACTAACAAAACTAGCCAAGTTAAACTATCTACTCTCATTTCATACATGCAAGCAACACACAAACTCTCTTGGCTCCCTATGAACATCCCATATCACCCAAAAACACCCTATTAGATAAAAAATTCAACCATAAATCATATGTATAATTTACATATGATGAAAACCCATTAAAGTTATGAAGATTGGAGGTGATTTTAACAACTAAAAAGGAGTTTATATGGAGATCAAGGGCTGATTTTTAGAGGAGTCTACAAATACTTGGTGATACTAGAAGTGGTGTTGATATCTCATAAGATTGGTTACCCAAAACCAAGTCTTGTTCATCCAAAAACTCATCTTTTCATCACTTTGGTGGTACAGAGATTGTTCTTCCTATCCTTTTTGTTATTTTGAATATGTAATCTTGTATTTTCTTTATTTATGTATATATATATATATGTGATGATGAATGATGATAAAAAAATTGTGTGGGGATCATGTGTTGATAAACATGGTTAAAAAGATGGAAAACCATATGTAAAAAGGTTAAAACCTTGCTTAATAAGTTGGCTATATAAAAATAGTAACTAACCATATGATAAACTGATAAAATGGCAAAGTGGAATCAATATACAGTAAGTATTAGGTCTTGTACACATGTGAGAGTTGGCCATGCAATGGAATCATTATAATGAGTGAGATATGATCAAAATAAAATTAATGTATCAATCTCAATAGTCTGTTTTGTAAGGAATGTTAGGGATACCCAGACTTGGATTGAGCAGTAGCTAAAACTAAGTTTAACACATAATATGAATTTTATGTCATCCAAAAATGAGCTTCTACCTCCTTGTAGAACTCAAGATATGATAAAAATGGTGAAAGTGAAACTAAAAATCAGATTTTGGGAAATTAAAGTTTAATAGTATTATAATAGCACTCAAATAAATATAGTATAAAATGTAAATTAAAACCCCCTAACTTATATATTACATTTATATAAGTATGTACAATGATAAATAAATGAGACATTTTATAAAAATGGTAATTTGATAAGTTTTATAAGTCATAAAACTATAAACATGATGTTTACATCTTTTCGGCTAAAACCGTAAAATTAACGTTTTCGTCAATTAAAACTTAGACGGTCGGACCCGTCTGATGTAAACTTTTTATAACTCATATACTGATATATAAGTACCTATTACAAGTAAAAACTGATAAAACTCGAGCTTTATAACATACGGACATTAACGAGCCAAGTTAGCCTTATTGGACTATTAATCCAACTAATTTGGCTAAACACTAATGGACTTGCTTATTGGGATTAACCCACTTGGGCCCAACATGTAAGGTATAATACTGATATTAAAAGTGTAAAATGGACTAATATAATGTAATGGGCTTATAATGGGCTTAATGGGCCTTGATAAGTAGATAAGATGAACTAGTGAAACTAATATAAAAGTTACCAACACATAACACTATAATATGTATGAAGATATAAAATCCCACATGATCATCATCATACTCATTATATCATCATATATACATATCCATTGTTTTTATGAAGTCATGGGACAAGAGTCTAAGACCGAGTATTATTTGTCTAGGTTTCCGTGATTGAAGCACGTACCGTACATCCAAATCACCGATAACCGCCTTTCCCAATCAACGTGAGTTCATAGCCTAACTCTTTTAAATGTTTTTATGAAATGTTTTATAAACCCGCGAGGGAGATAACATGTTAGTTTTAATAAAATAGGACACCCGTTTTCCCGATTGTTTGTTTATTGATTTGGACCCGAATGATTGTATGACTCGATGAATAATTATATGACCCGATGTATGAGATAAAATGGATTATTAAAGTTAGGTTATGTCACTAAAAGTCCCATTAGTATGAATTGTGAACTACCTGGATTTGGTAGACGCTTATGCATATAATAGTACTATTTGGAGACGATCACCCATTTAGCGCCTTGACGGTTGATCCCCGTCGTGCCACATTGATTGGTAAGCGAATTTATGTATGAGAAGATTTCCATAGCGTGATTTTTGTGATGAAACACTAAATTAGATGGGCAAATTGAGTTTCGGGTTAGCTACCCGTTGTTTGTTGTAGTAAGGTAACAATGTCATGCGGCTTCTAATAATCCAAATAACGAAATACTGCTATACGCACTGAATTACAATATATTGCCTGACTAGCAATACGGGGTCTTATTATTGAAATTATTTTCGTGTTTGGTTTTTACATAACCATATTCATATAACTGCTTTTATTTAACTCTATACAACGTTATAAAACGTATTGTATGATGTTTTTACGACATTGGTTCATATAATTATTTTGAAGGCAAAAGCCTATATTATGATTTTTGATAAGGATTTGTATAAAATGACTTTGGCTATTTCATGGCCAATTAAAAAGATTTGTAAAAAATGATTTTCGGTAATAATTATATACCGATGATATATTGATCGTTTTATTAAACTCTATGAATTCACTCGGCGTTTTCGCTGATTTTTTCTTTTAACATGTTTTATCTCAGGTACTTGAAGGTAATTCTCGGGAAGACAACAAGAATTTATGGCCCACACTTAAATAGAAATTTCCATTCAAATGCTTTGTAAAACTTGTATGAAATACTATGACTTGGGACCTATGTAAATTTGATATTCATGAATGGAAAATGCTTTATTATTAAACAACGCGATTTTTATGCGTTGTCTATGATTTGAGTAATGTGCTATCCCATAACACCAACGACTCTTCCGCTGAACTAAAGTATGAATATTTGGGGTTGTTACATTTTTGATGTGCAAATCCGTTTTGCTCCCC
This sequence comes from Glebionis coronaria, assembly GCA_025667525.1. Lineage (NCBI taxonomy): Eukaryota > Viridiplantae > Streptophyta > Magnoliopsida > Asterales > Asteraceae > Glebionis > Glebionis coronaria. The sequence goes on along the minus strand of CM046880.1, from coordinate 187,296,226 downwards.
CTTAACATATGCCACGATATTCGAAAACATTTCGCACATGTCGGGATGAGCCATCACGTTAAGTCAAACCATTTTTGATAATTTCCCATATTAAATCACATTTTCTCCCCCATATTAAAAATATTAACCCAGACGATGTTTTTAATATCAATTGATTTAATGAAGTTTTAACAAAGGTTTTGGGAAGAAAAATGCAAGTCCATTTTATCTTCATGATACCAAATGTATGAGATATGATACCGATTTGTAAAACAATCACATATTCACCATATTAAAAAGAATTGACAAGGTTGGACCTGATTGATGAGAACATCATATGATAAGTTCACATGGTTGTTGTCAGAAAATGTTGGTCGCCTTGTCACGTCTTAAGTCATCTCTTGACACCACATGTACGATTGGTATTGTTGTCTTGACACCAATAGGTGAACTTGGCACGTTCGACATCAAAGATTCTGAAAGCTTGACAATTGCTCCCCCTTAATTGTTGACCCGTGTTCTATTGAAAGAGTTGTAGTCGCCGTTTGAGTAGTAGCATCGTCGAGTATATAGATACCAATTAACAAAAATTTTGGTTGTAGAGATGATCGCTTCATAAAAACAATATTTCTCTTGTTTTAACAAATAAATGCACTGATGCGTACATATATCCGTGTTAGACCAAGTTATAAAGTAAACTTGATCCCTTACAAGGTTTTAAAGTAAACCTTGCTCGAGAAAATTAATTCTCATTGTGAGCCAAAGCTTTCATAAGAAATACTTGGCTTTAATGTGAAAACCGGGTTGCAGTCAGAAATAACTACAAGCCATATAGGCATGTTTTACGAAATATTTACAACTTTTGTACGAACTCTATTTATGGCGCCGTGTCAATATTAATCAACATTTATAAGGCCGTAAATATTATCGTACCAAAAGACATGCCTTTGAAAAATAAAGTAAAAATATTTTTGGATTTTTATGAATTTTTCAATTTTTATGGTTTTTATATGGTTTTATATTTTTGTATTTTGCTTTTGTGGATAAAAATATAAACAATATATACAGATGATCACCAAGGATACGGAGAATAGTTTATCACCACTATTCTTTCGCTTCATCTGCCAGTTCCTTTAGAGTCTCAGGAGAGAAAGTTCTCATTCCTAGCTTGTCGGCCAAAAATTCCATTCGAGCACGATCTAAAGCCTTCGTGAAAATATCCGCCAATTGATACTCAGATCGGACAAAGTAAAGCTCGATCACTCAATTTTCCACTTGCTCCTTGATAAAGTGGTAGCGAATGTCAATATGCTTCGACCGGGAGAACTGAACATTTTTGTAGCATAAGGCATTTGCACTCTTGTTGTCGCAGTACATCGGAATTTTGTAGAAACCTAGACCATAGTCGGTTAATTGCGATCGCATCCAAAGAATTTGAGCACAGCAACCAGACATATCTATGTATTCTGCTTCCGTACTTGAAATTACAGCGCTTTTCTGCCTTTTCGATGCCCAACTGATTAATCGATCTCCTAGTAGTTGCAATGTTCCACTCGTGCTACGCCTTGTATGTTGACAACCCGCGTGATCCGCATTTGCATATGCCATAAGTGCAATCGAAGAGTCTTTCGAATACCAAATTCCCCGATTAATGGTTCCTTTAAGATACCGAAAGATACGTTTAACAGTAGCTAAGTGTAACTCAGTAGGCCGATTTTGATACCGAGCACACATGCATATAGAAAACTGAAGATCAGGTCGACTGGCTGTGATATACCGAAGGGTACCGATCATTCCCCGATAAAGTGTCGGATCAACGGCAACTCCATGTGGATCTGCATCAAGCTTAGTTCGTTCCACCATTGGAGTATCCACGGGGGTCGCAAGATTCCATATTATTTTTCTTAAGATATTCAAGGGCATACTTGGATTGATTGATAAAGATGCCTCTGGAACTCTGAGATATCTGAAGTCCTAAGAAGAATGATACCTTGCCCATCATTGACATCTTAAAATTGGAAGACATGAGTGTCCCAAACTCATCCGATAAGGTTTGGGTCGAGGCTGCAAATATAATATCATCAACATATATTTGTACCATAATCATATCTTTACCTCGTTTCTGAATGAACAGCGTGGGATCCACCTTTCCTTTAGCGAAGCCTTGCGTGATGAGGAATTGTGACAATATATCATACCATGCGCGTGGACCTTGCTTCAACCCATAGAGAGCCTTCTTAAGCTTGTACACATGATTAGGATATTTGGGATTCACAAAAGCATCCGGCTATTGAACATAGACCTCTTCCTTAATTTCACCATTTAGAAATGTCATCTTCACATCCATCTGATAGAAGATCATATTCATGTGGGCTGCATAAGCAAGGAATAGTCTGATAGCTTCCAAACGGGCAACAGGTGCAAAGGATTCCATAAAGTCGATGCCTAATAATTTCTTGTATCCACGAGCTACTCGTCGAGGTTTGTTCTTTAATATGCCGCCTAACTCATCGAGTTTCACCTTATATGTAAAATCCATGATTTTACCATGATTTTATGTAATGAAATTTCACCCATCAAATCTTGGAACACAAACTCATTAATTATATTTCTATAAGCCATGTGTGAACTTATCCAATGTGCACATATATTTCACATACATGCTTGCTATAATAAGTTGACTATGTAAGCTATGTACATAAAACAAGTAGTAAAAATGCATAACCAACATTTGATGAAACAACACTTAACAAAAATAGGAAGAGTATGCTACACCATGGGTATGTGGCCGTATATGTGTGTATGCATAGTATAGGTATCCCTAAACATTCTTGGACTAGCCCAAAGTTATGTATTCCTTATGCTCTAGCCCAACTCAAGCCCACACAAGCCCACCCTTTTCTTTGGATAGCCTTACACGGCACACACATGCATATGTAGAAGAAGAAGGGTTGTCTTGGAAAGGGAAGAGCTTACACTTGGCACAAATGTCCTTACCAAGGCAATCATGCCTTTTGCATTCTCTTTCCCTCTCTCATCTTTAAGCCGAAACACACACATTCCCATCTCTCCTACATGCAACCTCACTTCTCTCTTCATCCCTCTCTCTCAATATTTCGGCTATAAGCCACAAAACTCCAAAGTTGATTCATTAAATCAACTAAATCTTTGTCCCAACTTGATTACAAATCATTTGGTAGCATTATTTCTCTTGGAACCACTATAAACAAGCCCTAGCCAAATCTTTAAGGCCACGGCTTCATTTATATTAGGGTTTTCTTCATCATCTTAAGTAGATCTTATATCTCCTTGTTCATCTAGATCCTCTTTGGTACTTTTAGGCAAGAGAGGTATACACATCATAATCTTTCATTTCTTCATGCATGCATCTTCATACATCTATAAACACAAGTGAATAACATGTTAAATATCAAGATTTGGTAAGGCAATGGCCCTTATGGGTCACGACATATTTATACAAACCACGATCATGATTCAAAATCTTTTTAATAAGAAACTTATGACTTATGTGTTATGTGTTAAACTTGATTTAAAAACTATATGAAACCTTCTATAAATCTAAATATGGCATGGGTTACAAATCTTGTTTATGGGACTTTGGTTAACCAATAACCATAGATCTCATGAAAAGAACTTGTGAAACTTAAAAATCATGAAAACCATGACCTTAAAGGTCACGGCTAAAATGACTAAAGGCCATATGATTTGTCTACTAAGTTTTGAATAGTGGAATATGAAATGTTACATGTTAAATGAGCTATTAAAAATCATCAAAGTAACTTATGTGAATATATATAGCCGTGGGTTACATATGACCCTAAAATGGGTTAGATGTACATGCATGCTTATAAAAACCTAGATCTAATGATAAGTGTTAACCTAACATGGTATACATGAAATAAGCTAGTAGATCTAATGGGAATATTGGGACGAAACAATATAGCCATGGGCTATACATTGTTTCTTGGAATAATAGTAGCCTTGGAAACATGCATGTAACATAGATAATCATAATGTGTTTTTGTAAATATTTACAAGATTTAAAAACTAGTTAAAGTATTCATCTTGGAAATACCAAGATCTAAAAACATAGCCGTGAGCTATATATGTGGGTACATGGATCTAGGTTTGATTGTTAGGCCTAAACATATTGTATATCTTATTTTGAACTTGTGACTTATTTTCTTGATGTGTACGTAGTTAGATCTAATTTTGTAACACATATAAACTACATGCATCCTTAAAATAATACTTGACTTATCTTAATAAGCCAAAAATAATGTAGGCCGTGGGTTATAAGCTCCTACTAGGGCTTATGACTTACTTGTAACCTTATGACACACCTAGATCTAATTTGGTATAACACATAAAATGAATTTTTACGTTTTATTCATCTATTTAGATTGCAAACTAAATATTAATAAGCTCATAATAAGCTTATAAGAGTATCTTAAGTAAAAATATACATAAAATGTAAATTAATGTTAATCGACTAATTAAGTCCATGAAAATTTAACCCAAATCTGAAATGAACCCAATAAGCCCATTTTATAAGTTATAGTGACTTAAATGGACTTAGGATCACACTTAGGCCCATTTAACTAATTAAAAGGGACTTAAAAATGTATTAAGCCCAATAAATGATTTAAAGGCATATTTAAGTAAATTAGTGAACTTGAAGTATATTTAAGCCCACTAAAATAGCCCATTAGATGTTCAGCCCATTTAATGAGCCCATATAAAGTTTAAATGTTAAAATAAAAGTTTTTATAATAAAAATATAACTTATAAAAACTTTTTGGATGAAAATGACAATTTACAAAACTTAAGGACTAAAACTGTAAATTATAAAACTTGTTTTGATAAACTAGTAAGCACAAGGACTAGAAATGTAAATATCCAAAAGTATAGGGTTTAATAATTACTATCCGTGGCGAATTAAACCCTAGGGACCATTTTGGGAAGTTTCTAAAAGTTATTGTGTCATTTTAAAACCCTAAGGACTATTTTTGTAAATTGCCGAAACATAAAGAAGCCCTAAGGGCTGTTTTTGTAAATTTAGTAAAGTTACAAATCCTAGATATAACTAGGGGGACCAAATCTGCCATAAGCCAAAACTATAACAAGCCCTAGGTACTAAATATGTAAAATCTGAAAGTTAACTTGTTTAAAAATATGGAGCGACTAGTTTTGCCATGTTCTGAAACATTAACAAGCCCTAACTCTAAAATCCATTTTAATTATAATAAAACATAATTAAAAGTCTAGATCATAAGGATTAATGTATAAAACTTAAGTTTGAGATATATAAATTATTTCATAAATATTAAATAGTTTGTGAAAACTTTAGAGTTAAATAAAAATAATTTATTTTTATTTGTGAAATTCTTATTTATATTTGCTTTACAAGATAAAATATATAAACAAGATGAATGTGTGTTATTAATACATGTGCTCATATACTTTTAAGAAATAAAATTATATGAACATTAATGAAATTAAATGTTACCACGTAAATATATTATAATTAAATCCCTTATGTTTACTTAAATATAGAACTTGGTTATAAATTTAATTAGATGTTATTGATACAAGTACTATAAACATAAATTAATATTTTAAGTGAAACATTTTCTTTTATGTTTACTTAAATGTAAAACTTTATTGTAAGATTGAATGATTACTATAAATACATGTATGCTAACTAATATTAATAGTTAAACATTTGATGTGAACTTAGAAATGAAACTTATATAAATAAGTTAAATGAATAATGATGCTACTTGAACTATGGTTATTTAGATAAATACCATAGTATGAATGAACTGAATAAAATCCGTATAAGCATACATATATGTTCTTTGTACTATCTATTAAGACTGTACTATCTGATTAGGCATAACTTTAGTGTGAGCTTTAATTGGATATCCGTGTTAAACAAGCAATTGCCAACTCCCAGGTGAATTTACAGCCCCATATAAACTTTGATAAAACTTTCCCTTTTGGGAAAGAAAATATGCAAACATATATTGGACATAACTGAATTGTATAAACTTGATTATGATTGATTATTGTTGAAACTGTTAAATTTTTGTAAATCGCCCGAATGTTATAAATAGATCTATTAGGGATTGACCATCCCAGTCTGGGTGAGTCATGCTCATTGTGCCTTGGCCGGGACAACAGACGTATACCATGTTGGAACTGGAATGGGTGTCTTTTTGTAAGACACTACGTCCTCATCTGTTGAGGATTATGGGGTTAAGCTTCAGTTTCTAATAATAAACAAATGTTATTTACATTTTAGTAAGAATGTTTTGTGCGTTATTACTTCTATGATTATTGTATGTCCAAACTAATTAATTGTTAAAATTTGTAAATTCACCAACTTTATGTTGACCCCCGTTAGTATGTTTTTCACAGGAATATGATGTTAGTACGTGGTGTGTGCATGGTCTCCAGCATCTTAGAGATCTGCATCATAGGACTCGTCAGGGGTTCTATTTGGGAAACGAAAACAATCACCTACTGTCTTGTTTAAAACAATTTTTATTTATTTGTTTGAATAAACATGTAATCTGATTTGACTAAGTTTTTATCTTATGCTCTATGGACTATATGCTATCGATCCACCCTTGTGACATCTCCGTGGATATTTCCGCATATTTTGACCCTACCCGGGGTGTCACAGAGAATGGTATCAGAACATTAGTTATAGAGAACCAGATAAATTTTTATATAAAATAAAAATAAAATGATTTTTCTTTTATTTAAAACTGGACTATAACTTATAAAAATCTTTTTGGGATTTTAATTTAGGACCGTATTAGTTAAGCATATAGATCTTAGGGCATTTTATGCTATGTGAACTAATTGTATATATATATATATATATATATATATATGTTTACTAAACTTGATTATTAATACTGTTTAGTGAGGTATTGCTATATGTTAGACGTGCTAAACTTGAAAATTTTACACTACATAGTAAAATACTGAAATGAGAATATGAGTAATATTAAACTAAACTTCACACTTACTAATTGATAAATGAACTACTTACATGATAATACATATATATGTATAAGTATAAATATTTGTAACCTTAAAACATTATAATAATTGTTTAAAAAGGGATATATTTCATAAAGCATGTAATCTAAATAATATTGTTCTTTGTTTGTAAGCTTATACTCACTTCAAACTTAAAATAATACTATTTCAGAGCATCATGACTCCGCCTACTACATCCACGACTCTTCTACCCAGAGTAGCTCCTACTCCAGTTGTTTGTTCATCCCCACGATCGACGTAGTGTGGATGGTTGTCAGCCTCAGCTTCTGAGGATGACCCAGCCACCAAAGCTGTACTCCCAGAGGACCCTTTTTCTATCTCAGCATCAGCCACACCGGCCCCAACCTCTATGAAGGAGGACGGGGTCCCTTCTAGCATACCATCTTCCATGCCTCTGTCCTTTTCATCAGGCTATTTCTCTGGACCCGCACCCGTCTCCACTTATGAGACCGGGGATGGCTCCGGGGCAGGACGTGTCGATTCCGTCCAGGCCCAGATCTCCGCATTGGCTGCATGCTACGAGCAAAAGATATTCGACCTCCGCAGCCAGTTGACAGTCAGTCAACAGGGCCACGCCGTCATCTATGAGCGTATCGACATTCTTTTCCGCACTATGAGGGGAGATTCCCAGACTGCTAAGGGCATCCAGGCTAGGACGGACGAGGCGCTGAAATGGTTATTGGATGAGAACTATCGCCTCCACCAGCGCATTCAGGTCATGGAGGGTCTGCAGCATCAGACCCATTCTGCCATTGCCACTCAGGAGTAATCACTATCCATCTTCTTTTATCTCGCCATTGTCCGGCATGATGGGGTTACTGGGGAGATGGCTTATCTCCGAGGGTTCGTCGATAGGCTCCGGAATTAGCTACTGTCTGCACTCCGTACGCTCAAGGAGACCCGAACGACAGTTCGGACTTTGTGGAACACCAGGAAAAATTCTGCAACCCCACCAGCTCCATCTGCACCGTCAGCCCCGACATCTTCTAGTTGACCATCCAGGCAGGATTAGTATAGATGTACTAGACTTCTTGTACATCCTGATAAGCTCGCAGGTTACATCCCGGCTATCATGATATAGGGCCTTTGTACTTTTATCTCTTTTTCCGTTTTTTGTGATGTAATCCCGTACTTTATCCTTCCTTTTTCTTTGGGCATGTATTTTGGATATGATGTACTTAAGACAATATGTACCACTACCCGGAGCAAGGCTAGCTAAACCTTGTTCCGGATTTGATATGCTCGATGAATGTTTAAAATTCCCTACGGAACTTTGCATGAAATCGCTCTCTTATGTTATATCTGTTGTGCAATGTATTATATTATGAAATCCTGACAGGTTATCCAAATTTAATATGAATTTTATGCATGAAATCATTCTCTTTCAAATAATATAAAAACTGCACTAACGATTGAATTAATAATCTCATTTTGTGTATGATTATAGACAAATGGTGATTTCACAATCGAACCCCAATAATGCAATTGTCTCCAATACCGCTAATACCGAAGTACATGAAGCTACTCATAATGTTAACGCTGCTCAACTCCGGGAGATGATTGGTGAAGGCATTTCGGCAGCCATGGCAGCCAGAGACGCTAATGTGGGCGATGACCCAAACCCCAACATAAAAAGAAACAACTTCAACAGGGGTTGTTCGTACCCCGACTTCTTGAAACGCAAACCCTCATACTACCGAGGAAGAGAAGGAGTTGTTTAACTAATGCAATGGTTTGAAAGAATAGAGACAATTTTCCGCATCAGCGATTGTGCTGACGAGAACAGAGTTAAGTATGCTACATGCACTCTACTCGATAGCGCCCTTACTTGGTGGAACTCTGTGGTCACCACCCTTGGACATGCCGCTACTTATACTCTCACTTGGGCCAACCTCAAGGAAAGAATGACTGAGAAGTACTGTCCCAGAGGAGAAATGAAGAAGTTGGAAGTCGAGTTGTGGGATCTCAAGTGTAATAACAATGATATCATTTGGTACAACCAAAGATTTCAAGAGTTAAGCTTGATGTGCACCAGAATGTTTCCTCTAAGGAGTGACAAGATTGAAAAGTATTTCAGCGGACTCCCTGACAACATTCATGACAGTGTGCTAGCTTCACGACCCACCACTGTTGAAGGTGCCATGGAATTTGCGACTGAGCTGATCAACAAGCGAGCCAGCAATCTGTCCGAGAGGCAAATAGACAACAAGAGGAAATCCGATGAAAACTCTCGTAGCCAGCACCAGCAGCCTTCCAAAAAGCATAATGTTGGGCAAGCAGATGACACTACCCCCACAACCCGCACCAAGAACTACTCAGGGACAAAGCCCAAGTGTTCGAAGTGCAAATACCATCATGTTGCTGGAGGACAATGTCAAGGACGCTACATGCGGCCAACAAGGCCATTTTGCTCGCGATTGTCCAACCAATGTTGCTACCCCATGTCGACCCAACACCAATCCTGGAAACAGCAACAAGGGCAAGTTCAAAGCACGAGGGAGTGGAAGTGGGCAACAAGGAAACCGAAACCCCACTGGCGGGAGCAGTAGCAGGCCGAAGAAAGCTGTGGTATGTTACGAGTGTGGAACCCCTGGGCACATGAGACCTGATTGTCCCAAGAGGGCCAACCAGAAGAAGGACGACAAGGGAACTCCTTCGCAAGTGTACATGGCTAGCAATTCCCCCAAAAAACCCAGGCTCCAGCATCGTACCTGGTATGTTCTTACTAAACCAGTGATATACATCTATCTTGTCTGATACATGTGTAGACCAAAGCACTACAATTGCTGAATTTAGTAAGGTAATGGAAATCCCTCCGATAGTTCTAGGCTCCTATTATACTATGGAATAGTCGATGAAAAAGTTATGATTGTTAAACACCATCATTCGAGGTTGATCCTTAAAACTTTTCAAATCGCCGTTTTACATCAATCAGATCCTAGAAAGCGCTGATAGCTTTGAGGTCGTTATTAGCACAAATTGACTAACAAGTATCATGCGACTATCCTATATAGCCAAACATGGGTTTGTGTACCTTGGTGAGATGAAACCTTGATTATACTGGGGATCCATAACCCCCATATAGTTAACACTAGATTTAGTGTCATCTCTAGCACCAACGGGCCAGAGAATACTTGGTCCGAGAATATCCCATTTCCCTAACTTGTTTTTTCCTTGCCTAAACCTGGAAGACACATCCAACTCATAATTGGTGTATTTTGTAGGGTTACTCCCGCCACCTAGACAACCCTAAACCTGAAAGGCACATCCAACTCACAATGGGTGTACCTTGGAGGGCTACATTCGACATCCCCCGTAAGGAGATGTTGAATGTCCTATATTTTTGGATGCTCCTCTTTCCTCTTCGGGTCCAGTTAGTTCGACAATACCATCATCCATTAGACGCTGGGAGATGAGAATTCCTCTCTTTAGAAGTTAGAATTTGTACAAATTTTGAACCAGTAATAGTGAATGTATGACCCTTGTTACGACACCATGCAAGGCGCACACTTCTTTATTCTTGGTATCTTCTTTTATTTCCACCATTTGAGGTACTTCTTTTATGCGCCCCTCTTACGCAGCCTCACGGCAAAAGAAGCAGATTCTTTGCAACTTCTTACGCAAACGCCATCGACAACAATCTTAACATCTTTGTTGGGTAGAAACTTTAGTACCATTGATGTAGTGGTTTTACTACTCTTTAGGAAAAGAGAGAAAAAGTGGCAAGTATTAAGTGTCGGTTTAGGAAAACCAAGCACTAATGACCCTTAGTGGGGATCGTTCTCAAGGAGGCTTAGGAGTTGTTTCTTTTTGACTTAATGGCCTCTTAGTTAAAGAATTCGGTCCCACTATCTAATATATTGGCGTTTCTTTTTTTTTGCTTTTCTCTTAAATTGTCTGGTTAGATAGAGGCCCATTTTTCTACTCCTCCCAACTCAGAGCTTTATATCTTTCCCTCAAATTCACTTTTCTCATTTTTGCCCTTTACTTTATTTCTTATTTTATCCATTTTCCCAAATCTAATACCACCATCTCTCTACTTCAAGATAGATCCACCATTACTTTGTAAACACCGCCAGTCATCATCACGATATCTACACAGCCAATCTTTATATGGCTAATTTGCGTGACAAAATTGTTGATCGGCTGTAACAGGTTACTAGTGTTTTTTGAACATCAATCAGGTTATTGGTGATGTACTGATGTGTAATATTATTAGATCAAACTTCATGATGTGTAATATTATTACTACTATATGAAACTTTAGTTATTAATGGTTAATGTATATTGTTATTACTGTTGATATTTAGTGCTAGAAAATTATAACAGGTTCATGTTAAATTTTAATAAAAGGGCAAAATCGCCATTTTTAATGAAGAGATACTCTAACATTTCATAAAAAGAAACAACATCTGTGGATAAAAACTTTTATGCAAAAGGCCCACATATATCAAGAAGGGTTCCTTCACCAGCCATCACTTATTCTAAAAAAAAAGAAACAGCACCTTAGTGTGTGTGTAATGAATTGATTATCTTTGTGATTATATTTTTGAGAAAGAAAACTAGAAATGGTGTAAGAAGAGAATGACGGTTACGAAGACGGATTAAACTAAGACGAAAAAGGTATACACGTAAAACCGTAAAAAGCACCAAAATTAAAATTTTACTCTAAAAATTACCAAAAATCACTAAAAATCCACTAAAATATTCTAAGGGTTTACGAAAAATCCAAACTTGCTAAAACCTTTTAATTAATTAAATATTAGCTTTTTAATGCTAATTAAAGCCCTAAAAATCACTATTAACTAATAAAAAGTCCAAATCAAGTTCTTAAAGTTTGAAAACCTTTTAAATAACCTAATTAAGCTAAAAAGTATTTTTCAAAATTTTAAAGCCAATAAAAACTATTTTTAAACAATTAAAAACTATTAAAAACTATAAAAACTTAAACTAATTCTAGAAAATAATTAAAAGACTCTAAAAATATTTGGAAAGTTGCAAAATTCCTAATTAAGTATTTAGAACCTAGGAAAAATGTAAAACTTAGAAAATCAGACTTTTAATTTTTAACAATAAAATAATATTAAAATATTATTAAAAATCCAAAAATCATAAAAAATTCTAAAAAAGTTACAAACTAGCTTAATTTAACCTAAATAACTCAGAAATGAACTTGAAATTACCTAAATACCCTTAATGGGCCTAGAAAATAGGCTAAACCCAAAACAGATCCTTAATGGGCCAAATTTGAGCCCAAAATGAAAAAGTGGCCCAAATAAGCCTAAAAAGCACTACTTGACTCAAAATTTGATTTTAAACAACTTTTTCCAAAGGCCCAAAAGCTGAAAGTGTGAAATAAGCTAGCTTATACCAAACAGCCTATTCTTAATGGGCTTTTTGGCCCATTAAGCTATAAGCTAATGCCATAAGCTCAAATTAGACACACAAGCTTATTTTGTCCTAAATAAGACTTTTGTAAAAAGAAATTTGAAATAAGCCCAAGGAATAAGCCTGAAAATGCAATAAGCAATCTATAGAAAACGACAAAATAGTCGTTTTTGAGTTCTAGGCCACCCCAATAGCTGATTCAAGTTTCTAAAGCTTTTAAATGACTTAATTAAGCAAAATCAACAAAAAGTTTTCAAATAAGCAGACTCAATAAGTTGGAAAAAGCACATAAGCACTTATGAAAAAGTCAAATAAGTTGGTTTTCTAGCAAAAAGTCAAAGTCAGAGTCCAATAAGCTCCAGTCTAATCAAATGGGTCAAATAATGAAGATCTATCACAAAAATAAGTTGTTGCAGGTCTGGATAAGCTAAAATAGCTTATTGATAAGCTGAGTACAAATTAGCACTAGCAGGGGCTAGTTTTGGGTGTTGAGCAGTGGAAACTTTTCCTACTGCTTGACTTGTGGACCTTTTTGTCTTTAGTGAACTTTTTGGAGATTCAGATTTCACAAAGGCACCCAAATGATCTTTGGATCATAAGGAGTCAATACAAACAAAGAAATCACAACAAGTAACAGCCAATTTGTACAGTTAATTCAAACAAGCACCAGATCTAGCACAGACTTAGAACAATAAGCAGTTTAGGTTCAATAAGCACTTAGAGCAATATTCAGCCAGCCAAACTCAACCAAATGCATACACAAGCTATTATAAACTCAAATGAACAAGTCTAAACAGGTTTCATGCAATGATTCAAAGTTTTAAGCAAGATTCAAGCAAGATTAAGTTACTGATGAACACTAACACATGCAGTTTTCACTTTGCTGATGTATTTGACCAACAAGCCAGATTCAAACACTCAAATCTATCAAGTATGTTATAATAATGATGTTTTAACAACTTTTAACCCTAAGCATGCATAAACTCTAGGTTTTCCCAAAATCTTAGGTCAAAAACAGTCAAACTCAACAAGTTATAGCAGATTATCCAAGGTTTCAAACTCAGAAACTTGCAGCAAAACACTCTCAACCAAGCATATATCAGATACCAAGAACAAATACACACTTCTAACAACACAATAACACTTTTCAATCTCAAACAGGTAATCCCAAACACCCCTTTAACTTTTCAAAACCAAGTTTTTCAAATCAAAAGTGAGATTTAAGACCACCCAAGCCCAAATTAACACAACAATAGCTAAGATAAACAGATTCAAGCAGTTTTAAGCCACAAAATACACAAGAACATAGGCAACACTCAAATATCACAAATATCCAAAATATTTTCAGATTTTGAGATTAAGGATGTGTACCTCATGGATGTACATCCACACCCACGAATTTTGAGCTTATGTACTAGCAAGAACAAGTACAAGCTTCCACAAACAACCCTGCTAAGATTCAACAAAGTTAAAGGCAAAATTATCAAAACAGATATATGAAAACTTCTTGATAAATGCAACTCTTGTCCTCCACACTTGATTATCCCCAAGTTATAAGCTTCACCACACCTTGATAACACAATATCAGGATGCTATGATCAGCCCTATAGCCCAAGAATTCCAAGATAGACCAAGAACTTAACAAAATATCAAGAAAATGTGGAAAATGAGCAAACTTTTGCACACTCCTCTTTTGAAAACAGGTTTTTGATTCAAGAAATAAGAAACAAAGAACAATAGTAAACAGATTATAACAATGGCACTTGAGCTTTCTTCACAAAATTCATACACATTTCATTAAGACTGAAAATGAGCTTTACAAATTTGTAAACAAGGAAAATTCAAGAGCAGGTGAAATGTAAAGTCTAAATGCCTTTATATAGGCTACAAGAGTGACTACAAACCCTAAAAAACGTGAACCCTAAAGCTGTGATCTCCCAAATTTGCCCTTGTGAATTTTTGAAAACTTGAGGATCATGTGACTCTTCCTTGTTTGTTTGTGGAGCTGGCAATGTACAATTGCATCCAGTGGCTTAGAGTAAGCTTAAAAGATAAGCAGCTTTGTGGATGGTTGGATTGCTGACATTGTTTTGGCGTCTTCTTCATTTTTGTAGCAAGGGAGGTCCCCATGTAGCATGTGGGGTGGTGTGGTGGTAAAAGTTAAGGTTGGGTTTTGATTAAGTCACCATTAATCATAAATCTGGAAACAATTAGAGCTCAATTACAAGTAATTAAGGAATGCCTAATTTTATCAAGAACATGAAGAACAGGTTGTTTGATCTGTTTTGAGGTTTAAAAATGTGTTAGGCGCGTTATTTAAACTAATCAGTTAAGATTAGTTAATAAATGGGGTGAGTGGGATCTGATGTGGAGGAGTGGAGTGTTGTGATTGGTTGAAGTGGTGAGTCGGGTGAGGTGGCAGCATGTGGTTGGTTAAGGTTAGTTTGGCTGTCTCCCAAGAATAACCCTCCTTTCTCTTCTTCTCTTGTCTTTTCAATAAAACTTGCTATCAACGCCAAAATCCTTTATAACAACTTTTGTTTTTTCACACTTTTGCCCCAAAATGTTTTATAAAGTGAATTCAGGGGTATTTCTTGCCATGTTGTGATTCTTGAAGGCTGTTTTGGCATTTTCTTGATGGATTATGGTCTAACTTGTATGATTGGCATTTTGGAGGACTGAAATTTCCAAATCTTCATTTATGAGGGACCATTCTTGCCAAATGTTGAAAGTCAAGGGTCCTTTTGGTAATTTTGGGATTTTCAAAGGACTAAACTTGTAATTTATTGTACTTTGAAGGGACTTCATGATATATTTGACTTTGGGAGGATAATGGTTGACAATTTAGCTTTTGTTGAGGGGCTAAACTTGTCAAATTTTCAAAGTGGAGGGCCCTTTTTGTAATTTTGACAAACTTTAGGGACCAAACTTGTAATTATGAGGATACAAGGGTATAAAGTGTAAATTCTTTTATATTGGAGGACCCTTCTTCACAAGTCTTCAAATCTTTAAGGGTTTTTCTTGGGAAAGTCTTCATTAGGGCTTGGTTCATTGTGTGGCTTCGTTTCCCGTGTTCGTTTTTTGCATGATTCTTGTGATCTTTTGTCATTTTCTCAATATCCGTACCTAAAATATACAAGCAACAATCACAAGCATATATATGGGTATTTTGATGAATATTTAATACATTTTAAGCCCTTTTTGGACGATGAGACTATGTATAAAAGCAGTCTCATCACTCCCCGTACTAAACCATTGCCGTGCCCTCACGCAATGCTAGAATAAAGTATCGTAGCATCTCCAAAATTCATTTTTTTTTCACTTTTATTGAACGATAAACTAGCTACACTACTACTATTGCTACTACTTGCGTTTTAGACATAATGTATGATTTTCATCGCAAAAGACGTTTAGGTTCATAGAATAAGAACACGTGAATGGCTTCGTTAGAAATAATTTCATCGTCCTCTATTTTCCACCCCAATTCTATGCCAAGCGTGCAACGAGATCATTGTCATTATAAGTTAGTAATTCCTAACACTACTCATATGCCCTAATCACGTACTTATCCTCCCTTTTTCCTAAGTTGTATCTCTTATATTTTATTTTGTCTGAATGTTTCAAGAAGATACATTGTTTGACTTATGCGATAATAGAGATTTAGGTCTAAAAATAGAGTCCTAACGGTGTAACCAAGACCATCAAATCAATAACCCCTCCTAATAGACAACGATGTCAAAAATTTAAGTCAACAAGAAGGATCGATAAACACGGTTTTATAATGGTTTTGAACATGAGACTTATTACCAAGACTTTTATACGCCCCCCTAACGGAAGGCCTTATTATCTTTGGTTTACCTCCATCTTTTATTCAACTTCGCCATGAAGCTTTTATTATGACTTCGGTCTTGCCTTGCCTTTTATTATCCACCTCATCGGTTAGTTTTATTAGCCAAAGACGTATGTCCTCACGCTAAGGCAAATTTTGGATCTTTAAAGCTACGAAGATTAAGGCTTGATTCACTTTCAATTTTGCATAGATTTTTCGGCCTTGTGGGGCATCAAATTGTTTGCTTGATTTAGGTGAGCACTTGAAATCTTATTATTGGGTGAAGCTTTTGATTATTCGGGTGCCAATACTTCAAAACCGTGACGCTGGCGATACCTTAATATCTTCCAATTTAATTACACGGAAGCTACTAGAAAAGACTAGAACCCAACAATCCCAACTATACCGCTAAGTCAATATTTATTAAGCAAAAAATATTTACATGCGAAGGGAGAATAAGAAAACAACGAGAACACATGAGTTTTGAAAGAATACGAGTACTCTACGTTTAGCATAGTAACTTATAATTAACCTTATCATTTCTCGTCCTCATTTAAGAGACTTGGCCTAATGTGAAGTTAAGGAATCAAAGCTAATGTGCTCAACACGCACGGTCGAGTAAAAAATTACTCTTATTCTCGCCATCGGAAAACCTACATTCGTGTCTTCAAACACTTATAAAACATGAGGAAATTTTTAAAGTTTGGCCATTTTTAGCCTTATTTTGCAACAAAACGATTAACAAAAAGATAGCCTTTGGAAAGCGTGAAGTTTAGCAAGGCAAGAATATATTCACCCACCATACTAAAGTTAAACATTTTCCTTAATGTTTCGAGTCTAGGGGTGCAAAACACCCCCATACTAGATATGTAGTCGAATTCTTAATCTAGCATGGATAGGGTGGAACCATTAAATTTAAAGCCGTTTATGAAGTGTGCTATAAACCTAAGGTTAGAACATCAAAAGGATATATCATGGATATTGAGAAAGTCTTCAAAGGAAACGATCGAGTGCTCCCATAAAACGAACACGAGAGGCTCCAATCGTGAAGATCATGATCATCTAAAGTACACAATTCACAAACCACCACAGAACAAAGGTTGGAAGGGCACAAATCCCCACACGTTACTACATTAGAAAGCGATAATATGTACATAGGATAAGCATGGGACTTCCCCACGAGGCACCTCGTTTTTGATTACCGAGTCATGAGCTCGACTCAATCCCCTCAATACTAATTATCATTGGGGAAGGTGACTTGGTCGAGGTAGTTCAAGGATGGAACTTCCCCGCCAAAGTAGTGCTTCAACCTATGTCCATTCACCTTGAAATTGGGGCCATCATTTTGAGCTAGCTCGATGGTCCCATATGGAAGATGTTGGGTCACGGTGAATGGACCGGACCAACGGGATTTCAACTTACTAGAAAAGATTTTCAATCGAGAGTTAAAAAGCAAAACTTGATCCCCAATGTTAAAAACCCGGTTTTTAATTTTTGAATCATGCAACTTTTTGGTCTTTTCTTTATAAATCAATGAATTTTCATAAGCAATGTCCCTCAATTCATCCAATTCATTTAATTTCATTTTCCGGTGTTTTCCCGCGGTCTCCATGCCATCATTACAATGCTTTAGGGCCCAATAAGCCTTGTGTTCTAATTCGATTGGAAAATGACAATTTTTCCCATACACAAGCTTATAGGGAGTGCACCCAATGGGCGTCTTATGAGCGGTCCTAAAGGCCCATAAAGCATCGTTCAACTTATCCGACCAAGATTGTCGGTTTTCCCCAACGGATCTATCCAAGATCATCTTCAACGCTCGGTTTGAAACCTCGACTTGCCCACTCGTTTGTGGGTGATAAGCCGTAGAAAGCCGATGTGTAACCCCATATTTCCTTAGGACCCTTTCGAATTGGTCGTTACAAAAATGGGTTCCAGGATCGCTTATGATCGCACGAGGGGTTCCAAACCGAGAGAAACAAGCTTTTCAAAAACTTGACTACCACACGAGCATCATTGGTGGGCAAAGCCTTAGCTTCCACCCACTTAGATAGGTAGTCAACCGAAACGAGGATATACTTATTACCCCAAGATGATGGGAACGGCCCCATAAAGTCTATACCCTAAACGTGAAAGATCTCACACACTTGGATGATGTTTTGTGGCATTTCATCTTTTTGTGAGGCTTTTCCTTGTCGTTGGCATGAGTCACACGACTTCACAAGATCTTGTGCATCTTGGTAAATAGTAGGCCAAAAGAATCCGGCATCAAACACCTTCTTAGCCGTGAGATTAGCACCGTGGTGACCACCCGTGGGTCCCTCATGGCAAGCTCTAAGGATATTAGAAGCTTCGGTGCCAAATACACAACGTCGAATGATTTGATCCGCACAAGTTCGAAACAAGTAAGGGTCGTTCCAAAAGTAGAACTTGACGTCACAAAAGAATTTTCGTTTTTCTTGAGTCGTCATACCCTTGATGATGAAGTTACCCGCATGGTAATTTGCAAAGTCCGCAAACCATGGGGTGGAAGAATCAAGCTTAGAATTCACTATACCAAGTGTCTCGAGCGGAAATGTTTCGGTGATTTCCTTGAGCTCGTAAACACTTTCGTGAGGATCTTCCTAACGAGAAAGATGATCGGCCGCTAGATTCTCGGCTCCTTTTTTGTCAACAATTTTGTGGTCAAATTCTTGAAGGAGAAGAATCCAACGAAGTAATCTCGGCTTTGCATCTTGTTTAGCCATAAGATACTTGATAGCCGAATGATCCGTATACACTATGCATTTCGTCAAGACGAGATAAGGTCGGAATTTCTCAAATGCATACACCACGGCAAGGAACTCCTTCTCCGTTGTAGTGTATTTAAGTTGAGCCTCGGTCATCATCTTGCTAGCATAGTGAATAGGCAATAAGTGCTTTTCATGACGTTACCCCAATACGGCCTCAATAGCGTAATCACTAGCATCACACATGAGCTCAAAGGGGAGGTTCCAATTGGGAGCAACAAGAATGGGAGCTTCGGTAAGTTTCCTATTAAGGATTTCAAAGACTCGTACACAATCTTCGTCAAAGACAAAACGTGCCTCTTTTTCAAGAAGATGTGTAATGGGTCGAGAGATCTTTGAAAAATCTTTGATGAATCGACGATAAAAGCCCACGTGGCCTAGGAAACTCCTAACTCCCTTAACGGTTTTGGGATGAGGTAATTTGGCGATGACGTCTACCTTAGCTTGATCTACCTCAATCCCCGCTTTCAAGACCTTGTGCCCTAAGACGATTCCACTTTTAACCATAAAATGACACTTTTCCCAGTTGAGCACAAGGTTGGTTTCCTCACAAGGCTTCAACATTCTCTCAAGATTCGACAAACACGAAGGGAAAGAATTACCAAACACGAAAAAGTCATCCATGAAAACTTCCATCGTCTTCTCGATCATATCATGAAAAATAGCCATCATGCACCTTTGAAAGGTTCTCGGTGCATTGCAAAGTCCGAATGGCATTCTACGATAGGCAAACGTTCCATATGGACACGTAAATGTAGGTTTTTCTTGATCACGAGGATCGATGGGGATATGGAAATAACCGGAAAAACCATCTAAAAAGCAATAGAAATCGTTTCCCGCAAGACGCTCCAACATTTGGTCCATGAAGGGCAAAGGAAAATGGTCTTTTCGAGTGGCTTCATTCAACTTACGATAGTCAATCCACACTCTCCATCCGGTCATGAGTCTAGGGGAATTAACTCGTTGGCATCGTTTGGCACAACGTTCATTCCTCCCTTTTTAGGGACACAATGAATAGGACTCACCCAAGGGCTATCGGAAATAGGATAAATCATTCCCTCTTCAAGGAGTTTAAGGACCTCCTTTTTGATGACGTCGTGAATTTTGGGGTTCACCCTCCTTTGACATTGGATTGCGGGCTTGTAATCCTCCTCCATTAAGATTTTGTGGGTACAAAATTTAGGATCGATCCCCTTAATGTCGGATAACTTCCACGCAATTGCCCCTTTGTGATCCTTTAGAACATCGACAAGTGCGGTTTTTTCATCATTCGAAAGTTCCTTCGCAATAATAACCAGCAACTTATCGCCCTCCTCCAAATAGACATACTCGAGGTGAGGAGGTAAATCTTTCAACTCGAGGATAGGTGGTTCCTCAAGTGAAGATTTGGGCTCGATACTCATAACCTCCTCGGGTGGAGGAAATGGGAAATCGTTAAGAAAATCCTTGATAATCGAGAAGTCCTCATCGTTGTCGAGGTCTTCGTTACAAGTACGTAGAACATCGAATTCTTCCAACGTAAAACCACCACCTTCAAAGGGCGTGAAGGTTGGTGTCGAATTATCAAGAATTGAATCTAACATAGTGGGATTGCCACTAGTTTCATTATCACTAAAACCTAAAACTTCTTGTGAAAATTCCTCGCAAACCACGTCAATCATATCAACGAGGTTTATGGTTGCAACGGAATAATCATGAGAAATCTGAGAATTTTGAGTTGCGTTTATAACATGTTCCTCGTCGTTGAAACGTAAGGTGATCTTTCTAGCATGAACATCGATCAAAGCCATAGACATATCTAAAAACGAACGACCTAAAATGAGAGGAACTTGAGGATCCGTGGGAATATCAACAACGATAAAGTCTACGGGATAGTAGAACTTTCCTATTTTCACAAAAACGTCTTCCGCCAATCCACATGCGGGAATCGTGGAATGGTCAGCCAACTCGATAGACATTAGTGAAGGAGTAAGATTAGGAAGATTGAGTGACTTGAAGATTGCAAGTGGCATCAAGTTAATGCTAGCACCAAGATCGGCCAAGGCGAAGCATTCCTCCATATCTTGGATTGCACAAGGGATCAAAATTTTACCGGGATCACCGACTTTTTGAGGTATGCGATTAAGATGAACCGATGAACAACTAGATAATTGGTGCAATTTCTCCTTGTTGTTCAACATATTCTAAAAGTTAGCGGCAAATCGAGGCATCATGACCAAAGCATCGGCGAAACTCACATTAAAGTGAAAATCACGAAACATTTTCATAAAAAGCTCAAATTGGTAATTTTCGCGCTCTTGACGTTTCTCCTTTCTAAGTCTCGATGGATAGGGAAAAGGTGGTGTGGGTTGAGGCATAGGCATAGCCTTTGGAATCTCGGGTTCCAATATTGGTAAAGGGTTAACCGTAGGTGAGGCATGAGCGGTACTTCGTGGGATTGGGACATGCTTCTTTTGGACCACCACCTCGGGTTCTTCCTCAATTGCTTCCTCCGTAGGAGAAATTGGTTGAGGAGTCGGTTCCTTAAGTGTCTTACAACTACGTGTGGTAATCACTTTCATCTCACCCTTAGGGTTTGATACGGTGTTGCTAGGAAGACTACTCGAAGACGGTTTACACATAATTGCCTCAATCATAGATGAGATTTTATCTTCAAACTTGGATTGCCTCTTCTCGGCTTTAACTATTTCTTGTTTTATCTCATGTTGCCCTTGTTCCATTTTTTGTTGGTTTTGTTGTAACCTAGTTATGGTTCCTTCCATCTTGTTGGTATGGATCTTAAGTTCATTAGCTAACTCATTTTTCAACTCTTTCTTCAAGTCGTTCTTAAACTCGGATCTTAGGCTAATGATTTCTCTTTGAATATTGTCAAACCTAGCATCATTCCCATTAGCGTATTCAACAAATTCATTTGGAAGATCTTTCAACGTTTGCAAACCTTTGTTGTTGTTTTGAAAATCATTTTGATTTTTGTTTGAAACTTGATTATTAGCCCCTTGATTACCATAGTTTCCCTTGTTGAAATTGTTTTTAAAACCAACTTGATTGTTGCGATAGTTGTTGTTAGCATTTTGATTTGAACCAAAACCTGGTGGAGTCACTTGATTAGAGCGGGTAACTTGACCGTTTTGGTTGTAAGTTCCCGTGGCCGCGTAGGCACTCGAAGTGTTACCACCGTTGGTAATGCACTCGGAGAAATCATGACCTCCACCATAATACATGCATGAAACCTCAACCGCTTTAGCCGTAGCGGGAGCACTTGGTTCACCAACTTTAAACTAAATCAAAAGTCCTTTTAGCTTATCAAAAATCTTTTTTTCCAAGTTCGCCTCAATTTGGCAAGCATCGATGGTAGTAGAAAAAGAAGGTGAAGCCGAAGACGAAGCCTTACGAACACTAGACGTGCTACGAGGACTATACACCTTAGATTTATTCTACTTTATCACCAAAGCTTCCTCAACCGTTTTACACAAAAAATTACCACCCGCGGCGGCACTAAGATAATCCCTTTCATGATCATTAAGTCCATTGTAAAACGTGTCAATTTGATGCAATTCGGAAAACCCGTGATGAGGACATTCATGTAACATTTCCTTAAACCTATTCCAAGCCGTTGAAAAACTTTCATTAAACTCTTGTGAAAATTTTGAAATCTCGTTTTTCAAATGCGTAGTCTTAGAGGGCGGAAAAAATTGGTTCACGAACTTAGACACGAGATCCTTCCACGTGAATATAGAATTGGGTGGCTCTTTCTCCAACCAAATTTTAGCAGGCCCCGCTAGATAATACGGAAAAAGCATCATCTTAATCGAGTCATTTGAGACATCCTTAAACTTGCAAGTGGCGGTAAGACGATTGAATTGGCGGATATGGTTGTGTGGATTGTCCTTCTCATCACCATGGAATCTGTTGTTTTGGATCATCGACAACAAACCCGTTTTCACTTCAAAATTCTCCGCAAGGATAGCAGGAATCACAATAGCCTCTCCATAACCCTCAGTGGGTGCTTAAAGTAACTCCATCATAGTTTGATTCGCCATGGTTGGTGCTTCTATTACAATGGGTTCGTCAATAGGAGACTCCTCACTAGAAAGATTAGGAGTGGGAGTTTTGTTCTTTCGTTTACGTGCACGTCTTGCTTGATTATGAGTTAGCATAAACGTCACATACAACGAGGGGACGAGCAAAGAAGATTAACTTTGGTGTTTTGTATTTTCCAATTTTTTTTTGTGGTTTTTGGTTGTATTAATCTTTTTGGATTTTGATGAATGTATTAAGTAGACACAAATCTACAAATCTCCTCCTTAATCAAATCTCTTGATTAAAGAAGCCTCAAGGAATGAAAAAGATCACGTGAAGTGAACGCCTTTGATGACTTTAGAATGTTGGTGGAACACCAAAACGTTCAAGAGGGTTTAATCAAATGAAACCAAGAAAATATATATGATACTTAGTAATACTTTGGGCGGCAAAACCCTCGATTAGCTCTCAAAATCAAATACTCACAAGCAAGCGGGGAAGCGAGGCGGCGCGAAGCACTTAAGAGCCTTTTTCCTTAGGATATATTTTATAATATCCGCCTTATATCCACCTTTATAGTTTGTATTTTTCAAGATTGAGCTTCACGAAAGTATTTATCTATTTTTTCCTTTTTCTTTGGTTTAAGATTCGAATACAATGATTGGGTAATGACCTCCCAAGTCAAGGTTGAGATATCTCATGTATTTGGAGTACTTGTGAATTTATTGTTCTACGTATACAATATAGTAATAGTATTCACACAAAAATTGAAAACCGATAATACGTATTAGTAGAATGCTACTAATACAAATACTATTTTGGTTAGTATATAAAAACAACAAGTCCAAATCAAAACACAACACGCCTCCCCGGCAGCGGCGCCAAAATGATGTAGTGGTTTTACTACTCTTTAGGAAAAGAGAGCAAAAGTGGCAAGTATTAAGAGTCGGTTTAGGAAAACCAAGCACTAATGACCCTTAGTGGGGTTCGTTCTCAAGGAGGCTTAGTGTGTGTGTGATGAATTAATTATCTTTGTGATTATATTTTTGAGAAAGAAAAATAGAAATGGTGTAAGAAGAGAATGACGGTTACGAAGACGGATTAAACTAAGACGAAAAAGGTATACACGTAAAACCGTAAAAAGCACCAAAATTAAAATTTTACTCTAAAAATTACCAAAAATCACTTAAAATCCACTAAAATGTTCTAAGGGTTTACGAAAAATCCAAACTTGCTAAAACCTTTAATTAATTAAATATTAACTTTTTAATGCTAATTAAAGCCCTAAAAATCAATATTAACTAATAAAAAGTCCAAATCAAGTTCTTAAAGATTGAAAACCTTTAAAATAACCTAATGAAGCTAAAAAGTATTTTTTTTAATTTTAAAGCCAATAAAAACTATTTTTAAACAATTAAAACCATTAAAAACTATAAAAACTTAAAATAATTCTAGAAAATAATTAAAAGACTCTAAAAATATTTGTAAAGTTGTAAAATTCCTAATTAAGTATTTAGAACCTAGGAAAAATGTAAAAACTTAGAAAATTAGACTTTTAATTTTTAACAATAAAATAATATTAAAATATTATTAAAAATCCAAAAATCATAAAGAATTCTAAAAAGTTGCAAACTAGCTTAATTTAACCTAAATAACTCAGAAATGAACTTGAAATTACCTAAATACCCTTAATGGGCTAAACCCAAAACAGATCCTTAATGGGCCAAATTTGAGCCCAAAATGAAAAAGTGGCCCAAATAAGCCCAAAAAGCACTACTTGACTCAAAATTTGATTTTAAACAACTTTTTCCAAAGGCCCAAAAGCTGAAAGTGTGAAATAAGCTAGCTTATACCAAACAGCTTATTCTTAATGGGCTTTTTGGCCCATTAAGCTATAAGCTAATGCCATAAGCTCAAATTAGACACACAAGCTTCTTTTGTCCTAAATAAGACTTCTATAAAAAGAAATTTGAAATAAGCCCAAGGAATAAGCCTGAAAATGCAATAAGCAATCTACAGAAAATGACAAAATAGTCGTTTTTGAGTTCTAGGCCACCCCAAGAGCTGATTCAAGTTTCTAAAGCTTTTAAATGACTTAATTAAGCAAAATCAACAAAAAGTTTTCAAATAAGCAGACTTAATAAGCTAGAAAAAGCAAATAAGCACTTATGAAAAAGTCAAATAAGTTGGTTTTCTAGAAAAAAGTCAAAGTCAGAGTCCAATAAGCTCCAGTCTAATCAAATGGGTCAAATAATGAAGATCTATCACAAAAAATAAGGTGTTGTAGGTCTGGATAAGCTAAAATAGCTTATTGATAAGCTTATTACAAATTAACACTAGCAGGGGCTAGTTTTGGGTGTTGAGCAGTGGAAACTTTTCCCACTGCTTGACTTGTGGACTTTTTTGTCTTTAGTGAACTTTTTGAAGATTCAGATTTCACAAAGGCACCCAAATTATCTTTGGATCATAAGGAGTCACTACAAAAAAAGAAATCACAACAAGTAACAGCCAATTTGTACATTTAATTCAAACAAGCACCAGATCTAACATAGACTTAGAACAATAAGCAGTTTAGGTTCAATAAGCACTTAGAGCAATATTCAGCCAGCCAAACTCAACCAAATGCATACACAAGCTATTATAAACTCAAATGAACAAGTCTAAACATGTTTCATGCAATGATTCAAAGTTTTAAGCAAGATTCAAGCAAGATTAAGTTACTGATGAACACTAACACATGCAGTTTTCACTTTGCTGATGTATTTGACCAACAAGCCAGATTCAAACACTCAAATCTATCAAGTATGTTATAATAATGATGTTTTAACTGCTTTTAACCATAAGCATGCATAAACTCTAGGTTTTCCCAAAATCTTAGGTCAAAAACAGTCAAACTCAACAAGTTATAGCAGATTATGTGATTCAAGGTTTCAAACTCAGAAACTTGCAGCAAAACACTCTCAACCAAGCATATATCAGATACCAAGCACAAATACACACTTCTAACAACACAATAACACTTTTCAATCCCAAACAGGTAATCCCAAACACCCCTTTAACTTTTCAAAACCAAGTTTTTCAAATCAAAAGTGAGATTTAAGACCACCCAAGCCCAAATTAACACAACAACAGCTAAGATAAACAGATTAAAGCAGTTTTAAGCCACAAAATACACAAGAACATAGGCAACACTCAAATATCACAAATATCCAAAATATTTTCAGATTTTGAGATTAAGGATGTGTACCTCATGGATGTACATCGACACTAATACAAGGTTTTTTAAGCTCGTATGAAAGTTCGTTAAACCGATCTTTTCGAATTGATTACCGATAAAAAGTGCGACTCAATTGTTCTTGGTGGAAAGTAAAGGGGGATTGGTTTTCTATTCTACTAAAAAGGATTAAATGCGTAAAGAGATAAAAAACAAACTCAAAGCAGTTAATAAAATAAAGCTTGAATTAAAATTAAACAATAAAATAGTAAAATACTTTTACTTGCAAAACCACTGATTCGGAATAATAGCTTGATCCGGAGTATACCTTGATCCGGAATAAAATTAATTCGTTCGAAATATCAACTCATGCGGAATGTTATAAATAACCTTCATTCGGAAAAACAGCTCATGCGGAATAATCAGCTCATTCGGAATAAAATGTTCATCCGGAATATCTAGCTCATGCAGAATAATAACTTGGTTCGGAATAACTATGCTTCGTTCGGAATACTTCTTCATCCGGAATAAAAAAATTGATCCGGAATAAAATAGTTTACTCATAATATTGCTTCATGCGGAATAATCAAAACAAACAGCTCATTCGGAATACTAGACTCATTCGGAATATTCCTTCATCCGGAATATTCCTTCATTCGGAATAATTGAACTAAAATGCTGGTTCGGAAAAAATGATTCACCCGGAATATTGATTATTCCGAATGAACACACTGATTCGGAATAACTAGATGAAAACTGCTGGTTCGGAATATCTTGTTGACCCGGAATAACTTGCTTACTCGGAATAAATTGCTTACTCGGAATAAATGATAAAAAGATTCGTTCGGAATAAATTGACAACACCCTTGGTTCGGAATATTTACTTCATTCGGAATCTGGGGAATGTTTTGAAGACGAAGAATAGGGAAATAGAACAAGAACGAGTTTTAACCAAAATCAACCAAGTTTTTACCAAAGATTAAACTAAACTAACCACCAATCATCTACTAATGATAAACATCAATCCAAATCAACAAAAAACACAAAACCCACTTGTTTTTAGAGATCAAAATCAACCGAATAAAAACTTTAAAACTTAAGAATCAATAAGAAAAAGATGAACAAGATTAAATGAAAGATGATATTGAAAGATTAAGGTTAAACAAACAAAAGGGAAGATTAAAAACTTACAAGAACTATGATCGATTCAAGAAAAATAAAAATCACCAAACACCCTAATGGTGTTGGTTTTTGCTACGAAATAAAAGGAAGGAAAACAGGGAAATAAAAACTTAGTCTCCAAGTTGTGAAGGGATCTTCTATATATAGGCCTTGGGCTTGGTTGGTGAGTGGGATTTCTTCCTTTCTTTTTGTCTTCTCGTCTTTTCAGTAAATTTGACGTTTTCGATTCTGATTCGGGATTTGTCGATGAATAAATTCAACTCGTCTTTAAATTTCTTCGTTTAATAGACTTGAGTTCTTCGACATATGTAAATCTTCCATCTTTGGTCCTTTTCTTCGATAAATCTTCAAATAGGCCCATTGACTTCAAATATTTTGCATCTCTTGGACAATAGACTTCGTCTTGAGTCTTTTTCATTGATAAAACCCGTGTAATCCCATGTTTTCTTCAATATTTATCCGGTTGGCTCTGAAAACACAACAAACACACAAACCACACATAATTCCAAACAAATGATATTAAATATGCGTTTTGGTCTCGTTTTAGCAAGAAATAAGTGGTAAAAGGATGGGTGTTTTCACACCTATCAAATCCCCTACACTTAAACATTGCAATGCCCTCATGCAATGCATTAATTTTAAAGCACGGTTTACATTTCCCGTCATAAATAACCCATCTTGGCCTTTATTAAATTATAAACACTAAGGAAACCAAAAGAACAAAACAAGTAAAGAGATCAAATACTTACATTGGGGTTTTAGGCTGTCATGAATGTTCATCATTCTCAAGTTTCATGTTCCCCATACCAAACTTAAAAACGAGATCATTGTTATTATAAGTCAGGAAACTAACATGAACTCATGTGGCCCAATTATTCACTTAGACTCCCTTATTCCTAGGCGTATCTCTTATATTTTATTATTGTCTTGAATGATCACGAGGATGCATTGTTTGACTTATTTCGATAGTTATTTAAGCTGAAAACAAAGTGGGACGATTTAATCAATAGTTAGCTAAAGAACAAAATCTTTTAAAACTGCTTCTCAGGACCTTATAAAGTTCATATCTTGGCATAACGCGCTTCACGATTTGAGACCCTTCTCGGACCGATATTAAGCAGCGACTTCATACTTCAAATATTCGAGAGACGTACTTGAAATCATGGTCTTCTCTTCATAATAGGAATTTCTTCACTTGAAGTTTTGAGAGATTCTTCATATTTGGACCACGACTTCTTCATTTTTCTCCAATCTTTATTTCAGACTTTGATATACAAAGATCCGCCTCCTTTTAGGACTTGGATCTATTTATCCTCATACCTTTCCAGGGTCTTTTCGGATAGACTTCTCCATGATCTTTAGGGGAGTATTTGCTTTTCGTCGTGTGTCTCGATCCTTCATATTGATTTTTGATAAATGGTTCTTCACATCACTTGGGATCTTTAGCAACAAAATGTAGCCCTCATGCCTTGTTAGGGCCTTTTCGGACTCGTCAATCTTCACATCCCGCTTCAATAAGTTATGCCTTGGCTATGAACTCTAATTAATACCGAGAAACTTTTAAATGACTTGTGCTAGAAGCTAAGTAACTTTTCAAATCGTACAACCTTATTTATTGCAGATAAATTATTAGCAAGCGATGGGAGAATAGGTGATAGGTGTGAAAACACCCATCCTTTTTACCACTTAATTACAATAATAACCGAGCCAAAACGTGTATTGTATGTCATTTATGTCGGAATTATGCGTGGTTTGTGTTTTTGTTGTGATTTAGGACGAAAATGTGAAAAGGGAAGAAAACACGGGCTTTCACGGGCTTTTATCGAAGAAAACGACAAAAAGACAAAGTCAAGAGATCAAGAATGCAAGAAGAACGGAAGTCCAAGGCCTATTCTGAAGATTTATCAAAGAACAAGTCTAAAAGACGGAAGTTTAATAAAGCCGAAGAACTCGAGTCTAATAAATAAATAAATTATAAGACGAGTTTAATTAATCCCGAGACAAAGTCGATAAAGTCGAAGAACTTAAAAGACGAGAAGACGTGAAGAAAGAAAGAAAGAGGAGGCAACACATGCACCTCCCTATTTTCCTATAAATACCCTCCTAAACTCATTTAGGAGGGTTGGTTAGTTTTAGTTAGAGTAGTTTTCATTTTCATTTTGTAGGTGATTCTAGAGAGAGAAAGTGACAGTTTCTCTCACTAGAATCCCAATCTTTTATCTTCCTTTCATGTTTTTAATCAAATCTTTACTTTTGATAGTTATTAATTCTTGTCTAAATCTTAATCTTATTCTACCTTTCTTGATCTTGATTCATCTTTTATCCAAAATCTTTATGCTTTTTTGTTTAATTGTGATGTTTGATTAAAAAGTTCATATTTTTCTTTCTATCTAAGCTTTTATACGAATTAAGCTATAAGTTAGACAATCTTATTTGCTTATTTTGTGTTTAGCTTATTTGATTTTAAAGTTTTCTAAAAAGTTTGTATACCTTTAAAGTTTGCTTGGTTTTGTTTTCTTATTTTGTGTTTTTATAAAGTTTATGAATTTCGTCTTTTAAAAGCTTTCAAATTTATGCTTATTAAGTTGTTTTAGATTTGGTTAAGTGAGCTTATTGAAAGTGCTTATTGAGATTTTTTCTTATCTCCATTTTCAGATTTGTTGGTGT
This sequence comes from Glebionis coronaria, assembly GCA_025667525.1. Taxonomy (NCBI): domain Eukaryota; kingdom Viridiplantae; phylum Streptophyta; class Magnoliopsida; order Asterales; family Asteraceae; genus Glebionis; species Glebionis coronaria. The sequence continues at coordinate 187,266,060 of CM046880.1, read as the reverse complement.
TCATCGCAATATTGAGGGTAATACACATTCCGATGGATTGCTTGTTTGTATCGCAATAACCCTTGTGGTTCTACTTTGCGATCATTTGTACCATCCCCCTTATTCCGATCGGGATTGCGATCGCTCATTGCGATCGCATATTCCGACGGAGTTTAAGGTATATTGCGACGAAGTGCTGCCCAAATTTTGACAGCCACATTCAGATAGATTTTGGTACTTTAGTTATTCCGACAGCTTTTATTTTTTTAGATATTCCGATACTTTGTTACATCCTATTATTCCGACAGTTTTATTTTTATAATACATATTGCGACAATTTTTTATTTTATATATTGCGATGGAATCTTTTCCAATCCATATTGCGATAGTTTTTTTTGTTAATATTGCGATGGAATGTTTTCTTCACATTCTGATGAAAGTCATGCATGCATGTATACTTTACCTCTTTTGGCGCCAATTTCACCTAGTAGGCTGCTAGCTTGAGCTAGCTGCCTGCTAGCTTGAGCTAGCTGCCTGCTAGCTTGTTTATTTATTATTTTTGTTCCGTAATTGTTTAGTTTAATCTGAAAGTTGTTCCGATTTTATTTCTGAAAGTTACGTATTTTTAGTTAAATTTTTGGTCTAATTTTAAAATTAATATTTTTTCGTAAACTTCAAGTTTTATCTTTTATTTAGTACCCGCTTTAGGTTTTGCCTCGTTTAGCTTTAAAATACCATTTTAGTTTTGTTCTCTCCTTTTTCATTTAGTAAACTTTATTTTCGAGTCGATAGTTAATTTCGTCTTTTAGATTTATTTTTATTAATTGTTTCGCTTTAAATTACCCTTTATTATTTGTTTTAATATTCATTTTAATATCGTTTTAACTTTTAGTTTTTAATATTCACCTTTTTTTACTTTTATTATTTGTACTTGTCTTTAGTTTGTTTTTAAATACCTTTCGCATTTACTTTTTAATTAGTTATAGATAATCAACTTCACTTTTCTTAACCAAAAACAATTGAGTCGCACTTTGAACCGGAAATCAATTCGTTAAGACACCGAGAAAACGAACTTTTTCAACTAGCGAAATCCATACATTAATAGGCTTATAATCAACTCACATAAATTCACGAAAGAATACCAAACTTATAGTTGACTCTATCATCTCTCGTTCTCCACAATTTAAAATCTCAATGAATGAGACTCGTGGATGCTTAGCCAATTAAATCACAGCTTTGGGTTTTCGAGTCATCTATAGGATCTTGCAAACTCTTAGACTTTTTCAAGTTTTAGAATTCGCATTTTAAAGTTCCCTTGATAAACGACTCTCTAGGATCAATTATAGGAACTTGCGAAAAGTTATTGTTCTTAACCCGTGAGAGTTAAGACTTTCGCGATTTAAAGTTCCCTATATAAAAGCCTAGCAAAACTTAACTTAAACACGTTAAGGATACTAGCTAGAGTAAACTTAGATAAGTAAACTCGGGTTGAGTCAAAATATTCACGACTTTGAAAAATTTAAAACCACTTTATTGAACTTAATTTTAGCAAGGAAAGAAAATAACCATAACAAAGAAAAATACAACTATACAACTAGGCCAAAATAGATTAAAATTTTTGAAAAATGTCGAAAAATCAAATTTTCCGGTTAAAATGAGGACAAATTCATGGAAAAGACCACTTACTTCGATAGAAGTCCCCCTACACTTTATATAAACATTGTCCTTAATGTTTAAGCATGTGGGAAAAGCCTCCCCTACACTTATGACATTGTGCACGTTGGTTAAATCAAGCTAAGGAAGAGACAACTAACGTGATCAATTTCAAATGTGAGTATGAAGAAAATTGAATCACGATAGTTGAGAGATAGAACCAGATTACGGATAACACGGGAGCATGGTTCTTCAAAGATTCCAAAAGTGCACTTATCCTTGTAATCACATCGCCATACAAACACAAGCAACCTATATAGGTCCCCCTACACTTAGGAGGTAAAAAGGAAAGGGATAGATACTCGGGTTGCCTCCCGAGGAGCGCTTGTTTTTGTTAACTGAGTCATGAGCCTAACTCGACCCAAAACTAGATCATGGGAAACGTGGTGAGGGATGGAATCATCTCATGAGAGATGTCCTCACCAAAGTACAACTTCAAACGCTGGCCATTCACCTTAAAATTGGGCCCATTTGGCTGAGAAAGCTCAATGGTGCAATAGGGAAAAACTTTGGCGATGGTGAATGGACCAGATCAGCGGCTCTTCAATTTGCCCTAGAAGATTATAAACCGAGAGTTAAAAAGCATGACTTGATCACCAACGTGGAACTCTCGGTTCTTAATCCTTGCATCATGGATGATCTTGGTCTTCTCTTTGTAGATCAAAGAGTTCTCGTAAGCTTCATTCCTCAATTCATTAAGCTCATTGAGTTGAATCTTGCGAAGATCATCGACTTTCTTGATGTCGAAGTTAGCCCACTTCAAGGCCCAGTATGCCTTATGTTACAGCTCGATAGGGAGGTTGCATGCTTTCCCGTACACAAGACGATAAGGTGTACAACCAATCGGCGTCTTATAGGCGGTACGGAAAGCCCACAAAGCATCATCTAACTTATCAGCCCACGCGGCACGATGCTCTCCCACAGTACGCTCCAAAATTCGCTTCAATCCACGGTTGGAAATCTCGGCTTGACCATTGGTTTGGGGATGATAGGCGGTGGAAAGACGGTGATTGACACCGTACTTAGCCATGACTCTTGCAAATTGATCATTGCAAAAATGAGTCCCACGGTCACTGATTATAGCACGAGGAACACCGAATCGAGCAAACAGTTTCTTCAAAAAGTTCACAACCACCCTCACATCGTTCGTAGGGAGAGCCTTAGCTTCAACCCATTTAGAAACGTAGTCAACGGCTACGAGGATGTACTTGTTCCCTTTAGATGATGGAAATGGCCCCATAAAGTCGATACCCCATACATCAAAGATTTCACATTCTTGTATGAAATTTTGAGGCATCTCATCTTTATGTGTGATCTTGCCTTGTCTTTGGCAAGCATCACAATGTTTAACCATGTCGTGAGCGGCACGATAAATGGTGGGCCAATAAAATCCAGAGTCGAATACTTTCTTCGCGGTGTAATTGGGACCAAAGTGACCACCGATGGGTCCTTTATGGCAAGCATCTAGGATTTGTACCGCTGCCGGCCCATCAACACATCGACGAATGACAAGATCCGCACATTGTTTGAAGAGGTAAGGGTCGTCCCAGAAATAATGTTCAATGTCTTTAAAGAACTTTTTCTTTTGTTGGGACGTTAACCCTTCCTTGAGAATTCCACCCGCTAAGTAGTTTGCAATGTCCGCAAACCACGGGGTGTCATCGAGATTTGGATTGATAGACATTAAGGCCTCAAGGGGAAAAGAGTCATTGATCTCTTGATTCGAATGATCCCCTTGATAAGGATCCTCAAGTCTACTTAGATGATCCGTGGCTAGGTTTTCGGCTCCCTTCTTGTCACGAATTTCAATGTAGAATTCTTGAAGGAGCAAAACCCAACGAAGAAGTCTTGGCTTAGAATCTTGCTTAGTCATCAAGTACTTCAACGCGGAATGATCGGTATACACGATGGTGGTAGAAAGGACAAGATAGGGGCGGAATTTTTCAAAAGCATACACTACAGCTAAAAGCTCTTTTTCGGTAGTTGTATAATGCAATTGAGCCCCCGTCATTGTCTTGCTAGCGTAGTGGATTGGTTGGAAGTGTTTGTTCACTCTTTGGCCCAAAACGGCTCCAATAGCAAAGTCGCTAGCATCACACCTCAACTCAAAAGGTAGCTCCCAATTAGGGGTAACCAAGACCGGTGCCTTAGTTAGCTTATCCTTAAGAAGATTGAAGGATTCAAGACACTCATTGGAAAACATGAAAGGAGTATCTTTTTCCAAGAGGTGGGTCATCGGGCGAGCGATTTTAGAAAAATCTTGGATGAATCGACGATAGAAGCCCGCATGACCAAGGAAACTTCTCACATCCTTCATGGTTGAAGGTGGAGGTAATTTGGCTATGACATCCACTTTAGCACGGTCCACTTCAAGACCGGCTTTTGAGATTTTATGTCCTAGCACGATGCCTTCTTTTACCATGAAATGGCATTTTTCCCAATTTAGAACAAGGCGAGTGTCTTCGCACCGCTTAAGCATACGTTCTAAATTGGCAAGTGTTAGTGCAAACATTACGATGTTTAATCAAGATGATCCCTTCATGTTTTGGTGATGACAAATGTATAACTCACAATACATAATGTAAAATGTGTAAGGTACTCGTAATCACTCAAGCATACTTATGTATACTTCTCTTGACACCTTGAAGATTACATTCGTCATGAAAGACAAGAAGGACGCGCGGTTCTCTTATAGAACACGCGGTTCCTTAGTGATATCGAACCGCGGGAAGATATAGAACCGCGGGCAGTCAAGCCGGTTTAGGCTTACTCAAGATTTCTGGAAGCTTCTAGAAGATGGAGGGAAACTAATAAATTCAAAATTCAAATTTTGAATTTGGGCTCCAAGAATATAAGGTGCATCCTTTTATCCAATGGGTAGTCCACTCTTTTATCCAATGGGTAGTCCACTCTTTTATCCATTGGGTAAAAAGGTGCTCTCCAGGGCAAGAGTTGGCTATAAATAGAAGACTATTCTCTTCCATTTCACTTGCACAAAAACACACAAAAACCTTCCAATATCCCATTCCTCATTTGACTCATCAAGAGCAATGAGAAGAACACTTTCACCCTTGTGAAGTGTTAGTGTCTAGAGTCATAACATGATGAAGATCTCTCTAGATCAAGTCATGATTATTGTCTTCCTACTATGTATATGTAGAAGATCCAAGTTGTGGGTACACTTGGATGTGTTTGTAAGGGTAGAATATCCAAGTGATGGGTATCCTTGGATTAGGTGTTAGTTGTGTAGATCCAAGTTTTGTTAGTATTTGGATATAGTGTTAGAGTTATAGATCTAAGTGTTGTGTGCTTAGATCTATATGGTTTATGTGTTTAGGCCATAAAACATAAGGTTTGTTATGTTGGACAATAAAACATAACTATTGGGTAGATTAGGTTGTGTCTTGGTAGTTCTCACTAAACTCTAAAGTTATGTGGTTGTGTCTTGGGAGTTCTCACTAAACTTTAAAGTGATTAGTAGTTGTGTTGTGTGAAGTTCTCACTTAGCTTCAAAGTGAAGAGTCGTGAAGATTGGTTCTAGCTTTCGATTAGGACTCGACATCTAGCCTTGTGTCGTTAAATGGTGAAGTGGGAAACGTTGTGTAGATTGGTCCTACCTAAGATTAGGACTCGACATCTAGCTTAGTGTCGGAAATGTGTAAGCGACGTGTATGGTTTTCTCTGCCTTGAAAGGAGTTTTGTTGACTAGTGAAGTAACTCTCGAGTAAGGTGTACTCGAGGAGTGGAGTAGGGCGAAGAGGAGCTTCGTGACCGAACCACTATAAATCATCGTGTCGGTACTTTCATTTACATTTATGTCTTTACCTTTTTTGATATATTTATAGTTGCATACTTGTTGTTGTGTGTTGTGTGCATCTCATAATCTAAACATCTAAGTTGCGGAAAATCTAAGGCTTAGTATGTGTGTGCTTCATGTTTAGATTATGGTCAAGTGTACATCACTTAGTCTAAACATCCTAGTTGCAGAAAAGCTTATGCTTAGTACGTGTGTGCCTAGTGTTTAGACTATTGCTTGATGTACTCTTGATTTGATGTGTTTGTGTGTTTACTTTCTTATAGTATTTATCTTTCAATCAAACACATCTCATATCTAGTCAAGCTTGATCGAGAATTTGATACAAAGGATTGTTGATGTTTAACATGTAACAAATGGCATCGTCCACTGTCGGCGGTTCCATAAGTGGACCGGCGGTTCTTTATTGATAAGGAACCGCGGGTAGGCATAAGGAACCGCGCACAGTGGATTAAGCCGAAATGTTTTGAAAACTAACTAGAAACTATTCAACCCCCCTTCTAGTTTCTACAATTGGTATCAGAGCGAGGTTATTTAAGATCTTTGAAGTATATTGTACTTTAAAGCTTGGATCGATCTTTGCTCTCTTTTTCAAAACAAATGGTTTTTAAAATGAAAACGGTTTTTAAAAATAGAGACGATCTTTGTATCAAATTGTTCATGAAGAGTGATTACTTATAAAATGTGTTTTGTTGTTTCATTCGTACAAGTCTTGGTGTTAAATAAACTTTGTATAATAGCTTGAATTAAATCTTTTCATGTTTGGAAGTATAAAAATCTTTTATGTCATAATTAACTCTAAAATACGAGTTCTATGTGTCTAAAATGATTTTTTAGAGTCCTAAGTCCTTCCAAAAAGTTACCAAATGATTTTGGCCAAAAACCCCATTTTTTCCCTCTGGACGCGGTTCTTTATCTCTTCGCCGAGGTTCCTTATCAATAAGGAACCGCGGCCAGTCTGACTCAGATTATTGCAAACTTTGAAAAATCATATAAAATCAACCGTAAGTCCGTAGAAGTCATGCCACCCGGCGTTTCGAAGGTAATTGAGTTTTATTTCAATTAAAAATGCTTCCAAACCTTTATTCAAACTTTAAAATTTAAATGTTTTATAAGTTCTATACTTTGTCCAAAGTATTGAGTCTCGGTTTGTCGTAAAACTTGTGTTTTACTCTTTTATATTAAGTTGGACATCTCTTGTTGATATATCTTTTTGAATTGATATATTTATAAAGTGTTGAACTTAATTAAATTTTGAAATGTGTCAAAAACTATTTTCAAATAAGATCAAGCTATGTATACGTTGGTATATCTAACACTCAAAACATGGACGAATGCTTTTATGTGTTAAGCTAATTGTTTGTGTGTGTTTCCTTGTGTGTTATTATTATATGTAGAAATTATTAAGTGTTCCTTGCTATTTGTAGTAGTATTGCTTATTTGTCTAGTCTCTTGTGCCTTGCTTGGTATTTGTTAGTATCTAGTTTTTCCTAATTAGGATGTATGCTAGATTTCTTGCATTTTAGTTGCAACATTATGTGTGCATTGCATATAGGATTAACATCTCTTGGTTTACAAATGTTACATAAACATATTGTACACCTCGGCATGTTCTTTAACACTTTTAGGTTTTAAAGCTTTGGGAGCTTGTCAAATCTATTGATTTGGGTCGTCTTACTCGATCATTGTGTTATTAGTTCAAGTAGATAAATGTCTCACTATAAAACATGAAACACCCTTTGAAAATCTTAGCTATTTTCTCTTAAAAGAGTGTTTGTGGGAATCAAGAAAGATTTCGATTAAATATCAATGCATTATTCAAACTATTATTGGTATCATTATCGAATCTAATTAACATGTTTTTTAGTGTAGACATGAATGTAGTTTTATTAATAATATACATCGGATCATAACTCACACTTGTGTTGATGGTGTTAGATTGAATCTACTTGTTCAAATTGTTATACATATTTTGTAAAATAATTACTTATAATGCACAATAGAGTCGGTTTGATAACTTGGATGTTTCATCCGAAATACTCAAGTAATTTACATTGCTATGCAATTTATAAATGTGTCATTTCCGAAAGACCAATCAAGAGTGTTCCTTTGGTTTGTGTAAACTTTGTTTATACACTTCAATGTTATTGGCCTCAAGTTCTATTAAGGTAATTAATCTTAACTAGACTTGTTTGACAAGATATGCAATGGTGCATTCTTTACCCTCATTAGGTCATGCATTGTGTCGCCATGCAAGTTTCATCCTTGCTAAACTTTATTAGGCAAATGTTGGAATTACATTTTGTCTAACTTGAGAATGACTACTAGAGAATTTATTCACTAGGATCTTAATTTGACCTAACGGTTGAATTACTTCCATGTGGGAAGTTGAGTTGGTGTATAACTCGTAAAAATGTTCATGTTTAGCCTTAATTGAACACCTCTAGTGATAATCTCATACTCATTCTCTAAATTGGCTAAATGGCAATTCCTATATATGACTAATGATAGTTTACTTTGATGAACTTTGTATGTCATTAGGAGTCTTTTTCTTTTGTAGCCATTAGGTTTTTTTAGCTTTCTTCTTACGTGCTAATTGAACCTATGTGTCTTTCCTTTGTGTGTGTTCTAATTTTTATTGCTCTTAAGCATGACTTTATGATAAGTTAGACTAGAACATTAGGATTTGCTTAATTGGAAAATCCTCCATCACCACCTAAACCAAGCCTCACCACCTTAACCAAGCCTCTGTAGGCGGTTCTTTAAATAGACAGCGGCTCCATATCAATATGGAACCGCCGGTGGAGATAAAGAACCGCAGGCAAAAGCTCTCAAATTCGGGTTTTCTGAAACTTCCCAATTGCTCCAACACCCTTTGGAATCTTTGTTTCAAACCTTTGATCACTCCCAAAATATCTTGGGCTTTCCCTTTTTAACCCATTACTAGTTTTGATCATCCCCTCACCCTTTTAAACCCACCTTGTTAGCCATGTTCTTCACACCTGAAACCATTCATCCTTACCCCTTAAACCACCCATTACTACCATGGTTTCTACAAGAACCTCCAATTCATCCAAAACCTCCTCTTCCAAGAGGCACCTCAAATTTAAGATTAAGTTACCTAAACTTAACTCTTTACCTTTTGCCACACCTAAGAATGAGATTGTGCCCATTCTCATCTCTTCATCACCCTCACCACCTCTTACACCATGCAAGACTACATCAACCTATGGTACCAACCATTTACATGGTTCTACCTCCTCTTCATTCCAATCTAGAATGAATGAGCTAAACTCACCCTTCACTCCTAGTACTCTCTTGGATGTGACTACCCAACCTCAACCTATCCAAAGCGTTCCCATTGTGAATGACTTTGTTGAACCCTTGGTGACTTCACCTTTCACCCCACCAATATCTGCCACCACCCTTGTCTTTCATTTAAGCATGTGGATTGCTTATTGCTAAGACATCCAATTTAAGAAAATCTTAGTTTTCTAGTGTAACTAGGATTAAAATTATGCTTAAGTTCTAGGCTTGAGTTTCATACATCTTTGTATGATCTTTATTCTCTTGTATTTCCTTTCATGTTTTTCAACATGATTTTTCTTTGAGTCTTGGATCTTGTTGCTATTATGTTTCTTTCTTTTCTCTAAATTTTGAGTCCTTTTCTTAAACTAATAAGAATTAGGAATCTTCTTGGAGAGTTACATTACTTGTAGCTTGATTTGTGATATCTAGATAGATGACTTGCTTGTATGCTACTTGCTTATATATCTTCTTGCTTATCCGTATGCTATACGTTTAATTGATTAGTTAATGAATGCATGCTTATTATAAAGGTTTTGTCTTTGTCAAGCAATTCCGATATACTATCACTTAGATGTTTCTAACTCATGCATGTCCTTAAATGTTACATGCTAACATTTTTTACTTAGTCTTCTCTTTTTAAGTAATCATGGTTCTTGCATGCCATATGTGTTAATTGCGCACCTTCTCTACATTGGTTTATTGTAGACTTCATTAGGCATTGCATGAATTATCCTATGTGCTTACTTTATTATGTGTTAGATTTTGTACTAACTCTTCATGTCTTCTTGAGCTTCTTTTGAGTTTCTTCTCTCATTTTCTTTCAAGATTTCACTATCACCTTCTAAGGTATAGTATTCATGAATCAATTTGTGAAGTTATCCCTAACTTCTTTGTTGAGTCTCTCTCAATTCATTTTAATCATGCTCTTCTAAGTCGAGTCTCTTTCTTCTAGTCTTTCTAAACTAAGTTGAGTCGAGCCTTACCCTTTCCTCATCATGTAATTGTTCTTTGAACATCCATAATGATTGAGAAGAGCTACGAAACTTTGAGCATGTAGTTTATCGTATGCTAAGCACCATTTGGTGTCAACATTCATACGCATTCTTTCCTATAATGTCCTATATCCCGAATTTTTCTTAAAGCGTCGATTTACCCGCTTTTGGTTTTCCTTTATTTTTTCTTGGTCAAAAATTTCTCTAGGTTGAGATATTTTTATTCCTCTTTTTGAGAGTTGATTGCGGTTAAAATTTACAATTGGTATGGGTGATTCCATCAATTCTAAGTTTTTAACCCCTTGAGATTATATATTCAAATTCTTGGATGTTTCTTTTCTACCTCTACTCCAACAATTTTGAATTGATTTCCTCAAAATCCTCTCCTTGTTTTTTGAGAGTTGATGGTTAAATCTTGAATTTTCTTGGGTGATTCCAAAAATTCTAAGCTTTTTACCCTTTGACATATTATCATTACAATTGTGAAATGATCTTGTCAAGATCCTCTCATTTGATTTGTTTTTGGATTGATAGCATCGCATGCACACTTCTTTGCTTGTCATTGTTTGTGCAAACGACTTGTTTATCATCCCCGTTTGGGTGAAATCTCTTTTTATATATTCTCTTGTCTACTAACCTTGTTTTGTAGGACACTCTAACCCATTTTTGTAGCTCGTCACTATTCTTTCTTTGTTGGTGCCTCAAGCAAGGGGGAGCTCATATCAAGGGGGAGCATTTGCAAGAGTTCAAGTCATTACATTTGCGATCGTTGACTCACTCAAATTTCATTCATCGAACATCTTGCAAGTAATGCATTTTGGACACTCGTAGATAAGCATATTATTATGCTTGGAGTTGGTTAACCTATGCTGATTGAAGACTTCACTAGGATGACGCAAGCTCAATATTTTTTTATGATGGGATTACGGTTCGGATTCTCGCCTCTCAACCGAATATCTTTTGGATGCAAGCTATCTCAAAGTTGATTCTTCTCTTCTACAAATGACGACTACCTTTGGATGTGTGATCTTCCTCAAATGATATGGATTCTAATCTTCCTCAAATGAAGACTACCTTTTTGATTCGACAAAAGGGGGAGAAGGAAGTGTAAACGAGTACGTTTCACATTTTACTATGCGTTACGGTTTACTTGTTTGTCATCATCAAAAAGGGGGAGATTGTTAGTGCAAACATTACGATGTTTAATCAAGATGATCCCTTCATGTTTTGGTGATGACAAACGTATAACTCGCAATACATAATGTAAAATGTGTAAGGTACTCGTAATCACTCAAGCATACTTATGTATACTTCTCTTGACACCTTGAAGATTACATTTGTCATGAAAGACAAGAAGGACGCGCGGTTCTCTTATAGAACACGCGGTTCCTTAGTGATATCGAACCGCGGGAAGATATAGAACCGCGGGCAGTCAAGCCGGTTTAGGCTTACTTAAGATTTCTGGAAGCTTCTAGAAGATGGAGGGAAACTAATAAATTCAAAATTCAGATTTTGAATTTGGGCTCCAAGAATATAAGGTGCATCCTTTTATCCAATGGGTAGTCCACTCTTTTATCCAATGGGTAGTCCACTCTTTTATCCATTAGGTAAAAAGGTGCTCTCCAAGGCAAGAGTTGGCTATAAATAGAAGACTATTCTCTTCCATTTCACTTGCACAAAAACACACAAAAGCCTTCCAACATCCCATTCCTCATTTGCCTCATCAAGAACAATGAGACGAACACTTTCACCCTTGTGAAGTGTTAGTGTCTAGAGTCATAACATGATGAAGATCTCTCTAGATCAAGTCTTGATTATTGTCTTCCTACTATGTATATGTAGAAGATCCAAGTTGTGGGTACACTTGGATGTGTTTGTAAGGGTAGAATATCCAAGTGATGGGTATCCTTGGATTAGGTGTTAGTTGTGTAGATCCAAGTCTTGTTAGTATTTGGATATAGTGTTAGAGTTATAGATCTAAGTGTTGTGTGCTTAGATCTATATGGTTTATGTGTTTAGGCCATAAAACACAAGGTTTGTTATGTTGGGCCATAAAACATAACTATTGGGTAGATTAGGTTGTGTCTTGGTAGTTCTCACTAAACTCTAAAGTGATGTGGTTGTGTCTTGTGAGTTCTCACTAAACTTTAAAGTGATTAGTAGTTGTGTTGTGTGAAGTTCTCACTTAGCTTCAAAGTGAAGAGTCGTGAAGATTGGTTCTAGCTTTCGATTAGAACTCGACATCTAGCCTTGTGTCGTTAAATGTTGAAGTGGGATACGTTGTGTAGATTGGTCCTACCTAAGATTAGGACTCGACATCTAGCTTATTGTCGGAAATGTGTAAGCGACGTGTATGGTTTTATCCGCCTTGAAAGGAGTTTTGTTGACTAGTGAAGTAACTCTCGAGTAAGGTGTACTCGAGGAGTGGAGTAGGCGAAGAGGAGCTTCGTGACCGAACCACTATAAATCAACGTATCGGTACTTTCATTTACATTTATGTCTTTACCTTTTTCGATATATTTATAGTTGCATACTTGTTGTTGTGTGTTGTGTGCATCTCATAATCTAAACATCTAAGTTGCGGAAAAGATAAGGCTTATTACGTGTGTGCTTCATGTTTAGATTATGGTCAAGTGTACATCACTTAGTCTAAACATCCTAGTTGCGGAAAAGCTTATGCTTAGTACGTGTGTGCCTAGTGTTTAGACTATTGCTTGATGTACTCTTGATTTGATGTGTTTGTGTGTTTACTTTCTTATAGTATTTATCTTTCAATCAAACACATCTCATATCTAGTCAAGCTTGATCGAGAATTTGATACAAAGGATTGTTGATGTTTAACATGTAACAAATGGCATCGTCCACTGTCGGCGGTTCCATAAGTGGACCGGCGGTTCTTTATTGATATGGAACCGCGGCTAGACATAAGGAACCGCGCACAGTGGATTAAGACGAAATGTTTTGAAAACTAACTAGAAACTATTCAACCCCCCCCCCCCCCCCCCCCTTCTAGTTTCTACAGCAAGGCAAGTAGAGAAAGAATCACCATAAACCGAGAAATCATCCATGAAGACTTTCGTAGTTTCTTCAACCATGTCATGGAAGATAGCCATCATACACCTTTGGAAAGTCCCAGGAGCATTGCATAAGCCAAAAGGCATTCTTTTATAAGCAAATGTTCCGTAAGGACAAGTGAATGTGGTTTTCTCTTGGTATTTGGGATCGATGGGAATTTGAAAATACCCGGAGAAACCGTCTAAAAAGAAGTAATAGTCATTACCCGCTAGACGTTCAAGCATTTGGTCCATGAAAGGAAGGGGAAAATGATCCTTTCTCGTAGCATCATTGAGTTTGCGATAGTCTATACAAACTCTCCACCCTGTAACGAGACGAGTAGGAATCAACTCGTTGTGCCCAATGAAAGTAAAGTTCCTATTAAATCCCCCTTGTATTAAATCCCCGGCGGCGGCGCCATTTAATACAAGGTTTTTTAAGCTCGTATGAAAGTTCGTTAAACCGATCTTTTCGAATTGATTACCGATAAAAAGTGCGACTCAATTGTTCTTGGTGGAAAGTAAAGGGGGATTGGTTTTCTATTCTACTAAAAAGGATTAAATGCGTAAAGAGATAAAAAAAACAAACTCAAAGCAGTTAATAAAATAAAGCTTATATTAAAATTACACAATAAAACAGTAAAATACTTTTACTTGCAAAACCACTGATTCGGAATAATAGCTTGATCCGGAATATACCTTGATCCGGAATAAAATTAATTCGTTCGGAATATCAACTCATGCAGAATGTTATAAATAACCTTCATTCGGAAAAACAGCTCATGCGGAATAATCAGCTCATTCGGAATAAAATGTTCATCCGGAATATCTAGCTCATGCGGAATAATAACTTGGTTCGGAATAACTATGCTTCATTCGGAATACTTCTTCATCCGGATTAAAAAACTGATCCGGAATAAAATGGTTTACTCGGAATATTGCTTCATACGGAATAATCAAAACAAACAGCTCATTCGGAATACTAGACTCATTCGGAATATTCCTTCATCCGGAATATTCCTTCATTCGGAATAATTGAACTAAAATGCTGGTTCGGAAAAAATGATTCACCCGGAATATTGATTATTCCGAATGAACACACTGATTCGGAATAACTAGATGAAAACTGCTGGTTCGGAATATCTTGTTGACCCGGAATAACTTGCTTACTCGGAATAAATTGCTTACTCGGAATAAATGATAAAAAGCTTCGTTCGGAATAAATTGACAACACCCTTGGTTCGGAATATTTACTTCATTCGGAATCTGGGGAATGTTTTGAAGACGAAGAACAGGGAAATAAAACAAGAACGAGTTTTAACCAAAATCAACCAAGTTTTTACCAAAGATTAAACCAAACTAACCACCAATCATCTACTAATGATAAACATCAATCCAAGTCAACAAAAAACACAAAACCCACTTGTTTTTAGAGATCAAAATCAACCAAATAAAAACTTTAAAACTTAAGAATCAATAAGAAAAAGATGAACAAGATTAAATGAAAGATGATATTGAAAGATTAAAGTTAAACAAACAAAAGGGAAGATTAAAAATTTACAAGAACTATGATGGATTCAAGAAAAATAAAAATCACCAAACACCCTAATGGTGTTGGTTTTTGCTACGAAATAAAAGGAAGGAAAACAGGGAAATGAAAACTTAGTCTCCAAGTTGTGAAGGGATCTTGTATATATAGGCGTTGGGCTTGGTTGATGAGTGGGCTTTCTTCCTTTCTTTTTGTCTTCTCGTCTTTTCAGTAAAGTTGACGTTTTCGATTCTGATTCGGGATTTGTCGATGAATAAATTCAACTCGTCTTTAAATTTCTTCGTTTAATAGACTTGAGTTCTTCGACATATGTAAATCTTCCATCTTTGGTCCTTTTCTTCGATAAATCTTCAAATAGGCCCATTGACTTCAAATCTTTTGCATCTCTTGGACAATAGACTTCGTCTTGAGTCTTTTTCATTGATAAAACCTGTGTAATCCCATGTTTTCTTCAATATTTATCCGGTTGGCTCTGAAAACACAACAAACACACAAACCACGCATAATTCCAAACAAATGATATTAAATATGCGTTTTGGTCTCGTTTTAGCAAGAAATAAGTGGTAAAAGGATGGGTGTTTTCACACCTATCACACACCCACGAATTTTGAGCTTATGTACTAGCAAGAACAAGTACAAGCTTCCACAAACAACCCTGCTAAGATTCAACAAAGTTAAAGGCACAATTATCAAAACAGAAATATGAAAACTTCTTGATCAATGCAACTCTTTTCCTCCACACTTGATTATCCCCAAGTTATAAGCTTTACCACACCTTGATAACACAATATCAGGATGCTATGATCAGCCCTATAGCCCAAGAATTCCAAGATAGACCAAGAACTTAGCAAAATATCAAGAAAATGTGGAAAATGTGCAAACTTTTGCACACTCCTCTTTTGAAAACAGGTTTTTGATTCAAGAAATAAGAAACAAAGAACAATAGTAAACAGATTATAACACTGACACTTGAGCTTTCTTCATAAAATTCATACACATTTCATTAAGACTGAAAATGAGATTTACAGATTTGTGAACAAGGAAAATTCAAGAGCATGTGAAATGTAAAGTCTAAATGCCTTTATATAGGCTACAAGAGTGACTACAAACCCTAAAAAAAGTGAACCCTAAAGCTGTGATCTCCCAAATTTTCCCTTGTGAATTTTTGAAAACTTGAGGATCATGTGACTCTTCCTTGTTTGTTTGTGGAGCTGGCAAGGTACAATTGCATCCAATGGCTTAGAGTAAGGTTAAAAGGTAAGCAGCTTTGTGGATGGTTGGATTGCTGGCGCTATTTTGGCGTCTTCCTCATTTTTGTAGCAGGGGAGGTCCCATGTAGAATGTGGGGTGGTGTGGTGGTAAAAGTTAAGGTTGGGTTTTGATTAAGTCACCATTAATCATAAATCTGGAAACAATTAGGGCTTAATTACAAGTAATTAAGGAATGCCTAATTTTATCAAGAACATGAAGAACATGTTGTTTGATCTATTTTGAGGTTTAAAAATGTGTTAGGCGCGTTATTTAAACTAATCAGTTAAGATTAGTTAATAAATGGGGTAAGTGGGATCTGATGTGGAGGAGTGGAGTGTTGTGATTGGTTGAAGTGGTGAGTGGGGTGAGGTGGCAGCATGTGGTTGGTTAAGGTTACTTTGGTTGTCTGCCAAGAATAACCCTCCTTCTCTTCTTCTCTTGTCTTTTCAATCAAACTTGCTATCAACGCCAAAATCCTTTATAACAACTTTTGTGTTTTCACACTTTTGCCCCAAAATGTTTTATAAAGTGAATTCAGGGGTATTTCTTGCCATGTTGTGATTCTTGAAGGGATGTTTTGGCATTTTCTTGATGGATTATGGTCTTAACTTGTATGATTGGCATTTTGGAGGACTGAATTTTCCAAATCTTCATTTATAAGGGACCATTCTTGCCAAATGTTGAAAGTCAAGGGTCCTTTTGGTAATTTTGGGATTTTCAAAGGACCAAACTTATAATTTATTGTACTTTGAAGGACTTCATGATATATTTGACTTTGTAGAGGATAATGGTTGACAATTTTGCTTTGTTGAGGGGCTAAACTTGTCAAATCTTCAAAGTGGAGGCCCTTTTTGTAATTTTGACAAACTTTAGGGACCAAACTTGTAATTATGAGGATACAAGGGAATAAAGTCTCAATTCTTCCATATTGGAGGACCCTTCTTCATAAGTCTTCAAATCTTCAAGGGTTTTTCTTGGGAAAGTCTTCATTAGGGTTTGGTTCATTGTGCGGCTTCGTTTCCCGTGTTCGTTTTTGCATGATTCTTGTGATCTTTTGTCATTTTCTCAATATCCGTACCTAAAATATACAAGCAACAAACACAAACATATATATGGGTATTTTGATGATATTTAATACATTTTAAGCCCTTTTTGGACGCTGAGACTATGTATAAAAGCAGTCTCATCAACCATTAACTAATGTTTTTGTCCCGCTGACTTGAGGTAAAGATCGTAAGTCTTTTCTTAAAGATGTTAATATAGGAGGGGTTAAAGTTAAACATGTTTGTTTTACCTTCAACCCCCAATTTTTCATCCGCAGGTATGGAGATATAACTTCTATCTCACCCATGAAAAGGATGTAGAAATAGTGCATCCCCAGATTCCCCAGCGTATGAAATATGTTGGCGTGTCCTCCTCATATTAGAAACCTTTTGCAATGGATTTGTCCTCCTAACAAAATCCAAAACGCAAATGGTCCTCTCCCAGATCCAGGAAAGGTTTGACTACAACACCCATTGAGAAGCCCGCGCATATCCATCCACAGCAGCAGTCTCCTTTATTGCTCAATCGGATGTATAGTGCGATCCAGATAAAGATCTCTTTGCATTTCTATCCTATCCATCCACAACAACAGTCTCTTTTACTGCTCAATCAGATGTATAGTGCGATCCAGATAAAGATCTCTTTGCATTCCTCTCCTATCCATCCACAGCAGCAGTCTCCTTTACTACTCAATCGGATGTATAGTGCGATCCAGATAAAGATCTCTTTGCATTCCTCTCCTATACATCCACAGCAGCAGTCTCCTTTACTGCTCAACAGGATGTATAGTGCGATCCAGATAAAGATCTCTTTTCATTCTCTTCTGTTCACTTATAATGACGGAAGCTTCCATTAATGCCAAATTAGGCGTATAAGAATAACCTAGGTGTAGACCACTTCTCATTCATGCCGCCCTCCGTACTTGAGATAGAATCTGAAACGAATCATGTAATTAGAACATCTTTTATTTAAAATATAACTAGGTTTTTAGTAGCTTTGAGGACAAAGCTAAAATAACAGGGTGGTGTTGTAAAATCCATGATTTTATGTAATGAAATTTCACCCATCAAATCTTGGAACACAAATTCATGTATTAGGTTTCTATAAGCCATGTGTGAATGTTGTCCCTAATATATGTATGATATACTACACGAATTTAAAGAAAGAAAGGTAGAAATGAGATGAATTTTAGAGAGAGAAACTAGAGAGAGAAAAGAGAGAGAAGTGTGTGAACTTGGTGAGATTAGATTAGAGAGAAGTGAGAAATACAAATGACCATCCACCCTCCTAACATGCTAGGAGGGTAGTATATATAGTCCACCCACATGCGGGCTTTAATGGACTATATATTGGGCCGGGCTTGTATTTTGGACTTTAATTAGTTTAAATCCAAGCCCGTGAATCACGACTAAATAACTACTTATTACAACGTTCTAATAAATAATACAATAGAAACCTATGACCGAACATTCTTGTTTGACTCAATATTTTGAGGCTAACAATCTCCCCCAATGTGAGGTCATTCCTCTTTGATATTTGGATTCCAATGGAGATTTATGAATTTCGTCATAAATGAGTCTTGAACGTGTAACAGTAGTTTTGTTCCTTCATGCTATGATCTTTGAGCCTTTGTCGTTGTCTTTCGACTTTGTCTTTAAGTCTTGAGATCTTCAAATCATTCTTGACTTGTCTTTGCCATCTTGTGATCTTGTGTCTTTATCCACATGCTCACACTATCAATTGTTGGATAAGTCTTTGGGCACGAATATGTGGTTGTGAATCTTTGACTTTGCTGAGTACACCGTGACGCCACCTTCTCGAGACAAAACATAGACACGGACTGAATGGCTTTGACATTCGTCCTAAATCGGTAGCGTTTTACCTCCGGTCGGTGAAGACCGTTATACGATATTAAATATCGTACCTGTGATCAGGTAGATTCAATTAAGAATCTCCTTGACAGGGTTTCACGGCAGTACTAGCCGTTCTCTTTACTCGACCGTCTCAAAGCAAGACTGCGAACATAAAGAGTGAATCAATTGGATAAATATCCGCTTGATTAAAGTCGTCAATTCGAATTCCTGGAACAAGTTTGATTCATTAAGAATCTTACCATTGTTGCTTTCCAGTTGACACAAGTTTGATTCATAAGAATCTCACAAGTTACCTACCGTAGCGCTGTTTGATGTTGACGCTAGAAGGATTTCCATTCGTCACTGTGAATATTAATAAATATCACTCTGAATGTTCTGGCAAGACCATAAAGATATTGCGTAGAAACCTGAAACGAGTTTGAATCAATTCAGAATCAAACCACTGTTGCTTTTTAGTTTTACATATGTTCAATTCATAAAGAATCTTGCATATGACCTACCGCAGTGCTGTTTGATGTTAACACTGGAAGGATTTCCACTCATCATTGTGAATACTAAGTAGTATCACTCTGAGTGTTCTAGCAATATCACAAGGATATAGCGTAGGACTCTCTTGATCTTCATCCGTGTGTCCTAACGAGATTTGATTGATCTCTTGGCTCTAGACTCGATTTGTGCACTTTTAGTGGTCGGAGGCTGGAGCAGATGCCACCTATTCAATATCAACTATCTCGGAGTGAGAAAGTCAATAGAAGTCGTGTTGATCTCCGTGACAATAAAACAAACTTCTTTTGAGAGAAGCCTGAGTAGCTAGGAAAGGGTTGTGCTTCACATCACTGGGTCCATGATGAGTTTGTCTTCATGATGAGTTGACCCGGTTTCTGCCTAAGTTGTATGGAGGGCTTCTTTCTTTACACCCTTTATCCTTACATTTCTTTTTCATTCTTCAACCCCTTCAATGCTTACCAAGACATCATTACTAGCACCTTGTTGTGATTGTTCCAGTGCTAGCATCAGTACTTAGTCGGCATTCAGCTACGTTCACATTCTACTCCATCTTTCCTAAGGACTTCTAATAATCTATTGGATTGTCCCTGGGAAGATCCCTCCGGTTCTGGTTGGATCATAGGACTTAAACCTAACCACCCTTTTGACACCAATAACGTCGTGAATTAAAGATGTTGTGGGTATTTGATCGTAACCATGAAAACCACTTTAAATTCTAACAAAGTGTTTGAAAAACATTTAACACCTTGCTAGTTTTGTCGTTTTAGAAATGCTCCCCCTTCACATGTGCATCGATAATCGAAAGTGTTTCGCACATGTGGGTAAGAGTTAAAGTGCTTGAGTCTTATATATGATCACATTTTAATCACATTTTCTCCCCCTATCTCTAATATATAAAATCTTTTGATATTAGAGATACCAAATTTGATTAAAATATATTTTGAAAAATAGTCTTGAAAATCTTCGGGAGAAAGATGTGTCAATCTATGCATGAAGTTGAAATGCTCCCCCTCAAAAATTGATCCAATGGAATTGTCATTACGAGGATGTGATCCACATTAAACTTTTGAGGGTAGGAGTTGTTGAACACACAATTTTTGAAAGATTTTGAATATCATTGAGAAATTCTTGAAAAAATTGTGTTCAACGCTTTTTGAAAAATCAAATCTTTTTGACGAAAAGGTTTTTCTAAAGCATAAACTTGAGTTCATAGACTTTGAATGTCTTGACGAATCCACTCAAGTGTAAGAAGATTTAACTTCTTTTGCTAAGGGTAAGAGTACAAAAGCGTACACTCCCCCGTGAATTTAGATCCGGGTTGCAATCTGAAAGTGATTACAAGCCATTGTGTTGAGCTCAAAACGTTGAATGTTTTGTGACAAGCTCAACCCGAGATAGATTGCTCTACCCGTTGTTGGAAATATTGTCCAAAATAGACAATTTCCTTTTGAAAAAAAAATAGAAATGACATGTTTTGAAAAATATTTACAACTTTCATTCGAGCTTTATGTACACACCCGTGTCGTTATTGAGCGACATTTCTAGGTACGTCCATATTATCGATACTGAAAGACATGTCGAGAAGAATATTTTTGGATTATCAAAGATTTTTTAATTTTGTATTTTGCTTTTTGATTAATATTTACAGGTAGATGTTTGATAGATGAATCAAGCAGGCTTCTTTGCCAGAACCTCCAGTTCTGCTGGAGTCAAACATCTCATACCAATTTGCCTAACTAGATACGCAAACCTCTCTTTCGAAAGAGCTTTTGTAAACAAGTCAGCTAATTGGTAATCAGTTCCAACAAAGTATAATTCAACAATACCCTTTTCAACTTGTTCCTTAATGAAGTGATATCGGACATCAATGTGCTTCGTGCGGGAATGCTGTACCGGATTGCAGGAGATGGCTATGGCAGACTTTGAGTCACAGTACATAGGTACTTTATCAAAGTGGAAGCCATAATCCGTGAGTTGTGTTCTCATCCAAAGAACTTGAGCACAACACGCAGATAGAGACACATACTCCGCTTCGGCTGATGAAAGTGACGTGCAATCCTGCTTCTTGGAAGACCATCCCACAAGCTTGTCTTGACCTAGAAATTGTGCACCACCAGAAGTACTTTTACGTGTATCAAGACACCCTGCATGATCAGAATCTGAATAGGCCGTTAGAAAGAAACCGGTTTCCCTCGGATACCAGAGTCCCATGTGAATGGTATTCTTAAGGTACCGAAAGATCCGTTTAACCTCCTTGAGGTGCTTTTCAGTGGGTCGTGCTTGATATCGTGCACAATAACACGTAGCATGATGAATATCAGGTCTGCTTGCTGTCAAGTACATGAGGGACCCGATCATGGAACGATATCTCGTTTGATCTATGGGTAATCCCTCCAAATCAGCATCTAGGGACGTGGTTGATAATGGTGTCCCAACGGGGTCACATGATGTCATACCATGCTTTTTGATTATCTCTTGACAATACTTAGCTTGGTTAATAAAGATACCACTTGGGGATTGGTGAACTTGAATTCCTAGAAAGAATTTTAGTTCGCCCATCATAGACATTTCAAATCTGCTGTGCATTACTTTTTCAAACCATTTTGAAAGTTTTGGGTTTGTAGACCCGAAAATAATGTCATCAACATAAATTTGCACAAGCAGAATGTCATCCCCATATTTATAAGTGAACAAAGTTAAATCAATGGAACCTTTTGAGAAACCTTTGGAGACCAGAAATTTCGAGAGCTCATCGTACCACGCCCTTGGAGCTTGCTTGAGTCCATAAAGTGCTTTGTGGAGACGATACACCTTGTCAGGATAATGAGGATTGACGAATCCTTCCGGCTGCGTGACATAAACTTCTTCCTTCAAAGGACCGTTAAGAAATGCCGTCTTTACGTCCATTTGATAAACGATGAATCCCTTATGTGCAACATAAGCAAGGAAAATTCTGACCGCTTCCATTCGAGCTACTGGTGCAAATGATTCTTCAAAATCAATACCCTCTTTCTGTCCATACCCCTTAGCCACTAGCCTAGCTTTATTCTTGATGATCGTATTCTCTTCATCCATCTTGTTTTTCTAGATCCAACGAAGATTTAATGGAGTCACATCGTATGGTCTGTCAACAAGTTCCCAGACTTTAAGTCTTTCAAATTGTTGAAGTTCATCCGTCATCGATTCAATCCAAGCATGATCAGCCATGGCTTCTTTGATGTTTTTCGGTTCGACAGTACTCACGGCGAGTGCGAACATACAAACATTGCCATCAGTGGCTAGTTGTCGTCTTGTACGAACAGGCTGTGAAGGGTTTCCAATTACGTGAACCAAAGGATGATCTCGGGTCCAATGATGTGTTGAAGGATGTCGTTGATAAAATGTATGCATATTTGACGGATCAACATGGCGAGTAGAAGACTCTCCAGTTTCGTGTACAGGTGTACCGAATGGGTTGATAAATTCGTCATCGTCAGATAATGCACCGTCTGCTTGATTAGTGTTCTCTAGAGCAATGACAGTAGTTGTGGATGTTGTAGGATCGATTGTTGAAGTAATATTCTGAGGAGGTAAATCTGCTGCAACCCGTGTTGAAGTAGATGAAGTTGTATCCGGTTGTTGACGATGATCGCAATCATCATTCATATCATGAGTGACAGCGGAAGACTTCGATACAACTTGTTTCTCCCCCGTGAAATATTCATCATACATTGGTCCATATAATATTTCCAACTCTTCAATTGTCGTATCGACTGTCATATCAGCTCTAGGAACATTTTCTGGAACCAGCGTTGAACTTGACGGTTCATTGCTGTGGTCTTGAGTTCCGAGTTCCGTGCGGTTGTGAACGGAAGTCGTTTGTCGTTGTGGATCGGGACTTAAACTGTCTTGTTCAAGTACCATTTCTTGAGATTCATCAAATCGGATGTGAATTGTCTCGACAATCAATTTTGTTCTTTTGTTGAACACTCTATATCCCTTAGACTGAGTTGCATATCCCACAAGAATACATGCATCACCTTTTTCTTTCATCTTATCCAAATTTTCACCATCTCGTATAATGTAACAAATACATCCAAAAACATGAAGGTGTTTGAGTGAAGGTTTACGATCATGAATTATGTGATATGGTGTCTTTTCGTGTCTTGGGATAATTAAGGAGCGGTTTTGTGTGTAGCATGCGGTTGACACGGCTTCGGCCCAAAAGTATAGTGGAAGTTTTGAAGCGGATAATAATGTTCGAGCAGCTTCAACCAAAGTACGGTTTCGTCTTTCAACAACGCCGTTTTGTTCGGGTGTTCGAGCAATATATGTTTCATGTTCAATCCCTTCGGCTTCAAAATGCTTTCTCAGATTAGAATTCAAAAATTCTGTACCTCTGTCAGTACGAACCACTTTAACTTGAGCTTGAAGACCACGTTGTATCAATTTAAGGAAGCTGATGAGAACGTCGGGAGTTTCATCTTTGGATCTCAAGAAATGAGTCCATGTGTACCTTGAGTAATCATCGACTATTACTAGAATATATTTCTTGCCATTGATACTCTGAACACGCATGGGACCACACAGATCCATGTGAAGAAGATCTAACCGTCCTTTAGAGCTTGGTGTTGTCTTTGTTTTGAAGCTACTTCGTTTAGCTTTACAAAGTTCACAAGAAGAACAAAGATGATCTTTGATGAATTTCAAGCTTGGAAGGCCTCTCACAATATCTTTCTTGGAAAGCAAGTTAATGGTATCAAAGTTGAGATGAGAAAGACGTTGATGCCATAACCATGCCTGAGTCGTTGAAGCTTTAGCCATGAAGCAAATTGGAGTTGATGAAGTTGTGTCTTGAAGTGAAATTGTGTAAAGATCAGTACCCCGTGTACCGGTAAGTAAGTCATTCCCATCATAATCACGAACAAAACATGTCTTCTTTCTGAAAGCAACTTCCAAATCCGCATCACAGAATTGACCAACCGAGAAAAGATTGTGATTGAGCCCTTCGACGTAGTATACCCTTTTAATCGTGATATTCCCCTGAACCAAATCTCCATATCCTAGGATCGGTGCAAATTTATCATTTCCGAATCGGACCGTACCTAGGAACTTCTCCACGAAGTTAATTAGAAGCTTGAGATTCCCCGTCATGTGCTTCGTGCATCCGGAGTCCATTATGAAGAGAATTATTTGTATCACCTGCAGAAGAGTTAGAACACGATGGAGCATTTGCTAAATTGGATACCACAGTAGTTGTGATAGTAGAATCGTTAGTGTCCTTATCAACATTTAAAGGCAAACTAACACTCGTTTTCACATTTTCTGTCCTAACTTTTGGCATCCATTTATATCCGGGAGGACATTGATTAGCAAACCACCATTTCCAAGACTTACTGGCAGACTCATATAATTCCTTAATTTTGCTTCTAGGATTCTTAGTGGTGGAGTCTGATGCATTACTTTTCTTAGTGGGGGTTGCACCAGAATGGTTCACTTTGCGTTTGGGTTTACTAGCTCTAATAGGCATTGCAACTTGCTTCTTAGTTCTAGTATCTACGCCTTTGACTTTATTTATAGCACACATAGAATGATTAGCATTAGCACACTTGCCACATTTGACACAAACAAATTTCACATTCATAGCATTCAAAGTTGAATCATTCAAATCGTCATGACACGCGATTACAGACGTTTTATTCTTAGAAACATTGAAAATCCTAGGGTGTTCTTCTACTTGCTTCATCTTCCCTTGATTCTTGTGTTTCCAGACCTTATCATTCTCTTGAGTGCTCTTAAGCTGAGGCCGGCTAACACTAGTAGTGGAGACTATTCCTGTAGTAGAAGACACATGAATATTAGTGTTTCTAGAAGTCTGAGGCGAGTGAGAATCTTTGTTTGTGGGCTTAGTGGATATTCTATACATTCCTGGTTTAATGACATTATTGTGCCTAACGCTTGGTGCTATAGGATTCCTTATGGGTTGAGTTTGTGGTAACCTTTCCTTTCCATCCATCTTGGGGGCAAACACAGGTGTTGCAAACGAGGAATTAGATAAAGCAGATGGTTTTCCCAAGATAGAGGATCTATTCTCTTTAGAGGCATTGGGTTGTCTAACAACATTTTTCTTAATGCTAGGTTCCACAATTTTCCCACCCATTTTAGCAATAAGTTTCTGCAACTCAGCTATCGCTCTGTCCCTGTCTTGTAATTGAGCTTTCAACCCTTTAATTTCCAAATTCTGTTCATTCATTTCTCGAAATGTTTGCGAAAGTTTTTCTTGCAATTTATTATCATGTGGAAAACGACCAACATCTTTTTGCAAAGCAAGTTCAAGTGAATGACAATGTTTTTGAAGGAAATCAGTTTTGTGTTGAAGTAACTCAAAAGCCTTTTTGTCAACATTTTCTTTACGTTTCGAAAGCTCAATTTCAAGACGTTCACATTCTTTGAGCTTATCAAGATATTGGCATGCAACTTCAGAATATTCATCAATATCGGCACAAGATGTAAAATAAGCACACATAATATCTTTAGAAACGCATTCTTGCAAGAGTAAATCATATTCATCAGAGAAAACGGACTTGTCCATTTGAAGATCATCAATTGCTTTCTCAAGAGACTCAACATATTGTAAATCATCAAACATTTCAGACCGAATTAAGCTTTCGAATTTAAGAACATTTTCTTTTAGTGTGGCCGCGTTCGGTATTAAGATTTGTTTGACAAGCACAGTTATGTCTTGAGGAATTGGTTTCTTCCACTCGTCATTTTGTCGTTGTTTCCAATCATTATCAATAATGGACTTAATATTATCTATGTAATGAGTAAGAAACCCAAATATCTGCCTACTCTTGCTTTTAGAAGCATCTAGGGGCAAGTAGTTGATGAACTTAGAAACGTTTGTTTTCTTAGTGGCAAACGCTTTCTTCCATTGAATTCTCTTTTGCCTGCATTCTAAAAATACTTCCTCACGAGATTTCTGAGTTTGTTTGTGGAACAGACCATAAAGACTATTCTCATAAGCATAATTATATGGTTTCACAAACTCCTTATTAACTGATGGTTGACTATCAGCATCCCAAAGGGCAGTCTCTTCACTATTGGCACTTAGAGGCATGCAATCAAGATCTGTCCTTTCAGTCTCATCAAGATAAAGATGCGGGTTCGCAGCTTGAGCTTTGGCAAGGTACTCAGGACTTGCAAAGCTAGCTTGACCCTTAAACATCGATGGAGGTGCTAGCATTCTTACGGATTGAATAGAATCATGCGTTTTATAAACAACGTTCTTCAAAAAGTCGACTTGTGCTTCTAGTTTCGTAACTTTTTCGGTTTCTTTATCATATCTACTTTTGAAGTCTTGTTTTAACGCATCTACCTCTTGTTTCTTATCCTCTAGAATTTTAGCAGAATCAGTAGTGGTCATAGAGAGCTTTTGTTTAAGTTCATTAACTTTGGTATTGGCAAGGTACGTTTTTTGACGTTCATCCATTAAGAAAACATTATATTGACGCTTCTCTTTAGCTAATAACTCAAGAGTGGTATTATATTTGTTTTCAAAATCGTCCTTTTGACTTTTTAACGCACTTCCCTTGTACCCCTCAAGCTCTTTGGTTTTCTGAAGGAGCTCATCTCTATAGCATTCAGTCATCTCAGTAGATTTGATAAGAGCAGCTTTGCATTCTTCAAAACTTTGAGTGAGCGTAGCGTTTGCCTTCTTTAATTGCTTTTGACTCTTTTTATTTTCAGTGACATCTTTTTGTAAAGTAGCAATTAAATTAGCAAGCGCAATACGTTCCTCTTCATCATATTCATTTGCATGTTGATCATCCTCAGACTCATTATTGCACATGTCTGATGAATCGGGTGTGGTATTACTATCAACCGTTTCCATCATACACGTGTCATTAATGGCATTGGGTAGATCACTATGCTCAGGAATATCACCAAACACATTATATTCATCAGTAGTGTGTACCTTATCGATTGGCTCAGTGTCAAAGATAGGACCATTGTCATCTTCAGTGACTTTGAGAACTTCTTCAACATGTGCCATGTACGAGTAATGTGCTTCTAATTCCTGGTCGGAGGCTTCATCATCAGTGTCATCAAGCATAGCTCCTTCCTCAGCTGACAGTTTGACCCCTGCTTCCATTTTCTTGCATAGCAGCATCTTTTCCTTGTGATAGCTGGAGTCTCTAACCCTTTTCGGCTTCCTGCATTCTTTTGCCATATGCCCATAACCTTGACAATTAAAACATTGAATCCCACTCTGCTGAACCACTTGACTTCCAACCGTTTCCCTATTTTCAGTAGCAGCAGCAATCCTCTGAGCATCATACTTAGCAGTTTGTCGATCATATCTTGCAGAACCCTCAACATGTGTTGGATTATGTCGATCATACCTAGAAGGACTTTCACCACGTCGACGTGTGTCATACCTTGGAGGATTCTCAACATATCGGTTCTTTGTGTTAGATGATGTGCGAAGATTGTTGTTGGTGGGTTTGTAGATTTTCTTGTAAGTCTTCATTATGTAAGAAATTTGTTGTTTCATCTCTCGGTTCTTTTGAGCTTGGTCTTCATCACTATCTTCAGATGAGGACTCAGATGGTGGTGATGGTGCTCTTGGCGCTTTACCTCGAGATTTTGTGGAAGATGAAGACTTAGATGATGTGGAATATCGTGGTGAGGATGATGGGCTAGAGTATGGCTTAGGAGTACGAGATCGATGATCTTGGACATTTTGAGTGGTAGTCAATAAAGCAAGTGGATTAGCCGTCTTTGCAACTCGTTCAGCTCGAATCTCATTTGCTTCATGCTGAAATTGTTTCAAGATATCAAAGAGAGTGTGATAGTTTACCTTGTCTAACTGCTTCTGTTGTTTCACCAAAGTGACAAAACGTGTCCACTCTGGTTGGAGTTGTTGTAGAAATTGCACATTGACTTGCATGGTGGAGACTTCCAAGTTGTTTCTTGTCATATCATTCATCATCTTGTAAAATCTTGAATAATAGGACTCAATTGATTCTCCATCCAATGCAGTAAACTTACCAAAGTTCCAAAACAAGTTTGTTTTGACATCTTGCTTGTTGAGAGACTCTCCTTGTTGCAAGCGTTCAATGGCCGTCCACATTTCTTGTGCTGTAGGACATGCATCGACTGTGGAATAAATATCATCTCCAATTCCACTTAGGATCATATAGATCGCTTCTTTTTCTGCATCATGCCAAGCACGTTTCTCGGGTGTAAGGTCAGATAAAGTTTCCTTTTTCTTTGTTGCAGGTACTTCTGGACATGTGTCTGTGGCTGGTGTATAAGGAACATCAATTTCAGAAAAAACATATGGGCCATTGTTAATACATTGTCTCAAGGCATCACCATTAGGTCTTGTATCAAGATAGCGAAGAAAGCGTGATTGCCATTGAGCATATCGACCAGCCACAAGCATTGGTGGTCTCTCTTTATTACCCGCGACCATGATGTTGTTGTTCGTCACACGATATTCTGCAGTAGAATCCATCTCAATATTCTCTGAAATGATGAAGTGAATATGGATCTTAAGCAGATTTGTTGTGATTGTTGTTGTGGTTTAAATTCCGAAAATTGCAATTTTTCTCCAGGCCGACAATAAATTCTCCAGTCCGACAAAAACGGTAGTCCAAAAATTTTGTAATCGCCAAAATTTGAAATCGAGCTAGAAATGTCCTAAAACTAGTATGGAAAAAATTTGAATTTACTTGACGAAAAAATTTTAACTCTTTTTTTTTTTTTTTTTTTTTTTTTTTTTTTTTTTTTTTTTTTCGTGGAAACGATATTCTGAAACTAGTCTAGATGGTGGCTAAGTATAAAAATTACTCAAACAAAATTTAGCGAAAACATGTCATCGGAATATCCATCGGAATGTGCCATCGGAATACCCATCGGAATGTTTCTTAGATCGGAATGTCCTTTAGATCGCAATGTGCACCTGTCGGAATCCTCCAGATCGGAATGTCCAGATCGCAATGTGTACCTATCGAAATCCCAGATCGGAATGTTCAGATCGCAATGTGTACCTATCGAAATCCCAGATCGGAATGTGGCTGTCGCAATGTGGGCAGAGTAACGTTTCAAGATTTGCCTTAAAATCCATCGCAATCCAGATCGCAATAATGATCGGAATGTGCAGATCGGAATAAGGGGCTATCGCAACTGATCGCAAAGTAAAACCCTAGGGTTATTGCGATCGAAATCGTACTCTCCTTTCCTAAATTCAAGCTGTCGCAAAAATGGTGCTTTTTCTTCCAACTTTTTAGGCAACGGTTTTTGGCAACTTTTAGGCAACAAATTAGCAACTTTTAGGCAACAAATTCGTGATTTTTACCAAACCAAAACAACCAAATCTCTAGAACAAGTATATGGATGATTTGTAGCAAGATAAAGAACACGAAAACCACAAAAAAATTTGAATTCGAGTTGATTTATGGAAGAAATCACACGAATCAAATATAAGAAGAACAACCAATAACAAATCTACCCCGTGGCGATTGATACCAAATGTTGTCCCTAATATATGTATGATATACTACACGAATTTAAAGAAAGAAAGGTAGAAATGAGATGAATTTTAGAGAGAGAAACTAGAGAGAGAAAAGAGAGAGAAGTGTGTGAACTTGGTGAGATTAGATTAGAGAGAAGTGAGAAATACAAATGACCATCCACCCTCCTAACATGTTAGGAGGGTAGTATATATAGTCCACCCACATGCGGGCTTTAATGGACTATATATTGGGCCGGGCTTGTATTTTGGACTTTAATTAGTTTAAATCCAAGCCCGTGAATCACGACTAAATAACTACTTATTACAACGTTCTAATAAATAATACAATAGAAACCTATGACCGAACATTCTTGTTTGACTCAATATTTTGAGGCTAACAGTGAACTTATCCAATGTGCACATATATTTTACATACATGCTTGCTATAATAAGTTGACTATGTAAGCTATGTACATAAAACAAGTAGTAAAAATGCATAACCAACATTTGATGAAACAACACTTAACAAAAATTGGAAGAGTATGCTACACCATGGGTATGTGGCCGTATATGTGTGTATGCATAGTATAGGTATCCCTAAACTTTCTTGGACTAGCCCAAAGTTATGTATTTCTTATGCTCTAGCCCAACTCAAGCCCACACAAGCCCACCCTTTTCTTTGGATAGCCTTACACGGCACACACATGCATATGTGGAAGAAGAAGGGTTGTCTTGGAAAGGGAAGAGCTTACACTTGGCACAAATGTCCTTACCAAGGCAATCATGCCTTTTGCATTCTCTTTCCCTCTCTCATCTTTAAGCCGAAACACACACATTCCCATCTCTCCTACATGCAACCCCACTTCTCTCTTCATCCCTCTCTCTCATTATTTCGGCTATAAGCCACAAAACTTCAAATTTGATTCATTAAATCAACTAAATCTTTGTCCCAACTTGATTATAAATCATTTGGTAGCATCATTTCTCTTGGAACCACTATAAACAAGCCCTAGCCAAATCTTTAATGCCACGGCTTGATTTATATTAGGGTTTTCTTCATCATCTTGAGTAGATCTTATATCTCCTTGTTCATCTAGATCCTCTTTGGTACTTTTAGGCAAGAGAGGTATACACATCATAATCTTTCATTTCTTCATGCATGCATCTTCATACATCTATAAACACAAGTGAATAACATGTTAAAAATCAAGATTTGGTAAGGCTGTGGCCCTTATGGGTCACGGCATATTTATACAAACCATGATCATGATTCAAAATCTTTTTAATAAGAAACTTATGACTTATGTGTTATGTGTTAAACTTGATTTAAAAACTATATGAAACCTTCTATAAATCGAAATATGGTATGCGTTAAAAATCTTGTTTATGGGACTTTGGTTAACCAATAACTATAGATCTCATGAAAAGAACTTGTGAAACTTAAAAATCATGAAAACCATGACCTTAAAGGTTACGGCTAAAATAAGTAAAGGCTATATGATTTGTCTACTAAGTTTTGAATAGTGGAACATGAAATGTTACATGTTAAATGAGCTATTAAAAATCATCAAAGTAACTTATGTGAATATATATAGCCGTACGTTACATATGACCCTAAAATGGGTTAGATGTACATGCATGCTTATAAAAACCTAGATATAATGATAAGTGTTAACTTAACATGGTATACATGAAATAAGCTAGTAGATCTAATGGGAATATTGGGAGGAAACAATATAGCCGTGGGCTATACATTGTTTCTTGGAATAATAGTAGACTTGGAAACATGCATGTAACATAGATAATCATAATGTGTTTTTGTAAATATTTACAAGATTTAAAAACTAGTTAAAGTATTCATCTTGGAAATACCAAGATCTAAAAACATAGCCGTGAGCTATATATGTGGGTACATGGATCTATGTTTGATTGTTAGGCCTAAACATAGTGTATATCTTATTTTGAACATGTGACTTATTTTCTTGATGTGTACGTAGTTAGATCTAATTTTGTAACACATATAAACTACATGCAACCTTAAACTAATACTTGACTTATCTTAATAAGCCAAAACTAATGTAGGCCGTGGATTATAAGCTCCTACTAGGGCTTATGACTTACTTGTAACCTTATGACACACCTAGATCTAATTTCATATAACACATAAAATGAATTTTTAAGTTTTATTCATCTATTTAGATTGAAAACTAAATATTAATAAGCTCATAATAAGCTTATAAGAGTATCCTAAGTAAAAATATACATAAAATGTAAATTAATGTTAATGGACTAATTAAGTCCATGAAAAGTTAACCTAAAACTTAAATGAACCCAATAAGCCCATTTTATAAATTATAGTGACTTAATGGACTTAGGATCACATTTAGGCCCATTTAACTAATTAAAAGGGACTTAAAAATGTATTAAGCCCAATAAATGATTTAAAGGCACATTTAAGTAAATTAGTGAACTTGAAGTGTATTTAAGCCCACTAAAATAGCCCATTAGATGTTTAGCCCATTTAATGAGCCCATATAAAGTTTAAATGTTAAAATAAAAGTTTTTATAATAAAATATAACTTATAAAAACTTTTTGGATGAAAATGACAATTTACAAAACTTAAGGACTAAAACCGTAACTTATAAAACTTGTTTTGATAAACTAGTAAGCACAAGGACTAGAAATATAAATATCCAAAATTCTAGGGTTTAATAATTACTATCCGTGGCGAATTAAACCCTAGGGACCATTTTGGGAAGTTTCTAAAAGTTATTTTGTCATTTTAAAACCCTAAGGACTATTTTTGTAAATTGCTGAAACCTAAAGAAGCCCTAAGGGCTGTTTTTGTAAATTTAGTAAAGTTACAAAACCTAGATATAACTAGGGGGGCCAAATCTTCCATAAGCCGAAACTATAACAAGCCCTAGGTACTAAATAAGTGCTTTTCATGACGTTGCCCCAAAACGGCCCCTATTGCGTAATCACTAGCATCACACATAAGTTCAAAGGGGAGGTTCCAATTTGGAGCAACAAGAATGGGAGCTTCGGTAAGTTTCCTTTTAATAACTTCAAGGGCTCGAACACAATCTTCAGAAAAGACGAAAGGAGCATCTTTCTCAAGAAGGTGTGTCATGGGTCGAGATATCTTTAAAAATCTTTGATGAATCAACGATAAAAGCCCGTGTGGCCTAGGAAACTCCTAACTCCCTTAATGGTTTTGGGATGAGGTAATTTGGCGATGAAGTCTATCTTAGCTTTGCCTACTTCAATCCCCGCTTTCGAGACCTTGTGCCCTAAGACGATTCTTCTTTCCACATAAAATGGCATTTTTCCCAATTAAGCACAAGGTTGGTTTCCTCACAACATTTTAATATTTTTTAAAGTTGGCTAAACACGACGTGAACAAATTATCAAATACCAAAAAGTCATCCATGAAGAGTTCCATCGACTTCTCGATCATATCATGAAAAATAGCCATCATGCACCTTTGAAAAGTTATCGGTGCATTGGAAAGTCCAAATGGCATTCTATGATAGGCAAACATTCCATATGGACACGTAAACGTAGTTTTTATTGATCACAAGGGTCGATAGGGATTTGAAAGTAACCGGAAAAACCATCTAAGAAGCAATAGAAATCATTTCCCGCAAGACGCTCCAACATTTGATCCATGAAGGGCAAGGGAAAATGGTCTTTACAAGTGGCATCATTTAACTAACGATAGTCAATACACACCCTCCAACAGGTCACAACACGAGTCAGAATTGACTCGCTGTCATAATTAGGCACAATGGTCATTCCTCCCTTTTAGGGACACAATCAATTAGGCTCACCCAAGGGCTATCGAATATAGGGTAAATCATTCTCGTATCAAGAAGTTTTAAGACTTCGTTTTTGACGACATCG
This sequence comes from Glebionis coronaria, assembly GCA_025667525.1. NCBI lineage: Eukaryota > Viridiplantae > Streptophyta > Magnoliopsida > Asterales > Asteraceae > Glebionis > Glebionis coronaria. The sequence continues at coordinate 187,232,567 of CM046880.1, read as the reverse complement.
TAAATTTTGGGGTTTACCCTTCTTTGACATTTAATTACGGGTTTGTAGTCCTCCTCCAAATCTTGTGTGTACAAAATTTTGGGTCAATACCCTTAATGTCAAAAAGTTTCCACGCAATTGCCCTTTTGTGAGCTTTCAGATTTTCAAAAGTGCGATATTTTCATCATTAGAAAGATCTTTTGCAATAATAACCGGTAACTTTTCAACACCTTCCAAGAAATCATATTCGAGGTGAGGTGGAAGATCTTTCATATCAAGGATTGGTGGATCCTCGATTGAAAATTTCGGTTCAACACTCATAATTTCCATCGGCGGAAAATATGGTGGAATTTGATTGAGAATATCCTCACTAACTGTCACCTCTTCTTCATTGTCGATTTCAGTAAAAATAAAATAGCCTCCTTTGAATGGAGTGAGATTTGGTGTAGAATTAGCATGGATCAGATCCAAAATAGTTGGATTGCCGCTAATCGAACTATCTAAAAAACCTGACACTTCTTGTAAAAACTCATCGCAAACTACATCGACTAAGTCAATGTGGTTTATGGTAGCGATTGCATAAACATGAGAAGGTGTAGAATTTTGAGTAGCGTTTATAACATGTTCCTCCTCGTTGAATTGCAAAGTAATTTTTCTAGCATGCACATTAATGATCTATTTCGAGGTATCTAAAAATAGACGACTTAAAAACAGAGGAACTTGAGGATCCATGGGAATGTCTACCATGATAAAGTCAACCTGATAGTAGAACTTCCCCAACTTTCACAAAAACGTCTTCAGCCGTTCCACATGCGAGAATCATAGAATGATCGGCCATCTCGATAGACTTTTTGAAGGAATAAGATCCGGAAGTGAAAGCGATTTCCACATGGAAAAAGGCATCAAATTAATGCTTGCCCCAAGATCAGCCAAGGCGAGGTATCCTTCTATTTCTTGAATATCACATGGGATAAGAAGCTTGCCGGGATCACCTACTTTTTCTGGTATTCGGTTAAGAAAAACCGAAGAACAATTAGATATATTTAAAAGCTTGTCCTTATCGTTCATCATACTTTTAAAAGTGGAGAAAAATCAAGGCACGTACAATAAAGCATTGGCTAAACTTATGTCGAAATAAACTTTCCGAAACACTTAAATGAAAAGATAGATTTGTTTATTGTTACACTCATGCAATTTTTTCTTGTTTCGTCTCTATGGGTAAGGTAAGGGTGGTGTGGGTTGGGGCATAGGCAATGTCATTGGAATCTCGGGTTCCAAACGTGTTGATGGCTCGACCGTAGGTATGGTAATTAGTGGACTCGAAATATGCTCCTTTTCGACCATCACCTTGGGCTCTTTCTCTATTTCCTTCTCCTTAGAAGTCCTAGAACGAGAAATGGGCTCTTTGAAAGTTTTACCACTTCGTGTAGTAATAACTTTCATTTCTCCCGACGGGTTTTCTTGCAATGGTGTCACTAGGAAGACCACCCGAAGAAGAGGGTTTACACATTATAGCTTCGAACATGCTTGCCATTCTATCTTCAAACTTAAATTGCCTTTTATCTGCCCAAAGTAATTACTGCTTAATTTCATATTGACCTCTCCATCTTTTGTTGATTATCTTGAAGCCTTTGCACATTACTTTCCATTTTATTCGTATGATTCTTAAGTTTATTAGAAAGCTCGTTTTATAAATCGGTTCTTAAGCTAATCATATCCCTTGCCATGTTATCGAACTTAGCGTCATTAGCCTTAGCATACTCTAAAAACTCACTTGGAAGATCTTTTGTTGGAGCATTTGAAAACATTGAATTGTATTTTGAAAATCATGATTTTGATTTAGGTTTTGCACTTGCCCATTGTTCCCATCATTCCTTTGGTTATAGATACCCTTGTTGTAATTACGTTGGTTTTCTTGATAACCACCACATTGATTGTTGTTTCGATAGTTATTAGAATTTTGATTTTGTGGAGCTTGATTAGGGTAGGAACCATGAGCGTCTTGGTTGTAAGTTCCCGTTGTCACATAGGCACTCGAAGTGTTACCCGCGGCAGTAATGCACTAGGAAAAATCATGTGACAATCTAACATTTTTAGGTAGTGAATTATTTTCTCGTATAATATTTTGAAACTTTTTTTTGTGTTGGTTGATGAACTCACAATTTACGGATTTCAATTTGGGCTTACGTGCATAATTTAGCGTCCTTTACGACTAAACCGGAAACCTTAGGATTACGTATTTACGTTTTTGAACTCCGTTTTTTATGAGACAATTTTTATTAGATTCGTTTTGTGCCGTTGATTCATAATTTATAAAAACGTTTTTCATAAAATGACCCGAGGGCACGTAAATCGAGGAAACTAGAATCGAGGAACACCCGTAAATTAACGGGATGGAAAAAAACAAGTTTATCCCACCCCACTACTAAGGGACGGCCAAAACTTGACACCACACAAGTGATGTGTCAAAGTTTTAGCTACAAGCTTACACTTGTTAAGCTTAGCTTAACAAGTAAGCTATACTCTCCCACCAAACTATCAAAACCACTAAACCTTACCATTTTCTCACATAACACATGCAAAACAACTCACAAACTCTCTCACACCCCTCCCTTTTGCCGTCCCATATTCACCATCAAACACCCCATTTGATCAATTCTAGCCACAAATCTTATGTTATCTACTCACATCATGGAGAAACCTTGAAGCCTTGATTGATTGGTGATCAAATTAACATCAAAGAAGGTTATTTTCTTGTGTCCTAGGGCTGATTTCTCAAAAAACAATCTTGGTGGTTGATGATCTTGAAGATATATTTGGTGTTCATCAAGTTATTGTCATCCAAAAACAAGATATAATCTTGGTTGGTAAAGAAGATCATCCTTTCCATTTCTATTGTTATATTTGTAAAGATAAAATGTATTTTCTTTCTTATTGTATATGTATATGATGAATATATGATGATAAAAATGTTGTGTGGGGACCAAGTGTTGATAAATATGATGAAAGAGATGAAAAACCATAGGTAATAATGTTAAAATCATGCTTAAAATGATGGCTGTATAAAAACAGTAAGTAGCCAAGTTATAAACTGATAAAATTACATGGTGGAATCAATTTAAAGTAAGTATTAGATGTCATACACATGTGAGAGTTTTCCATGCAATGGAATCATCAAAATGAGTGAGATATGATCAAAACAAAATTAGTATACCAATCTGAATAGTCTGTTTGTAGGGACTGTTAAGGATATTTAGACATGGATTGAGCAGTATATATATCTAACTTATTTGTAGCACATAATATGAAGTTTATTCCATCCAAAAATGAGCTTCTATCTCCTTATAGAACTCAAGATACGATAAAAATGGTGAAAATGAAACTAAAAATCAGATTTTTATGAAATTAAAGTTTAATAGTATTATATAAGCACTCAAAATAATATAGTATAAAATGTGAAATTAAAACCCACTAACTTATATATTTCATTTATATAAATATGTATAAGGTTAAATAAATGGACATTTTATAAAATGGTAGTATGGTAAGTTTTATAAGTTATAAAAACTATAAACATGATTTTTACGTCTTTTCGGCTATTACCGTAAAATTAACGTTTTTCGCCAATTAAAACTTAGACGATCGGACCCGTCTAATGTAAACTTTTTAAAAGTCATATACTGATATATAAGTACCTAATACAAGTAAAAACCGATAAAAGCCAAACTATATAACATACAGACATTAACGAGCTAAGTTAGCGTTATTGGACTATTAATCCAACTAAATGGGCTAAACAATTATAAATTTACTTATTGGGCTTAACCCACTTGCGCCCAACATGTAAAGTATAATACTGATAATAAAAGTATAAAATGGATTAATACAAGTTAATGGACTTATAATAGGCTTATTGAACCTAAAAACATGTAAATAGGTAAAACTAGTAAACTAGTATAAAAGTTATCATTACATAAACACTAAAATGAGTAAGAAGAATGTATAAACCCACTTGATCATCATCATATGTATAAAATCATCATATGTATACTTGTTATTTTGATAACGTCAATGGACACAATTCTAAGACCGATTATTATTTATATAGGTTTCCGTGACCGAAGCACGCCCGTAGCCGATAATCCGCCTTTCATTATCAACGTGAGTTCATAGCCTCGCACTCTTTTAAATGTTTTATAAAATGATTTGTAAACCCGCGAGGGAGTTAACATGCTAGTTTTCGATAAAATTAGAACACAAGTAGTCCCGATGGTATGCTTAATGATATGGACCCGAATGATGCGATGACCCAATAAAAGAGATAAAAAGGATTATTAGTAGTTAGGTTATGTCACTCAAAGTCCCATTAGCATGAATTATGAACTACCGGGATTTGGTAGACGCTTATGCATATCATAGTACTGTTTGGGGACGATCACCCCAGTTCGCGCCTTGACGGTTGATCCCCGTCGTACCACATTGATTGGTAAGCGAATTTATGTATGAGAAGATTTACATAGCGTGATTTTTGTGACGACACGCTAACTTAGATGGGCAAATTGTTTGTCGGGTTCGCGGCCCGTTGTTGTGATAGTAAGGTAACAATGTCATGCGCCTAATAATAATCCAAATATATTCCAATGTAATCTAAATATCTGATATGATAACGATGCTAATAACGATGATAATATTATCTATAATGGTAATACTGAGGCTACGGTCTCATGGACGGTTTAAGATATATGCTTTGCTTTATGTATTGCCTGGCTAGCAATACGAGGACTTACTTCTGATATTATACTTGTGTACAGATTTCAGCGATTGTTTTATATAACGGTTTTATTAAACTCTATGAATTCACTTGGCATTCGCTGATATGATTTTTGCATGTTTTTATCTCAGGTGCTTGATGGTAATTCGGATGGAGATCGACTCTGATGGCCCACAAATTAATAAAAATGTTCATTCGATCTATGTTTTGTAAACTTAATGACCTGTATAATTTGGGACCTGTTGTACACTTGAAACTTTTTATTGAATGAATGTATGTTAAACCTTGTACAACCATTTTTATGTGTTGTCTATGATTGGAGTTATTGTGCTATCCCGTAACACTCTAAAAGACTCTTCCGCTGTACCGATACGAAATTTGAGAGTGTTACAAATCATGAGCTCCACCGCAAGATATGCAACTTTTCTTGACCGTTTTAACCGATGCGGAATTTAAAGCATCTTGTGCTTTCCAATGACTCATTAGAGACGAAAATCTATCGAAAAACCTATTTTCCTCATTTGCTTCATCATGCAAGGCATGCATGTTACGTGACGACGAAGACGAACCCATAGTGGCAACACTTGGTGTGGTACGAGGGCTATAGACTTTGGACCTATTCTCAATTATCGTTAAAGCTTCATCGGTCGTTTTACACAAAAAATTACCACCCGCGGCACCATTTAGATTATCTCTTTCATGATCATTGATCCCATTGTAAAACGTGTCAATTTGATGTAATTCGAAAAAATCATGGTGTGGACATTCATGCAACATTTCCTTAAATCGTTCCCAAGCCATTGAAAAACTTTCATTAGGTTTTTAAATAAATCTTGAAATCACGTTTTTCAAATGCATAGTCTTAGAGGGCAAGAAATATTGGTTCACAAATTTAGACACAGTTAAAATTACGAATTTTAGCGGGTCTCTCTAAAGAGTACAGAAAAAGCATCATCTTAATCGCGTCATTGGAAAATCCTTAAACTTGCTAGTCGCGGTGAGACAGTTAAAATTACGAATGTGATAATGAGGGTTGTCTTTTTCATGGCCACGAAACTTGTTGGCTTGTATCATCGACATTAAAACCATCTTTATCTCAAAATTCTCTGCAAGTATAGCGGGAATCACAATCGCTTCTCCAAAACCCTTGGTGCGTGCTTGAAGCAACTCCATCATAGTACGATTGGCCATGGGGGCTTCTTCTGCTACAACGGGTTCGAAAATTGGAGATTCTTCAACAATAAAAGGACTTTGGGTTCCTTCCTTTCGATTACGACGTTTACGTGCACGTTTTTCTTGTAAGCGACTTAGCATAAACGTAACGTATAACATGGGGGTGAGCAAAGAAGATTCTTTTTGGATTCTTGTGGATTTTATATTTTTTGTGCTTTTGATTGTTTTTCACTTTTCATCTGGATTTTTCTCGTGAATTACGTAGACCAAAATCTACAAAATCTCTCCTTCGATGACTTCAAAACGTTGGTAGATCACCAAACCGTTTAAGAGGGTTCACTATTTGAAATCAAGCAAATATATATGATACGTAGATAATACTTTGGTTGGAAAACCCTTAATCGGCTTTCACTTTCTAAGTACGCACAAGCAAGTGGGGGAAACGAGGCGGCGCGAATCACATAAGAGCCTTTTTTCCTTTGGTCGTGAATACAGCCTCCTTATACCCACCTTATAGTTTGTACTTATCGAGATTAATCTTCTTAAAAGTATTTATCTATTTTTCCTTTTTCTTTGTTTGAATTCGATACACTCACTAACGACCGGAAGGCTTGCTAATGAGGTGCGTTTTCACGCGTATTTGGAGATACTTTGAATTTATTGTTGTACGTAATACATAGTACTACTATTCACAAAAAAACGAACAACGATATGTATGATTAGAGTGCTAATCAAACAAATACTAATTATGGATACTAATAAAAACCAAAATTTTCAAATTTTAGCATGACACACCTCTCCGGCAGCAACGCCAAAATGATTGTGGTAAAAATACGCTTTTAGGAAAAAGACGTATATGCGGTAAGTATTAAATGCACGTTTAGGAAAACTTAACACTTATGACCCTTTATGAGATCGTTCACCAAAGAGGATTATAGTGTGTGTCAAATTATTGTTTTTGATTAATATTAAGAGAACGACAAATGGAGAAAATGACGGATTACGGTTAAAATTAAACTACAAAGAAAAATGCGTTTTCACGTAAAACGAGGCAAAATTAAAACTTTATCTAAAAATTCCCAAAAAACTACATTAACTCTCTAAATATATATCCAAGGTTTAAAAATAAAGAAAACTTCTTGTAACTATTTAAAGTAATTGATATTTAGTTTTTAAATGCTAATTGAAGCCCTAAAAATCAAATAAATTAACACAAAGCCCAAACTAAGATTTAAGACTTTGTAAACCTAAAACATACTTTAACTAAGCTCAAAGTATTTTTCCAAAATTTTAAACCTATTAAATCTAACTAAAAACCCTAAAAACAATTTTTAAATTAAATTAAATAATAAAATAATACAAAATATTCCAAATTTATAAAAAATTCTAAAAAGTTGGAAACTAATGTATTTTCTCCTAAATAACCCAAAAATGAAAATTAAAAAGTCTGAAAACCCTTAATGAGCCTCCAAATGGGCCTAAACCAAAAACAGTCGACCTAAATGGGCTTTTTGGCCAAAAACTTACAAAGTTCACAAAATAAGCCGAAAAGCCCTGTGTTACTCAAAATTTGATTCTAAATACAAAAGTCTAAAGGCCTAAAAGTTGGTTTTGAGCTTATCAGAGCTTAAAGAGTAATAAGCTTATTCTTAATGGGCTTATAAGCCCATTAAGCTAAAACAGCATGCCATAAGCTAAAATTAAACACACAACATTATTTTGGGCTTATAAGAACAAATGTAAAAAGAAATGTGGAATAAGCTCATGAAATAAGCCTTAAATAAGCAAAAGCACTCTATAGAAAACGACAAGATAGTCATTTTTGAGTTCTAGGCCACTTCAAGAGCTGATTCTTTCTACAAAAGCTTGTAAATGAACTAATTAAGACTTATCAACAAGAAAATCCCCAATAAGCGCACTCAATGAAGCTGTAGAAGCCAATAAGTAATCTAAATAATAAAAAAACTAGTTTTCTAGTAAAACCCTAACTAAATGAGCTATAAACTTCCAAATATGTTAATAAGCTAAGAAAAATAAGACCTATTACAAAACTAAGTTGTTGCAAGTTAAAATAAATTGTAATTATGAAATAAGCTAAAATGGCCTTTTTTTGACAAAAATCAACTGTAACACCCCCAAATTTATACAATTCAATACAGCGGAAGACTCGTTGATGTTACGGGATAGCAAATTACTCACATCATAGACAACGCTTAAAAATCGCGTCGTTTAATAATGAAGCATTTCCATTCATAAATATCAAATTTACGTAGGTCCCAAGTCATTATATTTCATACAGGTTTTACAAAGCATTTGGATGGAAATGATTATTTAAGTGCGGGCCATGAATTCTTGTTGTCTTCCCGAGAATTAACTTCAAGTACCTGAGATAAAACATGTTAAAAGAAAAGGTCAGCGATAACGCCGAGTGAATTCATAGAGTTTAAATAAACCATCAATATATCATCGGTATATAATTATTACCAAAATCATTTTTGTACAAATCATTGTAATAGGCCATAAAATAGCCAAAGTCATTTTATACAAATCCTTATAAAAAATCATAATATAGGCTTTCGCCTTCAAAATCATTATACGAACCAATGTCGTAAAAATATCATACAATACATTTTTATAACGTCGTGTAGAGTTAAATCAAAACCGTTATATGAATATGGTTATGTAATACCAAAACACAAACATAATATCAATAATATGACCCCGTATTGCTAGTCAGGCAATATATTGTAATTCGGTGCGTATAGCAGTATTTCGTTAATTGGATTATTATAAGCCGCATGACATTGTTACCTTACTACAACAAACAACGGGTAGCTAGCCCGAAACTCAATTTGCCCATCTAAGTTAGCGTGTCGTCACAAAGATCACGCTATGTAAATCTTCTCATACATAAATTCGCTTACCAATCAATGTGGCACGACGGGGATCAGCCGTCAAGGCGCGAACTGGGGTGATCGTCCCCAAATAGTACTATTATATGCATAAGCGTCTACCAAGTCCCGGTAGTTCACAATTCATGATAATGGGACTTTTAGTGACATAACCTAACTTTAGTAATCCATTTTATCTCATCTATCGGGTCATTTAATCATTCTTCAGGTCATGCAATCATTCGGGTCCAAATCAATAAACAGACAATCGGGACAACTAGTGTCCTATTTTATAAAAACTAACATGTTATCTTCCTGGCGGGTTTATGAAACATTTCATAAAAACATTTAAAAGAGTGCGAGGCTATGAACTCACGTTGATGTGGGAAAGCGGGTTATCGGCAATTCGGATGTACGGTACGTGCTTCAATCACGGAAACCTAGACAAATAATACTCGTCTTAGACTTTTGTCCAATAATTTAATAAAAATAACAATTATGTATACATATGATGATTTTGTATATATGATAATGATCAAGTGGGTTTATATATTCTTATTTACTCATTTTAGTGTTTATGTATTGGTAACTTTTTACTAGTTACTAGTTTTACCTATTTACATGTTTTAGGTCCAATAAGCCTATTATAAGTTCATTAACTTGTATTAATCCATTTTATACTTGTATTATCAGTATTTATACTTTACATGTTGAGCCCAAATGGGTTAAGCCCAATAAGTAATTTTTATAAGTGTTTAACTTATTTAGTTAAATTATTAGTCCAAATATGCTAACTTAGCTCGTAAATGTCCGTATGTCATATAGTTCGGGTTTTATCGGTTTTTACTTTTATTCGGTACTTATACATCAGTATAAGACTTTTAAAAACTTTACATTAGACGGGTTTGATCGTCTAAGTTTTAATTGGCGAAAAACGTTAATTTTACGGTAATAGCCGAAAAAGTCGTAAAAATCATGTTTATAGTTTTTATAACTTATAAAACTTCAAACTACCATTTTTATAAAATGTCCATTTATTTATCCTTATACATATTTATATAAATGTAATATATAAGTTAGTGGGTTTTAATTCACATTTTATACTATATTAGTTTGAGTGCTTATATAATACTATTAAACATTAATGCTTCAAAATCTGATTTTTAGTTTCATCTTCACCATTTTTATCATATCTTGAGTTCTATAAGGAGATAGAAGCTCATTTTTGGATGTCATAAACTAAATATTATGTGCTACAAATAAGTTAGTTATAGCTACTGCGCATTCCATGTCTAACTATCCTTAACAGTCCCTACAAAACAGACTATTCAGATTGGTACACTCATCTTGTTTTGATCATATCTCACTCATCTTGATGATTCCATTGCATGGACAACTCTAACATGTGTATGACATCTAACACTTACTGTAAATGGATCCCACCATGTAATTTTATCAGTTCATAACTTGGTTACTTACTGTTTTTATACAGCCAACAATTTAAGCAAGATTTTAGCCTTGTTTCTTGTGGTTTTTCATCTTTTTAATCATATTTATCAACACTTGATCCCCACACAACATTTTTATCATCATATATTTATCATATACATATACAATAAGAAAGAAAATACATGATTACATAATTAAAATAACAAGAGGATGGGGAGAACAATCTTTATACCACCAAAGTGATGAAATGATGAGTTTTTGATGAACAAGGTTTGGTTCCTTGTTACAAAACCTTCAACTTGGAAAATGAACTCCTTGAGATCTTCATATGCATGAATACCTTCCTGAAAATCAGCCATTGATCTCCATGTAAACTCCTTGCTAGTTGTTAAAATCACCTCCAATCATCATCTTTTCAAAGGATTATCGACATATGTTGAATATAGATGAAGTTTATGGTTAAATTGATGATGATGATGGGTCATTTGGGGTGGTGTTTGGACGTTCACCATGAGAGAGGAAGGATGAGAGAGTGGTTTGCATGTGGTGTGTGTGAAAAATGGTTTGTAGCTAGTAGTTTTGATTTGGTATTGCTTACAAGTTAAGCTAGAGTTAACAAGTGTTACTCATGGCTTATAATTTTGACACCTAATGGTGTTTGTAGAGAGTTGTTAACCATCCCATGTGTGGGGGTGGGACAAGTTTATCTTGTCTCATCCCCATTTAATTACGGGTACTCCTCGACTCTAGTTTCCTCGATTTACGTGCCCTCGGTTCGTTTTACGAAAAACGTTTTTATAAATTATGAATCAACGGCACAAAACGAATCTAATAAAAATTGTCTCATCAAAAACGGAGTTCAAAAACGTAAATACGTAATCCTAAGGTTTCCGGTTTAGTCGTAAAGGATGTTAAATTATAATCGTAAGTCCTAATCTCTTCTCGTAAATTTGTGAGTTTATGAACCAACACAAATTTAAAATTCCAAAATAATATTCACGGATAAATTTATTTCCTGAAATGTCAGACTGTCAACAAAACGGTGTATGTAAACGTAAGCACGTAACGTTGAATCCTCCGGTTTAGACGTAGTCGATGCTACTTCAAGACGTAAACCCAAGTTTCTTCCCATAAATAAGTGAGTTCATATTATAACATTAAAATAATGTTCTCAAATATATATTGAGAATAAAATATAAACCATAAATTGACGGATTGTCACAACATTTACCCCTAAACAGGATCTTTGTCCTCAAAGATCATCTTACCTTACTACTCGCTTCTTATAGAGTTAAAGCCATGTTGGTATTTCCTCCACATCCGATCTTTTCTCATAAGTGTAATCCATTACAATACGCGAGTTTCAGCAAACATAACTACGGGAATAAGATCAGGCCTATTGTTGACTTACTTTCTCTATCCATGATGTTCACGGGTTTTTGATGAATGAAACTTTTCGCCGATCTAAACTTTATCAAGAAGAATTCAGATTCTCACTTGATAGACATTTTATCAAGTTCGATATACGAAACATCATTCATGCAACCCTTGAAGTCCTAGGGTAGATCCAGCTTATATACCTTTCAAACCAATCTTTCACATCATCTCAATGGTCCCATACAACGGGGACTTATATCCCTTGATCTTTCAGATCATCAATTCATTTTTTTTCCATGGTTAAAATTTTTGGCATAACTTCGCTACCCATCTGGCACTTCAAGATCTACATTTCATATTCACATAACCTCCTGCCCACTACCGGCAGTCAATAATCAGATCCTAATTTCAACAATCATTTCAGGTCTCGCGGGTCGATTATTTTGTAAGGCTAGGTTCGCCATCATAGGAAACCTTAAACCTAAAAGACATGTCCAACTCATAATGGGTGTATGTCGGGTGTCTTCATCCCAACTCCTGCTTACAGATGCTCTCATATTTAGATCCTAACAAGATTTAATCTCTATCCTAATACGATAATTATCAATGATAATCTCTACAAAGGAAAGCGATTATACGGTTTATTACCAAAGGTCAATCTTTCAAGCATAAAACATTGCTGCTAGCATTTTGTATCGTTACTGCACCTCGTCCCTTCGATTGGGATGGTAAACAGCACTCTCTCATCAAGGTTCGTTCCCAATGACTTCTGAGCAAATCTCCAGAAATTCGATGCGAAACGAGGATCTTGATAGAGATGATCGATACAAGCACACCATGTTTACGCAACTCCTTTAAATACAAAGAGTCAATTTATTCATCAAGAATCTATCATTAACAGGAATGATATTAGCAGATTTGGTCAGTCTGTCGACGATGACCCAAATCGAATCAAATTCAGATGATGACCTTTTCAATAGTTAGACGTTTACTAATGTATGAGGCGATGTCTGCCTTCATAATTTGCCATTAGTACAACTTCTTCAGATAAAAATACATTTAGTCAGAAATGTCATGAATAGAATACTTATACTTACGAGATTCCAACATGACTACATCTCAAAATCTCCATATTTAGGCAACCACAAGTGGTCTTTTATACATTTAACGCCATCGGCTTCTCAATTCTAATGGTTCACATTAGCCGCGAATCCCCTTTTTATTATCTATATTATCCCTCTTACAAACATTAGTTATTTTTAAATTGTTCGGCAATTTATTTTGCACATTAATTATTAAGAAACATATCCCAATTGATTCTTTATCCTTTCTACATAATGTGTCAGTATCTACATTCACCTTTCCTGATGAAATAATTATCATGTCCACAATTTACTTGATGTTGAGATTTTGCTATGTTCAATTGTTGTTCTCGGTATCTTAACGAATTGATCTAGGTTCCCTATGTGACTCAGTCGTTCTTTGGTGAAACAAATCTTTTTGGTTGTTTTTAAATAAAATTTGCAAAACAATTAAAGTAAAAGGCAGATAATTTAAATCTAAGTCTAATTAAAATAATGGTGCAAGTATTTAAAACGTGACTGAAATTAAAGGGCACTAAAGTAAATAACGCAAATTTAAATCTAGCTAAGGCAATCTTAAAACGCAACTAAAACTTAAACTAAGGCAAGGCTAAAATTTAACTAAGGCAAATAAACTTAAAGTGCAATTAAAATAAAGGCGGGAAAAATTAAGCTTGAAAATAAAAGAAATTACAAAGATAAAACAAAAAGAACGTGACAGAAAAACCTTGATTCGGAAGTTCAAAACTTCCGAATGAACTAGCTTGATCCGGAACATAGCCCTTGATTCGGAACTTTTAAGTTCCGAATGAACAAAAAGATGTTGATCCAGAACTTCTTGACCCGGAACTTGGTTCGGAAGATCTGGCTGATTCGGAACTTTGTCCTTCGTTCGGAACTTCTAAAGTTCCGAATGAATCTCTTGACCCGGAACTTTGTTTACTTCCGAATGAGCACTCTTGATCCGGAACTTCCCCTTGATTCGGAAGTTTGAGACTTCCGAATGAGCAAGTCTTTACTCGGAACTTTTGAGTTCCGAATGAGTCTCTTGATCCAGAACTTTTTGAGTTCCGAATGAAGTATATTGATCCGGAACTTTTAAGTTCAGAATGAACAAATGCTTTAGTCGGAAGTTTTCGTCCGGAACTTTGAATGTTCCGGATGAAGCCCTTGGTTCGGAACTTCAGACTTCCGAATGAACACTCCTCTCTTGCCTTGGCTCGGAACTTTTCCTGGGAATACAGAAACACAAACAAACTTCCCGAAGAACAAGGGATCAAAAATAACAACTAATCTACCACAGATTTAACTAAAATCAACAAACGATTCAATCAAAACATCATTAATCATAAACAAACAATCAATATCAAGAAATCTAACAACTTTAACCACAATAATCAAAAACCCATTTGATCAAAATAAAAGCATGAACATGAACACAAACATAAACATAAAAATCAAAGATTAAGAAAGGTAGATAAGAGATTGACAAGATAAAGTAAAGATTGACAATAATTAAATGAAAACTTACTTGAAATTAAATGAATTTAAGGTGCAAGACAAGGTATTTAAATTGGACAAGAAATTAAATGTCATGTATTTAAAAGTGGAAGACTAATTGTCACACTTAGCCAACAAGAAAGAAATGCTTATCATCCTAATCTATATATAGGGGAGGATTACGAAGCTTCCTCCCCTCTTTCCTTTTCTCTTAATTACAAGCTTAAGTCCTTCCTTCTTTAATTCTTCATTAATTGCATGCTTAGTCCTTTTCTTCTAATCTTCTTTAAACTTGGACTTAAATGACTTTTGGCTCGGAATTTCTTTTGAACTCGTCTTTAAATTCTTCAATAAATTATACTTGAGTTTCTCGGCTTTTGATAAACTTCCGTCTTTTGACTTTTTCTTCGGTAAATCTTCAGAATTGGTCTTGGACTTCCGTTCTTTTTGCACTCTTGACTTCTTGACTTCGTCTTTCATATTTTTCTTCAATAAAATCCGTGAATGCCCGTGAATATCCGTGTTTTCTCCACTTATCACAATTTCGTCCTAAATCACAACAAAAACACAAACCACGCATAATTTCGACATAAAAGACATAAAATACACGTTTTGGCTCGGTTATTATTGTAATTAAGTGGTAGAAAAGATGGGTGTTTTCACACCTATCAAATCCCCTACACTTGACTATTGCAATGTCCTCATGCAATGCATTAGTTACAAAGCACGTTTACACTTTTCATCATAATCAATCCATAGTGGCCTTTATTAAAGAAATAGAAAATTAAAAACATACAAATTAAAGAAATCAAAAGCATACCTTGGGTTTTGAAAATGTTATGAATAATCATCATCCTCAAGTTTTCACTTTCTCCAAACCAAGCTTAAAAACGAGATCTTTGTTATTATAAGTTAGCAAACTATCACGAACTCATGTGGGCCAATTATTCACTTAGACTCCCTTATTCCTAGGTGTATCTCTTATTTTTTATTATTGTATTGAATGATCACGAGGATGCATTTTTGACTTATTTCGATAGTTATTAAGTCTGAAAATAAAGTGAACGATTTAATCAATAGTTAGCTAAAGGACAAAATCTTTTAAAACTGCTTCTCGGGACCTCATAAAGTTCATATCTTGGCATAACTCGTTTCGCGATTTGAGACCTTTCTCGGACCGATATTTGGCAGCGACTTCATACTTCAAACCTTGAGAGACGTTCATGAAATTATGGACTTCTCTTCATAATGGAATTTCTTCACTTGAAGTTTTGAGAGATTCATACTTGGACCACGACTTCTTCATTTTTCTCCAATCTTTATTTTGGACTTTGATATACAACGATCCGCCTCCTTTTATGACTTGGATCTATTTATCCTCATACCTTGTTAGGGTCTTTTCGGATACACTTCTCCATGACTTTTGGGAGTATTTGCTTTTCGTCGTGTGTCTTGATCCTTCATATTGATTTTCGATAAATGATTCTTCACATCACTTTTGGATCTTTAGCAACAAAATATAGCCCTCATGCCTTGTTAGGGCCTTTTCGGACTCGCCAATCTTCGCATCCCGCTTCAATAAGTTATGCCTTGGCTATGAACTCTAATCCATACCGAACAACTTTTAAACGATCTTGGGCTAGAAGCTAAGTAACTTTTCAAATCGTACAACCTTATTTATTAGCAGATAAATTATTAGCAAACGATGGGAGAATAGGCTCATAATTAACTCACATAAATTCACGAAAGAATACCGAACTTATAATTGGCTCTATCATCTCTCGTTCTCCACAGTTTAAAATCTCAAGTAATGAGACTCGTGGATACTTAGCCTATTAAATCAAAGTTTTGGGTTTTCGAGTCGCCTATAGGATCTTGCAAATTCTTAGACTTTTTCAAGTTTAGAAATCGCATTTTAAAGTTCCCTTGATAAACGACTCTCTAGGATCAATTATAGGAACTTGTGAAAAGTTCTTGTTCTTAACCCGTGAGAGTTAAGACTTTCGCGTTTTATAGCTCCTATATAAAAGCCTAGCAAAACTCGACTTAAACACGTTAAGGGTACTAGCTAAAGCAAACTTAGATAAGTAAACTCGGGTTGAGTCAAAAGATTCACAACGTTTAAAAATTAAAACCACTTTATTAAACATTTATTCTAGCAAAGAAAGAAAATAACTATACAAAGGAAAAACTAATAGGCCAAAATAGATCTAAAATTTTGAAAAATGTCGAAAAATTGATTTTCCGGTTAAAATGAGGACAAATACAAGGAAAAGACCACTTAACTTCGATAGAGGTCCCCCTACACTTAAGATAAACATTGTCCTCAATGTTTAAGCCTGTGGGAGTAAACTCCCCTACACTTAGGACATTGTGCACTTTGTTTAAATCTTGCTAAGGAAAAGACAACTAAAGAGATTCCTATTTTAATATTAAGAAAATATAAAATAGTGAATCGAAAAGAGTTTAGGATAGAACCGAGAAGAAGTAGAACACGGAATCTCGGGTCGTCAAGAATCATCAAGAGTGGATCATTGAAGCTCGAATCCCTAATTAAGAAGTGAGGAGAGGAAAGCAAACCAAAGGGTCTCCCCTACACTTATGATAAATAAAGCGAAAAGATAGATGCATGGGTTGCCTCCCAAGAAGCACTTGGTTTTTGTTAACCGAGTCGTGAGCCTGACTCGACCTTGATCATCAACGGAAGAAGCATGAAACATGTCCACCAGGATCGAAGACATAGTTTTCGTCCATCAAATAGCACAAGCTTAAGGCGAACAAGGCAAGCCAAAGAAGAAGTGGCAGGGTTCCCTTAAGCAGTGATGGAGCACGGTGGGAGCAAGGTTGAAGTGGTGCAAGCAGATTTCCATAAGTTCCAAAGATATTTCCTTTTATTTCATCAGGTGGATACTGAGATGGCTTAAAGACTTCAATACCGGGGTCGAACACCTTTTCCTTTAAGGGAAAATAGCACTCAGGCTCAGCCGAGTGTGAAGAAGATCCGCAAAGAAGCACAACCTCGTCTTCAGAAGGGGGACAAAGAGGTGTCAAATCATATGTGCAACAGATATTGGTGTCAACCGGTTTCTTCTCCTTTGACAGAATGTTCTTCAAATCCAAAGTAGGATCAAGACGATAATCTTCAAAGTCATAAGGAGGAGCATCACTCTCATGAGGGAAGTAAGTGTTGAGAAATTCAGAGAAATCTTCCTCAAATGAGTAATCGTCCACAGTAGGATCGAGTGATGGCGGAGGATCTTCATCATGTGAAGAATCGCTCGAGAGAGTATCAGCCTCACCAAAATCATCGAAAGTGGGGAGCTCGGGATACTCAGGAGTACAATCAAAATCATCCGAATCTGAGAATCATCATCGTAAGCATCAAAGACCGGTGGAGAATCATAAATGGGAGAAGCGTCCAAAGTGGAGCGAGAATCATCCACATTATCTTCAAAGAGTGGATTATCAGTGGAAGACTCGAATAGAGGATTGTCATAGACGGTAAAGTCATCGAGCACATTAATCATATTCACTGATTCTCGTCCATAGTATTTGCCTATAAACTTCCCCATTTTAAAAATTTGTGAATCATTCCCGACTCTTAAGATTAACTCACCTTCGGCAACATCCACTAAAGCACGTCCGGATCTCAAGAATGGCCGACCAAGTATTAAGGGAATACGAGGGTCCATTTCGTAATCAACTACGACAAAATCGACCGGGAAAGTAAATGCGCCAACTTTGATGAACACATCTTCGGCTATACCAACGGGGTAGGCGAGAGTGCGATTTGCAAGTTCGAGAGTCATCTTTGTTGGAGTGAGGTCGGGTAATGATAGTGTTTTCCAAACACCCAGTGGCATCAAATTTATACTAGCCCCGAGATCAACAAGGGCAGTAAATTCTTCAGTTTTGTTGAACACGCAAGGCAACACAAAAGGACCGGGATCTCCTAGCTTTTCCGGAAGTTCTTTAAGAATAACTGCAGAGCAGTTTTCATTTAAGCGTGTGTTGGCGAGTTCAATCAGCTTCTCCTTCTTGTTAAGCAATTCCTTAAATGCTTTAACAAATTTGGGCATGTGGACAAGTGCTTCAAGAAAACTAATGCTGAAGCCCATTTGAGAAATCATATTGATATATTTTGTCACTTGAGAGTCCTCCTTTGTTAGATCGTTGGTCTTGCCTATGCGAGAAGGGTATGGGATTCTAGGTTTATAGGTGGAAGGTGAAGGTGTAGTCGGTAAAGGTTGGGATGTTGAAGGGTCCTTCCTAGAGACATCGTCATGACGAGGCGGAGACGGTAATGGTGCACTAATACTAGGTGTAGGAGGAGTAGGGATACATGGTGGTGGAGGAGGTGTAGATGATTGGGGTGGGATTGGTGGTCCTACGATGGTGACTCCACTACGAGTAGTAATAGCACTCACATTGGCTCGCGGATTAGTGACGGTTTTTGAAGGTAGAGAACTTGAAGTAGAAGGTTGAGTGGCGGGCAAGAAACTAGCCAACAGATTCTTTAATTCAGTCGTTTGAGTGCTGAAGGAGGATTGAATATTATCACGAACCTCGGTTCTAATGTCATTACCTTGCTCCATGACATCTCCTTTCAAATTGATTATTTGGCTTTGTAGATTCTTGATTTGCTCACCTTGAGTTCTCATGATGGCTTCAACATCGGGATTAATGGGTGGGGTTTGTTGGGTGGTTGGTTGATAAGGGTTAGAAGCTCTTGGTGGGATTTGGTTGCTTCTATTGTAGTTGTTGGCGGGATTTTGGTTTTGAGGAGAAAAACCGGGTGAAAGGTAATTGTTGGCCCGATAACTCAACAGATTTCTATCCCCTTGTTGTCTAGCTTGGTAATTTTCCGGTGAATAATTACCGTAAGCTGCATACACATTTTCCGGAATTCCTTGTGTCGAAGGACAATCGGTGTATGAGTGAGGACCGCCACATGTTTCACGAGGATTAGCAACCGCTTTAACTTGTTGTTGTTGTTGGTTTGAAGCTAGAAGCGTAATACTTTTGCTCATTTCAGTCATCATACGGGTGAGTTCGGTCATCTCAGGGTTTGCTGAGGTAGAGGAAACATTGACTCTCGGGTTGTTCCTTGAAGAAGCAGAGGAATCCCAGTTTTTATGATGAGTAGTCATGTTCTCAATTAGCTCTCTACACTCCTCGGGTCTCCTTTTCATGAATGTGCCACCGGCGGCTGTATTAATCGTATCACGATCTCGAAAAGTCAAACCGTTGTAGAAAGTATCAATTAAGGTCACAGGGAGCATGTTGTGGTTTGGACATATATCGATCAAGACATTATATCGCTCCCAAGCATCAAAAAGAGATTCATCAGGGTCTTGCATAAAACCGCTGATTTGATTGCGAAGGCTTGTGACCATGGATGGTGGAAAGTAGCGCGACAAAAAGCGTTGAGTCATGTCATCCCAAGTATGAATAGAATTCTTCGGGAGACGATCAAACCATTTTTCGGCATGATGTAATAAAGTGTGTGGAAAGAGTTGTAGGCGAAGTTCATCCATTGTGGCACCAGCCAACTTCATGCTTTGGGTGATTGTAATGAACTTGTCGAGGTGTTTGTTGGCATCATCATCAGGCAATCCTCTAAATGGGTTTGTTTGCACTTGCTGAATCATGTGGTGCTTCAACGAAAACTCAGGAGCGTTGATTTGCATCGGCGCAATCGGTCCTCCTCGTCCAAACATGGTTGGTTGACAAAGTTCCTCCATGGTCCGAAGATCGGGCTGTGGAAGAGCATTGTTGTTATTATTAGGGTGCGGTGGATTATTGTTGTTAACACCAGACATAGCTAAATCTTCTTGAGGATCGGGCTATTGATAATTAGAAGATCTAGTACCCATGCACCTACAAAGACAAAAGAAAAAGAAACCAAACACAAAAACAATATATATACACAAGAAAGATAAAATCTTTTTGGATTTTTGAAATTTTTAATTTTTATGGATTTTTATCAATTTTTAATTTTTATGATTTTTTGGAATTTTTATGCAAGAAAAGTAACGCTCACAAGTGAACGGATCCCAAAAAGCAACGCGTCTCTCATAGAAAACCGTTAATCTTTACGAAAAGAGTCGGCAGCGGCGCCATTTGATGTTGAGATTTTGCTATGTTCAATTGTTGTTCTCGGTATCTTAACGAATTGATCTAGGTTCCCTAT
The DNA here is from genome assembly GCA_025667525.1 of Glebionis coronaria. NCBI lineage: Eukaryota > Viridiplantae > Streptophyta > Magnoliopsida > Asterales > Asteraceae > Glebionis > Glebionis coronaria. The sequence continues at coordinate 187,212,152 of CM046880.1, read as the reverse complement.
GTGACTCAGTCGTTCTTTGGTGAAACAAATCTTTTTGGTTGTTTTTAAATAAAATTTGCAAAACAATTAAAGTAAAAGGCAGGTAATTTAAATCTAAGTCTAATTAAAATAATGGTGCAAGTATTTAAAACGTGACTGAAATTAAAGGGCACTAAAGTAAATAACGCAAATTTAAATCTAACTAAGGCAATCTTAAAACGCAACTAAAACTTAAACTAAGGCAAGGCTAAAATTTAACTAAGGCAAATAAACTTAAAGTGCAATTAAAATAAAGGCGGGAAAAATTAAGCTTGAAAATAAAAGAAATTACAAAGATAAAACAAAAAGAACCTGACAAAAAAACCTTGATTCGGAAGTTCAAAACTTCCGAATGAACTAGCTTGATCCGGAACTTCTTGACCCGGAACTTGGTTCGGAAGATCTGGCTGATTCGGAACTTTGTCCTTCGTTCGGAACTTCTAAAGTTCCGAATGAATCTCTTGACCCGGAACTTTGGTTACTTCCGAATGAGCACTCTTGATCCGGAACTTCCCCTTGATTCGGAAGTTTGAGACTTCCGAATGAGCAAGTCTTTACTCGGAACTTTTGAGTTCCGAATGAATCTCTTGATCCGGAACGTTTTGAGTTCCGAATGAAGTATATTGATCCGGAACTTTTAAGTTCCGAATGAACAAATGCTTGAGTCGGAAGTTTTCGTCCGGAACTTTGAATGTTCCGGATGAAGCCCTTGGTTCGGAACTTCAGACTTCCGAATGAACACTCCTCTCTTGCCTTGGCTTGGAACTTTTCCTGGGAATACAGAAACACAAACAAACTTCCCGAAGAACAAGGGATCAAAAATAACAACTAATCTACCACAGATTTAACTAAAATCAACAAACGATTCAATCAAAACATCATTAATCATAAACAAACAATCAATATCAAGAAATCTAACAACTTTAACCACAATAATCAAAAACCCATTTGATCAAAATAAAAGCATGAACATGAACACAAACATAAACATAAAAATCAAAGATTAAGAAAGGTAGATAAGAGATTGACAAGATAAAGTAAAGATTGACAATAATTAAATGAAAACTTACTTGAAATTAAATGAATTTAAGGTGCAAGACAAGGTATTTAAATTGGACAAGAAATTAAATGACATGTATTTAAAAGTGGAAGACTAATTGTCACACTTAGCCAACAAGAAAGAAATGATTATCATCCTAATCTATATATAGGGGAGGATTAGGAAGCTTCCTCCCCTCTTTCCTTTTCTCTTAATTACAAGCTTAAGTCCTTCCTTTTTTAATTCTTCATTAATTGCATGCTTAGTCCTTTTCTTCTAATCTTCTTTAAACTTGGACTTAAATGACTTTTGGCTCGGGATTTCTTTTTAACTCGTCTTTAAATTCTTCAATAAATTAGACTTGAGTTTCTCGGCTTTTGATAAACTTCCGTCTTTTGACCTTTTCTTCGGTAAATCTTCAGAATTGGTCTTGGACTTCCGTTCTTTTTGCACTCTTGACCTCTTGACTCCGTCTTTCATCTTTTTCTTCAATAAAAGCCGTGAATGCCCGTGAATATCCGTGTTTTCTCCACTTATCACAAATTCGTCCTAAATCACAACAAAAACACAAACCACGCATAATTTCGACATAAAAGACATAAAATACACGTTTTGGCTCGGTTATTATTGTAATTAAGTGGTAGAAAAGATGGGTGTTTTCACACCTATCATTACTCATAAATTCTTTCTTCATATTTTCTAAGTTTTAGTTTCGTCTCAACTAACATTTCTATTAGTTTTACTCAATCCGACGTTTAATGCGTCGATAATTACTTCAAGTAATTAAATAATAAATATTTAATATTTATGAAACGTAAAAGCAAAAAGTTTTTAAATTTTCTCAGTTTGTCCAATTATATAAAAATGTTCAAAATAAATTTGAATTTAATTAACAAAATTTTTGTTGATTTATCGGAAATAATTAGTAAGATCCGTAAATGTTCGAAAATCTTCGTTTATTCTTTGGTAAAAATTTTCTTAGTTGAAAAGCAAAAATTGTCGTTTCAAGTTTTAAGTCATGGTTTAACGGTTTCCTCAATCCCTCTTAGGTTGTCTTGAGGTGTACACAAACATTTACCCCTAAACAGGAGTTTAGTTAAATGATTTGTGTATAAGGGAATAATCCCTTAAAAATCCTTTGTTAAAACATTTGTCAAAACATATTTGCACTTTCTTTTTGGTAAAACCTAAAGTCTTAAAAGGGCTCTTAATTTTTAAAGAGTCAATATAGATTCCATTATTTATTAATCACACGGTCAAATAATGTAAAGGATTGAGTCTTTAATCACATGTTAAATATTTAAGGTACAGGTTTTTATTGTTCGGTCAATTCAGGGCAATCTATAAATAATTACTAACTCCTTCTTATAATTATAAACAAACAAATGGTCCTTAATGATCACAAGCATGAATTTATCAAATTACAGCATACACACGTGATTCACCAAATTTATGGATGCTACATGTGCATTAGTCAATCCAAACGACATAACATGAAACTCATAATATTCATTACAAGTTCTAGATGTAGTGATTGGAATAGATAATCTTTTTCGCGGATGCGAAGTTGATGATAACCATGCCATGGATCAAATCTTTAGAAAATATGCTAGAACCTTGTAAATGATCGAACAAATCTATCATCTTGTTTAGTGGATATAGATTTTTAATCGTCAATTTACCTAGTTCATGGTAATCAATAAATATAAGAAATGATAACACCATAGCTCTTCATGATGACGAGCTAGGTAGAATAAAAGCTTTCTCCGACAACTCTCTCAGTTGTACGGTAATTCTTTTAATTCAGATGGTGCTGACGTACAGTGCACATGCCACAGGTGCAGCACCAGGAATATAATCAATACCAAATTCAACTTGCCTTAATGGAGAAAGTCTAGGTAATTCACTAATAAATACCTCCTAGAGTGTCAGATACCAGAAACATCTTTTAATAAATTCATATTAGGTTCTTTCTAGATTATAATATCTATGACTAATTCATAACCATTCACGGTATAATTTCAAGTCTAAATACAGGATATGGTCATCCATCAAGAATTATTTAGATCACTTTCTATAATCAACATCTTATCATTTAGGGGAATTCTACTCGAGTTCCCATCAATTAAGACAATGTCGTCACGTCATAATCAATTAATCCATTCTACTGGCACTATTAACTTTTTAGTTATACTACCATCGATAAGATGTGAACTTCTCAAAAGACTAATAATAACTCAGAATCCTTCATAATTCAAGGATATATGGAGACATAACTAACCTTAAAAGTGTAAGGTCAACACAAAATCTACGCGAGAGAATTTCAAATCAGTTATAGACGAAAACATTAACGAATATGAGTTTATCCCATGTTTTCATAATTTGAGTACGCATTCGAAAGCTCCTCGGATCGTTACCCAGGTCATTCAAATAAAATCAAATCAAAAGAAATGATAGGAACGTCGATACATCCAGTCGGGTATCAACACTCGGTAATCAGATACTTTGTCAAAGAATCTCACTACGAGAGAATTGGACAAGAAAGAATTGTCAATTGTCAAATAGGACCATTTCTAAAGATCAGTAAATTCGACTCAGAAGAATAGATGCTACAGACACATATGTAGGTGTCCCTATCAATATGTCCCTAATTTGCACTTCTTGCAGACCTCATAAAATTTAATCTTTCACAATCTTCAAAGAAAATGTAGTGTTTATTAATCAATTTTATAGTGACTACTAATCAGTCTTGCATGGTCCCTTCCAAATTGTATGTAGGCGCGCAACTATATATAATTTCAAGATTAACGATGCAATACTCAGTTCGTCAAAATTTTATCATCATGTTTATAATAAAAACATTTCATGCTTAATTCTTAAATAAGGATCAAAAATAAATTTACAAAGATTTTCTTTATTATGAAAACAATTAAGTTTTTCTAAAGTGTTTTATAAACAACTTCACTTCGATAACGATCACTTATAAATCTCACTTAGAATAATCCTTGTAGTGATGAAAATTCAATTTTCTCAAAGGATACTGTTTTATCTTATAAAAACAATGAGTGATCTGCAAAAGAGTGATGAGGAGTGGTTCACCAAGAACTAACTACAATATGATAGGAAATGAGCTTTAGTCAAGTAATCATGAGGTTCATGACCTCAATGGCGCTCAAAAAGAATAATCCACAACGTAACTCAATTCGAGATGAGTGCTTGTTCAATGGCTGCATCACTAATGCGATCATTAGGATGAAGCAAAAAAGATAGATAACATCGATACATGTAGAATTTAGCAATCAAAGGTAGTCTTTTCATTAATCGCAAACAAGTCAAATTGCACCGTAACACATTACGTGTCACTATGTCATACAATTCTCAGAACTCATCCTACCAACTGATGTCTCAGTTAAGTTGGGGATTTTTAAAAGATACCACAATGAATACTAACCTACAAGAGTCATTAGCTGTTCCATATGTCCCAGAAGATCCATCGGTCCCAATTCAGAAGAAGATTTCTTCAATTTATTTCTTGGACATTGGGCATCCTCATCATTGGACAATGGCCTAGGAAAAACCCTTAACACGAACCTACAATCATTTAAAACCTTATAATACAATCACAGGACTTAACGAATTCCTCTTAACAATCTCATATTCCATACGAGATAAATTTTACTTTATTCAAGTTTCAACCAAATTATACTCAATGCGATATTCTACCTCATTCTCCAATATTTACAACCTTATTCTTCGGCCTTGTAAAGGCAATAAAAGCTCAATATGAACAACACTTAATTTCCAATCCTATAGCTCTTACAACAACAATTATCAAATGAGTCACCAGTATTAAATGACTCACACATTCAATTAGACTTCTCGGAAAGGTACTAGTGGCATGAGGCTTTTGGGTAATGGTTCCATTGACAGCCTCAAGTGCAACATTCACCCTTTCGATTTTAATTTAAGAATTGGGTGACAACGAATCAAATGACATCTTTCTAGGTGGTAACGTTTTGTCAAACTCCACTCTATTAGGAAAGATCATCATGACATCGATATCAGATTTAATCTCGCCAATTCTTCTTTAATATCACAATCAACTAATATCAACATTTCTACGAATATCGACCATTTGTTGGGCATAAATATCCACAACTTGGTTTAGATCTAGGATAGCTATAATTCCTACGGGAATAGCTTCGATTGATTTGCTAGGGGAGTTAGGGTTTCTTGTGACAATCTACGTCGTACAAATATCTCGTATACGTATTGAAATAATCATCAAACAATCATGTAATCAAATTACATTATATGTATATATATAATCCAAGTTATATATATATATATATATTTAAATAACACTTCTCAGTCTGGCCTTGTCGGTAACTCAGGAATTCTTCGGCACCGTTATAGTCAAAAGATTTTTAGACATTTTTAGAAAAATGTTTATAGTTAAAAGATTTTGAAATGTTTTATTCAAAACCTTGGTTTTAAAAATCTTTCTTTCTCTATAACGAGAGCTCTGGTACCAAACTGTAACACCCCCAAATTTATACAATTCAATATAGCGGAAGACTCGTTGGTGTTACGGGATAGCACATTACTCACATCATAGACAACGCTTAAAAATCGCGTCGTTTAATAATAAAGCATTTCCATTCATAAATATCAAATTTACATAGGTCCCAAGTCATTATTGTGGAAACCTTGGTTTCCGGATCTTTTAAGCTACTAGGAATGATCATTGTTCATATGATTAACATAATCAAAACGGAATTAGAACAACAATCATTAACAAGGTGTTTAGGCACGAAACATGAATTAAAACACAATTGGATTGCTAATTATATTAATAACTAACAATCACTAGACGTGTATACATTGAATCCCACGTCTAGTCGACACACACTTTAGGTTTACATTGTGAATGAATTGAATGAATAAAACCTATGACCCTTGGTTCCTTTTATAGTGTAAGGATTAGGGTTTACAAGAGATAATGATGAATAAACAAGTAAATCTTCTATTTAAATAAACTTATGCAGAATATCTTTTGCATGTTTATCTAAATATTCTGAAAGTCTCTTTGGGACAAGAAAATCAGCACAAATATAGAAGCTATTAATCTGCTAAGGATCTTTGGGAAGCAATTGAAGTTGCATATGGTGGTAATGCAGAAACTAAGGAAGAAAAGAAAAAGCAACTTCTGCATGATTATGCTGTCTTCAAAGCTCAGCCCAATGAGAAACTGATCAGTGTGAGAAGCAGATTGCTTGACATCACAAGCAAGTTGTCCTTCATGGGGACACAAGTTGGTGATATTGACACCAATGCTACTTTTCTGAAAAGTCTTGGTGAGACATGGAAGATTGAGGCAAGATCTATTCTTGCCAATAATACTTACAAGAGCTCTTCGTTTGATGACATCTACAACAAACTAAGACTGTTGGAAGATGAAACTCTTTCAGCACATGGAAGCAAAGCTAGCACCAGCAACATGGCCTTCTTCTCTCATAGTGAAGGTCAATTCAATCAGAAGGACTCTTTTATGCATCCAGTTACTGGATCATCATTTGTCAGCGCTGGAACAAGTCCTGTCAACGTCTCCTTTTCAGACGCTGACACATTCATGAATGACTCCCCAAGAGTTAAACCTGCTGGTTTGGATTTGGATACTGTTTGTGCTTACATTGCTTCTTTGCCCAATGGTTCAGTGATTACATATGAGGACCTTGAGCAGATAAGTGGTGTACACTTGGAAGAGATGGACATCAAGTGGAACATGGCTCTTGCTAGTATAAGAGCAAATAGGTGGAATAGAAGGTTCAAGAAGAAGATGACCTTCAATGCTAAAGACACTGCTGGATTTGATAAATCCAAAGTTGAGTGCTACAACTGTCATCGCATGGGGCACTTCATGAGGGAATGCAGATCTCCTAGAAGATCTGATGCTGGTAAACCCTCAAGTCAGGTTGTTAAAGCTCAAGACTCCAAAGCCATGGTTGCAGTTCAAGGAATTGATGGTACTGGATGGGATTGGAGCTATCTGGCTAAGGATGCTGAAGAGGACAAAGCTTTGATTGCTGATATTGAAGAAGAAGAGCATGTTGAATATGCTCTCATGGCACACTCCTCCTCTTCATCTTATAATGAGGTATATGATGATGCTTTTTGTAGCAAAGGTTGTAGGTTAAACACTGACAGACTTAACAAAGAGGTGTTAAAACTAAAAGAGGATATGAGCACTGAAAGGTGTAAATTATCCAATTACCAACTAGCTCTTACTGAAACTGAGAAAACCGTTTCTGAATACAAGAAAATGGAATTTGATTTAAAAGATAAGATAAATATCTTAAAACATGAGCTAGAGGGTAGTATGGATATTAGAAATATCATGTCAAAGGTCAATAGAGACCTACAGGCTAAGTTAGATGAGGCCATTAAGAATAAAGATAATGTTGACCTCAAGATTCAAAGATTTGATAGAGCCACCCAAGCCCTGGGAGATTGTGTAGCTAAACAAAGGGATCCCAAGGATATGACTGGGATTGGGATGAATGATTACTCTCTAGTTCCACCACCAGCTGGTGACTTATAAGGTGTCCTAAGAAAGGATTTATCTTGGACTGGTATACCAGAGTGCCAAGAAGAGGAATTCATTCCTCCACCAAGAGTTGTCACTCCAGTAGAAGAGTATCAACAAAAACTGACTGACCTAAATGAGTGGAAGAAAGCGAACCCTACTTTATTTGTTAAGGGAGGTTTGCTATGTGAAAGTCCCAATGAATCACCACCCATTAAGGTTACTCACCCAGTTACTGGTAAAGCTGTTGACCTAGGTTCAAACACTGTTAGAAGACCTACCATTAAATATGCAGAGATGTATAGAAATAATAGGTCACCCAAGAGCCAAGTTAACAATCATGGAACAGGTTTCTTTGCTTCTAGACCTAAGAATGTGTCTAAGAAAGCCTGTTATACTTGTGGTAGCTTTTCACATTTGGCATACAAGTGTGTCAACGCTCCCAAAGCCAGCGCTGATAGGAACAATTTCAGCGCTGATAGGAAGAAAGTCAACGTTGTTAGGAAGTCAAACGTTGTCAGACCCAGACCTTGTGTGCAGCAAAGTCCACAAGTGATTAGACCAGCCCCATTCTTCTCTAGAAGGTCTAACACTCATGGACAAAGACCTTTTCAAAAGACAAACACCTGGTCAAATAGGCAATGGGTTCCTGTAGCAAACCCTAGGTTCAACGCTGACAAGGGTAATTTTAGCGTTGACAGGACAAAATCCAATGCTGACAGAAACGTGACCAGACCTAAATATTTGCAGCCACAAGGTAAGGGGTCTAAAGCTTCTTCAAGCTTAACATGGAGACCCAAGAAAGATCAAAACCCTAATAATAATGGAATTTCAATGACTTGCAACAGGTTTAATTACATTTCAAAAGTCATTACAAAACCAATTGGGGTTAACTGGGTATTTCATCCTAAAAGGGATGAGAATGGGATTGTTATGAGAACTAAGTCTGTTCTTATTGAACAACCAGATGAATCCAAGTCTTCTGAGACTTGGGTTCTCAAAGAAAACTAATTTCTTTTCTTTATGTGCAGGGCATTCAGAGACAGATCAATGATTATGGATATTGGGATAGTGGATGCTCAAGGCACATGACAGGAAAGGAAGACTATCTGACGAACTTCTCTCCTATTAAAGATGGTGATAAGGTATACTTTGGAGGGGGCTACGGCACCATCACAGGCAAAGGAACCCTTCTCACCAATAATCTACGTTTTGAGAACGTCTTCCTGGTAAAAGAACTGGACTATAATCTGTTTAGTGTATCACAAGTATGTGATAACAAAAATAAGGTTCTTTTCATTGATACTGAGTGTTTGGTGTTAAGCAAGGATTTTAAGATCCCTGATGAGAAGTATATTGAGTATAGAACACCTAGGTATAAGGACATATACAATGTGAATTTAAATGGGATTAAAGTGAATACAAATATGTCTTGTTTTTATGCTAAGGCCTTAGTAGATGAAAGTAATTTGTGGCACAGGAGACTAGGGCACATAAATTTTAAAAATATAAATAGACTTGTGAGGCTTGGTTTAGTTGATGGTTTGCCTGAGAAGGCCTTCCACAATGACCACTCTTGTGTTGCATGTCTTAAAGGCAAGCAGCACAAGGTCTCATTCAAGTCCAAGCAGGTGCATACTAGTTCCAGACCTCTTCATATGCTTCACATGGACCTCTTTGGTCCAACTAATATAGAAAGTTTGAATGGCAAGTCATATTGTTTTGTTGTCACTGATGACTTTTCTAGGTTTACTTGGACATTCTTTCTAGCTTTGAAGAGTGACACAGCTGATGTTCTTATTGAATTTATCACTCAAAATTGAGAAAAGGTCTGGCAATGAGGTTAAGATGCTTAGGAGTGATAATGGTGGAGAATTTAGGAACAAGAAGCTAGATGATTTTTGTGCCAGGAAGGGAATTACTAGGCAGTTTAGTATTGCTAGAACTCCACAACAAAATGGAGTTGCTGAAAGGAAAAATAGAACCCTAATTGAAGCAGCTAGAACAATGTTGGCTGATGCTCACTTTCCCATAGCCTTTTGGGCTGAGGCTGTTAATACAGCATGCTATGTGCAAAATAGAGCATTGGTTAACAAAATTCAGAACAAAACACCTTATGAGTTACTTTGGGGAAGAAAACCTAATATTGGTTTTCTCAGACCTTTTGGATGTCATGTAGTAGTCTTAGACACTAGTAATACCTTAGGGAAATTTAGTGCAAAAGGTGATGAAGGCTACTTCATGGGGTATTCAGTGCAGAGCAAGGGTTATAGGGTTTATCTTAAGGAGGACAAACGTATTGTTGAAAGAGTACATGTTAGGTTCTTAGAGAATAAACCTAGTGATCCTGAAAGTGGTCCTAATTGGTTGTTTGATTTGGAACCCTTATCTAGACCTTTAAATTATATGCCTGTCACTAATCCAGACATTGTGAAGGTAACTTCAAATGTTGTGGAGGAGCAAGTTGTTCATGTTTCAGGTACACAGGTTGATGAGAGGGTTGGATCACAAGCAGAAAAGGCATCTTCTACATTTGAATATGTCACAATTCCCATTTGGACTGATGCTTTTGCTGCTACTGCTGCTGTTGGACAAGATAATGGTGGTTTCCAAATACCACCAGATACAAACATGCATGGTTCTTCAGGCGCTGACAAAGGCAAATCCAGCGCTGACAAGACCAATTCAGACGTTGACAACAACATTTCAGGCGCTGTTAGCCCTGACACTGACAACCAAGATTCAAACGTTGACAACACTTATGGGCATCTTTTCTCTTCCAGTTTTGAACAAGGTGGACCTTCCAATGTCCATGAAGAGATTCTTGTTGCTCAAAGAGAGTCTGATGAAGAAGATATTGGCAACATGGAGCGTGAAGTTGAGGACACCAGACTTTTTGAAGGAGGAGTTCTCACTTCCACTATGAAGAATCACCCCCCATCTCAGATCATTGGTGATGTTATGACTCCAGTTCACACAAGAAGATCCCATCAAAGTCTTGGTGGATTTATTGCCAATATACACAAGAAGGTTGATACCCCTCTTGTGCAAGCATGTTTGTTTGCATGTTTTCTGTCACAAGAAGAACCCAAGAAGATATTTGATGCTCTCAAAGAACCAAGTTGGGTGGAAGCAATGCAAGATGAGCTTCACCAATTTGCTATTCAGGATGTTTGGGAGCTGGTTGATTGTCCTAGATATGTCAGACCTATAGGGACAAGATGGGTTCTCAGGAACAAAAGAGATGAAAGAGGAATTGTGGTCAGAAACAAGGCAAGGTTAGTGGCTCAAGGTTATACACAAGAGGAGGGGATAGATTATGAAGAAGTCTTTGCACCAGTTGCAAGGATTGAAGCTATTAGGATTTTTCTAGCCTATGCATCTTGCATGGGCTTCACAGTCTATCAAATGGATGTGAAAAGTGCATTCTTGTATGGCACCATTGTTGAAGAAGTTTATGTCATGCAACCTCCTGGTTTTGAGGATCCTGAGCATCCAGATAAAGTGTATAGAGTCAAAAAGGCTATGTATGGCCTTCATCAAGCCCCTAGAGCATGGTATGGTACTTTGTCTACCTATTTGGTGGACAATGGATTCAAGAGGGGCACCATAGATCAGACACTGTTTACAAAGAAGAAAGGAAAAGATGTGTTGCTTGTGCAGGTCTATGTTGATGATATCATTTTTGGGTCTACTAATCCAAAGATGAGTGAGGATTTCTCCAAGCTTATGACAGACAAATTCAAGATGAGTGCTATGGGGGAGATGAACTTCTTTCTTGGTTTACAAGTTCAGTAGAAAGAAGATGGTATCTTCATCTCCCAGGACAAATATGTTGCTGAAATCATGAAGAAGTTTGGCTTTTCTCCACATGAAAAGAGGGCTTCTACTCCTATGGATAGAGAACATCCTTGGGGAAAGATTGGAGATGGGAAAGATGTTGATGTCAGGCATTATAGATCCATGATTGGATCCTTGATGTATCTTACTGCTTCCAGACCTGATATCATGTTTGCTGTGTGTGCATGTGCACGCCATCAAGTGACTCCCAAAGAATGTCATATTTATGCTGTGAAGAGGATCTTTAGGTACCTAAGATGTTTCCCTAATCTTGGTTTGTGGTACCCAAAGGATTCACCATTGGAGCTGATTGCATATTCAGATAGTGATTATGGAGGTGACAAGTTTGATAGGAAATCCACAACTGGTGGATGTCAGTTTCTTGGGAGCAGATTAATATCTTGGCAATGCAAGAAACAAACAGTGGTGGCTAACTCTACAACTGAAGCAGAGTATGTGGCTGCAGCAGCATGTTGTGGTCAAGTATTGTGGATTCAGAACCAGCTGTTGGATTATGGGTATAATTTCATGCATACTAAGATATTTGTTGATAATAATAGTACTTTATGCATCATTAAGAATCCTGTGCATCATTCTAAAACTAAACACATAGAAATTAGACACCATTTTATAAGAGATTGCTTTGAGAAAGGTTTAATACAACCAGATAGGGTTGACACTGAGGAAAATGTGTCAGATTTATTAACTAAACCTTTTGATACTGGAAGATTTCAGTACTTGGTAACAAGTATTGGAATGGTTAATCTCACTTAATATGTGTTTTGGATTCTTTTTGTAAAAGTATGTACAGGATGATGCATTACTATTATTGGTCTTATTGATGATTTAGATTTTCCACTATATTTTTCTAACACTGACAAAGGTTGTTTGAACACTGATAAGTGTTTTTGCAACGTTGTCAGCAATATAATTGTCTAACGCTGACAAAGCTTCCTTCAACGCTGTTATGTGTTATCGGGGCGTTGTCAGCAACAATGTTAGTTTTGTGGTTTTCAATCTAAATGTGCAGATGTTGTTAGCAGTATACCATTGGATACAGAGTTGCTTATGGATCAAAGGAGAAGCATTTGGACAAGTTTTATTTATGGATGATGGTTGGAATGTTTCATTCCTATCTTGACATAAATTTTTATGTTCATGCATGTTTTTAGCAAACTCTTTGTATCTTTGTTTAAGGGGAGGTTTTAGGAACCTTTAGGATTTTTGGGTATCCATATGATACTCTTATCACAATTCTAGATTGTGTCCACAGGTGAGTATGGGTTAGTTTTACTAAACCATGAGGCACTGTAGCATGCATAGTATATCAACTTTGCATGCTGCCAAGACATTTTTGGCCTAGAATTGGTTGTGGTCTGTTGGGAGACTTGGGAATCATTTTGATATGGGATTTACCTGGGAGTAACAAGGATTTTATAAGGTAACTTGGTTGTTAAGAATTTTGGTTAGCAAGGGACACTAGAGGACTGTTATGTCTATCTTGCTTATGCAAGTGTGCATAACTAGACAGTGCTTGCCGCCCTATAATAATTATCAGCTTTTGGTTATTTTCTCTAGGATAAATTACTTGTTAAGGTCATTTTTCACTTTTTAAAACAATTTTATTTTTGGACGCTGACAAGATTTTTCCAAGCGTTGTTGTGACCAAATTGGACGCTGACATGGCTTTAGGCGAACGTTGACAAGATTATAGCCGTTGGGCGTTGATGGGTTATATTTGACCGTTGACACTCAATGGGACCTACCCAGTTGTTACTTTTTGACATATTTTCAAGCTGTAATTTTAGGAGTTGTTACTTTCATTAAATGCATGAGATAACTTATAACTTTTTCAATATTTTCATGATTAGTTTTTGAAAATCTTTGCCTATTTTTAGGCCAATCACATGCATTGTTTATCTCCTATAAATTTGGCTCCTATTTTTAAACAGGGTATCTATAATTCTTGTCTAACACTTTTCTCTTATCAACCTTCATCTTCTACACTTCAAATTAACAGCTTTCATCAATGGCACCAAGATTTAACTCAGCAGAATTGGATTTGGGTTCAAGTCTCAACACAACATGATTGCTTATCTTGTTGCTGATAATACTTTGTTCCCTCAATACACACAAATGGTGGCGTATTTGAACGCATCCCCTTTAAGGTATGCTCTTTCTCATGCACCACTCATTCCAGTCACACACATTAAATAGTTTTGGAATACTGTTAGTTCCTCAACAGTTAATGGAGTGACCACATTAACTTCTATTGCTCATGGGAGATCTTGGGTGGTTACTGAGGCCTTGGTACGCCGGGCCTTGCATCTTGATGATGCTGATGGTGTAACTATTCTTCCCATAACTGAAATAGAACAAGGGCTTAGGGCTTTGGGATATCCAATTCCTGATGAAGGTACTCTTAATAAGTACCGTAAGCAGGAATTTCCCCCAGCCTGGAAGTACCTCATTCACATTCTCCTTCAATGTTTGAGTCCCAAATGTACTGCACACAATGAGATCAATAGATCCATTGCAACTGCTATTGTGTGTATTGCAACAGGGCAAAAATATAACTATTCTAAAATGATTTTTGAAGGAATGTGTAAAAATAAGGGGACAAAAATGACTTTAGCTTATCCCCGTTTTCTGCAAATGATTTTTGATGATCAAAGATATTGTTCAAGGGATCACAATGATTTTTATAAAATCCCTGAACAAAAGAAAGCTATTTTTACCAAGATGAATTCACCACCTCTAAGAGACTTACCTTTAACCCCAGCCATGCTTGCTGTTATTGCAGCAACACAACCCCAACCAGACCCCCAACCTCATATTGACCCTCACCCACAACTTGAACCTATCCCTGAACCTTTACCCTCACTTGAACAAATGCAAATAGACCAAGAACCCTTTGACGTTGACACATCTAATGTGGGCGTTGATGTGCCTATTTCCAACATTGACACCCAACCATCACAATCCCAAACACCCCTTAACCAACCCACATCTACCCATTCTTCCACACCATCTTCCACACCACCTGAATATAGGTTGATCAAACGCCAAAGGACTACTGGAGAGTTCTCCTCTGGTGGTCCTAGCCATGAAGCAGAGAGAACCACCACCACAAGTGTGGTTGGTGACCTGGATGAGGCTGGGACTATTGGTTTTGGCTTAGCAGCTGGCCAAGGCAGTCCCACCATTATTAAGTCCTCATCCATGCCCAATGAACCTGACTTGGGAGGTCAAATCCCCATTTCAGAAGAGGGCAGACTGGAACCAATGACTCTTTTGGAATTGACGGCTGTCTGCATTAGCTTGCAAAAGCAAAATGCAGACTTAGTACAAATTGTCAGCTCACAAGGCCTTGAACTCAAAAAATTGAGGGAGAGGATTGTTGTTTTGGAGAGTGATCATGCTAGGAGGGGTATGGAGGAGTCTTCCAAAGGGGAGGAAGATCAAAGAAATCTGAGTGATAAGAGCAGTCAAGATGGTCAATCATTGGATGTTGCTGAAGCTCTTACTACTTTGAAGGAACAAACAGGTTTTGATACGTCCTTAATCTCTCCAACCAATCTAAATTTATCATTTACAGCAATGTTGAGAGAGGTTACACAAGGCGCTGAGGGAAAATATTTGAGCGTTGACAAGACAAATTTGGACGCTGATAGAAGTATTTTGGGCGCTGATAGAGGAAATTTGGGCGTTGACAGATCTGTATATGGAGGTGATGTATTCCAGTCATCATCTATCATCAAGGATGTTCCTACTCAGGTATTACCATCTACCTTACCAACCATTGCACCATCAGATAAGGGTAAGGGTATATTGGTAGAAGAAATTGTTCCAAAGAATGCAGCCCAGGTTGAATTTGATAGAAGATTGGCTGAGCAAATGATGGAACAAGGTGAAAAGGAAAAGTCACCATTTGTTGTGACTTCTGAAGAAGAAAGTGATGGGGCTAGCTCAGACTCAAGTGTGATGATTATTGAACCAGAAAGGATTGAGTATGGTGATGAGCTTGCTAGGGAAAGTTGAGAGACTTAAAGTTGCAGATTGACTTTGATATGCCAGAGGTGGTTCAGATGTACAATTCTTGGGAAGAAAGCTGTATGGATAATCCAGTCTTGACCATTTCAGATCAAATATGGGGTTTGGAGATTCTTCTTAAAGTTCAGAAGGATTGTAAGGTGATTTTGAAGCACAAGGCAAGCAACATTCTCTCTAAGTTAAAAAGGGATAGAAGGAAGCTCTACTTTATGTTGCTCAGATGTCATGGAGTTGGATGGACACATCAGAAGATGAAAGCTTTGACATTTGATGAGTTGGAACATAGGGCTTATCCTATTTGGGTGAAAGTGCAGGAAGAAAACACTTTCAGACTTCTTTCAGATGAAAGAAAGGAGCAACTTGCAGAAGAGATGGAAATCAAGAAAGCTATGATAGTTCCCAGGCCAATGAAGAAGGGATTTACACTTGAGTTTCCAAAAGATATGAATCAACTATATCCAAGTGAAGCAGTTATTAGAAAGAGCCTCAAGCTCTCCCCATTAGAAGCTTCAGATATGGTGCATGTGTTACCCCTAGATTCTAGGAATCCAATTGTGAGGTCATTTTATACAAATCCTTATAAAAAATCATAATATAGGCTTTCGCCTTCAAAATCATAATACGAACCAATGTCGTAAAAATATCATACAATACATTTTTATAACTGATAGGTGTGAAAACACCCATCCTTTTTACCACTTAATTACAATAATAACCGAGCCAAAACGTGTATTTTATATCATTTATGTCGGAATTATGCGTGGTTTGCGTTTTTGTTGTGATTTAGGACGAAAAGGTGAAAAGTGGAGAAAACACGGGATTTCACGGGCTTTTATCGAAGAAAACGACAAAAGACGAAGTCAAGAGATCAAGAGTGCAAAAAGAACGGAAGTCCAACGCCTATTCTGAAGATTTATCGAAGAACAAATCTAAAGACGGAAGTTTACTTAAAGCCGAAGAACTCGAGTCTAATAAATAAACAAATTAGAAGACGAGTTTTAATTAATCCCGAGACAAAGTCGAAAAAGTCGAAGAACTTAAAAGACAAAAAGACGTGAAGAAAGAAAGAAAGAAAAGAGGAAGACACAAACCACTCCCCTTTTCCTATAAATACCCTTCATGTCACCACATGAAGGGAGTTAGTCATTTTAGATTAGTTTTAGTTAGGAGTTGTTTTAGTTAGTTTTAGAGAGAGAAAGTGACAGTTTCTCTCTCTAGAACTTTAATCTTTCATCTTCCTTTCTTGTTTTCAATCAAACCTTTACTTTTTAAGCTTAATCTTGTCTTAATCTTCATGTTATTAATCTTTCTTGTTAATCTCAATCTTGCTTTCATAATCTTTTTCATCAAGTTCTTATTTAAAAGTTTTGATCTTTTTAATTTTTCGTGATTTAAAGTTCATCCTTTTTATGTTTTGATTTTAAATTTTGTTTATTTTCGGGTTAGATAAGTTGATTAGTGCTTATTCGATCCAATTTAGTCATTGGTTCGGTGTAGTTTGGTGATAAGCTTATTATAGCTTATTATCTTGCTTTCCAACCGAATCCCACCATTTTCGGAAAGGGTACAAACCCCTTTCCGATCGTACTTTCCGACCACAACCCCTTATTCCGATCTACAGATCGGAAAAGGGTTTTAAACTTTCTGATTTGAATTTCTTTTTATATATTCCGATCAGTAGTTTTCGCAAGTATTTAGATTTGATTCAAGTTAAATATTCCGATCGGGTGACTTTCTATACATTCTGATTTGGGGTTTATTCCATTATTCCGATTGGTTGCCTTGTGTGTATTCCGATCACCATCTATTCCCACATTCCGATCATCCGATCGGAATACATTCCGATCGGGACACCTTTTTGGGTGTATTCCAATTTGGGTGGTTTTGTTTTGTTTTAATGCTTGGTTCTAGTTAAAGGGTTAATGTTTCTCGTTTCATTTTTTAGTTCATCTTAATTTCACTCTGTATCTTTATTTGATTGTCAATTTACTTTTCGCTAAGTTTTACTTTTTCGTCATTTAAATTCTCGTCATTTACTTTCCAAGTTTTAAATATTGCACCGATTTATGTTTTAACTAGTTGTAGTTTTAATTACTTGTCATTTATTTTTAAGTCTTGCACATTTATTTCTCCAAAACCAAAGATGTTTGTTTCACCAAGAACAACTAATCTCACACAATTAACCGGAAATCAATTCGAAGAGATACCGAGAAAACGAACTTTCAACTGGTAAAATCTAAAGTATCAAATGGCGCCGCTGCCGGCTCTTTTCGTGAGGATCGAAAGTTTTTTGTGAGAGAAGCGTTGGCTTTTGGGACCCGTTCACTTGTGAACGTTATTTTTCGTGTCCAAATATTTTCAAAAATCCAAAAACATTTGAAAAATCATAAAAGCATTTCTTTTTCAAAGTTTTGCACCAAAAATATTCTTCTTGCTTATCTATCTTTCTTTATGGATTTTTATGTCCATTGCGTCGTGTGTGGGAGACAATTGTACGGGAACGACTCTTGTCAATGGTGTACATGTGAGCGGTGCGGCAACGATAACGACAACACACAATTCGGATTTTGTCCTTTGTGCAACTCGACTAATTCGTCCTTTTTGAACCCACCTCCTGTTCCCACGTGCAGCTATTGTGGAAGCGATTCTCATTGGCATATTTCGTGCCCGGTTCCATACCCGTATGATCACGGGCAAGAACCGGGGTACAATTATAACTATGATAATAGCTATCCACAAGACGCACCCAGTCTTTCTCCTCAACCGTTCTGCAACAACTGTGGGGGTCCTCATGATACCTATTATTGTCAACTAACGAATTATTATGAGCAAAATCCGTGTCCTCAGTTTTCTTCACCAATGGATTATTATGAACCAAACCCGGTTTCTAATTCTTCTCAACCGATGAACTACTATGAGCCACAACCATGCTATAATTCAGGTTTTCAACACTTTGAGCCCCCACATCATACCCTCAATCATCAATCCAATGAGCAAACTAGTCTTGATCAACAACTCACTTCTTTAAATGGCATTCTAGAAAGTCTAGCTCAACTCCGAGCTGACTTGCATCAGGAAAGGCAACCATTGCTTGATGTGGACGAAACCTTGAAAACCACCAACACCTTTTTGAGCCAATTTAGTCGTTTTCCCTTCTTTTCTACACCAAAATGTTTAATTACAGCGTGGGATAGAATTGGTGAAATTGAACATACTCGGGGCGATGAACAACAAAAGTTGCTGCATGAGCTTCTTAAAGATGTGGAGGTTATCAAGGAAGAGTTAGCCGACTACGTCACTCCTAACTGGACTCGTCCCATCTATTATGATGATGACGACGACGATGATGTCTACACTTTCAACCAATCTTCTGAAGTTGCTGCTCCTACTGTCGATGTTCCTACTGTATCTAAGGATCTAGATTCGTTGACTGAGCTTAGTGATGTTGTTCTCAACAAAGTATTAGATGATGAGGTTTGTGACTTACCTGCTATGGAGCCTGAGGACGACGTTGCTCTTACGGAAGAGGTCGATCTTAGTGATGTCGATTTTTCTCTAAGCTATGAGAATTTCACCTTTGAAATTTCTCAATCTCCACCGGGAGATACGGGCGATGACGATTTATTTTCTCCGGTTTACGAGAAGTTCATCGATGAACATGATCTTGTGGATGAGGTGGAAGACGTGCTTCTTCGCGATAGATTACGGAAAGTGCAACTTCTTATTGCTCAAATCGAAGCGTTGACTTCTCCGCCTCTTTCCAAGTCTGTACCTCCATCTATTCCTCCCGTTGAAGATAATGACCCATTGCTGGAAGAAATCGATATCCACTCCATCCCTCCAGGTATTGATGATTCTGACACGGAGGGGGACATTATTTTTGATAATTTATTGCAGGAAGATATTGTCCCAAGTCCCCCTCCCGAGCACCTTTCATCCTCCCCTTTAGCCACTCTCACGGAGGATGAGTGCTTTGACCCAGGAGGTGACATTGATTACGCTATGATTGATAACAATACGGCTTTGCCGCTTGCTCAGCATCTATTGTTTTTGGGGGAGGACAATGTGCTTACTTTACCCACCCCACCTCCCATGGATCTTGAATTCACATACTTCTCGTATGTTGAAAGGACCTTTCTCCCATTCAAGACTTATCCCCCCGCCTCTCCTTTGTTGATGTCAACCGGTAACGAGGACAAGGTCTTTGATCCCGGTATCACATTCGAGGCTTCCCCATGGACCATTTAATTCGGGGACGAGTCAGGCTCGTGACTCGGTGAATATAAACAAGCGCTTTTTGGGAGGCAACCCAATTATCTATCTATCTTTACCATACGTGTAGGGGGAGCCCCGTGGTGTTTCTTGTTCTTTTTCTTATCATGTGCAGGGATTAGAGCTTTAAAGACACACTCTTGATGACTTTTGACGAACCGTGATTCCGTGTTCCCTTCTTCCCGGTTCTATCCTAAACTCTTTTCGATTCACTATTTTATATTTTTCAATATGAAAATAGGAATCTCTTTAGTTGTCTTTTCCTTAGCGAGATTTAAACAACGTGCACAATGTCCTAAGTGTAGGGGAGTTTACTCCCACATGCTTAAACATTGAGTACAATGTTTATATTAAGTGTAGGGGGGACTTCTATCGAAGTTAAGTGGTCTTTTCCTTGTATTTGTCCTCATTTTAACTGGAAAATCAATTTTTCGACATTTTTCAAAAATTTTGATCTATTTTGGCCTATTTGTTTTTCCCTTTGTATAGTTATTTTCTTTCTTTATTAGAATAAATGTTTAATAAGTGGTTTTAATTTTCAAACGTTGTGAATCTTTTGACTCAACCCGAGTTTACTCTAGCTAGTATCCTTAACGTGTTTAAGTCAAGTTTTGCTAGGCTTTTATATAGGGAGCTATAAAACGCGAAAGTCTTAACTCTCACGGGTTAAGAACAAGAACTTTTCGCAAGTTCCTATAATTGATCCTAGAGAGTCGTTTATCAAGGGAACTTTAAAATGCGATTTCTAAACTTGAAAAAGTCTAAGAATTTGCAAGATCCTATAGGCGACTCGAAAACCCAAAACTTTGATTTAATAGGCTAAGCATCCACGAGTCTCATTCCTTGAGATTTTAAATTGTGGAGAACGAGAGATGATAGAGTCAATTATAAGTTCGGTATTCTTTCGTGAATTTATGTGAGTTAATTATAAGCCTATTCTCCCTCCGCTTGTTAATAAATTTATCTGCAATAAATAAGGCTGTACGATTTAAAAGGTTACTTAGCTTCTAGCCCCAGATCGTTTAAAAGTTGCTCTGTACGGATTAGAGTTCATAGCCAAGGCATAACTTATTGAAGCGGGATGCGAAGATTGGCGAGTCCGAAAAGGCCCTAACAAGGCATGAGGGCTACATTTTGTTGCTAAAGATCCAAAAGTGATGTGAAGAATCATTTATCGAAAATCAATATGAAGGATCGAGACACACAACGAAAAGCAAAAACTCCCCAAAATTCATGGAGAAGTCTATCCGAAAAGACCCTAACAAGGTATGAGGATAAATAGATCCAAGTCCTAAAAGGAGGCGGATCGTTGTATATCAAAGTCCAAAATAAATATTGGAGAAAAATGAAGAAGTCGTGGTCTAAAGATGAAGAATCTCTCAAAACTTCAAGTGAAGAAATTCCTATTATGAAGAGAAGACCATTATTTCATGAACGTCTCTCAAGATTTGAAGTATGAAGTCGCTGCCAAATATCGGTCCGAGAAAGGTCTCAAATCGCGAAGCGAGTTATGCCAAGATATGAACTTTATGAGGTCCCGAGAAGCAGTTTTAAAAGATTTGGCCCTTTAGCTAACTATTGATTAAATCGTTCACTTTATTTTCGGACTAAATAACTATAGAAATAAGTCAAAAATGCATCCTCGTGATCATTCAAGACAACAATAAAATATAAGAGATACACCTAGGAATAAGGGAGTCTAAGTGAATAATTGGCCCACATGAGTTCGTGTTAGTTTGCTAACTTATAATAACAATGATCTCGTTTTTAAGCTTGGTTTGGAGAAAGTGAAAACTTGAGGATGATGATCATTCACGACATTTCCAAAACCCATGGTATGTTTTTAATTTCTTTACTTTGAATGTTTATAATTTTCTATCTCTTTAATAAAGGCCAACGTGGATTGACTATGATGGAAAATGTTATCTTGCTTTGTAACTAATACATTGCATGAGGACATTGCAATGGTTAAGTGTAGGGGATTTGATAGGTGTGAAAACACCCATCCTTTTTACCACTTAATTACAATAATAACCGAGCCAAAACGTGTATTTTATATCATTTATGTCAGAATTATGCGTGGTTTGCGTTTTTGTTGTGATTTAGGACGAAAAGGTGAAAAGTGGAGAAAACACGGGATTTCACGGGCTTTTATCGAAGAAAACGACAAAAGACGAAGTCAAGAGATCAAGAGTGCAAAAAGAACGGAAGTCCAAGGCCTATTCTGAAGATTTATCGAAGAACAAGTCTAAAGACGGAAGTTTACTTAAAGCCGAAGAACTCGAGTCTAATAAATAAACAAATTAGAAGACGAGTTTTAATTAATCCCGAGACAAAGTCGAAAAAGTCGAAGAACTTAAAAGACAAAAAGACGTGAAGAAAGAAAGAAAGAAAAGAGGAAGACACAAACCACTCCCCTTTTCCTATAAATACCCTTCATGTCACCACATGAAGGGAGTTAGTCATTTTAGATTAGTTTTAGTTAGGAGTAGTTTTAGTTAGTTTTAGAGAGAGAAAGTGACAGTTTCTCTCTCTAGAACTTTAGTCTTTCATCTTCCTTTATTGTTTTCAATCAAACCTTTACTTTTTAAGCTTAATCTTGTCTTAATCTTCATGTTATTAATCTTTCTTGTTAATCTCAATCTTGCTTTCATAATCTTTTTCATCAAGTTCTTATTTAAAAGTTTTGATCTTTTTAATTTTTCGTGATTTAAAGTTCATCCTTTTTATGTTTTGATTTTAAATTTTGTTTATTTTCGGGTTAGATAAGTTGATTAGTGCTTATTCGATCCAATTTAGTCATTGGTTCGGTGTAGTTTGGTGATAAGCTTATTATAGCTTATTATCTTGCTTTCCAACCGAATCCCACCATTTTCGGAAAGGGTACAAACCCCTTTCCGATCGTACTTTCCGACCACAACCCCTTATTCCGATCTACAGATCGGAAAAGGGTTTTAAACTTTCCGATTTGAATTTCTTTTTATATATTCCGATCAGTAGTTTTCGCAAGTATTCAGATTTGATTCAAGTTAAATATTCCGATCGGGTGACTTTCTATACATTCCGATTTGGGGTTTATTCCATTATTCCGATTGGTTGCCTTGTGTGTATTCCGATCACCATCTATTCCCACATTCCGATCATCCGATCGGAATACATTCCGATCGGGACACCTTTTTGGGTGTATTCCGATTTGGGTGGTTTTGTTTTGTTTTAATGCTTGGTTCTAGTTAAAGGGTTAATGTTTCTCGTTTTATTTTTTTAGTTCATCTTAATTTCACTCTGTATCTTTATTTGATTGTCAATTTACTTTTCGCTAAGTTTTACTTTTTTGTCATTTAAATTCTCGTCATTTACTTTCCAAGTTTTAAATATTGCACCGATTTATGTTTTCACTAGTTGTAGTTTTAATTACTTGTCATTTATTTTTAAGTCTTGCACATTTATTTCTCCAAAACCAAAGATGTTTGTTTCACCAAGAACAACTAATCTCACACAATTAACCGGAAATCAATTCGAAGAGATACCGAGAAAACGAACTTTCAACTGGTAAAATCTAAAGTATCAATAACGTCGTGTAGAGTTAAATCAAAACCGTTATAGGAATATGGTTATGTAATACCAAAACACAAACATAATATCAATAATATGACCCCGTATTGCTAGTCAGGCAATATATTGTAATTCGGTGCGTATAGCAGTATTTCGTTAATTGGATTGTTATAAGCCGCATGACATTGTTACCTTACTACAACAAACAACGGGTAGCTAGCCCGAAACTAAATTTTCCCATCTAAGTTAGCGTGTCGTCACAAAGATCACGCTATGTAAATCTTCTAATACATAAATTTGCTTACCAATCAATGTGGCACGACGGGGATCAACCGTCAAGGCGCGAACTGGGGTGATCGTCCCCAAATAGTACTATTATATGCATAAGCGTCTACCAAATCCCGGTAGTTCACAATTCATGCTAATGGGACTTTTAGTGACATAACCTAACTTTAATAATCCATTTTATCTCATCTATCGGGTCATTTAATCATTCTTCGGGTCATGCAATCATTCGTGTCCAAATCAATAAACAGACAATCGGGACAACTAGTGTCCAATTTAATAAAAACTAACATGTTATCTCCCTCGCGGGTTTATAAAACATTTCATAAAAACATTTAAAAGAGTGCGAGGCTATGAACTCACGTTGATGTGGGAAAGCGGGTTATCGACAATTCGAATATACGGTACGTGCTTCAATCACGGAAACCTAGACAAATAATACTCGTCTTAGACTTTTGTCCAATGATTTTATAAAAATAACAATTATGTATACATATGATGATTTTGTACATATGATGATGATCAAGTGGGTTTATATATTCTTATTTACTCATTTTAGTGTTTATGTATTGGTAACTTTTTACTAGTTTACTAGTTTTACCTATTTACATGTTTTAGGTCCAATAAGCCTATTATAAGTTCATTAACTTGTATTAATCCATTTTATACTTGTATTATCAGTATTTATACTTTACATGTTGAGCCCAAATGGGTTAAGCCCAATAAGTAATTTTTATAAGTGTTTAACTTATTTAGTTAAATTATTAGTCCAAATATGCTAACTTAGCTCGTTAATGTCCGTATGTCATATAGTTCGGGTTTTATCGGTTTTTACTTGTATTAGGTACTTATACATCAGTATATGACTTTTAAAAACTTTACATTAGACTGGTTTGATCGTCTAAGTTTTAATTGGCGAAAAACGTTAATTTTACGGTAATAGCCGAAAAAGTCGTAAAAATCATGTTTATAGTTTTTATAACTTATAAAACTTACCAAACTACCATTTTTATAAAATGTCCATTTATTTATCCTTATACATATTTATATAAATGTAATATATAAGTTAGTGGGTTTTAATTCACATTTTATACTATATAGTTTGAGTGCTTATATAATACTATTAAACATTAATTCTTCAAAATCTGATTTTTAGTTTCATCTTCACC
The DNA here is from genome assembly GCA_025667525.1 of Glebionis coronaria. Lineage (NCBI taxonomy): Eukaryota > Viridiplantae > Streptophyta > Magnoliopsida > Asterales > Asteraceae > Glebionis > Glebionis coronaria. The sequence continues at coordinate 187,187,338 of CM046880.1, read as the reverse complement.
ATTTTTATCATATCTTGAGTTCTATAAAGAGATAGAAGCTCATTTTTGGATGTCATAAACTACATATTATGTGATACAAATAAGTTAGTTATAACTACTGCTCATTCCATGTCTAACTATCCTTAACAGTCCCTACAAAACAGACTATTCAGATTGGTACACTCATCTTGTTTTGATCATATCTCACTCATCTTGATGATTCCATTGCATGGCCAACTCTCACATGTGTATGACATCTAACACTTACTGTAAATGGATTCCACCATGCAATTTTATCAGTTCATAACTTGGTTACTTACTGTTTTTATACAGCCAACAATTTAAGCAAGATTTTAGCCTTGTTTCTTATGGTTTTTCATCTTTTTAATCATATTTATCAACACTTGATCCCCACACAACATTTTTATCATCATATATTCATCATATACATATACAATAAGAAATAAAATACATGATTACATAATCAAAATAACAAGAGGATGGGGAGAACAATCTTTATACCACCAAAATGATGAAATGATGAGTTTTTGATGAACAAGGTTTGGTTCCTTGTTACCAAACCTTCAACTAGGAAAATGAACTCCTTGAGATCTTCATATGCATGAATACCTTCCTGGAAATCAGCCCTTGATCTCCATGTAAACTCCTTGCTAGTTGTTAAAATCACCTCCAATCATCATCTTTTCAAAGGATTATCAACATATGTTGAATATAGATGAGGTTTATGGTTAAATTGATGATGATGATGGGTGATTTGGGGTGGTGTTTGGACGTTCACCATGAGAGAGGAAGGATGAGAGAGTGGTTTGCATGTGGTGAGTGTGAAAAATGGTTTGTAGCTAGTAGTTTTGATGTTGGTATTGCTTACAAGTTAAGCTAGAGTTAACAAGTGTTACTCATGGCTTATAATTTTGACACCTAATGGTGTTTGTAGAGACTTGTTAACCATCCCATGTGTGGGGGTGGGACAAGTTTATCTTTTCTCATCCCCATTTAATTACGGGTACTCCTCGACTCTAGTTTCCTCGATTTACGTGCCCTCTGGTCGTTTTACGAAAAACGTCTTTATAAATTATGAATCAACGGCACAAAACGAATCTAATAAAAATTGTCTCATCAAAAACGGAGTTCAAAAACGTAAATATGTAATCCTAAGGTTTCCGGTTTAGTCGTAAAGGATGTTAAATTATAATCTTAAGTCCTAATATCTTCTCGTAAAATTGTGAGTTTATGAACCAACACAAATTTAAAATTCCAAAATAATATTCACGGATAAATTTATTTCCTGAAATGTCGGACTGTCACCAAAACGGTGTATGTAAACGTAAGCACGTAACATTGAATCCTCCGGTTTAGACGTAGTCGATGCTACTTCAAGACGTAAACCCAAATTTCTTCCCATAAATAGGTGAGTTCATATTATAACATTAAAATAATGTTCTCAAATAAATATTGAGAATAAAATATAAACCATAAATTGACGGATTGTCACATCAACGAAAGTCTACTTTTGTTTTTATGAAACCTTGGACTAGTTTATGCTGTTTTGGGCAAGTATAAGCTGTTCTTGAGAAGCTTTTGAGTCAAAAAGCCTATGAACAAGACTCAAAAGTTGGTTGACACTTGCTTGTTTTTGACAGAAAAGCTCAATAAGCTATGTTGAGCTTATGAGCTGTCCAAATAAGCAACAAACACAGAAAACACACTTAACAGTTCACAATGAAGTAATAACAAGCATCCAATCCAAAAAAATCAATAGGCAAGAGCAAAATCCAAAGCATGCATACTTGCTGATCTACTTGACACTTTAGTCAAATTCAGTAGGCTTCAATAAGCTACCAAATTCCACAACCAGATAATGCAGATAAGAACAACTACAAAGACTAACAATCTACCATGTTTTAGGTTTTAAAACTCCAAATTAATCTTGTTATGACTTCTGGTGTGTTTGACCATGTTTTATCACAGAAAAATGGTTACACTTGAAATTCTTGTTTCTAACTTAGCACAAACCACACTTTCAACAATACACACTAAAAACTAACACCCCTATGTGAGCAGACACTTAAATCAAGCTTTGTGTGACCAGAACCCTTTTTAAACACTAATCCAAACACCCCTTACAATCTTTTTACGAGTTTTTAACAAACCTTATGTGTTTTAAACTTCAATTAACAATTTAAAGCAACTAAAACACACTCACATATCAAGAATCACACATTCACATATCCTAGCATATTTTTGATAGAAAAAGAAAATAGGAAAGAATTTTGAACCTCCCTCACTCACACATTCACTCTATGAGCTTATGGGAATGTCTTGATTGAGATGAAAGACCCTTGACTACAACAGTCAATGGATAGGGTCTACAACAGACCCTATATGGCTTCTTGTTGCTGTTGATGGAACACAATCACAAGAAAAGAAAACACAAGGTCCAAAAACCCTACACAAGTCACTTATAAAGTAACTTATGAGGAGCTTATGGCTAGTAAGCTGTTAGCACAGAAAATCACAAGGTTATGAAATAAAACTTGGTGTTAAGATAAACCTACAAGCTATTTGCCCAAGCTTTTATACTCACCACTCCTTGATTTTTAACACATCATTGAGCTATGATGATATACTAGCCAAAACAAGAAGCTGTTAAGCTCTTTTCAACCAAGGGTCTTAAATAGATTTTTAAGGAAACCTTTTCTTTCAACTTTAAAACCTTAAATCCTTTTGATACCACAACAAATCCTAAAAAAAAAACCTTGAAAAACACTAAATTGAGACGCATTAAGAACAAGTAACATGCATAGTAAATAAGTATGGGAATTCACACCCTTTACCAACTTTTTTTCCACAATGAAGAAAAAGGAATTACAAGGGTATTGTGATTCTTCCAACTTAATAACAAGAAACAAAGGATGGAACTCAGATTTTATATCACTAATACCAACTTTTCATTAGCTTAAAAGAAAAAGGAATTACAAAGTTTCAAAAATAAAATTTGAGACAAAGGGGATATCACATGTTGAGTCTTCCTTATATACTACTAAGAACTATTCTAGAATGCTGAGAATACAAAGTAAACCTTAGTTGGTAAATTCCAAATGTGCCCTTGGTTTGAATTTAACTTTTGAATTCCATGTGATCATTCTTAGCGTTTTGTAGTATACCAATTGGTACAAATTGATCTTGGTCGTCCATACTTGTTGTAGAAAGTAGGCAAGAAATCTGAGCCATTGATTTGCTGCACAAAAGTGAAATGTCATGTAAAGTGGGACAGGGGAGGTCACGGGAGAGGTCTTGGGAGTATTGGAGGGAAATGTGAAGGTGTTAAAGTGAGCCCGTGTGTTGAAAATACGCTTTTATTATTAGAAAGTCTCGGTCACTCCAACAATTTAGTTACGGGCTTATAGTATAGTAATTGTAATAGATTAAGTAAGCCCGACCAATGAGCATGTTCATGGGCCGGAGGCCTATGTTCATTATGGATTTGGGTATATAACCCCTTTCCTTCATGGAAAGGTTGTTGGTTGTTTCATTTTTCATATCAATATAACACATTTTCTCTCTACTTTCTCTCAATAATTTCTCTCTCTAGAAACATCAACCTCACTTATTTGGATTAAGATTACTATTGTTCTATAATTGGTATCAAGAGCCATGGGGTGAAATAAAGTTTTTGTTGTGTTATTGTATTTGGTTCATGTACTTTTGCTAAATATACCCGTGGTTTTGTTATTCCGAAATCTCAAAAGGGTTTATTCCGAATTCTTTGTGACTATTCTGAATTCATTTATTCCGAAATCTTCTTGTGGATTCCGAATTTTTGGGTTGATTATTCCAAAATCTCATAATGGGAAATGATAGTTGTAATTTTACACTCGTTTAGGAAAACGAGGTAATTAGGGTAATTACGACGATTTAGGAAAACCGTGCACAAATGACCCTTGTTGTGAGTTCGTTCTCAAGGAGGCTTGGTGTGTGTGTTAAGAGATGATTTACTTTGAGATTAACATTATGAAGAAAGAAAAGATAAAATGGTGACGGTTACGATTCTAAATTAAACTACGACGAATGACGTAAATGTAAAACCGTAAAACGTGACAAAATTTAAAATTTAATCTAAAAATTAAATAAAACTAAAAAACAAATCTAAAATAATATAAATAAGAATTAAATTTGATAAAAATATTTCTAAACTTATTTCAAATTTAATATATAATTTTAAATGCTATTTAAAGCCTTAAAATTTAATAAAATTAAAAAATAAATCCAAACTATGATTTTATAAAATGAGAATCTTACTTATATTATATAAAAACTAATAAGTATATTTCTTGATTTTTTGAAAATATTTTTCTATTTTTAAATGACTAAAAATTCTTTTTAAATTATAATAATGATTAAAAATAATAAAATAATGTTAAAACTAATTTAATTTTTCTAAAAATCCTATTTTATGATACTAAACAGTAGAAAAATGAAAAAGTTTGAAAAAAGTTATTTTTACCACTAAAAGACAAAACAGGTTAATTAAAAATCTAATTAAACTCAAATTAATTCTAAAAAATAATAAAAGATAGTGAACAGTGAAGTTTTTTAACTAAAAATCTTAAAATAATATTCTGAAACTAAGAAAATTTGAAAAACTGAAAAATGTTAAGTTTTTGCACTAAAAGACAAAAATCAGTTTAATAAATACTAATTTAATTTAAAATAATTCTATAAAATGATTAAATAAAGTTAAAAACGAATTTTCTTTTGTAAAAAACATAAAATACTTAACTTAAAACAAGAAAATTGAAAAAACAGAATTTCAAGAATTTTTAGCACTAAATGACAAAAAAAGATTAATTAAAATCTAATTGCAATTCAACATAAAGCAAAAATAGTAAACTAATCAAAAAATTTAAATTTCTTCTTCTAAAATTACTAAATTAATTCAAAGATTATGAGAAAAAATTAAAATCTGAAAAACTAGGGTTTTAAGGCACTAAAGACAAAAATCTTAAGAAAAGAAAGTGATAGGTGGTCAAATTTTGTTTTGTAGTGTAGCAGTGGCTAGACTTGCACTAACAGTGGGAAGTTTTTCCCACTGCTTAGTCAAAAATAGCAGATCTGGGCACGTTTTAGCTTAGGAAAGCTTTGCTTTTGGGTTTTACTTGGAACCAAAGGAACCCCTACGCTCAGTGGAGTGTAGGGAGTCAGATTAAGCACAAAAAACAAGGGCTCAAACACAAAAAACACACAGAAATGGGCAGATTCAAGTTACTGTGATAGCATATAGGGCAGGCAATATTTTTGCTGATAAGATGTGCACTTAGACGAATTTCAATTCACTCACATAAGCTCAAATCACCACAAAACTACCACTATCAAATATGCAACCCTAAATTAACAGATAATCTAACAATTACTAAGATTTGGATTCACAACTTACTAAAACAAAGCAGTTTAAAGGCCCACTGATTTTTTACTGTTTTTATCCAACTTTTAAGCAAAAAAACCAATTACTTGTTAACCATTTTAAACCATGATACAAACTAACAGAGTTATACTAAAACAAGGTTGTTCAAACAAAGTGGTGACTTATGTGTTACCCAAAGCACATTTACCAGTACTACCAAACACCCCTTAAACTTTTTGAGAACAAATTTTCAAAGACAAAACATGTAAATCAACCTTAAACCACATGAGATACACACAAATCATGCATCAACCTTAAATGAACAGAAATCAAACAAGCCTATCAATTAAACACTAAAGATTAACCAAACTCCACAAATTTCACAAACTTTTGACTGAAATGTAAAAGGTAAGAAACTTACCTCCAAGGTGAACATCCACACCTTGGAGTGTTTGAGCTTAAGTGTAAAGAGTGCACTAGCTTCCTTACACCCCTGCTAAGAAAAGAAAACCACAAAATATGATAACAGTATAATTCCCAATGATTTCCAACTTTTATGTTCTTGTTAAGAGCATATGGACTATTAAAAAATCCTTATGACAGATTAACTAGAAACTTAAGTCACACAAGATCCAATCTCCAAACTTGTTAAACCTAAACCTTTTCTCAAAACCTATTTAGGATTTTTAAACAGAAAAATTTAACCAAGGAATTTGTGCCTCACTTGTTCTTACCCAAGCTGCTATACCCACTGATACTTGATATCTTGTGATATCAGGTATCTTTGGTCATATATCAACCTAAGAAATCAACAAACGTGGCTTATACAAATTCCTTCCTTGACGAAAAAAAAAACTGAAAACTGAAATCTTTTTAATTTGAGTAACACAAACAGAAAATTAAACGAATAAAAAACAAACAAACAATGAGAACAGGTAACATTAACTTTGGAACTTGTTTTTATTCATCAATCATAACACCACTTTTCATAACCAGACAAAGTGGATTTACAAAGTTGTGAACCAAAAAAACAAGAACAAGAGAACTAAGCTGCTATCTATGACCCTTTATATAAGAGGGTGTACAAAGTTCTTAACTTGAAAAAGGAGAAACCCTAATGCTAGAAAGCCCAAAAATACCCTTGAAGTAGATTCGCATCTGCTTGTTTTATGCTTGAATTTGAAATCCGTTTTGGCTACATGTGACAATCCCATGTGTTGTGAAGCTCAAAAAGTAATCATGGTCGTTTGACATGAGAGAATGAATCCAAGTCGTTCAATCTCTGTCACTGTTTTGTCTTCTACTTTGTTCTTTGTAGCAGGGGAGGTTCGTATGGGGGTCCACAGTCACGGGGTACATGTTTTGGGTGTGGGGTTATGATGAGAGAAGGGTTAATTGTTGATCTAGAAAGCAATTACCCAAACCCCTTTGTATTAGGACAATTTGGATTTACGGTATATAGGATAATAGGGAAAGTGAATAGTGGTGTTTGATTTGGTTTTGTTTTTAAATCTTTGTTAACCGCGTATTATATAACTGATTAAGATAATCAGTTATAAAGATATGGTGGTGGAAGGTGATGTGGTCGAATGGGGGATGGTGATTGGGTAATAGTGGTGGGTGGGGTGTCGTGGCAACCATGGATTGGTTAATGTAACTTTGGATGTCTGTCAAGTTTTACCCCCCATTTTTAAACTTTGTTTCATATCATGTTTTGGCAGATTATAACCCCATATCTATTGTTTTGAAGTTTGCAATTTCACACTTTGGCCCCAAATTGTTTTCCAAAGTGTTTTCAAGGGCCAATTTTGTAATTTCATGATTCTTCAAGGGTTCTTTTTGACATTTCTTCTTTCTTCAAGGTCTTCATTTGTATGATTGACTTTGTGGATGACTAAAAATGACAAATCTTCAATTTTGAGGGACCAATCTTGCCAATTCTTCAAAGTTGAGGGTCCTTTTGTAAATTTGACAAACTTTAGGGACCAAACTTGTAATTATGAATATACAAGGGATTAAAGTAATCATCAACAATGAAGGACCCTTGTTATACAATCTTCAATTCTTCAAGGACTTTTCTTGGAAAATCAACTTTAGGGCCCGGTTCATTGTGCGGCTTCATTTCTGGTGTTCCTTTTTAGTTGTTTCTTGTGATCTTTTGTCATTTTCTCGATATACGTACCTAAAATACAGAATGAAAAAACACAATCATATATTTGGCACTTTTTATGATATTTTAACCATTTTAAGCCCGTTTTGGACGATGAGACTATGTATAAAAGCAGTCTCATCAGGAAGATTTTGAAATCTTTGTGATTATTCCGAATTCATTTATTCTGCAATCTTCTTGTGGATTCTAAATTTATTGGTTTGACTATTCCGAAATCTCAAAAGGGTTTATTCCGACTTCTTTGTGATTATTCCGAATTTATCTATTCCGAAATCTTCTTGTGGATTTCGAATTTTTGGTTTGATTTTTCTTTGGTTTGATTATTCTGAAATCTTATAAGGGTACATTATGAAATTTTCATCAATTATTCATAGATTATTGGAAGATATTCAGGATTTGGACTTAGCATTTTTTTAAGATTTCTACATCAACAAACGAACTAAGGATTATTACGGTTTAATCGGTGATTTGAATTTATTTCTCGGTTTCTTCACGATTAGTAAAACTCCGTATTATTTCAACCACAAAAAACACTAAAACTTTATTTCACTGCTCGATCATACCGTAATCGTTTTCAAGTGATCAAAAATGAATCCTCATTCAGTAATGCCGACAATGCCATCGCTTTCAGACCTATCCATCATATTAGGTACCGATACTCGTCCACCGTTGCTTATCAAAGAGCTATTTGACGTATGGCAGGGCCGAATGAAGTCATATATTATCGGTAGAACCAGCGGGAGACATATGATTAAGTCAATCGAAAAAGGTCCACTTGTTTGGGGCATAGTTACTAAAAACGATGTGACTCGACCAAGGGAGTTTTCTGATTTAACTCCACAAAACCAACTCATTTCTGATGCGGATGAAAACGCTCTTTAGAATATTCTTCAAGCTCTTCCACCCGATATTTATTGAATGGTAAGTCAACATAAGTTAGCGAAGGAATTATGGGATCGTTTGGCTTTTTTGCTAAATGGAACTTCACTCACTAAGCAAGAACGTGAGTGTCAACTTTATGATCTTTTTGATAGGTTCACATACACTCTAGGGGAAACTCTTCATGATTACTATTGGCGATTTACTACATTGATGAATGAATTGAATACTTATAATCTGATGGCTCAATTTCACATCAATACTATGTTCTTGAATTCGTTACCTCTTGAGTGGAGCCATTACGTCACTGATGTTAAACTAGTAAGGGATTTGCACAAGACAAATCTAGATAAACTTTATTCTTTCTTGCAACAACACGAGAAGCATGTGATAATCACTCGTATGTCTCAAGGATCTTACCCTAAACCAATGGCATTAATGGCGAATCATCAACTGCTGTCATATAACAATGGGCGGCAATCATATCAGAAGTCCTTGTATCAAAATCCAAGCTTCCCACAATATTTTCGTTTACCATAACCAGCTACTTCACATCAACAATATCAGCTTCCAGTGGCACCATCACACAAAGATCCATATCCATTATCTTATGCTCATCAACAATACGCTTCTTATCAAGCACCAACAGTTCCCGCTATTACCTATCAGACACCTGAAGTTCTTCAACCCAGATACTCAGAACAAGTCAGTACTCCTTCAAATGCATACGTAGCTCCACCAGCACCAGTATTGTATTGTGACGATGAGTTCCCATGATGTATGTATACACGTTTTAGGAAAAACGCGTATAATCGACAAGTATTAAACCTTCACGTTTAGGAAAACGCGAATGCTCGATAAATGCGAGTTTGTTCTCGAAGGAGGTGTATGTGTTATGTGCCAAGTATATAAAAACAATGTTTGGATTAGTGTCGTTTTTGGCTTTGAAGAGAGAAAACTAGAAGACGAGTTACACTACGATTAAACTACGACGTAAAACGTAAAACGTAAACATAAATACGTAAAACGCGACGAAATTAAAAATTAATGCTAAAAACAATTAAAAAATTAAAACTAAGTCTAAATCAATATAAATAAGAATGAAAATTTAATAAATAAATTTTAAAACTTTTTAATAATTAAATATTCAATTTTAAATGCTAGTTAAAGCCCTAAAACTAAATATAATTAAAAAAGCCCAAAATTGTATTTTATCAAACTAAAATCTTACTTATTTTAATTAAATGGTAAAAATTATTTTTCCTAAATTTTTAAAACTAATTTTCTATTTTTAAAAGGCTAAAAACACTTTTTAAATGAAAATAATCATAAAAAATAATAAAATAATGAGAAAAATAAATTTTCTTTTAAAAAAATCCTAAAACAGTTAATTAAACATGAGAAAAATGAAAATGTTTGAAAAAAGTAATTTTTATCCTAATATGACAAAAAACAGATTGATTAAAACCTAATTACAACTTAAAATAATTCTAAAAATTAATTAAATAATGAGAAAAATGAAATTCTTTTCTTAAAAATCTTAAAATAGATAAAAGAACCTATGAAAATTGGAAAATATGAAAAACTCTGATTTAAGACCACATAAGACAAAAACAAAATTAAATAAAACCCACTTAATATTAAAATAATGCTAAAAAATAAATAAATACTCAGAAAAATAAAATAACTTTTTGAAAAATCTTAAAATAAATAATCAAACCTAAGAAAATTAGAAAATCTTAAAAATACTAAAATTATAGCACTAAAGACAAAAAAGCTAAGCACTTATAGTAACTTGTTGACAATTCTTGTCTGCTAGTGGAGCAGTGGCAAGAATAAGGCTAGCAGTGGGAAAGGAGTTCCCACTACTCCTTAATAGAAAACGGGTTTGACCCTTTTTGAGCTTTGATCTTTTGAGTTTTTGGATAAACAAGGCACCCACACACTCAGTGGAGTGTGGAAAGTCAGTATTTAGCAAGAAAAAACCAAGCACAAACACAAAAAGGCACACAAAACCAAACTAAGTACTTACTTTATCACAAAAACATTACTTTGGTAGGTCTGATGGGTTTAGTTTGCAACTTGGTGAGAGTTACAACCTCCAAACTTGAAATCCACTCAAACAAGTCACAAATTTAGTAACACACAATCCAAGGTTAACATAGAATCTAACTGATTACAAGATTTCAAAACTCAAATTACCAAATCAACCTTGTTTTACCCTACTGATTAATCTAATGGCAGTTTTTATGAAAACAATGCAAGTTTTGTTCTAACATTAACAAAAGCAAAATAGCACCTAAACTAACTATATAACTAGCAAAGAAGTATGTTTGATCAGTTTAAACTTGAACCTTGTGTCACCCAAGTCATGTAAACCACAAAACCAAACACCCCTACAAACTTTCAACAGAAATTTTAACAAAGCTTTTCTAAACAGAAACACTTAAATTGATTCTATGTATCTTAATCATGCATCTATACCAACTAATAAACATGAACCAACACCTAAACTAGCATACAAACAAATTCCACAAAATCACAAAGTTCACAAATTTTTAACCAAGAAGGAGGGTTCAAGACTTAAGGGGTTTACCTTGTGGGACCCACATCCGGGCCCCACTATGGCTGAAAAGCCATCTCCATGTTAGCTTAAAAGAGGAGCTTATGAAGATCTGTTTATGTGAAGATGTAGAAAGTGGGACTACAACAGTCCCCCAGCCCAAGACTACAACAGTCAAGGGCTTGGGTATTTCTTCAATACCTGTGAAACACATAAAGAAAGCCACAAACTTGTTCAAGAAAAATAAGCTTCTTGTTTGTCAAACAAGAGGCTTATAGCTTCTTAAACAGTAGGTTAATGGTTGAGATAAACAAGATTTTAAAATCTTTTTGGAACAAAATTTCCCAATAGTCAAAATAAAAAGGAGATGAAATAATCAAAACAAGGTCATATAAGTCTCATGAGCTTTTGAGTTGTCAAGTCAACATCTTGTGAAAAGCTTATATGACTTCGTGTCCCAAAGTCTTAACCAAAAATTTTGATGAACACGTTTGGTAAAAATTGAAACTTTCTTACATAAAACTGAAACACAAACAATATTTAAAGTCTACAGCTAATGGAACTCAGAATTAAAAAAATGCAAGGTTTTATCAAAACTTTATCTATTCAATGGTAAAAGTTTACAAGTTTGAAAAAAACTGGAACAAAGGATATGTGTCACAAGTCGACACATATTAATACTGCTACTTGGAATACTCTAGAATACAAGTAAACTATAAACCCTAGCATACTAAAATTCCCAGTATGCCCTTGTGTTGAAAATTCAAAAAACTTGTCAAAATGTGGATTCTTGTGATCTCTGTAAAGATAGCTATGCTTGACTTGATCTGAGGTGTTCATTAAGTCCTTTGGGAATACGTTTTGCTATCGTCCATTGATTTGGTTGGGTTTTGGGAAAAAGAGGATAAGGACGTTAGCAAGGGAGCTCATGGTGGGGTCCAAGAGTTTAAGTCACAATGTTTGGTGATTTGGGATGGGTTTAGCATATGCTTAATCAAGGATCTAGAAATAATTAGGGGAAAAACCTTTGTTTTTGAGTTGATTCGACCTGGGGGTATTATGTTTTATAGGATGGTTTTGGTGAGTTTAATCTGTTATAAGGAGAGAGACTAGTGTTTAAAAGAGAAGGGTTTAATTAATATTAGTTTGAAAAAGTAATAGTAATTACGGGTATGGTGGAAATCAGACGTGGAGGAGGGTTTTGAGGTGGAGTGTGGTGATTGGTGGAAGGAGTGTAGTGTGTTGAGGTGGCAATATCTGAGTGGTGGGTTAATGTTTGGATGTTTGATGCATTTGGTCCCCTGATTTGTAAAAAGTGTGCACAGAAAGTTATCAACAAGCAATCCATTGTTTCCCTTTGTATCAAGTTTGAAAGACTTGTCAAATACGGCACAATAGTTTTGCCAACTTTGAATCAAGGACCATTGATGTAATTTGACCATATTCCAAGGACCAATCATGTAATGACTTGACATTTTAGGGACCCACAAGTAATATTTTAGTTTTACAAGGGTATAAAATAACAAGTCTTCAATTCTTGAGGGACCAATCTTGTCAAATCTTCAAACTTCAAGGAATTCTTTGGAAATTCATTGTTCGGGTCCGGTTCTTTGTGCGGCTTCGTTTCCCGTGTTCATTTTTGCTTGATTCTTGTAATCTTTTGTTGATTTCACGATATCCGTACCTAAAATACACAATAAACAAACACAAGCATATTTTGGGATATTTTATGACATTTTTAAGCGTTTTAAGCCTAATTTGGACGATGAGACTATGTATAAATGCAGTCTCATCACTCCCCCATACTAAACCATTACCGTGTCCCCACGCAATGCAAGAATTAAGTATCATAGCACCCTTAAAACTCAGTTTTAGGTGAAATTTATTGAAACGTAACTTTAAATAAACTACTACATGCGTTTTAGACATAATGTATTGTTTTCATTGCAAAATGGGACGTTTACGATTATAGAATAAGAACACGTGAATGCTTCGTTAGAAATAATTTCGTCGTCCTCGATTTTCACCCAATTCCATGCTAAGCGTGAAACAAGATAATTGTCATTATAAGCTAGTAATGCTAACACTACTCATATTCTCTAATCACGTACTTAGACTCCCTTATTCCTAAGGTGTATCTCTTATATTTTATTTTTGTCTTAATGATCACGAGGATACATCATTGACTTATTCGTGAATAGAGATTAGGTCCAAAAATGGAGCCTTAACTGTGTAACCAAAATCATCGAATTAATAATTCATCCTAATAGACAAAGATGTCAAAAATATAAGTCAACAAGAAGGATCGATAAACACGGTTATATAACGGTTTTGAACATGAGATTTATTACCAATTTGGAATTGGTTTACCGCCACCTTTTATTTAAATTCGCCATGAAGTGTTATTATGGTTTTGGTCTTGCCCTTGTCTTTTATTTAACCTCGCCATGAGGTGTTTAGTAAGACTTGACGTATATCCTCACGCTAAGGCGAATTTTGGATCTTTAAGGCTTCAAGATTTAAGACATTCACTTTCAATTTTCGCATAGATTTTTTGGCCTTGTGAGCTTCGAATTTTTGCTTAATTTAGGTGAAAAGGAACTCAAATTAATATTAGGGGAAGCCCTTGATTATTCGGGTTGCCAATACTTCAAAACCGCGACGCTGGCGATGCCTTAATGTCTTCCCAATTTAATTACATGGAAGCTACTAAAATAAATTAGAAACCAACAATAGAGACTAAACCGCTAAATCAATATTTATTAACAATTTATTATAAAAGCGTAGGAAGAATAAGTAAATAATTAGGACACATGAGTTTTTAAAAGAATACGGGTACTCTACGTTTAGCATAGTAACTTATAATTAACTCTATGATTTCTCGTCCTCAATTTAATGAGACTTAGCCTAATATAGTTAAGGAATCAAAGCTAAGTGCTCAACACACACGATCGAGTAAAAAGTTACTCTTATTCACACCATCGAAAAACCTACATTCGTGTCTCAAACACTTATGAAAAACTAGAAAAAAAATTTAAAATTTGGCCATTTTAGCCTTATTTTGCATAAAATGATAACAAAACGATGAAAGTTTGATTGCGTGATCACCTAAGCAAGGTGAAGTATCTACTCACCCCCATACTAAAACTAAACATTGTCCTCAATGTTTCGAGTCTAGGGGTGAAACACCCCCATACTAGAGACGAAAGTCGACTGCTTAATCTCGAACATGGAAAGGGTAAAACGAATAACCTATAAGTCGTTTATGAATTATGCTAATAAGATAAACGTTAGAACATAAAAGGATATCATCGGATATCAGAATCTCCAAAGGCAACGATCGAAGCTTGAGTGATACGTAAAACGAACACGAGAGGCTTCAATGATGACGATGAACCTAATAAATCGCAATCACAAACAACCACGAAAGAAAGGTTGGAAGAGCACAAGTCCCCGCATTACACAATAAGAAAGCAATAATATTTACAAGGATAAGCATGAGAATCCCCCACGAGGCACCTTGTTTTTGATAACCGAGTCAAAAGCTCGACTCGAATCCCCATAAATGTGATCATTTAGGGATAATCATGGTGTGTTAATTTTTGATGGGGCTTACATGATAAACAATGCCCAAAAGCAACCGGTACTAAGGACTAAGTCCTTTGATGATGCAAAATACCAGGATCGAAGATGACATCCTCGTTTTCATGGGATAAACAAAACAACGCTACTTCAACATGTTCTAGAACCTCAAATAGGTCAAAGAAAATAGATGAGAAGTAGAAAGGTGGGACAATAGGTGGGGCAACATAATGAGCTACTCGAGGTAGGCTCACACCAAGCAAATGGGTATTATTTCCATTTATTGCATCGGTGGAAGACCGAGATTTCCCTTTACAAGCAATTCCGGGATCGAATATCTCCTCCTCGGTGGAGAAATGTGAGGGAACATAAGGGATGGTAGTACTTATAAAACGCGGTGATGACGGAGTTAGACTTGTAGAAAAATCTTTTAAACCAATACTAAAATCTTTTCCTTTTTTATCGTTTAAAAACTCTTTCTGGAAACCCGAATGTATGTCGAAAATATTTAGCGTTTCCAAATCAATATTAGTCACACTAAAAATCCTCACATTTAAGTCGCAGTTAGGGGGTGGTGGATTGTATAAGTTCTCAAACGTTTATCAACAAAGAACACCGCCCCCTCGGGGTCAACATAGTCGTAATCCTCATGAACGTCGATCTCTTCAATTTCTTCATCATAGATAGGCTTGTCAAACAAAGGTTTGTCATTCCCCTCATTGAGGATTTTAGAAACTCTCTCGAAAAGATCACGATCAAGCACAAAACCATCATTCTTTTGTGGAGATCGTTGATAAGTTAGATCCTCACGAATGTGGTAAACGTCATTCTCATTTGAGGAGTGTTGATTATGTAACTCCTCGTGAATGGGATTTTGGGTCACGTGAGTTGGTTCGTCATCAAAAATAAGACGTTTCAACTCATCAAGTTCCTCCTCGATTTTGGAAAAATCAACCTCACTTGTAGGTGGAAGTGGAGGTAGAAGAGCTAGCTCTCGTTCGATAATTTCCTCAATATCAGGATTAAACTCATAATCATCATACTTCCCATGTAAAGAGGTCTTTTTAGGAGAATCCTCAAAAATGTAATTTGGATTTTGAAGCACTTGATCAATTTCGGCAAAATCGCCATCGTCATCGTCAAAGAAAGGGTCGATGTGAGCACTCACAACCATGGTCTTACAAGTCCATCAACTATGCTTAGCTGACTTTTCAATGACGAGTGGATTGATGTCGACAAAACCTTTAGCTTCAACGGGTGTTGGGCTAGGAAATGGAGGCACTTCAATGGATTTAGAAGTTGATGCCTCAAAGACGTTGTCCTTCGAAGGTGGTGAAGACGAGTCCATATTAGTCATTGTCATGATGGCACTAATGTCGCCCTTCGCGAACTGGTGGTTTACTTTGTTCGCTGAATATATCCTAAAATGATTTTTCATCCATAAATCTACGAATACCCTTTGGAATTAAGTAAACGTATTCTTTATCGTTAAAATCGTCATCTTTAAAACAGTACATTTTCGTTCTTTCAAAACATCCATCTAATCTCATTTTTCCGCTAAAGTTAACATTTTGTAATCATTAGAAATTGAAACCTTGGTTTTTTATGATCATTTGAAACTTGGGATCTATTCGCGAAAAAGTCCATTTTTTCCTCCCCATATTTCATAGTTAAATTTCCACCGTGAACGTCGATTACGGCTCGAGCCGTCGATAAAATGGGTCGACCTAAAATAATGGGACATTTAGGGTCACACTCATAATCGAAAATGACGAAGTCCGCGGGAAAAAAAAAACTTTCCAATCCTAACATAGACATCCTCGGCTATTCCAATTTGTTTTAAAGGCGTACAATTTGCTAGCTCGATTGTCATGTTTGTGGGGGTAAGTCTAGGCAATTTCATCAATTTCCAAAGAAAATGAGGCATGAGATTGATGCTAGCACCTAAATCGGCAAGGGCTTAACACCCCTCAATCTCGAAAAAATCACAAGGTAGTAGAAATTGGCCCGGATCCTCTTCCTTTCCCGGCATATGACTTTTGGGTTTTTTAAGAAGGATCGAAGCACAAGTTTCTTCAAGGGTTACTTGGGTGAGGTCGATGAGACTCTCTTTTTGAACCGTGGATGGAATTCGAGGTACACGAGGGTGTCCACTCTTTTCCTTGGTCACCAAGTTCACCCCATCGACTTTATAACATGAAGGCGTCTTAGAAGCCGAGGGTTGAGAAGAAGGAACAACTCTAAATCCATCAAGGTTAGGGGTAATCACACGACTTTTCTCATGAGACGAGGCGGCTTTAACGTGTTCCTTCAAATTTGGTACGGTGTCACTAGGTAACGAACTCGACGACGCACCGGAAGACTTGTTCATTATAGACGAAAACATCTTTTTAATGTCGCTTTGTTCTTGCTCAATCTATGTATTTTGATTTTTCAAAGTATTAGAAAAGTCGTTTTTCAAAGTACCAATTTGTCCCTCTAATCGTCTCATATTAGCTTCATTCGTTTTCATATATTCTTGAAAATCGTTTGACGAACTATTTTGATTTAAATTAAAGTTCCTTTGGTTTTGATTACTTCTTTGAAAATTCCCTTGATTACCACTCGAAAAATTGTTTCCTTGATTAGCGTGGTTTGAAAAATTCGAGTTTTGATTGTTGTTGTTATCTCGATTTTGCCAACTCAAATTTCGACCTTGATTATAACCTTGATTCGAAAAATTCCCTTGTTGATTATTTCCTTGAAAATTGTTTCGGTTTTGATTCGAAAAATTGTTGCCTTGGTTATAATTTCCTTGTGATGGACCCGCGTTATTTTGGTTTTGAAAATTGTTGTTTAACGCGTTAACACTCGACGCTCGGCCAACCGTAGCCGCACACTCGTAATAATTATGAGGTCCACCACATAACGTACACGATGCCTCAACCGTTTTCACCGCAGCGGAGCGTCTTTCTTTTGCATCTCGATTAAGAACGACGTAAACACATTCGTCAACTTATCGACTTTCGCATCAACCCTCTCAATGTCGCGATTAGAATTACTAACATTGGCGACATTGGCAACACTCATTGTGTTACGGAGTTGGTAAACCTTGGATCAATATTCGATAATCATTAAAGTGTCTTTCGGAGTTTTACACAAAAAATTACCACCGGCAGCGGAATTCAACGAATCTTGTTCTTGAAAACTAAGACAATTATAAAACGTGTCGATTTAGTGTAACTCGGAAAATCCATGGTGAGGACATTGCCTAATCAATTCCTTAAACCGATCCCATGCGTCTCTAAGCGATTCATTCAGTTTTTCTTCAAATCTCGTAATCTCGTTTTTGAAAAACGTCGTCTTAGACGGTGGGAAAAAATGATTAACGAACTTGGAAACGAGATACTTCCACGTAATTATGGAATTAGGTGGCTCTTTCTTGTTCCAATCCTTGGCGGAACCATCGAACGAGTACGGAAAAAGCATAAGCTTGACGACATCGGTGTCGACGTTCTTAAACTTGCTCGTTGTTAAAAGACGATCGAAATTCCGAATGTGATCGTGAGGATTATCCGCATCACGACCACGAAACTTCGTAGCTTGAATCAATGAAAGCATTCCGCTCTTAATCACAAAATTCTCCGCTTCAATAGCGGGAATTACGATCGCGTCTCCATAACCCTCGGTGGGCGCTTGGAGCAATTCCATCATCGAACGATTGTCAGCCATCTCGTCTTCGGTTTCGAAAACGATATTAGGAACGTCGGTTTCTAAATCTCGTCTACGTCGTCGATTCCTTCGATTTCGATTGCGTCGATTAGAAGCGTCTCTAGAATTAGAATAATCCTTTGATCGAGTGCGCATTTACTAACGTAGAGAATGGGGGGTAGCAAAGAAGATTCTTTTTGGGGTTTTTTGTTTTTTCAATTTTTTTGGTTTTTTGATTGTTTTTTTAATTTTTTTGGATTGTTGGTGTATTACGTAGACACAAATCTACAAATCTCTCCTCGAATCAATGTCTCGATTAAAGGAGCCTCAATGAATGAAAACGATCACGTTGAGTGAACGTCTTCGATAACTTTAGAACGTTGGTGGAACACCAAAACGTTCAAGAGGGTTTAATCTTGAAAAACAAGCAAATATATATACGTAGATAATACTTCTGTTGGCAAACCCTCGATTAGCCCTTTTTCTCAAAACACGCACAAGCAAGCGGGAGAAACGAGGCGGCGCTAAGCACTTAAGAGCCTTTTTCCCTTAGGTCGTGAATACAACCGCCTCATACCCACCTTATAGTTTGTGTTATTCAAAATTAAGCCTCACGAAAGTAATTATCTATTTTGCCTTTTCTTTTTGCTTTAGATTCGAATACAATAATTGAGTGATGAAATCCCAATTAAGGTTGCGTTTTCACGGTTTTGGAGATATTGTAAATTTATTGTGATACGTAAATACAATATATTAATAATATTCACAAAAACAAACGAAAAAGAATAATGGGATATCTACAATATAGTAAAATGATTGTTGTGTGTTTAATTTAAGAAAATTAAACATGATTTATGTGGATGTTTATAATATAGTAGAAAAAATAAGAAAAATAAGTATGTACGTTATATAAGCTTTCCAAAAATGAAAAGCAAAAACGCACTACTCACACATGATATATATAAGGCTAACACACCTCCCTGGCAGCAGCGCCAAAATTGATGTAGGTATACTCGTACACGTTTTAAGAAAAACGCGTATAATCGACAAGTATTAAACCTTCATGATTAGGAAGACGCGAATGCTCGATAAATGTGAGTTCGTTCTCGAAGGAGGTGTATGTGTTATGTGCCAAGTATATAAAAAAAATGTTTGGATTAGTGTCGTTTTCGGATTTGAAGAGAGAAAATTAAAAGACGAGTTACACTACGATTAAACTACGACGTAGAACGCGACGAAATTAAAAATTAATGCTTAAAATAATTTAAAAGTTAAAAATAAGTCTAAAATAATATAAATAAGAATAAAAACTCAATAAGTAAATTTTAAAACTTTTTATTAATTAAATATTCAATTTTAAATGCTAATTAAAGCCCTAAAATTAAATATAATTAACAAAAAGCCCAAAATTGTATTTTATCAAACTAAAATCTTACTTATATTAATTAAATGCTAAAAAGTATTTTTCCTATATTTTTAAAACTAGTTTTCTATTTTTAAAAGGCTAAAAACACTTTTTAAATGAAAATAATAATAAAAAATAATAAAAAATGAGAAAAATAAATTTTATTTTTGAAAAATCCGAAAACACTTAACTAAACATGAGAAAAATGAAAAAGTTTGAAAAAAGTAATTTTTATCCTAATGAAAAAACAGATTGATTAAAACCTAATTAAAACTTAAAATCAATCTAAAAATTAATTACATAATGAGAAAAATGAAATTCTTTTCTTAAATATCTTAAAATATACTACCTCCGTCCCATAATAAGTGTCCACTTTGACTTTTCTCGGTCTTTTTTTATACAACTTTGACTATAAATGATTTCATTTATTTTATATAACACCGGATGAAAGTTATATGTATGGATTGATATTTAAATGCATTTTCATTAAATATATTTTTCATCCGGTATAATATAGCACAAATGAAGATATTTATGGTCAAAGTTGAATAAGGAAGACCGAAAAAAGTCAAAGTGGACACTTATTATGGGACGGAGGGAGTATAAAAGAACCTATGAAAATTAGAAAATACGAAAAACTCTGATTTAAGACCACATAAGACAAAAACATAATTAAATAAAACCTATTTTATCTTAAAATAATGCTATAAATAAATAAATACTCAGAAAAATAAAATAACTTTTTGAAAAATCTTAAAATAAATAATCAAACCTAATAAAATTAGAAAATCTTAAAACTACTGAAATTATAAACTAAAGTAAAAAAAGCTAAGGACTGATAGTGACTTATTGACAATTCTTGTATGCTAGTGGAGTAGTGGCAAGAATAAGGCTAGCAGTGGGAAAGGAGTTCCCACTGCTCCTTAACAGAAAACAGGTTTGATCCTTTTTTATCTTTGATCTTTGGAGTTTTTAGATAAACAAGGCACCCCCACACTCAGTGGAGTGTGAGGAGTCAGTATTAAGCAAGAAAAAACCAAGCAACAAACACAAAAAGGCACACAAAACCAAGGTAAGTACTTACTGTATCACAGAAACATTACTTTGGTAGGTCTGATGGGTTTAGTTTGCAACTTGGTGAGATTTACAACCTCCAAACTTGAAATCCATTCAAACAAGTCACAACATTATTAACATAAAATCCTAGGTTGACATAGAATTTAATTGATTACAAGATTTCAAAACTCAAATCACCAAATCAACCTTATTTTACCCTACTGTTTAGTCTAATGACAGTTTTTAAGAAAACAATGCAAGTTTTGTTCTAACATTAACAAAAGCAAAATAGCACCTAAACTAACTATATAACCAACAAAGGAGTAGGTTTGATCAGTTTATACTTGAACCTTGTGTCACCCAATTCATGTAAACCACAAAACCAAACACGCCTACAGACTTTCAAAAGAAATTTTAACAAGTCTTTTCTAAACAGAAACACTTAAATTGATTCTAAGTATCTTAATCATGCATCTATACCAACAAATAAACTTGACCTAACACCTAAACTAGCATAAAAACAAATTCCACTAAATCAAAAAGTTCACAAATTTTTAACTAAGAAGGAGGGTTCAAGCCATAAAGGGTTTACCTTGTGGGACCGACATCTGGGCCCTACTATGGCTGAAAAGCCATCTCCATGTTAGCTTAAAAGAGGAGCTTATTAAGAGCTGTTTATGTGAAGATGTAGAAAGTGGGACTACAACAGTCCACCCAGCCCAAGACTACAATAGTCAAGGGCTTGGGTATTTCTACAATACCTATGAAACACACAAAGAAAGACACAAACCTGCTCAACAAGCAATAAGCTTATTGCTTGTCAAAACAAGAGGCTTATAGCTTCTTAAATAGTAGGTTAATGGTTGAGATAAACAAGTTTTTAAAATTTCCTAATAGGCAAAATAAAAAGGAGATGTAATAATCAAAACAAGGTCATTAAAGTCTCGTGATCATTTGAGTTGTCAAGTCAACAGCTTGTGAGAAGCTTATATGACTTTGGGTCCCAAACTCTTAACCAAAAATTTTGATGAACACGTTTGGTAAAAATTGAAACGTTCTTACACAAAACTGAAACACAAAAAATATTTAAAGTCTACAGCTAATGGAACTCAGAATTAACAAAATACAAGGTTTTATCTAAAGTTTAGCTATTCAATGACAAAATTTTACAAGTTTGAAAAAAAACTAAAACAAAGGATATGTGTCACAAGTAGACACATATTAATTCTTCTACTTGGAACACTCTAGAATACAAGTAAACAATAAACCCCAGCAGACTAAAATTCCCAGTATGCCCTTATGTTGAAAATTCAAAAAATTGTCAAATGTGGAGTCTTGTGATCTCTGTGAAGATAGCTATGCTTGACTTGATCTGAGGCGTTCATTAAGTCCTTTGGGATCACGTTTTGCTATGGTCCATTTATTTGGTCGGGTTTTGGGAAAAAGGGGACAAGGACGTTAGCTGGGGAGCTCATGGTGGGGTCCAGGGGTTCACGTGACAATGTTTGGTGAGTTGGGATGGGTTTAGCATATGCTTAATCAAGGATCTGGAAATAATTAGGGGAAAACCCTTTGTTTTTAAGTTGATACGACTTGGGGGTATTAGGGTTTATAGGATTGTTTTGGTGAGTTTAATCTGTTATATGGAGAGAGATTAGTGTTTAAGAGGGAAGGGTTTAATTAATATTAGTTTGAAAAAGTAATATTAATTAAGGGGGTGGTGGAATACAGACGTGGAGGAGGGTTTAGAGGTGGAGTGTTGTGATTGGTGGAAGGAGTGTAGTAGGGTGAGGTGGTAATATTTGAGTGGTGGGTTAATGTTTGGATGTTTGATGCATTTGGTCCCATGACTTGTAAAAAGTGTGCATAGAAAGTTATCAACCAACAATCCATTGTTTCCCTTTGTATCAAGTTTGAAAGACTTGTCAAATATGGCACAATAGTTTTGCCAACTTTGAATTAAGGACCATTAATGTAATTTGACCATATTCCAAGGACTAATCATGTAATATCTTGACATTTTAGGGACCCACATGTAATATTTGAGTTTTACAATGGTATAAATGATAAGTCTTCAGTTCTTGAGGGACCAATCTTGTCAAATCTTCAAACTTCAAGGACTTATTTAGAAATTCATTGTTCGGGTCCGGTTCTTTGTGCGGCTTCGTTTCCCGTGTTCGTTTTTGCTTGATTCTTGTAATCTTTTGTTGATTTCACGATATCCGTACCTAAAATACACAATGAACAAACACAAGAATATTTTTTGGTATTTTATGATATTTTTAAGCGTTTTAAGCCCGATTTGGACGATGAGACTATATATAAATGCTGTCTCATCATCCGAATTCCTGAATTCAAACACGGCGATAATCCTACTAAAGTATTAGCTACAATGTCTGCCTATATTACTCAAACGTTGAACAAACGAGCATATACAGGAGTTCCTACCTAGAACAATCAGTTGAGGACTTTTTCAAATTCTCGTCAACAAGCTACCATTTAAGAAGGCAGAGTCAGGGTTCAACCTATTCAGGGGAGACCGAGTTTATCCAACATCGGTGCAAGAACTTACAACACTACTGCTTCTAGGGGAAATGCTACTGGCATGTTAAAGATGATCACATTCTACAATTGCAAAGGGGAAGGACATATGGCTAGGGATTGTAAGCAACCAAAGAGGTGAAGGGATGCTTCGTGGTTTGAGGAGAAGGTGTTATTGGTTAATGCCCAAGAAAATGGTCGTGAGCTAGACAACAAGGAGTTAGCGTTTCTTGCTGATCCAGGAGTTGCGGATAGTGATGGACACACAACAACTTTCACTCATAATGCAGCATATCAAGCAGATGATCTCGATACATACGATTCTGACTGTGATGACTTCAACACCGCTAACGTAGCTCTTATGGAAAATCTTTCAGCTTATGGGTAAGATCAAACATCTGAGGTATCAAGTGTTACCATTGATACTAGTATTACACCACATCAAGTTGGGCAAGAGTCTCAGTATCCGGAAGAGCCTCTGGTGGTGAGTAATTCAAACGAGGAGACAAACAATGATAGTAATATCAATGCAGGTCTCCCGACTTTGAGTGAAAAACAACCGAAAGCTATTTCACATATGGACCCCCTGCTCAACAAGATTTGGTAATGGTTCCGGCAACTCTACTTGGCTAAATGAATATTGCGGTCCTTGAAACCCTAGGTGTTAATAAGAATCTATCCGTCGAGCTTGCTTTGTATAAGGAAAAGGTTCAAACCTTGGAATTAACTCCGTCGACCAACACGCTAACCAATCCCGAATTTGATGAATTTCAAAAAATTCAAATGGGTCATTTACAAGAAATTGAAAATTTAAGAGCAAATACTTCTAAAAAAGTTAAAGAAAAAGAGTCAGTCGTCACTAATTTTAAAAAACATAAAACGGATTTCGAAATTCTCGAGTCTAAAAAGGTTGAAAAATAAATTAATAATTCTAATCAAACTAAAAAGATTGATAATTTGCTTTTAAAACAATATAAGACGACAAACATGATACATTTGTTAACATCATATTTTAAAGAATGTGATATATCACGTCAACAAGACCTTTCACCAAACCCGGGTTACGCAAAGCAAGCCCTTATCAACAACCTAAGACTTTATGATGCTACCATACATGGAAAGGTGTTAGGTCCACCTGATGTTCATGATGATGTGGCATATATCCTATTTATGGAAGAGAATCGGTCTAAAATGTTTTCTAAATTTCTAAAACCATTTGATTATGAATCACATAATAAACAACAATTGGATATCAGAACTCGCTTTAAACCACACCCGGATATTCTTTTCGCACCATCCAAAGTTTCATTGACTGAAATTCCTAATACGTCTCCTACACTTGTCAAACCGAAATTACCTAAAGAACTTCCAAAAGATGTTCCACCGTTATGTAAAGTGTTCAATGGCTTATAAGAGCTACGATGACATTTTACAAGGTTTGACAAGGTCATTAAGGAACGTATGACTCCAACGGCACAAACCGAAGGGTAATGGAATTTCGAACACCCTAAAGCTGCGTTTCGGGAGGATTTTGTTCCGTTTGTGGACGATATTAAAGCGTGGTTTAAAGCTATTGATCAAAACTTACTTTTGGAACTTAAAGTCGTTCAAAATGTTTTGTATGAAATGGATGACGCATATGATCTTATGCTAGTTGAGAAAGAAAAAGTTTTAAAAGAAAACAACCGACTCTTGGAAAAAGTGATGTCTTTTGATATTGTAAATCTCTTTGTGAATAAATGTGATGATGTGCATGATCTCTCTTGGAATATTGTTGAGAATGTAAATATTGTGGTAGATAATCAACCTTGTCACGATTCTGATGCTGAATTTTTAAAGCTTCAAGATTTTTATAATTCACTTTCAAAACGTTTTGATGAGCTTCAAAAACATTGTATTTCTCTTGAAATAGAACAACAATCTAAAAATTAAACTCTTCTTTTGACCAATGAATGTGTAAATAACATTCAGACAAGTGACAAGGTGATTTAGGCATTAGAGGAAGAGATTATGATACTTAAGAGAGAATCATCAGTAGAATCTGTGAAATTGGAACTAGAGGCCGCAGAGACTAAAAACCATGTCTGGGAAAAAAGAATCATCTATATTCTAGGGGAGCTTGAACGAGCAAAACAGGGATGTTCGCAACTTTATGGTTCACTAGAGCAAATATTCGCTTCTAATGAAGAGAGTATAAGTCACTTGTTTACCAACTGAACCAAAAGTCTGCGGAAATCTCTGACTTAAACATTCAACTCATAGACAAAAACATGGTTTTAGCAGAGTTAAAGGAAACACTTCAACTTAAAGGACAAGAAGTTGTTGATAACACAACTACAATCTCTGCACCGTCCTCTAGTACTTCAAAAACCAACCAAGTGGTGTTCTATAAGAACCCGTATCATAAGAACAACCCAGACACATATGCGATGAACATAATTAAGCAATTACACCTTGCGAGGGACATTTTAGATGACCTATATGAATCAGATCCCACAAACAACGATTATTACTCTGCTCATGCATACATTGAGCGGGTAAAATACTTCTTAGTGCATCTTAATTACATCGGTCAACCGGGTTCTGCACCACTAAAACAACAACCCATTGCCATTACTCCATTCAACAAAACCCCAGGGGCTAAAAGTTCTCTAGGTACACCCAACAAGGTAACGTTAAATTGTGTCACTAATGTTTCATTTCCTTCTACAAGAGTAAAAGTTGCTACTAAGGCTAATGGATCTCAAGTCAAGAAAGATAGGATCAAGCCTTCCACTAGTAGGACTATGAAGAAGAAAGTAGAAGTTAACCCTAGGAATAGTATTTCAAAATTGAATAAAATGAATCATGTAGCTAAGAATAAAGGCCCTTCGGTTATGCATCAACCTAAGCGCAAAGTGAATTATGATTTAAAATTTTGGAATTGTAATGAATGTATGTTTTCTCAGCGTCATGATTTATGCTTTGTTGATCACGTTAATGAAATGTTTGCCATTACGAAAAACCTTGAATGGAGGCCACCTGGGAAAACTCGTACCCAAGTTGGATGGCAATGGTGCCCCACTGGTAGGACCTTCACTATTAATGGAACTAAGTGCCCTTTAACTACGAACACGTCCACTGCAGTTAGGTCTCAACGTCCTTTAAATAGGAACACTAGCACTAACAAATGGAAAAAGCGCCCTTTAATTAGGTCTGCTCCTACAATTGTTCCTACCAATGAAGAAATATCTCAGGATCTTAGACAACTAGAATCTAAGCCGACAACTAGGAAGAAAATTTGGAAATCTAAGAAACCTTATGATAGCAAATGTAAGATAAGTTTTTCTTTACCTGCTAACACAAAGGAACCATTAGATTCCGATACATCGCCTTTTTCTGGTGATATTCTTAGGTGGTCCAAATCATCCTCTGGTACTTGGACTCTGGGTGCTCAAAGCACATAACCGAAGATTGCTCTATGCTCAAAAATGTTGTCAGCATGATACGCATATTCCATTTGCGCCAAATAATCTCAGACGAAGGAGGATTTTATTCCATCTCAGCCAGCATCTAAACTGGCTATAGACATACTTGATATCTCGCCAATCAGAACTGCATTGAGGGTTATAGCAACAGTACCAGAAATCTATATTCAAGAATTTTGGGCATCAATAAAAGATATATCAACCTCCAAGATCTCATTCACTATAAACCGAAAGAAAAAGATACTCAGCATCAGCCACTTCCGTCAGATCTTTGGATTCACCACACTTGCTCTAGGGGAAAAGTATGCTCAAGACCCATACAAGGAACAAATTGTAGAGATGCTTCAGTCTCTCGGTTATGATGAATAACTGCTTAACTTGTCTTAGTTTAACACTTCCAGGCTGGGCAACCATGGAAGGCTATATTTACCATACTTATCTAGTGTCTTACTCAAAAATCTAGAGGCTCATAATCTCTGAGACTTCCTCAGGCTCGTATCTTTTGGGGAATTTACAAGGGTCAGAACTTGGATTATGCTTCTCAACTATGGGCGGAGTTTCACTATTAAACCTTCAAAAACACCAAGAAGAAATCTGAGCAATTTCAATTTCCATGTTTCACGAAGCTCATTATCAATTGTTTCATGCAAGCCGACGACTCAATTGATAAACATGGAAAATATTTCATTCGTTCTGAAGAATGTGATCCTCTTATGGATCACATGAAACAAGACTGAGCAAAGAGTATATATACAGGGATTCCAGACCCGGTTCCGGATAAGAGGCTGAATGATGAAATCAAGAACAGTGTTGCATACAAGAGACTTCTAAAGATAATGAAGAACAAGCAAAACGAGTAGCCTCTGGGGAGTTCACTTCAATGGAAACCAAAGGCAAACAAAAACAACCAAAAGAAGATAATCCACCAAAAACCAAGGGCAAAAGGACAAAAACCGTAGCTATACGTGATAAGACAAAGGCTAAGGGAAAGAAAACGCTTCTCTTCGATGAAGAAAAGGATGAATCACCCGTTTTGACTGAAAGACAACAACTGAAGTTGGTTTCAAGCAAAGCAGAAAAGATACTGGCGGTAGTGGTTCAGGTAATGTGTCAAAAGAAATCAAAGAATGTGACATTGCCGAATTTGGAAACCCTTAAGCTTACACTGACAAGGCACTTGATGAAGTAGTTGAAGTACCTACCAATCAATCCGAAGCGTCAAACAAAGGTGATGAAGACGATGTATCTCAACAAGACACAACTTTTGATGATTTTCAACATGACAATACGGAGCCTGTCAATATCGAGACAGAGACTAGTGACACCAACAATGAAAGCTAATGTTACCAAATCTACTTCTTAATCGGATCTGGTGAATAAATACTTAAACTTCTCTGGTCCAGAAGCAGATATCGCCATTGAAGTCACCAACACCGATCCCTCGACTAACCCAAACATGGTAAATGTTCCTGTTACTATGTTCACAACACCAGTGTTCAGTACCATTATGGAAACTCCTTCCACTACTCTGCTATCAACCGTACAACCCGTACCAACCACCTCCCATCCTGCTCTCACAGACGATTTCATGATAAGAATGGAACAACTCCTAAAAGCTCAAGAAGATGAAACCTTAAGAATGAAAGATGAGTTAGCTCATCATCAACAAAGTGAAAAGTCATCAAAGAAAAATCAAGAAGCTGAAGCAACTGAAATGCAACAAAAGCACACTCGTCTTCAAGAACAGAAAAAGAAGTACAAAGAGCAGAAAAGGAGTCTTGCAAAAGAAAACAAAACCCTCCTTGACTCAAGCGATGATAAAGTTCAAGAATCTCTTTACAAGGCACTCCCAGCATTGCGAGACGTGGTAAAAGAGATTGCTGCCAGTAAATTGATGATCAAGTCTTCAGACACTCTAGAGTCGGACTACTTAATTGCACAATGACTTACAGACAACAAGTTAAATAAGCTCTTGCATGCTCGTATGGTACAAATAGGGTCTTACAACCAAATGAAGACTCAAAAGAAACTTCACAAGATTGAAGGCTATGGATGAAGACATAGAAATATTTGCAAAGCATGGCACCGTCGCTCCATACAACAGTCTCAAACAAAATGAAGAAGACGATGAAGAGGCTGAATCAGAATCGTCAGACAAACCAAATGAATCTTCCGACGACAATGACAGTGATGATAATGGTAATAATGATGACGGTGATGACGATGACGATGACGATGACAACAATGATGAAAATGCTGAAAGTATAGACGAAAGTGGTAATGAGGATGATGAGAAAAAAAGAGGATGAGGAGGATGAGGAAGAGGAAAAGGATGATGAAGATAAAAAAGAGGATGACAAGGATGACGAAGCAGACGATGATAAGACAAAAGATGATGATGATGAAAAGGTCGTTAATGAAGATGATGAAGAAAATGTTGAGGAGGCAACTGAACCTCAACAGTTCAAAAACACACCAATAAGCGTCATGACATCAATATCACTCCAGCATCCACATCCACTCCAGAATCCACTTCAGCTCTAGCTACCGAATCGGAAGAAAAGGTATTATCTCTTTCACACCTACAGGTTCAAGATTCTATCGAGACTCCAGAACAGGTACAAGAAGATGATCCACCTGCAACATCTGCACCAGAATCACCCCTCCCGGAACCAAATCAGCATGTATCTCAACATGTTCCTGTCTCTGAACCCACACCTCTACCAACATAGGCGAATATTGCTGATCCGGAGTGGGATGATACCATCACTGCAGATGAAAATTCATCCGTGAAACATTGGATCACGAAAGCCGCTAGTATTTGTCCAATAACTGATAAAGATGAAAATGATTTTGCTCAGCTCCTCCGCAATCTCATCGACTGCTCTGGATTTTTTTATCTATAAGTATGGAACTCCTAACATCACTCCTCAGATACTTTTGAACGCGTCTAAAGATCCCAACTTCTTTGCAAGCACGCATATCAGCAGACTTGAATGTGAATATCATTCCAATAAACTCATCAGAGCAATGAACAATTCGATTCCATGTCTTCATAATCCAGCCAAAGCTCATGTACTAACTTCATAAATTATAGAAGGTAACACAACTATCCCCGTTGATTTCTTTGTTAGTCATGACTTTGATTACTTGGTCCAGTGAGCAAACAAATATGCAACTTCCTTAACCATGGTAAAAAGCTGCACTTTGGGATAACATAGCTTGGATTGAAGAAAAGGTTGGTCGTATTTGGAGGCAACAAATAGTTCATGAATATGATCTTTATGCCGAATTGGGTGCTTCACACTGGGGACCCAACTTCAGGCGAGCTTACAATTATTAATGTCGACAACAATGAATTCACGATGTCTTCTCCTTATTACGAATTAAAAGTGTTCTAGGAGTGAAGACAGATCCCAAGCAAGGCTATCCTCACATAATAGAGATAAACTCAAGAGAGAAGACAACAAAACCTACATCATCAAGGAAGGAGACTTCTCCAGACTTCGCCTTGAAGACATCAAAGACTTGTTGCTTCTGTTGACTCAACAAAAGTTAACACATTTGGAACCAGAAGAAATCATTACCTTGAATTTAGTTGTTCGAATGTACACACGTTAGATTGTGATCAAGAAACGAGTTGGAGACTTGTAACTTGGCGTGGAAAGCTATCAGAGTAAGTTGAATCTCACCAAATGTACCTACATAAGTACTACCGACCTAGTTCTAGGTACTTTCTACTTCAATGCCTCTAGGGAGAATTAGTTTATGAGAGTCGCAGAACTTCACAAGTTTAGTGACGGGACTCTTAAACATGTACGAGATAAATTGTTGCATCTCAACTCCGACAAGAGGCTTCTCGAGGTTAAAGTAGGGTGGCACACTGGATACAAACAAAGTGCCACCTACATGATCAAAAAGATTGAGGCAAAGTTGCGGGAAAGACGGTTGATGAGAAGCTTAGCACGATTCGTAGGTGGCAGATCGTATGGAGCTCACCACAGGCTAATGGAACGATCCACTTGACGTGGTGATCGTACTATATCAGGTCAACTCCATACAATTTAACTGTGAATATGTATATATTGTGTATATTACGCTTTTATGGAAAAGTGTAGTGTGAAAGTATGATATTTTAATAAGAATTTCTCACAAGATTCTAAATCTTTTAAAACATATCGTACTTAAGAACTACAACTAACCCTCATTATATTGAGGGGGAGCATTAATATGTTTTATGGCCTAAAAATGATTTCATTTTTCACCCTAAGACCGGTTAATCCATTAATATCCAAAATATTAACGGTTAACATTTTAGATAAGGGGAGAAAATGGGATTAAGGAGACTTGTAAATATACATGGCTAAAGGTGAAAAAGTCTTAATGGAAAATACAACTTAATATGTGTAATTCACATGTTAGGGTGGAGGATTTTGATGTCAACGAACACTGAAGGTACAAAAAATTTGATATTTATATCACAAGTACCTTGGTGATTTCAAGGAATTTTCATGGTGACAAGTACTTACCCAAAATCACTTAATCCACGACGTTGGTGGTGACATAAGGGTGGTAGGATTAGGTATAAGTCTAATGATTCTTCCAGAACAGGAGGAATCTTTCCAAGGACAATTCTATAGCTAGAAATAGTAGTCCTTAGGAAAGATTGTGAACGTAGCAGAATGCCAACGAAGTACTCATGCTAGCAATGGAACAATCATAACAATGTGCTAGTAATGATGTATTGGTAAGCATTGAAGGGGTTGAAGAATGAAAAAGAATTGTAAAGATAAAGGGTGTAAAGAAAAAGACCTCCTTACAACTTCGGCAGAAACCGGGTCAACACATCTTGAAGACGATAAGGCATCATGGACCCAGTGATGTAATGCACAACCCCTCCCAGCTAACTCAAATATCTCTCAAAAGATATTTGTTTTAATGTCACGGAGTTCAACACGTTATCTATCGGTTTATTCCCTACAAATAAATTGATATTGAAAAGGTGGCAATTCTCTCCAGCCTCCGCTCAGCAAATCAAAATTCACTATTGAGTCTAGAGCCACGAGATCATCAAAAGTCTCATTATGAAACTTTTCTAAATATTCCTTACTTCTTCACACACTTTTTCCAGGGCCTCTACGCAAAATCTAAGTGATCTTGCCATAACACTCAGAGTGGCACTCTTTAGTGTTCATAGTGATGAGTGGAAATCCTTCCAGTGTCAACATTAAACAACACTGCGCTAGGTGACAATCAAGATTCTGTTAGAATCGACCTCGTGACAACTAGAAAGCAACGATGGTGAAGCTCTAAATTGAATTTCACTTATTCCAGGTTCATGAATTGACGGATTCAATCATGAGAATAATTTTATCCAAATGATTCACTCTTTATGTTCGCAGTCATGTTTAGACGGACGAATAAAGAGAACGGGTTTACCCGTGAAATCTTGTCAAGGAGATTTTTAATTAAATCTACCTGTTACAAGTACGATATTTAATATCGTCCAACGTTCTTCATCGACCGGATGTAAAATGCTATTGAATCAGAATGAAATGTCAAATCAATTTCATTCATGTCTTATTATATTGCTGCATTCGAAGACGGTGGCGTTGCGGTGTACCGGATGAAGTCTTCCTCACATACTTATACTTTCTGCACCAAATATTACAACAAAATTCAAGAAAGTTCAACCTAAAAGTCTTCCGTTGTATCGACTCTGAAACTTTCAAGAATTCAACAAAATATAGGTGTGTGGGACATGAAGTCACGAAGAGGTAAGCATCATAAGAAGGCGAAGATTGCACGTGAAATGTCAAAAGAAAATGCTCTAACCAAAGCCTAATGATTATCAACACATATTCAAAACAATGAAGAAAAGAAAAAGAAGAAAAGAGAAATTGGACTACGAGCACAAGAACGAAGATCTAACATGCTAGATTTAGGACTTTGTAATTTGGAGTGACCTCCCTTAAGGGGATATTGTTGGAAATACGTTTTTATAATTTGAAAGTCTCGGTCACTCCAACAATATAGTTACGGGCTCATAGTATAGTAATTGTATTAGATTAAGTAAGCCCGACCCATGAGCATGTTCATGGCCGGAGGGCCAAGTCCATTATGAACTTCGGTATATAAACCCATTTCCTTCATGGAAAGGGTGTTGGTTGTTTCACTTTTCATATCAATATAGCACATTTTCTCTCTACTTTCTAACTACTCTCTCTCTCTAGAAACATCAACCTCACTTATTTGGATTAAGATTACCATTGTTCTACAACGTGACTCTCAATCGCCAATCTGCACAAGTTCAATCAATGCCCCTTTGTCTATAAAAGGAATAGGATTAGGGTTTATATGAATGGGGAGGAGATAAATAGTCAGATTTAATATATTTTTAGCAAAGAAGAAGTGCTTAGCGCGTGCTTTAAGTATTTATACACTTTGACCGTTTGACCAAGTAAAATGGTCGGGTTGGTTTTGATTTTGGGCTAATAGTTGGGTTGGTCGGGTACTGAGTGGGTTTAGGTTATAAAGTTGGCATTTTCACCCCCTGAACTTTGATAATTTTGGCAATGAAGTCTCTATCAATTTTTGGCCGAATTCCTTTGTTAATGACTTTGGGGAATTGGCAGTTTTGGCACAAAAACTTTTGCATGGCATTTTAGGGCTTGGAAATCTTTGGCATATTTACAAAAAACAGTCCTTGTGTTGTTTAATGATGAGATCAAGGACTATTTTTGCCATTCTCTTGAACTTCAAGGGTCTTTGTTGGATATTTGACAAACTTTAGGGGCGAAACTTGTATTTTTGAGATTTACAAGGGTATAAAGTGTCAATTCTTCAAAGATGAGGGACTATTCTTGTCAATATTCAATTCTTCAAGGACTTTCTTGGAAATTCACAATTTGGGTCCGGTTCTTTGTGCGGCTTCGTTTCCCGTGTTCGTTTTTCTTTATTTCTTGTGATCTTTTTTCTTTTGCACGATATCCATACCTAAAATACATAAAGAGCAAACACAAGTATATTTTTCGGTATTTTACGACATTTTTGTACATTTAAAGCCTGTTTTGGATGATGAGACCATGTATAAATGCAGTCTCATCACATATCAATTTCCTACAAGGTATATAGTGACACACTTATCCCGTCACAAATCTGTCGAAAAAGAGTTTTACCGGGAATTTTTGACAGATATGGTCGTCACAATAGACCAGTTTTGTAGTAGTGTTACGAGGATCAGAAATAACAATAGCTAATCTCATTAAAGCAAAGTATGAGATATGAGATGTTCGTTTCAATAGGATGTGAATAATCACACTCTTACTTACAGGTAAAAGGTGTACTTTCAGAAAAATCTGTCAAATGTGTGCACGGGCAAATGGACTTTGCATGTTGATGAGACTACATTTATACATAGTCTCATCGTCCAAATCGGGCTTAAAAAGACTAAAAATATCATAAAATACCCCAAAATATGCTTGTGTTTGTTCATTGTGTATTTTAGGTACAAATATCATGAATTGGCCAAAAGATCAAAGGAATCAAGCAAAAACGAACATGCAAAAAGAAGCCGCACAAAGAACCGAACCCGAGCATTGATTTTCCAAAGAAGTCTTTGAAGAATTGAAGATTGTCAAGATTGGTCCCTCAACTTTTGAAGACATGTCATTTTATACCCTTGTAAAACTTCAAAATTACAAACGGGTCTCTAAAATGTCAAATGTTTACATTATTAGCCCTTAAATATTTCCCCTATTGCATAACAAGTCCTTTTGAGAGTGTTATCAAAGTTTTGTGCCAAAATTTCAAATTGGCCAAACTTATTAACAAAAAATGGGAGAAAGTTTTTGATAATTTGTTTTGACACATTTTTGGAAGACAGGGGCCAAAACTGGAGAAACGTAACCTAAACCCAGTGTAAGCCCATCTAAGCCCAATCCTAAATCCACCCAATGACCCAACATCCCATCACAAGCCCAATACCACATAACCTACGTCACCCTCCCACTATGTCTGATTAAGTAATAATAATAATTTGAATAATTATTATTATATTCTAAAAGGGCTCTAAACATAACCACCCACAGCCTAGTTGATCTAATCCCACTATTCCTCTTTCATCAACCCTAATTCTCCCTAAACCCTAATCAAAGGGTTATGGTCTAATTAATTGTAGATCCCTAATTCACCTCCTAATGAACTAAACCACACATATAAACCAAACCCAGACACACCCATGTGTTCCCCCAATGGTCCCCTGCCCCATCTCTTTCACACCAAGATCGAAAAGGAGACACATCAAACGATCCTGGTTGATTCCTTGACCCTCAGTGGTCATTTTACAAAAAATGATGGATTGAACACTGCTGGCGAACACATGATCTTCACATGGGCATCTTTGACTTCAAGATTCAAAAAAGACCACAAGGGCTTTTCTGGCAATCTATAGCTTTAGGGTTTGTAATTTCTTGTATTTTTATTGCATTCTAGAGGGTTCTATAGCCATGTATAAAATGGTTCGCCTGTGAACCATTCTCTCTTGTTCCAACTTTTTGTAAACCACTTTTTCTAATTAGTTAAAGAAGTTGTAGAAACTAGATGGGGGGGGGGGGGGTTCAATAGTTTCTTAATTTACTTGGTAAAGATAGGTTTTTAAAAATCTTTTTCAAAAACATAGACTTAAGTAATTATGTGAAACCTTCTAATACACTGATGAGATGGCATTTATACATGATCTCATCGTTCTTTTCGGGCTTTAAATGCATAAAAATGTCATAAAATACCATATATATGCTTGTGTTTGTTTACTTGTGTATTTTAGGTATGGATATCGTGAAAAAGACAAAAGATCACAAGATACAAGGAAAAACGGACACGAGAAACGAAGCCGTACAAAGAACCGGGCCCTAATCATGGAATTTTCATCAAATACCCTTGAAGACTTGAAGACAAACAAGATTGATCCTCATTCTATGAAGAAATGACACTTAAAACCCTTGTATATTAATAATTACAAGTTTGGTCCCTTAAGTTTGTCAAAATTTGCAAAAAGGTCCTTCAACTTTGAAGAAATGGCAAGAATAGTCCCTCAACAAATTCAAATTGTCAATTATAGTCCCTCATGAAGTTTAAGAGACATTGAAGACCTTTGAAGATCAAGATTGTCCAAAAACAGCCCTTGAAATATTCAAAAATGTCAAAAATACTCCTTGATAACTTTATTCCAAAGTTTGGTGCCAAAAATGTCAAGATGGGAAAGATATTAACAAAGCAAGTCGTGTTTTAGGGCTGGAAAACTTGTTTTGCCAAAAAAATCAAAGGACAAGGACCAATTGTGCCAAGCTGAAACTTTCAAATCTAAATTGCGCCAAACACATGTGTTTCCCCCAAAATCGGATCTAATGGAGTTACTGTTCATCTTTTACCAGCCCAGTTTTTACCTTCACTTAAACTGGGTTAAAAACCAATTCACTTCTCACACGTGTAATTCACACCACCTAAAACCCTTCCCACGCCTAAACTACCCAATCCCACGTTTGAGGTCCCCACCCCCAATTCCCCAATCCACCAATCACATCATTCCTTTGGCTCCAAGGCAAATGACGTGTCCCCAATCAATGGATAAGATGTTTTGCTTCATCACAGCGCAAAAACAAACGTCCAGGATGCAATTTGGACAGCTCACCACTCAAAATCGTTTAAGGGCATATTTGGGATTTTCTACTGATTAGGGTTTATGTTTTTAGCCTTCTAGTATCTTCCTAGACTAGTATAAAAGGAGGCATCAACCTGTGATGACCCCTTGTTCCAGTTTCAAGCTTTTCTCACTTGTAATTCCTTTTTAGAAAAATAAAAGTTTGGTTTTTGATTTATTCAAGTGTAATGCCTTTTTATTGTTTTTAAAAGTTGAGTATTGTGTTGAAGCTTGATTCTGAGTTCCACTTTGTTATTTGGTTAAGTAACTTTGATTTTCAAAGTTGTTTAAAGTTTCTGAAATTTGGAAGATTTTTGGTAAGAAATCTGTCCAAGGTTTTTGTGTTAAGAGTTTCAAGTTATTGGTGTTTAGGAGTTTAGAAAACGTGTTTCAAAGGTTTGAAAAGTTTTTAGAAAGGATTATGAAAGAAGAAAACAAAAATCAGGTTATAAAATATTGCTTGTATCTTGGTTTGTTCTTGTTTGTTTTGTCATCAAGCAGGTGAGAAGGCTTGTTGATATTGTGTTCAGCACCATCCCCAGCTGGTAGGGAGGTGGATGTGCATCCACTAGGACCCTTGGATGTAAGGGTCCTAAGGTAACTTCCCTTTTACCTTTGAAAATTTCAGAAAGTTGAAGTTTGCATGCTCTTGATTGATTTCTTGCTTTAAGTGTGTTTAAGTTGCTTGATTTATGTTTTTGTGGTGTAATATGCATGTTTGATGATCTCTGGACCAGGTTGAATAGGATTTGTATGGATTTGATTTGTTAAAACGTTTTTAAAATTTTTAAAAGGGTGTTTGGCAATAGGTTTTAGCAGGACAATAATCTTAATTAGTACTTTAAAAAGGTGTTAGAGCTATTGATTAAGGTTAAGTTAGATTGTAGTGAGTTGGTAATCCACTTTGGTGACGTTTTGAAAGCAATCTGTGTGTTAAAAAAGGAAAAGGAAGCTTAAAATCTGCATGTTCAACTTTCTGCTTGTTTTTATAAATTTTTGGTGATTGAATCTTGATTGTCTGTGAGTGATAGGTTTATAAAAGGTTTGTTATTGATTGAGTAACATTTTGTGAGTTGGTATGCCAAATTTGAGCCTTTGGGTGTCACTAGGGTGCTTGTAGCAAGCTCATAAGTCCACAGACCTAGCTTGAGCATCAGCAACTTGATATGAACCTGTGTGTGCTTTGTTTTTGAACTTTGGTGTGTGCTAATTGATTGTTACTTGTTATCCTGACTCCTTGTGCTTAAATAAGCACAAGGGTGCCCATTGTTGTCCAAAACATCCACCAAAATAAGCTCACAAGGTCAAGTCCTCTTGACCTTTTGTAACTTGTGAAGAAAACTCAAAGTGCAAAACCTGCTAAGTGTTCAAGTGAACCAGGCCACGTTTTTACTTGGATTCTTGATTAATCTTACATAAAAAGTGAAAGTGTTTTGGATTATTAAGCTTACAAGTGTCAGTTTTGAGTTAGAAAAGTAAAAAAAATTAAAAAAGAAAAAAAAATAGCAAAAACCACTAGCCTGGCTTCGAACCCCAGACCTCTCGTTGGAGGGTTCAAGGCTCTTACCAGTGTGCTAGCTTTAATCTTGTTTATAGAAGGGCAAGGTTTAATACTTAAGGTCATTTGGTGTCTAGCTTATTTTCTAAAGCCGTAGCTTAATCCCTCGTTTTCAGCTTATTTAATAAGCAATTTTAGCTTCTTTTTATTTTCCTAGAATCTTATTAGGTTTGTTGATTTTTCTAGCTTAATTTTATATTTTTCCATTTATTAGTTTATTTTCTAGGATTTATTTAATATACGTTTTTTATTAAATCAATAAAAAATAGAAAAAAGATTTTTAATTTTTAGGAAAAATAATTTTTAGGTTTTATTTAATATTTTTGAGGTTTACATATAGTTTTGGTTTTATAAACTTTAATTTTTAATTTTATATTATTTTAAGGTTTTTTATAAACTTTAAATATTTTTATAAAATTATTAAAAAAGGTTTAGGAGCTTAAATTTGTGTTTTTCTCTTAGTTATATTATTTAGGATTTTTATAAAATTTTTAGAATTAATTTTATAAACTTTTTATTTTTAGTATTATTTTAATATTATTTTAATATTAAAATTTCAAAATTTTATTTTTCTTTCTTTTTCATTTTTCCTAGGTTCTTTATCATTAATTAGGACTATTTCCATTTTTAGAATATTTTTATAACTTTTAGATTTATTCTTATAATTATTTTAAGTTTAATTAGGTTTTAATCATTTTTAATCATTTTTAGAGTTTTAAAAATAGTTTTAATAGGTTTTAATTTTTAGAAAATTACTTTTTAGTCTTATAATAATATAAGTTAAGTGATTATTCAACAAAATCATATTTTAGACATTTGAATTAGTTATATTTAATTTTAGGGCTTTAATTAGCATTTAAAATTAAATATTTAATTAATAAAAGGTTTTAAAATATCTTTATTGGATTTTTAACTTTATTTATATTATTTTAGACTTGTTTTAGTCTTTTTAATCTTTTCTTGATTTTGTTTTTGGTTTTAGTATAATAAAATTTTTAATTTGGGTAGTTTTTCACGGCTTTACGTTTTCGTCGTAGTTTAATTTTAACGTATCCGTCTTTCATCTTCTCATCCCCATTCTTCTCAATATTAATCTCAAATACATACAAGTTAATTCACAACACATATACCTCCTTGGGAAACGAATTTTTTCTCTCTTTTATTTGATTAAGGGTCATTACTTGTGGTTTTCCTAAATCACTCGTTAATACTTACCGCTATTTTGCGTTGCTTTGTTTTTCCTAAAATAAAGTATACATAAAAAGACTACAAGCATTTTGGCGCCGCTGCCGGGGAGGTGTGTTGTGCTTTAATTTGGAAACTTTTGTTTTTGATATTATCCATAATAAGTATTTGTGTTAAGTGGAACTCCCTTAACACGTATTATCGGTTTTCTTGGTTTTTCTTTGTGAATATTATTAATATATTGTATTAAGTATCACAATCAAAATACAATATCTCCAAAAGTGTGAAAACACAACCTTAATTGGGATTTGATCTCCTAATTATTGTATTCGAATCTCAAACAAAAAGAAAAGGCAAAAATAGATAAATACTTTCGTGAAGCTCGATTTTGAAAAATACGAACTATAAGGTGGGTATAAGGCGGGTATTATAAAATATACCCTAAGGAAAAAGGCTCTTAAGTGCTTCGCGCCGCCTCGTTTCCCCGCTTGCTTGTGAGTATTTTGACATTGAAGGCTAATCGAGGGTTTTGCCGCCCAAAGTATTATTACGTATACTATATTTGCTTGGTTTTCTTTGTGATTAAACCCTCGTGAACAATTTGGTTTTCACCAAAGTTCTAAAGTCATTCGAAGGCGTTCACTCCACGTGATCGTTTTCATTCCTTTGAGGCTTCTTTAATCAAGAGTTTGATTCGAGGAGAGATTTTGTAGATTGTTGTCTACGAAGATACACCAAAATCCAAAAAAATTAAATATCATCAAAAACACAAAAAAATTGAAAATTCACAAAACAACCAAAAAGAATCTTCTTTGCTCACCTCCCATTCTTCGTGAAGTTTATGATCACTCGTAATCAAGCTAAACGAGCTCGTAAACGTCTTCAAAAGCAAGCAAATTAAGGATCGTTGATTTTTGAAGAACCTCCAATTGTTGAACCTATTATAGAACAAGAAGTCGTCATGGCTAATCGTACTATGATGGAGTTGCTACAAGCACCCACCGAGGGTTTTGGAGAGGCCATTGTTATTCCCGCCATCCTTGCGGAGAATTTCGAGATTAAGACGGGTTTAATGTCGATGTTGCAAGTAAACAAATTTCGAGGTCACGAGAAAGACAACCCGCATTACCACATTAGGAATTTCAACCGTCTCACCGCTACTAGCAAATTCAAAGATGTTCCACATGACGCCATTAAGATGATGTTGTTTCAATATTCGTTGGATGGTCCCGCAAAAATTTGGCTCGAGAAAGAACCGCCAAATTCGATTTTGACATGGACCGATCTCGTTTCTAAGTTTGTGAACAAGTTTTTTCCACCATCTAAAACAACACACTTAAAAAATGAGATTTCACGATTTGTGCAACGTAATAATGAAAGTTTTTCAATGGCATGGGAACGATTTAAAGAGATGTTACATGAATGTCCTCACCATGATTTTTCGGAATTGCATCAAATTGATACCTTTTATAATGGGCTTAATGATCATGAACGAGATTATTTGAATGCCGCCGCGGGTGGTAATTTTTTGTGCAAGACGACAAATGAGGCTTTACAAATCATTGAAAATCGATCTAAGGTTTATAGCCCTCGTAACACACCGAGTGTTGCCAATATGGGTTCGTCATCTTCGTCACAATCGTCTCGTAGCATTAACGCCTTACATGATGAGGCTAATGAGGAAAATCGGTTTTTTGATAGATTTGCTAATCTAATGTCCCATTGGAAGGCTCAAGAAGCTTCCAATTCCGCTTCGGTCAAAGCGGTTGCTAAGAGTTGTTTATCTTGTGGGGGAGCTCATGATCTTTCCGAGTGCATTACCGCGGATGGTAACACTTCGAGTGCTTATGTAGCAACGGGAACTTACAACCAAAACGGCCAAGGTTCCCGCCAAAATCAAGCTCCACCAAATCAAAATGTTAACAATTATCGAAACAACAACCAAGGTAATTACCAAGGCAACACACGCAATTACAACAAAGGGAATTATCAAAGTGGGAATGGACAAATCTCTAATCAAAACCAAAACCGTGATTTTCAAAACACTACACAAGGTTTTCAAAATGCTCACACAAAAAATTTGCAAGGAGAATTTTTGGATTATGCAAAAGCAAATGATGCTAAATTTGATAACATGCAACGTGAGATGATTAGCTTAATATCCGAGTTGAAAAACGAGCTCAAAAATGAACTTGCTAATGAACTTAAAACTCATGCAAATAAAATGGAAGGAAATGTCCAACGTCTTCAACAAAACCAACAAAAGATGGAATTAGGACAACATGAGATTAAGCAAGAGTTATTGAAAGCGGATACTAGGCAATCAAAATTTGAGGACCGAATGGCTAAGATGTTTGAAGCTATCATGTGTAAGCCCTCTTCTTCGGGTGGTCTTCCTAGTGATACCATTAACAACCCGAGGGGAGAATTGAAGGTTGTTGCTACACGAAGTGGTAAAACTTTCAAGGAACCAATCTCTCGTCCAAGTACTTCTACGGAGAAGGAAATCGAGAAAGAACCCGAGGTGATGGTCGAAAAGGAGCACATTACAATCCCACGAAGTACCGCTCAAACCACACCTACGGTTACACCAATACCAATTGTGGAACCCGAGTTTCCAAGGCCGTTGCCTAATGACCAACCCACACCACCTTTACCTTACCCTTCGAGACGTAACAAAGAGAAAGCACAAGAACGGAACAATTATCAATTTGAGCTATTTATGAAAATGTTTCGTGATTTGCACTTTAACATAAGTTTTGCCGATGCTTTAATCATGATGCCTCGATTCACCGCAAACTTCAAAAGTATGCTAAACAACAAAGAGAAGTTACAACAAACGTCTAGTTGTTCATCGGTTTTTCTAAGCCGCATACCACAAAAAGTCGGTGATCCCGGTAAATTTTTGATTCCGTGTGCTATTCAAGATATGGAGGAATGCTACGCCTTGGCCGATCTTGGCGCTAGTATTAATTTAATGCCTCTCGAGATTTTCAAATCGCTTTCGCTTCCGGCTCTTACTCCTTCGAACATGTCCATCGAGATGGCCGATCATTCTACGATCATGGCATGTGGAGTAGCCGAGGACGTTTTCGTTAAAGTCGGAAAGTTTTACTATCCCGTTGACTTTATCGTTGTAGACATTCCCATCGATCGAAAAGTTCCTCTCATTTTGGGTCGTTCATTTTTGGATACATCAAGAGCACTTATCGATGTTCATGCTCGTAAAATCACCCTTCGTTACAATGAAGAAGAACTTGTCATCAATGCAACACAAAACTCCAATCTTTCTCATGTCTATTCTATTGCAACGTTAAACCATGGTGACTCGACCAATGTCGTTTGCAAAGAATTTTCACCAAGAGTTTTAGGGAATGTCTCCAAAAACAATTTACCATTTCCTCCGCCGGTGGAGGTTATGAGTGCTAAGCCTACAAAGAAGAAACCATCAATACTTGAATCGAAAAATTCTTCGCCTCATCTCGAACATTCATTCTTGAAAAGTGTTGATAAATTGCCGGTTTCTACGGAAGATCTTTCGGATGATGAATATGTTGGCCCCGATGGGGAGGTTTTCTTCGTCGATAAACGTTTTGAGAACTTGCCACCACCAAAACCAAAACGGTTTCAAAATGTGAGAATTTTTAGTGTAACTAACATCGTCTTAGAAACACCGAATATTTTCGACATAATCAAAAAGGGTTTTCATAAGGAGAGTTTAAAAGATAATAAAGGAAAAGATCTTAAATGTGATTTAATTGATTTTTCTACAAATCTAACTCCGTCATCACCGCGTGATTTGAGTGCTACAAACTCGTCTACTCCTTTTGACGATGTTTTGTGTGGCTCTAGTATGGGGGAAGCCCCTTATGTTCCCTCATCCTTGTCCACCGAGGACGAGATATTCGATCCCGGAATTTCATATAAAGGGAAATCTCGGTCTTCCACCGATGCAATAAATGGAAACTATATCTATTTGCTTGGTGCGAGTCTACCTCGAGTAGCTCAAACGTTTGTCTTACCAATGGTCCCACCTTTCTACTTCTCTTCTATTTTCTTCAAACTCTTTGAGTTTATGGCACATGTTGGAGTGGCGTTAATTTGTTTTTCCAATAGAAACGAGAACGCCATTTTCGACCCCGGTATTTTGCATCATCTAAGGACTTAGTCCTTTATACCGGTTGCTTTTTGGGCCTTGTTTATCATGTAAGCCCCATCAAAAATTGACCACACCATGAATTTCCCTAAATGTTCACATTTTAAGGGGATCGAGTCGAGCTCATGACTCGGTAATCAAAAACGAGGTGCCTCGTGGGGGAAATCTCATGCTTATCTTTATGCTTATTATTCACTAATAAGGGGACTTGTACCCTTCCAACTCGTTGTCTCGTGGTTGTTTGTGATTGTGTTATCTAGATCATCATCATCATCTACGATTGAAGACTCTCGTGTTCGTTTACGTGAGCCTCCATCGTTCGTTTGAAGAAGTTTTTCACGATTCCATGACATATCCTTTATTGTTCTAACAATTATCTTTTAGCATAATTCATAAACGGCTTTAGATATATTGTTGATCACCCTTTCCATGCTAGATCCTAAGCATTCGATTCTTCGTCTCTAGTATGGGGGTGCTCCACCTTTAGACTCAAAACATTGAGGACAATGTTTACTTTTAGTATGGGGGGGTGAATAGGTACTTGCTTTGCTACGCCCTCACGTTTTCCACTTTCAATGTTTTGTTTTGCTAATAAGGCTAAAAATGGCCAAATTTTAAAATTTTTCTTAAGTTTTCATAAGTGTTTTTAAGACACAAATGTATATTTTCCGATGGGTAGAATAAGAGTTAATTTTTGACTTGATGGGCATTTGGAGCCATTTACATTCCTTAACCCGCTCAATTCAAGTTTTGCTAGACTTTTATATAGGGAGCTTTAAAACGCGAAAGTCTTAATTCATTCGGGTTAAGAACAAGAACTTTTCGCAAGTTCCTATAATTGATTCTAGAAAGTCACTTATCAAGGGAACTTTAAAACGCATTCTCTAAACTTGAAAAAGTCCAAGAAAGTGCAAGATCCTATAGGTGGCTTGAAAACCCAAAACTTTGATTTGATATAGTCTTAATGAAAGCTAATCCAAATTTGGCTTAATTTTGACTTGCACGGCTAAGTATTCACGAGTCTCTTTAATTAGAGGTCTTTATATAGTGAAGAACGAGAAATGATAGAGTTAGATAAGTGATCATGCTAAACGTAGAACATGAAAATGTTCTTTCAAAAACTCATATGTTTTTAATTGTGGCTTTTTCTTCCCATAAGATCAATGCATTAGGAATAAATCATAATTGCAATAAGTAAGGTCGTACGATTTGAAAGGTTACTTAGCCTCTAGCGCAAGATCGTTTAAAAGTTGCTCGGGGTTGAATAGAGTTCATAGCCAAGGCATAACTTATTGAAGCGGGACGCGAAGATTGGCGATCATCCAAAAAGGCCCTAACAAGGCATGAGGAGCTCTATTTTTGCTAAAGATCCAAAAGATGATGTGAAGTATCATTGTTCCAAAATCAATATGAAGGATCGAGACACACGACGAGAAGCTATTACTCCCCTAAAGAATGGAGAAAGTCTATCCAAAAAGACCCTAACAAGGTATGAGGATAAATATATCCAAGTCCGAAAAGGAGGCGGATCGTTGTATATCAAAATCCAAAGTAAAGATTGAAGAAAAATGATGAAGTCGTGGTCCTATATGAAGAATCTCTCAAAAACGTCAAGTGAA
This sequence comes from Glebionis coronaria, assembly GCA_025667525.1. Taxonomy (NCBI): domain Eukaryota; kingdom Viridiplantae; phylum Streptophyta; class Magnoliopsida; order Asterales; family Asteraceae; genus Glebionis; species Glebionis coronaria. The sequence goes on along the minus strand of CM046880.1, from coordinate 187,142,369 downwards.
GAAATTCCAATTATATGAAGAGAAGACCATAATTTCAAGAACGTCTTCCCAAGATTTGAAGTACATGCCAAATATCGGTCCGAGAAAGGTCTCAAATCGTGAAACGAGTTATGCCAAGATATGAACTTAAGGAGATACACGAGAAGCCGTTTTAAAAGATTTTGTCCTTCGGCTAACTATTGATCAAATCGTGCTACTTTGCTTTCGGACTAATAACTACTCAAATAAGTCAATATGAATCACTTGTGATCCATGACAAATAGATAAAAAAATGCTAGTAACCCATTTCCTTTTATAATAACTAGGATTGCGGGGAGAAAAAGTATTACACAATTTGAACGTATGAGTAGTGTTAGCATTGTGACTTGTACCAACAATGATCTTGTTTTTGCACTTAGCATGGAATGTATGACAATCAAGGATGACGAAGTTTACTCTAAGGGACATTAACTTGTTTCTATTCTTTGACCCTAAAAGTCACATTTTGGTGATGAAAATCATACATTATGTCTTTACACATCATCGTAGTATGTTGCAAGTCTTTTACTTTTCAATAAAGGTTAATAAAATTGAACTTTGGTGATGCTTAGATACTTTATTCTAGCATTGCGTGATGGCACGGCAATGGCTTAGTATGGGGGAGTGATGAGATGGCATTTATACATGATCTCATCGTTCTTTTCGGGCTTTAAATGCATAAAAATGTCATAAAATACCATATATATGCTTGTGTTTGTTTACTTGTGTATTTTAGGTATGGATATCGTGAAAAAGACAAAAGATGATAAGATACAAGGAAAAACGGACACGAGAAACGAAGCCGTACAAAGAACCGGGCCCTAATCATGGAATTTTCATCAAATACCCTTGAAGACTTGAAGACAAACAAGATTGATCCTCATTCTATGAAGAAATGACACTTAAAACCCTTGTATATTAATAATTACAAGTTTGGTCCCTTAAGTTTGTCAAAATTTGCAAAAAGGTCCTTCAACTTTGAAGAAATGGCAAGAATAGTCCCTCAACAAATTCAAATTGTCAATTATAGTCCCTCATGAAGTTTAAGAGACATTGAAGACCTTTGAAGATCAAGATTGTCCAAAAATAGCCCTTGAAATATTCAAAAATGTCAAAAATACTCCTTGATAACTTTATTCCAAAGTTTGGTGCCAAAAATGTCAAGATGGGAAAGATATTAACAAAGCAAGTCGTGTTTTAGGGCTGGAAAACTTGTTTTGCCAAAAAAATCAAAGGACAAGGACCAATTGTGCCAAGCTGAAACTTTCAAATCTAAATTGCGCCAAACACATGTGTTTCCCCCAAAATCGGATCTAATGGAGTTACTGTTCATCTTTTACCAGCCCAGTTTTTACCTTCACTTAAACTGGGTTAAAAACCAATTCACTTCTCACACGTGTAATTCACACCACCTAAAACCCTTCCCACGCCTAAACTACCCAATCCCACGTTTGAGGTCCCCACCCCCAATTCCCCAATCCACCAATCACATCATTCCTTTGGCTCCAAGGCAAATGACGTGTCCCCAATCAATGGATAAGATGTTTTGCTTCATCACAGCGCAAAAACAAACGTCCAGGATGCAATTTGGACAGCTCACCACTCAAAATCGTTTAAGGGCATATTTGGGATTTTCTACTGATTAGGGTTTATGTTTTTAGCCTTCTAGTATCTTCCTAGACTAGTATAAAAGGAGGCATCAACCTGTGATGACCCCTTGTTCCAGTTTCAAGCTTTTCTCACTTGTAATTCCTTTTTAGAAAAATAAAAGTTTGGTTTTTGATTTATTCAAGTGTAATGCCTTTTTATTGTTTTTAAAAGTTGAGTATTGTGTTGAAGCTTGATTCTGAGTTCCACTTTGTTATTTGGTTAAGTAACTTTGATTTTCAAAGTTGTTTAAAGTTTCTGAAATTTGGAAGATTTTTGGTAAGAAATCTGTCCAAGGTTTTTGTGTTAAGAGTTTCAAGTTATTGGTGTTTAGGAGTTTAGAAAACGTGTTTCAAAGGTTTGAAAAGTTTTTAGAAAGGATTAAGAAAGAAGAAAACAAAAATCAGGTTATAAAATATTGCTTGTATCTTGGTTTGTTCTTGTTTGTTTTGTCATCAAGCAGGTGAGAAGGCTTGTTGATATTGTGTTCAGCACCATCCCCAGCTGGTAGGGAGGTGGATGTGCATCCACTAGGACCCTTGGATGTAAGGGTCCTAAGGTAACTTCCCTTTTACCTTTGAAAATTTCAGAAAGTTGAAGTTTGCATGCTCTTGATTGATTTCTTGCTTTAAGTGTGTTTAAGTTGCTTGATTTATGTTTTTGTGGTGTAATATGCATGTTTGATGATCTCTGGACCAGGTTGAATAGGATTTGTATGGATTTGATTTGTTAAAACGTTTTTAAAATTTTTAAAAGGGTGTTTGGCAATAGGTTTTAGCAGGACAATAATCTTAATTAGTACTTTAAAAAGGTGTTAGAGCTATTGATTAAGGTTAAGTTAGATTGTAGTGAGTTGGTAATCCACTTTGGTGAAGTTTTGAAAGCAATCTGTGTGTTAAAAAAGGAAAAGGAAGCTTAAAATCTGCATGTTCAACTTTCTGCTTGTTTTTATAAATTTTTGGTGATTGAATCTTGATTGTCTGTGAGTGATAGGTTTATAAAAGGTTTGTTATTGATTGAGTAACATTTTGTGAGTTGGTATGCCAAATTTGAGCCTTTGGGTGTCACTAGGGTGCTTGTAGCAAGCTCATAAGTCCACAGACCTAGCTTGAGCATCAGCAACTTGATATGAACCTGTGTGTGCTTTGTTTTTGAACTTTGGTGTGTGCTAATTGATTGTTACTTGTTATCCTGACTCCTTGTGCTTAAATAAGCACAAGGGTGCCCATTGTTGTCTAAAACATCCACCAAAATAAGCTCACAAGGTCAAGTCCTCTTGACCTTTTGTAACTTGTGAAGAAAACTCAAAGTGCAAAACCTGCTAAGTGTTCAAGTGAACCAGGCCACTTTTTTACTTGGATTCTTGATTAATCTTACATAAAAAGTGAAAGTGTTTTGGATTATTAAGCTTACAAGTGTCAGTTTTGAGTTAGAAAAGTAAAAAAAATTAAAAAAGAAAAAAAAATAGCAAAAACCACTAGCCTGGCTTCGAACCCCAGACCTCTCGTTGGAGGGTTCAAGGCTCTTACCAGTGTGCTAGCTTTAATCTTGTTTATAGAAGGGCAAGGTTTAATACTTAAGGTCATTTGGTGTCTAGCTTATTTTCTAAAGCCGTAGCTTAATCCCTCGTTTTCAGCTTATTTAATAAGCAATTTTAGCTTCTTTTTATTTTCCTAGAATCTTATTAGGTTTGTTGATTTTTCTAGCTTAATTTTATATTTTTCCATTTATTAGTTTATTTTCTAGGATTTATTTAATATACGTTTTTTATTAAATCAATAAAAAATAGAAAAAAGATTTTTAATTTTTAGGAAAAATAATTTTTAGGTTTTATTTAATATTTTTGAGGTTTACATATAGTTTTGGTTTTATAAACTTTAATTTTTAATTTTATATTATTTTAAGGTTTTTTATAAACTTTAAATATTTTTATAAAATTATTAAAAAAGGTTTAGGAGCTTAAATTTGTGTTTTTCTCTTAGTTATATTATTTAGGATTTTTATAAAATTTTTAGAATTAGTTTTATAAACTTTTTATTTTTAGTATTATTTTAATATTATTTTAATATTAAAATTTCAAAATTTTATTTTTCTTTCTTTTTCATTTTTCCTAGGTTCTTTATCATTAATTAGGACTATTTCCATTTTTAGAATATTTTTATAACTTTTAGATTTATTCTTATAATTATTTTAAGTTTAATTAGGTTTTAATCATTTTTAATCATTTTTAGAGTTTTAAAAATAGTTTTAATAGGTTTTAATTTTTAGAAAATTACTTTTTAGTCTTATAATAATATAAGTTAAGTGATTATTCAACAAAATCATATTTTAGACATTTGAATTAGTTATATTTAATTTTAGGGCTTTAATTAGCATTTAAAATTAAATATTTAATTAATAAAAGGTTTTAAAATATCTTTATTGGATTTTTAACTTTATTTATATTATTTTAGACTTGTTTTAGTCTTTTTAATCTTTTCTTGATTTTGTTTTTGGTTTTAGTATAATAAAATTTTTAATTTGGGTAGTTTTTCACGGCTTTACGTTTTCGTCGTAGTTTAATTTTAACGTATCCGTCTTTCATCTTCTCATCCCCATTCTTCTCAATATTAATCTCAAATACATACAAGTTAATTCACAACACATATACCTCCTTGGGAAACGAATTTTTTCTCTCTTTTATTTGATTAAGGGTCATTACTTGTGGTTTTCCTAAATCACTCGTTAATACTTACCGCTATTTTGCGTTGCTTTGTTTTTCCTAAAATAAAGTATACATAAAAAGACTACAATCATACACAATATGAACAAGGTATATTACAACTAAACTAATAATCACAAGTTTAAAGAATAATGAATGTAAAGAGATAAGAGAAGAAAAGATCAAACCAAACACCAAGGATTTATAGTGGTTCGGAAACAAAGCTCACTCCTTGTTCCTACTCCACTCCTCGAGTACTCCTTACTCGAGAGTTCACTAATCAACAAGCTCCTTAAGGTGGAGAAACCGTACACAACGTCGCTTAACCAATTTCTGACTCTAAGCTAAAAGTCGAGCCCTAATCTTAGCTAGGACCAATCTACACCAATATACTTTAAGGACCAAGTATTAACCTTAATACGTACACAACTTCCAAATAGACACAACTACTTGGATATTCACAACAATGACACAGCAATGAATAAATAAGTTTGGATCTTCAATTTAAAAGATGAGAGGAGAAAGATTCACTTCTAAACAAGTAGTAATCAAACAAATGATCAAGGATATGAGTGATTTAAGAAGTATGAAAGAATCTGGAAATGTATGTTCAAAAGAGGTGAATTGAAAGTCTGAAAATGGTCCACTATTTATACGACAAACATCCAACGGCTATATCTGACTGCGGTTCCTTATTGGAGCCCGCGGTTCCTTATCGATAAAGAACCGCTATAGGTGCTAAGGAACCGCCTGCATTGACTCTGCTCCCTTTTGTCTTTTAGTGGATTGGTTCGAATCTGGGGATTAAAATATTCTGAAAGGATATTCTAAACGAAGATAGAATATGCCTTTTTTAAATTTCAAATTTTCAAATAATTAATTTAATAAAACATTTTCTTAAAAATAAAGTTTAATAAAAAAAACTTGTCACACTTAATAAAAAGTGAGTTTTAAGAAAAGATTAAACCCTTGATCACTTAATTAGGACGAGTACTTGTTTGTTCATACCTTTAGTGATAATGGTTGAAATGAAAAATACTTGAACTCAAGAATTTGTTTTTCGTTGTTTTCGTAAATGCTTGTTTTTATATATTGTCGTAATCAAAATAAAATGAGACCGAAAAATGCAAGTAACGTTTTTAGGCATCATTGCATTAACAATCTCCCCCTTTTTTATTCCGAAAATACATGTGACAACCATCGTTTTGGGGTTCGTCACTTAGACTATAGTTTAGGGTGTTTTATGCAAATATGTCCTTTTATGTGCTTATGTGTTTATTTTGTGTGTTTGGTGTGAGGTTTGGATATCGTTTATGGGTATATGGTACTCATAAGTAAATTGAGGACGGTTATTTAATGTTCATGAGCTCACAAGGTAGTGACTATGAAATGAGATGGTGTTATTTCGTGGTTTTACGTATACGTATATGTATTATAGAAAATCGTATTTTTACGATTTAAGGTTTAGCATTAAGAGGTCTCAGATGAGGTAATTAGTCACGGGAATAATTTACGGGATGGTTTTAGGTCATTTAGAACTTATTTGTATAGTTTATTTCATATTCTAAGAGTTTTGATAAAACTGTATATTACGTCTTTTACGATATACGCGTAAATTGACTAGTTTTACGGTTTAGCGGTTTTAGAGGTTTTAGGAGCTGAAAAAAATTAAGGAAATTTAAGATAATGATAATTAATAGTTAATTTACAGTAAATAATAAAAAAAATAAAAATGTTATTTGGGTCGGTTATGGGCCAATTTGGTGGAAGGGGGTTAGAAAATATGGAAAGTTTTGGTTTTAGCCTTAAATTTGGATTAGGAAAGGTGTTTTAATATAAATTAAGACCCCTAAAGGCCATGAACGACTTATATCATCTATAAGGTCGAAAATACATACATCGAGGTTAGGGTTTTCAAGAAAAATCAATCCTTTGAAGATTAGAGGTAAAAATCATGTTCTAGTCATGTTTCTAATTCATGTAAATATCAATTATGATGGATTTAGGGTTAGGGCAAAATTAAAATATGAGAATTTACGTTATTATAATGACTAGATAAATTAGGACTTGTGATTAAATAAATTATGGATAATTAATTAGGTTAATTCAATTAAATTCGTAATTAAAAACTGGGCAGATTTTTTGGTGTATTGTTTTGATCATATCTAGAGTTCTAGAAACTTTTAATTTTAGAATTTTATATCCCTGAAAAGGTATTTTAATTGGATTTCAAATTCAAGAAACTAGATTTGAACTGGAGGTCGGGAAGTGGGTCAAAAACAGGTTACAATAGTCGGAGGTCAAAGCAGTTTTGACATCAGTCGGGTTTAAATTAATGTTTTAAGATGTTTAGGGTACTTAGGAGTATAATTGGACCTTCAAACGAACATGAGACTTAGATTATATATTATATAAAGGATATAGAGGAGGGCTAAACAAATGGGTTAGGGTAAGACCCTTTGATTATAATAAACTTTTCATATGTTCAAAATCAGTAAATTCTGGATAGGTAACAGTATATATATATATATATATATATATATATATATATATATATATATATATATATATATATATATATATATATATATATATATATATATATATATATATATATATATATATATATATATATATATATATATATATATATATATATATATATATATATATATATATATATGGAGGCCTTAACAGTAGCTTTAAGGTTGCGGCCAAAGGGGAGAGTTAGCTAACACATGTAAGGCCATTGGGTTTCTTTTACAGGGCATGTTATTTTGGTTAAGGTGTCTTCGACCAATAGTTTGATGTATGAAAAAGGGGACTGTTTTGGGTTAAATGTAAACGAGACGAGTTATGAACTAAACTAAGTTAAGGGCTTTATATAGGGTTGGAATGAGATTCATATGGCATATAAATGGGGTTAAGTTGTAGGAGAAGGTTAGATATACATCATAGATTGATGAGCCATTTTAGTATGTGGTTCATGTCTTGATTGTATACATTTGTGTGTCTAGATTTGTGCTAGAGTGCGGGTACTTGGAGAAGCTTGTTCAGGTGGGTTTCATAGTCCTATGACTTTTTATGATTTGAATTCCAGATGGGATGGAAGAGGCACTCTATGGTTTTGTAACTAATGCTGTGAATGTTTTTATGGGCTGTGATGGACTTGTATGTTATGTGATTAACTGCTATGTGATTCTTGATTGTGTTTATGATTTAGATCAGGGGACACGTACCGTCTCAGTTATTATGGTTTGACTTGGTACCAAGGGGATGTTTACAAGGCGGATCCTTGGGATTGGTTCATAGGTGTATGGGCGCCTATGGGACCATGGTGATTGGTAAGGCTTAGAGCCTTAGAATTGTGGTTATTGGTAAGGCTTGGAGCCTTGGATTTGTGGTGATTGGTTAATCTTGAATGCTAGTTGTTAATACATAATTGTAGCACATTGTCCATATGTTCATTTGTTAGTGGTTGTTATTCAGAACTTATAATTGGTTTGGAGTTGGAGTCTAAACCTATGACTCTCACCAGCATTATTGTTGACGTGTTTTAGTGTCTCTTTCAGGTGAGAATGTGGTTAAGAGTGAGAATAGGAGTGGCTAGTTGGAAGGCTTAGGATTGCATTTGGAGGAACCCACATTCTTCTTAGCCTTTATTTTATGTTTGAATAAGTGTTACATTGTGGACACCTATATGTTGATGTGTGTATTTGTATGACTTTGGTAAGGGGTAGACCTGTTACCTATTTACCTAGACGCCTACATTGTTTGTGATATTGTCATGACATTGTGTCACCCATTTATGATATTTTCATTTCATTTAGTTATCTCTATAGACACGCTATTGTTTTGATGATATCCATACGTCACACCCCATATTCCACCATGGTGGGGTGTGATAGAATGGTATATGAGACAATGGTTATAGAGAATTAGGTTGCCTACTCTAGTAACCTAGTCTATAGCTTAAGGATCCCTGCATATAGGCGTCATAGAAATATATGTGTATGGTTTTGATTGTATAATCTGAGTATTGTTGATTCGTTTTTTGTGAGTTTTGACTAGTATGGATTGAACTATAGTCGTTCATACTTAGTCACATGTTAATTTCTATTTTATTTTTGATATATGAATTACTTTCATAATAATTGATAAATTATTTGGTGTACCTAATGTGTAATATTTTTTCTTATGATGTTTAAGTCATGTTCCCTAAAAAATCATGTGGTGATTCGAGTTACTAGGAGTAGGTGGATAGGAAGGATTTTAAGTTGTTTCCACTCTTATGGGCGACATGACTTATAATTGATTATGATGTTGTGTTGGAGTTTGTCTATGCTGTTTTAGCTAGATTATGGATTTATGTATTCCATGAGTTTTACTATGTTATTTTACTAGATGGAGTTTCGGACCTTATTGTTTATGTTGTTATGAGCTTATGTGAGTAGATGGATTTATGTGTTATATGTTGCATTGATTCTTATAAGTGTCATCATAGGAGGGATTGCATTGAGGAAAGGGTAATTGTATAAGTATGGTGGCCAACATAGTTATACAAGCACCACAACTTTAATGGGTTCTCAAGTATGATTGCATGAATGAGGGTTAGTACATGCTTGTATATGATGAGATGTGGATTTTTGGGTATATGTATAATATATGGGTTTATGTAAAGGTTATCTACCATATGGCTATTTTTGAGTGTGTTATATGTTTTGGGTTATACTCATGTTGTGTGATTATGGGGTCACACGATATGGACTGGTTTTAGTGATGGGTTTTATGCCTTGTGGTAAGATGGTGATTACTCGTATGGAAAAACGAGTGTATGACGCGATTGATTGATATGACATGTATGGTAACGAGTATGTTTTGGGTGATTTAATAGGTATATATATGCGGATGTATATATACTAGTATGTGTTAAGTTATTATATATGGTCGTTCAGTAGTTATTATAACTTGAACGTACCTTGTGTTTGCTCGTGTTTTATGGTGCTAGAGTTTGATGGAGTTCCAACGACGTTTTGAGTCTTTTGATGTGTGTCTACATTCGGGTATGTATTTTAAATAATGAGAAATACTAAATTTTCTTACAAATAAGTGTGGCTGATTATAGGAAAACGGTTTTGAAAATAATTTGTAAGTGTATGGTATGATATCGTGACTTACATATTTTTTTTAAAGTTTGTGGTAGTAAGCTATAAATAAAATTCTTCTTGAAAATAATTGGATTAGTTTTCTATGTAACAGGTGATAATAAATTTTAAAGGGATAAAGAAATTTTACAAAAATTTTCTTAAGTGGAGTTAATGTTTTTGAAGTATTTAACTAGACAAAAAGAGTAAAAAGGGAGATTTTATTATAGTAATGATAAAAAAACACCACACCTTGTAAATGTGTAGTAGTTTAGTTATAACCAGCCTAAATGGATTTTATAAAATAATAATAATAATAATATAGAATAAAATGAAAATAAAACACTGTATTTTATAAACATGTATGGTTTTCATAATAACAAGTGAAATAAGTGTAATACGGGTAAACAAGATAATGGTTAGAATAAGATTATAGTATACTAACTAGTTGACATCTTTGATAAAATAATGAAGATAAAAAATGAGTTTATTGTTCAAAACGAGTATGATTGATTTTAGTAGTATTGAAGTTTGGTTCTTATGAGGAGTAACTAAATGGGGCGAAAGATTAAAATTTTCTGAGGTATCGAAATTCGGTAATTCTAACCGTGACGAGTCTAATTTTTTGTTGTTGGCACACTCCATTGAATCTTTTGGATTACATTGTTTCGTTTTCAGTTGTTTTGGCTAGGGTTCATTATGGTTGATCTTTTGGTTTACCCTATATTTATTATGGGACCGGTTGGAATTCTTTTGGTACACGTCATGGTTGATTTAGTTATGCGGTTGTGGAAACATTAGAATGAGAGGATAGAGTTGGGTAGTATTACTTATGGTTAGATATTAGAATGGAGAGATGTATTTTGGTTTAAAGGTTGTGTTGAAGGAATGATTAAGATTTGTGGAGTTTTGAAACTTAGATTGGTTACGGGAATAAGGAATAAGTAAAGTTAGTTGGCTGGCCGTGGGAACGAGATGTCATGCTATGAGAAGTTGGTTGAAGTACCATTAGGAGATTGATGAAAGTACTAGCGGATGTGAGGGTAGAGTAGAAAGTTTCTACTAATGGAAGGATTAACACGCAAGGAAATTGGTATAGTTATGGAGGCAAGGTAGTAGTAGACACGTGAAGGAAAACATGTATGTGAAAGAATGATTGGTAGGAGGCTGATTAATGGTGAAGTACAACAAGTAAGGAAGAGTGAGCCATTGAGGGGTTGAAGTACCTTTAGAAATATTGTGGTAGATGAGTTGAAGTTATAGGCTACTAGGTAGTGTGAAGTTCCTAGGTAACATCATAGAGACGAGAAGGAGTGCGTGAAGAGCTACATCGTGAATCAAGGAGCTGAAAGGTCTACATGCCGAATGCTAGAAGGAAGCAAGAGATTTCAAAGGAGTCACATAAGTTGCAAGGACTGGAAAGGTGACAAGCACTATGATGGGAATATCCGTATGGTTCATGATCAAGAAGGACAAATCGAGTACCGGAGTGGAGTTACAAAGAGCTGAACTAGTTGATCGTGATGAATTGAATACATAACATGGGAGATTAAGAACTCGTGGAGGTAACAAGGGGAGTCGAGTGACTACGCGGATAGAATTTTTATGGCAATCAATGTCGGGATGAGCATTGAAGTTGAGCTGAATAAGTTCATGGAGAAGTTATTAGAGAGTCGGTTTTGTGAAGGTGTTATGAAAGATCTTAGGAAGAGACAGTTATGCATTATCCAATGCACTAACGATTTCCATAGAGTTGATGAATTGAGTAAGAAGTTTTGGTTGGACATGATAGTGAAGGAATTAGGGAGAACCAAGGAAGGAGAGAACCAAGTATTCCTAGAAGATGATGATTGAAAGTACCTCATGTTGGGTGCAAGATCAAAATAGAAGTATGAGATTTGAATACGAATTTATTTATTGCTTAGTTTAGACAAATGGAAACGAATATGGGTATAAGATGAGAGTGTGATCGCATGGGATCACATAAAACTCTAGTATGTCCCTATTAGGAGGGAGTAGGAGAACTGATCGTTCGGAAAAACAAGTAAAGATACTTGGAAAATGTTTGAGGTATAGATGACTTGAAAGACGGGAAGCATAACATCGTGATGTATGTCATGAGCTGAGGAAGAAGAAGGAAGTGTGGATAGATGTGAATCATGAATGAAATAGGTCGAGATAGGAACCGAAGGTAAAACTTTGGTATAGCCTAATGAGTAGACTAAGTCACTAAGCATGCTAATATTGTTGTAGTGTGGAAAGGAAATGGTACTGACCTATATTGTTTGATTGGAAGGCTTAGTATCGATAATCGAATGGTTGAGGAGTTATAGATGTGATGTGTCATGAGATACGAAGGGCTTGGTCTAACTGAGACAAGATGAGGAGCAGTATGACCTTAAAGGTATGAAATTGTGTAGGTATAAAGGAAGTGTTGTGTATCAGGGAAAAAAATTCTTTCATAGAGAAACGTGAGAAAGAAGTGTATAGGTGCTACTAATGATCTATCCAAACTTTATGGAAGTAGTTGTAGCATGGTTTTGCATGGCAGTTGATAGACTAACTAAGAGAACCATCCTTTTGGTGATGTGTATAGATCATAAGTGGATTTGGATTGGAAGAGCCTCGTTGTGATAAACTAATCAATATGTGAAATATAGTCATAGGTCACTTGTGTAAGGAAATTGGAATTTTTAAGTAGTTTGCGGTATGGACTAAAGGAAGTTGATGAACATGATTGGATATGAGTATATCCAGCTAATTAGAAAATGATGGACGAAGTCGGAAATTGATACTAGTATAGGAGTCGTGTTGAGAGCTTGGTTGACTGATTTAGAGGGATGTGGGAAACTCATTAGCGATGTCTGAGTTTTCATATAATAATAGTTATCATACTAGAAGTCGATGAATGCCATTTGAGGCACTATAGGGATGGATAGGGTGAGTTGTCCTTATTGTGGATTAAAATTCGTGAAAGAGACTACTAATGTGGAAATGGTGTTTGTGGAAAGGATGAGAGTAACAAGTGATGATATGTTGAAAAAGAGGAAATCACTAGAGTTTAGTGACAAAGTTATGTAGGAAATTTCACCTATAATAATGGGTGGAATGTTTTGGTAAAAGGGAAAAGTTGATGACGAGTTTTGTAGGTCCATTTATGATATTTGGAAAGATTAGACCAGTATCTTATGGGTATAGAATTAACTAGGGAATTGAATGGTATACATGATATATTTCATGTATTAAGATTGGTAAATGTTGTTTGAGAATGCGTATTTGCATGTATGGTTATTCGGGATTTGTGTTGATAAGAGTCTTCGTTCTATCAAAGAGTCATTTGTGAGATTTATTGGCTGTGAGGTCAAGAGTTTGGGAATGAATTTAAATATTGTTGGTTAGTATATGTGGTATATTGAGTCATGAACAAAGGTACACATGGACACGAGAAGAGTTCATTTTGAACATGTATCCTCATGTGATTTTTTGTTTGTGTGTTTGATCCTAAGGAGTAAATCTCGGGACGAGATTTCTATTAGGAGGGAGTGATGTGACAACCATGGTTTTGGGGTTCGTCACTTAGACTATAGTTTAGGGTGTTTTGTGCAAATATGTTCTTATATGTGCTTATGTGTTTATTTTGTGTGTTTGGTGAGAGGTTAGGATATCGTTTATGGGTATATGGTACTCATAAGTAAATTGAGGAACGGTTATTTAATATTCATGAGCTCACAAGGTAGTGACTATGAAATGAGATGGTGTTATTTCGTGGTTTTACGTATACGTATATCTATTATAGAAAATCGTATTTTTACGATTTAAGGTTTAGCATTAAGAGATCTCGGATGAGGTAATTAGTCACGGGAATAATTTACGGGATGGTTTTAAGTCATTTAGAACTTATTTGTATAGTTTATTTCATATTCTAAGAGTTTTGACAAAACTGTATATTTTTATGTCTTTTACGGTATACGCGTAAATTGACTAGTTTTACGGTTTAGCGGTTTTGGAGGTTTTAGGAGCTGAAATAAATTAAGGATATTTAAGGTAATGATAATTAATAGTTAATTTACAGTAAATAAAAAAAAATAAAAGGCTATTTGGGTAGGTTATGGACCAATTTGGTGGAAGGGGGTTAGAAAATATGGAAAGTTTTGGTTTTAGCCTTAAATTTGGATTAGGAAAGGTGTTTTAATATAAATTAAGACCCCTAAAGGCCATGAACGACTTATATCAGCTATAGGGTCAAAAATACATCAATGGAGGTTAGGGTTTTCAAGAAAAATCAATCCCTTGAATATTAGAGGTAAAAATCATGTTCTAATTACGTTTTTATTAACTAAATCATGTTTCTAATTCATGTAAACATCAATTATGATGGATTTAGGGTTAGGGTAAAATTAAAATCTAAGAATTTATGTTAATATAATGACTAGATAAATTAGGACTTTTGATTAAATAAATTATGAATAATTAATTAGGTTAATTCAATTAAATTCGTAACTAAAAACTGGACAAAATTTTTGGTGCATTGTTTTGATCATATCTAGAGTTCTAGAAACTTTTAATTTTATAATTTTATATACCAGAAAAGGTAATTGAATTGGATTTCAAATGCAAGAAACTAGATTTGAATTGGAGGTCGGGAAGTGGGTCAAAAACAGGTTACAACAGTCGGAGGTCAAAGCAGTTTTAAAATCAGTCGGGTTTAAATTAATGTTTTAAGATGTTTAGGGTACTTAGGAGTGTAATTGGACCTTCAAACGAACATGAGACTTAGATTATATATTAAATAAAAGATCTAGAGGAGGGCTAAACAAATGGGTTAGGGTAAGACCCTCTGATCATAACAAACTTTTCATATGTTCAAAATCAGTAAATTCTGGATAGGTAAAAGTATATATATATATATATATATATATATATATATATATATATATATATATATATATATATATATATATATATATATATATATATATATATATATATATATATATATATATATATATATATATATATATATATATATATATATATATATATATATATATATATATATATATATATATATATATATATATATATATATATATATATATATATATATATATATATTATATATATATATATATATATATTTATATATATATATATATATATATATATATATATATATATATATATATTTATATATATATATATATATATATTGTAACACCCCCAAATTTATACAACTCAATACAGCGGAAGACTCGTTGGTGTTAAGGGATAGCACATTACTCACATCATAGACAACGCATAAAAATCACGTCGTTTATTAATAAAGCATTTCCATTCATAAATATCAAAGTTACATCGGTCCCAAGTCATTACATTTCATACAAAGTTTTACAAAATATTTGAATGGAAAATATTGTTTAAGTGCGGGCCATGAATTCTTGTCGTCTTCCCGATAATTACCTTCAAGTACCTGAGATAAAACATGTTAAAAGAAAAGGGTCAGCGATAACACCAAGTGAATTCATAGAGTTTAATAAATTCCATCAATATAACTTTGGTATAAAATTAGTACCAAAAATCAATTCGTACAAATCATTGTAATAGGCCGTAAAATAGCCAAAATCATTTTATACAAATCTTTGTAATAGGCCATAAAATAGCCCAAATCATTTTATACAAATCCTTATCGGAAATCATAATATAGGCATTTGCCTTAAAAATTATTATACGAGCCAATGTCGTAAAAACATCATACAATACGTCTTATGACGTTGTATGAAAATAAAAACCGTTATATGAATATGGTTATGAAAACCAAAACACGAATATAATATCAATAATATGACCCTGTATTGCTAGTCAGGCAATACATCGTAATTCGGAGCATCTATTAGTATTTCGTTACTTTTGGATTATTATAAGCCGCATGACATTGTTACCTTACTAAACCAACAACGGGTAGCTAACCCGATCCACAATTTTCCCATCTAAAGTAGCGTGTCGTCACAAAGGTCACGCTATGGAAATCTTCTCATACATAAATTCGCTTACCAATCAATGTGGCACGACGGGGATCAACCGTCAAGGCATGAACTGGGGTGATCGTCCCCAAATAGTACTATTAAATGCATAAGCGTCTACCAACTCCCGGTAGTTCACAATTCATGCTAATGGGACTTTTAGTGACATACCTAACTTTAATAATCCATTTTATTTCATCTATCGGGTCCATTAATCATTTATCGGGTCATACAATCGGGTCATTCAATCATTCGGGTCCAAAATCAATAAACAAATAATCGGGACAAATGGTGTCCTATTTTATAAAACCAACATGTTATCTCCCTCGCGGGTTTATAAAACATTTATAAAAACATTTAAAAGAGTGCGAGGCTATGAACTCACGTTGATGTGGGAAGGCGGGTTATCGGCAATTCGGACGTACGGTACGTGCTTCAATCACGGAAACCTAGACAAATAATACTCGTCTTAGACTCATGTCCAATGACTTTATAAAAATAACAATTATGTATACATATGATGATTATATACATATGATGATCAAGTGGGTTTACATATTCTCGTTTACTCATTTTAGTGTTATATGTCGATAACTTTTATACTAGTTTACTAGTTTTACCTATTTACACGTTTTAAGTCCAATAAACTTATTATAAGTTATTTAACTTGTTTTAATCCATTTTGTACTTATATTATCAGTATTTAAACTTTCCATTTTGGGCCCAAATGGGTTAAGCCCAATAATAGGTTTATAAGTGTTTTAGTCCATTTTTGTTGTATTATTGGTCCAATAACGTTAATTTAGTCCGTTAACGTCCGTATGTCCTATAGTTTGGTTCTATCGGTTTTTACTTGTTATACATGTTTATGAATCAGTATATAAGTTTTATAAAGTTCACATTAGACGGGTCCAACCATCTAAGTTTTATTTAACAAAAACGTAAATTTTACGGTAATAGCCGAAAAAGTCGTAAAAATCAAGTTTATAGTTTTATAACTTATAAAACATAACAAGTTACAATTTTTATAAAATGTCCACTTATTTAACCTTTTATATACTTATATAAATAAAATCCATAAGTTAGTGGGTTTTAACTTTACATTTTATACAATATAATTTTGAGTGCTTATATAATAGTATTTTTCTTTAATTTCCAAAAATCTGATTTTTATCTCCACTTTCACCAAAACTGCCATATCTTGAGTTCTATATGGAGATAGAAGCTCAAATTTTTATCACATAAACTACATGATATATGCTACATTTAACTCTGTTATAGCTACTGTTGAATCATCTTCTAAATATTTTCTAAAAATCGTCCAAAACAGTAACCTCAGATTTATACCCTAAACTTGTTTTGATCATATCTCACTCATTACAATGATTCCATTGCATGGCCAACTCTCACATGTGTACAAGACCCATAGCTTACTGAAAATCCATTCTACTTCATCATTTTATCAGTTTAACATATGGTTCTTTTCTGTTTTATACAGCCATCAAATTTAACCAAGATTTTAAACTTGTTTCTTATAGTCTTTCATCTTTTTAAGCATGTTTATCAACAACAAATCCCACATAACATTTTTATCATCATATAATCATCATATAAATATACAATAGGAAATAAAATACATGTTTACATAATCAAAATAACAAGAAGTTGAGGAGGACAATCTTTATACCACCAAGTTGATGTAGGTTATGATCAAAACATAGATTTTGATGGAGAAACTTGTGCATAGCCAAGACCATCTTCAAGACCATCAATCTTCATGATCACCTTGTGGAAAATCAGCCCCAAGACACCATGAATACTCCTCCTTGGATGTTATAAGTTGCACCAATCTTCATCTTTTTGAATGTAGATTAACATATGTTAATTATAACAAATGTTTATGGCTAGAATTTTGTATGAATGGGGTGACTGGTGTGGAATAGTGGACGGCATAAGGAAGAGCCAAGGGAGAGAGAGAGGAGTGGTTTGCATATAAGAAATGGATGGTATGTGTTAGCTTGTTGTTTTGAGGTGAAGTAGCTTCAAAGTGAAGCTAATGTTACAAGTGTAACATAGCTAAGTGTAAGGATGCCACCTAAGGGTGTGGTGGTGTGTTTTTGGCCTCCCCATGTGTGCTAGTGGGGTGGGACAATGTATTTTGTCCCATCTCACTAGTTTACGGGTATTCCTCGATTCTAGTTTCCTCGATTTGCGTGCCCTCGGGTCGTTTTATGAAAAACGTTTTTATAAATTATGAATCTACGTCACAAAAAGAATCCAATAAAAATTGTCTCATCAAAAACGGAGTTCGAAAACGTAAATACGTAATCCTAAGGTTTCCGGTTTAGTCGTAAAAGACGTTAAAATAAAATCGTAAGTCCTAATCTCTTCTCGTAAATTTGTGAGTTTATGAACTAACACAAATTTAAAACTCCAAAATAATATTCATGGACAAATTTATTTTCTGAAATGTCGGACTGTCACCAAGGATGGTGTATGTAAACGTAAGCACGTAACGTTGAATCCTCCGGTTTAGACGTAGTCGATGCTACTCCAAGATGTAAATCCAAATTTCTTCCCAAAAATAAGTGAGTTCATATTATAACATTAAAATAATGTTTTTAAATAATATTCGAGTATAAAATATCAACCATAAATTGACGGATTGTCACAGCATTTACCCCTAAACAGGATCTTTGTCCTCAAAGATCATCTTACCTTACTACTCGCTTCTTATAGAGTTAAAGCCATGTGGGTATTTCCTCCACATTCGGTCTTTTCTCACAAGTGTAATCCATTATAATACGCGAGTTTCATCAAACATAACTACGGGAATAAGATCAGGCTTAATGTTGACTTACTTTCTCTATCCATGATGTTCACGGGTTTTTGATGAATGCAACTTTTCGCCGATCTAAACATTACTAAGAAGAATTCAGATTTTAACTTGATAGATATTCCATCAAGTTCGATATACATAATTCACGCAGTCGTTGAAGTCCTAGGGTAGATCCAGCTTATATGCCTTTCAATCCCAACTTTTACATCATCTAAATGGTTGATTGTAGTGATTTGTATACCCTTTTAGGAAAAAGAGCAACAAAATAGTGAAAAGTATCGAACAAATGACTTTAGGTAAAATCAAGTGTTAATGACCCTTGATGGTGTGCAAGTTCGTTTCCCAAGGAGGTATATGTGTTGTGAAAAACTTGTAAAAGTTTGTGATTAATGATTGGTTTAGAAGGGGATGAGAAAAGAAAATGACGACGACGTAAAAATAAAAAATTAACAAAAAATCACTACTAGAAAGTTAAAACGTATAACCTTAAAAATCACAAAAATAAAAATAAATTGTAAAAATTACCAAAAATTCACCAAAAATCAAAAATAATAAACTAAGAGTTTACCAATAGTCAAAACTTTTTCAAACCTTTTAAATAATTAAATATTCAATTTTTAAATTCTAATTAAAGCCCTAAAAATCAAATAAATTATCAAAAAGCCCAAATAAAGAGTTTTCAATTGATAAACCTCTAAAATGACCTAAAAAGATTAAAAACTATTTTTAGAAATTTTAAAACTAATAAAAACTATTTAAAATGATTTAAGAACTATTAAATCTTAAATAAATTATAAAAATTAATCTAAAAGAGATAAAATTATTCTAAAAGTTGCTAAATTCCTATTTTAATGTATTAAACCTAAGAAAAATGTAAAAAGTTGGAAAATGTGAAATTTTAAAAATAATAATAAAATAATAATAAAATAATATTAAAAATCCAAAAATTATAAAAAATTCTAAAAACTTGCAAACTAGTTTATTTTAACCTAAATAATCAGAAAATTAAAGTGAAATTACCAGAATACCCCTATTGGGCCCTCAAATGGGCCAAATCCAAATTCAGTCAACACAAATGGGCTTTTGGGCCCAAAAAGTCAAACTTGGCCCAATTGACTTGGAAAAGCCCTATCTGACTCAAAATTCAATTCTAAGAACAAAAATCTAAAGGCCCAAAAGCTGAATATGAGCTTATCACAGCTTATTAAACACAAAGCTTATTCTTATTGGGCTTTTCAGCCCATTAAGCCATAAGCTAATGCCATAAGCTCTAATTTGACATACAACCCTCTTTTAGGATGCTTAAGAGATCTGTCAAAAGAAATTTCCAAAAAGCACACTCAATAAGCGAGAAAATAGAAAAGCAAAAATCCACAAAACGACAAAATAGTCGTTTTTGAGAAATAATGCACCTCAGGACTTGATTCAACTTGCAAAAGCTTTCAAATGGACTCAATAAGCAAAATCAATCAACAAAAATCCAATAAGCACAACCAATAAGCCAGAATAAGCACAAATGCACTTATATAAAAGTCAAAGGAGTTGGTTTTCTAGTCAAACCTAAAAGTCAACCACCCAAATGCTCCAGTATGAACAAATGGGTCAAAATATGAGCACCTATTACAAAAACAAAGTTGTTGCAGGTTGGAATAAGCTATTATAGCTTATTAATAAGCTGACACCAAATTTACACTATCAGTGGCAACCAGCAGGGGAAAGGAGTTCCCACTGCTTTGACTAATTGACCAAGCTTATTTGAGAGTTCTGGTTTGATTCAATTGGAAACAAAGGCACCCTTGTGATCAGTGAATCACAAGGAGTCAATAGCAACAATAAAATCACATAATGGTTCACACAATAAGCCACAATAAGCCAAACAGTCACCATATATGCACCAGATATGCAAATAAGCAGTTAAGCTCTTAATAACAGATTTAAGCAGAATAAGCCAACCAAACTTAACAGGATGCATACACAAGCTATATAAACTAAGAATGAACACAAAGCAACAAGAATCAAACACTAAATCAAAGTAAATAGCAAGATCAAAGAACAAAATGTTTCTGATGAACAATGAACAATATGCAGACAAGTTTTGCTGATATACTTGACACTTGATCTAGTTTCAAGCCTCAAATCCTTCTTCCCTGGTGTGATTAACTATGATTTAGCACTTGTTAGCCCTAGCATATGCTTAGATCTAGGTGTCCTCAAAATCCTAGCCAATTTTACCAAGTTTTAAAGATTTTATAGCCAAATCAAGAATCTATGTGTTCAAATCCTCAAAACCTGCAAACAGATGAACAAATACACCCAAATAACAGATACCAACTCTTGCTAACAACACACAAGCACTTAACAAGCCACAATCCTAACTTATGCAGTAATCCCAAACACCCTTTTTAAACTTGAGTTCACAAATTTTCAAAGGCTAATGAAGATTCAACCCACAAATCAGATCAATAACACCTCAATAACATCAAACCAAGCCAAATCAACAATATTCAACCACAATAACACAGATTCAAGCATAAATCCACAAAAATCACAAATAATCAGAAACTTAAAGAGAAAATGAAAAGGGAAGAAGATGCAAACCTCCAAGACCTACATCCAGGCCTTGGATTGTTTGAGCTGAGGTACTAGCAGAACAAGTACCAGCTTCCAAGCTGCTAAGAAGAACAAACCACAAGGTGAGATCAAAAATAATGCCAACTTCTGATTTTTGATGCACAAGCTTTATCACTTAAAACCTTGCCTCAAAAACCTTCAAACAAGATAATGGAACTCAGATTTTAGCTTCTCAAACACCAAACTTTTATAAATAACAGATTAGAACTCAAAATTTTAAGAAATTCAAACTTTATTTCATAAAAAGGAATTACAAAGATTAAAATCTAAAATTTGGAACAAAGGGACTCTCACATGTTGAGGTCTCCTTTTATAGGCAAATGCCAAGCCTACACTATTCATAAACCCTAGAACTGAATTCCCTATTATGCCCTTGAGTCTTCTAGACGTTTTTTGAATTTGAGCTGTCCAAGTTGATCAAGGCTGTTCATTTTAGCTTTGGAATGAAGCAATGAATCATAGCTCTTGATTTGGACACGTCACATAACTTGGAGGCTAAGTTGCATTCTGATTGGTGGAAAGGGAATTGGGGGTGGGGTCCATAGTGAGTGGGATTAAGAGTTTTTGGTGTGGGATAGGTTTCTGCACATGTGAATCAAGTGTGTGCAAAGGGAATTGATTTTTACCCTAAGTTTAAGTGGAGTAAAAACTGGGGGTGAAGAAGGGTAAACAGTAGTTCTTTTGATCCGATTTTGGGGGAAAGTTGTGTGTTTGGCGCATTTTTTGATTTAAATGTTTCAAGTGCACAGCTTTAGCCCTTCCTATTCATTTCTTTTGTCACTTGTAAGTAAACTTCTATCAGCACCCATTTCCTTTGTATCAACGTTTCACAACTTGTCATTTTTGGCACAAACTTCTCCAAAAGGTTAACAAGGGTTGTTTTTGACATTTTGAGATATTTCAAGGGCTGATCTTGGACATTTTTGATCTTCAAAGGTCTTCAATGTATCTTTGGCTTGATGAGGGACCATATTTGGCAATTTTGATTTGTTGAGGGACTAATCTTGCCATTTCTTCAAAGTTGAAGGACCTTTTGTGTAATTTTGACAAACTTAAGGGACCAAACATGTAATTATTAATATACAAGGGTTTTAAGTGTCATTTATTCAATGAATGAGGATCAATCTTGTTTGTCTTCAAGTCTTCAAGGGTATTTGTTGAGAATTTTCCATGATTAGGGCCCGGTTCTTTGTACGGCTTCGTTTCTCGTGTCCGTTTTTCTTTGTAACTTGTGATCTTTTGTTTTTTTCACGATATCCATACCTAAAATACACAAGTAAACAAACACAAGCATATATATATGGTATTTTATGACATTTTTATGCATTTAAAAGCCCGAAAAGAACGATGAGATCATGTATAAATGCCATCTCATCACTCCCCCATACTAAGCCATTGCCGTGCCCTCACGCAATGTTAGAATAAAGTATCTAAGCATCACCAAATTTCAATTTTATTAACCTTTATTGAAGAGTAAAAGACTTGCAACATACTACGAAGATGTGTAAAGACATAATGTATGATTTTCATCACGAAAAGTGACTTTTAGGGTCAAAGAATAGAAACAAGTAAATGTCCCTTAGAGTAAACTTCGTCATCCTTGATTGTCATACATTCCATGCTAAGTGCAAAAACGAGATCATTGTTGGTACAAGTCACAATGCTAACACTACTCATACGTCCAAATTGTGTAATACTTTTTCTCCCCGCAATCCTAGTTATTATAAAAGGAAATGGGTTACTAGCATTTTTTTATCTATTTGTCATGGATCACAAGTGATTCATATTGACTTATTTGAGTAGTTATTAGTCCGAAAGCAAAGTAGCACGATTTGATCAATAGTTAGCCGAAGGACAAAATCTTTTAAAACGGCTTCTCGTGTATTTCCTTAAGTTCATATCTTGGCATAACTCGTTTCACGATTTGAGACCTTTCTCGGACCAATATTTGGCATGTACTTCATACTTCAAATCTTGGGAAGACGTTCTTGAAATTATGGTCTTCTCTTCATATGTTTGGAATTTCTTCACTTGACGTTTTTGAGAGATTCTTCATATAGGACCACGACTTCATCATTTTTCTTCAATCTTTACTTTGGATTTTGGTATACAACGATCCGCCTCCTTTTCGGACTTGGATATATTTATCCTCATACCTTGTTAGGGTCTTTTTGGATAGACTTTCTCCATGATCTTTAGGGGAGTAATTGCTTTTCGTCGTGTGTCTCGATCCTTCATATTGATTTAGGAATAATGATACTTCACATCATCTTTGATCTTTAGCAAAAATAGAGCTCCTCATGCCTTGTTAGGGCCTTTTTGGATAATCGCCAATCTTCGCGTCCCGCTTCAATAAGTTATGCCTTGGCTATGAACTCTATTCAACCCCGAGCAACTTTTAAACGATCTTGCGCTAGAGGCTAAGTAACCTTTCAAATTGTACGACCTTAGTTATTGCAATTATGATTTATTCCTAATGCATTGATCTTATGGGAAGAAAAAGCCAAAATTAAAAACATATGAGTTTTTGAAAGAACATTTTCATGTTCTACGTTTAGCATGATCACTTGCCTAACTCTATCATTTCTCGTTCTTCACTATATAAAGACCTCTAATTAAAGAGACTCGTGAATACTTAGCCATGCAAGTCAAAATTAAGCCAAATTTGGATTAGCTTTCATTAAGACTATATCAAATCAAAGTTTTGGGTTTTCAAGCCACCTATAGGATCTTGCACTTTCTTGGACTTTTTCAAGTTTAGAGAATGCGTTTTATAGTTCCCTTGATAAGTGACTTTCTAGAATCAATTATAGGAACTTGCGAAAAGTTCTTGTTCTTAACCCAAATGAATTAAGACTTACGCGTTTTAAAGATCCCTATATAAAAGTCTAGCAAAACTTGAATTGAGCGGGTTAAGGAATGTAAATGGCTCCAAATGCCCATCAAGTCAAAAATTAACTCTTATTCTACCCATCGGAAAATATACATTCCTGTCTTAAAAACACTTATTAAAACTAAGAAAAATTTTAAAATTTGGCCATTTTTAGCCTTATTAGAAAAACAAAACATTGAAAATTGGAAAGCGTGAGGGCGTAGCAAAGCAAGTACCTATTCACCCCCCCCCATACTAAAAGTAAACATTGTCCTCAATGTTTCGAGTCTAAAGGTGGAGCACCCCCATACTAGAGACGAAGAGTCGAATGCTTAGGATCTAGCATGGAAAGGGTGATCAACAATATATCTAAAGCCGTTTATTAAGTATGCTAAAAGATAATTGTTAGAACAATAAAGGATATGTCATGGATTCGTGAAAAACTTCTTCAAACGAACGATGGAGGCTCACGTAAACGAACACGAGAGTCTTCAATCGTAGATGATGATGATCTAGATAACACAATCACAAACAACCACGAGACAACGAGTTGAAAGGGTACAAGTCCCCTTATTAGTGAATAGTGAGCATAAAAGATAAGCATGGGATCTCCCCCACGAGGCACCTCGTTTTTGATTACCGAGTCATGAGCTCGACTCGATCCCCTCAAAATGTGAACATTTAGGGATTATCTTGGTGTGGTCAATTTTTTATGGGGCTTACATGATAAACAAGGCCCAAACAGCAACCGGTATAAAGGACTAAGTCCTTAGATGATGCAAAATACCGGGGTCGAAAATGGCGTTCTCGTTTTCATTGGAAAAACAAATTGACGCCACTTCAACATGTGCCATAAACTCAAAGAGTTTGAAGAAAAGAGATGAGAAGTAGAAGGGTGGGACAATTGGTAAGACAACCTTTCGAGCTACTCGAGGTAGACTCGCACCAAGCAAATAGAAAGATTTTCCATTTATTGCATCGGTGGAAGACCGAGATTTCCCTTTACATGAAATTCCGGGATCGAATATCTCGTCCTCGGTGGACAAGGATGAGGGAACATAAGGGGCTTCCCCCATACTAAAACCACACAAAGCATCGTTAAAAGGAGTAGACGAGCTTGTAGTACTCAAAACACGTGGTGATGACGGAGTTAGATTTGTAGAAAAATCAATTAAATCACAATTAAAATCTTTTCCTTTTTTATCTTTTGAACTCTCCTTATGAAAACCCTTTTTGATTATGTCGAAAATATTCGGTGTTTCTAAGACGATGTTAGTCACACTAAAAATTCTCACATTTTGAAACCGTTTTGGTTTTGGTGGCGGCAAGTTCTCAAAACGTTTATCGACGAAGAAAACCTCCCCATCGGGGTCTACATATTCATCATCCGAAAGATCTTCCGTAGAAACCGGCAACTTATCAACACTTTTCAAGAATGAAAGTTCGAGGTTAGGCGAAGGATTTTTCGATTCAAGTATTGACGGTTTCTTCTTTGTAGGCTTTACACTCATAACCTCCACCGGCGAAGGAAATGGTAAATTGTTTTTGGCGATATTTCCAAAAACTCTTGGTGAAAATTCTTTGGAAACGACATTGGTTGAATCACCATGGTTTAAAGTTTCAATAGAATAGACATGAGAAAGATTAGAGTTTTGTGTTGCATTGATGACAAGTTCTTCCTCATTGAAACGAAGGGTGATTTTTCGAGCATGAACATCGATAAGTGCTCTTGATGTATCCAAAAATGAACGACCCAAAATGAGAGGAACTTTTCGATCGATAGGAATGTCTACAACGATAAAGTCAACGGGATAGTAAAACTTTCCGACTTTAACAAAAACGTCCTCGGCTACTCCACATGCTAAAATCGTAGAATGATCGGCCATCTCGATAGACATGTTCGAAGGAGTAAGAGCCGGAAGCGAAAGCTATTTGAAAATCTCAAGAGGCATTAAATTAATACTAGCACCAAGATCGGCCAAGGCGTAGCATTCCTCCATATCTTGAATAGCACACGGAATCAAAAATTTACCAGGATCACCGACTTTTTGTGGCATGCGGCTAAGAAAAACCGATGAACAACTAGACGATTGTTGTAACTTCTCTTTGTTGTTTAGCATACTTTTGAAGTTTGCGGCGAATCGAGGCATCATGATAAGAGCGTCGGCAAAACTTATGTTAAAATGCATATCACGAAACATTATCATAAATAGCTCAAATTGATAATTATTCCGTTCTTGTGCTTTCTCTTTGTTTCGTCTCGAAGGGTAGGGTAAAGGTGGTGTGGGTTGGACATTAGGCAACGGCCTTGGAAACTTGGGTTCCACAATTGGTATTGGTTCAACCGTAGGTGTGGTATGAGTGGTACTTCGTGGGATTGTAATGTGCTCCTTTTCGACCATCACCTCGGGTTCTTTCTCGATTTCCTTCTCCGTAGAAGTACTTGGACGAGAGATTGGTTCCTTGAAAGTTTTACCACTTCGTGTAGTAATAACCTTCATTTCTCCCCTCGGGTTGTTAATGGTATCACTAGGAAGACCACCCGAGGAAGAGGGTTTACACATGATTGCTTCAAACATCTTAGCCATTCGGTCCTCAAATTTTGATTGCCTAGCATCCGCTTTTAATAACTCTTGCTTAATCTCATGTTGTCCTAATTCCATCTTTTGTTGATTTTGTTGAAGACGTTGGACATTTCCTTCCATTTTGTTTGCATGAGTTTTAAGTTCATTAGCAAGTTCATTTTTTACCTCGTTTTTCAACTCGGATCTTAAGCTAATCATCTCACGTTGCATGTTATCAAATTTAGCATCATTTGCTTTAGCATAATCCAAAAATTCTCCTTGCAAATTTTTTGTGTGAGCATTTTGAAAACCTTGTGTAGTGTTTTGAAAATCACGGTTTTGGTTTTGATTAGAAATTTGTCCATTCCCACTTTGATAATTCCCCTTGTTGTAATTGCGTGAATTGCCTTGGTAATTACCTTGGTTGTTGTTTCGATAATTGTTAACATTTTGGTTTGGTGGAGCTTGATTTTGGCGGGAACCTTGACCGTTTTGGTTGTAAGTTCCCGTTGCTACATAAGCACTCGAAGTGTTACCATCCGCGGTAATGCACTCGGAAAGATCATGAGCTCCCCCACAAGATAAACAACTCTTAGCAACCGCTTTAACCGAAGCGAAATTGGAAGCTTCTTGAGCCTTCCAATGGGACATAAGATTAGCAAATCTATCAAAAAACCGATTTTCCTCATTAGCTTCATCATGTAAGGCGTTAATGCTACGAGACGATTGTGACGAAGATGACGAACCCATATTGGCAACACTCGGTGTGTTACGAGGGTTATAAACCTTAGATCTATTTTCAATGATTTATAAAGCCTCATTTGTCGTCTTGCACAAAAAATTACCACCCGCGGCGGCGTTCAAATAATCTCGTTCATGATCATTAAGCCCATTATAAAAAGTATCCACTTGATGCAATTCCGTGAAATCATGGTGTGGACATTCATGTAACATTTCTTTAAATCGTTCCCATGCCATTGAAAAACTTTCATTATTTCTTTGCACAAATCGTGAAATCTCATTTTTTAAGTGTGTTGTTTTAGATGGTGGAAAAAACTTGTTCACAAACTTAGAAACGAGATCGGCCCATGTCAAAATCGAATTTGGCGGTTCTTTCTCGAGCCAAATTTTAGCGGGTCCATCCAACGAGTATGGAAACAACATCATCTTAATGGCGTCATGTGGAACATCCTTAAACTTGCTAGTGGCGGTGAGACGGTTAAAATTCCTAATATGGTAATGCTGGTTGTCTTTCTCATGACCTCTAAACTTATTTGCTTGCAACATCGACATTAAACCAGTCTTAATCTCGAAATTCTCCGCAAGGATCGCGGGAATTACAATAGCCTCTCCAAAACCCTCGGTGGGTGCTTGTAGCAACTCCATCATAGTACGATTAGCCATGACGACTTCTTATTCTACAATAGGTTCAACAATTGGAGGTTCTTCAACAATCAACGTCTCTTGATTGGCTTGCTTTTTAAGTCGTTTACGAGCTCGTTTTGCTTGATTACGAGTGATCATAAACTTCACGAAGAATGGGAGGTGAGCAAAGAAGATTCTTTTTGGGTGTTTTGTGATTTTTCAATTTTTTTGTGTTTTTGATGATATTTAATTTTTTTGGATTTTGGTGTATCTTCGTAGACAACAATCTACAAAATCTCTCCTCGAATCAAACTCTTGATTAAAGAAGCCTCAAAGGAATGAAAGCGATCACGTGGAGTGAACTCCTTCGAATGACTTTAGAACTTTGGTGAAAACCAAATTGTTCAAGAGGTTTTAATCACAAAGAAACCAAGCAAATATAGTATACGTAATAATACTTTGGGCGGCAAAACCCTCGATTAGCCTTCAATCTCAAAATACTCACAAGCAAGCGGGGAAACGAGGCGGCGCGAAGCACTTAAGAGCCTTTTTCCTTAGGGTATATTTTATAATACCCGCCTTATACCCACCTTATAGTTTGTATCTTTCAAAATCGAGCTTCACGAATGTATTTATCTATTTTTGCCTTTTTCTTTTTGTTTGAGATTCGAATACAATAATTGAGTGATGAAATCCCAATTAAGGTTGTGTTTTCACACTTTTGGAGATATTGTAAATTTATTGTGATACTTAATACAATATAGTAATAATATTTGTACAAGAAAAACCAAGAAAACCGATAATACGTATTAGTAGAGTTCTACTAATACAAATACTATTTGGTTAATATTAAAAACAACAATACAAATTAATCACGACACACCTCCCCGGCAGCGGCGCCAAAATGATTGTAGTGATTTGTATACCCTTTTAGGAAAAAGAGCAACAAAATAGTGAAAAGTATCGAACAAATGACTTTAGGTAAAATCAAGTGTTAATGACCCTTGATGGTGTGCAAGTTCGTTTCCCAAGGAGGTATATGTGTTGTGAAAAACTTGTAAAAGTTTGTGATTAATGATTGGTTTAGAAGGGGATGAGAAAAGAAAATGACGACGACGTAAAAATAAAAAATTAACAAAAAATCACTACTAGAAACTTAAAACGTAGAACCTTAAAAATCACAAAAATAAAAATAAATTGTAAAAATTACCAAAAATTCACCAAAAATCAAAAATAATAAACTAAGAGTTTACCAATAGTCAAAACTTTTTCAAACCTTTTAAATAATTAAATATTCAATTTTTAAATGCTAATTAAAGCCCTAAAAATCAAATAAATTATCAAAAAGCCCAAATAAAGATTTTTCAATTGATAAACCTCTAAAATGACCTAAAAAGATTAAAAACTATTTTTAGAAATTTTAAAACTAATAAAAACTATTTAAAATGATTTAAAAACTATTAAATCTTAAATAAATTATAAAAATTAATCTAAAAGAGATAAAATTATTCTAAAAGTTGATAAATTACTATTTTAATGTATTAAACCTAACAAAAATGTAAAAAGTTGGAAAATGTGAAATTTTAAAAATAATAATAAAATAATAATAAAATAATATTAAAAATCCAAAAATTATAAAAAATTCTAAAAACTTGAAAACTAGTTTATTTTAACCTAAATAATCAGAAAATCAAAGTGAAATTACCAGAATACCCCTATTGGGCCCTCAAATGGGCCAAATCCAAATTCAGTCAACACAAATGGGCTTTTGGGCCCAAAAAGTCAAACTTGGCCCAATTGACTTGGAAAAGCCCTATCTGACTCAAAATTCAATTCTAAGAACAAAAATCTAAAGGTCCAAAAACTGAATATGAGCTTATCACAGCTTATTAAACACAAAGCTTATTCTTATTGGGCTTTTCAGCCCATTAAGCCATAAGCTAATGCCATAAGCTCTAATTTGACACACAACCCTCTTTTAGGATGCTTAAGAGATTTGTCAAAAGAAATTTCCAAAAAGCACACTCAATAAGCCAGAAAATAGAAAAGCAAAAATCCACAAAACGACAAAATAGTCGTTTTTGAGAAATAATGCACCTCAGGACTTGATTCAACTTGCAAAACCTTTCAAATGGACTCAATAAGCAAAATCAATCAACAAAAATCCAATAAGCACAACCAATAAGCCAGAATAAGCACAAATGCACTTATGTAAAAGTCAAAGGAGTTGGTTTTCTAGTCAAACCTAAAAGTCAACCACCCAAATGCTCCAGTATGAACAAATGGGTCAAAATATGAGCACCTATTACAAAAACAAAGTTGTTGCAGGTTGGAATAAGCTATTATAGCTTATTAATAAGCTGACACCAAATTTACACTATCAGTGGCAACCAGTAGGGGAAAGGAGTTCCCACTGCTTTGACTAATTGACCAAGCTTATTTGAGAGTTCTGGTTTGATTCAATTGGAAACAAAGGCACCCTTGTGATCAGTGAATCACAAGGAGTCAATAGCAACAATAAAATCACAAAATGGTTCACACAATAAGCCACAATAAGCCAAACAGTCACCAGATATGCACCAGATATGCAAATAAGCAGTTAAGCTCTTAATAAGTAGATTTAAGCAGAATAAGCCAACCAAACTTAACAGGATGCATACACAAGCTATATAAACTAAGAATGAACACAAAGCAACAAGAATCAAACACTGAATCAAAGTAAATAGCAAGATCAAAGCATAAAATGTTTCTGATGAACAATGAACAATATGCAGACAAGTTTTGCTGATATACTTGACACTTGATCCAGTTTCAAGCCTCAAATCCTTCTTCCCTGGTGTGATTAACTATGATTTAGCACTTGTTAGCCCTAGCCTATGCTTAGATCTAGGTGTCCTCAAAATCCTAGCCATTTTACCAAGTTTTAAAGATTTTATAGCCAAATCAAGAATCTATGTGTTCAAATCCTCAAAACCTGCAAACAGATGAACAAATACACCCAAATAACAGATACCAACTCTTGCTAACAACACACAAGCACTTAACAAGCCACAATCCTAACTTATGCAGTAATCCCAAACACCCTTTTAAAACTTGAGTTCACAAATTTTCAAAGGCTAATGAAGATTCAACCCACAAATCAGATAATTAACACCTCAATAACATCAAACCAAGCCAAATCAACAATATTCAACCACAATAACACAGATTCAAGCATAAATCCACAAAAATCACAAATAATCAGAAACTTAAAGAGAAAATGAAAAGGGAAGAAGATGCAAACCTCCAAGACCTACATCCAGGCCTTGGATTGTTTGAGCTGAGGTACTAGCAGAACAAGTACCAGCTTCCAAGCTGCTAAGAAGAACAAACCACAAGGTGAGATCAAAAATAATGCCAACTTCTGATTTTTGATGCACAAGCTTTATCACTTAAAACCTTGCCTCAAAAACCTTCAAACAAGATAATGGAACTCAGATTTTAGCTTCTCAAACACCAAACTTTTATAAATAACAGATTAGAACTCAAAATTTTAAGAAATTCAAACTTTATTTCATAAAAAGGAATTACAAAGATTAAAAGCTAAAATCTGGAACAAAGGGACTCTCACATGTTGAGGTCTCCTTTTATAGGCAAATGCCAAGCCTACACTATTCACAAACCCTAGAACTGAATTCCCTATTATGCCCTTGAGTCTTCTAGACGTTTTCTGAATTTGAGCTGTCCCAGTTGATCAAGGATGTTCATTTTAGCTTTGGAATGAAGCAATGAATCATAGCTGTTGATTTGGACACGTCACATAACTTGGAGGCTAAGTTGCATTCTGATTGGTGGAAAGGGAATTGGGGGTAGGGTCCATAGTGAGTGGGATTAAGGGTTTTTGGTGTGGGATAGGTTTCTGCACATGTGAATCAAGTGTGTGCAAAGGGAATTGATTTTTACCCTAAGTTTAAGTGGAGTAAAAACTGGGGGTGAAGAAGGGTAAACAATAGTTCTTTTGATCCGATTTTGGGGAAAAGTTGTGTGTTTGGCGCATTTTTTGATTTAAATGTTTCAAGTGCAAAGCTTTAGCCCTTCCTCTTCATTTCTTTTGTCACTTGTAAGTAAACTTCTATCAGCGCCCATTTCCTTTGTATCAACGTTTCACAACTTGTCATTTTTGGCACAAACTTCTCCAAAAGGTTAACAAGGGTTGTTTTTGACATTTTGAGATATTTCAAGGGCTGATCTTGGACATTTTTGATCTTCAAAGGTCTTCAATGTATCTTTGGCTTGATGAGGGACCATATTTGGCAATTTTGATTTGTTGAGGGACTAATCTTGCCATTTCTTCAAAGTTGAAGGACCTTTTGTGTAATTTTGACAAACTTAAGGGACCAAACTTGTAATTATTAATATACAAGGGTTTTAAGTGTCATTTCTTCAATGAATGAGGATCAATCTTGTTTGTCTTCAAGTCTTCAAGGGTATTTGTTGAGAATTTTCCATGATTAGGGCCCGGTTCTTTGTACGGCTTCGTTTCTCGTGTCCGTTTTTCTTGTAACTTGTGATCTTTTGTCTTTTTCACGATATCCATACCTAAAATACACAAGTAAACAAACACAAGCATATATATGGTATTTTATGACATTTTTATGCATTTAAAAGCCCGAAAAGAACGATGAGATCATGTATAAATGCCATCTCATCAATGGTCCCATACAACGGGGACTTATATCCCATGATTTGTCAGATCATGAATTCATTTTTCCAAGGTTAAAAATTTTGGCATAACTTCGCTACCCATTTGGCACTTCAAGATCTATATTTCATATTCACATAACCTCTTGCCCACTACCGGCAGTCAATAATCAAATCCTAATTTCAACAATCATTTCAGATCTCGCGGGTCGAATATTTTGTAAGGATAGGTTCGCCATCATAGGAACCATAAACCTAAAAGACAAGTCCAACTCACAATGGGAGTATGTTGGATGTCTTCATCTCAACTCTTGCTTACAGATGCTCTAATATTTAGATCCTAACAAGATTCGATCTCAATCCTAACACGATGATTATCAAAGATAATCTCTCCAAAGGAAAACGATTATACGGTCTATCACCAAAGGTCAATCATTCTAACATAAAACAACACTTATATTACTTTGTATCGTTACATTACCTCGTCCCTTCGATTTGGGGTGGTAAATAGTACTCTCATCAAGGTTCGTTCTCAATGATTTCTGAGCAAATCTCTAGAAACTCGATGCGAAGCGAGGATCTTGATATAGATGTTCGATACAGGCACACTATGTTTACATAACTCTTTTGCATTTATCATTAACGGGAATGATATTAGCAGATTTGGGCAGTCTGTCGACGATGAACCAAATCGAGTCAAATTCAGATGATGACCTTTGCAATAGCTAGACGTTTACTAATGTATGAGGCGATGTCTGCCTTCATAATTGCCATCAGTACAATTTCTTCAGACAAAGATACTTTTAGTCATAAAATGACATAAATAGAATACTTATACTTACAAATTCCAACATAACTATATCTCACAATCCTCCATATTTAGGCAACCACAAACGGCCTTTTATACATTTAATGTCATTGTCTTCTCAATTCTAATGGTTCACATTAGTCGTGAAACCTTTCACTATTTATATTATCCTTTTTACAATCATTGTTTATATTGTTCGGCAAATTATTTTGCACCTTCATTATTAAGGAACACATCCTAATTGGTTCTTTATTATTTTTACATGATGCGTCGGTATCTAAATTCACCTCTCCTGATGATATAAATATCATATCCGTATTTATTCAAAAATTTATTTCTTCACATTTTCTCTGTTTTAGTTTCATCTTATCTATCATTTTTATCAGTTTTTCTCAATCCGCCGTTTTAAGCGTCGATAAGTATTACAAGTAATTAAAGGTTAGATATTTAAATTTTTATGAAACGTAAACGTAAAATTTTAAATTTCCCAGTTCGACCAATTATTAAATGTTCAAAATAAGTTTGAATTTAATTAACAAGATTTTTGTTGATTTATCGAAATTATTTAATAAGATTCGTAAATGTTCGAAAAATCTTTGGTTATACCGTGGTCAAAATTTTCTTAGTTTGAAAAGCAAAATGTGTCGTTTCGAATTTCAAGTCATGATTTAAAAGGTTTCCTCAATTCCTCTTAAGTTGTCTTGAGGCATACACAAACATTTACCCCTAAACAGAAGTTTAGTTAAATGTTTAGTGTATAAGGGAATAATCCCTTTAAAATCCTTTGTTAAAACATTTGTCAAAGCATATTTCCATTTCTTTTTGGTAAAATCCAAAGTCTTAAAAGGGCTCTTAATTTTTAAAGAGTCAATATATTCCATTATCTTATTAATCACATGGTTAAATAATATAAAAAGATTAAGTCTTTAAACCTCATGTTATATATTCAAGGTACAGGTTTTAATTATTTGGCCAATCCAGGGCAATCTATAATTAATTATTAACTTCATTCTTATTCTTATAAACAAACAAATGGTCCTTCATGATCACGAGCATGAATTTATCAAATTACAGCCTACATACGTGATTCACCAGTTTTATGAATGCTACATGTGTATTAGTCAATCCAAACGACATCACGTGAAACTCATAATGTTCATTACAAGTACCGGATGTAGTGATTGGAATAGATAATCTTTTTCGCAGATGCGAAGTTGATGATAACCATGCCGTGGATCAAATCTCTAAAACATACGCTAAAACCTTGTAAATGATCGAACAAATCTTCCATTTCGAGTTACGGATATCGTTTTCGATTGTCAATTTACTCAGTTCACAGTAATCTATAAATATAAGGAATGATAACACCATAGCTCTTCATGATGACAGGGTTGGTAGAATAAAATCTTTCTCCGACAACTCTCTCAGTTGTACGGTAATTCCTTAAATTCAGATGGTGCTGACGTACTGTGTACAAGCCACAAGTACAGCACCGGAAATATAATCAATACCAATTTCAACTTGCCTTAATGGCAAAAGTATAGGAAATTTACCAATAAATATCTCTTAAAGTTTTAGATAATGGAAACATCTTTTAATACATTCATATCAGGTTCTTTTAGATTACAATATCTATAACTAGTTCACAACCATTCACGGTATAATCTCAAGTCTAAATGCGGGATACGGCATCCGTCAAGAATTATTTAGATCACTTTTGATAATCAACATCTTATCATTTAGGGGAATTCTATCCGAGTTCCCATCAATTAAGACAATGTTGTCATGTCATAATCAATCAATCCATTCTACTGGCACTATCAACTTTCCAGTTTCATTGCCGTTGATAAGATGTGAACTTCTCAAAAGACTAATAATAATTCATAATCCTTCACAAATTCAGGGATATTAGGATACACAACTACTATTAAAAGAGTAAGGTCAACGCATAATCTACGTGAGAGAATTTCAAATCAGATACAGACGAAAGCATTTAATGAATATGAATATATTCCATGTTTTCATAATTTGAGTATGCATTCGAAAGCTCCTCGGATCGTTACCCAGGTCATTCAAATGAAATCAAATCAAAAGAAATTATAGGAATATCGATACAGCCAGTCGGGTATCAACACTTGGTAATCAAATACTTTTCCTAAGAATCTCACTACGAGAGAATTGGACAAGAAAGAATTGTCAATTGTCAAATAAGACAATTTCCACAGATGAGTAAATTCAACTCAGAAGAATAGAGGATACAGGCACATATGTAGGTGTCCCTAACATTATGTCCCTATTTTTCACTTCTT
Source organism: Glebionis coronaria (assembly GCA_025667525.1). NCBI lineage: Eukaryota > Viridiplantae > Streptophyta > Magnoliopsida > Asterales > Asteraceae > Glebionis > Glebionis coronaria. The sequence continues at coordinate 187,106,771 of CM046880.1, read as the reverse complement.
GCAGATCTCGTAAATTTTTAATCTTTCACAATCTTCAAAGAAAATGTAGTGTTTATTAATTAGTTTTATGGTGACTACTAGTCAGCCTTGCATGGTCCATTCCAAATTGTATGTAGGCGCGCAACTATATACAATTTCAGGATTAATGATGCAATACTCAGTTCGTCAAAATTTTATTATCATGTTTATAATAAAAACATTTTCATGCTTAATTCTTAAATAAGAATCAAAAATATATTTACAAAGGTTTTCTTTGTTATGGAAGTAATTAAGTTTCCAAAGCGTCTCAGAAACAACTTCATTTTGATATCAATCACTTATAAATCTTACTTTTAATAATCCTTATAGTGATGAAAACTCAGTTTTTCTCAATGGATACTGTTTTGTCTTATAAAAACAATGAGTGATCTGAAAAATAGTGATGAGGAGTTGTTCACCAAGAACTAACTATAATATAATAGGAAATGAGCTTAGCCAAACAATCATGAGGTTCATGACTTCGATGGCACTCAAGAATACAAAGAGAATAATCCACAACCTAACTCAAATCAAGATGAGTACTTGTTCAATGGTTGCATCACTAATGTGAACATTAGGAAGAAGCAAGAAAAGATAGATAACATCGATACATGTAGGATTTAGCAATCAAAGGTAGTCTTTTTCATTAATCACAAACAAGTCAAAATTGTACCGTAACACATTACATGTCACTATGTCATACAATTCTCAAAACTCATCCTACCAACTGATATCTCAGTTAAGTTAGGGATTTTTAAAAGATACCACAATGAATACTAATCCACAAGAGTCATTAGGTGTTCCAAATGTCCCGGAAGATCCATCGGTCTCAATTCAGAAGAAGATTTCTTCAATTTATTTATTGGACACTGGGCATCCTCGTTAGTGGACAATGGCCTAGGAACAACACTTAACACGAATTCAATAATCATTTAAAACCTTATAATTTAATCACAGGACTTAACGACTTCCTCTTAATAATCTCATATTCCATACAAGTTAAATTATTACTTCATTCAAGTTTCAATCAACTTATACTCAATTCGATATCCTACCTCATATTCCAATACTTTCAATCTTATTCTTAGATCTTAAAAGGGCAATAAAAGCTCGATATGATCAACACTTAATTCCAATCCTATTAGCTCTTACAACAACAATTATCAAATGAGTCATTAATATGAAATGACTTGATCAGTCAATTAGACTTCTCGGAAAGGTACTAGTGACATGAGGCTTTTGGGTAATGGTTCCAATAACAGCCCCAAGTGCAACATTCACCCTTCCGATTTCAATTTAAGAATTGGATGACAACGAATCAGATGACATCTTTCCAGGTGATAACGTTTTGTCAAACTCCACTCTATAAGGAAAGATCGTCATGACATCGATATCAGATTTAATCTCGCCAGTTCTTCTTCAATATCACAATCAACTAATATCTACATTTCTACGAATATCAACCATTTGTTGGGATCATAAATATCCACAACTTGGTTTAGATCTAGGATAGCTAGAATTCCTACGAGAATAGCTTCGATTAATTTACTAGGGGATTTAGGGTTTCTTGTGACAATCGACGTCGTATAAATACCTCGTATAAATACCTCGTATAAAAATCAAAATAATCATCAAACAATCATGTAATAAAATTACATCACATATATATATATATAATCCAAGTTATATATATATATTAAAATAACACTTCTCAGTCTTGGCCTTGTCGGTAACTCGGGAATTCTTCGGCACCGTTATAGTCAAAAGATTTTGACATTTTTAGAAAAATGTTTGTAGTTAAAAGATTTTGAAATGTTTTATTCAAAACCTTAATTTTAAAAATATTTCGTTCTCTATAAAGAGAGCTCTGGTACCAAACTGTAACACCCCCAAATTTATACAACTCAATACAGCGGAAGACTCGTTGGTGTTACGGGATAGCACATTACTCACATCATAGACAACGCATAAAAATCGCGTCGTTTATTAATAAAGCATTTCCATTCATAAATATCAAAGTTACATCGGTCCCAAGTCATTACATTTCATACAAAGTTTTACAAAATATTTGAATGGAAAATATTGTTTAAGTGCGGGCCATGAATTCTTGTCGTCTTCCCGAGAATTACCTTCAAGTACATGAGATAAAACATGTTAAAAGAAAAGGGTCAGCGATAACGCCGAGTGAATTCATAGAGTTTAATAAATTCCATCAATATAACTTTGGTATAAAATTAGTACCAAAAATCAATTCGTACAAATCATTGTAATAGGCCGTAAAATAGCCAAAATCATTTTATACAAATCTTTGTAATAGGCCATAAAATAGCCAAAATCATTTTATACAAATCCTTATCGGAAATCATAATATAGGCATTTGCCTTAAAAATTATTATACGAGCCAATGTCGTAAAAACATCATACAATACGTCTTATGACGTTGTATGAAAATAAAAACCGTTATATGAATATGGTTATGAAAAACAAAACACGAATATAATATCAATAGTATGACCCTGTATTGCTAGTCAGGCAATACATCGTAATTCGGAGCGTCTATTAGTATTTCGTTAATTTTGGATTATTATAAGCCGCATGACATTGTTACCTTACTAAACCAACAACGGGTAGCTAACCCGATCCACAATTTGCCCATCTAAAGTAGCGTGTCGTCACAAAGGTCACGCTATGGAAATCTTCTCATACATAAATTCGCTTACCAATCAATGTGGCACGACGGGGATCAACCGTCAAGGCGCGAACTGGGGTGATCGTCCCCAAATAGTACTATTAAATGCATAAGCGTCTACCAACTCCCGGTAGTTCACAATTCATGCTAATGGGACTTTTAGTGACATAACCTAACTTTAATAATCCATTTTATTTCATCTATCGAGTCCATTAATCATTTATCGGGTCATACAATCGGGTCATTCAATCATTCGGGTCCAAAATCAATAAACAAATAATCGGGACAAATGGTGTCCTATTTTATAAAACCAACATGTTATCTCCCTCGCGGGTTTATAAAACATTTATAAAAACATTTAAAAGAGTGCGAGGCTATGAACTCACGTTGATGTGGGAAGGCGGGTTATCGGCAATTCGGACGTACGGTACGTGCTTCAATCACGGAAACCTAGACAAATAATACTCGTCTTAGACTCATGTCCAATGACTTTATAAAAATAACAATTATGTATACATATGATGATTATATACATATGATGATCAAGTGGGTTTACATATTCTCGTTTACTCATTTTAGTGTTATATGTCGATAACTTTTATACTAGTTTACTAGTTTTACCTATTTACACGTTTTAAGTCCAATAAACTTATTATAAGTTATTTAACTTGTTTTAATCCATTTTGTACTTATATTATCAGTATTTAAACTTTCCATGTTGGGCCCAAATGGTTAAGCCCAATAATAGGTTTATAAGTGTTTTAGTCCATTTTTGTTGTATTATTGGTCCAATAACGTTAATTTAGTCCGTTAACGTCCGTATGTACTATAGTTTGGTTCTATCGGTTTTTACTTGTTATACATGTTTATATATCAGTATATAAGTTTTATAAAGTTCACATTAAACGGGTCCAACCATCTAAGTTTTATTTAACAAAAACGTAAATTTTACGGTAATAGCCGAAAAAGTCGTAAAAATCAAGTTTATAGTTTTATAACTTATAAAACTTAACAAGTTACAATTTTTATAAAATGTCCACTTATTTAACCTTTTATATACTTATATAAATAAAATCCATAAGTTAGTGGGTTTTAACTTTATATTTTATACAATATAATTTTGAGTGCTTATATAATAGTATTATTCTTTAATTTCCAAAAATCTGATTTTTATCTTCACTTTTACCAAAACTGACATATCTTGAGTTCTATATGAAGATAGAAGCTCAAATTTTTACCACATAAACTAAATGATATGTGCTACATTTAACTCTACTATAGCTACTGTTGAATCATCTTCTAAATATTTTCTAAAAATCGTCTAAAACAGTAACCTCAGATTTATACCTTAAACTTGTTTTGATCATATCTCACTCATTACAATGATTCCATTGCATGGCCAACTCTCACATGTGTAAAAGACCCATAGCTTACTGTAAATCCATTATACTTCATCATTTTATCAGTTTACCATATGGTTCTTTACTGTTTTATACAGCCATCAAATTTAACCAAGATTTTAACCTTGTTTCTTATAGTCTTTCATCTTTTTAAGCATGTTTATCAACAACAAATCCCCACATAACATTTTTATCATCATATAATCATCATATACATATACAATAGGAAATAAAATACATGTTTACATAATCAAAATAACAAGAAGTTGAGGAGGACAATCTTTATACCACCAAGTTGATGTAGGTTATGATCAAAACATGGATTTTGATGGAGAAACTTGTGCATAGCCAAGACCATCTTCAAGACCATCAATCTTCATGATCACCTTGTGGAAAATCAGCCCCAAGACACCATGAATACTCCTCCTTGGATGTTATAAGTTGCACCAATCTTCATCTTTTTGAATGTAGATTAACATATGTTAATTATAACAAATGTTTATGGCTAGAATTTTGTATGAATGGGGTGATTGGTGTGGAATAGTGGACGGCATAAGGAAGAGCCAATGGAGAGAGAGAGAGGAGTGGTTTGCATGTAAGAAATGGATGGTATGTGTTAGCTTGTTGTTTTGAGGTGAAGTAGCTTCAAAGTGAAGCTAATGTTACAAGTGTAACATAGCTAAGTGTAAGGATGCCACCTAAGGGTGTGGTGGTGTGTTTTTGGCCGCCCTATGTGTGCTAGTGGGGTGGGACAATGTATTTTGTCCCATCTCACTAGTTTACGGGTATTCCTCGATTCTAGTTTCCTCGATTTGCGTGCCCTCGGGTCGTTTTACGAAAAACGTTTTTATAAAATATGAATCTACATCACAAAACGAATCCAATAAAAATTGTCTCATCAAAAACGGAGTTCGAAAACGTAAATACGTAATCCTAAGGTTTCCGGTTTAGTCGTAAAGGACGTTAAAATAAAATCGTAAGTCCTAATCTCTTCTCGTAAATTTGTGAGTTTATGAACTAACACAAATTTAAAACTCCAAAATAATATTCATGGACAAATTTATTTTCTGAAATGTCGGACTGTCACCAAGGATGGTGTATGTAAACGTAAGCACGTAACGTTTAATCCTCCGGTTTAGACGTAGTCGATGCTACTCCAAGATGTAAATCCAAATTTGTTCCCAAAAATAAGTGAGTTCATATTGTAACATTAAAATAATGTTTTTAAATAATATTCGAGTATAGAATATCAACCATAAATTGACGGATTGTCACATATATATATGTAGATATATATATATGGAGGTCTTAACAGTACCTTTAAGGTTGCGGCCAAAGAGGAGAGTTAGCTAACACATGTAAGGGTATAGGATTTCTTTTACAGGGCATGTTATTTTGGTTAATGGGGTTTTCGACCAATAGTTTGAAGTATGAAAAACGGGACTGTTTTGGGTTAAATGTTAACGGGACGAGTTATGAACTAAACTAAGTTAAGGGCTTTATATAGGGGTGTAATGAGATTCATATGGCATATAATTGGGGTTAAGTTGTAGGAGAAGGTTAGATATCCATCATAGATTGATGAGCCATTTTGGTATGTTGTTCATGTATTGAATTTATACGTTTCTGTGTTTAGATTTGTGCTAGAGCGCGGGTACTTAGAGAAGCTTGTTCAGGTGAGTTTCATAGTCCCATGTCTTTTTATGATTTGAATTCCAGATGGGATGGAAGAGACACTCTATGGTTTTGTAACTAATGTTGTGAATGTTTTTATGGGTTGTGATGGACTTGTGTGTGCACTTATGTGATTAACTGCTATGTGATTCTTGATTGTGTTTATGATTTGGATCGGGGGACACGTACCGTCTCATTTATTGTGGTTTGACTTGGTACCAAGGGGATGTTTACAAGGAGGGGCCATGGGATTGGTTCATAGGTGTATGGGCACCTATGGGACCATGGTAATTGGTAAGGCTTGGAGCCTTGGAATTGTGGTTATTGGTAAGGCTTGGAGCCTTGGATTTGTGGTGATTGGTTAATCTTGAATGCTAGTTATTAATACATAATTGTAGCACATTGTCCATATGTTCATTTGTTAATGGTTGTTATTCACAACTTATAATTGATTTGGAGTTGGAGTCTAAACCTATGACTCTCACCAGCATTATTGTTTACGTGTTTTAATGTCTCTTTCACGTGAGAATGTGGTTAAGCGTGAGAATAGGAGTGGCTAGCTGGAAGGCTTAGGATTGCATTTGGAGGAACCCCCATTCCTCTTAGCCTTTATTTTATGTTTGAATAAATGTTACATTGTGGACACCTATATGTTGATGTGTGTATTTGTATGTCTTTGGTAAGGGGTAGACCTGTTACCTATTTACCTAGACGCCTGCATTGTTTGTGATATTTTCATGACATTGTGTCACCCATTTATGATATTTCCATTTCATTTAGTTATCTCTATAGGCACGCTATTGTTGTGATGATATACATACGTCGCACCCCATATTCCGCCATGGTGGAGTGTGACAATACATAAACTCAATCACCTAATAAAACAAGATTTTCGAAGACGAGTTTATATCATTTATCCCCCTTTGTCGAAGCATAAAGGTTGCATAAGGCTTTAAAGAAGAAAAGAACCGGACTTTGCAAATGCTCCTCCTTGGTGCTTACTCCCCCTTGCTTGGGGCACCAAGGAATCGATATATGGTGACAAGCTACATAGAAGGGTTAGTAGTAGAGAAGAGACACCCGCCAAGATATATCAAAGGTCACAAAAAAATAAGAGAAGAAACAAAAGATCCAAGATAAGTCATGTTAAAATGTTAGCCCTATATTTTATATAGTCGAACAAGAATGTAATAGGTCATCTTAGTCGTTAAAAGGTCTTGTATTGTAATAGGTTAGTCGGGAAAACCGGGCTTGGACTTTAAGCTAATATTGTATAAGTTAGGGGCGTAAGCCCAAAACAAAGCCAAGCCCGGCCCATGTCTCTTAAACCCACGACCCAAAAGCCAAGGGTATATATACCCTCTTCCATGTGTGGAAGAGGGTGTTGGTTCATTTCATAAAACACCTAGTTTTAGTGTAAACCTTCCACTTCTCTCTCTACTTTCTCTTTCTACTTCTCTACTATTTCTCTCTCTAAATCTTGTGTTATGGATTAAATGGGAACAACATTTGGTATCAAGAGCCTATAGTGGATAGGTGATTGAAGATTCGTGTATGGTGTTCTTGATTTTTCGTGGCTTTTTGATCTATATCTCTCGTCCCAAAATTTCTTTTTGTGTTTTATGGTCTTTTCTTGATACAAATCATCTACATACTAGTAGTAGTGATTTGGGTATCTTGGTTTTGGCTAAAACACAAATCTTTTGGATCAAAAGTTGCGAAATTTCTTGTTTTTCTTCATTCCGAAATTCAAGCAAGTGTTACCATCGGAAAGTACAAAGTGTGAGGCTCGATCGCAATAATCCAAGGATTCCACTTTGCGATCACCCTGATTTCGATACCTTATTCCGATCTGGATATTCCGATCGTACATTGCGATCTGGGATTCCGACGGGTTTAAGGGATCTTTGAGTCGTTACTCTGTCCAATTTGTTCTAGCCATATTGCGATCTGAACATTCCGATCTAACATTGCGACAATGCATTGCGATAGAACATTCCGATCTAACATTGCGATAGTGCATTGCGATAGAACATTCCGATCTGAACATTGCGACAGTGCATTGCGATAGAACATTCCGATCTGAACATTCCGATAGAACATTCCGACAGACATTCCGACAGGTATTCCGATGGGCATTCCGATGGACATTCCGATAAGTATTCCGATGGACATTCCGATGGGTATTTTGTTTGAGTAATTTTTAGACTTAGCCACTATCTAGACTAGTTTCGGAACGTAGTTTACACGAAGATTAAAAAAAATAATAATAATAATAAAAAAAGAATTAAAATTTTTTAGGTCAAGTAAAATCAAATTTTTTCCCTACTAGTTTTTGGCTTTTTCTAACTCAAATTCAAAATTTGGCGATACAAAATTTTTTGGCTTACCGTTTTGTCAGACTGAGAAATTTATTGTCGGACTGAGAATTTTTTTTTTTTTGAATTTTCGGAATTTCAATTTTAACCACACATCATCACAACAAATCCACTAAGATCTGCAATTCATCCACAAGTATTCACCATGTCTAACAACAACATCAACATTGCAACTGCTAATCAAATTCGTTTGGAACAAGGTGGCAACGGTAACCCACCTGTGCTCACTGCCGGTTGCTACGTTCAATGGAGATCTCGTTTTCTCAGATTTCTCGATGGAAAAGAAAACCGAACTGCTCTTCGTCACTGCCTTGAGAACCCACCTCCAGTTTTTGAATTCAAACCAATTACAACACAGGCAGAGGATGGTACTTCATCAACTATACGAGCTATAGAGGATTTTGACACATGTTCTGCTGAGAAAAAGAAACTCCTCCAAGCTGAAGCTGATGCTGTAAATTTCATACTCACTGGAATTGATAACGATATCTATTCCACAGTTGATGCATGTCCTAATGCTATGGAAATGTGGAATGCAATTCATCGATTGAAGCAAGGTGAGTCAATCAATGTTCAAGATCTCGAGACTAATATACTTTGGGAGTTTGGAAAATTCACATCTGAAGATGGTGAATCCATTGACTCATATTACTCGAGATTCTACAAAATGATGAATGAGCTTGTAAGAAATGAGTGCACCATCTCCAATCATCATGCCAATGTTCAGTTTCTACTTCAACTCAAACCAGAATGGCAAAGGTTTGTGACTTTGGTCAAACAAAGGGAGGATATCAAGACTATATCTTACCACAAACTTTATGATATCTTGAAACAACATCAGAATGAAGTGAATGAACTAAGGGCTGAAAAGGCAGAACGGTCTGCTAATTCTATTGCTTTTGTGGCTGCTACTTCAACAAAACCCGTTCCTCGTCAACAACCACCTAATCATTCCTCGAAGTCATCAAGCTCATCCACCAAACCTCTAGCTGCTGCTAAACACAAAGCAAAAGCAATTGTCCCCACTCCACCTCCAAAGTATGACACCGAGTCAGATGGAGACAGTGATGATGAACAAACTTCAAGGGACAAGAAGATTGAAGAACTCATGTCTTTACTCACCACAACTTATAAGAAGATCTACAAACCTACCAACAACAACCTCAGATCATCATCCAATGCTAGATATAAGGAAGTTGATCATGCACCTAGGTATGATCGTGATGCTAGGTATGATAATCAGAGGATGCTGAATCAAGTTGGGGCTAGAGATACTGTAGGCACTCCGGTGGTGCAGAAGACTGGGATTCAATGCTTCAACTACAAGGGATTTGGGCACATGGCTAGGGAATGTAAGAAGCCAAAACGGGTTAAGGATTCGGGATATCACAAGGAAAAGATGTTGCTGTGCAAGAAAGAAGAAGCAGGAATTCCACTCACAGCAGATGAAGTTGACTGGCGTGATGACACTGATGATGAAGATGATGATCAAGAGTTAGAGGCACATTATGTGTACATGGCAAAGATTCAAGAAGTGATCCCAGAGACTGATGATACTTCTGGACCCATCTATGATTCTGAGCCACTTGAAAAGGTACCATCACATGATAACTATAATGTGTTTGCTAATGATCGACGACATCCTGAGCAACCCGAAAGAATCAATGACACATATGTAATGGACATGGAGGATAGCAATATCTCTACGGATTCACAGCATATGTGTAATGATGACGGAAAAGTTGTTCAGGATACTGACTCGGATGAGGACCGTGATTTGCTTGCGTCTATTATTGATTCTTTAAAACATGAAATTGAGGAAAACAAAGAGGCTAATAAACGTTTGAAGCAAGCAAACACATCCTTAGCCGAGGAGATAGACAGGCTTAAAGAGTGTGATTATGTAAAAGAAGCTGATCGATGGGTTGCAATAGCTAATGGTTTGGTATATGAACGTAAGGTGCTCAACGAACAATATTGTTCTGAAGTAGCACACGAAATTCATATGTCAAAACAGAAGATATCGGAACTTGAAGAACAACTGCTGCTACATAAACTCCAAATTACTGAATTAGAGTCGGTTAACAAGCTTTATAAAACTCGTGAAGAAAAGGATATTGAAAAAATTCTTGCTTTGGAAAAGAGAGTCGACACGTTAAACAACATTGTTTACAAAACGGGTCAGTCTATTCAAACTATGAATATGCTCAATAGAAATATGAAAACGAGTTTTGTCAAGCCTGAATATCTCAAGAAAGCTCAAAGTACCAAGCCTGCTCTTTATGATATCGGTTGTTATGTTGATAATCTTGCTCTTATGCTTTCCCCTGACTGCGACGAAATCATTCGTCAATAAGAGGAAAGTCGATCAAACTTAAGTGATTTAATAAACCTTTCTGATTCTGATAATTATATTAAGTTTGTTCCTCAAAAAGAACTTTCCAAAGAACAAAAGATGTACAATAGTGTTCCACCACCAAGTGATGATCCCCAAAAGAAAGTTTCTTTAAAAAGGAGTTTCAAAAAGCAATCAATTTTGTTAGAAAAACAAATTTCGGATGAAAAACGTAAATGGGATGAGAAAAGCAAAAGTGTTCAGCAATTTGAGTTTATAAAACAAGGGGTTTTAAATTTGTACAAAGGTGTCGTCGACTATGAAAAAGTTTCTAGGGATACCATTTGGAATATTAAACCTAACCCACAAGTAGAAGTCGTCATTCAACAATGCATTGTTCCAACCATTTATGATCTTTCAAAAAATGTGGAAATGTTTTATAATGCTCTCACTGAAGAAATTTTAACTGATTTAAGCTATGTCAAATCTCTTGAAGATGAAGTTGATTTTCTTCAAATTAAATTAAAGACACAAGAACACCAACTTTCTAACGAAATTGATCGACTTTCTAAGGAATACTTTTATGCTGACCATATGAATGCTATACTTGGTGTGTATACCGATCTTGATCAATATTGTCATGTAGCATGTCTAGTGTCAGAATTGGACGAGAAATATCGCAATCTTGAAGTAGAGCTTTCAAAACAAATTCAGTCATACAACAAACTTTCGAAAAGTTTTCTCAACTTGAGAAACACTCCATTTCTCTTGAACTTGCTTCACAAAAAGGTGAAAAATCTCATAATCATAAAAAGTGTCAAGAAATGTCAGCTTCTTCGTTTCGTCTACTAAATGAAAAAGATTTCGAAATAAATGATTTGAAAGCTCAACTAAAAGAAAGGGACATAGCCATAAGTGAGTTACAGAAACTCATTGAGAAAATGAAAGGAAAGTCTGTTTTGGGTAAACCATCCGCCGTTCGTCAACCAAATGTGGTTAAATGCCCTAAATCATCTATTTTGGGATAATCCCCACAGACTTTGCCTAAGATAGGAAATGATAAGAGTACCAATGTGATAGCACCTGGAATGTATAAGATGAACACTAAGCCCACTCAGACTGGAACATCGAGGTTACCTCAGAATATTAAGAAAACTAATCAACGTGTGTCTTCTTCTACAGGAGTAATCCCCACTACTAGCGTTAGCGGACCACAGCTTAAGAGCGATAGAATGCATGATAAGGTCATGCCTAACAATAGTCAAGGAAAGAAGTTGGAAGTAGAAGACCACCGTAGGAATTTTAAGTTTTCTAAGAATAAAACGTCTGTAACTACATGTAATGACAGTTTAAATGCTAAGACCTCGAATGTTGAATTTTTTTGTGTTGAATGTGGCAAATGTGTTCGTACTTTCAATCATGATGCTTGTGCTCTTAATTATAATGGCATGAATACTAGAACTAGGAAGCCTATTCGTATGCCCACTAGTACTAGTGAACCCACAAGAACTTTGAACCAATCCACTGAGCAACAACTTAAGAAACTAAGTGCGTCAGAATCCACTACTCTACGTAAACAAAGCAGGTTAAAGAAGCTTTATGACAACATGATTAGGAAATGTACACGGGGGTATTCAAGATTTACACCACCCGGATACAAATGCGTACCTAAGACAACCCCCATTCTAATTGGGTCTATGAATGTTAGCTTGCCTTTAGAATCTAGGTCCACTACTATTTTGGAACCCGTTTCTATCAAGGGCTCCCATTTGTCAAATGCTACATTGTTTTCTAATTCTTCTGCAGCTCATCGAAATCATCCTATTCATAATGGACTCCGGGTGCACAAAGCACATGACGGGCAATCTCAAGCTTCTCATTAACTTCATGGAGAAGTTTCTGGGTACGGTACGGTTTGGAAATGATCAATTTGCACTGATACTCGGATATGGAGACTTGGTTCAAGGGAATATCACTATAAAACGGGTTTATTACGTCGAGGGACTGAATCACAATTTATTCTTGGTTGGTCAATTTTGTGATGCGGATTTGGAAGTGGCTTTTCGGAAATCTACTTGCTATGTTAGAGACTACGATGGGAATGACCTTCTTACAGGTTCTCGTGGTTCTGATCTCTACACAGTAACTCTTCAAAACACATCTTCAACAAATCCAATTTGCTTAATGGCTAAAGCGTCATCATCTCAAGCATGGTTATGGCATCAACGATTGTCACATCTCAACTTTGACACCATCAACTTGCTTTCGAAGAATGATATTGTGACCGGTCTTCCTAAGTTGAAATTCGTCAAAGACCATCTTTGTTCTTCTTGTGAGTTGGGGAAAGCAAAACGGAATTCTTTCAAAACAAAGACTACCCCTAGCTCAAAAGGACGACTGGAACTTCTACACATGGATTTGTGTGGTCCCATGCGTGTAGAGAGTATTAACGGGAAAAAGTATATTCTAGTGATTGTTGATGATTACTCTAGATACACATGGACTTTCTTCTTAAGGTCCAAAGATGAAACACCAGAGGTTCTCAAAAACTTTCTCAAGATGATACAACGCAATCTTCAAGCTCAAGTCTTAACCGTAAGAACGAATAGGGGTACTAAATTTTTGAACAAGAACTTGCAATCTTACTTTCAAGAAGAAGGCATCGAACATCAAACGTCTATTGCTCGAACTCCTGAACAAAATGGCGTTGTCGAAAGACGGAACAGTACTTTGGTTGAGGCTGCTCGAACAATGCTTTCTGCTTCAAAATTACCGCTATTCTTCTGGGCTGAAGCAATTGCAACAGCCTGTTATACTCAGAATCGTTCTCTCGTCATCCCTAGACATGAAAAGACACCTTACCACATCATCAATGGCAGGAAACCTACTGTAAAATTCTTTCACGTATTTGGATCTTTATGCTACATCCTTAAAGACGGTGAGAATCTCGACAAGATGAAAGAAAAAGGTGATGCATGTATTTTTCTGGGGTATGCTACATTGTCGAAAGGATATCGGGTCTATAACAAGAGAACAAAGATCATTGTCGAAACAATTTATGTGAACTTTGACGAATTGCCACAAATGGTACTTGAACACAACAGCTTAAGTCACGCACCTCAATGTCCAGCAATGGCACCTACACACAACAGTGTACGTCCCGTGCAAGAATGTCAAGAAAATACTCCTACAGCAGACTCGACGGATACGACAAAAATGAATGAGTTGGTTGATTTATATGATCCAATGTTTGATTAATATTACTATGGAAACAATCAAGTTGTATCAAAGCCTTCCGCTGTCAATACTGCTGATGCACTCGCACAAAGTCAACAAGACACAACTGCATCTACTTCAGCAACCTTAGCTCAAGAGACAATTCCAGTTGATACTCAACAAAATCAAGAAACTGTCATACAACCAACATCACCAACCGTCAATGATGAAGGAGGAAACAACAATCAAGAAGTCGATGCACAACCTGACGATGAAGAATTTATCAATCCAATCGGTACACCGGTACACGAAGTCGGAGAGTCTTCTACTCAACATGTTGATCCGTCCAACATGCATACATTCTACCAACCATATCCATCCACTCACCATTGGACACGTGATCATCCATTGGAGCAAGTCATTGGAAATCCTTCACAACCGGTTCGAACACGCAGACAACTCGAAACCGATGGCGATGTGTGTATGTATGCACTCATCGTGAGTTTAAATGTACCTACAAACATCAAACAAGCCATGACTGATCATGCGTGGATTGAATCAATGCAAGACGAAATTCATCAGTTTGAACGCCTAAATGTTTGGGAACTTGTTGACCGACCCTATGGAATGTCAATTTTAGATTTCAAATGGATCTGGAAAAACAAACAAGATGAAGACCAAACCATCATCAAAAACAAATCTCGTCTTGTGGTTAAGGGATACCATCAACAAGAAGGCATAGACTACGATGAATCATTCGCTCTAGTCGCTCGTTTGGAAGCAGTCAGGATATTCCTTGCTTATGCTGCACATAAGGGCTTCACGGTTTTTCAGATGGACGTTAAAACTACTTTTCTCAATGGTCATTTGAAGGAAGAAGTGTATGTGAATCAGCCGGAAGGATTCATCGATCCTCATCATCCTGACAAAGTCTATCGTCTCAAGAAGGCTGTATATGGACTTAAACAAGCTCCAAGGGCATGGTACGAAGAACTTTCAAACTTCTTGGTGTCCAAAGGATTCTCCAAAGGTTCTATTGATCCTACTCTATTTACTAATAAATATGGGGATGACATAATGCTGGTGCAAGTTTATGTTGATGACATTATTTTTGGATCTACGAACCCAAAACTTTCATAACATTTTGAAAAATTAATGCACAGCAGATTTGAAATGTCAATGATGGGGGAGCTAAAATTCTTTTTAGGCCTCCAGATTCATCAATCCCCACGTGGTATCTTTATTAACCAAGCTAAGTATGCTCAAGAGATACTTAAAAAGCATGGTATGACCTCATGTGCTCGCGTTGGTACACCATTGTCGACCACATCCCTAGACGCTGACTTGTACTCATATCCCGTAGATCAAACGCGATATCGTAGTATGATCGGGTCACTTATGTACCTTACAGCCAGCAGGCCTGATATTCATCATGCCACATGCTATTGTGCACGATATCAAGCCAGACCTACTCAAAAGCACCTCAAAGAGGTTAAACGGATCTTTCGGTACCTTAAGAATACCATTCACATGGGACTATGGTATCCGAGGGAAACCGCTTTTCATCTAACGGTTTTTTCAGATTCTGATCACGCATGTTGTCTTGATAGTCGTAAAAGCACTTCTGGTAGCATACAATTTCTAGGTGAAGACAAGCTTGTCAGCTGGTCGTCAAAGAAGCAGGATTGCACTTCGCTCTCATCAGCTGAAGCAGAATATGTGGCTCTATCCGCGTGTTGTGCTCAAGTCCTCTGGATGAGAACTCAACTCACGGATTATGGCTTCTACTTTGATAAAATACCTATGTATTGTGACTCAAAGTCGGCCATCTCTATATCTTGCAATCCGGTTCAGCACTCCCGCACCAAGCACATCGATGTCAGATATCACTTCATCAAGGAACAAGTGGAACGCGGCATCGTGGAATTATACTTTGTCAGAACTGAGTACCAGCTGGCAGACTTGTTTACAAAAGCTCTATCGAAAGATAGGTTTGCGTATCTCGTTGGCCATCTTGGTATGAAATATATGACTCCAGAAGACTTGGAGGTTTTGGCAAATGAAGTTGCTTGATATTCTCTCACAATGACTTCTAAGCACATCACAGCTTAGGACTCGGACCTCAACTAAGGAAAGTTTATCTCGGACGATAACTTATCCTTCTCAACGAGAAATTCATATTTCTCGGTCATGAGCTTCTCATAAAAACATTCAAAGTTTTTAAGTTCATGAAAAACGATTTCTAAGTAAATGTCATCTTAGAACTCGAACTTCAACTTAAGGAAAGTTTATCACGGATGATAACTTATCCTTCACAACGGGAAATTTATTTTTCTCTGTCATGAGCTAGTCACAAAACAATCAAAGTTTTGAGCTCATGAAAAACGGACCCGAAAGGGAATTGTACGTTTCAGTGCGCTTTCCCTAAGCAATAGAAGAGAAGTCTTCTATCCTGATTATTTTAAAACCGTTGAACACAATTTTTCAAGAATTTCTCAAAAGGTTTTTCTAAATCTTTCAAAATTGTGTGTTCAACACTCCCTTCCTCATAAGTGGTTTTTATATCTCAAAATTGTCATATGTTATTTTGATCAATTTTTGAGGGGGAGCGTTTTAATATCAAGCCTTTTAATGTTGTTGGGTACATCTCTAAAATTGTCATATTTTATGTATCCAACACAATCCGAAAATGATATGAAATTGTCAAATGTAATATATTATATCAGAAAAGGCATCTCAACTCCGTACCTCAACATATTTTGTGGTGTCATTTTTCTAAAATTTTGTCAAATTTTGTCTCAAGACACACATATATTGTTGAGGGGAGCGATCCGACTGAAAATGTTCCATGATTCATGCGTGCACACATGTTTCTCTCCCGTCGATTTTTCGGAAAATGTCATATTTTAATCAATTGGTATCTCTAATATTATATTTTTATATTAGAGATAGGGGGAGAAAATGTGATTAAAATGTAATATATCGCAACATGTGATCTTAAAGACTCAAGTGCAACTCTTTCCTTCACATGCCAAACTATTTCGTATATCGATGCATGTGTGTAGGGGGAGCTTTTTGGAAATGTAAAACTTTCAAGTGTTAAAAGTTTTGATTTTTATCAAGCACTTTGAATGGTTTTCAATGGTTTTATGGTTACGATCTTTACCCAAAACAACCTACTATCCACGACGGAACGATGGAGTCAAAAGGTGGTTTAGGATAGGAAACTAAGTCCTATGATCCAACCAGAACCGGAGGGATCTACCCAAGGACATTCCATAGCTAGAAATAGTTGTCCTTAGGAAAGATGAAGTTGATTGAAGTTGAATGCGGACCAATTACTTAAGTTAGCACTAGAACAATCACAAAAAGGTGCTAATGATGACGTATTGGTAAGCATTGAAGGAGTTGAATATTCTATGCAACTTAGGCAGAAACCGGGTCAATACATCTATTGAAGACAAGTCATCATGGACCCAGTGATGCAATGCACAACCCTTCCCAGCCATTCGAGTTTCTCTCAAAAGAAACTTGTCTGATTGTCACGGAGATCAACACGTATCTATTGACTTTCTCACTCCGAGTTAGTTAATATTGAAAAGGTGGCAGTCTGCTCCAGCCTCCGATTACCAAAATGCACTTATTGAGTCTAGAGCCAAAAGAGATCAATTTATCATCTCATTAGTACACAATCGAGTCCTACGCATTATCCTTGTGATATTGCCAGAACATCTGAGTAATACGATTCACAATGAAGATGGAAATCCTGCTTGAGCCAGCATCAAACAAGCTCATGGTAGGTAACTTGTGCGATTCTACACGAATCAAACTTGTGATAACTGGAAAGCAACTAAGTTTGGATTCTTAATTGATTCAAACT
The DNA here is from genome assembly GCA_025667525.1 of Glebionis coronaria. Taxonomy (NCBI): domain Eukaryota; kingdom Viridiplantae; phylum Streptophyta; class Magnoliopsida; order Asterales; family Asteraceae; genus Glebionis; species Glebionis coronaria. The sequence continues at coordinate 187,089,181 of CM046880.1, read as the reverse complement.
TGATTCCAGGTTTCTTCGCAAAATCCGTGTGATCTTGCCAGAACATTCAGAGTGACACTATTTAGTGTTCACAGTGACGAATGGAAATCCTTCTAGTGTCAACATCAAACAGCACTGAGGTAGGTAACTCGCAAGATTCTCTATGAATCAAGCTTGTGACAAACTAGAAAGCAACAATGGTGCGATTCTTTTAGAATCAAACTTGTTCCAGGAAATCTGAATTGACGACTCTAATCAGACGGATAATTTATCCTTATGATTTACTCTTTACGTTCACAGTCTGCTTTGAGACGGTCGAGTAAAGAGAACTGGCTGCTACCGCCGGGAAACCTTATCAAGCAGGTTCTTAATCGAATCTACCTGATCACAGGTACGGTATTTAATACCGTTTAACGGTCTTCACCGACCGGAGGTAAAACGCTACCGAGTTAGGATGAAATGTTCAAAGCCATTTGATCCGTGTCTATATATGTTGTTGCAGATCAAGAAGGTGGCGTAGCTGTGATACCGATGTCGATTCAGAAGTCACAAGAGCACAAGATGGCGATAATAAAGATACCTAAGAATGTAAGAATGTAACAGGTCATCTTAGTCACAAGGAGCATAGATGAAGATCTCAAGTACTCAAAGTCAAATGACAAAGGCTCAAGATAAAGATCACGAAAGCATGAAGGAACAAAGCTGTTACAAACAAGATCAAGACCAAGATACAAGACCAAAGCAGGAAGATCTCCTCTACAAGAATGTATTCACTCAATCATCTTATGCTTTTTAAGCTTTTTAAGATGACTGATACATTGGGAGAGATTGTTAGCCCTATATTTTATATAGTCGAACAAGAATGTAATAGGTCATCTTAGTCTTTAAAAGGTCTTGTATTGTAATAGGTTAGTCGGGAAAACCGGGCTTGGACTTTAAGCTAATATTGTATAAGTTAGGGGCGTAAGCCCAAAACAAAGCCAAGCCCGGCCCATGTCTCTTAAACCCAGGGCCCAAAAGCCAAGGGTATATATACCCTCTTCCATGTGTGGAAGAGGGTGTTGGTTCATTTCATAAAACACCTAGTTTTAGTGTAAACCTTCCACTTCTCTCTCTACTTTCTCTTTCTACTTTTCTACTATTTCTCTCTCTAAATCTTGTGTTATGGATTGAATGGGAATAACATAAAAGGAAACATGATAAAAGATACAAGGAAATAAATCATACAAAGATGTATGAAAAGCAACCAATGCCTAAATGAAACAAGCCAAAATAAAACCATAAATCTAATCCTAGTTAAACTACAACTTTAAGATTTGCTTGAACTAGATATCTTGAAGATAAGCAATGAATGCTTACATAAAAGACAAGGTAGTGGCGGAAGGAGGTGTAGTGGCTTGGTAAAGATCTCATAGTCATAGTGAAGAGGAGGTTTGACTAAGAGACTCTTGATGTAATTCAACTCTTCATAGATATGATCCATAACAAGATCTGGATATTGAAAACAATGACAATATGTTCCATGATGCATGACATTATCATGTGAAGGAGGAAGAACACTAAAGGCTATTGGTGGAAGATAAGAAGTTCCACAATCAACATTCTTAGAAGAAGACGAGATGTGATTTTGAGTGTTCTTGGGTGAATTGGGATTGAAAGCAGTTGGAGAAAATGGAGGAGAATCAAAGCTTTCATTTGGGGAATAAGACATTTTTATTTGAGGAAGGATGAAAAATGCTTAAGGTTAAATAGAGAAAGCCCAAGATATTTTAGGGGTGGTCAAAGGGTTGAAACAAAGATTCCAGAAAGTGTTGGAGCAAAATTGGAGTATCAGGAATACCTGAAAAAGAAGTTACTGGGCGCGGTTCTTTAGCTCCACAAGCGGTTCCTTATCACTAGGGAACCGTGGTTTCAATATAGAACCGCCCACAGTGGGTTAAATTTGGTGATGAGGGAGGAATTTCCAATTCAGCAAATCCTAATTTTCTAGTCTAACTAATCATGGGGATATGCTTAGAAGTAAAGATACACAAAGAAAACACACAAGAACTCACCAAACAAGATTTTGACCAAAATACATTGATTTTAAAGAAAATTGATGTAGAGGTGTGTAGAACTAGACATAAAGTCATGACACAATGATCCTCCATAGTTCTCTTTTGTTCTTGCTATATTTCAGAGATCCATACATATGAATTATGTAAGCTCATTATGAATAGCGAGAAGCTATAAAAAACGTTTTTAGATTGAATTAACAATGCAAAAACATTTCTCGACCATTTTCGAATGAAATTAGAGAATTTTGAAAAAGAGAAGAAAATATTTTCAAAAAGAGTTTGCGATACCCAAAAGCCAAAAGAAAGAAAAGACTCAAAAGAGAAAAAGCCTCGATTAATTAAAATGCATAAGTAAGGAATATGTTCCATTAAACCTAGACCTAGACGCAAGTAATTAAAAGGTTCCCTCTTAAGTGGATTAGTGAAGATGTCAGCTATGTTTTCTACCGAGGGTACCTTCTCAATTGAAATGTTCCCCTTTTGAACATTATCCCTAAGAAAATCGTGGCGAATCTCTATGTGCTTAGTTCGCGAATGTTGCACGGGATTCTTGCTAAGGTCTATTTCACCCTTTTTGTCGCACATGATGGGAACATCATCAAGAGAAATACCATAATCGGCAAGCGCCTGCTTCATCCATAGAGCTTGTTGACAAGCTTTACCAGCACTCACATACTCGGCTTCCGTGGTAGATATAGCAAGAGCTGTTTGTTTCTTGGAGAACCAAGAACATAAACAATAACCCATGAAGGTACAAAATCCACTAGTGATTTTCCGGTCCACATAGTCTCCCGCATGATCTGAGTCCGCGTAGACAATGGTTTCTATGCTGGTCCCTTTAGGAAAACATAATCTTAAATGTATAGTGCCCTTAATGTATCAGAAGATACGTTTAACCGCTTTAAGGTGAGAGGTTTGGGAGCCTCTTGAAACCTAGCACAAAGGCAAACACTAAACATGATATCCGGTCGACACGCTGTTAGGAATAACAAACTACCAATCATACCTCTATATTTGGTGTTGTCTACCGACTCACAATCATCATCTACGGTGAGTTTAGTATCTGAGGCAATAGGGGTCTTCATTGGTCTAGAATCTTCTACTCCAAATTTCTTTAGCATTTCTTTAACATACTTGGATTGATTAAAGAAAATACCGTCGTCCATTTGTTTAATTTGGAGTCCTAAAAAGAAGTTAAGTTCTCCCATCATACTCATTTCAAACTCGTCATGCATGATTTTGGCAAAGTCATCACACAATGATTGACAAGTTGAACCAAATATAATGTCATCAACATATATTTATACAAATGAGGTGAGAACCTTTCTTCTTTGTAAAGAGTGTATTGTCTACCATCCCCATGGTATACTCATGTTTTACAAGAAACGCTTTAAGTCTATCATACCAAGCTTTGGGTGTTTGTTTGAGACCATAAAGTTCTTTCTTAAGCTTGTAAACATGATCCGGTTTCTCAAAATCAATGAAGTCAAGAGGTTGAGCCACATATACCTCCTCATTGATCAAATCGTTAAGAAATGCACTCTTTACATCCATTTGTTGAAGCTTAAAGTCTATGGCACAAGCGTAAGCTAAAAGGATTCTAATGGATTCTAATCTTGCTACGGGTGCGTATGTCTCGTCCTAATCAATACCTTCTTGTTGTTATATCCTTGAGCTACAAGTCTAGCCTTGTGACGAGACACAACACCATTCTCGTCTAACTTATTCCTATATACCCATTTGGTTCCTATGATGGTCGAACTTCTAGGTGGAAGAACAAGTTACCAGACGACATTAGCAATGAATTGATTCAATTCTTCTTGCATGGCGATGAACCAACTCTCATCCATCAAAGCTTCTTTAACATTCTTTGGTTCAATCAAGGAGACGAAACAAAAGAAGTTACTTTGATTTTGGACTTGAGATCTTAGGGTCCTTTGATTTAATTCGCGTATGACGTTATCGAGAGCATGATCCTTTGACTCCTTAATGTTTACTCCCTTTACAACACTAAGGTCTTAAACTCCTATGTTTCTAACATCTTTGGCATTAACTATGTCTATTTCATCCAAGTCATCATCTACCAAAGGTGGTGTCTTAGATGAAGGAGGGGTTTCATCAAATGTCACGTTAAGTGATTCGTCAATTACACCCGAGGTTCTATTGAGGACTATGTAGGCTTTGCTAGTTCGAGAATAACCTAAAAAGATACATTCGTAAGACTTTGGGTCAAACATAGTAAGGTAATCATTGGTGTTAAGAATGAAGCACTTGCTTCTAATCACCCTAAAGTATTCCAATGATGGCTTCTTACCATTAAGAATCTCATAGGGGGTCATTCCTAGAAAAGGTCGAATAAGAATTCGGTTGAGAATGTAGGTCGATGTGTCCACGGGATTGCACCAAAAATTTTGAGGCAAAGATTGCTCATTTAACATCGTCTTACTCATCTCTTGGATGGTCCTATTCTTCCTTTAAACTACCCCGTTTGATTGTGGAGTGCAAGGAGCCGAGAAGTTATGGGAAATACCATGAGCTTCACAAAAGGCACCGAATTGCGCTTCATTATCAAATTCCCTACCACGATCTGTCCTAATAGAGACAATTGAACATCCTAGTTGATTTTGAATTCTTTGACTAAAGGTTTCGAAGTGATCGAAAACTTCATTCTTAGACGCGAAAAATCTAGTCCAAGTGAATCTAGAGTAGTCGTCAAATATAACTAGGGTATAAAGGTTACCTCCATAACTCCGTATGGTGGAAGGTCCAAAGAGATCCATATGTAGGAGCTCTAAGCACCGAGAGGTCGAAACCAAATTCTTGGCTTTGTGACTTAAGTGAACTTGCTTCCCAATTTTGCAAGAATCACAAAAATGACTAACAAACTTCATCTTAGAGAGATGTCTTACCAACTCCTTAGATACTAAAGATTGAATAACCGCATATTAGCGTGACCTAATCTCCTATGCCAAAGAGTAGAATTATCATCTAAAGTCGCTAGACATAAGTTGTCCTTTGACATCCTATTGACCTTCATGACATAAAGCCCATGCTTTCTAACACCTTTTCTAATGACTTTTCCATCTTTTAGGATTTCACTATCATATTCTGAAAAAGATGACCTTACACTTATTGTCACAAATTTGACCTATACTTAGAAGGTTAAAACCTAAGTCATCTACGTGCTCTATGTTCTCAATAGTCATAGAGTCAAAAGAGACCGTACCTTTGCCAATGATATTACCTCATCGATTACTTGTGAATGTAACGTTACCTCCATCATATGCTTTGTAGTGCGAGAATAAACTTCTATTACCCGTAATGTGTTTAGAACAACCACTATCCTTAATCCACTCGTCGGGCTCTAAATCGATTCCCAAGCATATCTAGGTAACAACACACAAGATCCAACATTTGGTCCCCAATATCTCATGCGTCCAAAGTTGTTAGTTCCAAACATCCCTTGCATTTAGTTGGGATGCATGAATGAAGGAGACATTCCCCATGGGGAAAAGTATTGTTGTTGAAAATTATTCCAATTCATATGGCCATTTTGTTGTCCATAGTTTCTCGTAGGTGTCTTTGATCTTGATCTAGAATTATTGTTATTTCTCCTAGGTGTTGGAGTTTTACTTCTAGGTCGTGATTTAGCTTGATCCTCTCTTTTTGTCGTAGGTGTTCTACTTCTAGGTTTAGATTCATTTCGTACTCTTGAAGGAGTAGATGTTTGTCTAGATAAGTTTCTAGTTCCCGTTAGAGGTTTACTCAAGGGCTTGTAGAATTTATCTAGAGTAGGCTTTTCAATTATAGGTACTTTGACCTTGTTAATAAGAATATGTTTTGGTCCTTCACACGCGGTTCCATAGCAATAAGGAATCGCCCCATATGCTGGAGAACCGCGTAAAGGGGTGCATTTTTCTGAAAACGTAACTTGTTTTGGTTCACTAGTTTATGCTTCATTAGTGTTATATCCTAGCCCAAGTATTTCCTTAGAATGAATTTGTTTGTTTAACATATCATCAAGAGCATTAGTACCTCTCATGAACTTTTCAAGTCTAATGGAGGTGCTCTTGAGATTTTCATTTTCTTGTCTAAGGTTTTCACATTTTAAGCATCCTAGATCTACTTATTTGTTTTTCTCAAGCTTATCTAATTTCTCTTTTAGCTCACTAATCCCATTCTCAAGCTTAGTTCTAGTTGATTTTAGCACTTTGTTCTTTTCAATGAATTTAAGACTAAGCTTATGCAAGTTATTGTATTGGCCTTCTAATTCACTATCATCTTGAGAAGAACTATTATTTCTATAATAATCGGTTTCGGAATGTACCTCTTTAGAAGTGTGAGCCATGAGACATTTCTCATCTTTGGGGTTGTCATCAACATCTTCAACGCTATCGCTCCATGAACCTCCAACAAATGCCGTGTGGTTCTTGTCGCGTGAAGGCTTAGGAAAATCACCGATGAAATAATTTGGATCACCACATCTAAAGCATTTCCTATCACCTTTTTCATCTTTTGCAAATCGGTTTTTGGAGAAGGGTTTCTTGTCGTTGTTTGGTTGCCTCACGTATTGACCTCGTCTTTTAAAGAACTTCTTAAAGTCTCTAACCGCCATGGCATATTCCTCATCATCACTATCCGAGGAGCTTTCATGGTCACTTTGCACCTTCTTGGCCTTGAGTACAATAGACTTTCTTTCACTCTTAGTTTACACCATTTCCGAGTCCTTCAAAATTATCATCTCGTGAACCTTCAAGTTACCAATGAGTTAATTGAGTGATAATTTGGCGAGATCCTTTGATTCTTCAATCGTCGTGACTTTAGCTCTCCCCTTTAGATGCAACGCCCTAAGAAACTTCCTAACATTGTTTTTGCTAGAAAAACCTTCATCAAGTGCTTTTAGACTAGTAATAATAGTGTTAAATCTAGCAAATGCACTATCAATAATTTCATCTTCTAAGATGACAAATTGTTCATATTGTTGAACAAGAAGATCGATTTTACTTTCTTTGACTTGGATATTACCTTGGTGGGTTACTAAAAGAGTGTTCCAAATATCTTTAGCGGTTTCACACATAAAAATCCTTTTTTACTCTTTCTTTGGTAAAGCATTATAAATCACCATTTTAGCCTCATTATTTTTAGCAATCTTTCCTTTTAGTATCATCATTAGCTTTGTCAAAAGTGCCTATCTGTTTGCTTTTAGAAACTTCATTCTATTGATAAGGCAAAAAGTCACCATTGGTAATAACATGCCAAAAATCTAAATATTTTGATTTCACGTAAGTCTCAAATCTATTTTTCCAATAAATAAAACTATCAGTTTCAAAAAGAGGTGGTCTTTGCATGGATTGCCCTTCTAGATACTTGTTGGAATCCATTGATCGATTCAAGTTTTAAAATATAATATATTTTAAAAAGGCTTGAGCAACCACGCTCTGATACCAATTGTAAAAACTAGAAAGGGGGGGGGGGTTGAATAGTTTCTTAAATTTACTTGTTAAAGATAGGTTTTTAAAAATCTGTTTCATGAACTTAGACTTAAGTAATTATGTGAAACCTTCTTATACACAATATGAACAAGGTATAGTGCAACTAAACTAATAATCACAAGTTTAAAGAATAATGAATGTAAAGAGATAAGGGAAGGAAAGATCAAACCAAACACCAAGGATTTATAGTGGTTCAGAAACAAAGCTCACTCCCGTTCCTACTCCACTCCTCGAGTACTCCTTACTCGAGAGTTCACTAATCAACAAGCTCCTTAAGGTGGAGAAACCGTACAAAACGTCGCTTAACCAATTTCCGACTCTAAGCTAAAAGTAGAGCCCTAATCTTAGCTAGGACCAATCTACACCAATATACTTTAAGGATCAAGTATTAACCTTAATACATACACAACTTCCAAATAGATACAAATACTTGGAACTTCACAACAATGACACAACAATGAATAAATAAGTTTGGATCTTCAATGGATCTTTGAGGTAGACACAACACTTCAAGGATGATAGTGTTCTTCTCTTTGCACTATGAGGGGAAAAGATGAGAGGATAAAGATTCACTTCTAAACAAGTAGTAATCAAACAAATGATCAAGGATTTAAGTGACTTAAGAAGTATGAAAAAATCTGGAAATGTATGTGCAAAAGAGGTGAATTGAAAGTCTGAGAATGGTCCACTATTTATAAGAGAAACACCCAACGGCTATATCTGCCCGCGATTCCTTATTGGAGCCCGCGGTTCCTTATCAATAAGGAACCGCTATAGGTGCTAAGGAACCGCCTGCATAGACTCCGCTCCCTTTTATCTTTTAGTGGATTGGTTCGAATCTGGGGATTAAAATATTCTAAAAGTATATTCCAAACCAAGATAGAATCTGCCATTTTCAAATTTCAAATTTTCAAATAATTAATTTAATAAAACATTTTCTTAAAAATAAAGTTTAATAAAAAAACTTGTCACACTTAATAAAAAGTGAGTTTTAAGAAAAGATTAAATCCTTGATCACTTAATTTGGATGAGTACTTGTTTGTTCATACCTTAAGTGATAATGGTTGAAATGAAGAATACTTGAACTCAAGAATTCGTTTTTCGTTGTTTTCATAAATGCTTGTTTTTATATATTGTCGTAATCAAAACAAAGCGAGACCGAAAAATGCAAGTAACGTTTTTAGGCATCATTCCATTAACAGAAGTTAATGTGCCTTGCAAATTTGTTGAGTTCCATTTAGTTTTCTTTGTTTTAGTGTTATTGATTTAAAATTTCTACCAACCTTGTTAGATTTCTTCAAAATTATTCTTGGTTCAAGGTAACTTGGCCAAAAATATTGTTTTTAGTCACGAATTATAGGGGCTTGTGTATGCTTATTTGGTTGACACCCAAATAAACATCACAAGGTTGTATAAGTTGTATAGTTTGGTTATCATAAAAAGGTTGTTTTCAAGTAAGTTTCCTTTGAAGAAGCGTTGGGCTTATTACTGATCATAGCATTCTGACTTTAACAAGTCAAACTGTAGTGAGGTGGTAAGCTGAATGTGACTCTCAAACGTGAGCTCATTGGACCCTCTTGTTAGTTTGGTTCCAAATTAGTTTTCAAAACCTTTTCTCAAAAGTAAACAAGAAATTTATCTGTTGAAATCTTTCTGTTGGTGTTTTATTGTTACAAAAGCTAATAGCTTCTTGATTGACAACCAAGACAGCTATTCAGCTTAGGTAGCAAGGAGTATTGTCTTTTGTGTTTGTGTTTCTTAGCAGATATATAGAAGACATAGGGGGTTTTGTCTGTTGTAGTCTACTCTTAATTACCTCTTTCAAACAACAACATTAATCACCTTAGCATGAACTAAAAAACCTGCAAATATGGAGATGGCTTATCAGCGGTAGTAGGGTCCGGATGTGGGTCCCACAAGGTATACCCTTGAGGCTTGAACCCTCCTATTTGCAAAACTTTAAGCTTATGTGATATTTGGTGATTTTTAGTTAATGTTTGTTTGTGTTATTATTTTGTGTTTCATTTGTTGCATTTAGATTGGATATGCATGCTTTTGTGTTTTTAACTTATTTGGTGATGAATTGTGAGCATAAGCTTTTATAATCTTAGTTCTAGGTCTTTAAAGGGTGCTTGTTTCTGGTTTATTCTTGCTGGTAGTGATACTTAGTGGGTGTAATGCATATCTATATACATTTAGTTAGGATATATTAGTTGAGTTTAAGCTTAAGTTTTGTTAGTGTAGAGTTAAAATAGATTTTTGCATGTTTTTGGTAAAAACTGTCACTATTGAAGCATTCATACAGTAGGTGATTTAGGGGCATATTTTGTGTTTCTTTGTCTTAGATCTTGAGCCCCAGCTAGGGATTAGGTTGTATGCCATTAGGTTAGGTTTACTTGCCTTTTTATTGAAGTCAAAATAGCAATAACCCACTGTTTTGTCTAAAATTGAAAACAACCATTTCCTTTCTGTTAGAAGACATATCAGCTAGGGTTTTAGAGTCTAAATCTTTGTTTCTTGGTTTGAAATTAGATCTATAGTTGGACTTAGGGTAGATTTAAGTGCAAACTAGTTGGTCTAGGGGTTTGGGAGGCATCTGGTGGTTTGTTAGTGCCATACGAGTCCACTGCTAGCTCATCGAACAACCAACAGCTTAACTCTTTTGTCCACATAACCTCACCAGTAGGTTTATAAGCCTTAATATTGTGTTTGGAGCTTAGAATTTTGTATATTTATAGTTTAGGTTAGTGTTAAGATGTACATTTGCTGGTGAATAGGTTTTTAGAGGCTTTTGGGTGGTCTAAATCCACGTTGAACCTCACTGAATAGGCCAACGGACCCCCAAACTACGTTTTCTGTTATAATAGCTACAACTTGGTGATTCGTGCTTGGGTTTATGTTGCATTGCTGTTTGTGTGTCGTGTTTGACTCTTTGCAACCAAAAGGTTGTGAGGGTGTCGTTTGTGCCCAGCAACATCAACTCACCCTTATCCGGGCTCCCAAAATCTCCATAACTGCATAAAGTAATATTAACAAGTAAAAAGTACAAGAAGTTGAGGGTTTGTGAGTTATTGAGCACAAATTTGTTCTTAAAACGTGGTAATTTGGACTTGCTCTTGTGTTATTGAAGTGTAAAGTTACTATAGAACGAGTAAAAACAAAAAAACAAAAAAAACAAAAAAAAAAAAAAATGCAAAAAACCGACCTAGCCTGGACTCGAACCCTCGACCCCTGGCTTGGGGACTAGAGGGCTTACCGGTGACCTAGGTGGTTTTCTTTGTCATCCCTTCCCAACATCAATTACTTAAGGGGTGATCAGTTTTAGCTTATAAATTAGATTCGAATATTAATAAGCTGATTCCATCTTATTGGTTTGTTTTTTTTTAACTTTTTCATTTTTCTTATACCTAATTTTTAGGCTAGTATTTTTAGGAACCAAAATCTGATTTTTTACTTTATTCATTAATTTATTATTATTATTTTCATTTTTAATTTTAGAAATTAATTTAAAAATAGTTAAAAGTGTTTTTATTTTTTGAAAAATAATTTTTAGACATTAATTAATATAATCTAGGTTGACATTTGATAAAAATTTTATTTTGACTTTTTATTGATTTTATTTATTTTTAGGGTTTTTATTAAACTTTAAAAATTAATATAAATTAATTAAATAAGTTTTGCAAATTTTATTTTTCATTTTTGTTTTAATTACATTTTTCTTAACTTAGATTTGAAATTTGGTTATTTTTAGTGTACTTTCGATTTTCGTCAAATTTTACGATTTCGCGTTTTAACCGTTGTAGTGTAACTTTTAGCGTAATTCGTCTTTAATTTCAAATATTTCTTAAACAAAAATGATCACTAATCCAGATATTGTTTTATACATATTGGCACATAATACATACACCTCCTTCGAGAACAAACTCGCATTCGTGTTTTCCTAAACGTGAACGTTTAATACTTGTCGTTTATATTCCTTTTTCCTAAAAGGGGAGGTGTTTAGTGCCTTATATATATATCTTGTTTGTGTGAGTAGTGCTTTTTTTATTTTTATTTTTGGAAAGCGTAAATATCGTACATACTCTTTTTTATTTTTTACAATATTGTAGAATATCCAACTAAATCGTGTTAAATTGTTACTCAATTAACACACAACAATCTTTTTCATTTTATCATTTTAGTTTTATATTTTTGTGAATACTATATAATATTACGTAGAACAATTAATAAACAATATTATCCAAATACGCGAGAAATCGCACCTCAATAATTGAGCGTTCCGGTCACTATTGTTGTATCGAATTCAAACAAAAAAAATCAAAGGCAAAATAGATAAATACTCTTAAGAAATTTAATCTCGACTGGTACAAACTATAAGGTGGGTATAAGACGGTTGTATTTCATGACCTAAGGAGAAAATGCTCTTAAGTGCTTCCCGCCGCCTCGTTTTTCCCGCTCGCTTGTACGTATCTATTTAGTGACGATTGATTAAGGGTTTTCCACTGAAGTATTATATATCTATTTTTGTAAGTTTACATTATTGAACCTCGAAACGTTTTGGCGTTCCGCCAATGTTTCAAAGTCGACGAGAGTTTTTACTTTACATAATTACCTTCATTCTTCTTGGATTCATTAATCGAAACCTTTGATTAGTGGATAACTTTTGTAGATTAATTTCTATGTAATACACCAATAAAAATAAAAAAACCAAAAAAAAACCAAAAAAATTTGAAAAAACAAAAAACCCCAAAAAGAATCTTCTTTGCTACCCCCATTCTACGTTTAGTGAATGCGCACTCGATCGAAGGATTATTCTAGTTCTAGCGACGTTTCCAATAGACGCAATCAAAATTGAAGGAATGACGACGAAGACGAAATTTAGAAACGGACGTTCCTAATATCGTTGTCAAAACTAACGACGAGATGGCCGATAATCGTACGATGATGGAATTGATCCAAGCACCCACCGAGGGTTATGGAGACGCGATCGTAATTCCCGCAATCGATGCGGAGAATTTTGAAATCAAGAGCGGAATGATGACATTGATTCAAGTGATAAAGTTTTTAGGTCGTGAGGCGGATAATCCTCACGATCATGTTCGGAATTTTAGTCGACTTTTAGCTACGAGCAAGTATAAAAACGTTGACACCGATGTCATCAAGCTTATACTTTTTCCATACACGCTCAAAAGCTCCGTCAAGGTTTGGTACGAGAAAGAACCACCTAACTCCATAGCTACGTGGGACGATCTTGTTGATGCAAAAGTTGGTTGATCCTTGTTAGACCCGAATTAGGCTTAATTCGGGTTGGCTGGGTACCAGTTCCTGCACCAAGTGAATCTTCTGGTTGGGATCCTGCACACTAAACAACACGCGTTAGGCTTACCGTGGGAAGGTTTCCCACGATTAGACTCCGGCGTGAGAGTAAGTAATCGATTTAGAGTTATATGTGAGTTTAGAGAGAATTGTGATACCTTTGTGGAACCCTTGGGGGTTCCTTTTATAGGCAGTGAAACCCTAGTGGGCTTTCACTGATCCTTCGGCCCCAAGGAAAAGATAAACACCAGAATTAGAATGATTGTAATCTTCTAATTCTGGTAGTGAATATCCTCTCTTATTGGGGTAAAGATATCCCTAGACAGGATATTATTCTGTCTAACCCTATGTCGGCCGTATCGGCCGTACCGGGCCGTGGGCCGCACACGTGTGCGCGGTTACTGTTCACTCAGGCCCATAAACCTGACTGACATTATCCCACCCATACGTAATGGGCCGGATACGGGTAGTACCCTTGGGCCGGGTTAATGACCCGGCTGGGGACTATACGTCATCATGTCCCCCCAGTCTAGTTGTTACAACCGTAGGTGGAACCTCTAGACTACAAAGATGCTCCCGGACGTACCAAAGAATTCATAACAAAGGACAATGATGCTCGATACATAGTAGCCGAGACAAATTAAATATATCATTAAATGCCAAGTCTTACGTTAAAGCCGCATAACCCGACATGAACAACTGTTCATCTGACTTGTTTGACTGACAAAAGTGCAGACAATCAGAACATTGAGCAGTGCAAACGTGTGGGTCAGATATGACCCGTAGGTCCCATCTGACGTTTCATTTGCCAGTTGCCCCCTAGCCACACGATTAAAAATAGTGGCCAACACGTGTCACTCATCCAACAGACTGTGACCCTCAAGGTAACCCTATAAATAAGCCACCCCTACGGCTGTGTGAAACACACAGTTCACAACCTCCATTTCTGCCATTAAAGCTTTCCTTTTATCTTGAACCAAGCGCGCACGGATCCCTTCACACGCAGGTTAGAATACCACGTCCTTACACTCTTTTTTAGTAATGGCCAATAGAAACAGCCCTTCCATCGGATCCGTGCTAAATGTCATGTCCCAAGACCAGCTAAACCATTTTTGTACAAATTACTTCATCCCTTCCAACCTACACCCCTCACTTCCTGGCGTCGGGGACCTCATAACTGAGGCTCCAGCGGGTAAGATAGGCCTCTATACTCGCCTGTTTGATGCGGCGAATTACCGTATTCCTTTCACCCACTTTCTCGTAGATTTGTTAGGATATTACAATGTACACATTAGTCAGCTCCACTGCATAGGTGCCTGTAAAATTAGTCAATTCGAAATCCTTTGCCGTGCTAGGAGAATCCCCCCAACCGTAGAGTTATTTAGGTTGTTTTACACCCCAAACTTAGTGAACGGTTGGGTATCTTTCAAAAAACGAGCCTCCAACAGCCCACAATCACACAACAAACCGATGGATTCACTGAAAAACTGGTATGACCATTATTTTTTCATTGACGAAGTTGTATGGCCGGGTGATTTCATCATTAGGACCAGACTACCGCACGACCCTAAGCCGCACGCCAGTACATACAATCCCCTTCACTCGCAAGAGTTAGATCTCAATAGGACTGGATTCCACAGAAACCTACCGGAATCATTCTTATGCTTGCTAGGAATTAGCCGCAATTACTTTGGTCCCTCCAATAGGTATCCTGTGTTTTGGAGAAGGCAGGGTGAAGGTAGGCCCACCATCCGTACGTCCATAAAAATGTATATGTGTTTGTATAACAACTAACATCTTTTGTGTTGTGCTGGACAGAAATGAACTTCTTTGGACTGTTGCGCCAGGGCGATCCAAAGCTTGTGCCGGAAGGTCTCCGCCCTCTCCGTGAAAATGAACAGCCCCTCCTGGAACACACCCGACCAGTGACGGTTGCCTTGGAAGCCGTGCCTGATCCCCATTCTGATGAAGAACATGGAGACCATGGTGATGGTAATGACCAGATGAACCAAGGGGGAGCCGGGCCTTCCTCACCTCATAGAGAACAACAAGGAAACAACATCGAAACCGATTCCACCATTCGCCGACTAATGGGCGATGATGATGATGATGAAGTGCAACAGCATGTTAACTTGGACGAAGATGAGGAGGCCGAAGAGGAGATTGCTGAAATCACAGCACAGCCCCTCACTAGGCGAACCCGGAAGAGGGGGAACCGTGCAGGCGAGACTGCATCGGCCGAGATTGGTGAACACAATGCTCCCCGCAAGAAGCTTCGAGAGGACCACCCTATGTATCAATCCGTTGGGAGTGCCACCCAGGGTTCCGAGGCTAACCGGGTCACTCATGTCGATCCCGTCACCCAAATTGCCCCAACTGCTTCCGAAGGAGCAAGAAGAAATATGTAAGAAACCATCCAAACATGCAAGAATGTCTTCTCTTTTTTTTTTTTAGCCATACTTAAGATATTCCATGATACTTATGTCGCAGGGACAACCAAGCTGAGGCCGCACCTCCTTCTGACACCCAAGTGAATAAGGAGAAAGGTAAAGCTGTCGAAGAAAATCCTGCGATCCCCACAAAGTCCGGCCCTGTTTTTGAAGATGGTTCACCCCTGCTTTCCCAAGACTTCCCCACATCCGGTGTTCCCCAACCTTTTAACCCTATATGGACCATTACCACAGCGTCGCGATTGAGGAGTGCTGAGGAGTGTCGTGAGTACCTTAACAACTGCATACCACCAAGCTTGGTGCAAGAGGTAAACTCACTAAATCATGCGGATTTGGCTGATGAGTATAATGGGACGCTCGTTCATCAAATGGCGATGGGAACCGCGATGAGAGTCAGGTTTGAAGCTGCCCTTGGGCACGTCGAATCCCTCAAGAGAAAAGTTGGACGGAGGGAAAAAATGATTGAAGATAATGAAGCCCTGATTGCTGACCTCCAATCCAAACTGGCGAATGCTGAGGCAACAATCAAGACACAATCGGCCCGTGCGAGTGAACATGATCAGCAAGTAGTCCACCTTGAGTCTCAATTAGATGCCGCAAACACCAAGGTACATGTCCGTGTCGTACCACCCATATATGTCAACAATGAATGTACTAACACGTCTTTCATTATAGGTAACCACGGCCGAAGCCTCTGTCCATTCTTACGCCAGCCAAGTAGATGATCTGAACCAGAAGCTGAAGGACGCGCATTTGGCCGTCCAAAACATGGAAAAAATGCAGACAGAACTTGCTGAGGAAAGGGCCATCAGCCAAGAGCTGAAAGAGGCAATTGCCCAAAAAGAATTTGTGATGGATGCCCTGACCGCTGAGCGTGACAATGTACTGTGCCCTCAACTGCTAACAGCCATTGCGGGCCGTAGGTGGATGGTTGGGCATGGAGCACGCCTGGCCGTGACGAAGGTGCTAGAGGCCCCATCCTTTGTACAACAATTTGCCAATCTTGTATCTGATGGCATCGACCATGGCCGGCACGAAGGAATAGTTGAGGCTGCTGAACTGATTACCAAAGGTGGGGACATCGCCCATCACACCTTTTTTAAGCCCGAAGCCGCCAGCAAGATGACTGCCTCCATGGCCGCGATGCAAGATCTGCATTACCCATTCCTGGATGAGCTAGAGGCCACCAAAGATGCCCCGAACACTGAAATCATGGAGAAGCTCAATCCTAGCATGCCTTTCACTGCTAACTTTCCTCTAACCCTTCCTGTATATGAAGACGTAACCAGGGTCGTACTGGACGAGGAACCCTTAGACGTGGTGTTGGAAAGGACCGCAGCCCAAGCCCAGAAGCGGGGAGAGCGTGATGAATGGTTGCCGCGTCTGGTGGAAGAACAAGCAGAGATGGGTAAGTTTCTCCCCTCAATTTAGGATGCTTCTTTGTCCACAATCAAACACTTGTTATGTAATCTCTGAATATGTATTGATTCGTCCGTGTATGTACACGGCTAACAATTTTATGTTTTGTATATAAGTCCGTGGGTAACCACGGCGATTTTGATTTGTTTTTGGAAACCTGTGTATTTGTGCTTGTGTTCGAAACATTGTAGTTTAATACTGCGTGATATACCACGTCTTACTCACAAAGAAAATACATTCAAGTCTACAATATACTAGACGTGCGACGTGCGTCTTTATTATGCGGAGCACGGTATGGCTATAGCATATGAAACTTACCCCAACGTCTCGTGAGTAAGGTGTCTAGTAGGGATACGTGATCCGTGCGGCTGGGGTTGCATCCCTCTTACGCGGCAAGTTGAATTAGTAGGTTCACTTAATCCTCTTACCCCTCCTGGAGGCGTATAGTACATGTACGGTATTTCGAGAGAATGCATATGAAAGAAACATGGCATAATATAACACAATTAGAATTCATACGGCTAACAAAGAATCTAACAAAGAAGACAATAATTTGCACGAAACAGGTCGTGGAGCTAGCTAGGCACCACGGCATTTTATTAGAACATTTACATTTTTTGTTTGAACAATGATGACAAGTCCTAAAAAAGTCCATAAAGGAAACTTAAACAAACATAAGAAAAAACAAATAAGACAAATAACCCGCATGGTTCTTTATTAAGAACACCTATAGCAAAGTATCCATGCGGGAGCCGTAGCTTTCAAAGATAGCACCTTTTTAGATTGGCGATGTTCCATGTGCGCTCTAGGTCGCGGCCATCCATATCGCGTAGCTTGTACGCGCCTCGTCCCAAGGCTTCAGTGACTTCATACGGTCCTTCCCATTTAGGGCCCAGTTTTCCTGTATTTTCCACGCGACTTGCTTCGTTAGCACGATAGACATAGTCTCCCGGTCGAAAAGAAACACCTTTGACCTTGGCATCGTAATAAGCCTTCATCTTAGCCTTGGACTTAGCTTCATTGATGGCTGCTAATTCCCATTTTTCCTCCAACAGATCTAGGTTGATTCGCAGCTGTTCATCATTTGTGACGGCATTAACCTCCGCCGTGCGGATGGTAGGCATCCCTATTTCTGCTGGTATAACGGCTTCAGTGCCGTAAGCCAATGCAAACGGAGTATCTCCGTTGGCTGTTTTTATCATGGTTCTATGTGCCCATAGCACATGCGACAATTCCTCGACCCATTTGCCCTGTCGTTCATCCAGCCGCGTCTTGATCCCATTCCCCAAGCTCCTATTTGCTCGTTCGACAAGGCCGTTCGTTTGTGGATGCTTGACAGACGCGAAGCGCCGCTTGATGTTCAATGATGCACACCAGTCTTTGAATGGGTTATCCGTGAACTGTTTGCCGTTGTCTGATATGATTTCTCCAGGTAGACCGAAACGGCATACAATGTGTTCCTACACAAACTTCTTGACCTGCTTACCCGTGATAGATTTTACTGCCTTGGCTTCTATCCATCGTGTAAAGTAATCCATTGCAACAATCAAGAATTTAACCCCTCCAGCAGCTACAGGAAATGGTCCTGCAATGTCAATTCCCCACTTGTAAAATGGCCATGGGGACGTGATAGGTGTAAGCTCCTGCTGCGGGTGCCGCGGTACTGGCCTATGCACTTGACAATCATTGCACCTGCGAATCATGTCGCGCGCGTCTCTGTGCATAGTGGGCCAATAGTATCCTGTTCGTAAGGCTCGGGCTACCACGGATCGTGGACCTGCATGCATGCCGCACAATCCTTCGTGTATGTCACTAATCACATAGGCCGCCTGGCGTGGTCCAACACACCGCAGCCACGGCTGCAAGAAAGAGCGCTTATAAAGGATGCCTTCCCGTAGTTCGAAATATTGTGACTTCCTTTTAACGCGCCTTGCTGCTTTTTCCTCGTCTGGGAGTGTTCCACTAGCCAGATAGTCGATGATTGGGGTCATCCACGTAGGTCCCTCCTCTTCAACTATAGCAGTCACTTCCCCTTCCGTAATAGACTTTTCTTTGAGTATTTCCACCAAAACCTGTTTAGACAAGTGAGCGAAGCTTGTGGACGCGATTTTACTGAGGGCGTCCGCTTTCTTGTTCTCGCCCCTTGGTACCTGCTTGATGGAAAACTTACTGAAAGTTGCGATTAACGTCTTTACTTTTTCCAGATACCTGACCATGTTGTCCTCCTTAGCCACATACCCACCTAGAATATGGTTCGCAACAAGCCGTGAGTCCACGTAGGCCTCAAGGTTGCGAACTCCCATTCTAGCGGCGATTTTTAAACCCGCAATTAATGCTTCATATTCCGCTTCGTTATTGGTGGCCGTGAACTCAAAACGGAGGGCGTACGTGAATTCCATACCTTCTGGATTTGTAAGGATGAGGCCTGCCCCGGAACCGTCTGTGCATGAGGATCCGTCCGTGAATAGCACCCAAGGTTCCGCTGGGACCTCCTCTTGCTTAATGACTGGTTCTTCCTCATCCGGCTTTTCGATCAGGAAATCTGCCAAGATCTGGCCTTTAACAGCCGTCCTTGGTCTGTAAGATATATTATGCCCTCCCAGTAGGATGCTCCATTTTTCTAGTCTCCCTGCCACATCTGGTCTAGATATAACCTGCTTGATTGGCTGATCCGTAATCACGACAATCGGGTGCGCCTGAAAGTATCGGCGCAGCCGCTTTGTAGCAAATACCAGTGCTAGCACCAATTTTTCCATGGGGGAATAGTTCAGTTCCGCTCCTTGTAATGTTCTACTTATAAAGTAGACCGGGGTCTGTATTGTGTCTCTATCCGTCATAAGTACCGCGCTTATTGCGCCATGAGTAGCCGAGAGATACATGACAAGTTCCTCCTTTGGGCGGGGAGCTACCAACATGGGGAGAGATGCGAGATGCTGTTTGAGTTGGCCAAAGGCTTCCTCAGCTTCTTTTGTCCAACGGAAGTCTCCCTTTCTAATACACTTCTTGAGCGTCTTAAATAAGGGTAATGACTTCTCTGCGGATTTGGATAGAAATCTATTTAATCCGGCTAACTTCCCATTCAGGGACTGCACCTCCTTCCGTGTCTGTGGGGACGGTAGCCGTATCACTGCGTCCGTCTTCTCTGGACAAGGCTTGATGCCGTTTGGGTCAATCAAATATCCTAAGAACATTCCTTCTGTTGCACCAAACGTACATTTCTTTGGATTTAACTTCATATTAATCCTTCTCAGCGTGTCGAATGTCTCCTGGACATCCCGGAGGAGTGCCTCCTCCGTGTGGCTTTTTATCACCAAGTCATCAACATATACCTCCAAGTTGCGTCCTATTTGTGATTCGAAAGCTTTGTCCACCAACTGCTGATACGTAGCGCCGGCGTTCTTTAATCCAAACGGCATTTTCGTATAGCAATATACGCCCTGGCTTGTGTGGAACGCCGTTTTTTCTTCATCCTCCTCCGCCATCTGGATTTGGTGATACCCTTTATATGCATCCAAGAAGCATTTGAAAGGATATCCACACAAGGATTCTACTTTCCAGTCGATTTCTGGAAGCGGGTAACAGTCTTGTGGGCAGGCCTTGTTAAGGTCCGTGAAGTCCACGCACATGCGCCAACTTCCGTCATGTTTCTTGACCATGACTGGATTGGATAACCACTCGTGGTAGTATACCTCGCGCATAATGCCTGCGTCCACCAGTTTCCGCACTTCCTCCAATATAACTTGGCTTCTCTCGGGCGCCTGGCCGCGCTTCTTTTGCTTGATGGGTTGGTACCCTTGGCGGATCTGGAGCTTATGCTCTGCTATCGCACGTGGTACACCCGTCATATGCTTTGGTTCCCATGCGAATACGTCCAGGTTTGCACTTAAAAGTGCACACATGGCCCTTTTGCCGCTATCTGAGAGCGCCCCTCCTATGGATACCTCCTGTTCCGGGTAGTCAGGGTGAATGGCCACCTTCCAATTGGGTGGTGGTGCACCATCCTTGGGTGGTACGGGTGGTGCCGGTGTTGTCACAGTGTGACACTCGGACGTTGGCACGACTGTGTTATAAATGGTAACGATTCCCCCATCAACGGGGAATTTAATCATTCCGTGTGCCGTAGAGGGTACTGCCCGGATAGCCAAAATGCCTGGTCTGCCTATGATTCCATTATAAGGGGAGTGTGAACGTATCACCATGAAGTTCATCCACGTTGTAGTGGAATGTTCCTCATTCCCAATGGTGACAAGCAAACGTAACTGCCCTATTGGCCAGATAGTATCTCCGCTAAAGCTAGTAAGCGGCGACGTGGCCGGTACTAATTGGCTTCTTATCTCCGGGCATAACTGCACAAAGCAGTGTTCATACAACACCTCTGCTGACGACCCTCCATCCACATACATGCGGCGAACATTGTGTGTTCCAATGCTTATCTCAATGGTGAGAGGCGCATCAACCACGTCACTTGCTGTGATGAGAGGGAATGAGATTTCCTTGCCGCGGGAAAACTTTTGGCCAATTTTTTGCCTCGTGCGGCGCTGTCTGGATTGGATCATGTATATGGTAGAAGGCTTGTCCTTTTGGGGATCCTTCTTATCATACTTCTTGTTGTTGTCCTTTCCGTCTTTCCAATCCTTAACCAGGTGCTTGAGTTTGCCTGATTTGATTAGCGACTCGATATGCTTCTTCAGCTGGATACACTCCTCCGTGCCGTGTCCTTTGTCATTATGGAATTCGCAGAAGCGACTTCCCTGCCGACGTTCCGGGGGTGTGGTCATTGGGGGAGGTCTTGGAAAATTCGCCCCTTCAGTCAACAAGATCTCCCGGTAGGACATCTTTAGGGGGGTGAACTTGTCGTCCGACCGTCCGCCTTTGCTCTGGCTTTTATAGTCCGAGCCCTTGTTATTGTTCTGGTTGCCCTGACCACCCGACTGTCTCCGGGACTGGTCATTTGAGCGGTACCCGTTTCCTCGGGATGGGTAGGCTGCGGCAACCGCTGTTTCTCCCTCTATGAAATTCCTAACTCTCTCCATGAGGTCATCATATCTTTCTGGACGCTTGTCGTTGAGACGCCTGATCAGTTCTCTGTCTGTTATGGCGTGCATGTAGTCCGAGATTTTCAGGAGCTCTGGCATGGTTCTCGTGCGTGTGCACTCATCATTGAAGCGCTCAGTGAAGGCTTCTGTGGACTCCCCCGGCCGTTGCTTAACAGTTGCCAATGAAACCGGATCCCTATTATACTTCTTCCTTTGAGTATAATTGTTCTCGAATGCAGTGCGTAGTTCCGTGAAACTATCAATGCTCCGTGGGGGGAGTGCCTCGAACCAGTCACGAGCGTTTCCAATTAAGGTCGAATTGAACATTTGGCACCATATAGGCATGGGCCATCGCTCAATTTTAGCCTGAGTATCAAATATTTTGAGGTGATCGACAGGATCACCGGACCCATCATATGTCTTGATACATGCTGGCATGCGGCGTTTGGTGTCCTCAGAGTAGTTCCGTATGCGAAGGGTAAACAGATCTTCACTGGGATCAGCCCATGGCCGCGTGAGCCTAGGGTCATCCCATGGTTCACACCACGGACGCGAGAGGTCCTCTGCATCCGTGTCCCTATAGTAGGGGCCACCATAATACTCATCATTGCTTGGTGGTGGTGGCGTGCGCCTAGGCCGGCGGCGTTTGGGTGGATGGTCATCTGAGTCCTCCCCAGACGGATCTGGGGACGGCGGTGGTGCCCCCCCCTTTGAGTAGGGACCACTTTTTTGAGACGAACCAGGAGCCTTCCTCCCTGTGTTCATTCTATCCCACACACTTGGGCGGCGTGTGGTTCTTGTCAGCTCTCGGTCTGGCCGTTCGGGTGAGCCATCCGACCTTTCTCCATCTTGAGGCTGCGTTAATTCTTGCATGATGCGATCCCCTATGCGTTCAAACACATTCCGGGGTTGAGGGTCTTCCTCAAAGGTTCCCTGCTCCCGAGGCTGAGTCC
Organism: Glebionis coronaria; assembly: GCA_025667525.1. Taxonomy (NCBI): domain Eukaryota; kingdom Viridiplantae; phylum Streptophyta; class Magnoliopsida; order Asterales; family Asteraceae; genus Glebionis; species Glebionis coronaria. Next base: position 187,066,479 of record CM046880.1, on the reverse strand, counting down.
TTTTTCTCCGATTTCGGGAAGGAGTGGATGGTCCACTGTCGCCAAAGTTGAGTCGGGCTTGGAGGTTCCTCCCTAGGCTCAATCTTGATGCGATCCCTGGGACGATCCTTTCAAAATTCTGAGTGAGAACTCGAGTGAGCTCATCCTCGCTGAGCGGTTGGGCTTCCACTTCTTCCTCCATTAAGGGTCTACGTGGCTCCTTGTTAGGGGGGCCTGGCGCACTTCCCGGATCAGGGTTGTCCAGGGTCGAAGTGGGCGGGGGTGTCACCGAGATCGTGCTCGTCACCCCTGCGGACTGAAGACCGCCACGGTTACCTGGCCCGCCTGCGAGGCGGCTGGGTGATTGGTTGGGAATAAGAATTCCTTCCCCTGGGGACTTCCGGTTCCCAGGATTCACGTTCCTGGGGTTAACTGGCGGATGCCCCTTCGTCATTGAAAGAAAAAATCGAGGAGATTTTTGTTCTAGCTTAGTGTTAAGGTCCCACGGATGGCGCCAACTTGTTGATGCAAAAGTTGGTTGATCCTTGTTAGACCCGAATTAGGCTTAATTCGGGTTGGCTGGGTACCAGTTCCTGCACCAAGTGAATCTTCTGGTTGGGATCCTGCACACTAAACAACACGCGTTAGGCTTACCGTGGGAAGGTTTCCCACGATTAGACTCCGGCGTGAGAGTAAGTAATCGATTTAGAGTTATATGTGAGTTTAGAGAGAATTGTGATACCTTTGTGGAACCCTTGGGGGTTCCTTTTATAGGCAGTGAAACCCTAGTGGGCTTTCACTGATCCTTCGGCCCCAAGGAAAAGATAAACACCAGAATTAGAATGATTGTAATCTTCTAATTCTGGTAGTGAATATCCTCTCTTATTGGGGTAAAGATATCCCTAGACAGGATATTATTCTGTCTAACCCTATGTCGGCCGTATCGGCCGTACCGGGCCGTGGGCCGCACACGTGTGCGCGGTTACTGTTCACTCAGGCCCATAAACCTGACTGACATTATCCCACCCATACGTAATGGGCCGGATACGGGTAGTACCCTTGGGCCGGGTTAATGACCCGGCTGGGGACTATACGTCATCAGATCTCGTATCTAAATTCGTTAATCATTTTTCCCACCGTCTAGGACCACGTTTTTCAAAAACGAGATTACGATATTTAAACAAAATCCGAATGAATCATTGAGAGACGCGTGGGATCTATTTATGGAATTGCTTAGGAAATTTCCTCACCACGACTTTTCCGAGTTACACCAAATCGATACGTTTTATAACGGTCTTAATTTTCAAGAGCAAGATACGTTAAATTCCGCCGCCGGTGGCAACTTTTTGTGTAAAACTCCTAGGGACGCCTTACTGATTATTAAAAATCGATCCAAGATTTACCAACTCCGTAATACGCGAGTGTTGCCAATTTCGCCAATGTTAGCAATGCTAATTGCGATATTGAGAGGGTTGATGCGAAAGTCGACAAATTGACGAATGCATTTACGTCGTTTTTTATCGAGATGAAAAACGCTCCCGCTACGGTGAAAGCAGTTGAGGCATCGTGTACGTTGTCTGGTGGACCTCATAGTCATTACGAGTGTGCGGCTACGGATGGCCAAACATCGAGTGTAAACGTGTTAAAGAACAATTTTCAAAATCAAAATAACGCGGGTCCATCACAAGGATATTATAATCAAGGCAGCAATTTTAATCGTGGAAATGATTTTTCAAATCAAAACTGAAACAATTTTCATGCGAATAATAATCAACAAGGAAATTTTTCGAATCAAGGAAACTATAATCAAAGTCGTAATTTTGTTGGCAAAATCGAGATAACAACAACAATCAAGACTCGAATTTTCAAAACAACAATCAAGGTAACAATTTTTTAAGTCGTAATCAAGGGAATTTTCAAAGAAATAATCAAAACCAATGGAACTTTAATTCTAATCAAAATAGTTCGTCAAACGAGTTTCAAGAATATATGAAAACAAATTAGGCAAATATGAGACGATTAGAGGGAAAAATTGGTACTTTGAAAAACGACTTTTCTAATACATTAAAAAATAAAAATACTAAAACTGAGCAAGGACAAATCAACATTAAAAAGATGTTTTCGGCCATCATGAACAAGACTTCGGGTGCATCTTCGAGTACGTTACCTAGTGACACCGTGACTAATCTAAAGGATCACGTCAAAGACGCCTCGTCTACTGGAAAAATTCGTGTGATTACCCCTACCCTTGATAATTTTAGAGTTGTTCCTTATTCTCAACCCTCGACTTCTAAAACTCCTTCATGTTCTAGAGTCGAGGGGGTGAACATGGTGACCAAGGAAAAGAGTGCACACCCTCTTGTACCTCAAATTCCATCCACGGTTCAAAAAGAGAGCTTTATCGACCTCACCAAAGTAACCCCTCGAGGAAACTTGTGCTTCGATTCTTCTTAAAAAGCCTAAAAGGAATATGCTGAGAAATGAAGAGGATCTGGGCCATTTTTTTACCTTGTGATTTTTCCGAGATTGAGGGATGTTTAGCCCTTGCCGATTTAGGTGCTAGCATCAATCTCATGCTCATTCTCTTTGGAAATTGATGAAATTGCCTAGACTTGCCCCCACAAACATGACAATCTAGCTAGCAAATTATACACCTTTAAAACCAGTTGGAGTAGCCGAGGATGTTTATGTTAAAATTGGAAAGTTTATTTTTCCAGGGGACTTCTTCATTTCCGATTATGAGTGTGATCCTAAATGTCTCATTATTTTAGGTAGACGCTTTTTATCGACGGCTCTAGCCGTAATCGACGTTCACGGTAGGAAATTAACTATGAAATATGGGGAGGATAAAATGGACTTTTTCGCGAGTAGATCTGAAATTTCAAACGATCATGATAAAACCGAGGTTCCTAAAAATGATATTTCAAAATTTGATAATATCAAAGCTCACACTTTAGCGGAAAAAATAAGGCTAGATGCATGTTTTAAAAGAATGAAAATGAACGGTTTTAGAGATTAGGATTTTAACGATAAAGAATACGTTTACTTAATTCAAAAGGGTGTTCGTAAATTTATAGATGAAAAATCATTTTGGAATATATTCGGCGAAACAAGTGAACAAACAATTCCGAAGGGAGACGTTAGTGCCATCACGACAATGACTAAAATGGATTCGTTTTCATCACCTTTGGAGGACCACGTCTTTAAGGCTTCAAATTCTAATTACATTGAAGTGCCTCCATTTCCTAGCCCAATATCCCTTGAGGCTAAAGGTTTTATCGATATCGATCCTCTCGTCATTGAAATGTCACCTAAGCATTGTCATTCGACTTGTAAGACCATGGTTGTGAGTTCTCACATCGACACTTTCTTTAATAAAGACGATGAGGACAATTTTGCCGAAATTGATCACATACTTAAAAATCTACAAGCTATTTTTATTCTCCCAAAAAGAATTCGTCGTGTGGTGAGTATGATGATTTTAAATTCGAGCCCGAGTTTGAGGAAATTATTGAACGAGAACTTGCTCTTTTGCCTCCACTTCCACCTACAAGTGAGGTTGACTTTTCCAATATCAAGGCCGAACTTGATGAGTTAGAACGTCTCATTCATAATCACGAACCAACTCACGTGACCCAAAATCCCATTCTCGAGGATTTACCAAAATCAACGCTCCTCAAATGAGAATGACGTCTACTACATTCGTGAGGATCTAACTTATCAACGATCCCCACAAAAGAATGATGGTTTCATGCTTGATCGTGATCTTTTCGAGAATGTTTCTAAAATCCTCAATGAGGGGAACGACAAACCGTTGTTTGACGAGCCTATCTATGATAAAGAAATGGATGAGATCGACGTTCATGAGGATGACTATATGTTGACCCCGAGGGGGCGTTGTGCTTTGTTGATTAACGTTTTGAGAACTTATACAATCCACCCCCCTACCCGCGACTAAAATGTGAGAATTTTTAGTGTGCCTAACATCGTCTTAGAAACGCCAAATATTTTCGACATAATCAAACCGGGTTTTCATAAAGAGTTTAAAAATGATGAAAAAGGAAAAGATTTTGAATTTGATTTAAATGATTTTTCTACAAGTCTAACTCTGTCATCGCCGCGTTCAATGAGTACTACCACCTCTTCTACTCCTTTTGATGATGGTGTGTGTGGTTTTAATGTGGGGGAAGCCCCTTATGTTTCTTCACACTTTACCACCGAGGACGAGATATTCGATCCTGAAATCTTAATTTTAGGGAAATCTCGGTCTTCCACCGATGCAATAAATGGAAAATCTTTCTATTTGCTCGGTGTGAGTCTACCTCGAGTAGCTCATGTTTGTGCCCCACCGATTGTCTCACCCTTCTATTTCTCACCTCTTTTGAACACTTTGGGTTTCTAGCACGTGTTAGAGTAGCGTTGTTTCGTCTTTCATCTGAAAACGAGGACGCTATCTTTGACCCCGGTATACATTTATTGGATTTTTAAAGTACTCCACGTAATTTTGGGAATTGTTTATCATATAAGCCCTAACAAAAATGACCAAACCATGATAATCCCTAACTGATCAAATTTTTGGGGATTCGAGCCGAGATTTTGATTCGGTTATAAAAAAAGGTGCCTCGTAGGGGATTCTCATGTTATCCTTGTAAATATTATCGCTTTCTTAGATTAATGTAACGAGGGGACTTGTGCTCTTCCAACCTTTGTTTCGTGGTTGTTTGTGATTGTGATTAAATAGGTTCATCGTCACCATTGAAGCCTCTTGTGTTCATTTTACTCATCACTCGAGCTTCGATCGTTGCCTTTAAAGATTCCGATATCCAAAGATATCCTTTTATGTTCTAACATTAATTTTATTAGCATAATTCATAAACGGCTTTTAGATTATTCGTTTTACCCTTTCCATGCTCGAGATTAAGCATTCGACTTTTCGTCTCTGGTATGGGGGTGTTTCACCCTTAGACTCAAAACATTGAGGACAATGTTTAGTTTTAGTATGGGGGTGAATAGATACTCCACCTTGCTCACGTCATCACGCAATCCAATTTTCATCTTTTTGTTATCGTTTTGTTGCAAAATAAGGCTAAAAATGGCGAAATTTTAAAAAATTTCTTGTTTTTCGTAAGTGTCTAAGACACGAATGTAGGTTTTCCGATGGTGAGAATAAGAGTAATTTTTTACTCGACCGTGCGTGTTGAGCATTTAGCTTCGATTCTTTAACTATATTAGGCTAAGTCTCATTAAATTGAGGACGAGAAATGATAAAGTTAATTATAAGTTACTATGCTAAACGTAGAGTACTCGTATTCTTTCAAAAACTCATCTGTCCTAATTATTTTCTTATTCTCCCCACGCTTTTATAATAAATTGTTAATAAATATTGATTTAGCGGTTTAATCTCTATTGTTGGTTTCTAATTGATTTTAGTAGCTTTCATGTAATTAAATTGGGAAAACATTAAGGTATCGTCAGCGTCACGTTTTGAAATATTGGCACCCGAATAATCAAAAGCTTCCCCCGATAATAATTTAAGTTCCTCTTCACCTAAATCAAGCAAAAAATTTGAATCAAAAAGGCCGAAAAATCTATGCAAAAATTGAAGTGAATGTCTTAAATCTCGAAGCCTTAAAGATCCAAAATTCGCCTTAGCGTGAGGATATACGTCAAGTCATAATAAACACCTCATGGCGAGGTTAAATAAAAGACAAGGGCAAGACCAAAGTCATAATAAAAGCTCCATGGCGGAGTTGAATAAAAGATGGAGGTAAACCATGATAATCAAAGCTACCGATGATGAGGTGGGTAATAAAATTCATGGTAATAAGTCAAATGTTAAAAACCATTCTAAAACCGTGTTTATCGATCCTTTTTGTTGACTTAATTTTTGACATCGTTGTCTATTAGGATAAATTATTAATTAGCTGATTTTGGTTACACCGTTAAGGCTCTATTTTTGGACCTAATCTCTATCCACGCATAAGTCAAACATGTATCCTCGTGATCATTAAGACAAAAATAAAATACAAGAGATGCACCTTAGCAATAAGGGAGTTTAAGTACGTGATTAGAGCATATGAGTAGTGTTAGCATCCCTAACTTATAGTGACAATGATCTTGTTTCATGCTTAGCATGAAATTGAGTGAAATCGAGGATGATGAACTTATCTCTATGAGGCATTCACATGTTCTTATTATTTGACCCTAAAAGTCACATTCTCGTGATTAAAACAATACATTATGTCTAAAACACATGTAGTAGTTTATTTAAATTTATGTTTTCAATTAATGTCATATAAAAATGAATCTTGGAGGTGTTATCATACTTTATTCTAGAATTGCGTGAGGGCAAGGCAATGGTTTAGTATGGGGGAGTGATGAGACTGCATGCATACATAGTATCATCGTCCAAATCGGGATTAAAATGACTAAAAATATCATAAAATATCCCAAAATATGCTTGTGTTTGTTCATTGTGTATTTTAGGTACGGATATTGTGAATTAGCCAAAATATCAAGGAATCAAGCAAAAACGAACACATAAAAAGAAGCCGCACAAAGAACCGAACCCGAGCATTAATTTTCCAAAGAAGTCCTTGAAGAATTGAAGATTGTCAAGATTGGTCCCTAAACATTTGAAGACTTGTCATTTTATACCCTTGTAAAACTTCGAAATTATAAATGGGTCCCTAAAGTGTCAATTTTTTACATTATTAGCCCTTGAAGATTTTCCCTATTGCATAACAAGTACTTATGAGAGTGTTATCAAAGTTTTGTGCCAAAATTGCAAATTGGCCAAACTTATTAACAAAAGTAATGAGAGAAAGCTGTTGATAATTTGTTTTGACACATTATTGGAAGACAGGGGGCCAAAACTGGACTAATGTAACCCAAACCCAGTGTGAGCCCATCTAAACCCAATCCTAAATCCACCCAATGAACCAACATCCCATCACAAGCCCAATACCACACAACCTACGCCACCCCCCCCCCCCCCCCAACTATGTCTGATTAAGTATAATAATAATTTGAATAATTATTATTATTTCCTAAAAGGGCTCTTAATATAACCAATCACACCTAGTTGATCTAATCCCACTATTCCTCCTTCATCAACCCTAATTCGCCCTAAACCCTAATCAAAGGGATATGGTCCAATTAATTACAGATCCCTAATTCACCTCCTAATGAACTAAAACCCACATATAAACCAAACCCACACACACCCATGTGTTCCACCTATGGTCCCCTGTCCCATATCTTTCACTCCAATATCAAAAAGGGGACACATCCAACGATCCTGATTGATTCCTTGACCCCCAATGGTCATTTTACGGATTTGATGGATTGAACACAGCTGGCGAACACATAATTTTCACATGGGCATCTTTGACTTTAACATTTAAACAGGACCACAAGGGCTCTTCTGGTAATCTATAGCTTTAGGGTTTGTAATTTCTTGTATTTTTATTTCATTCTTGCGGGTTCTATAGCTATGTATAAAATAGTTCGCCTGTGAACCATTCTCTCCTGTTCCAACTTTTTGTAAACCACTTTTTCTAATTAGTTAAAGAAGTTAATGTGCCTTGCAAATTTGTTGAGTTCCATTTAATTTACTTTGTTTTAGTGTAACTGATTTAAATTTTCTGCCAACCTTGTTAGTTTTCATCAAACTTATTCTTGGTTCAAGGTAACTTGGCCAAATATATTTTTTTTGTCATGGATTATAGGGGCTTGTGTATGCTTATTTGGTTGACACCCAAATAAACATCACAAGCTTGTATAAGTTGTATAGTTTGGTTATCAAAAAAAGGTTGTTTTCAAGTAAGTTTCCTTTGAAGAAGCGTTGGGATTAATACTGATCATAGCATTCCGACTTTGACAAGTCAAAGTGTAGTGAGGTGGTAAGCTGAATGTGACTCTCAAACGTGAGCTCATTTGACCCTCTTGTTAGTTTGGTTCCAAATTAGTTTTCAAAATCTCTTCTCAAAAGTAAACAAGAAATTTTTTTGTTGAAATCTTTCTATTGGTGTTATATTGTTACAAAAGCAAATAGCTTCTTGATTGACAACCAAGATAGCTATTCACCTTAGGTAGCAAGGAGTATTGTCTTTTGTGTTAGTGTTTCCTAGCAGGAATATAGAAGACATTGGGGGTTTTGACTGTTGTAGTCTACACCCAATTACCTCTTTCAAACAACAACATTACTCACCTTAGCATGAACTCAAAAACCTGTAAATATGACGATCGCTTATCAGCCATAGTGGGGTCCGGATGTGGGTCCCACAAGGTATACCCTTGAGGCTTGAACCCTCCTATTTGCAAAACTTTAAGCTTATGTGATATTTGGTGATTTTTAGTTAATGTTTGTTTGTGTGATTATTTTGTGTTTCATTTGTTCCATTTAGATCGGATATGCATGTTATTTGTGTTTTTAACTTATTAGGTGATGAAATGTGAGCATAAGCGTTGATAATCTTAGTTCTAGGTCTTTAAGGGGTGTTTGTTTCTGGGTTATTCTTGCTGCTAGTGATACTTAGAGGCGGTAAGGCATATCTATATAAATTTAGTTAGGATAGGTTAGTTGAGTTTAAGCTTAAGTTTTGTTAGTGTAGAGTTAAAATAGAGATTTGCAAGTATTTGGTTAAAACTGTCAATATTGAAGCATTCATACAGTAGGTGATTTAGGGGCATATTTTGTGCCTCTTTGTCTTGGATCTTGAGCCACAGCTATGGAATAGTTGTATGCCATTAGGTTAGGTTTACTTGCCTTTTTATTGAAGTCAAAATAGCCATAACCTACTGTCTTGTCTAAAATTGCAAACAACCATTGCCTTTCTGTTAGAAGCCACAACAGCTAGGGTTTTAGAGTATAAATCTTTGTTTCTAGGCTTGAAATTGGATCTACAGTTAGACTTAGGGTAGTTTTACGTGCAAACTAGCTGGTCTAGGGGTTTGGGAGCCTTCTGGTGGTTTGATAGTGCCATACGAGTCCACTGCTAGCTCAGCGAACAATCAGCAGCTTAACTCTTTTGTCCACATAAACTCACCAGCAGGTTTATAATCCTTAATATTGTGTTTGGAGCTTATAATTTGGTATATTTATAGTTTAGGTTAGTGTTAAGATGTACATTTGCTGGTGAATAGGTTTTTAGAGGCTTTTGGGTGGTCTAAATCCACGTTGAACCTCACTGAATAGGTCAGCGGACCCCCAGACTACGTGTTATGTTAAATTAGCTACAACTTGGTGATTCGTGCTTGGAGTTGTGTTTGTTGATCCCAAACTTAGATCGATTAGCTTTGTGTTAACGAGATTAAATCAAGTTTAACACGTAGAGAAACTTTGTGTTAACAACAATCTAAATGTTATGCGGAATTTAACACTTATAACAAAGAACTATGTTAAACACAATATAAACCAAACTTTCACTTTGATTGATTAAACTTTTCGTACAATGAAAGTGTACAAAATGTATATCAAACATAAACCCTAAGACCTCCTTTTATAACATAAGGAGACTTGTACAATAAGCAAACTTGTCAACTATTATAGGAAGATATATCAAAATAAACATAGAAAATACAAGATACAATACATATCTTCCTAATATATCAAAACGTGTTGACTAACTATTCTGTTGTAGCTGGGACTTCTCTTGTCAGCGCTTCAATATCTTTTGTCAGTGCTCATTTTGTCAGCGCTTAATTTACTCTTGTCAGCAGTTGAAATCCCTTTTTTAGTGACGTAGTGATGTAGCTAATTTTTATTCCCAACAATCCTCCCCTAAACTTGATACTTATACTAATGTTCAAGTTTCTAAATAAAAAGAAAATACAAAGAGGATTCTTACAAATAAAACCTACTCCTGAATCTAAGAATATATAAATCTCATGAAGTCCATGCTAACATCACATGTGTAGTCAACTTCAAGCCTAGTGGTGATCAACTTCTTCAATAAATCTTGTGATAGTGGATACTTCACATCAATCAACAAGAATTTTGCAAATTTTGTGGTACAAAGATAGAACACGCCAGCAACTGAATACAAGTTCCACATCAAGCTACTCAAATCATCTAGATTTAACCAAACTGGATCAGCAACATCATGGGCAAACATCCTACTAAATGTTGTCCAGATTTTTATTCCATTTATGGAGGAAGGAGCCTCAGCCTCATACTTCTCATTCAGCAAACACCAACGAGTTTCTACATCCTCTTTATCCAGACTAGCAAACAAAGAAATGAATGAAGTAAAAGTATGTAACTTTCCTCCAGCCCTAGTAATCACCAAAAAACCAAAGAATCCTCCTCATACTTAACAATTTGATTCTTAAAATCAAGATGCACAATAGTAGTCATATCAGATGCTTCCAAAGGAGAAAGCACCGTGTTTCTCTTTAAAACAACCTCATGTGGATTCAACCGATCAAGATTTGGAAATTTAATCTTGAATCCCTTCTTCTTTGGTTTTGGCATAATGGAAGCCTTTCCAATCTGCATAGCTTCCTCAATTTCTTCCTGTCTTTCCATAGAAGGCATCTTAAATATGATATCCTCACAAACACGTTCCCAAATAGGAAATGCAAAGTACTCCAATTGTTCAAAAGATAACTTTTCAATTTTGCATAAGTCCATCATGTTTGATGACACCTAAGAAGCATGTAATAAAGCTGTCTTCTGTCCCTTTTTCTCTCATAAAGTACCTTGTTTGCTCTATGCTTCAAAATGATCTTTCAATCACTTTAAACTCTCAAGATAATCTCTAAACCCCAAATCTTTTCTAATAAAGTCATGTCTAGATTTTCTGTAACCTTCTCTTCCAATTTGAAATACATCGCCACTACCTCAGGCATATCAAAATCAACCTGCATTTTCATCTGTTTGAGCTTTTCCATATCTAGCTCATCATTATCACCATATTCCAATCTTTCTGGGTCTTCTTCTAAATATTAGACCCATGATCACTCTCTTCTTCTTCATCACCAGATTCATCCTTCTCATCACCTTCAGATTCTGATGAGAGAATATGTGCTTCAATACTACCTTTCTTAAGCCCTTTGTTTTTTTTCTCTTGCAATTGATGACCAAGCATTTCATCAAACTTTGTTTGGGATGCATCTTTAGGAACATCCTCTACTACTAACATAACTTTACCCTTATCCATAGGATCAATAGAGGGCAAAGTAGAAGATTATACCTGAGTGGAAGGCTCCTGAATCATGAGTGGTGGTTGGGATACACCAGTCACAGTTGGATTCCTGTCAGTGTCTGAAATTGGCATGTCAGCGTTTAAATTGCCTTTATCAATGGCTGATAGTCCACTAGCTTGTATCATAATCTTAGTAAAAGACTGCTCCATAGTGGTAAGTATTCTCGCCTGTCACGCGGGTGACCCGGGTTCGTTCCTAGGCAGCGGCGCCATTTAATATGTGATCTTATTCAACTTCGTTTTTCCAAGCTCACAACAAATTTAAATTCCAACCAATCTCAAGTTTATAATCGTTTTCGGTGTTAACAAAGTTTTTTGGTATCTATGTCTAATTCAAAGAAGCACGTAAAAAGGTGTAAAATAGTATAACAATGTATCCGTAAAACAAGTTGCAAATACCACACTAATAGCACAAAGTACAAGTATCAAATGCACAAGTGTAAAAATGCTTAAAATGAGAAGACTAAATGTGTAAATTCAGAAACATAAAGGACTAGAAATGAAAATAGTAACAAGCTATAACCACTTCTCAACAAACTTCAAAACTGTCAATCCAAATTGTAACAAACTGAAAATCAAAGGACCTTAATGTGCAAACCCTAAAAAGTAGTAATTACAAAGCAGATTAACAAATTATGAAAAGCTGAGGACCTACGAGCAATTAAACAAAACTTATTAACAAAAACGTGTAACCAAACTCGAATAAGCTCGTTTGAGCTTATTAACCAACCAAATTCGTTCTAGTTTTTTGCAAAATGCTTAAAATCCAAAATAAGCTAGGATTGTGAAAGGAATTTGGCTAAAAGCAAGTAAAACTTAAGTTTGCTTATTTCAATAAGCTCAAAATAAGCTATAAGTTGTTTTAAACTTCCACTAATTGATTTTCTTGATGAAACTACTTAGACAAGTGACAAGAAGCTTGGAATGTCAATAAGATTTTAAAATGGTCAAGGAAATAAGCTGAATCTCAAATTAGCCAAAAGTGCTTATCGTTGACCAATTTGACCAAGATTTTTCAAAAAGCTTATTTTCTCAAAACTTACTCAAGACATGTTTGTGAAAGAAAATGGGAGCTTTTATGAAGTAAAACAATGGGAATGAGATGAGCAGATTACTATCATCACAGAAACATAAAAATGCTCAAGTTCTTATTTGTTAGCCCTATATTTTATATAGTCGAACAAGAATGTAATAGGTCATCTTAGTCGTTAAAAGTTCTTGTATTGTAATAGGTTAGTCGGGAAAACCGGGCTTGGACTTTAAGCTAATATTGTATAAGTTAGGGGCGTAAGCCCAAAACAAAGCTAAGCCCGGCCCAAGATGAAGCCCACAAAGGCCTTAGGCCGTGGCATATATAACCCTCTTCCACATGTGGAAGAGGGTGTTGGTTACCATTTTATTTCTCTCTCTAAAAGTGTTTAACCTTCCAAATTCTCTCTTGTTTCTCTCTCTACTTTCTTCTCTTTCTCTCTCTAAATATCTCTTTTAAATCTTGTGTTATGGATTAAATGGGAACAACATTTGGTATCAGAGCCTATAGTGGATAGGTGATTGAAGATTCGTGTGTGGTGTTCTTGAATTTTCGTGGCCTTTTTGATCTACATCTCACGTCCAAAAACTTCTTTTTTGTGTTTTTATGGTCTTTTCTTGACACAAATCATCTACATACTAGTATTAGTGATTTGGGTATCTTGGTTTTGGCTAAAACACAAATCTTTTGGATCAAAAGTTGCGAAATTTCTTCTTGTTCTTCATTCCGAAATTTAAGCAGAATCTCCATCGGAAAGTACAAGTGAAACGTGGGCTTCCATCGCAATAACCATCACCATCGGAAAGGGTTTTTGTTCTACATTGCGATACGCGGGTTTTATTACTTATTCCGATCTGGACATTCCGATCGTACTTTGCGATCTGGATTCCGACGGGTATAAGTAAGTATTTTAAGTCGTTACTCTGCTTGAATTTTGTCAGCTACTTTGCGATCTGAGCATTGCGATCTGAGTATTCCGATAGACTTTGCGATCTGAGTATTCCGATAGACTTTGCGATCTGAGTATTCCGACAGGCTTTGCGATCTGAACATTGCGACAGTGCATTGTGATAGAACATTCCGATCTGAACATTGCGATAGAACATTCCGATCTGAACATTCCGATGGACATTTCGATGGATATTTTGTTTGAGTAATTTATAGACTTAGCCACTATCTAGACTAGTTTCGGAACGTAGTTTACACGAAGATTAAAAAAAAAAGAGTTAAAATTTTTAGGTCAGGTAAAATCAAATTTTTTCCCTACTAGTTTTTGGCTATTTCTAACTCAAATTCAAAATTTGGCGATACAAAATTTTTCGGCTTACCGTTTTGTCAGACTGAGGAATTTATTGTCGGACTGAAAAAATTTTTTTTTTTTGAATTTTCGGAATTTCAATTTTAACCACACATCATCACAACAAATCCACTAAGATCTGCAATTCATCCACAAGTATTCACCATGTCTAACAACAACATCCACATTGCAACTGCTAATCAAATTCGTTTGGAACAAGGTGGCAACGGTAACCCACCTGTGCTCACTGCCGGTTGCTACGTTCAATGGAGATCTCGTTTTCTCAGATTTCTCGATGGAAAAGAAAACCGAACTGCTCTTCGTCACTGCCTTGAGAACCCACCTCCAGTTTTTGAATTCAAACCAATTACAACACAGGCAGAGGATGGTACTTCATCAACTATACGAGCTATAGAGGATTTTGACACATGTTCTGCTGAGAAAAAGAAACTCCTCCAAGCTGAAGCTGATGCTGTAAATTTCATACTCACTGGAATTGATAACGATATCTATTCCACAGTTGATGCATGTCCTAATGCTATGGAAATGTGGAATGCAATTCATCGATTGAAGCAAGGTGAGTCAATCAATGTTCAAGATCTCGAGACTAATATACTTTGGGAGTTTGGAAAATTCACATCTGAAGATGGTGAATCCATTGACTCATATTACTCGAGATTCTACAAAATGATGAATGAGCTTGTAAGAAATGAGTGCACCATCTCCAATCATCATGCCAATGTTCAGTTTCTACTTCAACTCAAACCGGAATGGCAAAGGTTTGTGACTTTGGTCAAACAAAGGGAGGATATCAAGACTATATCTTACCACAAACTTTATGATATCTTGAAACAACATCAGAATGAAGTGAATGAACTAAGGGCTGAAAAGGCAGAACGGTCTGCTAATTCTATTGCTTTTGTGGCTGCTACTTCAACAAAACCCGTTCCTCGTCAACAACCACCTAATCATTCCTCGAAGTCATCAAGCTCATCCACCAAACCTCTAGCTGCTGCTAAACACAAAGCAAAAGCAATTGTCCCCACTCCACCTCCAAAGTATGACACCGAGTCAGATGGAGACAGTGATGATGAACAAACTTCAAGGGACAAGAAGATTGAAGAACTCATGTCTTTACTCACCACAACTTATAAGAAGATCTACAAACCTACCAACAACAACCTCAGATCATCATCCAATGCTAGATATAAGGAAGTTGATCATGCACCTAGGTATGATCGTGATGCTAGGTATGATAATCAGAGGATGCTGAATCAAGTTGGGGCTAGAGATACTGTAGGCACTCCGGTGGTGCAGAAGACTGGGATTCAATGCTTCAACTGCAAGGGATTTGGGCACATGGCTAGGGAATGTAAGAAGCCAAAACGGGTTAAGGATTCGGGATATCACAAGGAAAAGATGTTGCTGTGCAAGAAAGAAGAAGCAGGAATTCCACTCACAGCAGATGAAGTTGACTGGCGTGATGACACTGATGATGAAGCCGATGATCAAGAGTTAGAGGCACATTATGTGTACATGGCAAAGATTCAAGAAGTGATCCCAGAGACTGATGATACCTCTGGACCCATCTATGATTCTAAGCCACTTGAAAAGCTCGTCGAACTCATCCTATTCATAATGGACTCCGGGTGCACAAAGCACATGACGGGCAATCTCAACCTTCTCATTAACTTCGTGGAGAAGTTCCTGGGTACGGTACGGTTTGGAAATGATAAATTTGCACCGATACTCGGATATGGAGACTTGGTTCAAGGGAATATCACTATAAAGCGGGTTTATTACGTCGAGGGACTGAATCACAATTTATTTTCGGTTGGTCAATTTTGTGATGCGGATTTGGAAGTGGCTTTTCGGAAATCTACTTGCTATGTTAGAGACTACGATGGGAATGACCTTCTTACAGGTTCTCGTGGTTCTGATCTCTACACAGTAACTCTTCAAGACTCATCTTCAACAAATCCAATTTGCTTAATGGCTAAAGCTTCATCATCTCAAGCATGGTTATGGCATCAACGATTGTCACATCTCAACTTTGACACCATCAACTTGCTTTCGAAGAATGATATTGTGACCGGTCTTCCTAAGTTGAAATTCGTCAAAGACCATCTTTGTTCTTCTTGTGAGTTGGGGAAAGCAAAACGGAAGTCTTTCAAAACAAAGACTACCCCTAGCTCAAAAGGACGATTGGAACTTCTACACATGGATTTATGTGGTCCCATGCGTGTAGAGAGTATTAACGGGAAAAAGTATATTCTAGTGATTGTTGATGATTAATCTAGATACACATGGACTTTCTTCTTAAGGTCCAAAGATGAAACACCAGAGGTTCTTAAAAACTTTCTCAAGATGATACAACGCAATCTTCAAGCTCAAGTCTTAACCGTAAGAACGGATAGGGGTACTGAATTTTTGAACAAGAACTTGCAATCTTACTTTCAAGAAGAAGGCATCTCACATCAAACGTCTATTGCTCGAACTCCTGAACAAAACGGCGTTGTCGAAAGACGGAACCGTACTTTGGTAGAGGCTGCTCGAACAATGCTTTCGGCTTCAAAATTACCGCTATTCTTCTGGGCTGAAGCAATTGCAACTGCCTGTTATACTCAGAATTGTTCTCTCGTCATCCCTAGACATGAAAAGACACCTTACCACATCATCAATGGCAGGAAACCTACTGTAAAATTCTTTCACGTATTTGGATCTTTATGCTACATCCTTAAAGATGGTGAGAATCTCGACAAGATGAAAGAAAAAGGTGATGCATGTATTTTTGTGGGGTATGCTACATTGTCGAAAGGATATCGGGTCTATAACAAGAGAGCAAAGATCATTGTCGAAACAATTCATGTGAACTTTGACGAATTGCCACAAATGGTACTTGATCACAACAGCTCAAGTCCCGCACCTCAATGTCCAGCTATGGCACCTACACAAAACAGTGTACGTCTCGTGCAAGAATGTCAACAAAGTACTCCTACAGCAGACTTGACGGATACGACACATATGAATGAGTTGGTTTGTTGATCCCAAACTTAGATCGATTAGCTTTGTGTATACGAGATTAGATCAAGTATAACACGTAGAGAAACCTTTGCTTATGAATAAAGTAACAAAGTGTTATGCGGAATTAACACTTGATCTAAAACACAATGATGTTAAACAAACTTTCACTTGTATTAGAATAATCTTGTTGATTACAATGAAAGGTTTAACTTGCGAATACTATGAAAACTGATATATGACTTTAACCTAAAAGACCTTCTTTTATAGAACAAGAAGTCTTGTACAATAAGCTACGAATCAACTATTCTAGGTAAAGATAATAATAGAAAATACAATGTTGTGCTTATCTTTACCATACATAAATAAAGAAACAAATAAACAAGATAAGTATGAAGATATTCCATCAGTGTCAATCTTCAAGGCTATCAGCGTTGACTTCTTCAATGTCAACGCTTGGCTGTCAGCGTCCAATGTCTTCTTATCAGCGTTGGCATTCTTCTTATCAGTGTCTAGTGAACTGGCCCATATTTTATTCCCAACAATCCTCCCCTAAACTTGATATCCATTCCAATGATCAAGTTTCTGAATAAAAACTAAAGGCTTAGGAGGAATCTTGCAAAAACTTCTTATGTTGGTGATAAATATATCTGATCAAGTCCTTGGCCACGTCACTAGTATAATCTATCTCCAATGGTGTCTCTAGCATCTTCTCCAACACTTCTTTGGACAAGAAATAGTCAGCATCCACAAGTAAATACTCTGAAAACTTTGTAGAGCTCATATGAAATACACCACAAGTAGAATATAGCCTCCAATGAAGATTACTGAGATCATCTTCAAGATCCTTCCAAATGGCAGGATCTGCTTCTTTTGGACCACACAAAGTCATAAATGTGTTCCAAAGTCTTATTCCATTAGCTGAAGTAGGTGCTTCAGCTGTATACTTGGCCTCTATTAACCTCCATAGATGCACCAAGTCTTCCCTGTCTATGCTTGCAAATATAGAAATAACTGAAGTGAAAATATGTACCTCCTTTCCAAATCGTCCAATCTTCCAAAATCCACACTCATCTTCATCAAAACTGATGATTGGATTTCTGTCATCTAGAGGTACCACATTTACCAAATCTGAAGCTTCCAAAGGAGAAAGCTTGAGATGCTTCCTTATAACACCTTTAGTTGGAAAATACACATCCATGTCTTTAGGAAATTGGAAAGGATCTCCTTTCTTCACTGGTCTTTGAGCAATCCTTATTTCCTTTTGAATCTGCATCTCTTCTGCAAGCTCTTGTTTTCTTTCTTCTGAAAGAAATTGGTAGACATTCTGTTCTTGCACCTTCCTCCAAATAGGATGTGCCCTATACTCTAACTCCTCAAA
The DNA here is from genome assembly GCA_025667525.1 of Glebionis coronaria. Taxonomy (NCBI): domain Eukaryota; kingdom Viridiplantae; phylum Streptophyta; class Magnoliopsida; order Asterales; family Asteraceae; genus Glebionis; species Glebionis coronaria. The sequence continues at coordinate 187,048,561 of CM046880.1, read as the reverse complement.
AGACAAAGCCAGTAACTTCTTTGATGTCCAATTAGGCTGATGACATCTAAGCAACTTATAGTACAACTGCCTTCTATCTCTTTTGAGCCAGGTCTTGACCTCTTGTGCATTAAATCTCATAATCACCTTTATGTCTTCTTGTACCCTAAGAAGAACTTCCAACCCCCAAATTTGATCTGATAAACTCATACCTGGGTTGTCCATCACCTGGTCTTCCCAAGCATGATACATTCTGGTGATTTCTGGTAGGTCCCAATCAATCTGATTCTTCAACTCACTCAACCTTTCCTTTGCTAGCTCATCCCCATATTCAAGCCTTTCTGGATCTTCAATAATTTGAATGCTTGAATCTGAGCTATCACCTTCTTTATCATCACCACTTTCCTCCTCACTCTCAGAAACAACAAATGGTGATCTTCTACTCCTCCTCAAATCTCTTTCCACAAGTTGTGCAGCCAACTGTTCATCAAATGCTATTTGTGCTGCATCTTTCTTTGGAACATCTTCTTCAATCAAAATACCTTTACCTTTGTCTTTTGGATCAATAATTGGTAAAGTAGAAGAAGAAACCTGTGTGGACACATCTTTAATGATTGTTGATAGCTGGAATACATCAACATCATCTGCAACTTTGTCAGCGTCCAAGTTGCTCTTATCAGCGCCACGATTACCTTTATCAGCGCTGGATGTGTCAGCGTTCAAACCTGTATCAGCGCCCAATGTTTCTTTGAAAGACCCTTCCAAGTTCTTTGGTGTCACCTTGGATGTATCAACAACTGGGTGCTTCTTCAAGTTGGTGAGAGCTTCAGCAATCTGCAAAGATTCACTAAATTGTGAACTCTTTTCTGAACTCTTTTCACTAGCTGTGTGAATCAACTCATCCTCCTCATCCTCTTTATCCTCCCCTTTGGAAGATTCCTCCATAAGACTCCTGCTACTTGGATTCTCCAAAACAGTTACTCTCTCCCTCAAAGCTTGGAGTTCTCGTCCCTGTTTGTTGACAGTTTGTACAAGACTGACATTTTGCTTTTGCAAGCTAATGACAGCCGCCGTCAATTCAATTATGGTCATAGGTTCCAATCTGCCCTCAGCTAGAATGGGGATTTGACCTCCCAAAATAGGATCATGGGGCATGGATGAGGTCTTAATGATGTTGGGACTGTCTTGACCAGCATCTAAGCCTGTGTCAATAGCCCCAGCCTCACCCATTTCACCAGCCACACTTGTGGAGGTGGTTCTCTCTGCTACAAGGCTAGGATCACTAGAGGAGAACACTCCAGTAACCCTTTGGCGTTTAGTCAACCTAGATTGTAATGGGGTGGAAGATGAAGTAGATTGTGTGGGTGTGGGTTGATTAAGGGGTGTTTGGGATTGGTCAGGGAGTGTATCAGTGTTGGGATTGGCTGTGTCAGCGCCCACATTTTGAGTGTCAGCGCTGGGTTGATCAATGTCCATGTTTTCTGGTGAAGGTGATGGTTCATGAATAGGCTCAAGTTGGGGTTCAGGGTCTGGTTGTGGGTCTGGTTGTGGTTGAGCAGCCTGAATTACTTCAAGCATGGGTTGGGTAAGAGGTATGGGGTCGTTTGTGGAGCTCGTTTTAGCAAAAATGGTTTTCTGTTGTTTAGGGATCTCATAAAAAGTGTCATGATCCCTAGAACAATATTCTTGTAAATCAAATACCATTTGCAAAAATCTAGGGTAAGCCAAAGTCATTTTACTTCCCTTGTTTTTACACATCCCTTCAAAAATCATTTTCGAAAAATTATACTTAAGCCCACGTGTTATACAAACCAAAGCACTTGCAATTGACCTGTTTATCTCATTAAAAGAAGTACATTTTGGACTTAAGCATTGTAAAAGGACATGTATCAAATATTTCCAGTCAGAGGGAAATTCCTGCTTATGATATTTATTTAAAGTGACATCAGCAGGAATAGGATAACCCAATTCCCTAAGACCCTGTTCTATTGTTGCTATGGCAAGAGTAGTCACACCATCAGCGTCATCAAGACGCAAAGCTTGGCGAACCAAAGCTTCAGTGACCACCCATGTTCTTCCATGAACAGTAGATGTTAATGTGGTCACTCCATTAGTTGTTGTGGAACTAACATTGTTCCAAAACTGTCTAATGTGTGCGACAGGGACTAATGGTGTATGAGAAAGTGCATACCTCAATGAAGATGCATTTAAAAATGCCACCATCTGTGAATACTAAGGAAATAAAGCATCATCAGCAGTCAAGTAAGCGATCATATTGTGTTGGCTCTTGAACTCCAATGTTAAATTCTTTGAGTTGAATTTGGGTGCCATGATTTAAAGCTGTTTAGGTTATATGATATGGGAAAAATCTAGGAGGAAAAGTGTTAGACAAGAAAATATGAATACCCAGAACAAAAAGATTAGCCAAATTTATAGGAGAGATGCATGATTTTGATTGGTCAAAAATGAGGCGATTATAATCAAAGAGCAATCATGAAAATCTTGAATCAAATATAACTTATCTCATTAATTAAAAGTAACTTCTCCCCAAAATTACGGCCAAATATTAGTCAAAAAATAACAACTGGGTAGGGCCCACTAGGTGTCAACGGTCAAAAATAGCCCATCAGTGCCCAACGGCTATATTTTCTTGTCAGCGTTTGCCTAAAGCCTTGTCAGCGTCACGATTGGACGTAACAGCGTTTGGAGAAAAACTTGTCAGCGTCTAAAAAGTAAAAATAAAAATATTTAAAAAGAAAAAGACCTTAACAAAGTAATTTATCCTAAGGGAAATATCTTACAAGTTGATAATAATTACTGGGCGGCAAGCACTGTCCATTTATGCACACTTGCATAAGCAAGATAGACACAAATGTCCTCTAGAGTCCCTTGCTAACCAAAATACTTACCAACAAAGTTATTTCATAAAACTCTTTGTAACTCCCAGGTAAACCCATATCCAAAGTATTCCCAAGTCTCCCATCAGACCACAACCAAGTCTAGGCCAAAAGTGTCTTGGCAGCATGCATAGATTGTCACCTTTGCATGCTACAGTGCCTCATGGTTTAGTAAAACTAACCCATACTCACCTGTGGGCACAATCTAGAATTGTGATGAGAGTATTCTAAGAATACCCAAGAGTCCTAAAGGTTCCTTAAACCTCCCCTTAAACTATGATACATGAGTTCTCAAAATATATATATGAACATTAAAAATTTATGTCAAGATAGGAATATAAATATTCCAACCATCATCCATAAACAAAACATGTCCAAATAACTCTTCAAAGATCCATAAGCAACTCTGTATCCAATGGCATAAAGCTACCATTACCTGCACATTTAGATGAAAACCACAAAACTAACATTTGTTGCTAACAGCGTCCCGACAACACTTAACAGCGTTGAAGGAACTCTTGTCAGCGTTAGACCATAATATCTCTAACAACGGCAAAATAACACTTGACAGCGTTACATGTACCTTTGTCAGTGTTAGAAAAATAATGTGGAAAATCTAAATCATCACAAAGACCAATAACAATGCATTATCCTGTACATACTTTTACAAAAAGATTCCAAAAACACATATTAAGTGAGATTAACCATTCCAATATTTGTTACCAAATATTGAAATCTTCCAGCATCAAAAGGTTTAGTTAATAAATCAGCTACATTATCTTCAGTATCTACCCTATCTGGTTGTATTAAACCTTTCTCAAAGCAATCTCTTATAAAATGATGTCTAATTTCTATGTGTTTGGTTTTAGAATGATGTACAGGATTTTTAATAATGCATAAAGTACTGTTATTGTCTACAAAAATCTTGGTATGCATAAAATTATACCCATAATCCAACAGCTGGTTCTGAATCCATAAGACTTGTCCACAACAAGCAGCTGCAGCAACATATTCTGCTTCAGTTGTAGAGTTGGCCACCACTGTTTGTTTCTTGCATTGCCAAGATATTAATCTGCTCCCAAGAAATTGGCATCCACCAGTTGTGGATTTCCTATCAAACTTGTCACCACCATAGTCACTGTCTGAATATGCAATAAGGTCCAATGGAGAATCTTTTGGGTACCATAATCCAAGATCTGGATAACATCTTAGGTACCTAAAAATCCTCTTCACAACAAAAAGGTGACATTCTTTAGGAGTCACTTGATGGCGTGCACATGCACACACAGCAAACATGATGTCAGGTCTTGAGGCTGTAAGATACATCAATGACCCAATCATTGATCTATAGTGCCTAACATCCACATCCTTTCCAGCTCCAATCTTTCCCCAAGGGTGTTGTCTATCCATAGGAGTGGAAGCCTCCTTTTCATGTGGAGAAAAACCATATTTCTTCAAGATTTCAGCAACATACTTGTCTTGTGAGATGAAGATACCATCTTCTTTCTGCTGAACTTGTAAACCTAGAAAGAAGTTCATCTCACCCATTGCACTCATCTTGAATTTATCTGTCATGAGCTTGGAAAAGTCCTCACTCATTTTTGGATCAGTAGACCCAAAAATGATATCATCAACATAGACCTGCACAAGCAACACATGTTTTCCTTTCTTCTTTGTAAACAGTGTCTGATCTATGGTGCCCCTCTTGAAACCATTTTCCACCAAGTAGGTGGACAATGTACCATACCATGCTCTTGGGGCTTGATGAAGTCCATACATTGCTTTCTTCACTCTATAAACCTTGTCTGGATTCTCAGGATCTTCAAAACCAGGAGGTTGCATGACATATACTTCCTCAACAATTGTCCCATAGAGGAAAGCACTCTTCACATCCATCTGGTAAACAGTAAAATTCATACAAGAGGCATAAGCTAGAAAAATTCTTATAGCTTCAATTCTTGCAACTGGTGAAAAAACTTCTTCATAATCAATTCCTTCCTCTTGTGTATATCCCTGAGCTACCAAACGTGCCTTGTTTCTGACCACAATGCCTCTTTCATCTTTCTTGTTCCTTAGAACCCATCTTGTCCCAATTGGTCTCACATATCTAGGACAATCAACCAGCTCCCAAACATCCTGTATAGCAAATTGGTGAAGCTCATCCTGCATTGCTTCCACCCAACTTGGTTCCTTGAGAGCATCAAAAATTTTCTTGGGTTCTTCCTGTGACAGAAAACAGGCAAACAAACATGCTTGTACAAGAGGGGTATCAACCTTCTTGTGTATATTGGCAATAAATCCACCAAGACCTTGATGAGATCTTCTTGTCTGAACTGGAGCCATAACATCACCAATAATCTGAGATGTGGGGTGATCCTTTGCTGTGGAAGTGAGAACTCCTCCTTCAATAAGTCTGGTGTCCTCAATTTCACGCTCCATGTTGCCAACATCTTCTTCAGATTCTTCTTGATCAACAGAAATCTCTTCATGAACATTAGAAGGTCCACCTTGTTCAAAATGGGAAGAGAAAAGATGTGCAAAGGTGTCATCAAACTCTGAACCTTGTTTGTCAGCGTTTGGGCTAACAACGCTTGAACTGCTGTTGTCAGCGTTGGAGCCATCAGCGTCTGAATTGGTCGTGTCAGCGCTTGATTTCCCTTTGTCAGCGTTTGAAGAATCATGCATGTTTGTAGTTGGTGGTATCTGAACACCACCATTATCTTTCCTTGCAGCAGTAGCAGCAGCATAATACTCATCTGTCCATATAGGAAGTGTAACAAATTCTTGTGTGGGAGATGATATAACTGCTGGTGGTCCATCCTCCTTAGCAACCTGTATACCTGAAACATTACCAATTCTCTTTTCCAAAACACTTGAAGTTACCTTCACAATGTCTGGATCAGTAACAGGCATATAATTTAAAGCTCTAGACAAAGGTTCTAAGTCAAACAACCAATTTGGACCACTCTCAGGATCACTAGGTTTACCTTCTAAAAACCTAACATGTACCTTTTCAAGTATACGCTTTTCCTTTTTAATGTAAACCCTATATCCTTTACTCTGCACTGAATAACCCATGAAGTAGCCTTCATCACCTTTTGAATCAAATTTACCTAGGGCCTCACTAGTTTCTAACACAACTACATGACAACCAAATGGCTTAAGAAAGCCAATATTAGGCTTCCTTCCCCAAAGTAATTCATAAGGTGTCTTATTATGTATCTTGTTGACCAATGCCCTATTTTGAACATAACAAGCTGTGTTAACAGCTTCAGCCCAAAAGGCTATAGGAAAGTGGGCATCAGCCAACATGGTTCTGGCTGCTTCAATAAGGGTCCTATTCTTCCTCTCAGCAACCCCATTTTGTTGTGGGGTTCTAGCTATGCTAAACTGCCTAGTAATCCCTTTCTTGGCACAAAAATCATCTAACAACTGATTTCTAAACTCACCCCCATTGTCACTTCTAATAATTTTGACCTCATTACCATTTTTCTTTTCTATTTGGGTAATGAAATTAATCAGACTTAGGGCAGTTTCACTTTTCTTGGCTAAAAAGAAAGTCCATGTGAACCTGGAGTAATCATCAGTAATGACAAAACAATATGATTTACCCTTCAGACTTTCTATATTAGTAGGACCAAAGAGGTCCATATGCAATAAGTGAAGGGGTTTAGAACTAGAGTGCACCTGTTTAGACCTGAAGGAGACCTTGTGCTGCTTGCCCTTAAGGCATGCAACACAAGAGTGGTCATTGTGGAAAGCCTTTTCAGGCAAACCATCAACTAAACCAAGCCTCACAAGTCTATTAATATTCTTAAAGTTTATGTGCCCTAGTCTCCTGTGCCAAAGATTACTTTCATCTACTGAGGCTTTAGCATATAGACATGACATTTTATTATTTACCTTAATTCCATTAAGATTCACATTATATATGTCTTTATGCCTTGGTGTTCTAAAATCTATGTATTTCTCCTCAGGGAGCTTATAATCTTTGCTTAACACCAAGCACTCAGTATCTGTGAAAAGAACCTTATTTTTGTTATCACACACTTGTGATACACTAAACAAATTATAATCCAGATCTTTCACCAAGAAGACATTATCAAACCTTAGATTGTTGGTGACAAGGGTTCCTTTTCCTGTGATTGTGCCGTAGCCACCTCCAAAGTATACCTTATCACCATCTTGAATAGGAGAGAAATTGGTCAGATAATCTTCCTTTCCTGTCATGTGCCTTGAGCATCCACTATCCCAGTATCCATAGTCATTGATCTTCTTCTGAATGCCCTGCACATAAAGAAAACACATTAGTTTTCTTTGGGAACCCAAGCCTTGGAAGACTTGGATTCATTTGGTTGTTCAACAAGAACAGACTTGGTTCTCATAACAACCCCATTTTCATCCCTGTTTGAATGAAATTCCCAGTTAACCCCAATTGGTGTTGACAATGCCTTTGAAATATAATGAAACCTGTTGCATGTCATAGAAATACCAGTAGAATTAGGGTTCTGGTCCTGTTTTGGTCTCCATGTTAAGCTAGTAGAAGCTTTAGACCTATTTCCCTGTGGCTGCAAATACCTAGGTTTGTCAGCGCTGAAATTTCTCTTGTCAGTGCCCCGATTGCTCCTATCAGCGTTGTACCTAGGGTTTGCTACAGGAACCCATTGCCTATTTGACCAAGTATTTGACTTTTGAAAAGGTCTTAGGCCTTGTGTGTTAGACCCTCTAGAAAAGAATGGGGCTGGTCTAACAACTTGTGAACTTTTGTTCACAAAGGTATTGGGTCTGACAGTGTTTGACCTATGTTGACTTTTGTCAGCGCTGAAATGGTTCCTGTCAGCGTTGACATTGGAAGCATAGACACATTTGTAGGCCAAATGTGAGAAGCTACCACATGTGTAACAAGCTTTTCTAGACATAGTCTTAGGTCTAGAAGCAAAGAAGCCTGTTCCATGATTACTAACTTGGCTTTTTGGTGACCTAGAATTTCTATACATCTCTGCATATTTAACACTAGGTTTTCTAACAGATTGTGGGCCAAGGTCAACAGCTTTGCCAGTGGTAGGGTGTGTGATCTTAATAGGTTTAGGATCAAGGCTCTTGATTGGTGTGGGCTCATTTGGACTTTCACACAATAACCCTCCCTTAACAAACAAGGTGTGGTTTGCTTTCTTCCATTCTTCTAGGTCAGTCAGCTTTTGCTGATATTCCTCAACTGGGGAAGTCACTCTAGGTGGAGGAATAAACTCCTCCTCTTGGCATTCTGGCAAGCCAGTCCAAGATAAGTCCTTTGATTGGACACCATAGAAATCCCCAGCTGGTGGTGGAACAACAGTATAATTATTCATCCCAATCCCACTCATATCCTTAGAGTCTCTTTGTTTGCTAACACACTCTCCTAGGGATTGTGTGGCCTTATCAAATCTCTGGATTTTAAGACTCACATTATCTTTATTTTTGTTAGCCTCCTCTAACTGAGCTATCAAATCAAGATTAACCCTATTCACTATATCTTGAACATCCTTACTCTGATGTAACTCATGTTTTAAGATATTTATTTGATCCTTTAAATCAAACTCCATTTTCTTATACTCAGATACTGTCTTTTCTGTTTGGGTAAGAGCAACTTGATAGTTAGATACTTTGCATCTTTCAGTACTTGCATCATCTAATAATTTAACTATCTCTTGTTTTAATTTTTCAGTATTTAAACGACAACCCTTAGAACATAAAGCATCATCATATACCTCATTATCTGATGAAGAGGAGGAGTGTGCCATGAGAGCATATTCAGCATGCTCTTCTTTAACCTCAGCAACCAAAGCTCTGTCCTCTTCCTCATTCTTAGCCATCCAGCTCCAATCCCATTCTCCAACACCATCAATTTGTTGAACAGCAACCATGGCCTTGGGATCTGGGTTCTTAATCATTTGGCTAGAAGGCTTCCCAGCATCAGATCTTCTTGGAGATCTACATTCCCTCATAAAGTGCCCCATCCTATGACAGTTGTAGCACTCCACCTTGGACTTGTCAAAGCCAGCAACATCCTTAGCATTAAAGGTCATCTTCTTCTTGAACCTTTTATTGAACCTGTTTGCTCTTAAACTTACAAGAGCCATAGTCCACTTTATATCCATCTCTTCCAATTGTTCATCACTTATCTGCTCAAGATCTTCATAAGTAATCCTTGAATCACTAGGCAAAGAAGCAATGAATGCACACACAGTATCAAGATCAAAACCAGCAGGTTTAATTCTATCAGCGCCATGATTGTGTGTGTCAGCGCTTGAGTACAAAGCGTTGACAGGATATGATCCAGCGCTGACAGATTGACATCCAGCGCTGACACCTTGAGATCCAGTTGCTGAATGTCCATAGAAGTTCATGGAATCAAATTGGCCTTCACTTTGTGAAAAGAAAGCCATGTTGCTGCTGGAAGATTTGTTATCACTCTCCAATTGCCATTCATTCTCCAACAATCTTAGTTTGTTGAAGATGTCATCAAACCTGGAAGTCTTGTGAGTATTATTGACAAGAATAGATCTTGTCTCAATCTTCCATACATCACCAAGGCTTTTGAGAAAAGTAGCATTCAATTCAGGGTCATCAATCTGTTTTCCCATGAAGGAAAGTTGACTTGTGATGTCAAGAAGTCTACTTCTAACACTGCTGAGATTCTCACTAGGTTGAGCTTTAAAGACAGCTTACTCATGCAATAGTTGCTTCTTCTTTTCTTCTTTTGTGTCAGCATTGCCACCATGTGCTACTTCAAGAGCTTCCCAAAGCTCTTTTGCTGACTCAAATCGTTTGTACTTGTGCTGATTCTCATGACCTAGGGCATGCTTCAAGATGTTTAAGATTTTCATGTCCACCCTCTTCTTAGCTATATCTTCAACAGCAACAGCTCTCCCATCTTCAGGCTTTTCCACCTTATCAGATTCAGGAAAATTAGGAACAGCTGTCCTTGTGGCAATAGCAGTAGTAATCTTTGCTGCTTTATCGAATGTGTTCCCATATTCGATAATTTCCCAAAGAGTGTAGTCATGAATAGCTATGTATTGCTCAAAATTGGACTTCCAAAGCTCAAAGTTCCTGACATCAAACATGGGAATTTTGATACTAGGGTTTGAGAAGTTGTTTTGCAGCAAAGCAGGAGGTTGATTTGTGCCAGACATGATGTTTTTAGGGTTTTGAGAATTTAGGGTTTTTAGGGTTTTGAGAATTTAGGGTTCTGCGTTACTTAAAGATCAAAAGTTTCTCAACAAGCTCTAATACCACTTGTTGATCCCAAACTTAGATCGATTAGCTTTGTGTATACGAGATTAGATCAAGTATAACACGTAGAGAAACCTTTGCTTATGAATAAAGTAACAAAGTGTTATGCGGAATTAACACTTGATCTAAAACACAATGATGTTAAACAAACTTTCACTTGTATTAGAATAATCTTGTTGATTACAATGAAAGGTTTAACTTGCGAATACTATGAAAACTGATATATGACTTTAACCTAAAAGACCTTCTTTTATAGAACAAGAAGTCTTGTACAATAAGCTACGAATCAACAAGCTACGAATCAACTATTCTAGGTAAAGATAATAATAGAAAATACAATGTTGTGCTTATCTTTACCATACATAAATAAAGAAACAAATAAACAAGATAAGTATGAAGATATTCCATCAGTGTCAATCTTCAAGGCTATCAGCGTTGACTTCTTCAATGTCAACGCTTGGCTGTCAGCGTCCAATGTCTTCTTATCAGCGTTGGCATTCTTCTTATCAGTGTCTAGTGAACTGACCCATATTTTATTCCCAACATGGTTGACTTATATGATCCAATGTTTGATGAATATTACTATGGAAACAATCAAGTTGTGTCAAAGCCTTCCGCTGTCAATACTACTGATGCACCCGAACAAAGTCAAAAAGATACAACTGCCTCTACTTCAGCAACCGTTGCTCAAGAAAATATTCCATTAGATACTCAACAAACTCCAGAAACAGTCATACAACCAACATCACCAACTGTCAATGCTGAAGGAGGTAACAACAATCAAGCAGTCGATGCACAACCTGACGATGAAGAATTTATCAATCTTTTCGGTACACCGGTACACGAAGTCGGAGAGTCTTTTACTCACCATGTTGATCCGTCCAACATGCATACATTCTACCAACCATATCCATCCACTCACCATTGGACACGTGATCATCCATTGGAGCAAGTAATTGGAAATCCTTCACAACCGGTTCGAACACGCAGACAACTCGAAACCGATGGCGATGTGTGTATGTATGCACTCACCGTTAGTTCAACTGTACCTACAAACATCAAACAAGCCATGACTGATCATGCGTGGATTGAATCAATGCAAGACGAAATTCATCAGTTTGAACGCCTAATTGTTTGGGAACTTGTTGACCGACCCTATGGAATGTCAATTTTAGATTTCAAATGGATCTGGAAAAACAAACTCGATGAAGAACAAACCATCATCAAAAACAAATCTCGTCTTGTGGTTAAGGGATACCGTCAACAAGAAGGCATAGACTACGATGAATCATTCGCTCCAGTCGCTCGTTTGGAAGCAGTAAGGATATTCCTTGCTTATGCTGCACATAAGGGCTTCACGGTTTTTCAGATGGACGTCAAAACAGCTTTTCTCAACGGTCATTTGAAGGAAGAAGTGTATGTGAATCAGCCGGAAGGATTCGTCGATCCTCATCATCCTGACAAAGTCTGTCGTCTCAAGAAGGCTGTATATGGACTTAAACAAGCTCCAAGGGCATGGTACGAAGAACTTTCAAACTTCTTGGTGTCCAAAGGATTCTCCAAAGGTTCTATTGATCCTACTCTCTTTACTAATAAATATGGGGATGACATAATGCTGGTGCAAGTTTATGTTGATGACATTATTTTTGGTTCTACGAACCCAAAACTTTCAAAACGTTTTGAAAAATTAATGCACAGTAGATTTGAAATGTCAATGATGGGGGAGCTAAAATTCTTTTTAGGCCTCCAGATTCATCAATCCCCACGTGGTATCTTCATTAACCAAGCTAAGTATGCTCAAGAGATACTTAAAAAGCATGGTATGACCTCATGTGCTCGCGTTGGTACACCATTGTCGACCACATCCCTAGACGTTGACTTGTACTCATATCCCGTAGATCAAACGCGATATCGCAGTATGATCGGGTCACTTATGTACCTTACAGCCAGCAGGCCTGATATTCATCATGCCACATGCTATTGTGCACGATATCAAGCCAGACCTACTCAAAATCACCTCAAAGAGGTTAAACGGATCTTTCGGTACCTTAAGAATACCATTCACATGGGACTCTGGTATCCGAGGGAAACCGGTTTTCATCTAACGGCTTTTTCAGATTCTGATCACGCAGGTTGTCTTGATAGTTGTAAAAGCACTTCTGGTAGCATACAATTTCTAGGGGAAGACAAGCTTGTCAGTTGGTCGTCAAAGAAGCAGGATTGCACTTCGCTCTCATCAGCTGAAGCAGAATATGTGGCTCTATCCGCGTGTTGTGCTCAAGTCCTCTGGATGAGAACTCAACTCACGGATTATGGCTTCCACTTTGATAAAATACTTATGTATTGTGACTCAATGTCGGCCATAGCCATATCTTGCAATCCGGTTCAACACTCCCGCACCAAGCACATCGATGTCAGATATCACTTCATCAAGGAACAAGTGGAACGCGGCATCGTGGAATTATACTTTGTCAGAACTGAGTACCAGCTGGCAGACTTGTTTACAAAAGCTCTATCGAAAGATAGGTTTGCGTATCTCGTTGGCCGTCTTGGTATGAAGTATATGACTCCAGAAGACTTGGAGGTTTTGGCAAATGAAGCTGCTTGATATTCTCTCACAATGACTTCTAGGCGCATCACAGCTTAGAACTCGGACCTCAACTAATGAAAGTTTATCTCGGACGATTACTTATCCTTCTCAACGAGAAATTCATATTTCTCGGTCATGAGCTTCTCATAAAAACATTCAAAGTTTTTAAGTTCATGAAAACGATTTCTAAGTAAATGTCAGATTAGAACTCGAACTTCAACTTAAGGAAAGTTTATCACGGATGATAACTTATCCTTCACAACGGGAAATTTATTTTTCTCGGTCATGAGCTAGTCACAAAACAATCAAAGTTTTGAGCTCATGAAAAACGGACCCGAAAGGGGAGTGTACGTTTCAGTGCGCTTTCCCTAAGCAATAGAAGAGAAGTCTTCTTTCCTGATTATTTTAAAACCGTTGAACACAATTTTTCAAGAATTTCTCAAAAGGTTTTTCTAAATCTTTCAAAATTGTGTGTTCAACACTCCCTTCCTCATAAGTGGTTTTTATATCTCAAAATTGTCATATGTTATTTTGATCAATTTTTGAGGAGGAGCGTTTTAAAATCAAGCCTTTTAATGTTGTTGGGTACATCTCTAAAATTGTCATATTTTATGTATCCAACACATTTCGAAAATGATATGAAATTGTCAAATGTAATATATTATATCGGAAAAGGCATCTCAACTCCGTACCTCAACATATTTTGTGGTGTCGTTTTTCTAAAATTTTGTCAAATTTTGTCTCAAGACACACATATATTGTTGAGGGGGAGCGTCCCGACTGAAAATGTTCCATGATTCATGCGTGCACACATGTTTCTCTCCCGTCGATTTTTCAGAAAATGTCATATTTTAATCACTTGGTATCTCTAATATTATATTTTTATATTAGAGATAGGGGGAGAAAATGTGATTAAAATGTAATATATCGCAACATGTGATCTTAAAGACTCAAGTGCAACTCTTTCCTTCACATGCCAAACTATTTCGTATATCGATGCATGTGTGTAGGGGGAGCTTTTCGGAAATGTAAAACTTTCAAGTGTTAAAAGTTTTGATTTTTATCAAACACTTTGAATGGTTTTCAATGGTTTAATGGTTACGATCTATACCCAAAACAACCTACTATCCACGACGGAACGATGGAGTCAAAAGGTGGTTTAGGATAGGAAACTAAGTCCTATGATCCAACCATAACCGGAGGGATCTACCCAAGGACATTCATAGCTAGAAATAGTTGTCCTTAGGAAAGATAGAGTGGAATGAAGCTGAATGCGGACCAATTACTTAAGTTAGCACTAGAACAATCACAACAAGGTGCTAATGATGACGTATTGGTAAGCATTGAAGGAGTTGAATATTCTATGCAACTTAGGTAGAAACCGGGTTAACACATCTTTTGAAGACAAGTGTCATGGACCCAGTGATGCGATGCACAACCCTTCCCCAGCCATTCGAGTTTCTCTCAAAAGAAACTTGTCTCATTGTCACAGAGATCAACACGTATCTATTGACTTTCTCACTCCGAGTCAGTTAATATTGAAAAGGTGGCAGTCTGCTCTAGCCTCCGATTACCAAAATGCACTTATTGAGTCTAGAGCCAAACGAGATCAATTTATCATCTCATTAGGACACAACCGAGTCGTACGCATTATCCTTGTAATATTTCCAGAACATCTGAGTGATACGATTCACAATGAAGATGGAAATCCTGCTTGAGCCAGCATTAAACAAGCTCATGGTAGGTAACTTGTGCGATTCTACACGAATCAAACTTGTGAGAACTGGAAAGCAACTAAGTTTCGATTCTTAATTGATTCAAACTTTATTCCAGGTTTCTTCGCAAAATCCATGTGATCTTGCCAGAACATTCAAAGTGACACTCATTAGTGTTCACAGTGACGAATGGAAATCCTTCCAGTGTCAACATTAAACAGCACTGCGGTAGGTAACTCGCAAGATTCTCTATGAATCAAGCTTGTGACAAACTGGAAAGCAACAATGGTGCGATTCTTTTAGAATCAAACTTGTTCCAGGAAATCTGAATTGACGACTCTAATCAGACGGATAATTTATCCTTATGATTCACTCTTTACGTTCGCAGTCTGCTTTGAGACGGTCGAGTAAAGAGAACTGGCTACTACCGCCGGGAAACCCTGTCAAGGAGGTTCTTAATCGAATCTACCTGATCACAGGTATGGTATTTTATTACCGTTTAACGGTCTTCACCGACCGGAGGTAAAACGCTACTGAGTTAGGATGAAATGTTCAAATCCATTTTATCCGTGTCTATATGTGTTGCTGCATATCAAGAAGGTGGCGTAGCTGTGTAACCGATGTCGATTCAGAAGTCACAAGAGCACAAGATGGCGATAATCAAGATACCTAAGAATGTAAGAATGTAATAGGTCATCTTAGTCACAAGGAGTACAGATGAAGATCTCAAGCACTCAAAGTCAAATGACAAAGGCTCAAGATAAAGATCACGAAAGCATGAAGGAACAAAGTTGTTACAAACAAGATCAAGACCAAGATACAAGACCAAAGCAGGAAGATCTCCTCTACAAGAATGTATTCACTCAATTATCTTATGCTTTTTAAGCTTTTTAAGATGACCGATACATTGGGGGAGATTGTTAGCCCTATATTTTATATAGTCGAACAAGAATGTAATAGGTCATCTTAGTCGTTAAAAGGTCTTGTATTGTAATAGGTTAGTCGGGAAAACCGGGCTTGGACTTTAAGCTAATATTGTATAAGTTAGGGGCGTAAGCCCAAAACGAAGCCAAGCCCGGCCCAAGATGAAGCCCACAAAGGCCTTAGGCCGTGGCATATAAAACCCTCTTCCACATGTGGAAGAGGGTGTTGGTTACCATTTTATTTCTCTCTCTAAAAGTGTTTAACCTTCCAAATTCTCTCTTGTTTCTCTCTCTACTTTCTTCTCTTTCTCTCTCTAAATATCTCTTTTAAATCTTGTGTTATGGATTAAATGGGAACAACATTATTAATAAGCTGATAACTACCTCAAATCAGTAAACTGTATTGTTTCCTCACTAATTCAGAAAGCTTGTATGTTGAACTACAATTGAGGGCAAATATCAAGTAATTTCATCCACTAAAAAAGAAATGGAAATGGATCAAAAGTAACTAGTTTTCACTTATACAAACTGACCCAAACCTTTTAAAGGCTATTTGCCTGTTTGACTTAAGTATTGACCACAAAACATTACCAAATGACTCACACTCACTTATTGGGTGTAAATGAGCTCAAAGAAACAGGTTTTAACAACTTGATCACTAAAGTGACGTTAATCCAAACACCAATTTAAGTCTGATATGAAAAGTTTTCAAAAGCTTTTTAAGTAAAAACTTATGACAACAAAAGACTTTTATCAAGATTTTTTTAATGACTGAAATGAGCCTCAAAACAACTAAGTTCTATCAGGTTAACACTAGGGAACAAGTTTTAGCTAACTGATGAATTTTAAAGCTGAATAAGACCAAGTGTAAAGCTAAAACTGAATCAAAGCTATCAGACTACTTGTAAACTATCAGATTATATCAGTAATACTACAAGAACACTAACACGAACACAATTCAGCAGATAAGTCCTAATTTCTAGGAATTTAGCATGGCAGAAGAGTTTAGAGGAATATAAACATGATTTTGATGCCTTTTAGCTTGAAGCAACCACTGATGGAGTAGTGAGGCACTGAGCCTTCTAAGTACACTTCAAACACATATAATCAATCACCAAAAACCACCATATCAACATTAGTAACTACAAATCAACACCCTTGCTACACTTCTGCTACTTTGGCTATGGAATGAACAAGAAACGTCTGAATCAGCTATAGTCTTCCGAAATGCATCAAACACATTCCATTAATCAAGTATGATTAATAGAAACTCAACAGTAACAGGATAGTAGGATTATGCAGTATTGAGAAGTAGAATTTGAGTGAAATGAAAGTGAATGTTCATTAATGGTGTAAAGGTTGTTACAGTTTGTTACAACTACACTAACTAACTCTCAAGTGGTTGTCAATCACTTGAGAGTAGTATTTAACTAACTTGCTAACTGAAAATTGAGAGAAATTTAGAAGTGTGTGAAAATTACACACACTAAGTACATTTTGAAATGAAGAACACTATGGGCTATTTATAGAGCTGGGTTAAGTTTGTTGGAGGTAGGTGACATGTTGGAGCGAATAGTATGCTTCCACGTGTCATGATTCTGTTAATTGAAAGTAACTGTTGATGATCCAGATTGGGCTTTTGTAATTGAGTGAGTTTGAGCTTAATTAACCACTTGGGACGCTTCGTCTCTTGATTTTAATGACTTTTCATGTATAACACTTGACCTGAAATGTACTCCTTCTTCAAATAGTTCCTGGGATCGTTTTGAATGTTAAGGATGAAAAGTGTCTTGTTATTATTGTATGTGAGAGAGAGAGCGAGAGACGGATCAATATCCAAAAAATGATTTTCTATTGGCTGAAATGGGATATTAGACTTCACTGTTTGGATTCGGTTATATTAATGAGTGGCGGCTGAGTGGGGTGATGTGGCTTGTGAAGTGGAAATCCGTGTCACCCAAACCTTGGCCTCTCATTGGTTGAATTGTATAGCACATGGCTCAATCCCAAACTTAGCTAAACTTTGGCAAGTATAACCTCTCTAGTTAGGCAGGATGTTGATTTGAGCTCCAAACTTCATTTCTTTGTCATTTTTAGTCCTTCTTTCTTCAAATTTGCACAATCTTGATCCTTTGACTATTTGACTTCATGATTGACCAAATTTGACTTTTTTCTTGACTTTCTCATAATTACACTTTTTGTCCTCCATTTTTGTAAGTTGTCAAGAAAGGTCCTTTGTCTTTGCAAGGCTTGTCACTTTTCATCCTCCTTTTGTCTTTTCTTCATCAATAAGGCTTGAATTCACTTGTTTGCTCCAAAATTGTATCTTTGTTACCTACACAAGCACAAACAACAAAACATACCCATAATACTGCGTTTATGAATAAAAATTAGGTATTTTGCTTTGTGTTTTAGGGTGATTTGTGATATAATTGATATGAGATTTTACTCATATCAAGTAGCTTGTTCCTTCATACCTGTCAATGCTTCAGCTATCTCCTTAGTCCCATACGAACCTTCATGGGGCCCTTTATCACTTATATTGAATGGCTCAGTAGGTTCATCCTCCCCTTTGTAAGAATCATCTTTAGAGGACATAACCATAGCTCTCCTTCTTCTTGAGCCAGTAGCTTCTAAAAAAACTATCCTCTCCCTCAATTGATTGAGTTCAAGGCCTTAGTAAGTGACTTTTTGTACAAGTTCTACATTGGACTTTTGTAAGCCAATGCAAATAGCCGTCAATTCTAAAACAGATAATGGTTGGAGACTGCCCTCCTCCAAAATGGGGATATAACTCCTCAAAATGGATTCATCATGCAAAACTCTCTCAACTTCATGGCTAGGATCACTAGAAGGCTCTAGTAGTCCTTTGTCTTTTCTCCTGGAAAAAGTCAATGGGTTCAGAGGAGGAAGTGGATTGGTGAACATGTGTATGGGGTGTTGAGGTGAAAACGGGTGAAGTGGGTGTGTCAGCGGCTGAAACGCGAGTGTCAACGGCTGATGGGTCAACGTTCATAGGTTCATCTTGGTGAGGTGAAGGTGGTTGTTGTGCTGGTTCAGGTTTAGGTTCTTGGTGAGGTGGAGGGTTGTTGGTTACTTCAATAACAACCAAAATGGGAGGAGTCAAAGGTAAAGGTCTGAAAGGTCTGGTGTTCATGGACAACAAAAAATTTTCTTTTTGAGTAGGTATCTTGTAAAAATTATCATGATCCCTACGACAATAACCTTGGTTCTTAAAAACCATTTGAATCTAGGGTAAGTAAGAGTCATCTTGTTACCCTTGTTGTTCAACATGCCCTCAAAAATCATATGGGAAAAATTAAATTTTTTCCTACTGGGCAAACAATCAAGAGTACAACCAAAAGAATGATTGATTTCATTGAAAGAAGTGCACTTAGGACTAAGACACTACAAGAGGACATGCATAAGGAACTTCCATGCTGGGGAAAATTGTTGTTTGGAATATTTATTAAATTTGCCCCCAGGGGGAAACTCATAACCTAAGCCTCTAAGTCCTTCTTCTAACTGTTCATGAGGAAGGGTAGTCACACCATCAGCATCATCAAGCTGTAAGGCTTGACGAATAAGTGCTTCAGTGACCACCCATTTTGTCATATGAATAGTCCCTGACAATGTAATCACTCCATCAACTGCTTCACAACTTGTAGTGTTCTAAAACTGTTTGATTTGTATGATAGGAATGAGTGGAGCATGAGTCAAAGCATACCTTAAGTTAGACGCCAAGAGATACTTAGTCATTCTTGTGTATTGAGGATGATGTGTGTTATCAGTCTCAAGATAGGCGATCATGTTGTGTTGATCCCTAAATCCCAAAGTAGCACCAGCAAGTTTAAATAAAAGAGCCATGAAAACTGTTTGTGAAAGGTTAGAAAGTATGAAAGTGATAATGGAAGGTTCTGTAGAAAATATAAGACAATCAAGCAAGTTACCCTGTTTAAAATAGTATGAGCCGTATTTATAGGATGTAAACTAGGACACAATTGGTTGAAATAAGAGGTAAGTTATTCAAAATATAATGATGAAAATCATGAAAAATAATAACTTATCGCTTAGCAATTAAATAATTTACCAAATCCCATAAAATTACGGCCCAAAATATCGCAAAAGTAACAACTAGGTAGGACCCAGTGTTCTTCAACGGTCAAAATGTTAGTGTCAACGGGCAGCGGCTATATTTTGTCAGCGTGTAAATTTGCCATGTCAGCGTTTGAAAATCTGCTTGTCAGCGGGGGAACCACTATGTGCCAACGGCCAAAAATAAAAAGTAATAAAATAAAAAGACCTTAACAAAGAGGTTTACCCTAATGAAGATAACTCTTACTCTAAAAATGACTGAAATTTGGCAAGCAATGTCCAATCATGCACACTTGCATAAGCAAGATAGACATAATTGTCCTCAAGTGTCCCTTGCTAACCAAAGTCCTTAAGAGTGAAGAAATCTCATATAAACCCTTTGTAACTTCCCAAGTAAGCCCATTTTTATTTACACCAAGTCTCCCTACCGACCAATCCCAATTCTAGGCCATAAAGTCTTGGCAACATGCACAATATATCAACTTTGCATGCAACAGTGCCTCAAGACTTAGGAATTCCAACAATTCTTAAAAAGAAAAGCCTTCATTATTCTTAACTCCTACTCACCAGTGGACACATTCTAGAATTGTGATAAGATCACTCTATAAGTACCCGAATACCTAAAGGTTTCCTAAACCTCCCCTTAAACTTACACATATTGCAAAGAAATAATTATGATGAATTTTTATTTCAAGATAGAAATGTAAACATTTCAACCATCAAAAATAAAAATTCTTCAAAATATGAAGTCCATAAGCAACTCTGTATCCTATTGCACAATGCTAAAAGATGCCTGCATGATTAGATCAAAAACTACAAAAGCTAACATTTGCTGTCAGCGGCCAAAATCCACATGTCATCGGATAAAATGCCTTTGTCAGTGTTAGAAAATATAGTGGAAAACCTAATACATTTACATGAGATAATGACAATGCATATCACGTACATATTATACAATATTCTCAAAAACACATATTTTATGGATTGATTAGCCTAATACTTGTTACCAAGTACTAGAACCTCCCAACATCAAAAGCTTTAGTTAATAAATAAGCCACATTATCTTCTGTGTCCACTCTATCTTGATGTATCAAAACTTTTTCAAAATAATCCCTTATAAAATGATGCCTTATTTTTATGTGTTTAGTTTTATAATAATGTATAGGATTTTTCATAATGCATAGAGTACTGTTATTATCTACAAAAATCCTAGTATGCATAAAATTATACCCATAATCCAAAAGCTGATTTTGAATCCATAGCACTTGACCACAACATGCATCAACTGCTACATTGTCAGCCTCAGTTGTTGAATTGGCTACCACAGTTTGCTTCTTACATTGCCAAGATATAAGCCTGCTCCCAAGAAATTGGCATCCACCATTTGTGGATTTTCTATCATGATTATCACCTCCACAATCACTATCTGAATAGCCAATAAGTTCCAAATGAGACTCTTTAGTATACCACAATCCCAATGTGGGAAAGCATATAAAGTATCTAAAGATCCTTTTAACTGCATGAAGGTGACACTCCTTGGGTGTGACTTGATGACGTGCACATGTACATACTACAAACATGATATCAGGTCTTGAAGCTATCAGATACATCAATGATCCAATCACTGATCTATAGTGCCTGACACCAACCTCTTTACCTTCTCAAATTTTTCCCCATGGGTTTTCCCTGTCCATGGGAGTGCTAGCCCGTTTTTCATGTGGTGAAAAACCAAATTTCTTCAAAACCTCAGCCACATACTTATCTTTAGAGATGGAAATACCATCCTCTTTCTGCTGAACTTGTAGACCAAGAAAGAAGGTCATCATTCCCATATCACTCATCTAAAACTTATGTGTCATAAGTTTGGAGAATTCATTACTCATTCTTTGGTTAGATGATCGAAAGATAATGTCATCTACATAAACCTCGACAAGAAGAAAATCCTTTTCTTCCTTCTTTGTAAATAATGTTTGTTCTATGGTACCCCTCTTGAAGCCATTATTCACCAGGTAGGTGGAAAGTCTTCCATACCAAGCTCTACGGGCCTGATGAAGGCCATACATTGCCTTGTTAACTCTATAAACTTTATCTGGATGCTTAGAATCTTCAAAACTAGGAGGCTGTATGACATAGACTTCTTCTTTGATTATGCCATACAAGAATGCACTCTTCACATCTATTTGGTAGACTTTGAAACCCATACAGGAAGCATAGGCTAAGAAAATCCTTATTGCCTCTATTCTGACAACAAGTGCAAAAACCTCTTCATAATCAATACCTTCTTCCTGTGTATATCCCTGAGCAAACAATCTTGCCTTGTTTGTAACAACAATGCCTCTCTCATCCTTCTTGTTTCTTAGAACCCATCTTGTCCCAATAGGCCTGACATACCTTGGACAATCTACTAGCTCCCAAACATATTGAATAGAAAATTGATGAAGCTCATCATACATTGCTTCAACCCAGCTTTCTTCTTTAAGAGCATCAAAAATCTTCTTTGGTTCTAACTGAGAGAGAAAACAGGTAAACAAATATTCTTGAACAAAAGGAGTATCCTCCTTCTTGTGAATATTGGCAATGAATCCACCTTGAGTCTTCTTAGTTCTCCTTGTTTGACCAGGAGTCTGAATATCACCAATTATTTGGGAGGGAGGATGATCCTTGGCCACCTTTGTAAGTATTCCTCCCCTAAATAGTGAGTTGTCATGAACAGTGGACTCCATATTGCCAATATCATCTTCATTGCTACTCTCATGCCCACTTGAACTTGGAGATATGTTGTCAGTGGCTGGAACTGGGCCACTGACATCTTCATTGGGTATGAGGGCTTCAACATGATCAAAAATGTTTCTGTTGGAGGAAGAGAATAAATTTCCAAACAGACTGTCAGCGGCTTAATTCCATGTGTCAGCGTCTGGTTTGTCTGTGTCAGCGGATGAAGATGCATGCATTGATTCATGAACTGGTTTCTCTTGTTTCATTTCTTCCTCCTTTCCAGCAGCAACAGATGCTTTCATAAACTTATAAGCCCATATAGGTATGGTGACAAAATCAAATATGGGAGTTGGCTCAACTGCATGTGATCGTTCTTCTTTATCAACCTCTATACATGCAATGTCAATAGTAGGTGCTTCCAAGAAAATTGGATTAGTTACATGCATATAATTCATGGACCTTGATAATGGCTCTAAATCAAATAGCCAATTAGGTCCAGACTCAGGATCACTTTGTTGGGAATAAAATGAGCCAAGACACTCAATCGCTGACAAGAGTAAATTGGACGCTCATAGGAAGAAATCAAGCGCTGACAGATCAAGCATTGACAAAAGATATCCAAGCGCTGACAAGAAGAAGTCCAAACACTGATAGGAAAACTTAGTCAACATGTTTATTATTTGAAGAAAAAATATACTCAATATTGTATTTTCTATATTTATCTTTTCGTAGAACAGTTGATAGGTTATCCATTGTACACGACTCCTTCTGTTATAAAAGGAGGTCGTAGGGTTTATAGTTTATAGATTATTATTCAGTATTCGACTTTCATTGTACTCGAGTTTGTTTTTTTGTGTTTACTTGTTCTTTAATCTAAGTGTTAATTCCGCATAACACTTGGATTGTTCATATAACAACAAAGTTTCTCTACGTGTTAAACTTGATTCAATCTCGTTAACAGAAAGCTAATCGATCTTAGTTTGGGATTAACAAGCGGTATCAGAGCTTGTTGAGGAACTTTGATCTAGAAGAACAGTAAACCCTAAAAACACCAAAACCCTGGAAACCAAAAAAGATGTCTGCTATAGAATTTTCTTCCTCATCAAACCACAACCTAAAAATCCCCATGCTCGACCCTGACAAATTTGAACCATGGAAGTTCAATTTTGAACAATACCTTCAAATTCATGATCATACTCTCTAGGAAATTATTGGATATGGAAATCAATTCGATAAAGCAGCTAAGATTGCTGCTGCCATTATAGCAAGGTCTACCACTGGTTCTACTGCTGAAGAACATAGAGAAAGACCTCAGGATGGAAGAGCTGTCTCAACTGCTGATACAGCCAAAAGAAGGAATGACATGAAGACCTTAAGCATTCTCAAGCTCTCTCTGGGTCCAAACAATCAGCATAAGTATAGAAGCTTTGAGTCTGCCAAAGAACTTTGGGCAGCTCTTCAAGTCAACTATGGTAGTAATGATGATACTGCCCAAGAAAAGAAGAAGCAACTTTTGCATGAGTATGTTGTGTTTAAGGCTCTTCCCAATGAGAAGTTGAGTGAGGTAAGAAGCAGGCTTCTAGACATCACTAGCAAGTTTACCTTTATGGGAACAAAGTATAATGATGCTGATATCATTACTACTTTCTTTAAAATTATTGCTGATGCGTGGAAAATTGAAGCTAGGTCTATCATTGCTACCAATGCCCATAAGAGTTCTACTTTTGATGACGTCTACAATAAGCTAAAGTTTGTAGAGAATGAAATCTTAGTGGATCATGGAAGCAAGTTGACATCTAGAAACATGGCTTTCATCTCACATAGTGAAGCTCAAGTCAATAAGAGAGAGTCATATGTGCATCTTGTTACTGGATCACCTTATGTCAGTGGTGGATCAACCTTTATCAGCGCCTCACATTCAAACGCTGACACATACAATGTTGACTCACCAAGGCTTAAACCTGCTGGTATTGATCTGGATACAGTATGTGCATACATTGTTGCATTGTCCAATAGTTCCTTGATTACATATGAGGATCTTGAGCAAATCATTAATGAAAATTTGGAAGAGATGGATATTAAATGGAATATGGCACTTGCAAGCATAAGGGCCAACAAATGGAATAGGAGATTTAGAAAGAAGATGACCTTCAATGCTAAAGACACTGCTGGATTTGATAAATCCATGGTTGAGTGTTACAACTACCATAGGATGGGTCACTTTATGAGGGAATGCAGATCTCCAAAAAGATCTGATGCTGGAAAGGTTTCAAGCCAAGTCGTCAAGGTTGAAGAGACAAAGGCTATGGTTCCTGATGAGACTGTATTTATACATAGTCTCATCGTCCAAATCGGGCTTAAAACGATTAAAATATCATCAAAATACCCAAAAATATGCTTGTGTTTGTTCATTGTGTATTTCAGGTACGGATATCGTGAATTCACCAAAAAATCAAAGGAATCAAGCAAAAACGAACACGGGAAACGAAGCCGCACAAAGAACCGGACCCGAATCATGATTTTCTAGTGAATTCCTTGAAGTTTGAAGAATTGGCAAGATTGGCCCCTCAACTTTTGAAGACTTGTCATATTATACCCTTGTGAACACTCTATCTACACATTGGGTCCCTAATATTTCAAGTATTTACATTATTGGCCCTTGGAATGAAGTCAAATTGCATCTAAGTCCTTATTATAAAGTTTGTGCCATTTTCAGCAAGTTGGTTAAACTTATTATAAAGGAAAAAGGTTTTTGTGGATGATTAATACAAAGTGATCAAGTGAAGAAAGCTAAAGGGGTATTTGTGGCCAGACAGCATTCTTATTTCCACCACTACCATCAAGACACGTCACCCCCACCCACTATACAATCCCTGCCAGTCCACTTTCAGAAAAAGACCAGTCCATAACCTATTTCGACCCTATCACAACTCCTTTTTGAACCCTTGTTTTTATTTAAACATGTTTAATTATTAAAGTGGGAGAAACACAATTTCAAACTTAATCATCCCCTAAACTGCATCAAACACACCCTTTCATCCTTTCTTAATCCTATAAACCTTAACCTAATTACCTATTCAAACCAAGGGGGTTTTACCCCAATACATCCAGAATGGTGATTAAAGGTGCCCAAAGCAAAACCCACCAACAAACTGCTCACCCCGTGACCACAAGTGGGTCCCCACATGTCCCCTGCTCACGTCTCTTTCCACAACCCCCCAAAAGAGACCAGATTAAAGGCCCAGAATCATTTCGTAGCCTCCAATTCAGCAACAACGGCCAGGATCAAGTCAAAAACAACTGGCAACAACTTCATCTTCACATGGCAAGTCAAAAAGAGCATATTCTGAAATTATTCCAAGGGCACGTTTGGTATTTTCTGCATATTAGGGTTTATATTGTTAGATTCTAGACTATTCTTTCTTGTAATATAAATTGAGGCATCAGGTTGTGATGACCCTTTTGTTCCAGTTTGATTGTAATTTTTTTATTAAGTAATGAAAATGAAAAACATTTGAAATTATGCAATAAGCTGAGTTCCTTACTGTTTTTTTAGTGTAATCCTTTTTCATTTTATTTGCAAAAAAACCTTTGTTAAGTTTATTCAAGAAAAACAGTTTGGGTGAGAGGACACTTAAGCTCAAACTGCTTTTCTTATTGTAGCTTATAGAGGCTCATTGGCTTATTTGGCTGACAACCAAATAAGCTATTGGAGCTTGTATAAACTCTTGTTTTCAGAAATGGTTAGTTTTCTAAAGTTTTGAAGTTGGTTCTAAAAATTTCAGTTTTCAAAGATTTTACCAAAAATCTTTTGTTCTTTTTTTTTGGTTAACAGCTTATACCAATAAGCTAACCAATAAGTTCACTAACACTGAGCTTATTGGTGTGCTTTTGGTCTATTTCTTTCTTGTTTGGTTGTGATGTGCAGGAACAAGAAGGAAGCCTCCTCTTTTCATCTTTCATTTTCCAATTTTTGAAGATATTTTATCTCCCTGGTTCTATTGTTGAACCTCAACAGGGACACTCTACATTTCATAATCTTTCATATCAGCTCTAAAAAACCTAGTAGAAGGCCTCAGCTAGGTAGCTTTTTGGCTTGAACCCTACTTACATTTTTCTTAGTTCTATATTAAATCTCATGAATATGGTGTGTTTGTTGTTTTGATGCTAGTATAAGCTCTATTTGTGTTCAAGTAGTTTGATTATGCATGTTTAGGTTTTAAGTAATCTGTTTGAGTAGATTTTATTAGCATTGGTTTTGATAATTTCACTTTCTAATTTTTAAAGGGGTGTTTGGGTCTGCTTATTAAGTCAAGTAGGTGACATATATTTGGCTTGTAACCTGCCTAAATATACTCCATTAGGGTTGTTGTGGTTTAAAGTATCATTTGTTTCAGTTTAGTGGCAAGTA
Source organism: Glebionis coronaria (assembly GCA_025667525.1). Classification (NCBI taxonomy): domain Eukaryota; kingdom Viridiplantae; phylum Streptophyta; class Magnoliopsida; order Asterales; family Asteraceae; genus Glebionis; species Glebionis coronaria. The sequence goes on along the minus strand of CM046880.1, from coordinate 187,021,961 downwards.
ATAGCAAATTTTCATGTTTAAATTTGGTTTTCATGGTTTAAAATTCAGCAACTAAGTTTCTGTTTGTTTTAGCAAGTGTTGACCTCTTTTTTTTGCATGACTGCTAGATCTAGGTGCTAATAAGGTTTGTAACCTGGTATTTGAGATTTTGTGTGGGATTTGAGTGAGTTTTGGTCAACCAAAACTCACCCAAATACCAAGTGCATCAGCAAAAGAGTCTCATAGACCCTTTTCTGAATTACAGTAACTGATTGGCCTTTGTTTGTGCAATTCCTGTGTGCTACTTGCTGGTTTTTGTATTTTTGTGACTCCCCACAACCCAGCTGGTTGTGGGGGTGCCCCTCTTGTCCAACAATTCCAACCCAAGCTCAAGTTATAGCCAAAAACATCACCAGACCCCAATTTTAATACAGTCAGTGGGAACAAGGTTCCCACTGCTAGCTTTGCTGTTCCTACTGCTTAGCTAAAAGACAGAAAGTGACCAAAGGTCACTATCAGAATCTTAAATTTTTGTCTTTTGTGACCTTAATTAGGAATTAGTGGTTCAAACTTTTTGCATAATTTTTCTTATTTTATTCTTGATTTTTCAGTATAATTTCTTTTAGGTTACTGTTCATTTGCTATTTTTTTCATAATTTAGCTATTTTAATTACCTAATTATTATTTAGTTTTTGTCTTTTACTGTAGAAAAGGTATATTTTTCACTTTTAAAATTTTTCTTATGTTTAGAAAAGTATTTTAAGATTTTTAGTTTAAAAGTTTTTCACTGTTCACTTTTTAATCATTTTTTATAATTAATTTAAGTTAATTAGGGTTTAATTATTAATCAGTTTTGTCTTTTAGTGCAAATTTTTACATTTTTCAAACTCTGTTAATTTTCTACTGTTCTTTAGGATAATTTAGGTTTTTTAAAATTGTTAAATTAATTTTGGCATTATTTTATTATTTTTTATGATTATTTTAGTTTAAAAATAGTTTTTAGTGATTAAAAAATAGAAAAATAGTTTTAAAAATTTAGAAAAAATAGTTTTTAGTCTTTAAATAATATAAGTGACTTATTTGTTCAATAAAATTATATTTTGGACATCTTGTTAATTATATTTGATTTTAGGGCTTTAATTAGCATTAAAAATTGAATATTTAATTAAATAAAAGGTTTTAAAATATATTTGTTGGATTTTTATTCTTATTTATATTATTTAAGACTTAGTGTAAACTTTTAATTAATTTTTAGGTTTAATTTTTAATTTCGTCACGTTTTACGTTCGCGTTTTACGTCAACGTCGTAGTTTAACCGTAGTCGTAGCTCGTCTTTACTTTTTTCTCTTCTCAACCAAAAAACGTCACTAATCCAAACATCGTTATTTTATATATTGGCACATTAATACACACACCTCCTTCGAGAATGAACCCGCATTTATTCGGTTTCGCGTTTTTCCTAAAGCGTGCAACTTAATACTTGCCACTCATACGCGATTTTCCTAAAACGTGTACGAAAAACCTACATCAATTTTTGGCGCCGCTGCCGGGGAGATGTTTAGTGTGCCATTATTATTAGTATCGTGGTTGTGTGAGTAGTGCGTTTTTTCTTTTCAATTTTTGGAAAGCGTGAATATCGTACATACTCATTTTTGTTATTTTTCTCTATTATAGTATAATATCCAAATAAATCGTGTTTAATTTTCCTAAATTAAACACAAATCAATCTTTACTATATTGTAGATATATTGGTTTTCGTTTTTCTTGTGAATATATTATTACTATATTGTACTACGTAAGAACAATAAATATACAAGTACTCCAAAAGCGTGAAAACGCAACCTTGATTCGAGATTTCATCACTCGATCATTGTATTCGAATCCAAAGCAAAAGTTTAAAGGCAAAATAGATAAATACTTTAGTGAGGCTTAATTTTGATTAACACAAACTATAAGGTGGGTATAAGGCGGTTGTATTTCACGACCTAAAGGAAAAAGGCTCTTAAGTGCTTAGCGTCGCCTCGTTTCCTCCGCTTGCTTGTGCGTGTTTTGAGAAAGAGGGCTAATCGAGGGTTTGCCGCCCAAGTATTATCTACGTATATTATATTTGCTTGTGTTTTCAAGATTAAACCCTCTTGAACGTTTTGGTGTTCCACCAACGTTCTAAAGTCATCGAAGGCGTTCACTCCACGTGATCGTTTTCATTCTTTGAGGCTCCTTTAATCGAGAAAGTCGATTCGAGGGGAGATTTGTAGATTTGTGTCTACGTAATACAACAAAAAGTCCAAAAAAATTAAAAAACAATCAAAAACCAAAAAAAATTGAAAAAATCAAAAAACCGCAAAAAGAATCTTCTTTGCTACCACCCATTCTACGCTTAGTGCATGCGCACTCGATCGAAGGATTATTCCAATTCTAGTGAAGCTTCGAATCGACGCAATCGTAATCGAAGGAATCGACGACGTAGACGAGAATTAGAAACCGACGTTCCAAATATCGTTGTTGAAGAGACCTTAGACGAGATGGCCGACAATCGTTCTATGATGGAATTGCTCCAAGCGCCCACCGAGGGTTATGGAGACGCGATCGTAATTCCCGCTATCGAGGCGGAGAATTTTGAGATTAAGAGTGGAATGCTTTCGTTGATCCAAGCTACGAAGTTTCGAGGTCGTGAAGCCGATAATCCTCACGACCATATTCGGAATTTTGATCGTCTTTTGGCCACGAGCAAGTTTAAGAACGTCGACACCGATGTCGTCAAGCTTATGCTTTTTCCGTACTCGCTCGATGGTGCCGCCAAGGATTGGTACGAGAAAGAGCCACCTAATTCGATAGTTACGTGGAAGGATCTCGTTTCCAAGTTCGTTAATTATTTTTTCCCACCGTCTAAGACAACGTTTTTCAAAAACGAGATTACGAAATTTGAGCAAAAACCGAATGAATCTTTTAGAGACGCGTGGGATCGTTTTAAGGAATTGCTTAGGCAATGTCCTCACCATGGTTTTTCCGAGTTGCACCAAATCGATACGTTTTACAACGGTCTTAATTTTCACGAACAAGACTCGTTGAATTCCGCCGCCGGTGGCAACTTTTTGTTTAAGACTCCGAAATACGCATTGATAATTATCGAGAACCGATCCAAGGTTTACCAACTCCGCAACGCACCGAGTGTTGCCAATGTCGCCAATGTTAGTAGTTCTAATCGCGACATTGAGAGAGTTGATGCAAAAGTCGACAAGTTGACGAATGTGTTTACGTCTTTTCTCGTTGAGATGCAAAAGAAAGACGCTCCCGCTACGGTGAAAGCGGTTGAGGTTTCGTGCACGTTTTGTGGTGGACCTCATAATTATTACGAGTGTGCGGCTACAGATGGCCAAACGTCGAATGTGTGTGTGTTAAACAACAATTTTTCTAATCAAAATCAAAATAACGCGGGTCCATCACAACAAGGCAATTATAACCAAGGCAACAATTTTCAAAACCGAAACAATTTTCATGGAAATAATCAACAAGGAAATTTTTCAAATCTAAATCAAGGAGGATATAATCAAGGTCCTAATATAACTTGGCAAAATCGAGATAATAATCAAGGAAATAATTTTTCAAGTGGGAATCAAAACAATTTTCAAAGAAGTAATCAAAACCAAGGGAACTTTAATTCTAATCAAAATAGTTCGTCAAACGATTTTCAAAATTACATGAAAACGAATGAGGCTAATATGAGACGATTAGAGGGAGAAATTGGTACTTTGAAAAACGACTTTTCTAATACATTGAAATTGCAAAACACGAAGATTGAGCAAGGGCAAATTGATATTAAAAAATGTTTTCGGCCATTATGAACAAAGCCTCGGGTTCGTCATCGAGTTCGTTACTGTTGGAAATACGTTTTACGTATTTATGAAGGATCGGTCGCTCCAACGATAATTATGTAATGGGCTTGTGATCTATTTAATTATTGTATAGTCCATATAGCCCACATGTAGGGTGGGCTATATATATCCCCTCCTAGCATGTTAGTAGGGGTTGTTGATTACCATTTTCATACATTAATCATTATTCATCTTTCACTTTCTCTCTCTAATTCTCTCCCTTCTCTCCTTTCTCTCTCTAATCCCTCATCTCCTTCCTTCATCTCTTTATGTTTATCATCTAAATAAACCATCTAAATCCACCAAATCCATGATATAGAATAGACCATAAATCACGTAGACCTTCAATTGGTATCAAGAGCCATGGTTAGTTTGGTTTATTCTTGTTTTATTTCTTTTTGATTTTGGTGGGTTTTGATTTAATCATGCATAAATTTTAAAAAGTTTGTATTTTTTTTATAAAAAGTTTATGTTTTTATGTGTTATCATATCAAATCTTCAAATTTACTTACTTTTTAGATAAAAAATCACAAATTTTTATATAAAAATCAAAAATTTCTTTATCAAATCTTAAAAAATTTGTGTTTTTTATAAAAAGTTGTGTTCTTCTCTTTTTAATTTTGAATTTTTTTTTTTTTTTTTTTTTTCTGATTAAATCCTTTTATTTTGATGCCTTTTTGTTTAAATTTCTTAAATTGAACTTTTAATTTTGTTATCACTTTAATTTTTTTTTATTATCAATTTTAGTCTATCAATTATCAGTTATATTGTTATATCAGTTTATAATCAGTTTTTTTTATATATAATCATTTTAAATTTTTTTTATACACCAGTTTTTATATATAATTTTTTTTTTATATCTGGGTTTCAAGGCTGTCCAGTTGTCCAGTTGTCCTACTGTCCTTCATTATCTCGTTTTCAAGGTTTTTTTTGGGTCTCGAGTTTCAGTCAGTCAATCTGTTATTGTCCAGTTCCGGGTGAAGACTTTTTTTCGAGTGAACTAAAAGTTCCGACTCAAACTCAATGTTCCGGATGAACAAAAAAAGTTCCGGGTGAACGAAACTTCCGGGTGAAGTAAAAGTTCCGGGTGAAGACAAGAAGTTCCGGATGAAGAAAAAACTTCCGAATCAATTTTTTTGAAAAAACTTCCGAATCAATTTTTTTGGAAAAACTTCCGAATCAATTTTTTGAAAAACTTCCGAATCAATCTTTAAAAAAACTTCCGATTCAGAACTCTTCCGAATGAATGAAAAGTTCCGAATGAAACCATTTCAAACATAACGGACAAATTTCTCGACACAAACACTGACCCATATTCACTCAACAAATCCCTCACTTCTCGTCTCACCTCTCACTGGAATCCCTCTCTCACACCTCTCGACTCCCTCTGACCTCTCGATAACACAAACAAATACACCCTCACCAGACTCGACACCCTCCCTCGCATCACAAATCCTCTCTCAAACTCAAAACAAACAACAAGACTCGACCCCCACAAACTCTCGGACTCTCTCACCCTCACGACACAACCCTCGACTAATTTACCCACACCATAAGACTCGACCCAAATTTTTTTTACACAGCCTCTCGTTTAAACTGACTCGTCTCACAACTTTAACCCCATCCAGACTCCTTTTTTCCTACGAACAACTCTCTCTCGACATCTAGACCTCTCAACACAAATCAACACAAATCGTCTCTCGACTCAATCCCCAACACTCTCGACCCACCCTCACCAGAACACCCTCACCAGAACACCCTCAACCAGAACACCCTCGACTAAAAACAAAACTCAAACCCACCAACAAACACAACCCAACTCTCGTTACACCCTCACACTCTCGACAAACCGTCACCAAACACCCCCCTCAACCACAAACCCACTCGACTCATTACAGAAAGACGCTACAGAAGAAGAGAGAGACTAAAATTAAAAAGGACACACCTACCTGAGACCCCTGTTAGGAGATCTTGAAGCCTTTACTTTTCGATGAAGACGGAGGATTTGTGATTCAGTAAAAGATAGGATAATTGTTTAGAGGATTCATGATTTATGAGAGAGATTTGTGAGAGATATTGAGCATCAGATTTGAATTGAGAGAGAAGAGAGCTTTGCGTTGGTAACTTGTGAGGAGAGAGAGAGGACGATTGAGTGAGAGAAGAGAGATTAGATTTGACTAGTATTTTGAGGGGCGGATTTAACTAGGAAAAAGGAGTGGGGCGGTGGAGGCATTTTATTGGGCCACGTGTGGTGTAATTATATACACGCCACGTTTTTTAGACGGAGGAAACAAGAATCAGTTTTTTAGGTGGAGGCATCTTGGGACACGTATCATAGTCAACAAACCTTTCAAAAAATATATATATCAGATTTTTTTTACTTTTATTTTTTCTTTTCTAATTCTAAGTTAACTTACTTTTATTTTTTCTTTTCAAGTTATTTTATATTTTATTTTATTTCTCAAATATCACATTTTATCTTAAAACATCACATTTTATTTTTTTTACTTATTTTTAGTTGACTTAAATTTTTGTCTTTTTGTCTCTTTTATATTTTTAGTTTCGTATATTTTGTTTATTAATTTTTGGCAAATCGTGTCGAGGCGGGTATTTTTAAAAGTTACTGTGGAAAAACATTTGCCGGATTAAAAGTTATTGTGGCCGGTTGTAAAGCCAAAACTGACAAGTGAAAGTGACGGGATTTATACTTAGCAAATACGGATTTTTGATCGGGTTTAATTCATAATCGTTTGAGCCGTCAACATCTTTTGAGCCGAATTGAAGTGTAAAAACCCGACAACACCAACATCCACATCATTTTTCTTTATCTTTCCTCGATTTTAAATGGATTCGTTCAATTCGACACTTCAAGAGGGAGACTTGCATCACAAAGCTCGAGAAAGTGGTATAAATTCATTTCAAATGCTCCAGTCTCATCTTGTCACTCTTTCGGAGATTCAAGGAGGGAGCGAATTTGTGACAATCTTTGGACAAGATCGTCATATATTCATCGACTCAATCTTCACCACTTTGACCCAACTCGCCGAGCAACTCAACCATAACAACTTTAATCACTCTGCATCGGCACTTGCATATAAGGCTCTTGTGACACACCTCACGCCTTTCCTCCAATTTAATATCATCAATCCTGAAAGTTCAATGATTTGCCAATCGTTTCTTCGAGATACACATACCGAGCTTCGAGTTTTCCGTGATACGATTTTGAAACTCATGTCATCGGTCTCGTCTTCGATATATCAAAGATCACAACTTTAGCAAGTGTATGTTAATGGAGTGCAAGAATCAATGACGCAGATGCAAGAGGATAATGGTCATACGGTTGACAACTTGGAGCCTAACGATGCCAAGAGCACAGAATCAGGAGGAAAACATGATGCCAGTGGCACGTCAGGGAATGTTCACGAGATTTCTCTGGATGACACCTTACCCATTTATGACGCAGAGCCTGCAAACATGGTACAATGTAATGTTGTTTATGATGTATATGCTGATGATATGCTGCATATTGAGAATTCTGAACCTAATTATGACAAACATGGGATGGAAACGAGTGATAGCAATACCACTTCTGATTCATCCGATGTAAGTCATAATGGGGGAGAGATTGTTCAGAATGCTAAACATCATGATAATTATCCTATAACTCCTTCATTGACTGCTTCTGATTCCAAGATTAAAGAGCTCGAAACGATCGTTGCTCGGCAATCAAAAGATTTTGAGGATGCCAAACTTGAATTTTCTAAGAAAACGGACAAATTTGAAACATACTTTGAAAAACTTGAAAAGGCAAACGTTGTTCTTGAAAGAAAATTGGATCAAACTGTTCTAGATTCTAAAGCTGAAAAGGATAATCTTTTGAAACAAATTCAGTTACTAGAGTCTAAATTGGCATCCCAAGATAACTTGATCAAAGAAAATGAGACTTTAAAGGCCCAAGTACAGGAAAAGGTTTTTGCTATAGCTGCGTTGAAAAACGAGTTAAGGAAAAGTAAAGGACCTATTGTGGACACTAAGCTTGAAAAACCATCAATCTTGGGGAAACCGCCTACAAATCAGTTCGTCAGACAACCGATTGTCAGACAACCTACTGCATTTAGATCCGAGCGACCACAATCCTCGAGACCGCGGTTTTCCTCCCAAGTTGATTTGGTTCATCTTATTAGACCAGTCACTCCAGCAACTAGGCCCAATGTGATCACTCCAGCTTTAGCAAGACCAAATCATATGATTGCCTCTAGTTTCCCTAAAAATACCAAGACCACGTCTAGAACTAGTTCAAATGACGTTTGCCATGAATCTGATCTTAGGGAAGCTAAGCAAAAGACACATGTAAGAGATAGGAATTTCAAACCTAGTCAGATGCCTTCTAGTTTACCCAACACTGCTAAACGTAGCATGTCCAATCCTAGGAGCATCAATCAATCATCTAGGGATTCTAGATCTTACTCGGACATTAAATATGCTACTTGTAAAACATGTAGAAAATGTGTCTTTACGGCAAATCATGATTCCTGTATCAAAAAATTGCTTAATGAGGTGAACTCCCGTGCTAGACTTAAATCCCAGTGGGTTGCTAAAATCAAACCCGTTGGCAAAATGTGGCACCCCACTGGTAGAACTTTCACTCTTGTAGGAAACGAGTGCTCTTTAACTAGGATAGTCTCTGATTCTACGAAGACTACTAGGGAGGAAATTGCAAAGGATGATACATCACTTAAGCCTGAACTTAAGGTTTTCTATAAAAGGAAACGTTTGCCAACTAAGACAAGTGAATCATCCCCTCAGGCCACCTCTGACACAAGTAAAGCCAACTGTGAACCCCCACGTGCTTCACAAATAGATATCTCTAACCCATGCAAAAGTATACAAACTCCTAATGAGAATGCAGGTACCAAAGTTGATGTTCCAAAAGAACGAAGCGGTCCAATCGTTGTATACCGTTCAACTAAGGACACTCTCAGAGTTTGGTTGCTGAAGAAGCAGATATCAGAGAAACTAGTATCTCAGGGGATTCATGGTTAAAGCTCACAAGGACTTACAGTCACATAACAGACTGTAACTCGATCTCCAAAGACAGGAAAGTTCATCCCGATGATGACTTATCCTAAAAACGAGAAATTCATTTTTCTCGGGCATGAGCTTATGTTAAAAACATTCCACGTTTTTAAGCTCATGCACAAGGACTTATAGTCATATCACAGACTATAACTCGCTCATCAAAGAAAGGAAAGTTTATCGCCGATGATAAACTTATCCTAACAACGAGAAATTAAGTTTTCTCGGGCATGAGCTAAAATTAAAAACATTCGAGGTTTTTAAGCTCATGCACAATGACTTACAGTTAAATGTCAGACTGTAACTCGAACTTAAAATAAAGGAAAGATTATCTTTTATGATAACTTATCCTCATAACGAGAAATTCACCTTTCTCGGTCATGAGCTTGTATTAAAACATTCGAAGTTTTAAGCTCTTAAAGGAAAGTGTATCTTTTAAATAAGAGAACTTTTCCTCATAACGAGAAATTAACCTTTCTCGGTCATGAGCTTTCCGTTAAAACAGTCAAAGTTTTCAAGCTCATGAAAACGACTTCTAAGTAAATGTCAGCTTAGGACTCGTCCTTCAGATAAAAGGAAAGTTTATCGCCGATGGTAACTTATCCTTAACAACGGGAAGTTCACAACTTCTCGGACTTGAGCTCGCTTTTAAGATATTCAACATCTTAAGCTCAAGTAATTGTTTTTCAAAACTTTGAACACAATTTTTCGAGAATTTCTCAAAAGGTTTTTCTAAATCTTTCAAAATTGTGTGTTCAAAAACGTTTTGATAAAACGAGCATGTCTTCTGGAATCGATAATATTTACGAACCTAGAAATGTCATTCAATAATGACACGGGGTTGTAAATAAAGTTCGAGCAGAAGTTTAAAAGTTTTAAAACATGCTCCAAATGGTTTGCTATTATTTCAGATAGCAACCCGCTTTTCATAATCAAGTCAAGCATTTCACCGGAAAGCTTTGACTCAACAACGGGAATTAATTTTCTCGGGGACGTGACGAGGTGACCAACATTCGTGAACAAGAACCATGTGAATCTTTCATATGATGTTCTCCATCATTCAGGTCCTTCCTCGTAATTTGTTAATCTTGTGAATTCCTTATCATATATGATCTTTGCACGTAATGAATACCTTACACTTGTGTTTAAAGGTATTTAATTTACGTTTCAGCACACCCTCATTAATTTGAGGGGGAGCTTGTGTAATTCATGAAGATAATTGGACTTGCATTTTTCTTCCCAAATTTTCTTAAAATGCTATTAAATCAATTGATATTAAAAACATCGATTGGGTTAATATTTTTAATATGGGGGAGAAAATGTGATTTAATATGGGATATGATCAATCATAAATGGTTTGACTTAACGTGATAGCTCATCCCGACATGTGCAAAATGTTTTCGGATATCGTAGCATATGTTAAGGGGGAGCAAAATGGATTTGCACTTCAAAATGGATTTCATGGTGACATACACTTACCCAAAACATCTCTATTCACGACGGTGAAGATTGTGGTGACATAAGGATGGTAGGATAGGTTAAAGTCCAATGATTTCTCTAGAACCGAAGGAATCTTCCCAAGGACATTCCATAGCTAGAAATAGTAGTCCTTAGGAAAGATGGAGAAAGATTGTGAACGTAGCTGAATGCCGACCAAGTACTTAAGTTAGCACTGGAACAATCACAACAAGGTGCTAGTGATGACGTATTGGTAAGCATTGAAGGGGTTGAAGAATGAAAAAGAATTGTAAAGATAAAGGGTGTAAAGAAAGAAGCCCTCCTTACAACTTTAGGCAGAAACCGGGTCAATACATATGCTATTGAGATCATTTTTGTTAATGATTCTCGATATTGAAGAAAGACGTCATGGACCCAGTGATGCAATGCACAACCCTTCCCAGCTAACTCAAATATCTCTCAAAAGGTATTTGTTTTAATCACACGGAGATCAACACATTATCTATTGATTTATTCACTCCGAATAAATTGGTATTGAAAAGGTGGCACTCCTCTCCAGCCTCCGATCACTAAAAATCCAAAATGCACGATCGAGTCTAGAGCCATTTGAGATCATCAAATATCTCATTAGGACACACTTTCATTATTCCTTGCTTCTTCACACACTGTGAAAAGTAAGAAAGATCTTAAGAGTCCTACGCAATATCTTCATGATCTTGCCTGAACATCCGAGTAATACGAAAGTATTTACAATGAAGATGGAAATCCTTCTTGAGCGAATATCAAAAAGCTCATGGTAGGTGACTTGTGCGATTCTTTATGAATCAAACTTGTGATAACTGGAAAGCAACAGTGGTTTAATTCTTAAATGAATTTAAACACGTTCCAGGCCTCTACGCAATATCTTAATGATCTTGCCAGAACATTCAGAGTAATACTATTAAGTATTTACAGTGACGAATGGAAATCCTTCTAGTGTTAACATCAAACAGCACTTGGTAGGTAACTTGCAAGATTCTTTATGAATCAAGCTAGTGACAACTGGAAAGCAACGATGGTGCGGTTCTTAATTGAACTTCACTTGTTCCAGGAACATGAATTGACGGCTTCAAATCATGCGGATAATATTATCCAAATGATCCACTCTTTACGTTCGCAGTCAGCTTTGGACGGTCGAGTAAAGAGAACGGGTTTACCCGCGAAATCTTGTCAAGGAGGTTCTTTATTGAAACTACCTGTCACAAGTACGATATTTAATATCGTCCAACGGTCTTCACCGACCGGAGGTAAATTGCTACCGAATTAGAATGAAATGTTCAAGGCCATTTCATCCGTGTATATTGTTTGTTGCTAACTGTTTTATGCAGCGTAACAAGAAGGTGGCATTGCGGTGTACAATCCAGAAGAAGTCGTCACCACACGCTTATACTACATACAACTAGTACTTCAACAAATTCAAGAAATCCTGAAGGTCAAGTCTTCCGCTGTATCAAACTCTGAAGCTTTCAAGAATTTAAAAGTATAAGTATGTGGAACATGAAGTCACAAAGAGGCAAATATCACAAGTGAAGAATGCACAAGGTCAAGGCAAGGAAACATGCTCAAGACTAAAGTCAAAGATCACATCAAGCATATTCACAAGAACAAGATCGAAGACTCACGCATAGATGCTAGGTTTAAGATTTTGTAAAAAGATGTGACCTCCCTTAGGGGGAGATTGTTGGAAATACGTTTTTCCCAATAAAGTCTCGGTCACATCTTAGTTAGCATAGATCACGAGTTATAGACTATTTAGAACTTTGTTTCTTGGAGCGACCTCCCTTAGGGGGAGATTGTTGGAAATACGTTTTACGTATTTATGAAGGATCGGTCGCTCCAACGATAATTATGTAATGGGCTCGTGATCTATTTAATTATTGTATAGTCCATATAGCCCACATGTAGGGTGGGCTATATATATCCCCTCCTAGCATGTTAGGAGGGGTTGTTGATTACCATTTTCATACATTAATCATTATTCATCTTTCACTTTCTCTCTCTAATTCTCTCCCTTCTCTCCTTTCTCTCTCTAATCCCTCATCTCCTTCCTTCATCTCTTTATGTTTATCATCTAAATCAACCATCTAAATCCACCAAATCCATGATATAGAATAGGCCATAAATCACGTAGACCTTCAGTTACCTAGTGACACCGTAGCAAATCCGAAGGAGCAATGTAAAGCCGCCTCGTCTCGTGAGAAAGGTCGTGTGATTACCCCTAACCTTGAAGGATTCCGTGTTGTTTATCCCTCTCAACCCTCGACTTCTAAGACGTCTTCTTGTTCTAAAGTCGATGGGGTGAACGTGGCGACCAAGGAAAAGAGTGCACACCCTCGTGTACCTCAAATTCCATCCACGGTTCAAAAAGAGAGTTTTGTCGACCTTACCAAAGTAACCCTTGAAGAAACTTGTTCTTCGATCCTTCTTAAAAAACCCAAAAGGCATATGCCGAGAAAGGAAAAGGATCCGGGCCAATTTCTATTACCTTGTGATTTTTCCGAGATTGAGGGATGTTTAGCCCTTGCCGATTTAGGTTCTAGCATCAATCTCATGCCTCATTCTCTTTGGAAATTGATGAGATTGCCTTCGCTTACCCCCACAAACATGACAATCGAGCTTGCAAATTGTACTCCACTTATACCAATTGGAATAGCCGAGGATGTCTATGTTAGAATTGGAAAGTTTGTTTTTCCCTCGGATTTCGTTATATCCGATTACGAGTGTGACCCTAAATGTCCCATTATTTTAGGCCGACCATTCTTATCGATGGCTCGAACCGTAATCGACATTCACGAGGGGAGACTTACTATGAGATATGGGGATGAGAAAATAGAGTTTTTCGCTAGAAAATCCCAAGGATTTAATGAGAATGAAAAAAACGAGGTTTCAAAACCTAAAGATTCAAATTCTAATGATTTCAAAATGTTTACTTTAGCGGAAAGAATGAAGCTTGATGCATGTTTTGAAATAATTAAGAAAAACGGTATTAAAGATGATGATTTTAATGATAAAGAATACGTGTACCTATTCCAAAAGGGTATGTGTAAATTTATGGATGAAAACTCACTTTGGGATGTTTTTAGCGAAACAAGTGAACCACCAATTCCGAAGGGCGACGTTAGTGCCATCACGACAACGACCAATATGGGCTCGTCTTCACCACCTTCGAAGGACCACGTCTTTGAGGCTTCAACTTCTAACTCCATCGAAGTGCCTCCTTTGCCTAGCCCAACACCCGTTGAGGCTAAAGGGTTTATCGACATCGATCCTCTCGTCTTAGAAAAGTCACCTAAGCATAGTCATTTGACTTGTAAGTCCATGGTTGTGAGTGCTCACATCGACTCTTTCTTTGACGATGAAGATGGCGATTTTGCCGAGATTGATCACGTACTTCGACATCCACATGCAATTTTTGATTCTCCTAAGAAGAAACATGTGAAGTACGATGATTATGAGTTTGATCCCGATATTGAGGAAATCATTGAACGAGAGCTAGCTCTTACGCCTTCACTTCCACCTACGAGTGAGGTCGACCTTTCCAAAATCGAGGATGAACTTAATGAGTTGGAGCGTCTTATTTTCGATGACGAACCAACTCATGTGACCACTAAGAATCTCGAGGAGTTACCTAATCAACACTCCTCATTTGAGAATGACGTTTACCACATTCGTGAGGATCTAACTTATCAACGATCCCCACAAAAGAATGATGGTTTCGTGCTTGATCGTGATCTCTTCGAGAGAGTTTCTAAGATACTCAAGGAGGGGAATGACAAACCTTGGTTTGACAAGCCTATCTTTGATGAAGAAATCGATAAGATCGACGTTCATGAGGATGACGAGTATGTAGACCCCGAGGGGGCGGTGTTCTTTATTGACAAACGTTTTGAGAACTTATATAATCCACCACCCCCTCCCACCAAAGACTTAAATGTGAGGATTTTTAGCGCGACTAATTTTGAATTTGACACGCCACATATTTTCGACATTATTCAATCGGGTTTTCATAAAGAGTTTTTGAACGATGAAAAAGGAAAAGATTTTAAAAATGTTTTAAAAGATTTTTCTACATGTTTAACTCCGTCATCACCGCGTTTTATGAGTACTACCACCTCGTCTACTCCTTTTGACGACGGTTGGTGTGGTTTTAGTGTGGGGGAAGCCCCAAATGTTCCCTCACATTTCTCCACCGAGGACAAGATTTACGATTCCATAATTGCTTGTAAAGGGAAATCTCGGTCTTCCACCGATGCAATAAATGGAAAATCTTTTCGTTTGCTTGGTGTGAGTCTACCTCGAGTAGCTCATATGTTTGACTTACCCATTACCCCACCTTTCTACTTCTTATCTCTTTTCTTCTACCCCATTCGGGTTTGTGTTGGAGTAGCGTTGTTTCGTCTTTCATCCGAAAACGAAGACGCTATCTTTGACCCCGGTATACGTATATCGGGTTTTTAAAGTACTCCATGTAATTTTGGGCCTTGTTTATCATGTAAGTCCCACCAAAAATGACCATACCATGATTATCCCTAAATGATCACATTTATGGGGATTCGAGTCGAGCTTTTGACTCGGTTATCAAAAACAAGGTGCCTCGTGGGGGATTCTCATGCTTATCCTTTTACATGTTATTGCTTTCGTAGTTAACGTAACGAGGGGACTTGTGCTCTTCCAACCTTTGTTTCGTGGTTGTTTGTGATTGTGATCTATTAGGTTCATCGTCATCATTGAAGCCTCTCGTGTTCGTTTTACGTAGCACTCGAGCTTCGAGCGTTGCCTTTGGAGATTCCGATATCCGATGATATCCTTTTATGTTCTAACGTTTATCTTATTAGCATAATTCATAAACGGCTTTTAGGTTATTCGTTTTACCCTTTCCATGCTCGAGATTAAGCATTCGACTTCGTCTCTAGTATGGGGGTGTTTACACCCCTAGACTTGAAACATTGAGGACAATGTTTAGTTTTAGTATGGGGGGTGAGTAGATACTTCACCTTGCTTACGTCAACACGCAATCCAATATTCATCGTTTTGTTATCGTTTTGTTGCAAATAAGGCTAAAAATGGCCAAATTTTAAATTTTTCGTATTTTTCATAAGTGTTTAAGACACGAATGTAGGTTTTCCGATGGTGAGAACGAGAGTAATTTTTGACTCGACCGTGCGTGTTGAGCACTTAGCTTCGATTCCTTAACTCTTTAGGCTAAGTCTCTTAAATGAGGACGAGAAATGATAGAGTTATTTATAAGTCTCGTAATCGTCACGATCTTATGTGTAGTAATTATTAGCTTATTCTCCCAACGCTTTTGCATAATAAATTGTTAATAAATATTGATTTGGCGGTTTAGTCACTATTGTTGGTTTCTAATTTGTTTTGGTAGCTTCCATGTAATTAAATTGGGAAAACATTAAGGTATCGCCAGCGTCACGTTTTTGAAGTATTGGCACCCGAATAATCGAAAGCTTCACCTAATAATAAGATTTCAAGTGCTCACCTAAATTAAGCAAAAATTTGAAGCTCACAAGGCCGAAAAATCTATGCCCAAATTGAAAGTGAATCAAGCCTTAATCTTCGAAGCTTTAAAGATCCAAAATTCTCTTTAGCGTGAGGATATACGTCTTTGGCTAATAAAACCACTGATGAGGCGGATAATAAAAGGCAAGGCAAGACCGAAGTCATAATAAAAGCTTCATGGCGAAGTTGAATAAAAGATGGAGGTAAACCAAAGATAATAAGGCCCTTCCGTTAGGGGGCGTATAAAAGTCTTGGTAATAAGTCTCATGTTCAAAACCGTTATAAAATCGTGTTTATCGATCCTTCTTGTTGACTTAATTTTTTGACATCGTTGTCTATTGGGATGAATTAGTGATTTAATGATTTTGGTTACACTGTTAAGTTTCTATTTTTAGACTTAATCTCTATTCACGCATAAGTCAATGATGTATCCTCGTGATCACTAAGACAAAATAAAATATAAGAGATACCAAGTAGGAATAAGGGAGTTTAGGTTCGTAATTAACACTCATGAGATGTGATCGTGTTGCTAACTTATAATAACAATGATCTCGTTACACGCTTAGCATGGAATTGGGTGAAAATCGAGGACGACGAAATTATTTCTAACGAAGCATTCACGTGTTCTTGTTCTATGATCCTAAAAGTCACGTTATCGTGATGAAAACAATACATTATGTCTAAAACACGTGTAGTAGTTTATTTAAATTTATGTCTTGAATAAAAGTCATCATAAAATGAATTTTGGAAGTGCTATGATACTTAATTCTTGCATTACGTGGGGACACGGCAATGGTTTAGTATGGGGGAGTGATGAGACTGTATTTTTACATAGTCTCATCGTCCAAATCGGGCTTAAAACGATTAAAATATCATCAAAATACCCAAAAATATGCCTGTGTTTGTTCATTGTGTATTTCAGGTACGGATATCGTGAATTCACCAAAAAATCAAAGGAATCAAGCAAAAACGAACACGGGAAACGAAGCCGCACAAAGAACCGGACCCGAATCATGATTTTCCAGTGAAGTCCTTGAAGTTTGAAGAATTGGCAAGATTGGCCCCTCAACTTTTGAAGACTTGTCATATTATACCCTTGTGAACACTCTATCTACACATTGGGTCCCTAATATTTCAAGTATTTACATTATTGTCCCTTGGAATGAAGTCAAATTGCATCTAAGGTCCTTATTATAAAGTTTGTGCCATTTTCAGCAAGTTGGTTAAACTTATTATAAAGGAAAAAGGTTTTTGTGGATGATTAATACAAAGTGATCAAGTGAAGAAAGCTAAAGGGGTATTTGTGGCCAGACAGCATTCTTATTTCCACCACTACCATCAAGACACGTCACCCCCACCCACTATACAATCCCTGCCAGTCCACTTTCAGAAAAAGACCAGTCCATAACCTATTTCGACCCTATCACAACTCCTTTTTGAACCCTTGTTTTTATTTAAACATGTTTAATTATTAAAGTGGGGGAAACACAATTTCAAACTTAATCATCCCCTAAACTGCATCAACACACCCTTTCATCCTTTCTTAATCCTATAAACCCTAACCTAATTACCTATTCAAACCAAGGGGGTTTTACCCCAATACATCCAGAATGGTGATTAAAGGTGCCCAAAGCAAAACCCACCAACAAACTGCTCACCCCGTGACCACAAGTGGGTCCCCACATGTCCCCTGCTCATGTCTCTTTCCACAACCCCCCAAAAGAGACCATATTAAAGGCCCATAATCATTCCTTAGCCTCCAATTCAGCAACAACGGCCAGGATCAAGTCAAAAACAACTGGCAACAACTTCATCTTTACATGGCAAGTCAAAAAGAGCATATTCTTAAATTATTCCAAGGGCACGTTTGGTATTTTCTACATATTAGGGTTTACATTGTTAGATTCTAGACTCTTCTTTCTTGTAATATAAATTGAGGCATCAGGTTGTGATGACCCTTTTGTTCCAGTTTGATTGTACTTTTTTTTATTAAGTAATGAAAATGAAAAACATTTGAAATTCTGCAATAAGCTGAGTTCCTTACTGTTTTTTTAGTGTAATCCTTTTTCATTTTATTTGCAAAAAAACCTTTGTTAAGTTTATTCAAGAAAAACAGTTTGGGTGAGAGGACACTTAAGCTCAAACTGCTTTTCTTATTGTAGCTTATAGAGGCTCATTGGCTTATGTGGCTGACAACCAAATAAGCTATTAGAGCTTGTATAAACTCTTGTTTTCAGAAATTGTTAGTTTTCTAAAGTTTTGAAGTTGGTTCCAAAAGTTTCAGTTTTCAAAGATTTTACCAAAAATCTTTTGTTCTTTTTTTTGGTTAACAGCTTATACCAATAAGCTAACCAATAAGTTCACTAACACTGAGCTTATTGGTGTGCTTTTGGTCTATTTCTTTCTTGTTTGGTTGTGATGTGCAGGAACAAGAAGGAAGCCTCCTCTTTTCATCTTTCATTTTCCAATTTTTGAAGATATTTTATCTCCCTGGTTCTGTTGTTGAACCTCAACAGGGACACTCTACATTTCATAAGCTTTCATATCAGCTCTAAAAAACCTAGTAGAAGGCCTCAGCCAGGTAGCTTTTTGGCTTGAACCCTACTTACATTTTTCTTAGTTCTATATGAAATCTCATGAATATGGTGTGTTTGTTGTTTTGATGCTAGTATAAGCTCTATTTGTGTTCAAGTAGTTTGATTATGCATGTTTAGGTTTTAAGTAATCTGTTTGAGTGGATTTTATTAGCATTGGTTTTGATAATTTCACTTTCTAATTTTTAAAGGGGTGTTTGGGTCTGCTTATTAAGTAAAGTAGGTAACATATATTTGGCTTGTAACCTGCCTAAATATACTCCATTAGGGTTGTTGTGGTTTAAAGTATCATTTGTTTCAGTTTAGTGGCAAGTAATAGCAAATTTGCATGTTTAAATTTGGTTTTCATGGTTTAAAATTCAGCAAGTAAGTTTCTGTTTGTTTTAGCAAGTGTTGACCTCTTTTTTTTGCATGACTGCTAGATCTAGGTGCTAATAAGGTTTGTAACCTGGTATTTGAGATTTTGTGTGGGATTTGAGTGAGTTTTGGTCAACCAAAACTCACCCAAATACCAAGTGCATCAGCAAAAGAGTCTCATAGACCCTTTTCTGAATTACAGTAACTGATTGGCCTTTGTTTGTGCAATTCCTGTGTGCTACTTGCTGGTTTTTGTATTTTTGTGACTCCCCACAACCCAACTGGTTGTGGGGGTGCCCCTCTTGTCCAACAATTCCAACCCAAGCTCAAGTTATAGCCAAAAACATCACCAGACCCCAATTTTAATACAGTCAGTGGGAACAAGGTTCCCACTGCTAGCTTTGCTGTTCCTACTACTTAGCTAAAAGACAGAAAGTGACCAAAGGTCACTATCAGAATCTTAAATTTTTGTCTTTTGTGACCTTAATTAGGAATTAGGGGTTCAAACTTTTTGCATAATATTTCTTATTTTATTCTTGATTTTTCAATATAATTTATTTTTAGGTTACTGTTCTTTCATAATTTAGCTATTTTAATTAACTAATTATTATTCAGTTTTTGTCTTTTAGTGTAGAAAAGGTATATTTTTCACTTTTAAAATTTTTCTTATATTTAGAAAAGTATTTTAATATTTTTAGTTTAAAAGTTTTTCACTGTTCACTTTTTAATCATTTTTTATAATTAATTTAAGTTAATTAGGGTTTAATTATTAATCAGTTTTGTCTTTTAGTGCAAATTTTTACATTTTTCAAACTTTGTCAATTTTCTACTGTTCTTTAGGATAATTTAGGATTTTTAAAGATGTTAAATTAATTTTGGCATTATTTTATTATTTTTTATGATTATTTTAGTTTAAAAATAGTTTTTAGTGATTAAAAAATAGAAAAATAGTTTTAAAAATTTAGAAAAATTAGTTTTTAGTCTTTAAATAATATAAGTGACTTATTTGTTCAATAAAATTATATTTTGGACATCTTGTTAATTATATTTGATTTTAAGGCTTTAATTAGCATTAAAAATTGAATATTTAATTAAATAAAAGGTTTTAAAATATATTTGTTGGATTTTTATTCTTATTTACATTATTTAAGACTTAGTTCAAACTTTTAATTAATTTTTAGGTTTAATTTTTAATTTCGTCACGTTTTACGTATTTACGTTCGCGTTTTACGTCAACGTCGTAGTTTAACCGTAGTCGTAGCTCGTCTTTACTTTTTTCTCTTCTCAACCAAAAAACGTCACTAATCCAAACATCGTTATTTTATATATTGGCACATTAATACACACACCTCCTTCGAGAACGAACCCGCATTTATTCGGTTTCGCGTTTTTCCTAAAGCGTGCAACTTAATACTTGCCACTCATACGCGTTTTTCCTAAAACGTGTACGAAAAACCTACATCAGTTCCCATGCAAGACATTGATGGTGTTGGATGGGACTGGAGCTTTTTGGCAAAGGATGTGGAAGAGAAAAAGGCTTTGATTGCAGAGAAGGAAGAAGAAGAGCATGTTCACTTTTCTCTTAGGGCACATTCCTCGTCTTCATCAGTTAATGAGGTATATGATGATGCTTACTATAGTAAAGGCTGTCGTTTAAACACTGAAAAGCTTAAGAAATCTTAAAGTTAAAATCAGATGTTTTTGATGAAAAATGCAAGCTATCTAACTATCAAATGGCACTTGTTCAAACTGAAAAGACTGTTGAGGAATATAAGAAAATGGAATTTGACCTAAAAGATCGAAATAATGTTTTCTGTTAGAAATACGTTTTTAACGTATATTTAGAAGTATCGGTCACTCCACAATATTATTAATGTTGTATAGCTCGTAGTTAATGTTTGCTTATTTAGTTAAGTAAAAACCGGCCCATGGGCTTGACATGGGTCGGCCCAAGCCCATTAGTGGCTTGGATATAAATACCCCTTTCCACCATGGAAAGGGGTTGGTTGTTGGTTTTGTTTTCATTCCATTTTTAATAAACATACACATTTTCTCTATCACTTTCTCTCACTACTTTCTCTCTCTAGAAACTTTCAACCCACCTTATTGATTCATAAGATTATCACTATTCTTCAATTGGTATCAGAGCCATGGGGTGATTTAAGGTAATGATTTGTGTTGTTCTTTAGTTTTTGATTGTATTAGTGTTTTTTAGGAAAATCTATCTTGATTCTTGAAGTTTTTGGTAATTTTGTTGTTGGGATTAGTAGATAAGTATTGGGTTTTACTTCTTTTGGTAGAAATCACAAAACTTTTCGGGTAATTTGGTAAAAATCTGGGTTCGTTCTTAATATTTTTAGTCGACTGTTAAACACACGAACTAGCCTTCTTCCAGTAAATTCCGAACCAAACTCTTCCAAACCAATTTCTTCCGGACCAAAGAAGTTTCGAACCAATATCTTCCGAACCAACAGTTCCAGATCAAAGAAGTTCCGAACCAATATCTTCCGAACCAACAGTTCCAGATCAAAGAAGTTCCGAACCAATATCTTCCGAACCAACAGTTCCGGATCAAAGAAGTTCCGAACCAATATCTTCCGAACCAACAGTTCCGGATCAAAGAAGTTCCGAACCAAAATCTTCCGAACCAACAGTTCCGGATCAAAGAAGTTCCGAACCAATATCTTCCGAACCAACAGTTCCGGATCAAAGAAGTTCCGAACCAAATCTTCCGAATCAACAACTGTTCCGGATCAAAGAAGTTCCGAACCAAACTCTTCCGAATCAACACTGTTCCGGATCAAGGAAGTTCCGAACCAATTTCTTCCGAATCAACAATTGTTCCGAACCAAGGGATATTTTACTTGTTTTTTCGACGATTTTTAGAGGATTTAATCTTGGTTTCTTACACAAAAACTCAACACAACTCACAACTTTACTTCACTGCTCGATCAACCGATAATCTTTGACTCTCTAAAGTGATCAGAATGAATCCGAATTCATTAATGCCTCAAATGACATCACTTACGGATATTTCCGTCATTACGGGACGGATAATCGCCCTCCAATGCTCATTAAAGAAGTCTTTGAAGCATGGCAAGGCCGGATGATGTCATACATTAAGGGAAAACCGACATATGGGAGGCTTATGGTCAAGTCAATTCTAAATGGTCCACTTGATTAT
This sequence comes from Glebionis coronaria, assembly GCA_025667525.1. Lineage (NCBI taxonomy): Eukaryota > Viridiplantae > Streptophyta > Magnoliopsida > Asterales > Asteraceae > Glebionis > Glebionis coronaria. Next base: position 186,999,888 of record CM046880.1, on the reverse strand, counting down.
GGTACCATCGTTGTTAACAATGTGACTCGACCACGGGAGTTTGAAGAACTTACGCCAGCTCAACAACTTGTTGCCGATGCAGATGAAAAGGCTCTTCAAACCATTCTCCAAGCTCTTCCACATGACATCTATCGAATGGTAAGTCAATATACGGTTGCAAAGGATTTATGGGAACGTCTAAAGGTTTTGCTACAAGGTACGTCTCTTACTAAACAGGAACGGGAATGTTAGTTGTATGATCTGTTTGATAGGTTCACGTACAGTCCAGGGGAAACGCTTCACGACTACTACTTCAGATTCACTACTCTCATGAATGATTTGAATGTATACAATCTCGTGATTGCTCCATTCTAGGTTAACACCAAGTTTTTGAATACTTTACCTCAAGCTGAATGGGGTGAGTATATTACCAATGTTAAGTTAACCAGGGATTTGCATAAGTGCAATTTGGATCAACTCTATGCTTTTCTTCAGCAGCATGAGAAACACGTGATCATGCACCGTTCGCCTCGAGGTATGTACCCTGATTCATTAGCTTTGATGGAAAATCAACCAAGCTTGTCATACAACAACACTCCTTATATCATGGGACACCAAGCCTATCATCCATCACCGTACATGACTCCAAGCTTCCCCCAATATTCGATTCTGCCGCAACCACCCACTTCACATCAGCAACAATATCGGTTTAATGCACCTTCGTCTCAAAGAGAAACACAAGCATCACAATATGCCTCACAACCTCACCCATATTCACCAGCAAGCATTGCACCTTATACTCAGTCATCATACTCTTCTTATAAAGAAAATGTAGCATATCCATCAAGCTATTCTAACCACATGAGTATTCCTTCTAGTGCTTATGCCGCTCAACAAGACCAAGCAATGTATTGTGATAATGATGAAGTTCCCATTCCTGGATTCAAACAAGGAACTGACCCAGTTGAAGTGTTAGCCATTATGGCTGCTTATCTCACAAGGACATTGAGCAAACGAGGATTTAGAGGACCAGCTCCTACTAACAATCAGCTGAGGAGTTCATCCAATTATCGACAACAAGCTACCATTGAGAATGGTAGGGTAATGGTTCAACCTATTCAACCTTATCAGGGGAGACCCACTACATCAACAACCAATGCACGCATGGCCAATCCTGCTCCAATGGTCAACACTCCTCCACGGGCCAATTCCATAGGTAAGTTGAGAATGATTACATGCTACAACTGTAAGGAAGAAGGTCACATGTCTAAGGATTGCACAAAACCCAAGAGGAGAAGGGATCGTCAATAGTTTGCAGAGAAGATTTATTTGGTGAACGCTCAGGCACAAGGAAAGGAACTTGATGAAGAGGAGCTTGCATTTCTTGCTGATCCAGGGATTGCGGAACAAGAAGTTCTCACTACACAAAAGGCAGCATACCAAGCAGATGATCTGGATGCTTACGATTCAGACTGTGATGATCTTCAATCTGCTCAGGCAGCTCTTATGGCAACCATCTCTAGTTTTGGTCAGATAAAATATCTGAGGTACTTACTAATACCACTGATACTAGTATTCAACCACATCAAGTTGGGCAAGAGGGTGCTTATCCGAATGAGTCTTCGGTGGTGAGTATTTCAAATGAGGAGACAATCAATGATAGTAATATCAATGTGAGTCCCCAGGCTTTGAGTGAATCACAACCGGGAGCCATTTCGCATACGCATATTCCTGCTCAACAAGATTTGGTCATGGTTCCTGCAAAATTACTTAGCCAAATGAATACTGCACTCTTAGAAACCCAAGAATAAGAATTTGTCTGCTGAGCTTGCCTTGTGCAACGAAAAAGTTCAAACTTTGGAATTAGTTCCTTCGTCCAATGTTCTAACAAATCCCGAATATGATCATTTTCGAAACAAACAAATGGGTCATTTGCAAGAAATTGAAACCTTAAGAGAAGATCTTTCCAACGAACTTAAAGAAAAAGAGTTAGTGGTCACTAATTTTCACAAACTTCAAACGGATTTTGATATATTCGAGTCTAAAAAGAATGAAATGGAAATTAATGCGGCTAATAAGATTAGAAGTTTAGATTGTTTGCTTTTAAGACAATACGCTGCCTCTCAACTAGTGCACTTATTTGACGCTTCGTTTAGAGAGTTTAACTTATCGCGTCAAAAAGACCTTCCCCCTAACCCACGGTATGCAAGACAAGCTTTTATCCATAGTCCAAGACTTTATAATGCAACCCAATTGGGATTGGTCTTAGATCTGATTGTTATTTTTGAGGGTCGCACAAATAAGGATCTTGTTGATGAGAATCGGTCATACAACTTTGCAAAATATCCCAAGTGTGATTATTTTAAAATGAATCAGGAGCTTGCAAAAACGGACTTTAGAATTTGCTTCCATATTGATAAAGATCTCATCACAGCACCAACCTACATGTTAAATGAAGAAAACCCTAGTACACTTCCTACACTTGTCAAAATGGAAGGACCTAAGGAAATTCTAAAGGATCTTCCACCTGTTAGCACTGTATGGATAAACTTGCAAGAGATTAATCAATACTTTGCTAGTTTTGACAAGGTCATCCAGGAATGTACGACTTCAAATGGTCTAAACGCCGGAGAATGGGCTTTCGAACACATGAACGAGGTGTTTAAGAATGAGATCAATCCGTTTGTCGAAAGTCTAAAAAGAAGTTTTGCATCTCTTTCGGAAATCTCGAGTTTGAAATTAAAGAAGTTCAAAAAGTGTTTTATGAAATGGACACCACTTACGAACTACAATTAATTAAATAGGAAAAGATTTTATCCGAGTATGACCGATTCGTGTCCCAAGTAATTTCGTGTGATGTGCTTACTACTGTGAATGTTTATTATTCGAATGAGCTTACATCCGCTATAAATAACTGTGATGCTGTGAATATATGTGATGATGTGCATGATCTCTTTGTAAATGTTGCTGATACTGTAAATGAGGTAGATAATTATTCTTGTCACGAGTCTAACGCTGAATTTTTAAAGCTTCAAGATTCTTACAATTTACTTACAAAACGCTTTAATCAACTTGAACAACATTGTATATCTTTAGAATTAAAACAGCAAACTCAAAATGAGGATCTTTTGATAACAAATGGTTGTGAAAACAGTGTTGAGACGAGTGACAAGATGATTGAGATAGTTAAGGCATTAGAGGAAGAGATTATGAGATTAAAGAGAGATGTGTCATCGAATGAAACACTAAAATTGGAACTAGAGGCTGCAGAGTCTAAAAACCAGGACTTAGAAATTAGACTTTTGTTTATTCTAGGGGAGATGGATCGGGCAAGACAGGGACTATCCGCTCTTTATGGTTCAATAGAAGAACGCTTAGCTTTTAATACAGCACAGCAACAATCTTATGTTGAACAACCGAACCAAAAGTGTGAGGAAATCTCTGACTTAAATATCTAGCTCATTGACAAAAACATGGTATTGGCTGAGTTAAAGGAGACACTTCTTCTCACCCGACAAGAAGTTGTTAATAACTTAGCTACCAACTCTGCACCGTCCTCTAGTGCTCCATCAACCAATTCAGTAGTGCTCTATAAGAACCCGCGCCATACGCAAAATCCGGATACTTACGATGTTTATATGATGAATGCAATTAAGCATGTGGACCTTTTTAGGGATATTTTAGATGATTTGTATGCGTTAGATCCCTCAAGAAGTCACTATTATTCAGCTCATGCATATATTCAGCGAGTTCAATATTGCTTAGCATATTTGCAATACATAGGAAAACCGGGTTCTGCACTACTCACTAATCGACCCATTGCTGTAACTCCATTCAATAAGACCCCAGGAGCAAAACCGTCATTAGCACCATCAACTAAGGCACCTTTAAAATCTATTGCTAATGTTCCCACTTTGCCTTCTACAGGATTAAAAGAGTCTACTAAGGCTAAAGGATCGCCACTCAAGAAAGATAAGATCAAGCCCTCCACTAGTAGTACCATCAAGAAGAAAGTAGAAGCTCACCCTAGGAATGTTATTTCAGATTTAAATAAAAAGAATCATGTTGCTAAGACTAAAAGCTCTGCGCCTGTGCAGAAGCTTAAACCATTTGTGAATTCTAATTTGAAATGTTGGAATTGTAATGAATGCATGTTTTCCCAACGTCATGATTTGTGTCTTATTGATCATGTGAATGAAATGAATGCCATTAGGAATGATCTTGAATGGAAGCCAACTGGGAGAACTCGTACCCAAGTTGGATGGCAATGGCGTCCCACTGGTAGGACCTTTACATTAGATGGAAAAATGTGCCCTTTAACTAGGAATGCATCCATTGAGGTTAGGTCTCAGCGTCCTTTAATTAGGCACACTAGCACTAAAGTATAGAAACCGCGCCCTTTAATTAGGTCAGCCCCCACTATAGTGCCAATCAGTGAAGAAATACCTCAGGATTTAAGCCAACTTGAATCTACACCACCAACTAGGAAGAAGGCTAGGAAATCTAAGAAACCTAAAGTTAGCAAATCTAAGATCATTAAATCTGTACCTGCTAATAACAAGGAACATTCAGATTCTGAAACCTATACATTGTCCTCGTCTGGTGATATTTTCAGGTGGTCCAAATCATCCTCTGGTATTTGGACTCCGGTTGCTCAAAGCATATGACCGGAGATCGCTCGATGCTCCGAAATTTCGTCAGCAAGTTTCTTGGAACGGTAAAATTCGGTAATGATCATATTGCAAAGATAATGGGGTATGGTGAATATCAGATTGGAAATGTCACGATTTCAAGGGTATACTATGTAGAAGGTCTTGGTCATAATTTATTTTCAGTAGGACAGTTCTGTGATTCCAACCTAGAGGTTGCTTTTCGACAACACACTTGTTTCATCCGCAACTTGGAAGGAAAAGATTTGTTGAAGGGGTCTCGTGGTGCAAATCTTTATACTTTGTTCCTACAAGACATGATGGCCGCCTCTCTAGTATGTCTTCTCTCCAAAGCATCTAAGACCAAGTCATGGTTATGGCATCGCAGATTATCTCATCTCAACTTTGATGCTATTAATCATTTGGCTAAAAACGTATTAGTTCGTGGTCTTCCAAAGCTCAAATTTCACAAGGACCATTTATGTTCCACGTGTTCAAGGGGGAAAAGCACCAAAAATCATACAAGCCCAAAGCTGAAGACACCAATCAAGAAAAACTTCATCTTTTGCATATGGATCTTTGTGGGCCAATGCGAACCGAAAGTGTGAGCGGTAAGAAATTCATCCTTGTTATTGTGTATGATTTCTCCAGGTTTACATCGGTTAGATTTTTACGTACAAAGGATGAAGCACCGAAGGCTATCATCACTTTTCTGAAATTCATCCAGGTACGTTTAAATACTACTGTCTGCCGTATTCGTACAGATAATGGAACAGAGTTCGTCGACCAGACTCTTCGTGATTACTATGAAGAAGTTGGTATTTCACATGAAACATCCGCTGCACGTACACCACAACAAAATGGTGTCGTTGAAAGACGGAATCGTACGCTTATGGAAGCTGCTAGGACTATGCAGATTTATGCGAACGCTCCATTATTCTTGTGGGCAGAAGCGGTATCTACTGCATGTTTCACCCAAAACCACTCTATCATTCGGAAACGCCATGGAAAAACACCTTACGAGCTTCTACATGATCGTAAACCCGATGTTTCATTCTTTCATGTGTTTGGTGCTCTTTGTTATCCAAACATTAATAGTGAGAACTTGGGTGAACTTCAACCGAAAGCCGATATAGGTATTTTCATTGGTTACTCACCCTCCAAGAAACCATACCGAATTTACAACCGTAGTCTTGGTAAGATAGTAGAAACTATGGCCGCAGATTTTGATGAGCTGACAGCAATGGCTTCTGAGCAACGCAGCTCTGAACCCGCGCTTCACGAGATGGGAACCGGTGCTATTAGTTCCGGATTAGTTCCCAATAATCCTACTTCTACATCATTTTTACCACCTACAAGGCCCGAGTGGGATAAAGTATTTCAACCGTTGTTTGATGAATTCTTTGATCCCCCAAGTGATGAAGTTCCAGCACCTGTAGTGATAGCTCCAATCCCTGAAGTTGTTGCTCAACCTAATGAAGCTTTATCAAATGCATCTTCAATTAACATTGAACCGGATGCACCTCTACCAAGTAATTCTCAAACTACACCTGAATCTTCACCCTTACTTGTGCCTAATGATGTTGAAGAGGATTCTATTGATCACGATTTGGAATATGCTCACCTACAAGAGCTTCCTTTCTTTGGTATACCGATACCTGAAAACCCTTCATCCGCGTCTACCTCAGAAGAAGCTTCTACTATTGTTCACTCCAGACCACCGCAGATTGAAAATCACAGCACCAAATGGACAAAAGATCACCCAATTAGTAATGTTATTGGAAGTCTCGATCGACCAGTCTCGACACGCCATCAATTACAAGAGAGTGCACTCTAGTGCTATTTTGATGCATTTCTCTCCGATGTTGAACCTAAAAACTGGCAACATGCTATGACTCAATCATCTTGGATTGAAGCCATGCAAGAGGAACTGTTGTCCCTAATATATGATGATTATATAATACGAATTAAAGAAGAAAGAAAGGAAGAAATGAGATGAATTATAGAGAGAGAAACTAGTGAGAGAAAGTAGAGAGAAAATGGTTGGTGAAACTTGTGGAATATTAGATTAGAGAGAAAATGAAATGACCAACACCCTTCCTAACATGCTAGGAAGGGTTTATATAGCCTTTGCTTACATGTAGCTTAATGGGCTATATGATCATGGGCCAGGCTTTCCTTTTGGGCTTTGGTTACTTATTAATGAACCTTAGCTTAAAGTTAAGCCCGTAATAACACGACTAATATACTACCTATTACAACGTTCTAAATATATGATACATAATAAACATATGACCGAGCATTCTTGTTTGGCTCAATATTTTGAGGCTAACAATCTCCCCCAATGAGAGGTCATAAACCTTGGTCATTTAGGAAATTTGTAGAGATTACTAATCTCGCCATAAATGAGTCTTGAACGTGTAATCGTAGTCTTGTTCCTTCATGCTGTGATCTTTGAGCCTTTGTCGTTGTCTTTCGACTTTGTCTTTAAGCTTGAGATCTTCAAATCATCCTTGACTTGTCTTTGCCATCTTGCGATCTTGTGTCTTCATTCACATGCTCACACTATTAATTGTTGAATATGTCTTTAGGCATGAGTATGTGGTTTCTGAATCTTTGACTTTGCTGAGTACACCGTGACGCCACCTTCTCGAGACAAAACATAGACACGGACTGAATGGCTTTGACATTCGTCCTAAATCGGTAGCGTTTTACCTCCGGTCGGTGAAGACCGTTATACGATATTAAATATCGTACCTGTGATCAGGTAGATTCAATTAAGAATCTCCTTGACAGGGTTTCGCGGCTGTACTAGCCGTTCTCTTTACTCGACCGTCTCAAAGCAAGACTACGAACATAAAGAGTGAATCAATTGGATAGATATCCTCTTGATTAAAGTCGTCAATTCAAATTCCTGGAACAAGTTTGATTCTTAACGAATCTTACCATTGTTGCTTTCCAGTTGACACAAGTTTGATTCATAAGAATCTCACAAGTCACCTACCGTAGCGCTGTTTGATGTTGACGCTAGAAGGATTTCCATTCGTCACTGTGAATATTAATGAATATCACTCTGAATGTTCTGGCAAGACCATAAAGATATTGCGTAGAAACCTAAAACGAGTTTGAATCAATTCAGAATCAAACCACTGTTGCTTTTCAGTTTTGCACATGTTCAATTCATAAAGAATCTTGCATATGACCTACCGCAGTGCTGTTTGATGTTAACACTAGAAGGATTTCCACTCATCATTATGAATACTAAGTAGTATCAGTAGTATCACTCTGAGTGTTCTAGCAATATCACAAGGATATAGCGTAGGACTCTCTTGATCTTCATCCGTGTGTCCTAACGAGATTTGATTGATCTCTTGGCTCTAGACTCGATTTGTGCACTTTTAGTGGTCGGAGGCTGGAGCAGATGCCACTTATTCAATATCAACTATCTCGGAGTGAGAAAGTCAATAGAAGTCGTGTTGATCTCCGTGACAATAAAACAAACTTCTTTTGAGAGAAGCCTGAGTAGCTAGGAAAGGGTTGTGCTTCACATCACTGGGTCCATGATGAGTTTGTCTTCATGATGAGTTGACCCGGTTTCTTCCTAAGTTGTATGGAGGGCTTCTTTCTTTAGACCCTTTATCCTTACATTTCTTTTTCATTCTTCAACCCCTTCAATGCTTACCAAGACATCATTACTAGCACCTTGTTGTGATTGTTCCAGTGCTAGCATCAGTACTTAGTCGGCATTCTGCTACGTTCACATTCTACTCCATCTTTCCTAAGGACTTCTAATAATCTATTGGATTGTCCCTGGGAAGATCCCTCCGGTTCTGGTTGGATCATAGGACTTAAACCTAACCACCCTTTTGACACCAATAACGTCGTGAATTAAAGATGTTGTGGGTATTTGATCGTAACCATGAAAACCACTTTAAATTCTAACAAAGTGTTTGAACCATTTAACACCTTGCTAGTTTTGTCGTTTCAGAAATGCTCCCCCTTCACATGTGCATCGATAATCGAAAGTGTTTCGCACATGTAGGTAAGAGTTAAAGTGCTTGAGTCTTATATTAGATCACATTTTAATCACATTTTCTCCCCCTATCTCTAATATATAAAATCTTTTGATATTAGAGATACCAAATTTGATTAAAATATATTTTGAAAAATAGTCTTGAAATCTCCGGGAGAAAGATGTGTTAATCTTTTGCATGAAGTTTAAAATGCTCCCCCTCAAAAATTGATCCAATTGAATTGTCATTATGAGGATATGATCCACATTTCGCTTTTTGAGGATGGGAGTTGTTGAACACACAATTTTTGAAAGATTTTGAATATCATTGAAAAATTCTTGAAGAAATTGTGTTCAACGCTTTTTGAAAAATCAATTCTTTTTGTCGAAAGGTTTTTCTAAAGCATAAACTTGAGTTCATAGACTTTGAATGTCTTGACGAATCCACTCAAGTGTAAGAAGATTTAACTTCTTTTGCTAAGGGTAAGAGCACGAAATCGTACACTCCCCCGTGAATATAGTTCCGGGTTGCAATCTGAAAGTAATTACAAGCCATTGTGTTGAGCTCAAAACATTGAATGTTTTATGACAAGCTCAACCCAAGATAGATTTCTCTACCCGTTGGTTAGGATAAGTTATCTTTAAAGATACACTTTCCTTTATATGAAGTTCGAGTTACAGTCTGACATTTAACTGTAAGTCGTTTACATGAGCTTAAAAACTTTGAATGTTTTTATCGATAGCTCATGACCGAGAAATTTTATTTTCCCGTTGTTGAGGATAAGTAATCATCGTGATCAACTTTCCTTTCTTTGAAGTACGAGTCACAATCTGAGGTAATTGTAAATCATTGAAATGACATGTTTTGAAAACTATTTACAACTTTCATTCGAGCTTTATGTACATTGAGCGACATTTCTAGGTACGTCCATATTATCGATACTGAAAGACATGTCGAAAAGAATATTTTTGGTCTTTTGAAAGTTTTTCCATTTTTTTTATATTGTTTTTCTATGGATATTTACATTTTATTATATTTTTGTGTTTTCTCAAGTTTTTCGAAAATAATCCAAAATAGACTTTTGTACAGCAGAAGAAGGTGATATAGAATGTACAGAATTGGAACCCTTTGAAGAAGGAGAAGTAGGTTCAGAATCCGCTGTTGTACCTGCAATCACAGAAGAAGAATTTGCACAAATACTAGAATTAGGAGTAACAAATTCCTTTTCAGCGTGTAGAACAGTAGCATTAGTGCTGGTGCAGGTGTCATCACTCTTCTCTATTGGAATCCACTTAAGACCAACTTCTGTGAAGATCCGACCCGTTGGTTTCCACTGAAGACTAGATTTAGGAGTAGCTTTCTCTTGCACAGCGGAAGACTTCTTTGGAGAGAAACTATGTCCTTGTTGAATCCTCGTTTCAGATTTGGTGTGGTTGCTTTTCTTTACGACGGGTTTGTATCTCCTTGTTGTCTTATGGGATTCTGTATTCGATCTCCGTTCAAAGGAACGAGATTTGACCTCATAGAGGTATTGCAAAATGAAATGGTCATGATTTCCATTTTGAATGCCCTTTTTGCAAGTGGGACATACAGGGAATTTGGGATTCACGAAAGTACTTGTATTCCTTTGTTTTCCAAATCGTTCAGGCGTAGTGTTTGAAACACGACTATTCATGGATGGTTTCTAATTCCTAGATTGCTGAAGAGGGATCCTAGGTTTTGGTTGACAACCATTAGGAGTGTGTGGAACTCTAGCGGGATTTGGTGAACTAGGTTTTTCATACACTGGTTTGTCTTTCTGAATCTTCCCTTTTTGTTTCGCATCCTCTAGGTTGTGGGTATGAACGAGGTCATTTGAACCTACAGATTCCTTTGTGGACGTGAATGTCACACGTTTTGGAGGAGGCCTAGAAGTGCTAGGTGCATTCACATGGTTGGGTTTAGCAACAGTATGTTTTCTAAATGGAGGAACATAGGGTGATACGGATGGTTTCGGAACACTTGGTTGCACATCAGTCTTAGGGGGTAACCTAGATTTCATATGAGAAGAATTGGAGAACGGAGTCGGTTTTCCTAAGATAGACGGCTTTGGATCCTTGTAGGCATTGGGTTGTCGAACAACAGGTTTCACAACTTTAGGTTCCACAATTTTCCCACCCATTTTAGCAACGAGTTTCTGCAACTATGCTATCGCTCTGTCCCTGTCTTGTAATTGAGCTTTCAACCCTTTAATTTCCAAATTCTGTTCATTCATTTCTCGAAACGTTTGGGAAAGTTTTTCTTGCAATTTATTATCATGTGGAAAACTACCAACGTCTTTTTGTAAAGCAAGTTCAAGAGAATGACAATGTTTTTGAAGGAAATCAGTTTTGTGTTGAAGTAACTCAAAAGCCTTTTTGTCAACATTTTCTTTACATTTCGAAAGCTCAATTTCAAGATGTTCACATTCTTTGCTCTTATCAAGATATTGGCATGCAACTTCAGAATATTCATCAATATAAGCACAAGATGTAAAATAAGCACACATAACATCTTTAGAAACGCATTCTTGCAAGAGTAAATCATATTCATCTGAGAAATCAGACTTCTCCATTTGAAGATCATCAATGTGTTTCTCAATAGATTCAACATATTTTAAATCATCAAACATTTCAGTCCGAATGAACTCCTCAAGTTGAAGAACAGTTTCTTTAATCAATGCCGTGTTTGGAATTAAGAGTTCTTTGACAAGCAAGGTAATATCGTGAGGAATCGGACGTGTCCACTCAGCATTTTCACGTTTTACCCAGTCTCTTTCAACAATAGATTTAACATTATCTATGTGGTGTTTAAGAATACCTAATGTTTTCCTACTCTTGCTTTTAGATTCATCTAGAGGAAGGTAGTTTATGTATTTGTAAACATTAGATTTCTTAGGGGCAAATGCTTTCTTCCATTGAATTCTCTTTTGTTTGCATTCTAGAAACACTTCCTCACGAGTTTTCTAAGTTTGTTTGTTGAAAAGACCATAAAGACTATTCTCATAAGCATAATTATATGGTTTCACAAACTCCTTATTGACAAGTGGTTGACTATCATCATCCCAAAGGGCAGTCTCTTCAATATTGGCACTAACAGGCATGCAATCAAGATCTGTCCTTTCAGTCTCATCAAGATAAAGACACGGGTTCGCAGCTTGAGCTTTTGCAAGGTACTCAGGACTTGCAAAGCTAGCTTGACCCTTAAACATCGATGGAGGTGCTAGCATTCTTACGGATTGAATAGAATCATGCGTTTTATAAACAACGTTCTTCAAAAATTCGACTTGTTCTTCTAATTTTGTTACTTTTTCAGTTTCTTTCTCGTATCTACTTTTGAAGTCTTGTTTTAACGCATCTACCTCTTGTTTCTTATCCTCAAGAATTTTAGCAGAATCAGTAGTGGTCATAGAGAGCTTTTGTTCAAGTTCGTTAACTTTGGTATTTGCAAGGTACGTTTTTTGACGTTCATCCATTAAGAAAACATTATATTGACGCTTCTCTTTGGCTAATAGCTCAAGAGTTGTATTATATTTGTTTTCAAAATCGTCCTTTTGACTTTTTAACGTACTACCCTTGTACCCCTCAAGATCTTTGGTCTTTTGAAGAAGCTCAGCCCTATTACTTTCAATGGTCTCATTAGATTTAATTAGAGCGGCTTTGCATTCTTCAAAGTTTTGAGTGAGCGCTGCGTTTGCCTTCTTTAATTGCTTTTGACTCTTTCTAGTTTCATTGACATCTTTTTGTAAACTAGCAATTAAATTAGCAAGCGCGACACGCTCCTCATCATCATACTCAGTTGCATGTTGATCATCCTCAAACTCATTATTGCACATGTCTGATGAATTGAGTGTGGTATTGCTATCAACCTTTTCCGTCATACATGTGTCAATAAGGTTTGTTGTTTGATCACTATGCTCATGCGTATTGGCATTGGCAAACACATTAAATTCAGCATCGTGTACCTCTTCCAATGGCTCAGAATCGTAAACAGGACCATTATTATAGGAAGGTGTATTGCTGATGACATTCTCAGAGTCGATGTGTTGTTTGTCAGAGCTGTTGTTGTCTTTCCCAGAGCTGTTATGATCATTCTGCTCACCATGTGTTTTTTTCCCTGTTCTGCAGCTGTCAGTTGCATTACTCGATATTGTCTCGTTACTTACAGTTGAAACTGGACTCGTATCCATTACATGAATCTTTGCAACCGTGCACTCTTGCATTTTCAGCCTTTTGTCAATCATCTTCTTGATCATGTCTTTTGCATGAAGTAGGCGTTCATCCAAAAGCCTCTCAATTGATTCCATGTTTCCAAATATCAAATCTCTGAATGATTTTGCTTCCATTGTAGTGTAGTCTTTGAAGTGTTGATTTGCATCTCGAACTTCTGACTCAAAGTTGGGATTCTTGAATAGCTGTGAAGCAAAGAATGGTTGAAACGGTGTTCTGAGTATTTTGAAGGCATTCTTGGAATTTGTCTCATGAAGGTTTTTGTTGAGTAATTCATTCTCAAGATTCTTCAAGTGGTCTCTTAAGTCATAAGTGAACGTGCGATGATCATTTCCGAAAAAGGAATGAAAAGCACGCATATACAAAGGATTGTACGAGAAGGTCTCTCTTTCTAGACGTTTTAGATTCGTTTTAAGATCACTGAAAGCTTGCATACAACGTTGTTTAAGGACTTGTTCTTGTAGTTGCATCTCTCGTTCTTCTCTGTCTGAACACGCATTTCTCGTTTCCATGATGATGGTGTCTCAGTTAATGAAGTGAAAATGGATCTTAAGTAGATGTGTTGTGATTGGGGTGTGGTTTAAATTCCGAAAATTCCGATTTTTTCTCAGTCCGACAATAAATTCCTCAGTCCGACAAAACGGGAAACTCAAAATTTTGTCTCACCAAATTTTGAAATCAAGTCCGAAATAGCCAAAAACTAAGAGGGAAAAATTTTGAAAAATGAAAAATTTTGACAAAAATAAAACCTAAAAATGGCCTAAAAATTTGAATTTTGGTCCGAAAATTTGAATTTTTGGTCGAAAAATTTTTCGCATCGCCAAAATTTGAAATCAAAGCATAAATGGCCTAAAAATGGTCTACGAAAAAATAATTTTTAAAATGGTTTTCCCGCCAAAAAACTCTTTTTTTTTTCTTTTTTTTTTTTTTTTTAATCTTCGTGTAAACGATATTACGAAACTAGTCTAGATGGTGGCTAAGTCGAAAAAATACTCGAACAAAATTTAGCTAAACAAGTCATCGGAATGTCCATCGGAATGTGCCATCGGAATGTCCATCGGAATGTTCATCGGAATCCCAGATCGCAATGTACTGTCGGAATCCCAGATCGAAATGTACTGTCGTAATCCCAGATCGCAATGTACTGTCGTAATCCCAGATCGCAATGTTCAGATCAGAATATGTTCAGATCGGAATGCTCAGATCGGAATGTTCAGATCGGAATGTGTCTAAAACAAATTTGGCAGAGTAATGACTCAAAAGTCCCTTGAAACCGTCGGAATCCCAGATCGCAATGTACGATCGGAATGTCCAGATCGGAATAGGGTATCAGAATCCTTAGATCGCAAAGTAAAACCCTAGGGTTATTGCGATCGAAACTGTACTTACCTTTTCCGAAATTGTAGTTGTCGCAATAAGGGATCTTTTTTCCAACTTTTTAGGCAACGATTTTAGCAACTTTTAGGCAACAAATTTAGCAACTTTTAGGCAACAAGATCGTGTTTTTAACCAAACCAAAACAACCAAATCTCTACAACAAGATTAAAGAAGTTATACGATGAAGAAACACAATCAAAAACAAGAAAAATCTTGAATTCGAGGAAGAAATATGGATCAAATCAAACGGATCATATGAAAAACACAACAACCAATCACAAAACTACCCCATGGCGATTGATACCAATTGTTGTCCCTAATATATGATGATTATATAATACGAATTAAAGAAGAAAGAAAGGAAGAAATGAGATGAATTGTAGAGAGAGAAACTAGTGAGAGAAAGTAGAGAGAAAATGGTTGGTGAAACTTGTGGAATATTAGATTAGAGAGAAAATGAAATGACCAACACCCTTCCTAACATGCTAGGAAGGGTTTATATAGCCTTTGCTTACATGTAGCTTAATGGGCTATATGATCATGAGCCAGGCTTTCCTTTTGGGCTTTGGTTACTTATTAATGAACCTTAGCTTAAAGTTAAGCCCGTAATAACACGACTAATATACTACCTATTACAACGTTCTAAATATATGATACATAATAAACATATGACCGAGCATTCTTGTTTGGCTCAATATTTTGAGGCTAACAGGAACTAAATGAATTCCAAAGACTTGAAGTATGGGAATTAGTTCCTCTCCCTGACAAGGTTAAAATCCTTACTTTGTTGTAGGTTTATAAGGTTAAACTCGATGAGATGGGTGGAGTCTTGAAGAATAAGGCTAGATTGGTCGCTAGAGGATACAAACAAGCCTTGGGTATCGACTTTGAAGAATCCTTTGCTCCTGTTGCAAGATTGGAGGCTATTAGACTATTCCTTGCGTATGCTGCTCATGTGAACATGATCGTCTATCAAATGGATGTGAAGACGGCATTTTTGAATGGTGAACTAATGGAAGAAGTCTATGTTAGTCAGCCGGATGGGTTCGTTAGCACGGAGTTTCCTAATCATGTGTACAAGCTTAAGAAGGCTCTCTATGGGTTGAAACAAGCTCCACGCGCGTGGTATGATCTCCTTTCAACATATCTCATTTCGGAAGGCTTCTCCAAAGGCAAAGTAGACCCCACTCTATTCACTCTCAAGGAAGACAGCGACATGATACTGGTACAAATTTATGTTGATGATATAATATTTGCTGCCTCTAACATAGAATTGTCAAACCGCTTTGAGAAAATTATGTCCACACGCTTTCAGATGTCGATGATGGGAAAAATTTCATTCTTCTTAGGATTACAAATTTCTCAGAATCCCAGAGGTATCTTCATTAATCAATCCAAATATGCTCTAGAATCTTTAAAGAAATATAACTTTGAAAATTGTGACCCCGTGGATACTCCAATGCTGGAGAAATCCAAGTTAGATGAAGATAGGAATGGGACTATTGTCGATCCGAAACTCTACCGTGGGATGATCAGCACCCTTCTCTATCTGACTGCTAGCAGGCCTGATCTGTAATTTGCCGTATGCATGTGTGCCCGGTATCAGGCTCGGCCTACCGAAAAGCACCTACATGCTGTTAAAAGGATCTTTCGGTATCTCAAAGGAACACTTCATCGTGGTCTATGGTATCCGAAAGATTCCTCTATTGCTTTAGTATCATATGCAGATGCCGATCATGCTGGGTGTCAAGACACGAGGCGTAGCACTTCTGGGTCTGTGCAACTCCTTGGAGATAGATTGATTAGTTGGTCTTCAAAAAGGCAGAAAAGCGCTGCAATTTTAAGCACAGAGGCTGAATACATTGCCATGTCTGGTTGTTGTGCTCAAGTCCTTTGGATGAGATCACAACTAACTGACTACTGTCTTGGATTTAACAAAATCCCGATGTATTGTGACAACAAGAGCGCCATTGCCCTTTGCTGCAACTACGTCCAACACTCCCGAGCAAAGCACATCGCCATTCGCTACCATTTCATTAAAGAGCAGGTGGAGAACGGAGTGATCGAGCTGTATTTTGTCACCACTGAGTATCAGCTGGCAGATATGTTCACCAAAGCCTTAGATCGAGGACGAACCGAGTTTTTGATCGACAAGCTTGGCATGAAATCCTTCTCTCCAGCGACTCTCAAAGAGTTGGTAGAAGAATCAGCAAAATAGTGGTGGTAAACTATTCATGCGTATCCTTTGTTCGTGATCATGTATATTATCGTATATATATAAATCACAAAAAGAAAAATACAAAAATATAAAACCAAGAAAAACCATAAAAAATATAAAACCAAGAAAAACCATAAAAAATATAAAACCAAGAAAAACAATAAAAAATATAAAACCAAGAAAACCCAAAAATATTTTCTTTTTAACTCGGGCATGTCTTTTAGTACGGTAATATTTACGGTCTTAGAAATGTCGATCAATATTGACACGGTGCCATAAATAGAGTCCGTATAAAAGTTGTACATTTTTAAAACATGCCCATAATGGCTTGTAGTTATTTCTGACTGCAACCCGCTTTTCGCATTAAAGTCACGTATTTCCTTGGAAAACGTTGGCTCGCAACGGGAATTAGTTTTCTCGGGCATGATTTACAAGCCAAATCATGCAAAGGGATCAAGTTTACTTTATAACTTGGTCTAACACGAGTTAGTGTACGTCTCAGTGCATTAATTTGTCTAAATAAGAGAAATCTTATTGTCACCACGAATCAATCTTTTCAACACATTAATTGGAAAATGTTTTCATCAGTATGTGCCTCGTTAAACAATGACTACAGCTCTTTAAATAGAAAACGGGTCATCGTTTAAGGGGGAGAAAATGTTAAATCATCTTCGTCATCAAAAAGGTTTACAAAAGTGTTCAAGGAAAATTAATTGGCTAAATGGTTAATGATTGGACTTGCTTTAGAATACGACTTGTGCTTGCTCAATGAGATAGGTCTTGCTTTAGGTATCAGTTATTTGCTAATAGGATGCGATGGTTAAGTTGTGTGTTTGGTTACGGTGGTTAAGTTTAACGATTGTTAGTAGCTAGAAACGAAAAGAAAAAGGTAAAGCATAGGGACTAAATGTGACAAAGAGTGAAGGTTAGACCTAAGTCAAACAAACACTCCCGTCTCTTTTCTTTCTTATCTTCTTTCTCTTATTTTCCTTTCCTGGACGCCATTAACACACACAAACACACACACAAAGCTCACAAACATCATGTTTTTAATCAGATAATCCGTTTCATTCGATCCATAAGGTACACTCATCAGTTTCTTAATCTCTAATTCGTTTAATTCTTCCTGTAATCCACTTAATTAATTCGTTTTAATTAAATTAATCAAATTAGGGCGTATGCTTTAATTAGGTCAAATTTATTAGGGGATTTAGCTGGGTTTGGCTCGGATTAGCATTAGAACGAGTATTGTTGCCTTATAATGCCTTAAAACACACGAATGCTATTAGAATAATTCATGATAGAACGATTTTTGTGCATTCCGAATGAACAAGGATTTAGAAGTTCCGAACGAATAACTTCCGAATGAAGGTGTTTCGAACGAATGACTTCCGAACGAAGGTGTTCCGAACGAACGACTTCCGAACGAAGGTGTTCCGAACGAATGACTTCCGAACGAAGGTGTTCCGAACGAATGACTTCCGAACGAAGGTGTTCCGAACGAACAACTTCCGAACAAAGGTGTTCCGAACGAACAACTTCCGAACGAAGTTGTTCTGAACGAAGTTTTTGCGAACGAATGACTTCCGAACGAAGGTGTTCCGAACGAATAACTTCCGAACGAAGGTGTTCTGAACGAATGACTTCCGAACGAAGGTGTTCCGAACGAATGACTTCCGAACGAAGGTGTTCCGAACGAAGGACTTCCGAACGAAGGTGTTCCGAACGAACAACTTACGAACGAAGGTGTTCCGAACGAACAACTTCCGAGCGAAGGTATTCCGAACGAATGATTTCCGAACGAAGTTGTTCCGAACGAAGGTGTTCCGAACAAAGGAGTATTGGATTGATAATCGTTTGCTTGTTATAATTACTTGAAGATGGTATATATATTGTTCTGTGTATCAACCTTTTATGTCTTATCTTAAGCAGACACCATGACTAATCCAACCGTGCAAGAACTCCAAAATGCTAGAGCAGCCGCAATTGCCGAGGCAAAAGCCCTTAAGTTCATACCAAACAATTACCAGCTGAAGGAAGTTTCTCAATCCACTCACCATGGATTCAAAGTCGCCTCAGCAATCCTTGATCAATCTCACTTCAAGAATGCTTTAAGGAGTACTGCTTCGGTGCCATTCGATTACATGTATGAATTCTGGGCTACCAAGGAAAGTACTTCAAACAAAATCACCTTCTCCCTCGACAACAAGCAACAGACACTCACCGCTTCAGACTTCCGCAAGATATTTGGAATTCGGGATACACCAAAAGGTCTGTCATTTTCAAGGAACCTTAACAAAGACGAACTCATGGAGATGTTCCATGCTCTTGGATGTCCTGACATACGAATAGTGTCTGATTTTACCACAGCCAAAGTGGGTCAACCTTGGAGAGCTATCTTTGGTATCCTTAGTAGATGTCTTACACCTAAAACAACTGGGCATGATGATGTGCGTGGTCCAATTATGAACATCTTCTATGGAATGTACAAAGGCTTAAATACAGATTATGCATCATTGTTGTGGGAAGAATTTAACTTTCAACTCTTCCAAAACAAGAAGCTGAAGGCTAATTTCTTTCATACCCTCGGTTTATCAAGCTTATAATTCATTATTTTATGAAGAATGATGCCTCTATTGATAAGCGCGCAGCAAGCCGTCACCACACTGAAGAGGCTGATGACACTGTGGACCTAAGGCATGAAGGATCCTCTTGTGCTGTTAATCCTGGTCCTATTCCCGGTCATCTTCTGACAGATAAGATTATAGCTTCTGCTGATTACAAGCTACTGCTAATACAAATCAAGAATAAAAAAGCAAGCCTTCAAACAGGAGAAGACTCGTCTACTACGGTCAAGAGTAAAGGTAAACGCAAGCAAACAGTTGCTTTATCTGAACCCAAAACCAAGAAGAAAAAGACTGAGGCTAAGAAGGGTAAGAGCACGGCTGACGAGCTTGTTCTTCACGATGAAGAAGATGTTGATGACGATCCTACTCTTGATCTAACTCAAAAGACTGAGAAAAAGTTAATGAAGATGGCTATTGAAAAGA
The DNA here is from genome assembly GCA_025667525.1 of Glebionis coronaria. Taxonomy (NCBI): domain Eukaryota; kingdom Viridiplantae; phylum Streptophyta; class Magnoliopsida; order Asterales; family Asteraceae; genus Glebionis; species Glebionis coronaria. Next base: position 186,980,355 of record CM046880.1, on the reverse strand, counting down.
GTATGAGAGACACGGGCGGTAGTGGTTCGGGTGCACAGATGGATGTTGAAGAAGAATACGAGGAGCCACATGACATTAGTGAGTTTGGATCACCCGAACGTTACTCAGCATCGAAGGAGACATCCATTGCTAATACAGCAAGTGTTGAGAAGGCGTCCGGTGCTACAACAATCATTGTGACTACACAGCCTCTTGTAACTCAACCTCCACCAATCCAGCCTTTACCAACCCGACCAGTGCCAACACCATTCCCTCCACGTCCACCTACTTCCGTCATGAGTACTGTAATCACAACCGTGCCTCTTCAACCATCCCAGAGTAGCTCTGCACCATCTTCAATGGCTGCATTTGTAATGGCAGAAATGTTGGATAAACACACGGTAAATCAAAGAAAAGAGATGGATCAACTTCGAGAAGAGCTATTTCGACGAGTGCAAAGTGAAGAGGCATCCAAGAAAGCCCAAGAAGAGATGATATCTAAGTTCACTGCAGAGATGGAGTTGACACGTAAAGCTCATGCAAAAGAACTTGCTCAGGTCAAACAGGCTGAAGCTGATAAGAATGAAGCACGATTTACGAGACTTCGAGCTATAAAGGATAAATATAAGGAGCAGAAAGAAACACTTGAAGCTTCTATTGTAGAGAGAGTAAAAGAATCTGTTGAGTCCCTTATGCCAACGCTGCGTGATGAGATGAGGAAACTTGCGGCTGATAACTTGATGATTAAGTCGTCCAACCCTTCCGAGTCAGCCTACAAAATTGCGTATGACTTAACGGATTTTGAATTAAAGAAGATCCTCAAAGCTCGCATGAAGGAAGTTGGATCTTTTGACAAGTCTAAAATTCAGCGGACACTACAAAGCACTCAATGAAGCTATCTTGGAGGATGATCGGTTGTTTAAGATGTTTGGAAGTGTGGTACCTTACCATATTTTGGATGAGGAGGAAAAGGAAGATAGTGAACAAGAGGAGGATGATGGTGAATAAGAATAAGAAGAAGATAATGATGATGATGGTGATGATGATGATGATGATGATGATGATGATGATGGTGACGGTGGTGATCAAAATGAGGAGAGTGATAAGGGTAGCAACGCGGATGATGATGAGGATGATGGTGGTAAACATGATCAGCCTGAAACGGGGGACAAGGTTGCCAGTAAAAAGAAACCATCCAAGTCTGGTACCAAGTCTCAGAAAGATGCTGCCCGAAAGGAAAAGTCCACCTCTACGGAGTCAGGACGAACCAAGTGGCACCATGATGTGAATGCTACTACCGCGTCATCGATTTCCGGTACATCTGATTCTGTTTCTATACATGTTACCACTAATCCTGTTAGTTCTTTTGTTGCTCCTGTGATTGCAGAATCAGTAACTGAACCTGAATCTGCACAACACTCGCCTGTCCATGATACCGCCGAAATGCCTGAATCAGAACCAGCAAGTGTTCATGTTTCTACTCCTCTGCAAAAAGAACCAGAATATACTGTTCCCGAGTCAAGCACACGGGACTGGGCGGATACTTTGGAGATCGATGAAACTGCACCGCCACAAGCTTGGATCACGGCAGCTGCAAAATATGATCCAATCATAGACGCTGATAGAGATGTTCTATATCTCCGTATCCGTAGTCCGATAGACTTGTGTGCATTTTGGGCTCATGAGTTCAAATCTTTGGTCACTCTGTCTTTGATAAAGAGAGCGCTAAAGGACAAGAGACTTCACGCCAAAACCATGTTAAGCCGCATGGAGTACGAGTATTATGCTGAAGAGGTCCTGAAAGCTCTCAATACCGTTCAAAGGCCAGGCCTTCATGAGTCAGAAAGAGCTCCACCTCCACTTGATCCATCTCAAGATAATCAAATTGCTCTTGACTTCTTTGTCACCAATGATCTTGAGTATCTCCTCAAGGGTTCATCCAAGTACGCGACCTCCCTGACCTTGTTGAAAGCAGCTAATTGGGGGACAATACCTTATATCGAAGAAAAGGTCAACCGCCTCTGGGTCCCAAAGGTAAATCGTAATTATGATATGTATGTTGTTATAGGTGCATCACATTGGGACGAGCGAGTCTGAAGGGCGTATAGAGGTTGATGCTTAGCCAATTCAGGAAGCATCGTTAGATCCAATCTTCGCATCACAAGTATTTTAGGACTGAAGACTGAATCCAAGAATGGCTATCATCACGTGACGGAGATTCGTCTAAAAAGGGAGGATGACAGAGAATACAAGATACAACAGGGAGACTTTTCTATCATTCGTCTTGAAGATATCGAAGACATGTTGCTTATGATGACCCGTGATCAACTTAACCATCTTACTCGTGAAGAAATCATTTCCTTGAATACAGCACTTCGTATGTTCACACGAAGCATTGTTATCAAGAAACGAGTTAAAGATCTTCAATTGGGAGTTGAAAGCTACCAAAGGAAGCTTAACATGACCCGTCCAATGAATCAAGTTCTACCTCAACATGTCAAAAGATGTCCCTATACCGACATTACCGTTCCGATGTACGGTATTTTCTACATGAACAGTCGTGGGATCATGAAGTTTATGAGGGTAGGTGAGCTTCATAAGTTGATGAGACTTCTTTTATACATAGTCTCATCGTCCAATTTAGGTTTAAAATGCATTAAATATCATCAAAATACCCAAATATATGCTCGTGTTTGTTGCTTGTGTATTTTAGGTACGGATATTGAGAAAATGACAAAAGATCACAAGAATCAGTCAAAAACGAACACGGGAAACGAAGCTGCACATTGAACCAAGCCTTAATGAAGAATTTTCCAAAGAAAACCCTTGAAGATTTGAAGAATTGTGAAGAAGGGTCCTCCAATATGGAAGAATTGACACTTTATACCCTTGTATCTTCATAATTACAAGTTTGGTCCCTAAAGTTTGTCAAAATTACAAAAAGGACCCTTAACTTTGAAGAATTGGCAAGTTTAGCCCCTCAACTTTGAAGTTTGGACACTTTATACCCCTAAAATATCATTGAACATAAGTGGGGTCCCTAAAAGTTTGAAGATAATACAATTATAGCCCATGGGAATTGATTAATATTGCAATATTAGTCTTATTTAACAAAAGGACTAACCATGCAATGGCAAAAGGATTAACCGTGAAATGACAAAGGACCTTGTTTGCAAAACTACTAAAGAAAGGCTGTTAGATGGAGGGACTAACTTTTCCAACCTCCAAAATTACTTAACTAGAACAAAACAAACCATCATTAAATACCCACCCACTTTACTCATCACCAATCAACATGGGACACGTCACCTTACCCGACTTGAAAACCCTTTTTACCCATACCCCAAACCCAAACCCATTCGACCCACGTTTAATAATGAACGTGTTTTCCTGTTAAAACACATTTACCCTAAAACTAAATAAGATCAACACACACAACTCTCCCCAAAAAACCATAATCCCCAAATCGAACAATCATAGGGGAAATCCAAATTACCCATGATTATGTTTAATTTACCCCACACCCAGCTAAGCCCCTCACCCAGAATTTGTCCGCATCTCCATTTGGTCCCCCCCACCAGCTCACGTTTATCTCCATGTGAAGAACAAGACAAAGGATGGCAGAAGATCAAGGGTCTAGGAAGATTGCTTATTTCTCACAACAAATCCAACGTCCAGCAACAATCCATCACAGCTAGCAACATCACGGGTACTCTCTTTTGACCAAATTCATGTTCAACCAAAGCATATTCTTGAAGAATATGCGAGGGCTCATTGGGAAATTCATTAGATTAGGGTTGCTTTTGTTTTCATTTCTAGAACAATCTGAGGGGGGCTATAAATGAGGACCGACCTGTGGTACCCATTTCCCTTGTCTCGGATTTTTTGTAATTTACTCTTTGATGAATGAAAAGTTTGAAGTTTTAAAAATCATCCGAGTTCCAATTTAATTTATGTTTTATGATTTAAGTTTATGTTTTAAAGTTGAGTTGGGTTTTATTTCTTTTAAGTTACTTAAAAGATTGGTTTATTTTGTTTCTAAGTTGAGTTTAGACAAAGTCACAAATAGGTTTACGGCCGGTATTGGGATATGACCACGAAGACTTGATATAGAGTTTATATCAAGCCTTAGTGGGTATCTTGGTAAGGGCAAAACTCTTGTGAGGTTGGCAACACTCTTCCATTGTTTCCTTTCCTTATTTTTCAGAAAATCATAAGTTTTCAAGTTCAAGTTTTGAAGAGAAAAAAGGGGTTTTTGAAACATGAGTGAGTATATTATTTATTTGTTGAGCTAACCATCCAAGAACTCAGTTCTTGGATTAATTTTTTATTCTTAGCAGCTTTTCTTTTCATTCATGGTGATTCGCTTCAGTTGTTGAACCCCAACGAACACCCCCTCAATACTTTATCGTCCAAGACACCCCTGCCTCACCTAGTAGTTGGTCGAGGTCAGGGGAGCTTAGCTGACCCTTGTTGGATGCAAACAAGGGTAGGTATCACATTCTCTTCCTTTCTTCCTTTTTTTTATATATATTTCTGCTAAATTTGTAATTGTTCTTGAGTGATAATTGCTTGACAAAGTTTGCTGGTTTTAATGAGTTAATTTTATTTTGAATAAATTTTCTGAGTTTAGTTAAGTAGTATAATCAGTAAGATTTCTTAGGTTTTGTTATTTTAGTTTAAACTGCTTAAACTTGGTAATAAAAATATGCTCACTTAGGATTTAATGATAGCTTGTTTGCATTGTTTATTCTTAGCTTAAGTTGGCGTGTTTATAACTGAGTTTTGGTTTGAACTGATTAGTGTAAACTGAAAGTCTGCTGCTTGGAGTGTACTTGGTTTAATTAGTATATGCTAGATTTGTATCTAGGATGCATGTTAGCTTGCGCTTAATAGGTGGTAGAAGTCAGTCAGTATGCTATCTAGGAGTGCCTGCGCAATATAGGCTTGTATTAGTCTGCTTATGCTGCTATCTTGATCTTTATATAGCTGCCTGCTTATTGGTTAGATTTGCTTTAGGTTCGTTCATTTTTGTGTACTGTTTCTGAACATCTGATATCAAGTCTGTTTAGTTTCTTATCACTACATGATTCGTTAGTTATATATTGATTTGGGTTGTATTTGTTTAAGTGTGCTTGTAACCTGCCTGCTTGTTGAGTCATTGCTTGTGCTTCAGTTTTTTTTGTGTCATGTTTACTTCTTGTACTTTCTGCTTGTTTAATACACCCCCACAAGCCAACTGCAAGTGGAGGATTGTTGACTGTCCAAAAAGAACACAAACAAAGAAACAGATCACAAGAAAGTAAACAAGAAAGAAAGTTCAGGTCTGAGACCTTTTTGATTCATTTAGGTGTAATTCTGGCTGTAATTTGACAAATGTTTGTGTTTTTAGGTAGTGTTAGTATCAGATAAACAAGTGGGGTAAAAAGAAAATTAAAAAAAAAATATTTCAAAAATTTTGGCGTGGCCAAGACTCGAACCTACGCCACCACTGCCAAAGCACACACACTCTACCGCGCGCCCTTGGGACTTTTACTGATAAAGTCTCAAGGCATTACCAATATAACACCTTTTTCAGTTTGGGCTTATTTACTTAAGTCGTAGCTTAAAAAGCTCATAGGGGCTTATTAGTTAATCTATTTTGCTCTTTTTCATTTTTCTATTGAGTGTTAGTCGTATTAAGATTTTTCTAGCCTGGTTTGATATTTTTCCCGTTATTTTATTAATTTTTATGCATTTTTCTTTACCCGGTTTTTAATAAATAGTTTAAAAATAGTTAAAAATAATTTTAATTTTAGGAAAAATAATTTTTAAGTTTTAATTTAATAACTTGAGGTTTACATCTAGTTAGATTTTAAAAAACTTTAATTTTCAATTTTATTTTATTTTAGGGTTTTTTGTTAAATTTAAAAATTAATATAAAATTATAAAAAAGGTTTTAGGAAATTTTAATTGCATCTTTCTCTTAGTTACATTATTTAGGATTTTTAGAAATTTTTTAGAATTTATTTTATAAACTTTTTATTTTTTGTATTATTTTAATATTATTTTATTCATAAAAATAGAAAGTTTTATTTTTCTTTCTTTTTCATTTTTCCTAGGTTCTTTAGCTTAATTAGGACTTTAAAAAATTTTAGAATATTTTTATAGCCTTTAGATTTATTTTTATAATTATTTTAAGTTTAATTAGTTTTAAATCATTTTAAATAGTTTTTAGTGATTTTAAAAATAGTTTTAATAGTTTTTAAATTTTAGAAAAATACTTTTTAGTCTTTTAATGATATAAGTAAGTTATTTGTTCAATAAAATAATATTTTGGACATTTTGATTAATTATATTTAATTTTAGGGCTTTAATTAGCATTTAAAATTGAATATTTAATTAATAAAAGGTTTTAAAATATCTTTGTTGCATTTTTACCTTTATTTATATTTTTTTAGACTACTTTATAGCCTTAATTTTATTTTTAGGTTTTAAATTTTTAATTTTGTAGCTTTTTACGGCTTTACGTTTACGTCTTTTTCGTCGTAGTTTAATTCGTAATCGTAACCGTCTCTTCTTTCCTTTCTAATTTCTTTTCTTCTTGTTCATAATCACAAACATCATTAATCAATTCAATACACAACGCACTTGCCTCCTCGAGAACGAACTCACTTAGGGTCATTCACACACGGTTTTCCTAAATCGTCGTGCACACTTGCCCTACTTTGTGCATCCTTTTCCTAAAGGTGTACAAAACTTCAACAATCATTTTGGCGCCGCTGCCGGGGAGGCGTGTTGTGTTTTGGTTGAACCATTGTTGTTTTTATATATAGCCATAAAAGTAATTGTATTAGTAGCACTCTACTAATACGTATTATCGATTTTTCGTTTTTTTTGGGAATACTATTAATATATTGTATACGTAGAACAATAAATTTACAAGTACTCCAAATACGTGAGAAATCACAACCTTGACTTGGGAGGTCATTACCCAATCATTGTATTCGAATCTCAAACCAAAGAAAAAAGGCAAAAATAGATAAATACTTTCGTGAAGCTCGATTTTGAAAATACAAACTATAAGGTGGGTATAAGGCGGATATTATAAAATATATCCTAAGGAAAAAGGCTCTTAAGTGCTTCCCGCCGCCTCGTTTCCCCGCTTGCTTGTGCGTATTTGATTTTGAGAGTGGATCGAGGGTTTTGCCGCCCAAAGTATTACTACCTCCGTCCCACTTTAATTGTCCTCATTTGACTTTTTGAAGTCTTACTTTATCAACTTTGATCTTTAATTATTTTGTTTGTGTCATATAATATTTGACGAGAATGATATTAATGAAAATACATTTAAAAAGCAATCAATTCATATATTTTGCATCAAATATTATATAACACAAATAAAATTATTTAAGATCAAAGTTGAAAAAGTAAGACTTCAAAAAGTCAAATGAGGACAATTAAAGTGGGACGGAGGGAGTACTAAGTATCATATATATTTTCTTGGTTTCATTTGATTAAACCCTCTTGAACGATTTGGTGTTCCACCATCGTTCTAAAGTCATCGAAGGCGTTCACTTCACGTGTTCGTTTTCATTCCTTGAGGCTTCTTTAATCGAGAGATTTGGTTAAGGAGGAGATTTGTAGATTTGTGTCTACTTAATACATTCCAAAAATCCAAAAAAAAGTAAAAACAATCAAAAACCACAAAAAAATTGAAAAAGTAAAAACACCAAAAAGAATCTTCTTTGCTCGCCTTCTCGTTGTACGTGACGTTTATGCAAACTCGCTCTAAAGCAAGACGTGCTCGTAAACGAAGAAACAAATCACTCACTCCTACTAGTGAGGAGTCTCCTATTGACGAACCCATTGTAGTGAAAGAAGCACCCATGGCTAATCGAACTATGATGGAGTTGCTTCAAGCACCCACCGAGGGTTATGGAGAAGCGATTGTGATTCCCGCTATCCTTGCGGAGAATTTTGAGGTTAAGACGGGTTTATTGTCCATGATTCAAAACAACAAGTTTCGAGGGGACGAAAAGGACAACCCTCATAACCACATTCGCCAATTTAATCGTCTCACCGCCACATGCAAGTTTAAGGACGTCTCAAACGACTCGATTAAGATGATGCTTTTTCCGTATTCCTTAGCAGGGCCCGCAAAAATTTGGTTAGAGAAAGAGCCACCCAATTCTATATTGACGTGGAAGGATCTCGTCTCAAAATTCGTGAACCAATTTTTTCCGCCCTCTAAGACTACGCACTTGAAAAACGAGATTTCAAAGTTTTCGCAAGAGTATAATGAGAGTTTTTCTACGGCTTGGAATAGATTTAAGGAAATGTTGCACGAATGTCCTCATCATGGTTTTTCCGACTTGCATCAAATAGACACGTTTTACAATGGCTTGAACGATCATGAGCGTGATTATCTTAATGCCGCCGCGGGTGGTAATTTTTTGTGTAAGACGGTCGAGGAAGCATTGTTAATCATTGAGAATAGGTCTAAGGTGTATAGTCCTCGTAGAACGTCGAGTGTTCGTAAGGCTTCGTCTTCGTCTTCGCCTTCATTGTCACACACCGTTGATGCTTGCCAAGTCGAGGCTAATTTGGAAAACAAAATTTTTGATATAGTGAAAGGATTGTTAGTTGAGTTTAAAGTTGGTGAACCACCCGCTCCCGCTACGATTAAAGCGGTTGAGGTTTCTTGTATGTATTGTGGTGGAGCTCACGATTATTCCGAGTGCATTACCAACGGTGGTAACACTTCGAGTGCCTTCGCGGCCGCGGGAACTTACAACCAAAATGGTCAAGTTCCTCGCACTAATCAATTGACTCCACCGGGTTTTTCACCAAATCAAAATGCTAACAATTATCGAAACAATCAAGTTGGTTACCAAAGCAATCAAAGGAACAATTTTAAGGGTAATAACAACTATGGGAATCAAGGGAGTAGTAGTAGCCAATTGCAAAATCAAAATCAAAACCGTAATTTTCAAAACACGAGTCAAGGTCTTCAAAATGCTTACACTAAAGAACTTCCAATGGACTTTGTGAATTACGCCACGGCAAATGATAAGATTTTGGAAAACATTCAGGAGCAATTGGCTAATCAAGCTAGGGACACGGCTAAGAACGCAAAGGAGTTAGCTAATTTTGTTAAGGAAAATCTAGCCATGAGAAATGAATTGAAAAATGATTTTGCTAACCAAATTCGAGGTCAAAACAACAAGATAGAGCAAAGTCATGATAGGCTTGAACAAAGAATTGACCAAAAAGCCGCTAGCCAAGATTTGAAGTTTAATAGTCAAGATGCTAAGCTTAACGCCATTTTAGAAGCCGTCATAGGGAACAAAGCCTCTACTTCGAGTAGCTTGCCTAGTAACACCGTTTCAAACCCGAAGGGAGAGATGAAAGTGATTACCACACGTAGTGGTAAGGCACTTAAAAAACCGACTCCTCAACCAATTACTCCAACGGTGGAGGAAATTGAGGAAGAACCCGAGGTGGTGGTCGAAAAGGAGCATATTTCAATCCCACAAAGTACCGCTCATGCCACACCTACGGTTGACCCATCACCCATATTGGAACCCGAGATTCCAAAGGCTATGCCTATGCCCCAACCCACACCACCCTTGCCTTACCATCAAGACTTAGGAAGGAGAAACGACAAGAACGCGATAACTACCAATTTGAGCTTTTTATGAAAATGTTTCGTGATTTGCACTTTAATGTGAGTTTCGCCGATGCTTTGGTCATGATGCCTCGATTTGCCGCTAACTTTAAGAGTATGTTGAACAACAAGGAGAAATTGCACCAAATGTCTAGTTGTTCGTCGGTTTATCTTAATCGCATACCTCAAAAAGTCGGTGATCCCGGTAAATTTTTGATCCCTTGTGCAATTCAAGATATGGAAGAATGCTTCGCCTTGGCCGATCTTGGTGCTAGCATTAACTTGATGCCACTTGCAATCTTCAAGTCGCTCAATCTTCCTAATCTTACTCCTTCACGAATGTCTATTGAGTTGGCCGACCATTCCACGATTCTTGCATGTGGTTTGGCGGAAGACGTTTTTGTGAAAGTGGGGAAGTTCTACTATCCCCTAGACTTTATCGTTGTTGATATCCCCACGGATCCTCAAGTTCCTCTTATCTTAGGTCGTTCGTTTTTAGATACGTCTATGGCTTTAATTGATGTTCATGCTAGAAAGATCACCTTACGTTTCAACGACGAGGAACTTGTTATAAACGCAACTCAAAATTCTCAACTTTCTCATGTTTATTCTGTTGCTACCATAAACCTCGTTGATATGATCGACGTGGTTTGCGAGGAATTTTCACAAGAAGTTTTAGGGTTTGGTGATGAAGAAACTAGTGGCAATCCCACTATGTTAGATCCAATTCTTGATAATTCGACACCAACCTTCACTCCATTTGAAGGCGGTGGTTTTACGTTTGAAGAATTCGACGTTCCACGTACTTGTGACGAAGACCTCGACAACGATGAGGACTTCTCGATTATCAAGGATTTTCTCAATGATTTCCCATTTCCTCCACCCGAGGAGGTTATGAGTATCGAGCCCAAATCTTCACTTGAAGAACCACCTATCCTTGAGTTGAAAGATTTACCTCCTCACCTCGAATATGTCTATTTGGAGGAAGACGACAAGTTGCCGGTTATTATTGCGAAGGATCTTTCGAATGATGAAAAAACCGCACTTGTCGATGTTCTAAAGGATCACAAAGGGGCGATTGCGTGGAAGTTATCCGACATTAAGGGAATCGATCCCAAATTTTGTACCCACAAAATCTTAATGGAGGAGGATTTCAAGCCCACAATCCAAAGTCAAAGGAGGGTGAACCCCAAAATTCACGACGTCATCAAAAAGGAGGTCCTTAAACTCCTTGACGCGGGAATGATTTACCCTATTTCCGATAGCCCTTGGGTGAGTCCTATTCATTGTGTCCCTAAAAAGGGAGGGATGACCGTTGTGCCAAACGATGCCAACGAGTTGATCCCCACTAGACTCGTGACCGGATGGAGAGTGTGCATTGACTATCGTAAGTTGAATGAAGCCACTCGAAAAGACCATTTTCCCTTGCCCTTCATGGACCAAATGTTGGAGCGTCTTGCGGGAAACGATTTCTATTGCTTTTTAGATGGTTTTTCCGGTTACTTCCAAATTCCCATCGATCCTCGTGATCAAGAAAAAACTACGTTTACGTGTCCATATGGAACGTTTGCCTATCGTAGAATGCCATTCGGACTTTGTAATGCACCGGGAACTTTTCAACGATGCATGATGGCTATTTTTCATGATATGATCGAGAAGACGATGGAAGTCTTCATGGATGACTTTTCCGTGTTTGGTGATTCTTTCACTTCGTGTTTGTCGAACCTAGAGAGAATGTTAAAACGTTGTGAGGAAACCAACCTTGTGTTCAGTTGGGAAAAGTGTCATTTTATGGTTAAGAGTGGAATCGTCTTAGGGCACAAGGTCTCGAAAGCGGGGATTGAGGTAGATCAAGCTAAGGTAGACGTCATCGCCAAATTACCTCATCCCAAAACCGTCAAGGGAGTTAGGAGTTTCCTAGGCCACGAGGGCTTTTATCGTCGATTCATCAAGGATTTCTCGAAGATTTCTCGACCCATTACACATCTTCTTGAAAAAGAGGCACGTTTTGTCTTTGACGAAGATTGTGTACGAGCCTTTGAGATCCTTAAGAGGAAACTTACCGAAGCTCCCATTCTTGTTGCGCCCAATTGGAACCTCCCCTTTGAGCTTATGTGTGATGCTAGTGATTACGCTATAGGGGCCGTTTTGGGGCAATGTCATGATAAGCACTTCTTGCCTATCCACTATGCTAGCAAGACGATGACCGAGGCTCAACTTAAATACACTACAACGGAAAAGGAGTTCCTTGCCGTGGTGTATGCATTTGAGAAATTCCGACCTTATCTCGTCTTGACGAAATGCATAGTGTATACGGACCATTCGGCTATTAAGTATCTTATGGAAAAGCAAGATGCTAAGCCGAGATTACTTCGTTGGATTCTCCTCCTTCAAGAATTTGATCACAAAATTGTTGACAAAAAAGGAGCCGAGAATCTAGCGGCCGATCATCTCTCTCGTTTGGAAGATCCTCACCAAAGTCTTTACGAGCCCAAGGAAATCACCGAAACATTTCCGCTCGAGACACTTGGTGTAGTGAATTCTAAGATTGATTCTTCCACCCCATGGTTTGCGGACTTCGCAAATTACCATGCGGGTAACTTCATCATTAAGGGTATGACGACTCAACAAAAACGAAAATTCTTTCGTGACGTCAAGTTCCACTTTTGGAATGACCCTTACTTGTTTCGAACTTGTGCGGATCAAATCATCCGACGTTGTGTATTTGGCACCGAAGCTTCTAACATCCTTAGAGCTTGCCATGAGGGACCCACGGGTGGTCACCATGGTGCTAATCTCACGGCTAAGAAGGTGTTTGATGCCGGCTTCTTTTGGCCTACTATTTACCGAGATGCACAAAATCTTGTGAAGTCTTGTGATTCATGCCAACGACAAGGAAAAGCCTCACAAAAAGATGAAATGCCACAAAATATCATTCAAGTATGTGAGATCTTTGACGTGTGGGGTATAGACTTTATGGGGCCGTTCCCATCATCTCGTGGTAATAAGTACATTCTCGTTGCGGTTGACTACCTATCTAAGTGGGTGGAGGCTAAGGCCTTGCCCACCAATGATGCTCGTGTGGTAGTTAAGTTCTTGAAAAGTTTGTTTGCTAGGTTTGGAACCCCTCGTGCTATCATAAGCGATCGTGGAACCCATTTTTGTAATGACCAATTCGAAAGGGTTCTAAGGAAATATGGGGTTACACATCGGCTTTCTACGGCTTATACCCACAAACGAGTGGGCAAGTCGAGGTTTCAAACCGAGCTTTAAAGAGGATTTTGGAGAGTTCCGTAGGAGAAAACCGACAATCTTGGTCGGATAAGTTAGACGATGCTTTATGGGCCTTTAGGACCGCTCATAAGACGCCCATTGGGTGCACTCCCTATAAGCTTGTGTATGGAAAGAATTGTCATTTGCCTATCGAATTAGAACACAAGGCTTATTGGGCACTAAAGCATTGTAATGATGACATGGAGACCGCGGGAAAACACCAGAAAATGCAATTAAATGAATTGGATGAATTGAGAGACATTGCTTATGAAAATTCATTGATTTATAAAGAGAAAAATAAAAAGTTGCATGATTCTAAAATTAAAAACCGGGTTTTTAACATTGGGGATCAAGTTTTGCTTTTTAATTCAAGATTGAAAATATTTTCCGGTAAATTGAAATCCCGTTGGTCCAGTCCATTCACCGTGACTCAAGTGTTTCCGTATGGGACCATCGAGCTAGCTCAAGATGATGGTCCTAACTTCAAGGTGAATGGACATAGGTTGAAGCACTACTTTGGCGGGGAAGTTCCATCCTTGAACTACCTCGACCAAGTCACCTTCCCCAATGATAATTAGTATTGAGGGGATCGAGTCGAGCTCATGACTCGGTAATCAAAAACGAGGTGCCTCGTGGGGGAGTCCCATGCTTATCCTATGTACATATTATCGCTTTCTTAGTCTAATATAGCTTACGTGTGGGGATTTGTGCCCTTCCAACCTTTGTTCCGTGGTTGTTTGTGATATGTGGTTTTTAGATCATGATCTTCACGATTGGAGCCTCTCGTGTTCGTTTTATAATAGCACTCGATCGTTTGCTTTGGAGACATTTCTCAATATCCATGATATATCCTTTTGATGTTCTAACCATAGGTTTTTAGCACACTTCATAAACGGCTATTAACTTATTGGTTACACCCTTTCCATGCTAGATTAGGCATTCGACTACGTCTCTAGTATGGGGGTGTTTGCACCCCTAGACTCGAAACATTGAGGACAATGTTTAACTTTAGTATGGGGGGGTGAATAGATACTTGCCTTACCAAACCTTCACGCTTTCCAAAGTTTATCGTTTTGTTTATCGTTTTGTTGCAAAATAAGGCTAAAAATGGCCAAATTTTAAAATTTTTCTCATGTTTTATAAGTGTTTGAAGACACGAATGTAGGTTTTCCGATGGCGAGAATAAGAGTAATTTTTGACTCGACCGTGCGTGTTGAGCACTTAGCTTTGATTCCTTAACTACACATTAGGCTAAGTCTCTTAAATGAGGACGAGAAATGATAGAGTTAATTATAAGTTACTATGCTAAACATAGAGTACTCGTATTCTTTCAAAAACTCATGTGTTCCCGTTGTTTGCTTATTCTCCCGTCGCATGTAAATATTTTTTTCTTAATAAATATTGACTTAGCGGTTTAGTTAGGATTGTTGGGTTTCTAGTCTTTTCTAGTAGCTTCCGTGTAATTAAATTGGGAAGACATTAAGGTATCCCCAGCGTCACGGTTTTGAAGTATTGGCACCCGAATAATCGAAACTTCACCCAATAATAAGATTTCAAGTGCTCACCTAAATCTAGCAAACAATTTGAAGCCCCACAAGGCCAAAAATCTATGCAAAATTGAAAGTGAATCAAGCCGTAATCTTCGAAGCTTTAAAGATCCAAAACTCGCTTTAGCGTGAGGATATACGTCTTTGGCTAATAAAACCACCGATGAGGCGGATAATAAAAGGCAAGGCAAGACCGAATTCATAATAAAAGCTTCATGGCGAAGTTGAATAGAAGATGGAGGTAAACCAAACATAATAAGGCCCTTCCGTTAGGGGGTGTATAAAAGTCTTGGTAATAAGTCTCATGTTCAAAACCGTTATAAAACCGTGTTTATCGATTCTTCTTGTCAACTTAATTTTTTAACATCGTTGTCTATTAGGAGGGGTTATTGATTTGATGGTCACCGTTAGGACTCTATTTTTAGACCTAAATCTCTATTATCGCATAAGTCAACAATGTATCCTCGTGAAACATTTAAGACATCATAAAATATAAGAGATACAACTTAGGAATAATGGGAGAATAAGTACGTGATTAGGGCATATGAGTAGTGTTAGCATTACTAACTTATAATGACAATGATCTCGTTTCACGCTTAGCATGGAATTGGAGTGAGAATCGAGGACGATGAAATTATTTCTAACGAAGCATTCACGTGTTCTTATTCTATGAACCTAAACGTCCCATTTTGCGATGAAAATCATACATTATGTCTAAAACGCAAGTAGTAGCAATAGTAGTAATGTAGCTAGTTTATCATTCAATAAAGTGAATAAAAATGAATTTTGGAGATGCTACGATACTTTATTCTAGCATTGCGTGAGGGCACGGCAATGGTTTAGTATGGGGGAGTGATGAGACTGCTTTTATACATAGTCTCATCGTCCAATTTGGGCTTAAAATGCATTAAATATCATCAAAATACCCAAATATATGCTCGTGTTTGTTGCTTGTGTATTTTAGGTACGGATATTGAGAAAATGACAAAAGATCACAAGAATCAGTCAAAAACGAACACGGGAAACGAAGCCGCACATTGAACCAAGCCTTAATGAAGAATTTTCCAAAGAAAACCCTTGAAGATTTGAAGAATTGTGAAGAAGGGTCCTCCAATATGGAAGAATTGACACTTTATACCCTTGTATCTTCATAATTACAAGTTTGGTCCCTAAAGTTTGTCAAAATTACAAAAAGGACCCTTAACTTTGAAGAATTGGCAAGTTTAGCCCCTCAACTTTGAAGTTTGGACACTTTATACCCCTAAAATATCATTGAACATAAGTGGGGTCCCTAAAAGTTTGAAGATAATACAATTATAGCCCATGGGAATTGATTAATATTGCAATATTAGTCTTATTTAACAAAAGGACTAACCATGCAATGGCAAAAGGATTAATCGTGAAATGACAAAGGACCTTGTTTGCAAAACTACTAAAGAAAGGCTGTTAGATGGAGGGACTAACTTTTCCAACCTCCAAAATTACTTAACTGGAACAAAACAAACCATCATTAAATACCCACCCACTTTACTCATCACCAATCAACATGGGACACGTCACCTTACCCGACTTGAAAACCCTTTTTACCCATACCCCAAACCCAAACCCATTCGACCCACGTTTAATAATGAACGTGTTTTCCTGTTAAAACACATTTACCCTAAAACTAAATAAGATCAACACACACAACTCTCCCCAAAAAACCCTAATCCCCAAATCGAACAATCATAGGGGAAATCCAAATTACCCATGATTATGTTTAATTTACCCCACACCCAGCTAAGCCCCTCACCCAGAATTTGTCCGCATCTCCATTTGGTCCCCCCCACCAGCTCACGTTTATCTCCATGTGAAGAACAAGACAAAGGATGGCAGAAGATCAAGGGTCTAGGAAGATTGCTTATTTCCCACAACAAATCCAACGTCCAGCAACAATCCATCACAGCTAGCAACATCACGGGTACTCTCTTTTGACCAAATTCATGTTCAACCAAAGCATATTCTTGAAGAATATGCGAGGGCTCATTGGGAAATTCATTAGATTAGGGTTGCTTTTGTTTTCATTTCTAGAACAATCTGAGGGGGGCTATAAATGAGGACCGACCTGTGGTACCCATTTCCCTTGTCTCGGATTTTTTGTAATTTACTCTTTGATGAATGAAAAGTTTGAAGTTTTAAAAATCATCCGAGTTCCAATTTAATTTATGTTTTATGATTTAAGTTTATGTTTTAAAGTTGAGTTGGGTTTTATTTCTTTTAAGTTACTTAAAAGATTGGTTTATTTTGCTTCTAAGTTGAGTTTAGACAAAGTCACAAATAGGTTTACGGCCGGTATTGGGATATGACCACGAAGACTTGATATAGAGTTTATATCAAGCCTTAGTGGGTATCTTGGTAAGGTCAAAACTCTTGTGAGGTTGGCAACACTCTTCCATTGTTTCCTTTCCTTATTTTTCAGAAAATCATAAGTTTTCAAGTTCAAGTTTTGAAGAGAAAAAAGGGGTTTTTGAAACGTGAGTGAGTATATTATTTATTTGTTGAGCTAACCATCCAAGAACTCAGTTCTTGGATTAATTTTTTATTCTTAGCAGCTTTTCTTTTCATTCATGGTGATTCGGTTCAGTTGTTGAACCCCAACGAACACCCCCCAATACTTTATCGTCCAAGAAACCCCTGCCTCACCTAGTAGTTGGTCGAGGTCAGGGGAGCTTAGCTGACCCTTGTTGGATGCAAACAAGGGTAGGTATCACATTCTATTCCTTTCTTCCTTTTTTTTATATATATTTCTGCTAAATTTGTAATTGTTCTTGAGTGATAATTGCTTGACAAAGTTTGATGGTTTTAATGAGTTAATTTTATTTTGAATAAATTTTCTGAGTTTAGTTAAGTAGTATAATCAGTAAGATTTCTTAGGTTTTGTTATTTTAGTTTAAACTGCTTAAACTTGGTAATAAAAATATGCTCACTTAGGATTTAATGATAGCTTGTTTGCATTGTTTATTCTTAGTTTAAGTTGGCGTGTTTATAACTGAGTTTTGGTTTGAACTGATTAGTGTAAACTGAAAGTCTGGTGCTTGGAGTGTACTTGGTTTAATTAGTATATGCTAGATTTGTATCTAGGATGCATGTTAGCTTGCGCTTAATAGGTGGTAGAAGTCAGTCAGTATGCTATCTAGGAGTGCCTGCGCAATATTGGCTTGTATTAGTCTGCTTATGCTACTATCTTGATCATTTATATAGCTGCCTGCTTACTAGTTAGATTTGCTTTAGGTTCGTTCATTTTTGTGTACTGTTTCTGAACATCTGATATCAAGTCTGTTTAGTTTCTTATCACTACATGATTCGTTAGTTATATATTGATTTGGGTTGTATTTGTTTAAGTGTGCTTGTAACCTGCCTGCTTGTTGAGTCATTACTTGTGCTTCAGTTTTTTTTGTGTCGTGTTTACTTCTTGTAGTTTCTGCTTGTTTAATACACCCCCACAAGCCAACTGCAAGTGGGGGATTGTTGACTGTCCAAAAAGAACATAAACAAAGAAACAGATCACAAGAAAGAAAGTTCAGGTCTGAGACCTTTTTGATTCATTTAGGTGTAATTTTGGCTGTAATTTGACAAGTGTTTGTGTTTTTGGGTAGTGTTAGTATCAGATAAACAAGTGGGGTAAAAAGAAAATAAAAAAAAAATATTTCAAAAATTTTGGCGTGGCCAGGACTCGAACCTGCGCCACCACTGCCAAAGCACACACACTCTACCGCTCGCCCTTGGGACTTTTACTGATAAAGTCTCAAGGCATTACCAATATAACACCTTTTTCAGTTTGGGCTTATTTACTTAAGCCGTAGCTTAAAAAGCTCATAGGGGCTTATTAGTTAATCTATTTTGCTGTTTTTCATTTTTCTATTGAGTGTTAGTCGTATTAAGATTTTTCTAGCCTGGTTTGATATTTTTCCCGTTATTTTATTAATTTTTATGCATTTTTCTTTACCCGGTTTTTAATAAATAGTTTAAAAATAGTTAAAAGTAATTTTAATTTTAGGAAAAATAATTTTTAAGTTTTAATTTAATAACTTGAGGTTTAAATCTAGTTAGATTTTCAAAAACTTTAATTTTCAATTTTATTTTATTTTAGGGTTTTTTGTTAACTTTAAAAATTAATATAAAATTATAAAAAAGGTTTTAGGAAATTTTAATTGCATCTTTCTCTTAGTTACATTATTTAAGATTTTTAGAAATTTTTTAGAATTTATTTTATAAACTTTTTATTTTTTGTATTATTTTAATATTATTTTATTCATAAAAATAGAAAGTTTTATTTTTCTTTCTTTTTCATTTTTCCTAGGTTCTTTAGGTTTAATTAGGACTTTAACAATTTTTAGAAAATTTTTATAGCCTTTAGATTTATTTTTATAATTATTTTAAGTTTAATTAGTTTTAAATCATTTTAAATAGTTTTTAGTGATTTTAAAAATAGTTTTAATAGTTTTTAAATTTTAGAAAAATACTTTTTAGTCTTTTAATGATATAAGTAAGTTATTTGTTCAATAAAATAATATTTTGGACATTTTGATTAATTATATTTAATTTTAGGGCTTTAATTAGCATTTAAAATTGAATATTTAATTAATAAAAGGTTTTAAAATATCTTTGTTGGATTTTTTCCTTTATTTATATTATTTTAGACTACTTTATAGCCTTAATTTTATTTTTATGTTTTAAATTTTTAATTTTGTAGCTTTTTATTGCTTTACGTTTACGTCTTTTTCGTCGTAGTTTAATTCGTAATCGTAACCGTCTCTTCTTTCCTTTCTAATTTCTTTTCTTCTTGTTCATAATCACAAACATCATTAATCAATTCAATACACAACGCACTTGCCTCCTCGAGAACGAACTCACTTAGGGTCATTCACACACGGTTTTCCTAAATCGTCGTGCACACTTGCCCTACTTTGTGCATCCTTTTCCTAAAGGTGTACAAAACTTCAACAATCATAAGTACAGTGGTGGGACTCTCATATTCATCAGAGGAAAATTGGAGCATCTCAATTCTGGCGGGACATTACCAGAAATGATTGAGGATTGGCATTCGGCTTATCAGAAGATGGCGACATATGTGATCAAGAAGATTGATGAAAAGCTCCGGGAACGTAGATTGATGAGGAGCTTAGAAAAATTCGTTGGTGGTCGACCATATGGAGTGCACTACAAGTTACTGCAACGATCCATCTAATGGGTCATACATCTCAGGTCCACTCTATATTGGTTTTAATTGTGAATATGTAAATTTTGTGAATATTATGCTTTTATGGCTTGATGTAGTGTTAAGGTATGATAATTTTTCAAGCATTTCTCACGAGATTCTAAATCTTAATACTTTATAAAAGATTTAAGACTTTTTCTATATTTAGAAGTCTTAAATTTTTCAGCCTCAAACATTTCTTAATAGGGAAAGATTTCAAAAATGTATATAGGAAATATATAAAAAGTAGTAACAGCCTACAACCGTGTTATTAATTCTTTTAAATAGGATGAGTAACAAGAGTAACAGTCCATTGCCTTTTTAAAAGGCATGTATACGTTTTTTCTGTATAAGTTTTTTATGTATACATTTTAATTGTCCAAAATAAATCATATGCTTTTATATATACAACACATATATAGCAATACCAACATGACACCCTCCTAACCCTCCAATATTGATATTCACTTTAAAAATAGCTACAAATTAGGAATTATCTCTACTAGAATCATGCCTTAGGTATTGCAAAATCATACACTCTTGACACAGTAAAATGAAGGCACAAGAAGGTGGTTTAAGCACAAGCTAAAATAACATTGTTCTTTGCTTCTTTGTCCCTTGGTCCCAACATTACATCAGCACCTTCCCAGTCCGTCTTCCAGTTCAGGTTCAAAATAACTGAGTTGTCAATGACTCAATGTAACATAGTATTTCCTATCTTTATGTTTCTTTCATAAAAATTTAAAATACTTGCTGAATATATCACTTCTAGCAATGGTTGCAAAAGCAAGTTACGAAAATGTTAGAATATATGCGGCTCGAGTTACACTTACTCGTACACAAACAGGTAACTACCAATTCTAAAGTATTACTGTACTACTATAATTAACTGTTTTTAAATTCAGAGTTAAGTACTCTAATTATCTCAAAGATTAACATATGTTAAATATCTTTCAGGTAACATCAAGTTCAATCCGATTATGTTTGAAACACATGAGCTAAAATACTTGGAGAATTTATTTTGATAATTGTCTTAGTAATCGTGTCTTTATTTCCTTTTTTCACAATGGTGAATTATTACAGATATGATTACAGAGATGCTTTTTTAATTGAAGCCATAAAATCAAAATCAAAAGGAACATATGTATGCTCTAATTTATGGCTTGAAGTATGATAATCAATGCTTTTATTGTCAATATATTTTTGAAAAATACCTAACGTTTGGCATTTTGGTGGCAAAACATACAAGCAACACATTGAGTTTAAATAGCAGTTCAAGTTTACAAGCCATTAATATAAGTGCACCTTAATATACCAAACACAACAAAAAACGCAAACCTAACTTTTACCCTGTTTTCAATTTTAGGGGGTGTTTGGGGTTGCGACATGAACTACATCACGGTCAGGAAACGCTAAAATTGGTTTCTGAGTGTTTGGATGACATAGCCAGAAAAGTGATTATCCGCATTTATATGGCACCTAAACGCAGTTTTTAATAATAACTTGATACATGTTTTTTTCAAAACGTAATTTTTACAAGAACGATTTTAATATATCAAATACAAGAATGATTTTTAATTATCATTATTCGTACATGTATTTATTAAATTGAAAAAAAAATAACATGAAAAATCAAATAAATTAGCACAAAACCCATAAGTTTCAATGATTAAAATGTTAACAAGATATCTAGAAAATTTGAGAAAATGGGTTGGTATTTTATAGGAACGTTTATCATAATTTAATTATCACTTAATACACTTATTGTTAAAAAAATCACGTACTCAAATAACATTTTGGTTGGCGTAATTACCTACCCGTAAGTATCTTGCTAGAAATAATCGTATTATTATGCTTACTTGGATATGAAATAAATCTTTTCTCATGTTACTATTTTTATTCGAACATTATGATTATTTGGATATGAAATATGACATTTTTATGTCTTGTAATTATAGCTTATTACTAAAAAAAGTATAAATGAACTATATTTGCTCGCCGTAAATTTTAGTTACAAGATACCCACCGTTATCATGAATTTGAATAAAATTGACAAAAATACACATGTTATTAAAACTAAAGACGAAGACAGTGTTTTGAGTGTGGAGGCAAGTCACAACTAAATAATAATAAAGTTATATAAACAATGATCGTGAAAAATATTTTTATAGAAACAATTAGGGGTGTCAGTAGGGTCGGGTTGACCCGACCCGAACCCGAATCCGAACCCGATAAGGCTAATCGGGTCAGGTGAAATAGGGTTAAAAAATTTGTTGGGTTATTTTTTGACCCGATCCGATAACCCGATAATGTTAGCGGGTCGGGTTAGGGTTGAATTAATTTTTTTTTCGGGTTGGCGGGTCAACCCGATAAGACCCGAAAATCAGCTTTTTATTTTTTTACTTTGCAAAATTACTATGCTAATCTGATGGTTTATTGTAGAAATGTTGGTATTTATTATAGTCTATAAAAATTAGGTGTTGTTTACTTTCTGAATTTGTGAACTGCGCTTTACAATATTCATTCGATACTTGTCTGTCAAGATAGATTGTCAAGGTCTGAGAAATTCTCAGCAAGTGCATTGGGAGTGAAGGAGTATCTTCCAGCATATCTGGCGCTGGGTATGATCATCAAACAATCACAATAACGGTATGCATGCATATTTTCCTTGAATTTTTCTATTTACTTATCCTATAATATTTGCTCATGCAAGTGGCTTACTTTTTTGGGTGTCAATTAGTCTGCTCTGTCTCTATCTGTCCAACTAGACATGTTCAAACAGTATATTGAGAAGCTCACGAGGAACGTCGGAGACGAAGCTGCCTAAGAAATTATTACCAACAGTGTATCATTGGTAGTAATAATCGGCAACGATTTGTTTCTAATTTATTATGACATTCCCGTTAGAAGACTACAATATGATCTTCCTACTTATGATAACATGCTCGTGAAGTTGGCGCTGAATTTTGTCCAGGTATCGATTTTCTATCAGTTTCCTGTGATCAGTGAGAAGTTTCGTTTCAAAACTCATTGAAACCCTATAACCCGAATCACCCGACCTGACATAACCCGACCCGATTATCACCCGAACCCGATAACCCGATTCTTTATCGGGTCGGGTTACGGGTGAATTTTTAAAAATCAAAACCCGACTCAACCCGACCCGATAAGACCCGATAACCCTATAACCCGACCCGATAACACCCCTAGAAATAATGATCGTGAAAAATATTTACTCACAACGAAATTAGTCACCGGGTACCCGCCGCTGCATTGCGCGGGTACACGACTAGTCTTTCATAATATATCATACTAAAGCACTACAATTAACCCTTATTAATTTAAGGGGGAGCATTAATATGTTCTATGGCCAAACATTGATTTCATTTTTACCCAAAGACCGGTTAATCCATTCAATATCCCAAATATTAATGGTTAACATTTTGGATAAGGGGATAAAATGGGATTAAGGAGACTTAAATGATACTTGGCTAAAAGATGAAAAGACTTAACGATAATCCAACTTAATATGTGTAAAGCACGTGTTAAGGGGGAGCGTTTTTGATGAACAAAACACTTAAGGTACAAAACTCTTGATTTCAATATTACAAGTACCTTAAGTGATTTTCAAGGATTTTTCACGGTGACTATACTTTCCCAAAACACGCTTTATTCACGACGAATGTGGTGACAAAAGGGTGGTAGGAATAGGTATTAGTCCAATGATTCATCAGAGCCAATGGAATCTTCCCAAGGACAATTCCCAAGATAGAATTAGAAGTCCTAGGAAAGATGGAGAAAGATTGTGAACGTAGCAGAGTACCGACTAATTACTGATGCTAGCACTGGAACAATCATAACAAGGTGCTAGTAATGATGTATTGGTAAGTACTGAAGGGGTTGAAGAATGAAAAAGAAATGTAAAGATAAAGGGTGTAAAGAAAGAAGCCCTCCTTACAACTTTAGGCAGAATCCGGGTCAATACATATGCTATTGAGATCATTTGTTAATGATTCTCGATATTGAAGAAAGACATCATGGACCCAGTGATGCAATGCACAACCCTTCCCAGCTAACTCAAATATCTCTCAAAAGGTATTTGTTTTAATCACACGGAGATCAACACGTTATCTATTGGTTTATTCACTCTGAATAGACTGATATTGAAAAGGTGGCACTCCTCTCCAGCCATCGCTCACTAAATCAAAACGCACTATCGAGTCTAGTGCCACGAGATCATCAAAAGTCTCATTAGGACACTTTCCATTTATTCCTTGCTTTCTCACACACTATGAAAAGTAAGAAATTTTTATGAGTCCTACGCAGTATTCTTGTAATATTGCCAGAACATCCGAGTAACACGCAAGTATTACAATGAAGATGGAAATCCTGCTTGAGCCAACATCAAACAAGCTCATGGTAGGTTACACGTGCGGTTCTTTAAGAACCAATCTTGTGAAAAACTGGAAAGAAACAGTAGTTTAATTCTTAAATGAACTTAAACTCGTTCCAGGTCTCTACGCATTATCATATGATCTTGCCATAACACTCAGAGTGACACTCTTTAGTGTTCACAGTGACGAGTGGAAATCCTTCTAGTGTTAACATCAAACAGCACTTGGTAGGTGACGTACAAGATTCTTTATGAATTAAGCTCGTGATAACTGGAAAGCAACAATGGTGAAAATCTTAATTGAAATTCACTTGTTCCAGGTTTCATGAATTGACGGCTTCAATCACAAGGATAATTTATCCAAGTGATTCACTCTTTATGTTCGCAGTCAAGCTTAGTGATCGTCGAATAAAGATAACGGGTTTACCCGCGAAATCCTGTCAGGAAGTTACTTAATTGAAACTATCCGTCACAGGTACGATATCTAATATCGTCCAACGGTCTTCACCGACCGGAGGTAAAACGCTACCGATTTAGAATGAAATGTTCTAAGCCATTTAATTCGTGTCTTATCATGTTGCTGCGAAGACGGTGGCGTTGCGGTGTACCAGCTGAAGTCGTTCCCACATGCTTATGTTTTTTCAAGAAAGTACAAAATGAAGTCTTCCGCTGTACCAAACTCTGAAACTTTCAAGAATTCAACAAAAGACATAAGTGTGTGGAACATGGAGTCACGAGGAGGGAAGATTCACAAGAAGGCAAAGATCGCACGTGATTGGTCAAAAGAACAATGCTCTCAAGCCAAAGCCTAAAAGATCAAATCAACATATTCACAACAAAAAGAAAAGAAGAAAAGACTACGAGCTGAAGAACTAAGACTTAGTATAGTATGCTAGGTTTAGAACTGTGTAACGTGGAGTGACCTCCCTTAGGGGGAGATTGTTAGAAATACGTTTTTAACGTATATTTAGAAGTATCGGTCACTCCACAATATTATTAATGTTGTATAGCTCGTAGTTAATGTTTGCTTATTTAGTTAAGTAAAAACCGGCCCATGGGCTTGTCATGGGTCGGCCCAAGCCCATTAGTGGCTTGGATATAAATACCCCTTTCCACCATGGAAAGGGGTTGGTTGTAGGTTTTGTTTTCATTCCATTTTTAATAAACGTACACATTTTCTTTATCACTTTCTCTCACTACTTTCTCTCTAGAAACCTTCAACCCACCTTATTGATTCATAAGATTATCACTATTCTTCATTTTCTCTAATGATCTTAAAGTTAGTATTGAACTTAGGGACACTCTGATGAGATCCAGAGAAGAAGTGCAACTTAAGTTAGATGAGGCCATTAAGGATAAAGAGAATATAGGGCTTAAAATTAAAATTTTTGATAAAGCCAGCCAAACCCTAGAAAAATGTGTTAGTGAACAAAGAAACCTTAGCGATATGTCTAGGATTGGGTTGAATCAATATGTTGTTATTCCTCCACCTGCTGGGAAATTTTATGGTGTTCAGAGAAAGGATCTCTCTTGGACTGGTATTCCAAAACTCTAAGAAGAGGAATTTATTCGTCCACCTAGAGTGCTCACCTCAGTTGAGGAATATCAACAAAAGGTGACTGACCTTGAGAAGTGGAAAGTAGACAACCCTTTTCTCTTTGTTAAGGGTGGAATGCTTAGTGAGAGTCCTTTTGAGCCAACACCCAATACTGTGACCAAATCTACCACTTGAAAACCTGTTGACCTTGGCTCATCTATTAATAGAAAACCTAGTGTTAAATATGCTGAAATGTATAGAAAACCTAGGTCACCACAAATCCAAGCTAGTGTTAATGGGACATGGTTCTTTCTGTCTAGACCTAAGGTTATGTCTAGAAAAGCTTGTTATACATGTGGGAGTTTTTCTCACTTGGCCTATAAATGTGTCAGTGCCTCAAAAGTCAACGCTGACAATAGGTCAACCATGGTCAAACCCAGACCTTATGTCCAACCAAGTCCACAAGTTACTACACCAACTCCCTTCTTCACTAAAGGGGCAAACACTCATGGACAAAGGCCCTTTTAAAATACCAACACATGGTCTAACAGACAATGGCTTCTTGTAGCAAACCCTAATTTGGGCGCTGACAAGTACAAATTCAGCGCTAACAATAACAAATTTAACGCTGACAGGAACAATTCCAACGCTAACAGCGCTAGGTATGATATGAAAATTGTGACAACCCTAGATTTTGGATTTGTCACTTTTGACTGTTTGACTTTGATTATGTGCTTAGTGTGCGTTTATGTGCATTCTGTTTATATTTGAGCCTTGGATTGGATGTTAGTCATCGTTCATGTATTGCGTGGTACATTATATAATGTTATGATGGGGTTAGTTCGTGCTCATTAGTTCACTTGGATGTAACTATGATAGAATGCGGTGCTATTTTAGGATTTTATGTGTATGTATATGTATTATAGTAAATCGTAATTTTTACGATTTAGGGTTTAGCATTTTGAGGTCTCGGATGAGGTACTTAGTCACGGGAATAATTTACGGGATGGTTTAAAGTCATTTAGGACTTAGTTATAAAGTTTATTTCATATTTTAAGAATTTTCATAAAACTGTATATTTTACGTATTTTACGGTAAACTCATAAAATTGACTAGTGTAGTTTAATTTACTAGTTAAAAGGTTTAGGTGTAATTAGTTAATTAAGGTATTAATATGGAAACAATTATTAAAAACGAATTTAATAATAAAATATAAAAAATACATATTATTTTTGGTCAAAAATTATATAGGACGGTGGAAAAATAAGAAAAAGGACAAAAAAAAAGAAAAGTATTATTTGTATTAGGCTAGGATTCTCAATGTTTTAGTATAAATAAAAATTAAAAAACATATTTTTTTCCTCTGGTTTTCTTGGTCGATGTTTCACAAATAATTTTAGGGTTTCCATTAATTTTTTTGATTCAAGGTAAGTGATCAATTTAACTTTTATATAATTCATGTTTTTATTAGTTAATCATGATTGTAATGTTAATTAACCGTCATTGAGATGATTAGGGTTTTATTAGTTTTATGGAAATTAAAGTTAATTAGATCCATTAATGATTTTTAGGGTTGTTTTCTTGATTTAGGGGTAATTAATGATGTTTAAAGGGTTAGTGCATAAAGGCGTAAAACGGTCTGATTTTTAGGGCTGTCTTGTGTCGACTGTGCGTGGCAGTAGGTAGCACCTTTGGTCGAGTTTCTTTTTTTAAAATTAAGTTCAGAGAGTATACTTTTCTAAAATGTAAGGTTGGTCGAAAATGGAGTTCGGGAAGGTCGTCAAATATCTTTTACAAAACGAATGGGATGTTCAGGAATAAATTTGGATTTTGGAAATTTGAGTCAAAACCTAACCAAACAAATGAGATAGCCAAATATTTTTGATTTGGGAACTCTAATAATATATATTAAAGTACTAGAGGTTTTCAATAAAAGTTATGATGTTTAGGTCTGGCTTTTGGTGATAAACATTTAGCATGTACAGAAAATCAGTTTAGGTGAAAACGACTTTTGGCGTAGAGACTAAAAGAAAGGGTTAAACGTGTAAGTAGAAAGTAAAATTGGTTTCTGGAGTTCTTAGATCATATAAAAACATAAATCCAGTAGGGTAGGAGCCAAGTGTGGTGTTAAGTTCACTTCATGTGATCGTTTAGTGACTAGTAAACCGTACCGGGGAAAAACTGGATTTTTACGTATAGAATAGTTGTAGTGAAAGTAACTAGATAGTGGGGATTAGGGGATTAGATTCATATCCTTGATTTTTACTTAACATGGGTTTAAGACCTGCGCAAAAGGTGTCGTGTATGATTTTATAGGTTTGCATTGCTAGCTTGATGTGCTATCAGGTGAGTTCATAGTCCCATTTTCGCTGAGTTTTCAAATGTTTTCATCTAGTATGGGATGGAGATGACACTTGTGTTATTCTTAAAATATTTTGGTACTATATTTTTATAAATGTTTGGACATAGATGTGTTATTGTGTGACATGCGTGCTTATGTGTTCTCATATGTGCTTTGATATGTGTTCTGATATGTGAATCTTGTTTGGGTTGTGATTGGCTTTGGTACATAGATGTATGGGCGTCTATGGGACCAGTTGTGATGTGTATGGAGCGTGGGACACGATCTATCCTGAGTACTTGTGCACGTCTCCTCGGAGGCAAGATATCTCTACGGGGATATGGTTCATCTTCCACTAGTGGTGTGGGAAAGATCCGGATAGTGTGGTGCATTGTTCTTGTGTGTGTGATGGGATACTTATTGATTGTTATAGTGTGGTGCATTGTTCTTATTGTGTGTTCTTGACAGATATAATTGTGCTTTGTTTGTAGTTGTATGTAACATGATTATCACATTATGTTCCATTACGATAAATTTTTTTCTTCAACTTATTTATAGTGGATGTCAAGGTTTCTTAAGATGTTTTGATAATTTAAACCTATGTTCTCACCAACTTTATGTTGACAGATTTTAGTGTCATTTTCAGGTAGGATATTTGAGAAGGATGATGTTAGAAGTGGATAGAGTCTAGAGGCTGCTAGGATTGCATTAGGAGGAATCTATTTCCTCTTAGTATTTATTTAATGTTTGAATAAGTGGTACCTTTTAGACACCTATATGTCTGATGTTTGTTTATTTGTTTGTATTTGGTAAGAGGTAGGCCTGATACCTACTTACCTAGACTCCTGCATTTGGTTGAGATATTGTCACGACATTGTGTCGCCATTTATGACATTTCTTTAGTTGTTAGTTTTTGTCTATAGAGACACCGTTTGTTGTGATGATATCCATACGTCTTGCCCCGTGTTTCCGCCAAGGCGAGGTGTGATAAAAATGCCACAACAAGCTGGTCTTGGTTCTTATGTTAGACCAAGTAAGAATAGGTATTTACAGCCTAAAGGAAAGGGGTCTAAAGCTTCATCTAGTTTGACTTGGAGACCTAAACAAGATCAAAACCCTAATTCTTATGGGATTTCTATTACCTGTAACATATTTCATTATATTTCAAAGGTCATGATTAAACCAATTAGGGTAAACTGGGTGTTCAGGCCACAAAGGGATGAATAAGGGGTTGTTATATGGACTAAGTTTGTTCTTGTTGAACAACCAAATGAATCCAAGTCTTCTAAGGCTTGGGTTCCCAAAGAAAACTAATTTGTTTTCTTTATGTGTAGGGCATTCAAAAGCAGGTCAATGATTATGGATTGGGAAAGTGGATGCTCTAGGTACATGACGGGGAAGGAAGACTATTTGACTAACTTTAACCCCATTAAAGATGGTGACAAAGTGTACTTTGGAGGAGGATATGGTACATGTTGATACAAAAGTTGGGTGATCCTTGCTAGACCCGAATTAGGCTTAATTCGGGTTGGCTGGACTCCGGCTCCTACACCAAGTGAATTGTATGGTTGGGATCCTGCACACTAAACAACACGCGTTAGGCTTACCGTGGGAATGTTTCCCACGATTAGACTCCGGCGTGAGAGTAAGTAATCGGTTAGGGTTTATAGGAATCGGATGAGTTGAGAGTGTATAGAATGTAATACCTTTGTGGAACCCTTGGGGGTTCCTTATATAGGCAGTGAAACCCTAATGGGCTGTCACTAGTGCTTCAACCCCAAGGAAAGGATAAGCACTAGAATTAGATTGATTGTTATCTTCTAATTAGGGTGAGTGAATATCCTCTTCTTTTGGTGTAAATCATATTCATAGACAGAATGTGATTCTGTCTAACCCTGTACCAGTCATGACGGGCCGTGGGACGCACATGTGTGTGCGGTTACTGTTCATCTAAGCCCATAAGCTTAAACGACATTAATCCCACCCATTCATGATGGGCCGGATGCGGGTAGTACTCGTGGGTCGGGTTTATAACCCGGCTGGGGACTATACGTCATCATGTCCCCCCAGTCTAGTTGTTACAGCCGTAGGCGTAACCTCTAAACTATCAAGATGCCCCCCAGACGTACCAAGAAAGACCCTTAGGGAATGATAAATTTATCAAAAAAATTCTTTCCGCCGCACGTAGCAACCTGATTCAGGAACTTATTCCAATTATACCTCAGTCGCACATAACGACCGAGACATTAAATGTAGCATTGAATATGGTCTTACGTAAGACCGCATATCCCGACACAAGAATGAATGCATTAATGATAGTCAACTAGTCAGTCGCACTTCTGCAAAAGTGTACCATTAATGCCCACCATTGAGCCACGTAAAACTGTTAAGAAGTGACCTGTGGGTCCCTTCTGACGTTTCAGAAGTGTCAGAAATCCCATCCGTTGGATAGGTGTAGTGGCCTACACGTGGCAAATATCCACGTTACCTCGGAAATCGAGGCAACCCTATATAAGCGTTGGTGTGTGCTATTGTTACACACACAGTTCAAACTCTTTCCGCCATTGTTATTTCCAAGCTCCTTCCTTCAATCTTTTGCCTCTTATTCCACGGATTTCCTCTGCCGCATGTTAGATCATCACGCCTTGCAAACCCTTTTTATAAGACATGGTAAAGGACAACCCCCTTATTACGGATGTCCTGAACGTGATGCCCGTGGAAAAATACATAGACTTCTTGTCTAAGTATTATATTCCCGAAAGCGTACACCCAACCTATCCAGGTGAAGGTGAGGCAATTACGGATGCGCCGAGGGGAAAGATAGGCGTGTACACACGCCTATTTGATTTGCCTAACTACCGCATCCCCTTATACACTTTTTTAGTAGACCTGCTTCTTTATTATTACTTCCACATAACCCAGTTGCACTGCATAGGGGCGTGTAAAATCAATCAATTTGAGATTACATGCCATACATGCGGAGTAACTCCGACCGTGAACCTATTTAGGGCTTTTTATTCCCCCCAACTAGTGAATGGGTGGTTGTCGTTTAAAAAACGATCCAGGAACGCCCCCATGACGTATAGGAAGCCCTTAGAATCCCTTAAGAACTTGTACGATCATTACTTTTTTGTGGATGAGAAAGTATTCCCCACTCCTTTCGTCCTTAAAACCAGAGTACCCAAAGATTTTCCGCCTAAATCCAAAGACTATAGCAGCAGAGACTTGAAAATACTAGATACCCACCACACATAATTCCATAGAGGGTTGCCGGAACATTTTCTGTGCTTAGTAGGATTAAGCCGCCACTACTATGGGAGGGAGGACTTATATCCGTGCTTCCTGACGGAACGTGGACAGGGTAGGTTTACTTATACTTTGTAGATGTGATAAATGTCATTTGCATGTTAGGACCTTACTTATCCGTATAATTGCAAATGTCCGCAGAGATGAACCTACACAAACTATTGCGTCAGGGCGACCCAATGAAAGTACCTGAAGGATTCCGCCCGCTGAAAGAGAATGAACTCCCCCTTCTTGATGCAACCGCAGACCGAACCATTCCTTTTGAAGAAAATTCCGAGCAAAGATCGGATGAAGAGGAGCGTATTATAGAGAAATCCCCTATGGATTTCTATAATGAAGATGGTGGAGAGTTGCTGCTGGAGGTCGCCGTGCCGCACCAGGGAGATGCAGAAGAAGAAGATTTCCTCAACCTTACTGGTGAGGATGAAGAAGTTACCCAAGCCTCTGGGTCCCCCAAGCCCGTATCCAGAAAGAGAAAGACCACCAGGAGGGTGGCAAAAACACTAGGGGATTAGGCGGGGGCCTCCAATGCTCCCCCAAAGAAACTAAGAAAAGACCACCCTCAGTACCAAGAGGGAAGTGGTACTGCGACGGCCCAGACCAACCCCACACCGCACGTAGATGAACAAGTCTGGATGGCTAACCCCGTGAGTACCGTAGCTCCTACCGTCCCGGAACCCGCAAATGGTACCACGTAAGCAACTTCTCGTTCTTTATCCTTGTCTCTTTTTTTTTTTTTATTATTCAGGCAAAAAGATTGAATGTATGAACAAAATTAATTTGTCAATAACAGGGCGGATCCGTCGACAGTAGCCCAAGAGAAAGAGGTAGAAAGGGACCCTTCCCTCACGACATCAATAAGACCTCCATCCCCTCCTGTGACACATGCCGAGGAGCCACTTCCTGAAGGACCGGAGACCAGCCTCCGCCTAGCATGGAATTTATCTAGTTTAAAAAGGTTGGAGGCGGAGTTTGAATGCACATAATTTATCGAGCATATTACTCCTCCGTCCTTGGCTCAAGACTTGGACGAACTAGACCATGAGTCCTTGCTGGAGCAGTTTGATGTGTCATCCGCACACCAAGTGACAGTGGGTGCATCATTAAGACTCCATCTGATCAAGGCCTTGGTGAATGTGAAGCGTGCGGACAAAAAGATAGCTCGTCGTGAAGCACTAGTTGTGAAGCACGAGAAGACCATCACATCCTTGTAGACGGCATTGGTTGTAGCAGAGTCAACCGTGAAGGAGCAGGACCATCACGCCAACACTCGGGAAAATCGCATCGCCGAGCTTGAGGCCCTTGTTGCCGCATCCAACGAAAAGGTATGCTTTCAACATGAACATTTATTTATACAAAAGAAAAAAAACACATTATTCTTGTGTTAACTCTAAGTGCCATATGTAGGTGTCCGCAGCCGAAGCCTCCACCAAAGTTGTAACCGTACAAGCATTCAACATCGCACAAGAGCGCGATGCACTAAAAGTTGAGCTAACCCAAGCGAGGATTACTTTGGATGAGAAAGCTACAACAGCTGAGGAGGAGCTAAGCAAGGTGGCCACGGATTATGCTGAAAAGATGTGTCCTCCTTTGCTATCCGCCATAGCAGGGCGCAGGTGGATGATTGGTCAGGGAATGCGCCTCGCCGTGAGCAAGGTTCTAGAAGCTCCTTACTTGCTGCAAGCATTCGCAGGCATCGTATCGGATGGGATTGACCGTGGTAGGCACGAAGGCCTGATCCAAGCTGCGGAGCTGATAGGAAAAAATGAAGATATTACTCAGCACGCCTACCACAACCCCCTAGCCGCGGACAAGATTACTGTGTCAATGGATGCTCTCGCGGAAATCCAACATCCTCTATTGGACGAGCTAGAAGCGCTGAAAGATGCCCCTAATGAGGTAATAATGTCCAAGCTCACTGCTGATCCCATCCAACTGACCTTGCCTACCTATGACTCCGTGTCGAGGTAATAAAAGTTGAAAAACTGCTTGCCGAGGCGTTGGATGCGAATGCGATCAAGGCACAGGATGGGAAGAATTCTCGCGGGGAGGCCCTCCATGCCATGATTGATGAAGGGAAGAATGATATAGGGGAGTTCCTACCCCCGTTGTAATTTACTTTGAAAACATTTGTATCTTTTATTCGTCCTTGTATGTACACGGCTAAGACTGATGTGTGAGACAACTTGTCATATGTATGCAAGTAAATCCGTGATAACCACGGCCATTTTGTTATGATTTTGAAACTTGTGTATTTTTTGTTGGATATCATATACCTCCATTGCATGACATGTCACGTCTTACTAAAAAAAGAATACAATCAAGCCTATAATTTACTAGACGTGCGACGTGCGTCTTTACTATGCAAAGCACTGCGTGAGTACAGCATACGGAAACTTATCACAACGTCTTGTGAGTAAGGTGTCTAGTAAGGATACATGATCCGCGTCGCTGGGGTTGCATCCCTCTTATGCGACAAGTTGAATTAGTAGGTTCACTTAATCCTCTTACCCCGCCTGGAGGCGCATAGTACATGTACGGTGATTGAATGAATGCATATGAATGAGACATGGCATATTATAAAAATAACTAAATCCATATGACTATAATTGAATCTAAAGGATAAAACAATTTTGCACAAAACAAGTCGTGGAGCTAGCTAGGAACCACGACATTTTATTAGAACGTTTACATTTTTTGTTTTAACAAGAATGAGAAATCCTAAAAACAAAAAAGAACCTAGAAAAAACATAAGAAACAAAACAGAGGGAGCACATGGATCTTCATTAAAGCCAGATGTAGCGAAGTGTCCATGCGGAAGCCGTAGCTTTCAAAGATAGCTCCTTTTGAGATTGGAGATGTTCCACGTGCGTTCCAGATCGCAGCCATCCATGTCACTTAACTTGTACGCGCCCCGCCCTAAGGCTTATGTGACCTAATACGGTCCTTCCCACTTAGGACCCAGCTTTCCTGTATTCTCCGCTCGACTTGCCTCGTTAGCACGATAAACATAATCTCCCGGTCGAAAAGAAACACCTTTAACCTTGGCATCATAATAAGCCTTCATTTTAGCCTTGGACTTGGCCTCATTGATAGACGCTATTTCCTTTTTTTCCGCTAACAAATCCAGATTGATCCGGAGTTGCTCGTCGTTCGTGACGACATTAACCTCCGCCGTACGGATGGTAGGCATTCCTATCTCTGCTGGTATAACAGCTTTAGTGCCGTAGGCCAATGCGAATGGAGTGTCCCCGTTGGCTGTTTTGATCATAGTCCTATGCGCCCATAGAACATGTGGTAGTTCGTCCACCCATTTAGCACTTCGTTCCTCCAAGCGTGCTTTGATGCCGTTTCCCAAGCTTCTATTTGCTCGTTCCACCAGACCATTTGTCTGCGGGTGCTTAACAGACGCGAAGCGCCTTTTGATATTTAATGCTGCGCACCAGTCCTTAAATGGATTATCCGCGAACTGCTTCCCGTTATCCGAGATGATTTCTCCTGGTAGGCCAAAACGGCACACGATGTTCTCCCAAACACATTTTTTAACTTGTTTTCCCGTGATGGATTTAACTGCTTTTGCCTCTATCCAACGCGTAAAGTAGTCCATTGCGACAATCAAGAACTTAACTCCCCCCACAACTACAGGAAATGGTCCTGCAATGTCGATCCCCCACTTATAGAATGGCCATGGGGATGTAATGGGTGTAAGTTCCTGCTGCGGATGTCACGACACTAGTCTGTGCACTTGGAAATCACTGCATTTGCGAATCATGTCGAGTGCGTCCCTATGCATGGTAGGCTAATAATATCCTGTGTTTAGGGCTCGAGCCACCACGGATCAGGGGCCCGCGTGCATGCCGCATAACCCTTCATGTATCTCACTGATCACGTAAGTGGCCTGACGTGGTCCCACACATCGCAACCATGGCTACAAGAAAGAATGCTTATAAAGGATACCTTCTCGAAGCTCGAAGTGCTAGGACTTCCTTTTGATGCGCCGCGCCGCCTTTTCCTCGCCTGAAAGGGTTTCATTAGTCAAATAGTTGACGATCGGGGTCATCCATGTAAGTCCGTCCTCCTTAACTATAGCGGCAACCTCCCCTTCTGTTATAGACTTTTCCTTGAGTATTTCCACCAAGACTTGCTTGGATAGGTGGGCGAAACTTGTAGACGCGATCTTTTTAAGACCGTCCGCCTTCTTGTTCTCACCTCTTGGTACCTGTTTGATAGAAAACTTGCTGAAAGCCGAGATGAGTGATTTGACTTTCTCCAAGTATCGGACCATGTTATCCTCCTTAGCTATATGTCCTCCCAGAATGTGGTTCGCGACAAGCCGTGAGTCCACGTAGGCCTCAAGGTTGCGGACTCCCATTCTAGCGTCGATTTTTAAACCCGCAATCAATGCTTCATATTCTGCCTCATTATTGGTGGCTGTGAACTCAAAGCGAAGGGCGTACGTAAACTCCATTCCTTCTGGGTTCGTAAGGATGAGTCCAGCTTCTGACCCATCCGTACACGAAGATCCGTCCGTGAATAACACCCATGATTCTGCTGGGGTTTCGTCTTGTTTCACGACTGGTCCTTCTTCATCCGGATTCTCTATCAAGAAATCCGCCAAGATTTAGCCTTTAACAGCCGTCCTGGGTCTATAAGATATGTTATGTTCTCCCAACAGAATGCTCCACTTTTGTAAGCCTACCTGCCACATCTGGTTTAGAGATGACTTGTTTTATTGGTTGGTCAGTAATGACTACAATTGGGTACGTCTGAAAGTATCGCCGCAACCGTTTTGTAGCAAACACTAGTGCCAAAACCAATTTTTCCATAGGTGAGTAATTCAACTCCGGCCCTTGTAGTGTTCTACTTATGAAGTAGACCGGAGTTTGGACTGTGTCCCTGTCCGTCATGAGTACCACACTTATTGCTCCATGTGTGGCTGATAGATACATAATGAGCTCCTCCTTTGGCCGGGGAGAGATGCGAGGTGTTGCTTGAGTTGACCAAAGGCTTCCTCAGCTTCCTTTGTCCACTGGAAGTCTCCCTTCTTAATGCACTTCTTGAGTGTTTTGAATAGGGGAAGTGACTTCTCAGTGGACTTCGATAAGAACCTGTTTAGCCCGGCCAGCTTCCCATTTAAGGACTGTACCTCTTTCCGTGTCTGAGGGGATGGTAGCTGTATTACTGCGCCTGTTTTTTCTGGGCAAGGCTTAATGCCGTTTGGATCAATCATATATCCAAGGAACATTCCTTCCGTTGCCCCAAACATGCATTTCTTTGGATTTAGCTTCATATTAATCCTCCTCAATGTGTCAAACGTCTCTTGGACGTCTCCGAGAAGTGCATCCTCCGTATGACTTTTGATGACTAAGTCATCCACATAGACCTCCAGATTGCGGCCTATATGTGAGTCAAAGGCTTTGTCAACAAGCCGCTGGTATGTTGCCCCGGCGTTCTTTAGTCCGAACGGCATTTTTGTATAACAATATACCCCCTGACTGGTATGGAACGCCGTCTTCTCTGCGTCCTCCTCTGCCATCTGGATCTGGTGGTATCCTTTATATGCGTCTAAGAAGCACTTAAAGGGACATCCACATAGAGATTCCACCTTCCAGTCAATCTCTGGCAGTGGGTAACAATCCTGCGGAAAGGCTTTGTTCAGATCCGTGAAATCCACGCACATGCGCCAGCTTCCATCATGCTTCTTGACCATGACTGGATTGGATAACCACTCGTGGTAGTATACCTCGCGCATGATACCTGCGTCCACTAGTTTCCGTACCTCATCTAGTATCGCTTGGCTGCATTCAGGTGCCTGACCGCGCTTCTTTTGCTTGACGGGTTGGTACCCCTTGCGGATCTGGAGTGTATGTTCTGCTATCGCGCGTGGTACGCCCGTCATATGCTTGGGCTCCCATGCGAACACATCTAAATTTGCCTTCAAGAGAGAGCACATGGCCCTTTTGCCGTTATCCGAGAGCGTTCCCCCTATGGACACCTCTTGTTCCGGGTAATCAGGATGGATTGCCACCCCCAATTGGGAGGTGGTGATCCATCCTTAGGTGGAACAGGTGGAACCGGTGTTGTCACAGTATGAAACTCGGATGCTGGTACGATTGTGTTGTAGATAGTGACAATTCCTCCATCCACAGGGAATTTGATCATTCCGTGTGCCGTGGAAGGTACCGCCCGTATGGCCAGAATACCTAGTCTACCTATGATCCCATTGTATGGAGAGTTTGAGCGTATCACCATAAAGTTCATCCACGCAGTGGTGGAGTGCTCTTGATTCCCAACGGTTACAAGCAGACACAGTTGCCCTATTGGCCAGATGGTGTCTCCACTAAAACCAATGAGCGGCGCCGTGGCTGGTACTAATTGGCTTTTTATTTCTGGTCGTAACTGTACAAAACAGTGTTCGTACAGTACTTCTGTTGATGACCCTCCATCCACTACATGCGACTGACATTGTGTGTTCCAATGCTTATCTCAATAGTGAGAGGCGCATCAATCACATAGCCTGCTGTGATGGGAGGGAATGAGATTTCCCTGCCGCGTGAAAATTTTTGACCAATTTTCTGCCTCGTGCGGCGTTGTCTGGATTGGATCATGTATATGGTCGAAGGTTTGTTCTTTTGGGGATCCTTCTTGTCATACTTCTTGTTGTCTTTTCCATCCTTCCAATCCTTAACCAAATGCTTGAATTTACCTGACTTGATCAGTGACTCAATGTGTTTCTTGAGTTGGATACACTCCTCCGTGCCATGGCCCTTGTCGTTATGGACCTCGTAGAAACGATTTCCTTGGCGACGGTCCAGCGGAGTCGTCATTAGAGGAGGCCTCGGAAAATTAGCCCCTTCTGTCAGCAAGATCTCCCGGTAGGACATCTTTAGAGGTGTAAACTTATCATCCGGCCGTCCTCCCTTGTTTTGGCTCTTGTAATCTGAGCCCCTACCATTGTTCTGGTTGCTTTGACCGCCCGATTGTCTCCTAGACTGGTCGTTCGATCGGTAGCCATTTCCTTTTGAAGGGTAGGCCGCGGCAACCGCTATTTCTCCCTCTATGAAGTTTCTGACCCTTTCCATGAGGTCGTCATACCTCTCCGGACGC
This sequence comes from Glebionis coronaria, assembly GCA_025667525.1. Classification (NCBI taxonomy): domain Eukaryota; kingdom Viridiplantae; phylum Streptophyta; class Magnoliopsida; order Asterales; family Asteraceae; genus Glebionis; species Glebionis coronaria. The sequence goes on along the minus strand of CM046880.1, from coordinate 186,941,987 downwards.
TTGTCATTGAGACGCCTGATTAATTCCCTGTCTGTTATGGCATGCATATAGTCGGAAATTTTCAGGAGTTCCAGCATTGTCTTTGTGCGTGTGCCACTCGTCATTGAAGCGTTCAGTGAAGGCTTCTGTAGACTCCCCGGTCGTTGCTTGACAGTTTCCAATGAGACCGGGTCCCTATTTATACTTCTTCCGCTGAGTATAATTATTCTTGAACGCAGTGCGTAGTTCAGTGAAGCTATCAATGCTTCGCGAAGGAAGTCCTTCAAACCAGTCACGAGCATTGCCGATCAAAGTTAATTGAACATTTGGCACCATATAGGCATGGGCCATCGCTCAATTGTAGCCTGCGTATCAAATATCTTGAGGTGATCATCCGGATCACCAGTTCCATCATAAGTCTTGACACACGCCGGCATGCGACATTTTGTGTCCTCGGAGTAATTCCGTATACGGAGAGTAAAAGGATCTTCCCTGGGGTCTGCCCATGGATGGGTGAGACTAGGGTCGCACCACGGTTGGGAAAGATCTTCTACTTCCGTCTCTCGATAATAGGGACCGCCATAGTACTCATCGTTGTTTGGTGGTGGTGGAGGAGTACGCCTAGGTCGGCGACGCTTGGGCGGATGGTCATCTGAGTCCTCTCCTGATGGATCTGGAGAAGGAGGTGGTACCCATCTCTTGGGTGAGGACCGCTCTTTTGAGAAGAGCTAGGAGCTTTCTTCCCAGTATTCATCCTATCCCACACACTTGTGCGGCGAGTGGCTCTGGTCAGTTCCAGATCTGGTCGTTCGTGTGAACCGTCGGACTTCTCTCTTCCTTCTCGAGACTGCATTAGTTCCTGCATGAGGCGATCCCCTATGCGTTCGAACACATTCCTGGGTTGGGGAGTTTCCTCAAAGAGGTTTCGCTCCTGGGGTCGCGTCCTTCTTTTCCTCTGATTTTGAAAAGAGGTACCTGGTCTGGCATGTCCAAAGTTGAGCCTAGATTAGAGGTCCCTCCCTAGGTTCAACCTTGATGCAATCCCTGGGACGATCCTCTCAAAGTTCTGCGTGAGAACTCGAAAGAGATCTTCCTCGCTGAGTGGTTGGACTTCTACTTCTTCCTCGATCGATGGTCTGCGCGGCTCCTTGTTAGGGGGATTGGGCACACTCCCTAGATCAGGGTTGTCCAGGGTCGAAGTAGGTGGAGGAGTCATGGAGATCGTGCTTGTCACCTCCATGGACTGAAAACCACTCCGGTTGTTTGGTCCGCCCGTTGGATGGCTAGGGGATCGATTGGGAATGAGTATCTCTTCCCCTTGGGACTTCCGATTTCTAGGATTTGTGTTCCTGGGGTTAGCTTGCGGATGCCCCTTCGTCATTGAGATTTCAAGATGAGATTTCGCTCTAGCTTAGTGTAATGGGTCCCACGGGTGGCGCCAACTTGTTGATACAAAAGTTGGGTGATCCTTGTTAGACCCGAATTAGGCATAATTCGGGTTGGCTGGACTCCGGCTGCTGCACCAAGTGAATAATATGGTTGGGATCATGCACACTAAACAACACACGTTAGGCTTACCGTGGGAATGTTTCCCACGATTAGACTCTAGCGTGAGAGTAAGTAATCAGTTAGGGTTTATAGGAATCGGATGAGTTGTGAGAGTATAGAACGTAATACCTTTGTGGAACCCTTGGGATTCCTTATATAGGCAGTGAAACCCTAATGGGCTGTCACTAATGCTTCGGCCCCAAGGAAAGGATAAGCACCAGAATTAGATTGATTGTTATATTCTAATTAGGGTGAGTGAATATCCTCTGGGTAAATCCTATTCATAGACAGAATATGATTCTGTATAACCCTGTACCGGTCATGCCTGGCCGTGGGCCGCACACGTGTGTGCGGTTACTGTTCATCTAAGCCCATAAGCTTAAACGACATTAATCCCACCCATTCGTGATGGACCGGATGCGGGTAGTACCCGTGGGCCGGGTTTATAACCCGGTTGGGGACTATACGTCATCAGTACAATTTCTGGCAAAGGCACTCTTATCACCAATAATTTACATTTTGAAAACGTATTTCTGGTAAAAGAACTTGATTATAATCTGATGAGACTGCTTTTATACATAGTCTCATCGTCCAAAAAGGGCTTAAAATGCATTAAATATCATCAAAATACCCATATATATATGCTTGTGTTTGTTGCTTGTGTATTTTAGGTACGGATATTGAGAAAATGACAAAAGATCGCAAGAATCATGCAAAAAGAACACGGGAAACGAAGCCGCACAATAAACCAAGCCCTAATGAAGACTTACCAAGAAAAACCCTTGAAGATTTGAAGAATTATGAAGAATGGTCCTCCAATATGGAAGAACTGACTCTTTATACCCTTGTATCTTCATAATTACAAGTTTGGTCCCTAAAGTTTGTCAAGATTACAAAAAGGGCCCTACACTTTGAAGAATTGACAAGTTTAGCCCCTCAACAAAGCTAAATTTTTTGTCAACAATTATCCTCCACAAAGTCAAATATATCATGAAGTCCTTCAAAGAACAAGAAATTACAAGTTTGGTCCTTTGAAAATTCCCAAATTACCAAAAGGACCCTTGACTTTCAACATTTGGCAAGAATGGTCCCTCATAAATGAAAAATTGGCAATTTCAGTCCTCCAAAATGCCAATCATACAAGTTAAGACCATAATCCATCAAGAAAATGCCAAATCAGTCCCTCAAGAATCATAAAATGGCAAGAATTACCCCTGAATTCACTTTATAAAACATTTTGGGGCAAAAGTGTGAAAATGAAAACTTCATTTACAAAGGAATCCGGATTTTAGGCGTTTATTTACAAAGTGAAAGAAATTTGGAAGATAGGGGACTAAACCTGGCAGACAACCTAAGATACCTAGACTAATCACATGCTGCCACCTCACCCACTTAATCCCCACAACCAATCAAAACTCACTCTACTGCCACCTCACACTTCCACTCACCAGATTTTTTAACTAAATTAATTAGTTAATTAATTATGGCGCCTAAAACTTATTTAAATCCTAAACCAGATCAAAAGCTCAACTATTCATCCTATGAACACAATTAGGGATTTGTTCATTACTTGAAATTAAACACTAAATCCCTCCAGATTTAAGATTAAGGTGGTACTAATCCTAAACCCACTCTTAAACATCTTGCCACATCACCCAAGAGTGCACATGGGACATGCCCTGCTACATGTTTGAGGAAGAAGACAAGATTGGGACAGCAATCCAACAACCCACATTCCAGCTTGATTTCTAAGCTTATTTGAGGCCATTGATAACATTTTCACATGCCAGCTACAACTAACAAACAAAAATCAGTCACATGATTCTCCAAGAGTTCAAACTTCACAAGGGCATTATAGGGACTTCACTACATTAGGGTTTACATTTTTTAGCTCTTAACTAGTTTATGTATGCCTATATAAAGGCCTTAGGTCACTACATTTGCTTTTGCTCTTGAATTTTCAGTTGTTCACTTTTCTGTAAATCCTTTTCAATATTAATGAAATGTGTTTGAAATGTTGAAGAAAGCTCAAGTGCCATTGTTATAATCTGCTTATTATTGTTCTTAGTTTGATTTTTCTGAATCTCAAAACCTGTTTTTAAGGAGGGTGCAAAAGTTTGCATTTTTCCTTCAAGCTTGATAGTTTGCTAAGTTCTTGTTCAAACCTTGGAATTCTTGGGCTATAGGGCTGATCATAGCATCCTGATATTGTGTTATCAAGGTGTGGTGAGGCTTATAACTTGGGGATAATCAAGTGTGGGGTAACAAGGTTGCATCAATCAAGGCTTTTTACTTTTCTGATTTTGATATTGTGCTACTAACCTTGTTGAATCTTAGCAGGGTTGCTGTTGGAAGCTTGTGCTTGTTCTTGTTAGCACATAAGCTCTAACATTTGTGGGTGTGGATGTACATCCATGAGGTTTGTCTTAAAACCTTGAAAATCTGATAAATATTGGATTTTTTGTGGATTTGTGCTATACTTGTGTTCTTGTTCATTTCTTGGCTTGAATCTGCTTAGTCTTGCATGATAATGTTGTTTATATGCTAGATTAATCATTTGGTAAACTGAATCACAATTTTTCTTGTTTAAAATTTGATTTGAAAAGATAAAAGGGTGTTTGGGATTACTTGCTTTGAATCATAACTTGGTATTGTGTTTGTGGAAGTTTGTGTTTGTGCTCTATATCGATATATGCTTGGTTGAGAGTGTTTTGCTGCAAGTTTTGGAGTTTGAAACCTTGAATCACATAATCTGCTATAACTTGTTGAGTTTGACTGTTTTTGACCTAAGATTTTAAGAAAACCTAGAGTTTATGCATGCTTAGGGTTAAAAGCTGTTAAAACATCATTTACTTGATAGATTTGAGTGTTTGAATCTGGCTTGTTGGTCAAATACATCAGCAAAGTGAAAACTGCATGTGTTAGTGTTCATCGGTAACATTCATTAGCTTGAATCTTGCTTAAATCTTTGAATCATTGCATGAAGCCTGTTTAGACTTGTTCATTTGAGTTTATAATAGCTTGGGTATGCATTTGGTTGAGTTTGGCTGGCTAAATATGGCTAAAAGTGCTTATTGAACCTAAACTGCTTATTGTTCTAAGTCTGTGACAGATCTGGTGCTTAATTGAATTAAATGTACAAATTGGCTGTTTCTTGTTGTGATTTATTGATTGTTATTGACTCCTTATGATCCAAAGATCAGTTGGGTGCCTTTGTGAAATCTGAATCTCCAAAAAAGTCACTAAAGACAAAAAGTCAAACAAGTCAAGCAGTGGAAAAAGTTTTCATTGCTCAACACCCAAAACTAGCCCCTGCTAGTGTTAATTTGTACTCAACTTATCAATAAGCTATTTTAGCTTATCCAGACCTGCAACAACTTATTTTTTCTAATATATCTTCATTATTTGACCCATTTGATTAGACTAGAGCTTATTGGACTTTGACTTTGACTTTTTGCTAGAAAACCAACTTATTTGACTTTTTCATAAGTGCTTATTTGCTTTTTCCAGCTTATTGAGTCAACTTATTTGAAAACTTTTTGTTGCAATAGCTTAATTAAGTCATTTAAAAGCTTTAGAAACTTGAATCAGCTCTTAGGGTGGCCTAGAACTCAAAAACGACTATTTTGTCGTTTTCTGTAGATTGCTTATTGCATTTTCAGGCTTATTCCTTGGGCTTATTTTAAATTTCTTCTTACAGAAGTCTTATTTAGGACAAAAGAAGCTTGTGTGTCTAATTTGAGCTTATGGAATTAGCTTATAGCTTAATGGGCCAAAAAGCCCATTAAGAATAAGCTGTTTGGTATAAGTTAGCTTATTTCACACTTTCAGCTTTTGGGCCATTGGAAAAAGTTGTTTAAAATCAAATTTTGAGTCAAGTAGTGTTTTTGGGCTTATTTGGGCCACTTTTTCATTTTGGGCTCAAAGTTGGCCCATTAAGGATCTGTTTTGGGTTTAGCCTATTTTCTAGGCCCATTAAGGGTATTTAGGTAATTTCAAGTTCATTTCTGAGTTATTTAGGTTAAATTAAGCTAGTTTGCAACTTTTTAGATTTTTTTTTTATTTTTGGATTTTTAATAAATTTTTAATATTATTTTATTGTTAAAAAATAAAAGTCTGATTTTCTAAGTTTTACATTTTTCCTAGGTTCTAAATACTTAATTAGGAATTTTGCAACTTTCCAAATATTTTTAGGGTCTTTTAATTATTTTCTAGAATTATTTCAAATTATAATAGCTTTTAATAGTTTTTAATTGTTTAAAAACAGTTTTTAGTGGTTTTAAAATTTTGAAAAATACTTTTTAGCTTAATTAGGTTATTTTAGAGGTTTACAAACTTTAAGATCTTGATTTGGACTTTTTATTAGTTAATATTGATTTTTAGGGCTTTAATTAGCATTAAAAAATTAATATTTAATTAATTAAAAGGTTTTAGCAAGTTTGGATTTTTTATAAACCCTTAGAATATGTTTGTGGATTTTTAGTGATTTTTAGTGATTTTTGGTAATTTTTAGAGTAAAATTTTAATTTTGGTGCTTTTTACGGTTTTACGTGTACGCCTTTATCGTCTTAGTGTAATCTGTTTTTGTAACCGTCACTCTCTTCTTATCCCCTTTCTATTTTTCTTTCTCACAAATATAATCACAAAGTTAATCAGTTCATTACACACACACTAAGCCTCCTTGAGAACGATCCCCATTTTGGGTCATTAGTGCTTGGTTTTCCTAAACCGACACTTAATACTTGCCACTTTTGCTCTCTTTTCCTAAAGAGTAGTAAAACCACTACATCATTTTTTCGCCACCGCCGGGGAGGCGTGTTGTGTTTTGATTTGGAATGGTTGTTTTTATATACTAACCATAATAGTATTTGTATTAGTAGCACTCTACTAATACGTATTATCGGTTTTCGTTTTTTGTGTGAATACTATTACTATATTGTATACGTAGAACAATAAATTCACAAGTACTCCAAATACGTGAGAAATCACAACCTTGACTTGGGAGGTCATTACCCAATCATTGTATTCGAATCTCAAACCAAAGAAAAAGGAAAAAATAGATAAATACTTTCGTGAAGCTCAATTTTGAAAAATACAAACTATAAGGTGGGTATAAGGCGGATATTGTAAAATATATCCTAAGGAAAAAGGCTCTTAAGTGCTTCGCGCCACCTCGTTTCCCCGCTTGCTTGTGAGTATTTGATTTTGAGAGCTAATATAGGGTTTTGCCGCCCAAAGTATTACTAAGTATCATATATATTTTCTTGGTTTCAATTGATTAAACCCTCTTGAACGTTTTTGTGTTCCACCAACGTTCTAAAGTCATCGAAGGCGTTCACTTCACGTGATCGTTTTCATTCCTTGAGGCTTCTTTAATCAAGAGATTTGATTAAGGAGGAGATTTGTAGATTTTTGTCTACTTAATACATTCACCAAAATCCAAAAAGGATAATACAATCAAAAACCACAAAAAAAATTGAAAAATACCAAACACCAAAAAGAATCTTCTTTGCTCGTCCCCTCGTTGTACGTGACGTTTATGCTAACTCGTAATCAAGCAAGACGTGCACGTAAACGAAAGAACAAAAATCCCACACCTAATCTTTCTAGTGAGGAGTCTCCTATTGACGAACCCATTGTAAGAGAAGCACCAACCATGGCGAATCGAACTATGATGGAGTTACTTCAAGCACCCACCGAGGGTTATGGAGAGGCTATTGTGATTCCCGCTATCCTTGCGGAGAATTTTGAAGTGAAAACGGGTTTGTTGTCGATGATCCAAAACAACAAATTCCGTGGTGATGAGAAGGACAATCCACACAACCATATCCGCCAATTCAATCGTCTTACCGCCACTTGCAAGTTTAAGGATGTCTCGAATGACTCGATTAAGATGATGCTTTTTCCGTATTCCTTAGCGGGGCCCGCTGAAATTTGGTTAGAGAAAGAGCCACCCAATTCTATATTGACGTGGAAGGATCTCGTGTCTAAGTTTGTGAACCAATTTTTTCCGCCCTCTAAGACTACGCATTTGAAAAATGAGATTTCAAAATTTTCACAAGAGTTTAATGAAAGTTTTTCAACGGCTTGGAATGGGTTTAAGGAAATGTTACATGAATGTCCTCATCACGGTTTTTCCGACTTGCATCAAATTGACACGTTTTACAATGGACTTAATGATCATGAAAGGGATTATTTAAATGCCGCCGCGGGTGGTAATATTTTATGTAAAACGGTTGAGGAAGCTTTGGTGATAATTGAGAATAGATCTAAGGTGTATAGTCCTCGTAGCACGTCTAGTGTTCGTAAGGCTTCGTCTTCGGCTTCACCTTCTTTGTCTACTACCATCGATGCTTGCCAAATTGAGGCGAACTTGGAAAACAAGATTTTTGATAAGCTAAAAGGACTTTTGATTGAGTTTAAAGTTGGTGAACCAAGTTCTCCCGCTACGGCTAAAGCGGTTGAGGTTTCATGCATGTATTATGGTGGAGGTCATGATTTCTCCGAGTGCATTACCAATGGTGGTAACACTTCGAGTGCCTACGCGGCCACGGGAACTTACAACCAAAACGGTCAAGTTACCCGTTCTAATCAATTGACTCCACCGGGTTTTGGTTCAAATCAAAATGCTAACAACAACTACGCAACAATCAAGTTGGTTTCAAAAACAATTATAACAAGGGAAACTATGGTAATCAAGGGGCTAATAATCAAGTTTCAAACAAAAATCAAAATGATTTTCAAAACAACAACAAAGGTTTGCAAACATTGAAAGATCTTCCAAATGAATTTGTTGAATACGCTAATGGGAATGATGCTAGGTTTGACAATATTTAAAGAGAAATCATTAGCCTAAGATCCGAGTTTAAGAACGACTTGAAGAAAGAGTTGAAAAATGAGTTAGCTAATGAGCTTAAAATCCACACCAACAAGATGTAAGGGACCGTAACTAGGTTACAACAAAACCAACAAAAAATGGAACAAGGGAAACATGAGATAAAACAAGAAATGGTTAAAGCCGAGAAGAGGCAATCCAAGTTTGAAGATAAAATCTCATCTATGTTTGAGGCAATTATGTGTAAACCGTCTTCGAGTAGTCTTCCTAGCAACACCGTATCAAACCCTAAGGGTGAGATGAAAGTGATTACCACACGTAGTGGTAAGACACTTAAGGAACCGACTCCTCATCCAATTGCTCCTACGGAGGAAGAAATTGAGGAAGAACCCGAGGTGGTGGTCCAAAAGGAGCATGTCCCAATCCCACGAAGTACCGCTCATGCCACACCTACGGTTGACCCTTTACTAACATTGGAACCCGGGATTCCAAAGGCTATGCCTATGCCTCAACCCATACCACCTTTTCCCTATCCATCGAGACTTAGAAAGGAGAAACGTCAAGAGCGCGACAATTACCAATTTGAGCTTTTTATGAAAATGTTTCGTGATTTGCACTTTAATGTGAGTTTCGTCGATGCTTTGGTCATGATGCCTTGATTTGCCGCTAACTTTAAGAGTATGTTGAACAACAAGGAGAAATTGCACCAATTGTCTAGTTGTTCGTCGGTTTATCTTAATCGCATACCTCAAAAAGTCGGTGATCCCGGTAAATTTTTGATCCCTTGTGCAATCCAAGATATGGAGGAATGCTTCGCCTTGGCCGATCTTGGTGCTAGCATTAATTTGATGCCACTTGCAATCTTCAAGTAGCTCAATCTTCCTAATCTTTCTCCTTCACTAATGTCTATCGAGTTGGCCGACCATTCCATGATTCCCGCATGTGGTTTGGCGGAAGACGTTTTTGTGAAAGTGGGAAAGTTCTACTATCCCGTAGACTTTATCGTTGTTGATATTTCCACGGATCCTCAAGTTCCTCTCATTTTAGGTCGTTCATTTTTAGATACGTCTATGGCTTTGATTGATGTTCATGCTAGAAAGATCACCTTACGTTTCAACGACGAGGAGCTTGTTATAAACGCAACTCAAAACTCTCAAATTTCTCATGTTTATTCCGTTGCAACCATAAACCTCGTTGATATGATCGACGTTTTTTGCGAGGAATTTTCACAAGAAGTTCTAGGTTTTGGTGATGAAGAAACAAGTGGCAATCCCACTATGTTAGATCCAATTCTTGATAACTCGACACCAACCTTCAACCCATTTGAAGGTGGTGGTTTTACGTTGGAAGAATTCGATGTTCCACGTACTTGCAACGAAGACCTCGACATAGATGAGGACTTCTCAATTATCAAGGATTTTCTTAACGATTTCCCATTTCCTCCACCCGAGGAGGTTATGAGTATCGAGCCCAAATCTTCACTTGAGGAACCACCTATCCTCGAGTTGAAAGATTTACCTCCTCATCTCGAATATGTCTATTTGGAGGAGGGCGACAAGTTGCCGGTTATTATTGCGAAGGAACTTTTGGATGATGAAAAAACCGCACTTGTCGATGTTCTAAAGGATCACAAAGGGGCAATTGCGTGGAAGTTATCCGACATTAAGGGAATCGATCCCAAATTTTATACCCACAAAATCTTAATGGAGGAGGAACACAAGCTCGCAATCCAATGTCAAAGGAGGGTGAACCCCAAAATTCACGACGTCATCAAAAAGGAGGTCCTTAAACTCCTTGACGCGGGAATGATTTACCCTATTTCCGATAGCCCTTGGGTAAGTCCTATCCATTGTGTCCCTAAAAAGGGAGGAATGACCGTTGTGCCAAACGATGCCAACGAGTTAATTCACACTAGACTCGTGACCGGATGGAGAGTGTGCATTGACTATCGAAAGTTGAATGAGGCCACTCGAAAAGACCATTTTCCCTTGCCCTTCATGGACCAAATGTTGGAGCATCTTGCGGGAAACGATTTCTATTGCTTTTTAGATGGTTTTTCCGGTTACTTCCAAATTCCCATCGATCCTCGTGATCAAGAGAAAACATCGTTTACGTGTCCATATGGAACGTTTGCCTGTCGTAGAATGCCATTCGAACTTTGCAATGAACCGGGAACCTTTCAAAGGTGCATGATGGCTATTTTTCATGACATGATCGAGAAGACGATGGAAGTCTTCATGGATGACTTTTCCGTGTTTGGTAATTCGTTCACTTCGTGTTTGTCGAATCTTGAGAGAATGTTGAAACGTTGTGAGGAAACCAACCTTGTGCTCAATTGGGAAAAGTGTCATTTTATGGTTAAAAGTGGAATCGTCTTAGGGCACAAGGTCTCGAAAGCGAGGATTGAGGTAGATCAAGCTAAGGTAGACGTCATCGCCAAATTACCTCATCCCAAAACCGTTAAGGGAGTTAGGAGTTTCCTAGGCCACGCGGGCTTTTATCGTCGATTCATCAAGGATTTTTCGAAGATCTCTCGACCCATTACACATCTTCTTGAAATAGAGGCACGTTTTGTCTTTGACGAAGATTGTGTACGAGATTTTGAAATCCTTAAGAGGAAACTTACCGAAGCTCCCATTCTTGTTGCTCCTAATTGGAACCTCCCCTTTGAGCTCATGTGTGATGCTAGTGATTATGCTATTGGGGCCGTATTGGGGCAACGTCATGAAAAGCACTTCTTGCCTATTCACTATGCTAGCAAGACGATGACCGAGGCTCAACTAATATACACTACAACGGAAAAGGAGTTCTTTGTCGTTGTGTATGCATTTGAGAAATTTCGACCTTATCTCGTCTTGACAAAATGCATAGTGTATACGGATCATTCAGCTATCAAGTATCTTATGGCTAAACAAGATGCAAAGCCGAGATTACTTCGTTGGATTCTCCTCCTTCAAGAATTTGATCACAAAATTGTTGACAAAAAAGGAGCCAAGAATCTAGCGACCGATCATCTTTCTTGTTTGGAAGATCCTCACCAAAGTGTTTATGAGCCCAAGGAAATCACCGAAACATTTCCGCTCGAGACACTTGGTGTAGTGAATTCTAAGCTTGATTCTTCCACCCCATGGTTTGCGGACATTGCAAATTACCATGCGGGTAACTTCATCATTAAGGGTATGACGACTCAAGAAAAACGAAAATTCTTTCGTGACGTCAAGTTCTACTTTTGGAACGACCGTTACTTGTTTCGAACTTGTGCGGATCAAATCATCCGACGTTGTGTATTTGGCACCGAACCTTCTAACATCCTTAGAGCTTGTCATGAGGGACCCACGGGTGGTCACCACGGTGCTAATCTCACGGCTAAGAATGTGTTTGATGCCGGCTTCTTTTGGCCTACTATTTACCGAGATGCACAAGATCTTGTGAAGTCATGAGATTCATGCCAACGACAAGGAAAAGCCTCACAAAAAGATGAAATGCCACAAAATATCATCCAAGTGTGTGATATCTTTGACGTTTGGGGTATAGACTTTATGGGGCCGTTCCCATCATCTCGTGGTAATAAGTACATCCTCGTTGCGGTTGACTACCTATCTAAGTGGGTGGAAGCTAAGGCTTTGCACACTAATGATGCTCGTGTGGTAGTCAAGTTTTTGAAAAGCTTGTTTTCTCGGTTTGGAACCCCTCGTGCGATCATAAGCGATCGTGGAACCCATTTTTGTAACGACCAATTCGAAAGGGTCCTAAGAAAATATGGGGTTACACATCGGCTTTCTACGGCTTATCACCCACAAACGAGTGGGCAAGTTGAGGTTTCAAACCGAGCGTTGAAGAGGATCTTGGAGAGATCCATTGGGGAAAACCGACAATCTTGGTCGGATAATTTGGACGATGCTTTATGGGCCTTTAGGACCGCTCATAAGACGCCCATTGGGTGCACTCCCTATAAGCTTGTGTATGGGAAAATTGTCATTTGCCAATCGAATTGGAACACAAGGCTTATTGGGCCCTAAAGAATTGTAATGATGACATGGAGACCGCGGGAAAACACCGGAAAATGCAATTAAATGAATTGGATGAATTGAGGGACATTGCTTATGAAAATTCATTGATTTATAAAGAAAAAACTAAAAAGTTGCATGATTCAAAAATTAAAAACCGGGTTTTTAACATTAGGGATCAAGTTTTGCTATTTAATTCTCGTTTGAAAATCTTTTCAGGTAAATTGAAATCCCGTTGGTCCGGTCCATTCACCGTGACCCAAGTTTTTCCATATGGGACCATCGAGCTAGCTCAAAATGATGGCCCCAATTTCAAGGTGAATGGACATAGGTTGAAACACTACTTTGGCAGGGAAGTTCCATACTCGAACTACCTCGACCAAATCACCTTCCCCAATGATAATTAGCATTGAGGGGATCGAGTCGAGCTCATGACTCGGTAATCAAAAACGAGGTGCCTCGTGGGGGAGTTCCATGATTATCCTATGTATTTATTATCGCTTTCTAATGTAGTAACGTGAGGGGATTTGTGCCATTCCAACCTTTGTTCCGTGGTTGTTTGTGAATTGTAGACTTTAGATGATCATGATCTTCACGATTGGAGCCTCTTGTGTTCATTTTATGGGAGCACTCGATCGTTTGCTTTGAAGACTTTCTCAATATCCATGATATATCCTTTGATGTTCAAACCTTAGATTCTTAAGCACACTTCATAAACGGCTTTAAATTTAACGGTTACACCGTTTCCATGCTAGATTAGGCATTCGACTATGTCTCTAGTATGGGGGTGTTTGCACCCCTAGACTCGAAACATTGAGGACAATGTTTAACTTTAGTATGGGGGGTGAATAGATACTTGCCTTGCCAAACCTTCACGCTTTCCAAAGTTTATCTTTTTGTTTATCGTTTTGTTGCAAAATAAGGCTAAAAATGGCCAAATTTTAAAATTTTTCTCATGTTTTATAAGTGTTTGAAGACACGAATGTAGGTTTTCCGATGGCGAGAATAAGAGTAATTTTTGACTCGACCGTGCGTGTTGAGCACTTAGCTTTTATTCCTTAACATCACATTAGGCTAAGTCTCTTAAATGAGGACGAGAAATGATAGGGTTAATTATAAGTTACTATGCTAAACGTAGAGTATTTGTATTCTTTCAAAAACTCATGTGTTCTCGTTGTTTGCTTATTCTCCCTTCGCATGTAAATTTTTTTTTGCTTAATAAATATTGACTTAGCGGTTTAGTTGGGATTGTTGGGTTTCTAGTATTTTCTAGTAGCTTCCGTGTAATTAAATTGGGAAGACATTAAGGTATCGCCAGCGTCACGGTTTTGAAGTATTGGCACCCGAATAATCAAAATCTGCACCCAATAATAAGATTTCAAGTGCTCACCAAAATCAAGCAAACAATTTGAAGCCCCACAAGGCCAATAAATCTATGCAAAATTGAAAGTGAATCAAGCCTTAATCTTCGAAGCTTTAAAGATCCAAAATTCGCCTTAGCGTGAGGATATACGTCTTTGGCTAATAAAACTACCGATGAGGTGGATAATAAAAGGCAAGGCAAGACCGAAGTCATAATAAAAGCTTCATGGCGAAGTTGAATAAAAGATGGAGGTAAACCAAAGATAATAAGGCCCTTCCGTTAGGGGGCGTATAAAAGTCTTGGTAATAAGTCTCATGTTCAAAACCGTTATAAAACCGTGTTTATCGATCCTTCTTGTTGACTTAATTTTTTGACATCGTTGTCTATTAGGAGGGATTATTGATTTGATGGTCTTGGTTACACCGTTAGGACTCTATTTTTAGACCTAAATCTCTATTATCACATAAGTCAAACAATGTATCCTCGTGAAACATTCAAGACATAATAAAATATAAGAGATACAACTTAGGAAAATGGGAGGATAAGTACGTGATTAGGGCATATGAGTAGTGTTAGCATTACTAACTTATAATGACAATGATCTCGTTGCACGCTTGGCATGGAATTGGGGTAAAAATCGAGGACGATGAAATTAATTCTAACGAAGCATTCACGTGTTCTTATTCTATGAACCTAAACGTCCCATTTTGCGATGAAAACCATACATTATGTCTAAAACGCAAGTAGTAGTAGCAATAGTAGTAGTGTAGCTAGTTTATCATTCAATAAAGTGAATAAAAATGAATTTTGGAGTTGCTACGATACTTTATTCTAGCATTGCGTGAGGGCACGGCAATGGTTTAGTATGGGGGAGTGATGAGACTGCTTTTATACATAGTCTCATCGTCCAAAAAGGGCTTAAAAGGCATTAAATATCATCAAAATACCCATATATATGCTTGTGTTTGTTGCTTGTGTATTTTAGGTACGGATATTGATAAAATGACAAAAGATCAAAAGAATCATGCAAAAACGAACACAGGAAACGAAGCCGCACAATAAACCAAGCCCTAATGAAGACTTTCCCAAGAAAAACCCTTGAAGATTTGAAGATTTATGAAGAAGGGTCCTCCAATATGGAAGAATTGACACTTCATACCCTTGTATCTTCATAATTACAAGTTTGGTCCCTAAAGTTTGTCAAGATTACAAAAAGGGCCCTACACTTTGAAGAATTAACAAGTTTAGCCCCTCAACAAAGCTAAATTGTCAACCATTATCCTCCACAAAGTCAAATATATCATGAAGTCCTTCAAAGAACAAGAAATTACAAGTTTGGTCCTTTGAAAATTCCAAAATTACCAAAAGGACCCTTGACTTTCAACATTTGGCGAGAATGGTCCCTCATAAATGAAGACTTGGCAATTTCAGTCCTCAAAAATGCCAATCATACAAGTTAAGCCCATAATCCATCAAGAAAGTGCCAAATCAGTCCCTCAAGAATCACAAAATGGCAAGAATTACCCCTGAATTCACTTTGTAAAACATTTTGGGGAAAAAGTGTGAAAATGAAAACTTCATTTACAAAGGAATCCGGATTTTAGGTGTTTATTTACGAAGTGAAAGAAATTTGGAAGATAGGGGACTAAACCTGGAAGACAACCTAAGATACCTAGACTAATCACATGTTGCCACCTCACCCACTCAATCCCCACAACTAATCAAAACTCACTCTACTGCCACCTCACACTTCCACTCACCAGATTTTTTAACTAAATTAATTAGTTAATTAATTATGGCGCCTAACACTTATTTAAATCCTAAACCGGATCAAAACCTCAACTATTCATCCTATGAACACAATTAGGGATTTGTTCATTACTTGAAATTAAACACTAAATCCCTCCAGATTTAAGATTAAGGTGGTACTAATCCTAAACCCACTCTTAAACATCTTGCCACATCACCCTGAGTGCACATGGGACATGCCCTGCTACACGTTTGAGGAAGAAGACAATATTGGGACAGCAAATCCAACAACCCACATTCCAGCTTGATTTCTAAGCTTATTTGAGGCCATTGATCATATTTTCACATGCCAGCTACAACAAACAAACAAAAATCAGTCACATGATTCTCCAAGAGTTCAAACTTCACAAGGGCATTATGGGGACTTCACTACATTTGGGTTTAGTTTTTTAGCTCTTAACTAGTTCATGTATGCCTATATAAAGGCCTTAGGTCACTACATTTGCTTTTGCTCTTGAATTTCAGTTGTTCACTTTTCTGTAAATCCTTTTCAATATTAATGAAATGTGTTTGAAATGTTGAAGAAAGCTCAAGTGCCATTGTTATAATCTGCTTATTATTGTTCTTAGTTTGAGTTTTTTGAATCTCAAAACCTGTTTTTAAGGAGGGTGCAAAAGTTTGCATTTTCCTTCAAGTTTGATATTTTGCTAAGTTCTTGTTCAAACCTTGGAATTCTTGGGCTATAGGGCTGATCATAGCATCCTGATATTGTGTTATCAAGGTGTGGTGAGGCTTATAACTTCGGGATAATCAAGTGTGGGGTAACAAGGTTGCATCAATCAAGGCTTTTTACTTTTCTGATTTTGATATTGTGCTACTAACCTTGTTGACTCTTAGCAGGGTTGCTGTTGGAAGCTTGTGCTTGTTCTTACTAACACATAAACTCTAACATTCGTGGGTGTGGATGTACATCCATGAGGTTTGTCTAAAAACCTTGAAAATTTGATAAATATTGGATTTTTTGTGGATTTGTGCTATACTTGTGTTCTTGTTGATTTCTTTGCTTGAATCTGCTTAGTCTTGCATGATAATGTTGTTTATATGCTAGATTAATCATTTGGTAAACTGAATCACACTTTTTCTTGTTTAAAATTTGATTTGAAAAGATAAAAGGGTGTTTGGGATTACTTGCTTTGAATCATAACTTGGTATTGTGTTTGTGGAAGTTTGTGTTTATGCTCTATATCTGATATATGCTTGGTTGAGAGTGTTTTGCTGCAAGTTTTGGAGTTTGAAACCTTGAATCACATAATCTGCTATAACTTGTTGAGTTTGACTGTTTTTGACCTAAGATTTTGGGAAAACCTAGAGTTTATGCATGCTTAGGGTTAAAAGCTGTTAAAACATCCATATTATAACATACTTGATAGATTTGAGTGTTTGAATCTGGCTTGTTGGTCAAATACATCAGCAAAGTGAAAACTGCATGTGTTAGTGTTCATTAGTAACATTCATTAGCTTGAATCTTGCTTAAATATTTGAATCATTGCATGAAACCTGTTTAGACTTGTTCATTTGAGTTTATAATAACTTGTGTATGCATTTGGTTGAGTTTAGCTTGCTGAATATTGCTAAAAGTGCTTATTGAACCTAAACTGCTTATTGTTCTAAGTCTGTGACAGATCTGGTGCTTAATTGAATTAACTGTACAAATTGGCTGTTTCTTGTTGTGATTTATTGATTGTTATTGACTACTTATGATCCAAATATCATTTGGGTGCCTTTGTGAAATCTGAATCTCCAAAAAAGTCACTAAAGACAAAAAGTCAAACAAGTCAAGCAATGGAAAAAGTTTCCACTGCTCAACACCCAAAACTAGCCCCTGCTAGTGTTAATTTGTACTCAGCTTATCAATAAGCTATTTTACCTTATCCAGACCTTCAACAACTTATTTTTTTTGTAATAGATCTTCATTATTTGACCCATTTGATTAGACTAGAGCTTATTGAACTTTGACTTTGACTTTTTGCTAGAAAACCAACTTATTTGACTTTTTCATAAGTGCTTATTTACTTTTTCCAGCTTATTGAGTCAGCTTATTTGAAAACTTTTTGTTGAAATAGCTTAATTAAGTCATTTAAAAGCTTTAGAAACTTGAATCAGCTCTTGGGGTGGCCTAGAACTCAAAAACGACTATTTTGTCATTTTCTGTAGATTGCTTATTGCATTTTCAGGCTTATTCCTTGGGCTTATTTCAAATTTCTTTTTACAGAAGTCTTATTTAGGACAAAAGAAGCTTGTGTGTCTAATTTGAGCTTATGGCATTAGCTTATAGCTTAATGGGCCAAAAAGCCCATTAAGAATAAGCTGTTTGGTATAAGCTAGCTTATTTCATACTTTCAGCTTTTGGGCCTTTGGAAAAAGTTGTTTAAATTCAAATTTTGAGTCAAGTAGTGCTTTTTGGGCTTATTTGGGCCACTTTTTCATTTTGGGCTCAAAGTTGGCCCATTAAGGATCTGTTTTGGGTTTAGCCTATTTTCTAGGCCCATTAAGGGTATTTAGGTAATTTCAAGTTCATATCTGAGTTATTTATGTTAAATTAAGCTAGTTTGCGACTTTTTAGAATTTTTTATGATTTTTGGATTTTTAATAATATTTTAATATTATTTTATTGTAAAAAATTAAAAGTCTGATTTTCTAAGTTTTACATTTTTCCTAGGTTCTAAATACTTAATTAGGAATTTTGCAACTTTCCAAATATTTTTAGGGTCTTTTAATTATTTTCTAGAATTATTTTAAATTTTAATAGCTTTTAATAGTTTTTAATCGTTTAAAAATAGTTTTTAGTGGTTTTAAAATTTTGAAAAATACTTTTTAGCTTAATTAGGTTTTTTTAACGGTTTACAAACTTTAAGATCTTGATTTGGACTTTTTATTAGTTAATATTGATTTTTAGGGCTTTAATTAGCATTAAAAAATTAATATTTTATTAATTAATAGGTTTTAGCAAGTTTGTATTTTTTGTAAACCCTTAGAATATTTTTGTGGATTTATAGTGATTTTTGGTAATTCTTAGTGTAAAATTTTAATTTTGGTGCTTTTTACGGTTTTACGTGTACGTCTTTATCGTCTTAGTGTAATCCGTTTTCGTAACCGTCACTCTCTTCTTATCCCCTTTCTATTTTTCTTTCTCACAAATATAATCGCAAAGTTAATCAATTCATTACACACACACTAAGCCTCCTTGTGAACGATCCCCATTTTGGGTCATTAGTGCTTGGTTTTCCTAAACCGACACTTAATACTTGCCACTTTTGCTCTCTTTTCCTAAAGAGTAGTAAAACCACTACATCATAATCTGTTTAGTGTGTCACAAGTATGTGATAACAAGAAAAAGGTTCTTTTCACTGATACTGTATGCTTGGTGTTAAGTAAAGATTTTAAGATGCCTGATGAGAAGTTTATTGAGTATAGAACACCTAGGCATAAGGACATTTATAATGTTAATCTTAATGGGATTAGGATGAACAACAATTTGTCATGTATTTATGCTAAAGCTTCAGTAGATGAAAGTAATCTATGGCACAGAAGGTTAGGGCATATAAACTTTAAGAATATCAATAGACTTATGAGACATGATTTATTTGATTGTTTGCCTTCAAAAGCTTTCCACAATGATCATTCTTGTGTTGCATGTCTTAAAGGCAAACAACACAAAGTCTCATTTAAGTCTAAACTTGTGCATTCTAGTTCTAAACCCCTTCACTTGCTACATATGAACTTATTTGGTCCAACTAATATAGAAAGTTTGAATGGTAAATCTTATTGTTTCGTTATTACTGATGATTTTTCTAGATTTACTTGTCTTTCTTTTTGGCCTTAAAAAGTGACACTGCCACTACTTTGATTACCTTTATTACCAAAATTGAGAAAAAGACAGGTAATGAGGTTAAAATACTTAGAAGTGATAATGGTGGTGAGTTTAGAAACAAGTTGTTAGATGCCTTCTGTGTTAATAAAGGGATTACTAGGGATTTTAGCATAGCTAGAAACCCACAACAGAATGGGGTGGCTGAAAGGAAGAATAGAACACTCATAGAATCAGCTAGGACAATGTTGGGTGATGCTAATTTTCCCATTGCTTTTTGGTATGACGCTGTGAATACAACCTGTTATGTTCAGAATAGAGCATTGGTCAACAAAATCCACAATAAGACACCTTATGAGCTATTTTGGAATAGGAAACCCAACATAGGTTTTCTTAAACCCTTTGGATGTCATGTAGTGATACTTGATACTAGTGATGCCTTAGGAAAGCTTAGTGTAAAAGGTGATGAAGGCTACTTTATGGGTTATTCAGTGCAGAGCAAATGTGACACCCTAGAATCGAGGTCATTAACGATACCCTAAATTACGCTAATTTTTGAAATTTTTAATAAATTATAATTTCTATAATTATAAGTATTTTGGTTAGAGCCGATGTTCGAGGTTATAATTTTTACGGTTGACGTTTTGAGAAGGACGATGACGATTACGATCCCGAGAGATGCCCAATTTTATATAATTTTTGACGATTTATCGATAATGTAATTTTTCGAGAATTTTATTTACGGTTCGTGTTAAGTTGAGTCGGGTGAGTTTTATAGCCTTCCAAGTACATTTAAAGTATCCCAAAAATATTTTGGAGCGTTCGGGAAGATTTCCGACTCCCGTAAAATTTTCAAAATTGACAAATGAGTCAAACCCGCAAAGTTTTGAGGTCGTTTTCTATTTAAGGACAAAAGAAGCCCAATATTGCACAAAGGTCCCTCCTAACTATCAAAAAGGGCCAAAATTGAAACACACACAAACACATACAACACTTGCACCAAAAATCAAACCATCACTCTCTTGTCTCTCTCTCTAGCTCACGGCACACCTCAACCCACACAAAAATCCACCTAAAATCTTTTCTACTTGATTTTTCAAAAATCTAAGGTTAGACCACGCTTAGTTTGGTCATTACCCACCTATTCATGTGCTCAAATCCAACATGCATTGATAAAAATTTTTCAAGATTTTTCATATGATCCAAATTCGTTTTTGTGGCTAATTGAGCTAATGCATGTTAATTTTAAGTGTTATGGAAGTATAAACACCATGAAAACCCACCAAAATTAATTTGGTTGTGGTGATTTGGTCACCCATACCCCACGGCAAAGGGGGTGTTTGGGGAGCCATGGTGGTTGTTGAATTTGCATGTTATATTTGTGTTTGGTTTGTTGTTTTAGAGGGATTCATATAGGTTTTATTACTTGCATGTCTATTTTCTTTGATTCTTGATATTGAGATTGATTGATCAATAGGGGTAGGATGGAAGTTTGATGTTAGGATATGTTTGGGAAGGCTTAGGATGATGTTTAGAGTTGGTTAGAAGTCTTGGAATCGAGTCTAAGCATGTTTTTGGTATAGTCATTTTTAGGCAGAAACATTTGGTCTATTTTGGAAAAATGATTTTGTTCCAGGTCTTGGAAACTAAATATAGTGATAGAGGGTTTTTCTAGCTTTAATTTGGTATAAGGTAGAGCCCGTGACTCAAAACGAGCTAAAAGTTATGACATTTTAAAGATCGGGTACCGGGAGACGAGGACTTTCACAATCCGGATTTGTGCAAAGTTTTAGTCAAATCCCGAGGGTCACAAGTATAATTTGGTGAATGATCAAGGGTCAAAACTTGGTCCCTAACCTGTACAAATGAGTCTATATGTTGACTTATGAGTCAAGGAAGTCAAAGGTATTTTTCATATAGGTCAAAGTGGTCAAAATTGGTCGAAGCGCAATTTCAGCCCGTAAAATGTAGTCGTGGAAATGAGTTGCGTAACGGGTCGTAAAAGTGAAAACTTTTGTTGGGCTTAAAAACATGTTATCTACAGGTCATATAGGATTTTTGGAAATTTTGTCAAATTTTATAAGCATGGTTAAATAAGGTAAAACAGTCCGTACTTTAGTCGAGTACCGGCGAGAATGAGTAAAAATGGACAACGTAAGTAATGAGAACGAATGGTATAAAATGAGTGATACTTGTTGTTTTTGTTTTTGGCGTGAGTTATACTTGTCCTAAGTGACTAGTATATATGTATTTTATACAGTACCGTAAGTATTTAAATGAGATTACTCATTACGCGTTATTTGTGATAGGTGTTGATTTACCCGGGCATCCGTTTCGTCGTCAGTGATCATCCCTCGAACTACCGACTACTTAATATCTAAGGTGTGAATTTATAGCCTCGCTTATATTATTTCAAATTGTTTTACCCGCGAGGGAAATGCATGCTAGTTTTTAAAAGGAACGTATATCATGAATGATTGTTAGACCCGAAAGTTGCCTTAGAAATTGTGTTGAGTACCAAAGTTGCAAAAGTCCCTAAATTCATGAACTATTAACTATTGTCTTGCCCTTGCGAAGGGGGAAATAGCCGCTTATGCAATTTGTAGTACTACGGGGTTAACGACCCAATGCTAGCCGAGAAGCTGTACTTATAGTAAGTTCTGCGGTAGATTATTTTGTATGAGAAATAAGGTATAATTGCAACTGATGCCTTTAGAAGGGGCACTGGTTTCATCTGAATCATGCCGGTATATTTACGCGGGTGATTGAGTTAACGGATTAGTGTCATGAGCTTAAACACAATTGTCAGTATCCTGATTATAGTTTGTTTGATCGACAAGACTATAAATGATCACGAATGGTTTTTATTATATATACGTTCAAATGGATTGAAAAACCTATGAATTCCACTCAACGTTTTCGTTGACCAAATTTTTGGCATGTATTTCAGGTAACCGCTGAGCAGTAGGATGGAGCATGCTTGGGATGGATGTTGTGTGATCGGCTTGGCGTCCGCTTGTTTTTCCCTCCTTTTCTACTTAAACAATTTTTATGTTTAATGTCATGTGGTTGTAAAACTGAAGTTTTTGGGGTTGAGATTCATGGGGACCGAAAACGCTAAACTCTGTGCACTATTTGGGGTTGGAAAAACTGTGGACATGTATTATCTAACAATTTTAAATTCGAATTTTTAAGTCGACGTCTTTTTAGCGTCGTTTGATATATCTTGTGTGCAATGAATACTGTGTAGCACCCATTGTTGTAGTTCCGCTGCGCATAACAATTGTGGGGGTGTTACAGATTGGTAATCAGAGCCACGAGTTATAGAGAACTAGGTCGTTTTTAAAAATCCTAAACTATAACTTTTGGTGTCGTAAGAAAGGGTCCAAGCACACACAACTATCCTGCATGGCTCCGGTAAGATTTATTGTTGTATTTATGGCATTTGACGTATACTTTTGAGTAAAGTATATATGTGGGTAATTATTATATAAGTATGGAATTACTATATGTAGACGTTAAATTTTACGTGAAATATCCGACATCGTAATTTTCATATTTATCATGCATAAGCATCATATTATTACATTTCGGGCATATGTACCACCGTTGCATTGCATTTGCATGCATATATTTATAATTATTGTATAATTATTTATGTACCCTCCGAAATTCGCTGTTATTGCAGGAATGGCCGAGGTACCGCCCAACGATAACGGTAACGATGTACGAGCCCAGGACCCCGACTCAAGGAGAACTACTTGTCCCACGCCTATGCGTACTTCCCATCTGGTTGGTGTACCAGATATTCCCAGAAGAGCCGAAGGTGCAATGAGCGCAAATTCTCTTCATCAAGGCATCCCAAGAATTTGCTGTCCCGGACCGAGGAATTATCATGACGTGCGACGGACTGTGAGAGGTTTGGAAGGATCGATGTGCATGAGGTATGTAGTGGAATCAAGGGTGGTCAGTAGATTCGACGAGAATGACAAGGCGGACGAAAGACTGTTGGAAAGGACTTCAAGGATTGCGTATGATGGGATGATGAACACAAGTGCCATCAACAGTTTGAAATCAATGGTTGCGAATTTGAGTGCTAGTCTTGATCGTGTGAGGGAAGATCAGATGAGGTTGTCAAGGATGCAGAGTTGGGAGCATCGTGTGAGGGATTCATTGCCCCCGGATTGGAGATTCGTGGACGATGTGGAGATGGAGGCGAATGACTTCATGGTTCAGCCGCCTACTGAAGGTGCTTGTATTTCGGTGGGAAATCAAGTAGCGATTGAGCATGGATCCACATCAGGGACGAGAAAGGAAACAGAATGTGGGCCAGATGAGAAAGGAAAGGGGAAAGTGGATGATGTGGATGAGGACGTGAGTGATGAGGAAACCGAGGAAGACGACGACGAGCCGCCATCCAAGAGGCAGTGTGGATCACCACATGCCTAGTTACTTGTTTTGTATTTTTCTTTGATCATTGTAATAGAACTATTTTAGACCTTTGTATGATGGTATTATGACGAGAAACTCAAGTACTTGATGTTTTGTGGTGAATGATTGTAGTGGCATTACTTGTCACGATTTTGGTTAACTATCAATACAATCTATGTTACCTTTCATGATCTGTGATATGTCTTAAATTTGATCTTTTGTGGTGTGAATTGATGAATATTAGTAACTCCGTAGTGATGTGTCGTTGTATGTATTTTATGTCTGGGAAACTTGATATGAATACTTACATTGTTTTTCTATTTTTCTTATCTTGCAGAAAGAGATATTCGATAAAACAATGCCTCCAAAGTTGACTGCCGATCGTGTTAACAACATGATTCAGGAAGCAATAGCTAATGCGTTGCAAGCGGACCGATCTGGGAGAAATCAGGATCCAGGAAGGAACGCGGGGAGACAACCAGCCCCAAGAGTGTGTACCTATTCAAGCTTTATGAAGTGCGGTCCTACGCAGTTCCGTGGATCGGGTGGAGCCCTAGAACTTAGGCGATGGTTGGAAAAAGTTGAGAGT
Organism: Glebionis coronaria; assembly: GCA_025667525.1. Taxonomy (NCBI): domain Eukaryota; kingdom Viridiplantae; phylum Streptophyta; class Magnoliopsida; order Asterales; family Asteraceae; genus Glebionis; species Glebionis coronaria. The sequence goes on along the minus strand of CM046880.1, from coordinate 186,917,618 downwards.
ACGTTTGAAATCAGTGGTTGTGCAGAGGCGGATAAAGTAAAGTTTGCAGCAGCTACATTTCTGGATGATGCGTTAAGCTGGTGGAACACCCAGGTAGCTACGGTGGGATTGGCTGTGGCGAATGCGAGAACGTGGAATGCAACCAAAGCATTGTTGACAAAGAAGTTCTGCCCAGAGGAGGAATTGGGGCAATTGGAGGACGAATTGAGACATTTGACCTTAAGGAACAACGATATAGCTGCTTACACCAGGAGATTCAATGAGTTAAGTCTTTTGTGTCCAGACATATTTGCCAATGACGCCAAGAAAATGAAGCAGTATATTAAGGGTTTATCTAGCAACATCAAGGGTGAAACAACTTCGTCGAAACCTGGAACGTTTGACGAAGCGGTTCAAATGGCACACGCTTTGATGGACGTTAAGCTTCAGGATAAGCAGAACTACATTGCTGAGGGTAACAAAAGAAAATGGGAGGCAGCACAAGGCAATCAATCCCAAGGCCAGAACCGAGGAGGAAATCGAAACAACCAAGGGCCGAACCGTAATCAGCAGTTTAATCAGAGAAGGAACGAAGGGATGAGGGCCGTGACGAACCCTAGAGGTGTGAAAGTGAATCCCCATTGTGGAAAGTGCAACTTGTATCATGTTGGAAACTGCCCGCAGGCATGCGGCAAGTGTGGAAAGGCAGGTCATAGGACTGCTAGTTGTCGAACGGGAGGAGTAGCCACTGGGGCTAATGCTATCAGGATGAGAGGATGTTATAGCTGTGGAGAAAGGGGCATGTGCAAGCAAATTGCCCGAAGGCAGGGAACAGACGGGGAGGAAATAATGCGGCAGCTGTGTATCAGGTGGGAACTGCTGATAAACCACAAGGTCCCAATGTGGTTACCGGTACGTTTTTGCTAGACGCTTGTTATGCTAGTATTTTATTTGATTCTGGCTCCGACAAGAGTTTTGTAGACGTTAGATTTAGTCGTCATATCGATAGAGAACCGGTGTTGTTAACGACTAGTTATAATGTTGAATTAGCCGATGGAAAAATTGTTAGTACGAATTCTATACTGAAAGGGTGTACCTTGAAGTTAGGAAACTACGCTTTTAAAATCGACTTGATGCCTATAGAGCTAGGATCGTTTGACGTGATTGTGGGAATGGATTGGCTAATGGCGCATAGTGCTACGATCGTCTGTGGTGAGAGATTGGTGCAGATTCCGCTGAGGAATAGGGTTTTGACGGTAAAGGGAGACGAATGCACTTCTCGTTTGAAGGTGATTTCGTGTTTGAAGATGATGAAGTACGTAGAGAGCGGATGCGATGTGTTTTTGGCACAAGTTTCGAGCGATGGTGATGTAGAGGCGAGGATTGAAGAGGTACCAATTATTTGCGAGTATCCGGACGTTTTTCCAGACGAGTTGCCAGGTTTACCGCCTAATCGTGAGGTCGAGTTTCGAATTGATTTAGTGCCAGGAGCTGCACCGGTTGCACGTGCACCTTACCGCTTAGCACCATCTGAGTTAAAGGAGTTATCGGATCAATTGAAGGAGTTGATGGACAAAGGATTTATTAGGCCGAGCTCATCACCTTGGGGAGCGCCAGTGTTGTTCGTAAAGAAGAAGGATGGTTCGTTTAGAATGTGTATTGACTATAGAGAACTCAATAAGCTGACGGTTAAGAATCGGTACCCATTACCGAGGATTGATGATTTGTTCGATCAAATACAAGGTTCCAGTGTATACTCAAAGATCGATTTAAGATCAGGGTATCATCAACTGCGTGTAAGAGAGGAGGATATTCCTGTAACTGCCTTTCGTACGCGGTATGGACACTTTGAATTTCGAGTGATGCCGTTTGGGTTGACGAACGCGCCTGCTGTATTCATGGATCTTATGAATCGCGTGTGCAAGCCGTATCTAGATAAGTTTGTTATTGTTTTCATCGACGACATACTTATTTACTCTAAGAGTAGGGAGGAGCACGAGAAGCACCTGAGAAAGATTTTGGAGTTGTTAAGGAAGGAGAAGCTGTATGCAAAATTCTCGAAGTGTGAGTTTTGGTTGGAATCAGTGCAGTTTCTAGGTCATGTGATTGATAGTGAGGGAGTTCGTGTAGATCCTGCTAAGATCGAAGCGATCAGGGAATGGTCAGCACCGACGACGCCGACTGAAGTTCGACAGTTTTTGGGTTTAGCGGGGTATTATCGAAGGTTTATTGAAGGATTTTCGTTGATTGCGAAACCATTGACGAGGCTTACCGAAAAGAATAGGGTGTATGAATGGGGAAATGAGGAAGAGCTTGCTTTCGAAACGCTCAAGGATAAGTTATGTTCCGCGCCAATTTTATCATTGCCTGAGGGAACCGAAGATTTCGTAGTGTATTGTGATGCGTCTCGTAAGGGTTACGGAGCAGTGTTAATGCAACGTGAAAAGGTGATAGCTTACGCGTCGAGGCAATTAAGGAAGAACGAGGAGAACTACACGACGCACGATTTGGAATTAGGAGCGGTAGTGTTTGCGTTGAAGCTGTGGAGACACTATCTGTATGGGACAAAGTGTGTTGTATTCACTGATCACAAGAGTTTGCAGCACATTTTAGATCAAAAGGAGTTGAATATGCGACAAAGACGATGGGTTGAACTACTGAGTGATTATGACTGCGAAATTCGCTACCACCCTGGCAAGGCGAATGTTGTAGCGGATGCACTGAGTAGGAAGGAACGGGAGAAACCTTTGAGGGTTAGAGCTTTAGTGATGAGTGAGAGCGTTGACTTAACCGAAACCATACTGAAGGCTCAGGAGAGAGGATTGATGAAAGGGAATGTTGAAGCCGAAAACTTGGGACGAATGTTGAAACCTCTTTTTGTGATTAGATCTGACGGACTAAGATATTTTGAGAATCAGATTTGGTTACCATTGTGTCCATCTGAGGAAGGAAAGCCTGGAGTTAGAGAATTGGTTATGAATGAGTCGCATAAGTCGAAGTATTCGATACATCCTGGATCGGATAAGATGTACCACGACCTGAAGAAAGTTTATTGGTGGCCGAATATGAAGGCAGATATTGCTCGTTACGTCAGTAAGTGTTTGACTTGCGCGAAGGTTCAGGCAGAACATAAGAAACCATCTGGATTGTTGGTACAACCGGAAATCCCAGAATGGAAATGGGAGAAAATCGCAATGGATTTTGTGACGGGTTTACCTAGGACTCCTAGTGGATGCGATATGATATGGGTAATTGTGGACAGGTTGACGAAATCTGCTCATTTCTTACCTATGAAGAAGACGGACAGCATGGAAAAACTCGCCAGCGTGTACGTGAGAGAGATCGTCTGTAGACATGGAGTGCCGTTATCGATCATTTCGGATCGTGACAGTAGATTTACGTCGGAATTTTGGAAATCGCTTCAACGTGCGATGGGCACTGAACTGAGTTTAAGCACGGCTTATCACCCGGAAACTGACGGCCAGAGTGAACGAACGATTCAAACGATGGAGGACATGCTCCGAGCGTGTGTGATTGATTTTGGAGGAAGTTGGGAACGCCACTTGCCTCTAGTGGAATTTTCGTACAATAATAGTTATCACGCGAGTATCAAAGCGACACCGTTCGAAGCATTGTATGGAAGGAAGTGTAGATCGCCCGTGTGTTGGAGTGAAGTAGGGGAAAGTCAATTGACTGGACCCGAAATGGTATTAGAAACAACAGAGAAGATCGTGCAGATCAAGAACCGACTACTTGCTGCGAGAAGCCGACAGAAAAGTTATGCTGATAACCGAAGGAAACCGTTGGAGTTTGAAGTTGGAGATATGGTTATGCTCAAGGTATCGCCGTGGAAGGGTGTAATTCGTTTTGGAAAGAAAGGAAAGTTGAGTCCGAGGTACATTGGACCATTTAAGATCGTTGAACGAATTGGACCAGTAGCGTATAAGTTAGAATTGCCGACCGAGCTTAGTGCTATTCATGACACGTTTCACGTATCGAACCTGAAGAAGAGTTTGGCGGACAAGGAATTGGTGATTCCTTTGGACGAGATTCGACTAGACGACAAAATGCACTTTGTGGAAGAACCTGTGGAAATCATGGACCGGGAGGTCAAGCGGTTGAAGCGTAGTAGGATTCCCATTGTGAAGGTCCGATGGAATTCTAAGCGTGGACCGGAATACACCTGGGAACGTGAGGACTTTTTCAAGGAAAGGTATCCTCATTTGTTCCAGTAGCACGAAATGTGAGTACAAGAAGAGGCGAGCGCCGGGACGTCGCTCTCTTTAAGGAGGGGTGGATGTGACACCCTAGAATCGAGGTCATTAACGATACCCTAAATTACGCTAATTTTTGAAATTTTTAATAAATTATAATTTCTATAATTATAAGTATTTTGGTTAGAGCCGATGTTCGAGGTTATAATTTTTACGGTTGACGTTTTGAGAAGGACGATGACGATTACGATCCCGAGAGATGCCCAATTTTATATAATTTTTGACGATTTATCGATAATGTAATTTTTCGAGAATTTTATTTACGGTTCGTGTTAAGTTGAGTCGGGTGAGTTTTATAGCCTTCCAAGTACATTTAAAGTATCCCAAAAATATTTTGGAGCGTTCGGGAAGATTTCCGACTCCCGTAAAATTTTCAAAATTGACAAATGAGTCAAACCCGCAAAGTTTTGAGGTCGTTTTCTATTTAAGGACAAAAGAAGCCCAATATTGCACAAAGGTCCCTCCTAACTATCAAAAAGGGCCAAAATTGAAACACACACAAACACATACAACACTTGCACCAAAAATCAAACCATCACTCTCTTGTCTCTCTCTCTAGCTCACGGCACACCCCAACCCACACAAAAATCCACCTAAAATCTTTTCTACTTGATTTTTCAAAAATCTAAGGTTAGACCACGCTTAGTTTGGTCATTACCCACCTATTCATGTGCTCAAATCCAACATGCATTGATAAAAATTTTTCAAGATTTTTCATATGATCCAAATTCGTTTTTGTGGCTAATTGAGCTAATGCATGTTAATTTTAAGTGTTATGGAAGTATAAACACCATGAAAACCCACCAAAATTAATTTGGTTGTGGTGATTTGGTCACCCAAACCCCACGGCAAAGGGGGTGTTTGGGGAGCCATGGTGGTTGTTGAATTTGCATGTTATATTTGTGTTTGGTTTGTTGTTTTAGAGGGATTCATATAGGTTTTATTACTTGCATGTCTATTTTCTTTGATTCTTGATATTGAGATTGATTGATCAATAGGGGTAGGATGGAAGTTTGATGTTAGGATATGTTTGGGAAGGCTTAGGATGATGTTTAGAGTTGGTTAGAAGTCTTGGAATCGAGTCTAAGCATGTTTTTGGTATAGTCATTTTTAGGCAGAAACATTTGGTCTATTTTGGAAAAATGATTTTTGTTCCAGGTCTTGGAAACTAAATATAGTGATAGAGGGTTTTTCTAGCTTTAATTTGGTATAAGGTAGAGCCCGTGACTCAAAACGAGCTAAAAGTTATGACATTTTAAAGATCGGGTACCGGGAGACGAGGACTTTCACAATCCGGATTTGTGCAAAGTTTTAGTCAAATCCCGAGGGTCACAAGTATAATTTGGTGAATGATCAAGGGTCAAAACTTGGTCCCTAACCTGTACAAATGAGTCTATATGTTGACTTATGAGTCAAGGAAGTCAAAGGTATTTTTCATATAGGTCAAAGTGGTCAAAATTGGTCGAAGCGCAATTTCAGCCCGTAAAATGTAGTCGTGGAAATGAGTTGCGTAACGGGTCGTAAAAGTGAAAACTTTTGTTGGGCTTAAAAACATGTTATCTACAGGTCATATAGGATTTTTGGAAATTTTGTCAAATTTTATAAGCATGGTTAAATAAGGTAAAACAGTCCGTACTTTAGTCGAGTACCGGCGAGAATGAGTAAAAATGGACAACGTAAGTAATGAGAACGAATGGTATAAAATGAGTGATACTTGTTGTTTTTGTTTTTGGCGTGAGTTATACTTGTCCTAAGTGACTAGTATATATGTATTTTATACAGTACCGTAAGTATTTAAATGAGATTACTCATTACGCGTTATTTGTGATAGGTGTTGATTTACCCGGGCATCCGTTTCGTCGTCAGTGATCATCCCTCGAACTACCGACTACTTAATATCTAAGGTGTGAATTTATAGCCTCGCTTATATTATTTCAAATTGTTTTACCCGCGAGGGAAATGCATGCTAGTTTTTAAAAGGAACGTATATCATGAATGATTGTTAGACCCGAAAGTTGCCTTAGAAATTGTGTTGAGTACCAAAGTTGCAAAAGTCCCTAAATTCATGAACTATTAACTATTGTCTTGCCCTTGCGAAGGGGGAAATAGCCGCTTATGCAATTTGTAGTACTACGGGGTTAACGACCCAATGCTAGCCGAGAAGCTGTACTTATAGTAAGTTCTGCGGTAGATTATTTTGTATGAGAAATAAGGTATAATTGCAACTGATGCCTTTAGAAGGGGCACTGGTTTCATCTGAATCATGCCGGTATATTTACGCGGGTGATTGAGTTAACGGATTAGTGTCATGAGCTTAAACACAATTGTCAGTATCCTGATTATAGTTTGTTTGATCGACAAGACTATAAATGATCACGAATGGTTTTTATTATATATACGTTCAAATGGATTGAAAAACCTATGAATTCCACTCAACGTTTTCGTTGACCAAATTTTTGGCATGTATTTCAGGTAACCGCTGAGCAGTAGGATGGAGCATGCTTGGGATGGATGTTGTGTGATCGGCTTGGCGTCCGCTTGTTTTTCCCTCCTTTTCTACTTAAACAATTTTTATGTTTAATGTCATGTGGTTGTAAAACTGAAGTTTTTGGGGTTGAGATTCATGGGGACCGAAAACGCTAAACTCTGTGCACTATTTGGGGTTGGAAAAACTGTGGACATGTATTATCTAACAATTTTAAATTCGAATTTTTAAGTCGACGTCTTTTTAGCGTCGTTTGATATATCTTGTGTGCAATGAATACTGTGTAGCACCCATTGTTGTAGTTCCGCTGCGCATAACAATTGTGGGGGTGTTACAGCAAAGGATATAGGGTTTACAATAAGAAAGAAAAATGTATTCTTGAAAAAAGTACAATTAAGTTTTTAGAAATTAAACCTAGTGATCCTGAGAGTGGACCAGATTGGTTCTGTGATCTAGAGCCATGATCTAGAACCTTGAATTATATGCCTGTTACTAATCCAGACATTGTCAAAAAGGATTCAAATGTTGTGGAAGAACCTATTGTTGAAATTACAGGTAAACAGGTTGACAAGGAAGAAGGATCACATACAGTCAAATCAGACCCCATACTTGAGTATGTTATCATTCCTATATGGACTGATGGATTTGGACAAGTTGTTGCTGCTGAAAAGGAGGAAGTAGGGCCACAAGAAAGGCCAGTTAACGAAAACATGCATGAATCTTCAAGCGTTGACAAAGGCAAATCAGACGCTGACAAGTTAAATTCAGGCGCTGACAACTAAAACGCTGACAACCCGTTTGACCATTTATTATCTTCCAATACTTTTGAACAAGCTGAACCTTCCATACTTCATCAAAAGGTTCATTCAAGTGAGGATGGAAGTGGATATGAAGATGATATTTGCAACATGGAGACTGATATTAAAGACAACACACATATTGAAGGAGGAACACTTACATCTACTATAAAAAATCATCATCCTTCCCTAATCATTGGTGATGTTTTGTCTCATGTTTAAACAAGAAGGTCTCATCAGACTCAAGGAGGTTTCATTTCCAATATCCACAAGAAGGTTGATACCCCTCTTGTACATGCATGTTTTTTTTCTTGTTTTTTGTCACAACAAGAACCCTAGAAGATTTTTGATGCTCTCAAATAACCAAGTTGGGTGGAAGCAATACAGGATGAACTTCACCAGTTTGCTATACAAGATGTATGGAAGCTAGTGGACTGTCCAAGGTATGTGAGACCTATTGGGACACGTTGGGTTCTTAGAAACAAAAAGGATAAAAGAGGAATTGTGGTCAGAAACAATGCACGTTTAGTTGCTCAAGGCTATACACAAGAAGAAGGAATAGACTATGAAGAGGTTTTTGCACTTGTTGCAAGGATTGAAGCAATAAGGATTTTCCTAGCCTGTGCTTCTTGCATGGGTTTCACAGTTTATCAGATGGATGTGAAGAGTGCTTTTCTTTATGGCACAATTGAAGAGGAGGTTTATGTAATGCAACCTCCTGGTTTTGAAGATCTAGAGCATCCAGATAAAGTGTATAGAGTCAAGAAAGCAATGTATAGACTTCATCAAGCCCCAAGAGCATGGTATGGTACATTGTCCACCTATCTGGTGGAAAATGGTTTTAAGAGGGGCACCATAGACCAGACCTTATTTACCAAGAAGATTGGTAAGGATTTTCGGCTTGTTCAGGTATATGTGGATGATATTATCTTTGGTTCACCCAATCCAAAGATGAGTGAAGAATTTTCCAAGCTCATGACAAACAAATTCAAGATGAGTGAAATGGGAGAGATGAACTTCTTTCTGAGTTTACAAGTCCAACAAAATGAAGATGGTATCTTTCTCTCTCAAGACAAGTATGTAGCAGAAATCTTGAAGAAGTTAGGTTTTTCTCCACATGAAAAACAGGCTAGCACACCCATGGATAGGGAACCACCTAGGGGAAAGACTGGAGATGGAAAAGATGTGGATGTTAGGCATTATAGATCAATGATTGACTCATTGATGTATCTTACAGCCTTTAGACCAGACATCATGTTCGTTGTGTGGGCATGTGCACGCCATCAGGTGACTCCCAAAGAGTGTCATCTTCATGTTGTCAAAAGAATATTGAGATACCTTAGGTGCTATCCCACCTTGGGATTATGGTATCCAAAAGATTCTACATTGGAGCTTATTGGCTATTCAGACAGTGACTATGGAGGTGATATGTTTGACAGGAAATCCACAACTGGTGGATGCCAATTTCTTAGGAGCAGATTGATATCTTGGCAATGCAAGAAACAAACAGTGGTGGCCAACTCTACAACCGAAGCAGAATATGTTGTTGCAGCTGCTTGTTGTGGACAAGTTCTATGGATACAAAACCAGCTGTCGGATTATGGGTATAATTTTATACATACAAAGATATTTGTAGATAATAACAGTACATTATGCATTATTAAGAATCCTGTACATCACTCTAAAACAAAACACATAGAAATTAGACATCATTTTATAAGAGATTGTTTTGGAAAAGGTTTAATACATCCAGATAGGGTGGACACAGAAGAAAATGTGGCTGATCTTTTAACTAGACCTTTTGATATTGGGAGGTTTCAGTACTTGGTAACAAGTATTGGAATGATCAATCTCACCTAAATGTGTTTTTGAAGTTATTGTATAGTTTGTACAAGATGTGTACTGTTATTAGTCTTTGTACCAGATTAGGTTTTCCACTTTATTTTTCTAACGCTGACAAAGGTTATTTTAACGCTGATAAGTGTTAAAATGGACGCTGACAGCAATATGTTAGTTTTGTGGTTTTTGATCTAATCATGCAGGCATTATGAGCATTGTACAAATGGATACAGAGTTGCTTTTTGGCTGCTAGGAATGGTTTCAAGTTTATGGATGATGGTTGGAATGTTTACATTCCTATCTTGACATAAATTTTTATTTCATACTTTTTATTTGGCAACTTTGTATATCTTAGTTTAAGGGGAGGTTTAGGAAACCTTTAGGATTTTTGGGTATTCTTATAATACTCTTATCAGAATTCTAGATTGTGTATACTGGTGAGTACGAGTTAGTTTTCTAAATCGTGAGGCACTGTAGCATACAAAGTTGATATACTGTGCACGCTGCCAAGACTTTTTGGCCTAGATTTAGATTTGGTCGGTTGGGAGACTTGGGTACATTTTTATTGGGCTTACCTAGGAAGTTACAAAGGGTTTATATGAGGTAACTTCATTGTTAAGAACTTTGGTTAGCAAGGGACACTTGCGGACAATTATGTCTATCTTGCTTAAGCAAGTGTGCATGATTGGACAGTGCTTGCCACCCTATAGTGATTTTCACTCTATGAGTTATCTTCACTAGGGTAAACTACTTTGTTAAGGTCCTTTTTATTTTTAACTATTTTTATTTTTTTGACGCTGACATTTTTCTTTCCAAACGCTGATAAGACCAATTTGAACACTAACATGGCAATTTTCCAACTCTGACAAGAATATAGCCGTTAGACCATGATGCTTAATTTTTGACCATTGATAAACATTGGGTCCCACCCAGTTGCTTTTCTTGACGAAAATATGGGCCGTAATTTAGGAGTGGGTAACTTTTAAATGTATGAGATAAGTTATATATTTTTCAAGATTTTAATAATTACTTTTTGAAAATAACTGCCTCATCTTTTAACCAATCGTATGTTTTCACCTCTCCTATAAATTTGGCTAATTTCTTTCAAACAGGGTAACTGCTATTCTTGTCTAACTATATTTTCTCAAACCTTCATATCTCCATAACTTTTATATCACAGTTTTCTTGCATCAATCTTCATGGCACCAAATTTTAAACCTACTCTATTGGAATTGGGGTTCAGAATCCAACACAACATGGTGGCTTATTTGGAAGCTGATAATACTCTGTTTCCCCAATATACACAGATGGTTGGGTATTTGCATGCGTCCACATTAAGTTATGCACTTTCACATACTCCTCTTGTCCCTATCACACACATTAAATAGTTTTGGAACACTGTTAGTTCCTCAACAGTTAATAGAGTGATTACATTGACTGCTACTGTCCATGGGGTTCCATGGGTGGTTACTGAAGCTTTGGTTCGCCAAGCTTTGCATCTTAATGATGCTGATGGTATAACCACCTTCCCCTTGTATAGCTAGAGCAAGGACTTCGAGCTTTGGGGTATAATTTGCCCCTAGTGGGCCATTTAAATAAGTATACCAAACAACAATTTCCCCCTGCTTGGAAGTACCTTATACATGTCATCCTTTAATGTTTGAGTCCCAAATACTCCTCACACAATGAAATCAACCGTTCCATTGGGAGTGTCATTGTGTGTCTTGCAACTGGGGAAAATTATAATTTTTTAAAAATGATTTTTGATGACATGTGTCACAATAAGGGTAACAAGATGACTCTTGCTTACCCTAGGTTTTTACAAATGGTTTTTGACTTGCAAGGATATTGCACAAGGTATCATGATAATTTTTATACTATCCATGTTCAAAAGAAAACAGTTTTTGGGAATATGAATACACCCTCATACAGAGACCTACCACTTACCCCAACCATGATTGCTGTCATTGAGGCAGCAGCAAATCCACAACCTTAACCAGACCCATTACCTGAACAACCTCCCTCACCCCAACAAATGGATATTGATCCACAACCATCAGGCGCTGACAGTCATAGTAGAGGTGCTGATACATTATATCCAAACGTTGACACCATTTTACCACAAACCCAAACACCCCCTTACACACATACAGACCCTCCATCCACTTCCTCTTCTCTAGCACTAGATTTTAGGTTGGAAAAACGCTAAAGGACTACTTGAGTATTCTCCTCTGGTGGTCCTAGCCATGTAGCAGAGAGAACCACCACTACAAGTGTGGTTGGTGACATAGGTGGGGCTGGGATAATTAGCTCTAGCTTCGATGCAGGTCAAGACAGTCCCAACATCATTAAGACCTCATCCATGCCCCATGAATCTATTTTGGGAGGTCAAATTCCCATCATGGATGAGGGCAGATTGGAAGCCTATACTCTTTTGGAATTGACAACGGTTTGCATTAGCTTGCAAAAGCAAAATACAGACCTTGTACAGATTATCACATGTCAGGGTCTTAAACTCAAGCAATTGAGGGAGAGACTAGTTGTTTTGGAGACTGCCCAAGCTCGAAGGAGGCAGGCAAGAGTCTTTTCATCAGGGGAGGATTCTTACAAAGGGGAGGAAGATGTACCAACAGAACCTTTTAATTTGAGTGACAAGGGCTCACAGGAAGAAGAAGGTGATTCTTTTGGTACTAAACAGGTGGAAGTTGCTGAAGCTTTAACTAGCTTGAAGGAGAATCCTGTTATTGATGTCTCATTGATCACTCCAAATAAACTATCATTTGTGGAGATGAAGGAACATGTTTCAAAGTCATCCGCTGATGTTCACAATTTGAGCTTTAACAAGAGCAAAGAAGGCGTTGACAGACCCATAGGTATGATTGGTGTATCCCAACCACCAGTTATTATTAGGAATGTTACAACACAGGTACCAACAGCTACTTTACCAACCATTGGAGCACAAGATAAGGGTAAAGAAATTTTAGTTGCAGTTGAGGTACCAAAGAAGAATGCAGCCCAAATACAGTTTGATCAAGCTTTGGCTGCACAACTACAAGAACATGATTGGGCTACCACAGAGAAAAATAAAGATGGTAGTGATGATGATGAGAGGTTTGGATCTAGTGTAATGATAATAGAGGATCCAAAAAGGTTAGAGTATGGTGAGGATGATTTAGCCAAGGAGAGGCTAAGAGAGTTAAAAGTCAAAGTGGATTTTGATATGCCTGAAGTTAGAGAGATGTACTTTGCATGGGAGAATAAGACAATAGAGAATCCAGAGATGTCTATCACTGGACAAATTTGAGGATTGAAGATCTTGTTGAGAGTGCAGGAAGACTGCAAAGTGATCTTGAAGCACAAGGCTAGCAAGGTATTTTCTAAGCTAAAAAAGGATAGGAGAGAGCTCTACTTTATGTTTCTTAGGTGTGATCAAGGTGGGTGGACCTATGACAAGTTGAAGAAGCTATCCTTTTATTAATTGGAGTTTAGGGCTTATCTAATTTGGTTAAGAGTTTGTGAAGAAAATACTATGAGTCTTCTCTCAGATGAAAGGAGAGAAGAGATTGAAGAAAATTTGCAGGTCCAAAGGGCTTCTATTGCACCAAGACCAGTGAAGAAAGGAGTTCCTATTGAGTTCCCAATTCTTGATCAAGTGGATCCTAGTGAAGCAGTTATCAGAAAGAGCATTAATCTCTCACCATTGGAAGCTTCACATGTTGTAGAGGTACTACCTTTAGATTACAGAATCTCAATAGTTAACTATGAAGAAGATGCAAGTGGGTTCTGGATGATCACCAGATATGGCAAGAAGTTACATACTTTTACTTCTTTGATCTCATTGTTTGCAAGCCTGGATATAGAAGACTTGGTAGATCTTTGGACATTGATGAAGGCCAAGTATGAGACAGAAGCACCTACTTCAGTGAGTGGAATAAAGATCTGGACATCCTTCAAAAGGATGATTGAACCAGATGAAGCAGATCCTATATGGTTGGATCTGGATAATATCAATGGACTACAATGGTGTCTACATTCAGCAGCTGGTGTTTACCATCTAAGCACTATAAAGTTTTCAGAGTATCTTCTTGTAGATGTTCAATATCCTATGTCCAAGGAAGTTTTGAAGAAGATGGTGTCTACACAGCTGGAAATGGATTATACTAGTGATGTTGGCAAAGACTTAATTAGATTTATTTATTATCTAATCAAAAAGTAATTTATATTTGTAAGAATCCTCCTTGTACTTAGTTTTTATTCAGAAACTTGATTACTAGAGTAGATATCAAGTTTAAGGGAGGATTGTTGGGAATAAAATGAGCCAAGACACTCAGACGCTGACAAGAGTAAATTGGACGCTGATAGGAAGAATCAAGCGCTGACAGATCAAGCATTGACAAAAGATATCCAAGCGCTGACAAGAAGAAGTCCAAGCACTGATATGAAATCTTAGTCAACACGTTTATTATTTGAAGAAAAGATATACTCAATATTGTATTTTCTATATTTATCCTTTCCTAGAATAGTTGATAGGTTATCCATTGTACACGACTACTTATGTTATAAAAGGAGGTCTTAGGGTTTATAGTTTATAGGTTATTATTCAGTATTTGACTTTCTTTGTACTCAAGTTTGATTATCAATCAAAAGTGAAAGTTTGGTTTATTTGTGTTTACTTGTTCTTTAATCTAAGTGTTAATTCCGCATAATACTTAGATTGTTCATATAACAACAATGTTTCTCTACATGTTAAACTTGATTCAATCTCGTTAACACAAAGCTAATCGATCTAATTTTGTGATCAACACGCTTGGTTTATTTTCTAAGAAGTCAACATGAATGTTTTCTGTTTGAATCCTAGACTTCTTGTTATAAACCCTATACCCCTTCCTATTTGTGGAATATCCCATAAAAAGTCCCTCATCACCATTAGAATGAAACTTACCTAGGTTATCACTAGTATTCAAAATCACTAAATGACATCCAATAGGCCTAAAGATGTTTATGTTGGAAATACGTTTTTCGTATTTAGATAGTCTCGGTCACTCCAACAATATAGTTATAGGCTCGTAGTATAAGTTTAAATAAAGTTTACATTAGCCCGACCCATGAGCATGTTCATGGGCCGGAGGACCAAGTCCACTTAGGGACTTGGGTATATAAACCCCTTTCCACCATGGAATGGGGTGTTGGTTGTTGCATTTACTTAATAACACTTTTACATTTTCTCTCATCTCTCTCTCTACTTTATCTCACTAGAAACAACAACCCTCTTGATAAATCAAAGATTATCATACTTCTACAATTGGTATCAAGAGCCATGGGATGAAATAGAGGTTGGTTTCGTGTTGCTCATGCTTACTTTAGTGTGTTCATGTGTTTTTGATTGATCTTTACCCAAGTTTCAAATTTTTTTTTCGTGTTTTTGTTATTCCAAGTGATCCATATATCTTCTAAATAGTTTTGGTTGAGATTTGGGTGCTTTAGGTTGGTTCAAATCACGGATTTCTTGTCAAAAATTTCATCTTTTTACCTCTAAATCTCGAAACAGTACCGTTATCACGACAGGTTTCATCGGAAAATGGTTTTATATTCAGATAGATACTCCGATATCTTTCATCGGAAAAGGGTTTAAGTATTTCGATCGTTTTTCCGACCATTATTCCGATAGGTTTGGTGATCAGTCATTCCGACGGTTTTCTGATAGTTATTCCGAAGGTTTTTCCAATAGTTATTCCGACAGTTGGTATTCCGATACATATTCCGATAGTTGTTGCCGTCTTTTATTCCGATACATTTTGAGATATTCCGACAGGGTTTCCGATCACCTTCCGACAGGTTTTTCCGATCATTATTCCGATTGTATTCTGACAGGTGGTATTCCAACAGGTTTAAGTTTTGGTATTCTGACGGTTTAAGTTTGAGAATTACGATGATTTTGAGATTTCACATTAAGATTGAATTAATTTGGGTATTGAGATAGTATTTGCACAACTTAGAGGATTTTTTTGATCTTGTAAATTTTACAAAAACACACAACCTAAAGATAACAACATCTTTGTTTCAACAACATTAAAACACATAACCTTATTTCATTGCACGGTCATTTTGATAATCTTTATTCAAGGGATCAAAAATGAATTCACATTCATACATGCCAACAATGACATCGCTTACTGACCTTTCTATCATCTCGGGTACCGATACCCGTCCACCATTTCTTATCACAAAGCTTTTTGAAGCATGGCAAGGTCGCATGATGTCTTATATTATGAGAAGACCTACTGGGAGACTCAGGGTTCGATCCATTGAGCAAGGACCACTCGATTGGGGTGAAGTTTGTTGATCCCAAACTTAGATCGATTAGCTTTGTGTATACGAGATTAGATCAAGTAATATATGTAGAGAAACCTTTGTATATGCTTTATGAATCTAAGTGTTATGCGGAATCTAACACTTAAACAAGAACACACAAGATGTAAACAAACTTTCACTTTGATTATTAATATCGAACTTGCTTACAATGAAAGATGTTTACGATTGAAAACTTATATCAAACATTAACCTAAAGGTCTTCTTTTATAGACATAAGAAGCCTTGTACAATAATCTACGTATCAACTATTCTAGGTAAAGATAAATATAGAAAATACATTGTCGTTTCTATCCTTACTAGAAGTATTCTAGAATATAATAAACGTGTAGAATATATCTTCCATCAGTGCTTGTCTTCAATGTGTCAACGCTTGACTTTAACTTGTCAACGCTTGAGCTGTCAGCGCTTGTTTTGTTCTTGTCAACGCTTGTTTTGTTCTTGTCAGCGCTCAAGTGATCTGGCCTTAATTTATTCCCAACAATCCTCCCCTAAACTTGATATCCACTCTTATGAACAAGTTTCTGAATAAGCATTAAGGACTAGGAGGAATCTTACAAACCTTCTCATATTGGTAATGAATAAATCTGATCAAATCTTTTGCCACGTCACTTGAATAATCTAATTCCAGCTGAGTGTCCTTCATCTTTTCCAAAATAGCCTTGGATATGAAATACTGAGCATCCACAAGTAAATACTCAGCAAACTTTGTAGAGCTCAAATGGTATACACCAGCAGCTGAATATAACCTCCATTGAAGACCACTGAGGTCATCTTCAAGATCCTTCCAAATTGCAGGATCCTCATCTTTTGGTCCACACATTCTTTTGAATGTGGTCCAAAGTTTTATTCCATTAGCTGAAGTTGGTGCTTCAGCCTCATACTTGGTCTCCAGCAACCTCCAAAGGTCCACCAAGTCTTCTCTATCACAACTTGCAAACAAAGATATGAGAGTGGTAAAAGTGTGTACCTCCTTGCCAAATCTGCCAATCTTCCAGAACCCACATTCATCTTCTTCATAGCTCACAATTGGGTTCCTGGAATCCAACGGTAACACTTGCACCATATCTGAAGCTTCTAATGGGGAGAGCTTGAGGCTCTTTCTTATAACTGCTTCACTTGGATATAGTGGATCCATATCTTTTGGAAACTCAAATGAAATTCCCTTCTTTACTGGCCTGGGAACAATCATAGCTTTCTTGAGTTCCATTTCTTCTGCAAGTTCCTCCTTTCTTTCATCTGAAAGAAGTCTGAGAGTGTTTGCTTCCTGCACTCTCACCCAAATGGGATAAACCCTGTTTTCCAACTC
This sequence comes from Glebionis coronaria, assembly GCA_025667525.1. Classification (NCBI taxonomy): domain Eukaryota; kingdom Viridiplantae; phylum Streptophyta; class Magnoliopsida; order Asterales; family Asteraceae; genus Glebionis; species Glebionis coronaria. The sequence continues at coordinate 186,900,566 of CM046880.1, read as the reverse complement.
ATCAAATGTCAAAGCCTTCAACTTCTGATATGTCCATCCAACTCCATGACATCTGAGCAACATAAAGTAGAGCTCCCTTCTATCCCTTTTCAACTCTGAGAGAATATTGATTGCCTTGTGTTTCAAAATTACCTGGCAATCCTTCTGAACTCTAAGAAGAAGCTCCAAACCCCATATTTGATCAGAAATGGTCAAGTCTGGATTATCCATGCATCTTTCTTCCCAAGCATTGTACATTTGAACCACCTCTGGCATGTCAAAGTCAACCTGCAATTTCAATTCTCTCAACTTTTCCCTAGCAAACTCATCACCATACTCAAGCCTTTCCGGTTCTATAATCATCACACTTGAGTCTAAGCTAGCTCCATCACTTTCTTCTTCTGAAGTCACAACAAATGGTGACTTTTCCTTTTCATCTTGTTCCATGATTTGTGCAGCCAACCTTCTATCAAATTCAACTTGAGCTGCATCCTTTGGAACACTCTCTTCTACCAAAATACCCTTACCCTTATCTGATGGTGCAATGGTTGGTAAGGTAGATGGTAATACCTGAGTAGAAACCTCCTTGATGATAGATGATGACTGGGATACATCACCTTCATGTGCAGGTCTGTCAACACCCAAATTTGTCCTATCAGCGCCTAAAATACTTCTATCAGCGTCCAAATTTTCCTTGTCAACGCTCAAATATCTTCCCTCAGCGCCTTGTGTAACCTCTCTCAACATAGCTGTAAATGATAAATTTAAGTTGGTGGGAGAGACTAAGAACGTATCAAAACCTGTTTGTTTCTTCAAAGTTGTAAGGGCCTCAGCAACATCCATTGATTGACCATCATGGCTGCCCTTATCACTCAGATTTATTGGATCTTCCTCCCCTTTGGAAGATTCCTCCATACCCCTCCTAGCACGATCACATTCCAAAACAACAATCCTCTCCCTCAATTGCTTGAGTTCAAGGCCTTGTGAGCTGACTACTTGTACTAAGTCTGCATTTTGCTTTTGCAAGCTAATGCAGACTGCCGTCAATTCCATAAGAGTCATTGGTTCCAGTCTGCCCTCTTCTAAAATGGGAATTTGACCTCCCAAGTCAGATTCATTGGGCATGGATGAGGACTTAATTATGGTGGGACTGCCTTGGCCAGCATCTAAGCCAGAACCAATAGTCCCAGCCTCATCCAGGTCACCAGCCACACTTGTGGTGGTGGTTCTCTCTGCTACATGGCTAGGACCACCAGAGGAGAACACTCCAGTAGTCCTTTGGCGTTTCATCAACCTATATTCAGGGGGTGTGGAAGATGGTGTGGAAGAATGGGTAGATGTGGGTTGGTTAAGGGGTGTTTGGGATTGTGAAGGTTGTGTGTCAGCGTTGGAAATAGGCACATCAACGCCAACATTGAGTGTGTCAGCGTTGAAGGATTCTGAGTCAATTTGCATTTGTTCAGGTGAAGGTAAAGGTTCAGGAATTGGTTCAAGTTGTGGTTGAGGGTCAATTTGAGGTTGGGGGTCTTGTTGGGGTTGTGCTGCTGTAATAACAGCAAGCATGGCTTGGGTTAAAGGTAAGTCTCTATGGGGTGGTGAGTTCATCTTCATAAAAATAGCTTTCTTTTGCTCAGGGATCTTATAAAAATCATTGTGATCCCTTGAGCAGTAACCTTGAACATCAAAAACCATTTGCAGAAAACGGGGATAAGCTAAAGTCATTTTTGTCCCCTTGTTTTTACACATCCCCTCAAAAATCATTTTAGACTAGTTAAATTTTTGCCCTGTTGCAATGCACACAATAGCACTGGCAATGGATCTATTGTCTCATTGTGTGCAGTACATTTGGGACTCAAACATTGAAGGAGGACATGTATGAGGTACTTCCAGGCTGGGGGAAATTCCTGCTTATGATACTTATTTAGAGTACCTTCATCAGGAAAAGGATATCCCAAAGCCCTAAGCCCTTGTTCTATTTAATTTATGGGAAGGGTGGCTATGCCATCAGCATCATCAAGATGCAAGGCTTGGCGTACCAAGGCCTTAGTAACCACCCAAGGTCTCCCATGAACAATAGAAGTCAATGTGGTCACTCCATTAACTGTTGAGGAACTAACAGTGTTCCAAAACTGCTTAATGTGTGTGACTGGAATGAGTGGTGCATGAGAAAGAGCATACCTTAATGAGGATGCGTTCAAATACGTCACCATTTGTGTATATTGAGGAAACAGAGTATCATCAGCGACAAGATATGCAATCATGTTGTGTTGAGATCTGAACCCCAATTCCAATTCTGTTGGTTTAAACTTTGGTGCCATTGATGAAAGCTGTTAATTTTAACTGAAGAAGATGAAGTTGATAAGAGAAAATTGTTAGACAAGAATTATAGATACCCTGTTTAAAATAGGAACAAAATTTATAGGAGAAAAAGAATGCATGTGATAGGCCCAAAAATAGGCAAGTATTTTCAAAAATCAATCATGAAAATATTGAAAAAGTTATAAGTTATCTTATGCATTAAATGAAAGTAACAACTCCTAAAATTACGGCCTAAAAATTTGTCGAAAAGTAACAACTGGGTAGGTCCCATTGAGTGTCAACAGTCAAAAATAACCTATCAACACCCAACGGCTATAATCTTGTCAACGTTTACCTATAGCCATGTCAGCGTCCAATTTGGTCACAACAACGCTTTGAAAATTCTTGTCAGCGTCCAAAAATAAAAATATTTTAAAAAGTGAAAAATGACCTTAACAAGTAATTTATCCTAGAGAAGATAACCAAAAGCTGATAATTATTATAGGGCGGCAAGCACTGTCCAGTTATGCACACTTGCATAAGCAAGATAGACATAACAGTCCTCTAGTGTCCCTTGCTAACCAAAACTCTTAACAACCAAGTTACCTTATAAAATCCTTGTTACTCCCAGGTAAATCCCATATCAAAATCATTCCCAAGTCTCCCAACAGACCACAACCAATTCTAGGCCAAAAATGTCTTGGCAACATGCACAGTATATCAACTTTGCATGCTACAGTGCCTCATGATTTAGTAAAACTAACTCATACTCACCTGTGGACACAATCTAGAATTGTGATAAGAGTACCATATGGATACCCAAAAATCCTAAAGGTTCCTAAAACCTCCCCTTAGCCTATGATACAAAAAGTTTGCTAAAATCATGCATGAACATAAAAAAAATTATGTCAAGATAGGAATGAAACATTCCAACCATCATCCATAAATTAAAACTTGTCCAAATGCTTCTCCATTGATCCATAAGCAACTCTGTATCCAATGGTATGTTGCTAACACCATCTGCACATTTAGATTGAAAACCACAAAACTAACATTGTTGCTGACAACGCCCCGATAACACATGACAGCGTTGAGGAAAGCTTTGTCAGCGTTAGACAATTATATTGCTGACAACGTTGCAAAAACACTTATCAGCGTTCAAGCAACCTTTGTCAGTGTTAGAAAAAGATAGTGGAAAATCTAAATCATCAATAAGACCAATAATAATGCATCATCCTGTACATACTTTTACAAAAAGACTCCAAAACACATATTATGTGAGATTGACCATTCCAATACTTGTTACCAAGTATTGAAATCTCCCAGCATCAAAAGGTTTAGTTAATAAATCTGACATATTTTCCTCAGTGTCAACCCTATCTGGTTGTATTAAACCTTTCTCAAAGCAATCTCTTATAAAATGGTGTCTAATTTCGATGTGTTTAGTTTTAGAATGATGTACAGGATTCTTAATGATGCATAAAGTACTATTATTGTCAACAAATATCTTAGTATGCATGAAATTGTACCCATAGTCCAACAGCTGGTTCTGAATCCACAACACTTGGCCACAACATGCAGTTGCAGCCACATACTCTGCTTCAGTTGTAGAATTAGCCACCACTGTTTGTTTCTTGCATTGCCAAGATATCAACCTGCTCCCAAGAAACTGACATCCACAAGTTGTGGATTTCCTATCAAACTTATCACCTCCATAATCACTATCTGAATATGCAATCAGCTCCAATGGTGAATCCTTTGGGTACCACAAACCAAGACTAGGATAGAATCTTAGGTACCTAAAGATCCTCTTCACAGCATAAAGGTGACATTCTTCGGGAGTCACTTGATGGCGTGCACAAGCACACACAGCAAACATGATGTCAGGTCTGGAGGCAGTAAGATACATCAAGGATCCAATCATGGATCTATAGTGCCTGACATCAACATCTTTCCCATCTCCAATCTTTCCCCAAGGGTGTTCTCTATCCATAGGAGTAGTAGCCCTTTTTTCATGTGGAGAAAAGCCAAACTTCTTCAAGATCTCAGCAACATATTTATCCTGGGAGATGAAGAGACCATCCTCAATCTGCTGAACTTGTAAACCAAGAAAGAAGTTCATCTCCCCCATAGCACTCATCTTGAATTTGTCTGTCATAAGCTTGGAGAAATCCTCACTCATCTTTGGATCAGTAGACCCAAAAATGATATCATCAACATAGACCTGCACAAGCAACACATCCTTTCCTTTCTTCTTTGTAAATAGTGTATGATCTATGGTGCCCCTTTTGAATCCATTGTCCACCAAATAGGTAGACAAAGTACCATACCATGCTCTAGGGGCCTGATGAAGGCCATACATAGCCTTTTTGACTCTATACACTTTATCTGGATGCTCTGGATCCTCAAAACCAGGAGGTTGCATTACATATACTTCCTCAACAATGGTGCCATAGAGAAAGGAACTCTTGACATCCATTTGATAGACAGTGAAGCCCATGCAGGATGCATAGGCTAGAAAAATCCTTATAGCTTCAATCCTTGCAACTGGTGCAAAGACTTCCTCATAGTTTATCCCCTACTCTTGTGTATATCCTTAAGCCACTAACCTTGCCTTGTTTCTGACCACAATGCCTCTTTCATCTCTTTTTTTCCTGAGAACCCATCTTGTCCCTATAGGTCTGACATATCTGGGACAATCAACCAGCTCCCAAACATCCTGAATTGCAAATTGGTGAAGCTCATCCTGTATTGCTTCCACCCAACTTGGTTCTTTGAGAGCATCAAATCTTTTCTTGGGTTCTTCTTGTGACAGAAAACATGCAAACAAACATGCTTGCACAAGAGGGGTATCAACCTTCTTGTGTATATTGGCAATAAACCTACCAAGACCTTGATGAGATATTCTAGTCTGAACTGGAGTCATAATATCACCAATGATCTGGGAAGGGGGGTGATTCTTCATTGTGGAAGTGAGAACTCCTCCTTCAAAAAGTCTGGTGTCCTCAACCTCATGCTCCATGTTTCCAATATCTTCTTCATCAGACTCTCTTACATCAACATGAGGATGAACCTCTTCATATAAATTGGAAGGTTCACCTTGTTCAAAATTTGAAGAGAAAAGATGGGCAGAATTGTTGTCAACGCCTGAACCTTGTTTGTCAACGCTTGGGCTAACAACGCTTGAACTGTTGTTGTCAACGTCTGAGCCATCAACGTCTGAATTAGTCTTGTCAGCGCTAGATTTGCCTTTGTCAGCGCCTGAAGGACAATGCATGTTTGTATCTGGTGGTATTTGGAAACCACCATTATCTTGTCCAGCAGCAGCAGCAGCAAAAGCATATGTCCAAATGGGAATTGTGACATATTCTAATATAGGAGATGCCTTTTCTGCTTGTGATCCAACCCTCTCATTAACCTGTGTACCTGAAACATCAACAACTTGTTCCTCCACAACATTTGAAGTTACCTTCACAATGTCTGGATTAGTGACAGACATATAATTTAAAGTTCTAGATAAGGGTTCCAAATCAAACAACCAATTAGGACCACTTTCAGGATCACTAGGTGTATTCTTTAAAAACCTAACATGTACTCTTTCAACTATACATTTGTCCTCTTTAAGATAAACCCCATAACCCTTGCTCTAGACTGAATACCCCATGAAGTAACCCTCATCACCTTTTGCACTAAATTTCCCTAAGGCATCACTAGTATCCAAGACTACTACATGACAACCAAAAGGTCTGAGAAAACCAATATTAGGTTTTCTTCCCCAAAGTAACTCATAAGGTGTTTTGTTCTGAATTTTGTTAACCAATGCTCTATTTTGCACATAGCAAGTTGTATTAACAGCCTCAGCCCAAAAGGCTATAGGAAAGTGAGCATCAGCCAACATTGTTCTAGCTGCTTCAATTAGGGTTCTATTTTTCCTCTCAGCAACCCCATTTTGTTGTGGGGTTCTAGCAATGCTAAATTGCCTAGTAATTCCTTTCCTGGCACAGAAATCATCTAGCTTCTTATTCCTAAATTCTCCACCATTATCATTCCTAAGCATTTTAACCTCATTGCCAGACCTTTTCTCAATCTGAGTGATAAAATCAATAAGAATATCAGCTGTGTCACTCTTCATGGCTAGAAAGAATGTCCAAGTAAACCTAGAAAAGTCATCTGTGATAACAAAGCAATATGACTTACCATTCAAACTTTCTATATTTGTTGGACCAAAGAGGTCCATGTGAAGCATATGAAGACGTCTAGAACTAGTATGCACCTGTTTGGTCTTGAATGAGACCTTGTGTTGCTTGCCTTTAAGACATGCAACACAAGAGCGGTCATTATGGAAGGCCTTCTCAGGCAAACCATCAACTAAACCAAGCCTCACAAGTCTATTTATATTTTTAAAGTTTATGTGCCCTAGTCTCCTGTGCCATAAATTACTCTCATCTACTGAGGCCTTAGCATAAAAACAAGACATATTGGTATTTATTTTAATCCCATTTAAATTCACATTATATATGTCCTTATGCCTAGGTGTTCTATACTCAATATATTTCTCATCAGGGATCTTAAAATCCTTGCTTAACACCAAACACTCAGTATCAGTAAACAGAACTTTATTTTTGTTATCACAAACCTGTGATACACTAAACAAGTTGTAATCAAGTTCTTTTACCAGGAAGACGTTCTCAAAACGTAGATTATTGGTGAGAAGGGTTCCTTTGCCTGTGATAGTTCCATATCCACCTCCAAAGTATACCTTATCACCATCTTTAATAGGAGTGAAATTCGTCACATAGTCTTCCTTCCCTGTCATGTGCCTTGAGCATCCACTATCCCAATATCCATAATCATTGATCTGTCTTTGAATGCCCTGCACATAAAGAAAAAAAATTAGTTTTCTTTGGGAACCCAAGTCTTGAAAGACTTGGATTCATCTGGTTGTTCAATAAGAACAGACTTAGTTCTCACAACAACCCCATTCTCATCCTTTTTAGGATGAAATACCCAGTTAACCCCAATAGGTTTTGTAATGACCTTTGAAATGTAATTAAATCTATTGCAAGTCATTGAAATCCGATTATCATTAGGGTTTTGATCTTTCTTGGGTCTCCATGTTAAGCTTGAAGAAGCTTTAGACCCCTTACCTTGTGGCTGCAAATATTTAGGTCTGGTCACGTTTCTGTCAGCGTTAGAATTTGTCCTGTCAACGCTGAAATTTCCCTTGTCAGCGTTGAACCTAGGGTTTGCTACAGAAACCCATTGCCTTTTTGACCAGGTGTTTGTCTTTTGAAATGGTCTTTGTCCATGAGTGTTAGACCTTTTAGAAAAGAATGGGGCAGGTCTAATCACTTGTGGACTTTGCTGCACACAAGGTTTGGGTCTGACAACGTTTGACTTTCTAACAACGTTGACTTTGTTCCTGTCAGCGCTAAAATTATTCCTGTCAGCGTTGGCTTTAGGAGCGTTGACACACTTGTATGCCAAGTGTGAAAAGCTACCACAAGTGTAATAAGCTTTTCTAGACACAACCATAGGTCTAGAAGGAAACAAGCCTGTTCCATGATTGCTAACTTGACTCTTGGGTGACCTAGTATTCCTATACATCTCTACATATTTAATGCTAGGTCTTCTAACAGTGTTTGAGCCTAGGTCAACAACTTTACCAGTGATTGGGTTAGTAACCTTAATGGGTGTAGACTCATTTGGACTTTCACATAGCAAACCACCCTTAACAAATAAAGTAGGGTTAGCTTTCTTCCACTCATTTAGGTCAGTCAATTTTTGTTGATACTCTTCCACTAGAGTGACAACTCTTGGTGGAGGAATGAATTCCTCCTCTTGGAGCTCTGGCAAACCAGTCCAAGATAAGTCCCTTTGTTGGACACCATAGAAGTCACCAGCTGGTGGTGGAACCAAAGAGTAATCATTCATCCCAATCCCTGTCATGTCCTTAGAATCCCTTTGTTTAGCTACACAGTCTCCTAGGGTTTGGGTGGCTCTATCAAATCTTTGAATTTTAAGGCCAACATTATCTTTATTCTTAATGGCCTCATCTAACTTAGCCTGTAATTCACCATTAACCCTTTCCATGATGTTTCTAATATCCATACTACCCTCTAACTCATGTTTTAAGATATTGATCTTATCTTTTAAGTCAAATTCCATTTTCTTGTATTCAGAAACGGTTTTCTCAGTTTCAGTAAGAGCTAGTTGGTAATTAGACAATTTACATCTTTCAGTACTCATATCATCTTTTAGTTTTAACACCTCTTTGTTAAGTCTTTCAGTATTTAACCTACAACCTTTGCTACAAAAAGCATCATCATATACCTCATTATCAGATGAAGAGGAGGAGTGTGCCATGATAGCATATTCAACATGCTCTTCTTCTTCAATATCAGCAACCAAAGCTTTATCCTCTTCAACATTCTTAGCCAGATAGCTCCAATCCCATCCTGTACCATCAATTCCTTGAACTGCAACCATAGCTTTGGAATCCTGAGCTTTAACAACCTGACTTGAGGGTTTACCAGCATCAGATCTTCTAGGAGATCTGCATTCCCTCATGAAGTGCCCCATACGATGACAGTTGTAGCATTCAACTTTAGATTTATCAAATCCAGCTGTGTCTTTAGCATTGAAGGTCATCTTCTTTTTAAACCTTCTGTTCCACCTATTTGCTCTTATACTAGCAAGAGCCATGTTTCACTTGATGTCCATCTCTTCCAAGTGCTCATCACTTATCTGCTCAAGGTCCTCATATGTAATCACTGAACCATTGGGCAAAGAAGCAATGTAAGCACAAACAGTATCCAAATCCAAACCAGCAGGTTTAACTCTGGGGGAGTCATTCTTGAATGTGTCAGCGTCTGAATAGGAGACGTTGACAGGACTTGTTCCAGCACTGACATATGATGATCCAGTAACTGGATGCATATAAGAGTCCTTCTGATTGAATTGACCTTCACTATGAGAGAAGAAGGCCATGTTGCTGGTGGTAGATTTGCTTCCATGCTCTATAAGAGTTTCATCTTCCAACAGTCTTAGTTTGTTGTAGATGTCATCAAACGAGGAGCTCTTGTAAGTATTGTTGACAAGAATAGATCTTGCCTCAATCTTCCATGCCTCACCAAGACTTTTAAGAAAGGTAGCATTGATGTCAACATCACCAACTTGTGTCCCCATGAAGGACAACTTGCTTGTAATGTCAAGCAATCTGCTTCTCACACTACTCAGTTTCTCATTGGGTTGAGCTTTGAAGACAGCATAATCATGCAGAAGTTGCTTTTTCTTTTCCTCCTTAGTGTCTGCATTGCCACCATATGCAACTTCAAGAGCTTCCCAAAGATCCTTAGCAGATTCATAGCCTCTATATTTATGTTGGTTTTCTTGTCCCAAAGAGACTTTTAGAATATTTAGGGCTTTCATGTCAACCCTTTTCTTTGCAATGTCATCAGCAGCCACAGCTCTACCATCTCCGGGTTTTTCTTTCTTATCCTCTTCAGGACATCCAGCAACAGCTGTTCTTTGAGCAATGGCATTAAGAATCTTTTGAGCTTTATTGAAAGTGTTTCCATATTCAATAATCTCCCAGAGTGTGTAGTCATAGATCCCTAGATATTGTTCAAAGTTGAACTTCCATAAGTCAAAGTTGGTTGCATCAAGCATGGGAATCTTGATGTTTGGTAAGGCTGAGGAGGAGGAGGTTATTGCTTCAGACATGATGTTGTTAGGGTTTCTGAGAAAATTAGGGTTTTGGTGATTTTTAGGGTTCTTGTGTTCTTTAAGATCAAAAGTTCCTCAACAAGCTCTGATACCACTTGTTGATCCCAAACTTAGATCGATTAGCTTTGTGTATACGAGATTAGATGAAGTAATACACATAGAGAAACCTTTGTATATGCTTTATGAATCTAAGTGTTATGCGGAATCTAACACTTAAACAAGAACACACAAGATGTAAACAAACTTTCACTTTGATTATTAATATCGAACTTGCTTACAATGAAAGATGTTTACGAATGAAAACTTATATCAAACATTAACCTAAAGGTCTTCTTTTATAGACATAAGAAGCCTTGTACAATAATCTACGTATCAGCTATTCTAGGTAAAGATAAATATAGAAAATACATTGTCGTTTCTATCCTTACTAGAAGTATTCTAGAATATAATAAACGTGTAGAATATATCTTCCATCAGTGCTTGTCTTCAATGTGTCAACGCTTGACTTTAACTTGTCAACGCTTGAGCTGTCAGCGCTTGTTTTGTTCTTGTAAACGCTTGTTCTGTTCTTGTCAGCGCTCAAGTGATCTGGCCTTAATTTATTCCCAACAAAGTTACTGTAGACAATGTGACTAGGCCAAGGCTATTTAATGAACTAATGGTTGCCAATCAAATCATTGCCGATGCGGATGACAAGGCCGTTTAGCCCATCAAGCAAGCTCTTCCACCCGATATTTATCGTCTGGTAAGCAATTACAAGGTAGCAAAGGAACTTTAGGATCGATTAGCAGTTTTGTTACAAGGGACTTCACTTTCCAAGCAGGAACGAGAGTGTCAACTCTATGATTTGTTTGATAGGTTCTCATACTTCCCTGGGGAAACACTTCATGACTACTACTGGCGATTCACTACTTTGATGAATGCTTTGAATGTGTATAACCTTACAATTTCTTAGTTTCAAATCAACACCAAGTTCTTGAACACGTTACCCAAGAGTGGGGCCAATATGTCACTAATGTTAAATTGTTTCGGTATTTTCACAAATCAAATTTAGATCAACTTTATGCTTTCTTGCAGCAACACGAGAAGCATGTGCTCCAGAAACGCATGTCTCAAGGATCTTATTCCGAACCATTGGCATTAATGGCAAATCATCCAAAACTGTCATATAACAACACTCCATATGCTATGGGACAACAATCTTATCACAAGCCCATGTTTCAGACTCCAATCTTTCCACAGTATTCGATCTTACCACAACCACCTACATCATATAAGCAACAATATCAGCAACCAGCAATATCATCACAAGGAGAATCACATCATTTACCTTATGCTTCACAACCATACTCACCTTATCAACCTCCAACAAACCCTACCATCACTTACCAGCAACATGAGGTTCTTCAACCCCATTACACACAACATGTCAGTACTCCTTCAAGTATCTTTGTAGCTCAACCAGCACCAGTTTTCTACAGTGATGATGAGATTCCAGTTTTTGAGTTCATACAAGGGGATTATTCTACTGATACACTTGCACAAATGTCTGCTTACATCACTTAAGCTTTGAACAAAAGAGGTTACAGAGGACCATCTCCAACAAACAATTAGTTGAGGAATTCTTCTAACTCATGTCAACAAGCTAAAATCCAAGATGGCAGAGTTACTGTGCTACCATTACAGGGGAGACCAAGTTTATCCAATACTGGTGCATGCCCATTCAACACCGCTACAAGGGGAAATAACACTGGCAAAATGAAAATGATCATATGTTATAACTGCAAAGGGGAAGGACACATGGCTCGGGAGTGCAAGCAACCAAAGAGTAAGAGGGATGGCACATGGTTTCAGGAAAAGATATACTTGGTTAATGCTCAAGCACAAGGTCGAGAGCTTGATGAAGAAGAGTTAGCATTTCTAGAAGATCCAGGAGTTGCGGATACTGAAGGACTAACAGTCGCCTCTACCAACAATGCAGCATACCAATGCAATGATCTTGATGCATATGATTCATACTGTGATGATCTCAATACCGCCAAGGCAGCTCTATTGGCAAATCTTTCACTTTATGTAGCTGACACAATTTCTAAGGTACCAAATACTGCCAATGATACTAGTATTGTACCTTATCAAGTTTAGCAAGTGTCTGATTCTCCGGAACAGCCTCCGGTGGTTAGTAATTCAAACAAGGAGACAAACAATGATACCAATATCAATGCAAGTCCCCAGACTTTGAGTGAAAGATAACCGGGAGCTATTACGTCTACAAATTTTCCTGCTCAACAAGCTTTGGTTATGGTTTCGGCCTCTATGCTTGGCCAAATGAATAATGCGGTTCTTGAAACCCTAGGTGTTAATCAGACACTATCTGTCGAGCTTGATTTGTATAAGGAAAAGGTTAAAACCTTGGAATTAACTCCAGTGACCACTACCTTACCCAATCCAGAATTTGATAGGTTTAGGAAATTCCAAATGGATAACTTGCTAGAAATTGAGAGTTTAAGAGTAAACCTTTCAAAACAAGTTAAAGAAGAAGAGTCAGTCGTTAATAATTTTAAAAACTACAAACGGATTTTAGAATTATCGAGTCTAAAAGGGTTGAAACGGAAATTAAGGTGTCTGAGAAAGTTAAAATGACTGAAGTTTTGCTTTTAAAACAATACTCTACTTCACATCTAGTACACTTGTTTCATTCACCATTTAAGGAATTCACTCTATCGCGTCTAATAGACATACCACCTAACCCGGGGTATGCAAAGCAAGCATTTAACCACAACCCACGTCTTTATGATGCAACCAAGTTAGGTTTGGTCTTAGAACCGATTGGTAATTCGAATGAATCAGAGAATATGTCACTGCATGAAGAAAATCGGTCAAAAGTGATTTTTACATAACCTAAGTATGATTATGAACAGCTTAATGCAGAGAATGCAAAAACGGATTTTAGAATTCGCTTTAATATACAAAGGGAATTTATCCATACACCAACTTACATTTCTACTAGAGAAAGCCTTAGTATATTTCCTACAATTGTCAATCCGAATGAACCTAAGGAAATTCCAAAGGGTCTTCCACCGGTGAGTACAGTATTGCTAAGCATGAAAGAGATTAGGCGATACGTCACCGGATTTGACAAGGTCATCAAGGAATGTACGACTTCAACGGCTCAAACCGCTGGAGAATGGGCTTTCGAACACATGAAAATGGTGTTTGAGAAAGAGATCGTTCCGTTTGTACACAATATTAAAGAGGGATTTCTAGATCTCGGGGATAATCTTAATTTCGAAATGGCTGAAGTTCGAAAAGTTTTCTACGAAATGGATGATGATTATGAGCAACATCTAATTGAGAAAGAAAAGATTTTGTCCGAATATGACCGATTTTTGGAACATGTAGTATGATGAGACTGCTTTTATACATATTCTCATCGTCCAAAAAGGGCTTTAAATGCATAAAATATCATGAAAATGTCCAAATATATGCTTGTGTTTGTTACTTGTGTATTTTAGGTACGGATATTGGGAAATGACAAAAGATCACAAGAATCATGCAAAAACGAACACGGGAAACGAAGCCGCACAATGAACCTAGCCCTGATGAAGAATTTTCCAAGACAAACCCTTGAAGATTTGAAGATTATGCAAGAAGGGTCCTCCAATATTGAAGAATTGACACTTTAAACCCTTGTATCTTCATAATTACAAGATTGGTCCCTAAAGTTTGTCAATATTATAAAAGGGCCCTCTACTTTGAGGAATTGGCAAATTTAGTCCCTCAACAAAACTAAATTGTCAAGAATTATCCTCCTTAAAGTCAAACATACCATGAAGGAGTTCAAGTTACAAGAAATTACAAGTTTGGTCCTTTAAAAATGTCAAAATTACCAAAAGAACCCTTGACTTTGAAGAAATGGCAAAAATGGTCCCTCATAAATCATGACTTGGCAAATTCATTCCTCCAAGAAGTCTAACAAACAAGTCAAGACCATTATCAATGAAGAAAATGCCAAAACAGCCCTTCAAGAATCAAGAAATTGCAAGAAATATCCCTGAAAATACTTTACAAAACTTTTTGGGGCAAAAGTGTGAAGTTGGAAACTTTAATTACAAAGGAAAACGGAGTTTGGCTTATTTATTTGCAAGTGAAAGGAAGTAAAGAGATGAGGGGCTAATTTAGGCAGACAAGGAAACTAACCTAGACCAGTGAGTGGGTGACACCTGTCCCACTCACACTCTCCACCAATCACAACTCTCACTCTTGCAACATCACTCTCCACTAAACCGGTTTAAGGATTATTTAATCCCTTGGCACCTAAACACTAATTTAAACATTAATCCACCCAAAAACGGATTAAAACCTTGTTCTTCATGTTCATAATCTCAATTGGGCATTTGTTAATTACCAACAATTAAACCCTAATATTGTGCAGATTTATGATTAAGGGTATTATAAACATAACCCAACCTTTAAACTGGACACCTCATCACTCAATAGACCCACACAAGATTCCCCTGCTACAAAAAAGAAGAAGCTGCCCAAACTACACTAGTCATCCAACGTGCATGATTCTTGCTTACTTTCTAAGCTCATTGTAAGCCCTTGGATACATTTTTACCTTTGACAACTCACACAACCAGCCAAGAAATGTCACATGATCTTCAAGACTTTCAAACCCTCAAGGGCATTTTTGGGACTTCACCAGCAGTTAGGGTTACGTTTTTTAGCTTTCACTAGTTTATTGTAAGCCTATTTAAAGGCCTTAGAGTACTACATTTGTTTTTTTCTCTTGAATTTTCCTTATTCACTTTTTTGTAAATCATATATTCAGTTTAATGAAATGTGTTTGAAATTGTGAAGAAAACTCAAGTGCCAATCATTATATCTGCTTATTATTGTTGCTTGTTAACTGTTCTTGAATCCTAAAACCTGTTTTCAAAGGAGTGTGCAAAAGTTTGCACATTTTCCTTGAATCTTGATATTTTGCTAAGACTTGTTCAAACCTTGGAATTCTTGGGCTATAAAGCTGATCATAGAATCCTGATATTGTGATATCAAGGTGTTGTGAAGCTTATAACTTGGGGATAATCAAGTGTGGGGAACTAAGGTTGCATTAATTAAGTTTTTCCACTTTTCTGATTTTGATATTTTGCTTCTAACTTTGTTGAATCTTAGCAGGAGTTTTTGTGGAAGCTTGTACTTGTTCTTGCTAGCACATAAGCTCAAAATTCGTGGGTGTGGATGTACATCCATGAGGTTTGCACGATTCTACCCAAAATCTGCTTAAAATCTTGATTTTTGGTGATTTTGTGTGCTACTTGTGTTCTTGCTGAATTTGTGGTCTAATCTTGCTTGATACGGCATGTTATACTTGTTAATGTGTTTGATTGGGCTTGGGTAGTCTTGGAATACACTTATACTTGCTTAAAATTGATTTGAAAAAGATAAGGGGTGTTTAGGATTATCTGTTTAAGATCATAAGTTGCTATTGTGTTGTTGAAAGTTGTTGTTTATGCTTGTTATATGTTATTCACTTGGTTGAGAACTAAAACCTGCAAGTTATTGGCCTTAAGACCTTGAATCAAAGATTGTGCTATAACTTATTGATTTTGACTGATTTTGACCTAAGATTTTGGTAATACTTAGAGTATATGCATGCTTAGGGCTAAAAGTTGTTAAATCATTGTTAATACAACCTATGAGATAGATTTGAGTGTTTGAATTTGGCTTGTTGGTCAAGTATATCAGCAAAAGTAAAAATCTCCTTGTTAGTGTTCATCAGTAACTTTATTATGCTTGAATCTTGATCTAGACCTTGAACCATTGCATGAAACATGTCTAAACTTGTTCATTTAAGTTTATTATAACTTGTGTGTGCATTTGGTGAAGTTTGGCTGGCTGAATTGTGCTATAAGTGCTTATTAAATCATAACTGCTTATTTGTTCATGTCTGGGCTAGATCTGGTGATGTTTTGAATTAACTGTACAAATTGGCTGTTTGAGATTGTGATTTCTTTGTTGTTATTGACTCCTTATGATTAATTGATCATTTGGGTGCCTTTGTGTAACTTGAATCCACAAAAAAAGTCACTAGAGACAAAAAGTCAAGAAAGTCAAGCAGTGGAAAAAGTTTTCACTGCTTAACACCCAAAACTAGCCCCTACTAGTGTAATTTTGCATTCAGCTTATTAATAAGCCATATTGGCTTATCCAGACCTGCAACAACTTATTTTTTGTGATCAATCTTCCTCATTTGACCCATTTGTTTGAACTAGAGCTTATCAGACCTTGGCTTTGACTTTTTGCTAGAAAACTCATAAAGTTGACTTTTAATTAAGTGCTTATTTGCTTATTCCAGCTTATTGAGTGAACTTATTGAAAAACTTTTTGATGATTTAGCTTAGTTAAGTCATTTATAATCTTTTGAAACTTGAATCAGCTCTTGGGGTGGCCTAGAACTCGAAAACGACTATTTTATCGTTTTGTGAAGATATCTTATTGCTTTTTTAGGCTTATTCCTTGTGCCTATTTCAAATTTCTTTTTATAGAACTCTTAGGTAACTCAAAAGAAGCTTGTGTGTCTAATTTGAGCTTATGGCATCAGCTTATAGCTTAATGGGCCAAAAAGCCCATTAAGAATAAGCTGCTTTGTAATAAGCTAGCTTATACTCATTTTCAGCTTTTGTGCCTTCAAAGTTTTGTGTTTAAAATCAAATTTTGAGTCAGAAACGAGCTTTTGGGCTTGTTTGGACAACATTTTTCTTATTGGGCCTTAAAAAGCCCATTAAGCTAACTGTTTGGACTTTTGGCCCATTCTAGGCCCATTAGGGGTATTTGGGTAATTTCAACTTCATTTCTGTGTTATTTAGGTTAAATTAAACTAGTTTGCAAGTTTTTAGATTTTTTTATAAATTTTGGATTTTTAATATTATTTTATTATTAAAAATTAAAATTTGGATTTTTCAAGTTTTTATATTTTTCTTAGGTTAACTACATTAAGGTAGTAATTTTACAATTTTTAGAATATTTTTATTGTCATTAGATTAATTTTTATAATTATTTTAAGTTTAAATAGTTTTTAATTGTTTTTAAATAGTTTTTATTAATTTTAAAATTTTCAAAAATCGTTTTAAATTTAGTTAAGTCATTTTAGAGGTTTAAAATTGAAAAAATCTCATTTTGGGCTTTTTGTTAATTAAATTGATTTTTTGGGCTTTAATTAGCATTAAAAATTATTATTTAATTAAATAAAAGGTTTGAGTGATTTTTGATTTCTTGTAAACTCTAATTACATTATTTAGGATTTATTGCAATTTTCTACGAATTTTTAGGGCAAATTTTTTATTTTGTCACTTTTTACGGTTTTACGTGTACGACATTTCGTCTTAGTTTAATTCGTCATCGTAACCGTCATTCTCTTCTTATCTCATTTCTATTTTCTTTTCTCATAATCATAATCACATCATTAATCATCTCTTAACACACACACCAATCCTCCTTGAGAACGATCCCCACTTTGGGTCATAACTAGTGGTTTTCCTAAATCACTTGTTAATACTTACCCTAATTACGCTCTTTTTCCTAAAAGACGTATTCTTACAACTATCATTTTGGCGCTGCTGCCGGGGAGGCGTGTTGTGTTTTGATTTGGCAATTCTTGTTTTTATATATAGTCATAATATCTATTTGTATTAGTAGCACTCTACTAATACGTATTATCGGTTTTTCGTTTTTTGTGTGAATATTATTAATACATAGTGTACGTAGAACAATAAATTCACAAGTACTCCAAAAGTGTGAAAACACAACCTTGACTTGGGAGGTCATTACCCAATCATTGTATCCGAATCTCAAACAAGAAAGAAAAGGCAAAAATAGATAAATACTTTCGTGAAGCTCGATTTTGAAAAATACAAACTATAAGGTGGGTATAAGGCGGGTATTATAAAATATACCCTAAGGAAAAAGGCTCTTAAGTGCTTCGCGCCGCCTCGTTTCCCCGTTTGCTTGTGAGTATTTTGAGATTGAAAGCTAATCGAGGGTTTTGCCGCCCAAAGTATTATTAAGTATCATATATACTTTCTTGGTTTCATTTGATTAAACCCTCTTGAATGTTTTGGTGTTCCACCAAGGTTCTAAAGTCATCGAAGGCGTTCACTTCACATGATCGTTTTCATTCCTTGAGGCTTTTTTAATCAAGAGATTTGATTAAGGAGGAGATTTGTAGATTTTGGTCTACTTAATACAATCACAAAAATCCAAAAAAAGTAAAAACAATCAAAAACCACAAAAAAATTGGAAAAATACAAAACACCAAAAAGAATCTTCTTTGCTCATCCCCTCGTTGTACGTGACGTTTATGCAAACCCGCAACCAAGAAAGACGTGCACGTAAACAAAGAAACCGAAAGGAGTCAACACCTATTCCTAATCTTTCTAGTGAGGAGTCTCCTATTGACGAACCTATCGTACGAGAAGAACCAACCATGGAGAATCGAACTATGATGGAGTTACTTCAAGCACCCACCGAGGGTTATGGAGAGGCTATTGTAATTCCCGCTATCCTTGCGGAGAATTTTGAAGTGAAAACGGGTTTGTTGTCGATGATCCAAAACAACAAATTCTGTGGTGATGAAAAGGACAACCCGCACAACCATATCCGCCAATTCAGTCGTCTTACCGCCACTTGCAAATTTAAGGATGTTGCTAATGACTCGATTAAGATGATGCTTTTTCCGTATTCCTTAGCGGGGCCCGCTAAAATTTGGTTAGAGAAAGA
This sequence comes from Glebionis coronaria, assembly GCA_025667525.1. Classification (NCBI taxonomy): domain Eukaryota; kingdom Viridiplantae; phylum Streptophyta; class Magnoliopsida; order Asterales; family Asteraceae; genus Glebionis; species Glebionis coronaria. The sequence goes on along the minus strand of CM046880.1, from coordinate 186,881,783 downwards.
GCCACCCAATTCTATATTGACGTGGAAGGATCTCGTTTCTAAGTTTGTGAACCAATTTTTCCCGCCCTCTAAGACTACGCATTCGAAAAACGAGATTTCAAAATTTTCACAAGAATTTAATAAGAGTTTCTCAACGGCTTGGAATAGATTTAAGGAAATGTTACATGAGTGTCCTCATCACGGTTTTTCCGATTTGCATCAAATTGACACGTTTTACAATGGACTTAATGATCATAAAAAGGATTATCTAAATGACGCCGCGGGTGGTAATTTTTTGTGTAAAACGGTTGAGGAAGCTTTGGTGATAATTGAGAATAGATCTAAGGTGTATAGTCCTCGTAGCACGTCGAGTGTTCGGAAGGCTTCGTCTTCGGCTTCACCTTCTTTGTCTAATACAATCGATTCTTGCTAAATTGAGGCTAACTTGGAAAACAAAATCTTTGATAAGCTTAAAGGACTTTTAATCGAATTCAAAGTTGGAGAACAAAGTGCTCCCATTACGGCTAAAGTGGTTGAGGCTTCATGTATGTATTGTGGTGGAGGTCATGATTTCTCCGAGTGCATTACCAACGGTGGTAACACTTCGAGTGCCTACACGGCCACGGGAACTTACAACCAAAACGGTCAAGTTACCCGCTCTAATCAATTGACTCCACCGGGTTTTGCTTCAAATCAAAATGCTAACAACAACTATCGAAACAATCAAGTTGGTTTCAAAAACAATTACAAAGGAAACTATGGGAATCAAGGGGCTAATAATCAAGTTTCAAACAAAAATCAAAGTGATTTTCAAAACAACAACAAGGGTTTGCAAACTTTGAAAGATCTTCCAAATGAATTTGTTGAATACGTAAATGGAAACGATGCTAGGTTTGGCAACATTCAAAGAGAAATCATTAGCCTAAGATCCGAGTTTAAGAAAGACTTGAAGAAGGAGTTGAAAAATGAGTTAGCAAATGAGCTTAAAATCCATACAAACAAAATAGAAGGGAATGTAACTAGGTTACAACAAAACCAACAAAAAATGGAACAAGGGAAACATGAAATTAAGCAAGAAATGATTAAGGCCAAGAAGAGGCAATCCATGTTTGAGGAAAAAATTTCATCTATGTTTGAGGCTATTATGTGCAAACCGTCTTCGAGTAGTCTTCCTAGTAACACCATATCGAACCCTAAGGGAGAGATGAAAGTGATTACCACACGTAGTGGTAAGACACTCAAGGAACCGACTCCTCAACCAATTGCTCCTACAGAGGATGCAATTGAGGAAGAACCCGAGGTGGTGGTCGAAAAGGAGCATGTCCAAATCCCACGAAGTACCGCTCATTCCACACCTACGGTTGACCCATTACCACATTTAGAACCCGAGATTCCAAAGGCTATGCCTATGCCTCAACCTACACCACCTTTGCCCTATCCATCGAGACTTAGAAAGGAGAAACGTCAAGAGCGCGACAATTATCAATTTGAGCTTTTTATGAAAATGTTTCGTGATTTGCACTTTAATGTGAGTTTCGCCGATGCTTTGGTCATGATGCCTCGATTTGCCGCTAACTTTAAGAGTATGTTGAACAACAATGAGAAATTGCAACAATTGTCTAGTTGTTCATCAGTTTATCTTAACCGCATACCTCAAAAAGTCGGTGATCCCGGTAAATTCTTGATCCCTTGTTCAATCCAAGATATGGAAGAATGTTATGCCTTGGCCGATCTTGGTGCTAGTATTAACTTGATGCCACTTGCAATATTCAAGTTGCTCAATCTTCCTAATCTTACTCCTTCAATAATGTCTATCGAGTTGGCTGACCATTCCACGATTCCCGCATGTGGATTGGTGGAAGACGTTTTTGTGAAAGTGGGAAAGTTCTATTATCCGGTAGACTTTATCGTTGTCGATATTCCCACGGATCCTCAAGTTCCTCTCATTTTAGGTCGTTCGTTTTTAGATATGTCTATGGCTTTAATTGATGTTCATGCTAGAAAGATCACCTTACGTTTCAACGACCAGGAACTTGTTATAAACGCAACTCAAAACTCTCAAATTTCTCATATTTATTCTGTTGCAACCTTATACCTCATTGATATGATCGACGTTTTTTGCGAGGAATTTTCACAAGAAGTTCTAGGTTTTGGTGATGATGAAAATAGTGGAAATCCCACTACGTTAGATCCCATTCTTGATAACTCGACACCAACCTTTACTCCATTTAAAGGTGGTGGTTTTACGTTGGAAGAATTCGATGTTCCACGTACTTGTGACGAAGACCTCGACAATGATGAGGACTTCTCGATTATCAAGGATTTTCTTAACGATTTCCCATTTCCTCCACCCGAGGAAGTTATGAGTATCGAGCCCAAATCTTCAATTGAGGAACCACCTATCCTCGAGTTGAAAGATTAACCTCCTCATCTCGAATATTTCTTTTTGGAGGAGGACGACAAGTTGCCGGTTATTATTTCGAAAGAACTTTCAAATGATGAAAAAAACACACTTGTCGATGTTCTAAAGGATCACAAAGGGGCAATTGCATGGAAGTTATCCGACATTAAGGGATCGATCCCAAATTTTGTACCCACACAATCTTAATGGAGGAGGATTACAAGCCCACAATCCAATGTCAAAGGAGGGTGAACCCAAAAATTCACGACGACATCAAATAGGAAGTCCTAAAACTCCTTGACGCGGGAATGATTTACCTTATTTCCGATAGCCCTTGGGTGAGTCCTATTCATTGTGTCCCTAAAAAGGGAGGAATGACCGTTGTGCCAAACGATGCCAACGAGTTAATTCCCAGTAGACTCGTGACCGGATGGAGAGTGTGCATTGACTATCGGAAGTTGAATGATGCCACTCGAAAAGACCATTTTCCCTTTCCCTTCATGGACCAAATGTTGGAGCATCTTGCGGGAAACAATTTCTATTGCTTTTTAGATGGCTTTTCCGGTTATTCCAAATCCCCATCGATCCTCGTGATCAAGAAAAAACTAGGTTTACGTGTCCATATGGAACGTTTGCCTATCGTAGAATGACATTCGGACTTTGTAATGCACCAGGAACCTTTCAAAGGTGCATGATGGCTATTTTTCATGATATGATCGAGAAAATGATGGAAGTCTTCATGGATGACTTTTCCGTGTTTGGTAGTTCGTTCTCTTCATGTTTGTCGAATCTTGAAATAATGTTGAAGCGTTGTGAGGAAACCAACCTTGTGTTTAATTGGGAAAAATGTCATTTTATGGTTAAAAGTGGAATCATCTTAGGGCACAAGGTTTCAAAAGCGGGGATTGAGGTAGATCAAGCTAAGGTAGACGTCATCGCCAAATTACCTCATCCCAAAACCGTTAAGGGAGTTAGGAGTTTCCTAGGCCACGCGGCCTTTTATCGTCGATTCATCAAGGATTTTTTAAAGATCTCTCGACCTATTACACATCTCCTTGAAAAAGATGCACGTTTTGTCTTTGACGAAGATTGTGTACGAGCCTTTGAAATCCTTAAGAGGAAACTTACCGAAGCTCCCATTCTTGTTGCTCCCAATTGGAACCTCCCCTTTGAGCTCATGTGTGATGCTAGTGACTACGCTATTGGGGCCGTATTGGCGAAACGTCATGCAAAACACTTCTTGCCTATTCACTATGCTAGCAAGACGATGACCGAGGCTCAACTAAAATACACTACAACGGAGAAGGACTTCCTTGCCGTGGTGTATGCATTTGAGAAATTCCGACCTTATCTCGTCTTGACGAAATGCATAGTGTACACGGATCATTCGGCTATTAAGTATCTTATGGCTAAACTAGATGCAAAGCCAAGATTACTTAGTTGGATTCTCCTCCTTCAAGAATTTGACCACAAAATTGTTGACAAAAAAGGAGCCGAGAATCTAGCGGCCGATCATCTTTCTCGTTTGGAAGATCCTCACCAAAGTGTTTACGAGCCCAAGGAAATCACCGAAACATTTCCGCTCGAGACACTTGGTGTAGTGAATTCTAAGTATGATTCTTCCACCCTATGGTTTGCGGACATCGCAAATTACCATGCGCGGAACTTCATCATCAAGGGTATGACGACTCGAGAAAAACGAAAATTATTTCTTGACGTGAAGTTCTACTTTTGGAACGACCCTTACTTGTTTCGAACTTGTGCGGATCAAATCATTCGACGTTGTGTCTTTGGTACCGAAGCTTCTAACATCCTTAGAGCTTGTCACGAGGGACCCACGGGTGGTCACCATGGTGCTAATCTCACGGCTAAGAAGGTCTTTGATGCCGGTTTCTTTTGGCCTACTATTTACCGAGATGCACATGAGCTTGTGAAGTCATGTGACTCATGCCAACGACAAGCAAAAGCCTCGCAAAAAGATGAAATGCCACAAAATATCATCCAAGTGTGTGAGATCTTTGACGTTTGGGGCATCGACTTTATGGGGCCGTTCCCATCATCTCGTGGTAATAAGTACATCTTTGTCGCCGTTGACTACCTATCTAAGTGGGTGGAAGCTAAGGCTTTGCCCACCAATGATGTTCGTGTGCTAGTTAAGTTTTTGAAAAGCTTGTTTTCTCGGTTTGGAACCCCTCGTGCGATCATAAGCGATCGTGGAACCCATTTTTGTAACGACCAATTCGAAAGGGTCCTAAGGAAATATGGGGTTACACATCGTCTTTCTACGGCTTATCACTCACAAACGAGTGGGCAAGTCGAGGTTTCAAACCAAGCATTGAAGAGGATCTTGGAGAGATCGATTGGGGAAAACCGACAATCTTGGTCGGATAAGTTGGACGATGCTTTATGGGCCTTTAGGACCACTCATAAGACGCCCATCAGGTGCACTCCATAGAAGCTAGTGTATGGGAAGGATTGTCACTTGCCAATTTGTAACACCCCACTTGGATATATGGACCGTTACGTGTATTTATGGTGTGTCATCAAAGCATGCAAGGCAATGTATTAAACATTAACTGGCCATGCGGAAATACCGGAATCAAACATCGGTAGTCCAAACATAAGCTCAAAATATAAAGATCTAAATACTAAAAGAAAAGGACGAAACAGTGTCCAAACAACCCAAAGTAATGTAAAGTATGCATAAAAATAAAGGTGTCTGAATAGCTCCCATCCAAATGCACGTACTCTCTTAGAAGTCCTAAGATCGTCCCTGTGTACCTGCCGTTTGGAAATATGAAAGGAAACTACGGCTGATCATAACGCTTAGTGAACGGATAAAAGCATGATAAGAATGTACTGAAAGTAATGGAATAGAAGACAACAATGAAGCTATAAGACTGATATGTAACATGTTGTAGAACTCTATAGAAAATTTGAGAAACCTGGTTCATATATACTGAAACTGAATTATCACTATTAATTCTGAAAAATATGCATTTACTGTATTTTAATTGCCAGAGCTTATATAGGTCACGTGCTGTAACAACCGTGCATGAATAACTGGAGGGGTGACCTCGTCATGCTGTAGAGGGGTGACCTCTAAATACTGTTCTGGGTGGAGGGATCAGCTCCAGCGTGAAGGATGTAGAGCACACACCACATTCACCCTGATAACTTGTAAACTGATAAGCCTAGGATGCATCCATACGCCCCACTAAACATACATATAAAAATGGCCAACTGAACATGAGTGGGACGATGCAGGATATCACTCTCCTGCATGTGAGTCACGACACCGGTGCCTCTAGTGCCGTGGTTACGGTACCTCCGTAACTAGTACATAAACTGGTCATGCTTGTACATAATGCTCAGGCAATTTATTTAGTTATTAACATGATTACCGATAAGCTTAAACATATACTGGGGGAAAACATTTGGCTGAAGACGGGGAATCCTAATCATGCATAAAAAGGAAGTCCTTACTGAAAGGACGAAATCCGTACCTCGTGTCCAGTAACCGACCGAGATCAACTGACAGAAAGTCTACTCTGATTTCACGCGAGCTACATGAATAAGGGACGTGAATGAGTAAACTGATATTTATTTACCCTTACTGATCTTTACTGTTCTTGATTAAATTATTATTCCTTGTATTACTGTTTATTTTAAAAGTGATAAATTTTGATGGTTCTATAATACAACTAATAATTACATTTTCTGTTATGTTAATATTTACGGTACAATACGTATTTCTGATATTCTTTATTCCCATGATTTGTAACCTGTTAAAAAATAGAAGGTTTCTTATATTAGAAAGTTCCAAAAGAATTAATTTATTTAATAACACTATACCTTTTAATTTGTAAAAACTAATTTAATATAATAAATTTAATTTACTAATTAAATTATTAAAACATCTATTTGCAAAAATGATTAAAACAAGGTATAATTAAAAATCTGTATTTTTAATCCTTTATAACTATATCCCCGAGCCTACCAAGATACCCCTTCTCGGTCGCATTAAAACAATTCAACATATAAATTAAAGCTGCCTATATGAATTAGTGACAGACAAATCTGTCACTAAACTGTGTGACTAAAACTGTCTGCAAATCTGTCATTTAAAACTGTCATTAATAAAATTGCGACAGAAAATAAAGTCACTAATCTGTCGCTAATCTTATGTTAAAGTTACTAGCTTTCTGTCCAAACTTTTCCCACTGCCCACACCCATTGTTCCCACTGTTCTCCCTCCGTTACCACTGCTTTTGTAATCCCAAACACTCCTTTTTATAGGTAAACCCGATTGGGTCTTTTGTTGGCTTCGGTTTGTTGAACCAGCCCTCAACCGCCCCTGTGTGGGTCACGGTTGGGCAGGGAGGGGATCAACTCGGTTTCATAACACAAGTCATATATACACCGAGACCTGGTGGTCTCGGTTCCACATAACCTCAACCGAACTAAAACCCTATTCCATGATTTTATGTGAAAATGGTTGTTTGATTATATAAAGAAAACGTTTTCATTAATCATTAAACAAACCGTTTGGGGTAAGCTGAGATAGAAGATGATTACCTTGTGAATAGACTACTGGATTGATAAAAGAGTCGGCCTCCTTTTTTTTTCTTCTCGGCGGCACACACAAACGAAGTGAAACCCTAGTTTTATTTTTGTTGTTTTCTGCTCTTCTTTTTTTTTTAACCGACTGAGAAGGGAAGTAGTGATATATTTGTTTCTTGGTTTTTGAGGTTACAATGGGTAGGGATCAAAGCCCATTAATGCTACGGCCCAACAGCTTTTAAAACATTTTCTGTTTTCATCTCGTTTTAATATTCGTTTACGTGTTCGTGATTTCTCATGACGTAACATATTTATTTATTATTATTATTTTTTAATTAATACGTAAATAATTTAAATAATTTAACCGCGTATTTACATTTTTCGATTTAAATACGGGTTTACACAATTAAACTCGAACACAAGGCTTATTGGGCCCTAAAGCATTGTAATGATGACATGGAGACCGCGGGAAAACAGCGGAAAATGCAATTAAATGAATTGGATGATTGAGGGATATTGCTTATGAAAATTCATTGATTTATAAAGAGAAGACTAAAAAGTTGCATGATTCAAAAATTAAAAACCGGGTTTTTAACATTGGGGATCAAGTTTTGCTTTTTAATTCTCGTTTGAAAATCTTTTCCGGTAAGTTGAAATCCCGTTGGTCCGGTCCATTCACCGTGACTAAAGTTTTTCCATATGGGACCATCGAGCTAGCTCAAAATGATGTCCCCAATTTCAAGGTGAATGGACATAGGTTGAAGCACTAATTTGGCGAGGAAGTTCCATCCTTGAACTACCTCGACTAAATCACCTTCCCCAATGATAATTAGTATTGAGGGGATCGAGTCGAGCTTATGACTCGGTAATCAAAAACGAGGTGCCTCGTGGGGGAGTCCCATGCTTATCCTATGTACATATTATCGCTTTCTAATGTAGTAAGGTGTGGGGATTTGTGCCCTTCCATACTTTGTTCCGTGGTTGTTTGTGAATTGTGGGTTTTAGATGATCATTATCTTCACGCTTGGAGCCTCTCGTGTTCGTTTTATGGGAGCACTCGATCGTTTACTTTGAAGACTTTCTCAATATCCATGATATATCCTTTGATGTTCTAACCTTAGGTTTATAGCACATTTCATAAACGGCTTTAAATTTAATGGTTACACCCTTTCCATGCTAGATTAGGCATTCGACTACGTCTCTAGTATGGGGGTGTTTGCACCCCTAGACTCGAAACATTGGGGACTATGTTTAACTTTAGTATGGGGGGGGGTGAATAGATACTTGCCTTTCCAAACCTTCACGCTTTCTAAAGTTTATCTTTTTGTGTATCATTTTGTTGCAAAATAAGGCTAAAAATGGCCAAATTTTAAATTTTTTCTCATGATTTATAAGTGTTTGAAGACACGAATGTAGGTTTTCCGATGGCGAGAATAAGAGTAATTTTTGACTCGACCGTGCGTGTTGAGCACTTAGCTTTGATTCCTTAACTTTTTATTAGGCTAAGTCTCTTAAATGAGGACGAGAAATGATAGAGTTAATTATAAGTTACTATGCTAAACGTAGAGTACTCGTATTCTTTCAAAAACTCATGTGTTCTCGTTGTTTGCTTATTCTCCCTTCGCTTGTAAATATTTTTTGCTTAATAAGTATTGACTTAGCGGTTTAGTCTTGATTGTTGGTTTCTAGTCTTTTCTAGTAGCTTCCATGTAATTAAATTGGGAAGACATTAAGGTATCGCCAGCATCACGGTTTTAAAGTATTGGCAACCCGAATAATCGAAAGCTTCACCCAATAATAAGATTTCAAGTGCTCACCTAAATCAAACAAACAATTTGAAGCTCACAAAGCCAAAAAATCTATGCAAAATTGAAAGTCAATCAAGCCTTAATCTTTGAAGCTTTAAAGATCCAAAATTCGCCTTAGCGTGAGGATATACGTCTTTGGCTAATAAAACCACTGATGAGGTGGATAATAAAAGGCAAGGCAAGATCGAAGTCATAATAAAAGCTTCATGGCGAAGTTGAATAAAAGATGGAGGTAAACCTATGATAATAATGCCCTTCCATTAGGGGGCGTATAAAAGTCTTGGTAATAAGTCTCATGTTCAAAACCGTTATAAAACCGTGTTTATCGATCCTTCTTGTTGACTTAATTTTTTGACATCGTTGTCTATTAGGAGGGGTTATTAATTCGATGGTCTTGGTTACACCGTTAGGACTCTATTTTACACCTAAATCTCTATCATCGCATAAGTCAAACAATGTATCCTCGTGAAACATTCAAGACAAAATAAAATATAAGAGATACAACTTAGGAAAATGGGAGGATAAGTACCTGATTAGGGCATATGAGTAGTGTTAGCATTACTAACTTATAATGACAATGATCTCGTTGCACGCTTGGCATGGAATTGGGGTGAAAATCGAGGACGATGAAATTATTTCTAATGAAGCATTCACGTGTTCTTATTCTATGAACCTAAACGTCCCATTTTGCGATGAAAATCATACATTATGTCTAAAACGCAAGTAGTAGTAATAGTATTAGTGTAGGTAGTTTATCATTCAATAAAAGTGATTAAAAATGATCTTTGGAGATGCTACGATACTTTATTCTAGCATTGCGTGAGGGCACGTCAATGGTTTAGTATGGGGGAGTGATGAGACTGCTTTTATACATATTCTCATCGTCCAAAAAGGGCTTTAAATCCATAAAATATCATGAAAATGGCCAAATATATGCTTGTGTTTGTGTATTTTAGGTACGGATATTGAGAAAATGACAAAAGATCACAAGAATCATGCAAAAACGAACACGGGAAACGAAGCCACACAATGAACCAAGCCCTAATGAAGAATTTTCCAAGACAAACCCTTGAAAATTTGAAGATTATGCAAGAAGGGTCCTCCAATATTGAAGAATTGACACTTTAAACCCTTGTATCTTCATAATTACAAGATTGGTCCCTAAAGTTTGTCAATATTACAAAAAGGGCCCTCCACTTTGAAGAATTGGCAAATTTAGTCCCTCAACAAAACTAAATTGTCAATAATTATCCTCCTCAAAGTCAAACATACCATGAAGGACTTCAAGTTACAAGAAATTACAAGTTTGGTCCTTTAAAAATGTCAAAATTACTAAAAGGACCCTTGACTTTGAGGAAATGGCAAAAATGGTCCCTCATAAATCATGACTTGGCAAATTCAGTCCTCCAGGAAGTCAAACAAACAAGTCAAGACCATTATCAATGAAGAAAATGCCAAAACAGCCCTTCAAGAATCAAGAAATACCCCTGAAAATACTTTACAAAACTTTTTGGGGCAAAAATGTGAAAATGGAAACTTCAATTACAAAGGAAAACGGAATTTGGCTTATTTATTTGCAAGTGAAAGGAAGTAAAGAGATGAGGGCCTAATTTGGGCAGACAAGGAAACTAACCTAGACTAGTGAGTGGGTGACACCTGTCCCACTCACACTCTCCACCAATCACAACTCTCACTCTTGCCACATCACTCTCCACTAAACCGGTTTAAGGATTATTTAATCCCTTGGCGCCTAAACACTTATTTAAACATTAATCCACCAAAAACGGATTAAAACCTTGTTCTTCATGTTCATTATCTCAATTGGGCATTTGTTAATTACCAACAATTATACCCTAATATTGTGCAGATTTATGATTAAGGGTATTATAAACATAACCCAACCTTTAAACTGGCCACCTTATCACTCAATATACCCAGACAAGATTCCCCTGCTGCAAAAAAGAAGAAGCTGCCAAAACTACACCAGTCATCCAACGTGCATGATTCTTGCTTACTTTCTAAGCTCATTGTAAGCCCTTGGATACATTTTTACCTTTGACAACTCACACAACCAGCCAAGAAATGTCACATGATCTTCAAGACTTTCAAACCCTCAAGGGTATTTTTGGGACTTCACCAACAATTAGGGTTACGTTTTTTAGGTTTCACTAGTTCATTGTAAGCCTATTTAAAGGCCTTAGAGTACTACATTTGTTTTTTCTCTTGAATTTTCCTTGTTCACTTTTCTGAAAATCATATATTCAGTTTAATGAAATGTGTTTGAAATTGTGAAAAAAACTCAAGTGCCAAACATTATATCTGCTTATTATTGTTGCTTGTTAACTGTTCTTGAATCCTAAAACATGTTTTCTAAGGAGTGTGCAAAAGTTTGCACATTTTCCTTGAATCTTGATATTTTGCTAAGACTTGTTCAAACCTTGGAATTCTTGGGCTATAAAGTTGATCATAGCATCCTGATATTGTGATATCAAGGTGTTGTGAAGCTTATAACATGGGGATAATCAAGTGTGGGGAACTAAGGTTGCATTAATCAAGTTTTTCCACTTTTCTGATTTTGATATTTTGCTTCTAACATTGTTGAATCTTAGCAGGAGTTTTTGTGGAAGGTTGTGCTTGGTCTTGCTAGCACATAAGCTCAAAATTCGTGGGTGTGGATGTACATCCATGAGGTTTGCACGATTCTACCCAAAATCTGCTTAAAATCTTGATTTTTGGTATTTTGTGTGCTACTTGTGTTCTTGCTGAATTTGTGGTCTAATCTTGCTTGATACTGTATATTATACTAGTTAATGTGTTTGATTGGTCTTGGGTAGTCTTGGAATACACTTATACTTGTTTAAAATTGATTTGAAAAAGATAAGGGGTGTTTGGGATTATCTGTTTAAGATCATAAGTTTCTATTGTGTTGTTGAAAGTTGTTATTTATTCTTGTTATCTGTTATTCATTTGGTTGAGAACTAAAACCTGCAAGTTATTGGCCTTAAAACCTTGAATCAAAGATTGTGCTATAACTTATTGATTTTGACTGATTTTGACCTAAGATTTTGGTAATATGATTGTGGTAAAAATACGTCCTTTAGGAAAAGGAGCGTAAAAGCGGTAAGTATTAAGTGAACGTTTAGGAAAACGTAAACACTAATGACCCTTATGAAGTTCGTTTCCCAAGGAGGTATATGTGTGTGACTAAGATGTAAAATATTTGAGATTAATATTTGGTTTAGAAAGGGATGAGAAAAGAAGATGACGAAGACGTAAAAATTACTACTAGAAAGTTAAAACGTAAAACCTTAAAAACTACAAAAATAAAAATTAATTCTAAAAATTACCAAAAATTCACCAAAAATCAAAATAAATAAACAAAGAGTTTACCAATGATCAAAACTTTTTCAAACCTATTAAATAATTAAATATTCAATTTTTAAATGCTAATTAAAGCCCTAAAAATCAAATAAATTATCAAAAAGCCCAAATAAAGATTTTTCAATTGGTAAACCTCTAAAATGACCTAAAAAGATTAAAAACTATCTTTAGAAATTTTTAAACTAATAAAAACTATCTAAAATGATTTAAAAACTATAAAAACTTAAAACAATTATAAAAATTAATCTAAAAGAGATAAAATTATTCTAAAAGTTGCTAAATTCCTATTTTAATGTAATAAAGCTAAGAAAAATGTAAAAAATTGGAAAATGTAAAATTTGAAAAATAATAATAAAATAATATTTAATTAATATTAAAAATCCAAAAATTATAAAAAATTCTAAAAACTTGCAAACTAGTTTATTTTAATCTAAATAATCAGAAAATCAAAGTGAAATGACCAGAATACCCCTATTGGGCCCTCAAATGGGCCAAAACCAAAACAGTCAACACAAATGGGCTTTTGGGCCCAAAAAGTCAAAATTGGCCCAATTGACTTGGAAAAGCCCTATCTGACTCAAAATTTAATTCTAAGAACAAAACTCTAAAGGCCCAAAAGCTGAATGTGAGCTTATCACAGCTTAATAAGCAGGCAGCTTATTCTTATTGGGCTTTTCAGCCCATTAAGCAATAAGCCAATGCCATAAGCTCTAATTTGACACACAACCTTCTTTTGGGATGCTTATGAGATCTGTAAAAATAAATTTTGAAAAAGCACACTCAATAAGCCAGAAATAAGCAAAGTAAAAAATCACTAAAAGATAAAATAGTCGGGTTTGAGATTTAGGACACCTCAGAAGCTCTAGTTTGTTGCAAAAGCTCACAAATAGCTTAACTAAGAATAATCAATCAAGAAAATCACAAAAAGCCAAGTAGAATAAGCTGTATGAGCAAATAAGCTGGCTGAAAAAGCCAAATAAGCTAGATTTCTAGCAAAAGCTTAACCAAAAGACTTGTAAACTTCCAGATATGATATTAAGCTAAGAAAAATGATTTCTATTACAAAAACTAAGTTGTTGCATGTACCAATAAGCAAAACAGATTCAATAAGCTTGGAAACCAAGTTTGACCAAAAGTCAAACGTTGATAAGTTAAAATCAAACTCTGACAGGAACAAAATGGACGTTGACAGACTTAATGAAGTGTATGGACTTGTTTTTCACCCTGCTGGTCAAGGTTTGAGTGCAAACCTTGTGAATCAAAGCTTACCAGTTGGGTAAACTTGATGTGTTTTGGCACAAATAAGCCAATAAGCCAGTGGGCTTATAAGCTATGATCAAAACAATCCAAATAGCCAAATAATCTAACAAGCAGCACATAAATAGAATCCAAGCAGCAAAACAACAATCCTTAAACTAGAAATCAAAATGCAACACCAAATGAGGTGGTCACTTTGCTGATGCAAATGACCACTTCAGCAGACTTTTAATAAGCTATAAAAACCACAATAAGCCACCAAATTCAACAACCAGATAACCAATAGTTAGCTTATCACCCAAACTATTCCCAAACTTGATTTCAGACCTTAGATCCAACAAAAAAAGAAGTTATTGGATCTGATGTGTTTGACCAATTTCAAAACCACTTTTATCAGATTTTTGCAAAACTTCAAATCTCTTTTCTAAACTTTCATAAAGTAAGCCAATGACTAAAACTTGTATATTAGGACTTGTTTAGACCTTCCAAACCCTAAGAACCAAGGGCACAAGGCCACAAGGCCTTATGAACCAGTAATCCCAAACAACCCTTAATCAACCACTTTTCAACAAACTTCTGATTTTTAAACACAACCTATTGATTTTAATGATCAAATAGCTACACTAGGTGACAACTAACAGATACCAACCAATAAACACAAAGCACAAACACAGAAACTCCAAATCATATACCAAAGTACAAAATAAGCAGAAACATGAAATTTTGAGAGGAATCTTAACAAGGGGTTATACCTGCCTTCCACAACATCCTAGGAAGGCCAGCTATGCTCCTTGGACCTTGTTCAACAACTAGAACAAGACCAAGGTACTTCAATAAGAAATATGATGAATGCCTTGGTTGATGTTTCAAAGTAGAAACTTAAGGACTTGATGCCTTCAACACAAGCAGCAAACAACTCAACCAAGGGCTCTAATCCCTTCACAAGCTTGGTGTCAACAAGCTTGCAAGAGCTTATAGCTTATGGTTAAGGGTTAGTACACAAAAATAAGCAAAATCAGAACCTTCTTTCAAGCTTTTTCAAACTTGAAAAGACCTTACCAAACATAAACGTCCTTGATCCAAAAGGTTCAAGCACACTTATAACAATCAATGGAACTCAGAATCACCCTTTAAACAACACCAACTTTCAAAAACATAAAAAGGAATTACAATTTTCTCAAAATACCAACTTTTATAAATTTTAAAAAGGAATTACAATGTTTAAAGAGTAAGACAGGAACAAAGGGACTCTCACATGTTGAGGTCTCCTTTTATAGGCAAATGCCAGGCTACACTATTCACAAACCCTAGCACTGAATTCTCTAAAATGCCCTTGAGGTCTTCTAGGCGTTTCTTATTGATGAGCTGTCCAAAATGCATCCAAACCATTTAAAATAGCTTTGTGATGAAGCAATGAGTGTCAGCTGTTGATCTTGACACGTGGCTATGCTTGGAGAACAAGTTGTGTTTTGATAGGTGGACGAGTTTGAATGGTGGGGCCTCTTGGTGAGTGGGAGTGAGGGTTTTAAGGTTGGGATGGGATTTAGAGTGTGTGAATCAAACGTGTGTCAAGGTAATTTAGGTTTACCCTTTGTTTTAAGTAAAGGTAAAACTGGGTGGATGAACATGAACAGTGGTAACTTTTGATCCTAAAAAGGTGGGTTGATGTGTTTGGCGCGTGTTTGTGAGATTCAAACTTCTAAACTTGGCAGTTTTGGCCCTTTTTCTTCTTTTCTTTTGTCATTTGTGTTTAAAAGTGTGTCAGCGTCCAAATCCTTTGTAACAACTTTCAGACTTTGGCAAATTTGGCACAAAACTTTCAAAAAGTGTTTCAAGGGTTGTTTTTGCCACTTTTGCATATTTGAAGGACTGATTTTGGACTTTATTGATCTTCAAAGGTCTTCAATGTATATTTGGCTTGATGAGGGACCATAATTGACAATTTGGAATTGTTGAGGGACTAATCTTGCCACTTCTTCAAAGTTGAAGGATCTTTTGTGTAATTTTGACAAACTTAAGGGACCAAACTTGTAATTATCAATATACAAGGGTTTTAAGTGTCATTTCTTCAATAAATGAGGATCAATATTGTATGTCTTCAAGTCTTCAAGGGTATTTGTTGAATTCTTCATGAATTAGGGCCCGGTTCTTTGTACGGCTTCGTTTCTCGTGTCCGTTTTTCCTTGCATCTTGTGATCTTTTGTCTTTTTCATGATATCCATACCTAAAATACACAAGTAAATAAACACAAGCATATATATGGTATTTTATGACATTTTTATGCATTTAAAGTCCGAAAAGAACGATGAGATCATGTATAAATGCCATCTCATCATTCCCCCATACTAAGCCATTGTCGTGCCCTCACGCAATGCTAGAATAAAGTATCTAAGCATCACCAAAGTTAAATTTTATTAACCTTTATTGAAAAGTGAAAGACTTGCAACATACTACGAAGATGTGAAAAGACATAATGTATGATTTTCATCACAAAAAGTGACTTTTAGGGTCAAAGAATAGAAACAAGTAAATGTCCTTTAGAGTAAACTTCGTAATCCTTGATTGTCATACATTCCATGCTAAGTGCAAAAACGAGATCATTGTTGGTACAAGTCACAATGCTAACACTACTCATACGTCCAAATTGTGTAATACTTTTTCTCCCCGCAATCCTAGTTATTATAAAAGGAAATGGGTTACTAGCATTTTTTAACTATTTTTCATGGATCACAAGTTATTCATATTGACTTATTTGAGTAGTTATTAGTCCGAAAGCAAAGTAGCAGGATTTGATCAATAGTTAGCCGAAGGACAAAATCTTTTAAAACGGCATCTCGTTTATCTCCTTAAGTTCATATCTTGGCATAACTCGTTTCACGATTTGAGACCTTTCTCGGACCAATATTTGGCATGTACTTCATACTTCAAATCTTGGGAAGACGTTCTTGAAATTATGGTCTTCTCTTCAATTATTTGGAATTACTTCACTTGACGTTTTGGAGAGATTCTTCATATTAGGACCACGACTTCATCATTTTTCTTCAATCTTTACTTTGGATTTTGATATACAACGATCCGCCTCCTTTTCGGACTTGGATATATTTATCCTCATACCTTGTAAGGGTCTTTTTGGATAGACTTTCTCCATGATCTTTAGGGGAGTAATTGCTTTTCGTCGTGTATCTCGATCCTTCATATTGATTTAGGAATAATGATACTTCACATCATCTTTGGATCTTTAGCAAAAATAGAGCTCCTCATGCCTTGTTAGGGCCTTTTTGGATGATCGCCAATCTTCGCGTCCCGCTTCAATAAGTTATGCCTTGGCTATGAACTCTATTCAACCCTGAGCAACTTTTAAACGATCTTACGCTAGAGGCTAAGTAACCTTTCAAATCGTACGACCTTACTTATTGCAATTATGATTTATTCCTAATGCATTGATCTTATGGGAAGAAAAAGCCACAATTAAAAACATATGAGTTTTTGAAAGAACATTTTCATGTTCTACGTTTAGCATGATCACTTGTCTAACTCTATCATCTCTCGTTCTTCACTATATAAAGACCTCTAATTAAAGAGACTCGTGAATACTTAGCCATGCAAGTCAAAATTAAGACAAATTTGAATTAGCTTTCATTAAGACTATATCAAATCAAAGTTTTGGGTTTTCAAGCCATCTTGCACTTTCTTGGACTTTTTCAAGTTTAGAGAATGCGTTTTATAGTTCCCTTGATAAGTGACTTTCTAGGATCAATTATAGGAACTTGCGAAAAGTTCTTGTTCTTAACCCGAAAGAGTTAAGACTTTCGCGTTTTAAAGCTCCCTATATAAAAGTCTAGCAAAACTTGAATTGAGCGAGTTAAGGAATGTAAATGACTCCAAATGCCCATCAATTCAAAAATTAACTCTTATTATACCCATCGGAAAATATACATTCGTGTCTTAAAAACACTTATGAAAACTAAGAAAATTTTTAAAATTTGGCCATTTTTAGCCTTATTAGCAACAAAACATTGAAAATTGGAAAGCGTGAGGGCGTAGCAAAGCAAGTACCTATTCACCCCCCATACTAAAAGCAAACATTGTCCTCAATGTTTCGAGTCTAAAGGTGGAGCACCCCCATACTAGAGACAAAGAATCGAATGCTTAGGATCTAGCATGGAAAGGGTGATCAACAATATATCTAAAGCCGTTTATTAAGTATGCTAAAAGATAATTGTTAGAACAATAAAGGATATGTCATGGATTCGTGAAAAACTTCTTCAAGCAAACGATAGAGGCTCACGTAAACGAAAACGAGAGTCTTCAATCGTAGATGATGATGATGATCTAGATAACACAATCACAAACAACCACGAGACAACGAGTTGAAAGGGTACAAGTCCCCTTATTAGTGAATAGTAAGCCTAAAGGATAAGCATGGGATCTCCCCCACGAGGTACCTCGTTTTTTATTACCGAGTCATGAGCTCGACTCGATCCCCTCAATGCTAATTATCATTGGGGAAGGTGACTTGGTCGAGGGCAACCATTGAAGGAATTTCCCCACCAAAGTAGTGCTTAAGCCTATGTCCATTCACCTTGAAATTAGGACCATCATCTTGAGCTAGCTCGATGGTCCCATACGGAAACACTTGTGTAATGGTGAACGGACCCGACAAACGAGATTTCAATTTCCCGGAAAATATATTAAGACGAGAGTTAAAAAGCAACACTTGATCACCAACGTTAAAAACCCGGTTTTTAATCTTTGAATCATGAAACTTTTTAGTCTTTTCTTTAAAAATTAATGAATTTTCATAAGCATTATCTCTTAATTCATCCAATTCATTCAATTGTATTTTCCGGTGATCTCCCGCGGTCTTCAAGTCAAAGTTTGCATGCTTAAGGGCCCAATATGCCTTGTGCTCCAACTCAATGGGCAAATGACAATTCTTCCCATAGACCAACTTATAAGGGGTGCAACCGATAGATGTCTTATAAGCGGTCCTAAAGGCCCATAAAGCGTCATCAAGTTTGTCGGACCATGAAGCACGGTTTTCTCCAATTGACCTCTCTAAAATCCTCTTCAAAGCTCGGTTCGAAACCTCGACTTGCCCACTCGTTTGCGGGTGATAAGCCGTAGAAAGACGATGAGTAACTCCATATTTCTTTAGAACCTTTTCGAATTGGTCATTACAAAAATGGGTTCCACGATCGCTTATAATAGCACGAGGGGTTCCGAACCGAGAGAATAGTTGCTTCAAAAACTTCACTACCACACGAGCATCATTAGTAGGCAAAGCCTTAGCTTCCACCCACTTAGATAGGTAGTCCACCGCGACGAGGATATATTTGTTGCCATGAGACGATGGGAACGACCCCATAAAGTCTATTTCCCATATGTCGAAAATCTCACACTTGAATTATGTTTTGTGGCATTTCATCACGTTGAGACGATTTTCCTTGACGTTGGCACGAATCACACGACTTTACAAGTGTATGTGCATCACGATAGATAGAAGGCCAAAAGAAACTGGCATCGAATACTTTCTTAGCCGTGAGATTAGCACCGTGGTGACCACCCGTGGGTCCCTCGTGACAAGCTCTAAGGATATTAGAAGAGTAGGCACCAAACACAAAACGTCGAACGAGTTGATCCGCACAAACTCGAAAGAGATAAGTGTCGTCCCAAAAATAGAACTTGGCGTCACGAAAGAATTTTCGTTTTTGTTGTGTCGTCATACCCTTGATTATGAAATTGCCCGCATGGTAATTTGCAATGTCGGCAAACCATGGGGTGGTGTCTTTAGAATTCACTACACCGAGAGTCTCGAGAGGAAATGTTTCGGTGATTTCCTTGTTCTCGAAAACATCTTTGTGATGATCTTCTAGACGAGAGAGATGATCGGACGCTAGATTCTCGGCTCCTTTTTTGTCAAGCACGGTGACATCAAATTCTTGGAGGAGGAGCATCCAACGAAGCAATCTCGGCTTAGCATCTTGCTTAGCTAAGAGATACTTGATAGCTGAATGGTCGGTATACACGATGCTTTTAGTTAAGACGAGATAAGGTCGGAATTTCTCAAAAGCATAGACCACGGCAAGGAATTCCTTTTCCGTTGTGGTGTACTTTAATTGAGCCTCGGTCATCGTCTTACTAGCATAGTGGATAGGACGGAAATGCTTGTCATAACGTTGCCCTAGACGGCCCCTATAGCATAATCACTTGCATCGCACATGATTTCAAAGGGTAATTCCCACTTAGGAGCAACAAGAATGGGAGATTCGGTAAGTTTCCTTTTGAGAGTTTCGAAAGCTCTAACACAATCTTCATTGAAGTTAAAAGGAGCATCCTTCTCGAGAAGGTGTGTCATAGGACGAGAGATTTTTGAAAAGTCTTTGATGAAACGACGATAAAAGCCCGTGTGGCCTAGGAAACTCCTAACTCCCTTAACGGTTTTGGGATGAGGTAACTTGGCGATGACGTCTACCTTAGCTTTATCGACCTCAATCCCCGCCTTCGACACCTTATGTCCTAAGACGATTCCTTGTTTACACATAAAAAGACATTTTTCCCAATTAAGCACAAGATTGGTTTCTTCACAACGTTTTAACATTTGCTCGAGATTAGATAAACACGACGTGAACGAATTGCCAAACACCGAGAAGTCATCCATAAATACTTCCATCGACTTCTCGATCATATCGTGAAAAATCGCCATCATACACCGTTCAAACGTACCCGGTGCATTAGAAAGTCCGAAAGGCATCCTACGATAAGCGAACGTTCCATAAGGACACGTAAACGTAGTCTTCTC
Source organism: Glebionis coronaria (assembly GCA_025667525.1). Taxonomy (NCBI): domain Eukaryota; kingdom Viridiplantae; phylum Streptophyta; class Magnoliopsida; order Asterales; family Asteraceae; genus Glebionis; species Glebionis coronaria. The sequence continues at coordinate 186,861,592 of CM046880.1, read as the reverse complement.
TTGATCACGAGGGTCGATAGGAATTTGAAAGTAACCGGAAAAACCATCTAAAAAGCAATAGAATTCATTTCCCGCAAGTCGCTCCAACATTTGATCCATGAAGGGCAAAGGAAAGTGGTCTTTACGAGTGGCGTCATTTAACTTTCGGTAGTCAATGCACACCCTCCAACCGGTCACAACACGAGTGGGAATTAACTCGTTGTTTTCATTAGGCACAACGGTCATTACTCCCTTTTTAGGGACACAATGGATTGGGCTCACCCATGGGCTATCGGATATAGGATAAATCATTCCCGCGTCAAGGAGTTTAAGGACCTCCTTTTTAATGACATCGTGAATTTTGGGATTCACCCTTCTTTGACTTTGAATTGCGGGTTTGTAGTCCTCCTCCATTAAAATCTTGTGAGTACAAAATTTTGGGTCAATACCCTTAATGTTGGATATTTTCCACGCAATTTCCCCTTTATGATCCTTAAGAACTTTAAAGAGCTCGGTTTTTTCATCATTGGCAAGACCTTTTGCAATAATAACCGGCAAGATCTTTCAATTCAAGGTGAGAAGGAAGATCTTTCAATTCAAGGATAGATGGTTCCTCGATTGAAGATTTTGGTTCAACACTCATAACTTCCATCGGCGAAAGAAATGGTGGAATAGAAGTATCATCACTAATCAACACCTCATCTTCATTGTCGATTTCATTTGAAGTGAGATCGCCTCCTTGGAATGGAGTGAGATTTGGTGTTGAATTATCAAGAATCGGATCTAAAATAGTGGGATTGCCACTTGACGAGCTATCGGAAAAACCTAACACTTCTTGTGAAAACTCATCGCAAACCACATCAACGATGTCAATGTGATTGATGGTAGCGGTTGCATAAACATGAGAAGGCTTCGAGTTTTGAGTAGCGTTTATAACAAGTTCCTCTTCGTTGAATCTCAAAGTGATAGTTCTTGCATGAACATCGATAAGCGATCTCGAAGTGCCTAAAAATGAACGACCTAAAATTAGAGGAACTTGAGGATCCGCGGGGATGTCAACTACTATAAAATCAACGGGATAGTAGAACTTCCCCACTTTCACGAAAACATCTTCGGCTACTCCATAAGCTAGAATCGTAGAATGATCGGCCATCTCGATTGACATGTTCGAAGGAATAAGAGCCGGAAGCGAAAGCGATTTCCAAATGGAAAATGGCATCAAATTAATGCTCGCACCAAGATCGGCCAAGGCGAGGCATTCTTTCATATCTTGTATGTCACAAGGAATGAGAAACTTTCCGGGGTCACCAACTTTTTCCGGTATGCGGTTAAGATAAACCGAAGAACAATTAGCAAGCTTTGAAAGCTTTTCCTTATCGCTCATCATACTTTTAAAAGTGGAAGTGAAACGAGGCATATATAACAACGCGTCGGCTAAACTCACATCAAAATGCACTTGTTGAAACATTTTTATAAATAGCTCGATTTGTTGTTTGTTACGTTCTTGCAACTTCTCTTTGTTTCGTCTCGAAGGGTAGGGTAAAGGTGGTGTGGGTTGGTCATTAGGCGATGGCCTTGGAAACTCGGGTTCCACAATTGGTATTGGTTCAACCGTAGGTGTGGTTTGAGCGGTACTTCGTGGGGTTGTAATGTGCTCCTTTTCGACCATCACCTCGGGTTCTTTCTCGATTTCCTTCTCCGTAGAAGTACTTGGACGAGAGATTGGTTCCTTGAAAGTTTTACTACTTCGTGTAGTAATAACCTTCATTTCTCCCTTCGGGTTTGCAATGGTATCACTAGGAAGACCACCCTAGGAAGAGGGTTTACACATGATTGCTTCAAACATCTTAGCCATTCGGTCCTCAAATTTTGATTTCCGAGCATCCGCTTTTAATAATTCTTGCTTAATCTCATGTTGTCCTAATTCCATCTTTTGTTGGTTTTGTTGAAGACGTTGGACATTTCCTTCCATTTTGTTTGAATGAGTTTTAAGTTCATTAGCAAGTTCATTTTTTAGCTCGTTTTTCAACTCGGATCTTAAGCTAATCATCTCACGTTGCATGTTATCAAATTTAGCATAATTTGCTTTAGCATAATCCAAAAATTCTCCTTGAAGATTTTTAGTGTGAGCATTTTGAAAACCTTGTGTAGTGTTTTGAAAATCACGGTTTTGATTTTGATTAGTGACTTGTACATTCCCATTTTGATAATTCCCCTTGTTGTAATTGTGTGAATTGCCTTGGTAATTACCACCTTGGTTGTTGTTTCGATAGTTATTAACATTTTGGTTTGGTGGAGCTTGATTTTGGCGGGAACCTTGACCGTTTTGGTTGTAAGTTCCCGTTACTACATAAGCACTCGAAGTGTTACCATCCGCGGTAATGCACTCGGAAAGATCATGAGCTCCCCCACAAGACAAACAACTCTTAGCAACCGCTTTAACCGAAGCGGAATTTGAAGCTTCTTGAGCTTTCCAATGGGATATAAGATTAGCAAATCTATCAAAAAACAGATTTTCCTCATTAGCTTCATCATGTAAGGCATTAATGCTACGAGACGATTGTGACGATGATGACGAACCCAAATTGGCAACACTCGGTGTGTTACGAGGGCCATAAACCTTAGATCTATTCTCGATGATTTGTAAAGCCTCATTTGTCGTCTTGCACAAAAAATTACCACCCGCGGCGGCATTCAAATAATCTCGTTCATGATCATTAAGCCCATTATAAAAAGTATCAACTTGATGTAATTCCGTAAAATCATGGTGTGGACATTCATGTAACATTTCTTTAAAGCGTTCCCATGCCATTGAAAAACTCTCATTATTTCTTTGCACAAATCGTGAAATCTCATTTTTCAAATGTGTTGTTTTAGATGGTGGAAAAAACTTGTTCACAAACTTAGAAACGAGATCGGCCCATGTCAAAATCGAATTTGGCGGTTCTTTCTCAACCCAAATTTTAGCGGGTCCATCTAAAGAGTATGGAAACAACATCATTTTAACGGCGTCATGTGGAACATCCTTAAACTTGCTAGTAGCGGTGAGACGGTTAAAATTCCTAATGTGATAGTGCGGGTTGTCTTTCTCATGACCTCTAAACTTATTTGCTTGCAACATCGACATTAAACTCGTCTTAATCTCGAAATTCTCCGCAAGGATGGCGGGAATCACAATAGCCTCTCCAAAACCCTCGGTGGGTGCTTGTAGCAACTCCATCATAGTACGATTAGCCATGACGACTTCTTCTTCTACAATAGGTTCAACAATTGGAGGTTGTTTTTCAATCAACGTCTCTTGATTGGCTTGCTTTTGAAGACGTTTACGAGCTCGTTTTGCTTGATTACGAGTGATCATAAACTTCACGAAGAATGGGGGGTGAGCAAAGAGGATTCTTTTTGGGTGTTTTGTGAATTTTCAATTTTTTTTTTGTTTTTGATTGTATTTAATTTTTTTTTTGGATTTTGGTGTATCTTCGTAGACAACAATCTACAAAATCTCTCCTCGAATCAAACTCTTGATTAAAGAAGCCTCAAAGGAATGAAAACGATCACGTGGAGTGGACGCCTTCGAGTGACTTTAGAACTTTGGTGAAAACCAAATTGTTCAAGAGGGTTTAATCACAAAGAAACCAAGCAAATATATTATACGTAATAATACCTTAGGCGGCAAAACCCTCGATTAGCCTTCAATCTCAAAATACTCACAAGCAAGCGGGGAAACGAGGCGGCGCGAAGCACTTAAGAGCCTTTTTCCTTAGGGTATATTTTATAATACCCACCTTATAGTTTGTATTTTTCAAAATCGAGCTTCACGAAAGTATTTATCTATTTTTGCCTTTTTCTTTTTGTTTGAGATTCGAATACAATAATTGAGTGATGAAATCCCAATTAAGGTTGTGTTTTCACACTTTTGGAGATATTGTTTATTTGTTGTGATACTTAATACAATATAGTAATAATATTTTTACAAGAAAAACCAAGAAAACCGATAATACGTATTAGTAGAGTTCTACTAATACAAGTACTATTTATGGTTAATATCAAAAACAACAATACAAATTAATCACGACACACCTCCCCGGCAGCGGCGCCAAAATGATTGTGGTAAATTACACCTCTTGTTTAGGAAAACAAAGGAGGGTAAATGAGCGGTAAGTATCGAGTGATGATTTAGGAAAAATCATGTGTTAATGACCTTATGGTGTGAAAGTTCGTTTCCCAAGGAGGTATATGTGTGTGACTAAGATGTAAAAGATTTGAGATTAATATTTGGTTTAGAAAGGGATGAGAAAAGAAGATGACGAAGACGTAAAAATTACTACTAGAAAGTTAAAACGTAAAACCTTAAAAACTACAAAAATAAAAATTAATTCTAAAAATTACCAAAAATTCACCAAAAATCAAAATAAATAAACTATGAGTTTACCAATGATCAAAACTTTTTCAAACCTTTTAAATAATTAAATATTCAATTTTTAAATGCTAATTAAAGCCCTAAAAATCAAATAAATTATCAAAAAGCCCAAATAAAGATTTTTCAATTGGTAAACCTCTAAAATGACCTAAAAAGATTAAAAACTATTTTTAGAAATTTTTAAACTAATAAAAACTATCTAAAATGATTTAAAAACTATTAAAACTTAAAATAATTATAAAAATTAATCTAAAAGAGATAAAATTATTCTAAAAGTTGCTAAATTCCTATTTTAATGTAATAAAGCTAAGAAAAATGTAAAAAATTTTAAAATGTAAAATTTGAAAAATAATAATAAAATAATATTAAATTAATATTAAAAATCCAAAAATTATAAAAAATTCTAAAAACTTGCAAACTAGTTTATTTTAACCTAAATAATCAGAAAATCAAAGTGAAATGACCAGAATACCCCTATTGGGCCCTCAAATGGGCCAAAACCAAAACAGTCAACACAAATGGGCTTTTGGGCCCAAAAAGTCAAACTTGGCCCAATTGACTTGGAAAAGCCCTATCTGACTCAAATTTTAATTCTAAGAACAAAACTCTAAAGGCCCAAAAGCTGAATGTGAGCTTATCACAGCTTAATAAGCAGGCAGCTTATTCTTATTGGGCTTTTCAGCCCATTAAGCAATAAGCCATGCCATAAGCTCTAATTTGACACACAACCTTCTTTTGGGATGCTTATGAGATCTGTAAAAAGAAATTTTGAAAAAGCACACTCAATAAGCCAGAAATAAGCAAAGTAAAAATTCACTAAAAGACAAAATAGTCGGGTTTGAGATTTAGGACACCTCAAAAGCTCTAGTTTGTTGCAAAAGCTCACAAATAGCTTAACTAAGAATAATCAATCAAGAAAATCACAAAAAGCCAAGTAGAATAAGCTGTATGAGCAAATAAGCTGGCTGAAAAAGCCAAATAAGCTAGATTTCTAGCAAAAGCTTAACCAAAAGACTTGTAAACTTCTAGATATGATATTAAGCTAAGAAAAATGATTTCAATTACAAAAACTAAGTTGTTGCATGTACCAATAAGCAAAACAGATTCAATAAGCTTGGAAACCAAGTTTGACCAAAAGTCAAACGTTGATAAGTTAAAATCAAACGCTGACAGGAACAAAATGGACGTTGACAGACTTAATGAAGTGTATGGACTTGTTTTTCACCCTGCTGGTCAAGGTTTGAGTGCAAACCTTGTGAATCAAAGCTTACCAGTTGGGTAAACTTGATGTGTTTTGGCACAAATGAGCCAATAAGCCAGTGGGCTTATAAGCTATGATCAAAACAATCCAAATAGCCAAATAATCTCACAAGCAACACACAAATAGAATCCAAGCAGCAAAACAACAATCCTTAAACTAGAAATCAAAATGCAACACCAAATGAGGTGGTCACTTTGCTGATGCAAATGACCACTTCAGCAGACTTTTGATAAGCTATAAAAACCACAATAAGCCACCAAATTCAACAACCAGATAACCAATAGTTAGCTTATCACCCAAACTATTCCCAAACCTGATTTCAGACCTTAGATCCAACAAACAAAGAAGTTATTGGATCTGATGTGTTTGTCCAATTTTAAAACCACTTTTATCAGATTTTTGCAAAACTTCAAATCTCTTTTCCAAACTTTCAGAAAGTAAACCAATGACTAAAACTTGTATATTAGGACTTGTTTAGACCTTCCAAACCCTAAGAACCAAGGGCACAAGGCCACAAGGCCTTATGAACCAGTAATCCCAAACAACCCTTAATCAACCACTTTTCAAACAAACTTCTGATTTTTAAACACAACCTATTGATTTTAATGATCAAATAGCTACACTAGGTGACAACTAACAGATACCAACAAATAAACACAAAGCACAAACACAGAAACTCCAAATCATATACCAAAGTACAAAATAAGCAGAAACATGAAATTTTGAGAGGAATCTTAACAAGGGGTTATACCTGCCTTCCACAACATCCTAGGAAGGCCAACTATGCTCCTTGGACCTTGTTCAACAACTAGAACAAGACCAAGGTACTTCAGTAAGAAAGATGATGAGTGCCTTGGTTGATGTTTCATAGCAGAAACTCAAGGACTTAATGTTTTCAACACAAGCAGCAAACAACTCAACCAAGGGCTCTAATCCCTTCACAAGCTTGGTGTCAACAAGCTTGCAACAGCTTATAGCTTATGGTTAAGGGTTAGTACACAAAAATAAGCAAAATCAGAACCTTCTTTCAAGCTTTTTTAAACTTGAAAAGACCTTACCAAACATAAACGTCCTTGATCCAAAAGGTTCAAGCACACTTATAACAATCAATGGAACTCAGAATCACCCTTTAAACAACACCAACTTTCAAAAACATAAAAAGGAATTACAATTTTCTCAAAATACCAACTTTTATAAATTTTAAAAAGGAATTACAATGTTTAAAGAGTAAGACTGGAACAAAGGGACTCTCACGTGTTGAGGTCTCCTTTTATAGGCAAATGCCAGGCTACGCTATTCACAAACCCTAGCACTGAATTCTCTAAAATGCCCTTGAGGTCTTCTAGGAGTTTCTTATTGATGAGCTGTCCAAAATGCATCCAAACCGTTTAAAATAGCTTTGTGATGAAGCAATGAGTGTCAGCTGTTGATCTTGACACGTGGCTATGCTTGGAGAACAAGTTGTGTTTTGATTGGTGGACGGGTTTGAATGGTGGGGCCTCTTGGTGAGTGGGAGCGAGGGTTTTAAGGTTGGGATGGGATTTAGAGTGTGTGAATCAAACGTGTGTCAAGGTAATTTAGGTTTACCCTTTGTTTTAAGTAAAGGTAAAACTGGGTGGATGAACATGAACAGTGGTAACTTTTGATCCTAAAAAGGTGGGTTGATGTGTTTGGCGCGTGTTTGTGAGATTCAAACTTCTAAACTTGGCAGTTTTGTCCCTTTTTCTTCCTTTCTTTTGTCATTTGTGTTTAAAAGTATGTCAGCGTCCAAATCCTTTGTAACAACTTTCAGACTTTGGCAAATTTGGCACAAAACTTTTCAAAAAGTGTTTCAAGGGTTGTTTTTGCCACTTCTGCATATTTAAAGGACTGATTTTAGACTTTCTTGATCTTCAAAGGTCTTCAATATATATTTGGCTTGATGAGGGACCATAATTGACAATTTGGAATTGTTAAGGGACTAATCTTGCCACTTCTTCAAAGTTGAAGGACCTTTTGTGTAATTTTGACAAACTTAAGGGACCAAACTTGTAATTATCAATACACAAGGGTTTTAAGTGTCATTTCTTCAATAAATGAGGATCAATCTTGTATGTCTTCAATTCTTCAAGGGTATTTGTTGAATTCTTCATGAATTAGGGCCCGGTTCTTTGTACGGCTTCGTTTCTCGTGTCCGTTTTTCCTTGTATCTTGTGATCTTTTGTCTTTTTCAGGATATCCATACCTAAAATACACAAGTAAACAAACACAAGCATATATATGGTATTTTATGACATTTTTATGCATTTAAAGTCTGAAAAGAACGATGAGATCATGTATAAATGCCATCTCAGCATAATACTTAGAGTATATGCATGCTTAGGGCTAAAATTTGTTAAATCATTGTTAATACAACCTATGAGATAGATTTGAGTGTTTGAATTTGGCTTGTTGGTCAAGTATATTAGCAAAAGTAAAAATCTGCTTTTTAGTGTTCATCAGTAACTTTATTGTGCTTGAATATTGATCTAGACCTTGAACCATTGCATGAAACCTGTTTAAACTTGTTCATTTAAGTTTATTATAGCTTGTGTGTGCATTTTGTGAAGTTTAACTGGCTGAATTGTGTTATAAGTGCACCATAATTGCTTATTTGTTCATGTCTGGGCTAGATCTGGTGATGTTTTGAATTAACTGTACAAATTGGGTGTTTGAGAGTGTGATTTCTTTGTTGTTATTGTCTCCTTATGATTAACTGATCATTTGGGTGCCTTTGTGTAACTTGAATCCACAAAAAAGTCACTAAGTCAAGAAAGTCAAGCAGTGGAAAAAGTTTCCACTGCTTAACACCCAAAACTAGCCCCTACTAGTGTAATTTTGCATTCAGCTTATTAATAAGCCATATTGGCTTATCCAGACCTGCAACAACTTATTTTTTGTGATCAATCTTCCTCATTTGACCCATTTGTTTGAACTGGAGCTTATTAAGACATTGGCTTTGACTTTTTGTTAGAAAACTCATAAAGTTGACTTTTAATTAAGTGCTTATTTGCTTATTCCAGCTTATTGAGTGAACTTATTGAAAAACTTTTCGTTGATTAATCTTAGTTAAGTCATTTAAAAGCTTTTGAAACTTGCATCAGCTCTTGGGTGGCCTAGAACTCAAAAACGACTATTTTGTCATTTTAAGAAGATAGCTTATTGCTTTTTCAGGCTTATTCCTTGTGCTTATTTCAAATTTCTTTTTACAGAACTCTTAGGTAACTCAAAAGAAGCTTGTGTGTCTAATTTGAGCTTATGGCATCAGCTTATAGCTTAATGGGCCAAAAAGCCCATTAAGAATAAGCTGCTTTGAAATAAGCTAGCTTATACTCATTTTCAGCTTTTGGGCCTTCAGAGTTTTGTGTTTAAAATCAAATTTTGAGTCAGATAGGAGCTTTTGGGCTTATTTGGACAACATTTTTCTTATTGGGCCTTAAAAAGCCCATTAAGCTAACTGTTTGGACTTTTGGCCCATTCTAGTCCCATTAGGGTATTTAGGTAATTTCAACTTCTATGTTATTTAGGTTAAATTAAACTAGTTTGCAAGTTTTTAGAATTTTTTATAAATTTTGGATTTTTAATATTATTTTATTATTATTTTATTATTAAAAATTAAAATTTAGACTTTTCAAGTTTTTATATTTTTCTTAGGTTAAATACGTTAAGTTAGGAATTTTAAAAATTTTAGAATATTTTTAGTGTCATTAGATTAACTTTTATAATTATTTTAAGTTTAAATAGTTTATAATTGTTTTTAAATAGTTTTTATTATTTTTAAAATTTTCAAAAATAGTTTTAAATTTAGTTAAGTCATTTTAGAGTTTTATAATTGAAAAAATCTCATTTTGGGCTTTTTGTTAATTAAATTGATTTTTTGGGCTTTAATTAGCATTAAAAAATTATTATTTAATTAAATAAAAGGTTTGAGTGATTTTTGATTTCTTGTAAACTTCTAATTACATTATTTAGGATTTATTGCAATTTTCTAGGAATTTTTAGGGTAAATTTTTAATTTTGTCACTTTTTACGGTTTTACGTGTACGACATTTCGTCTTAATTTAATTCGTCATCGTAACCGTCATTCTCTTCTTATCTCATTTCTATTTTCTCTTCTCATAATCATAATCACATCATTAATCATCTCTTAACACACACACCAAGCCTCCTTGAGAACGATCCCCACTTTGGGTCATAACTAGTGGTTTTCCTAAATCACTTGTTAATACTTACCCTAATTACGCTCTTTTTCCTAAAAGACGTATTCTTACAACTATCATAGTATCTCTTGAAGTGATGCAAGTTGTTAGTATTGAATATGCTCTTGAGATTACATCTCCTGTGAATAAATGGGATGATGTGCATTATCTCTCTGAGAATATTGTTACACCTGTGAATAATGTAGAAAATCATTCTTGTCACGAATCTAACACTGAATTTTTAAAGCTTCAAGATTCTTATAACTCACTTTCAAAACATTTTGATAAGATTCAACAACATTGTATATCTCTTGAAATGGAAAATCAATCTAAAATGAAACTTTTTCAAAAACAAATGAATGTGAAAACTCCGTTGAGACTAGTGACAAGATGATTCAGGTGGTTCAGGCATTAGAGGAAGAAATTATGAGACTTAAGAGAGAATCATTAACAGAGAAGTTGGAACTAGAGGCTGCAGAGATTAAAAATCATGCTCTAGAAGATAGAATTACTTCTATGCTAGGGGAGTTCGATAAAGTAAAGCAGGGTTTTTCACAAATTTATGGTTCGTTAGACCAACGCTTCGCTATTAATACGGCAGAGCAAAATTCACTTGTTGACAAACTGAACCAAAAGTGTGAGGAAATATCTGACTTAAATATTCAACTCATAGACAAAAACATGGTTTTGGCTGAATTAAAGGAGACACTTCAACTCAAAGGACAAGAAGTTGTTGATAATCCAGATACAATCTCTGCCCCGCCCTCTAGTGCTCCAAAAACAAAAGAAGTGGTGCTTTTTAGGAACCCGGACCTTAAGAATTCAACGGTTTACATGGATTATATAAAAAAGGCAATTAGGCATGTGCTTCTTACTAGGGACATTTTAGATGATTTATATGAATTTGATCCCACAAACAACGAGTACAATAGTGCTCATTTATATATTGAGCGAGTTCAATGTTGCCTATCATATCTTAATTTCATAGATCCACTTATTTCTGCATCACTTAAACAACAAACCCCCACCATTGCTATGAATCCATTCAATAAGAACCCAGGAGCTAAGCCTATTTTAAACACACCCAACAAGGCTAAATCAAAATCTGTCACTAATGTTTCCTTGGCTTCTACAAGAGTAATTATGTCTACTAAGGCTAAAGGATCTCAAGACAATAAAGATAGGATCAAGCCTTCCACTAGTAGGACTGCGAAGAAGAAGGTAGAAGTTCACCCTAGGAATGTTATTTCAGTTTTAAATAAAAAGAATCATGTAGCTAAGATAAAAGGTTTTGCCACTATGCAGAAGCCCAAGCAAAATGTGAATTCTAATTTGTGATGTTGGAATTGTAATGAATGCATGTTTACTCAGCGTCATGATTTATGCCTTTTTGATCATGTGAATGAAATGTATGCCATTAGGAACAATCTTGAATGGATTCCAACGGAGAAGAAATTCACCCAAGTTTGTTGGCAATGGAAACCCACTGGTAGGACCTTTACTACAAATGGAACTAAGTGCCCTTTAACTAGGACCACATCCACTGAAGTTAGGTCTCAGCGTTCTTTAAATAGGAACTCCAGCACTAAGAAATGGAAAAAGCGCCCTTTAACTAGGTCTGCATCAACTATTCTGCCTACCAGTGAAGAAGAATCTCAGGTTATTAGACAACTAGAATCTAAGCCAACATCTAGGAAGCAAATTTGGAAGCCTAATAACTCTTCTGATAGCAAATCTAAGATAAATATATCTGTACCTGCTAACACAGTGGAACATTTAGATTCCGATACATTGTCTTCGTCTGGTGATATTTTCAGGTGGTCTAAATCATCCTCTGGTACTTGGACTCTGGATGCTCAAAGCATATGACCGGAGACCGCTCGATGCTCAAAATTTTCTTCGCCAAGTTTCTAGGAACGGTTAAATGTGGCAACGACCATATTGCGAAGATCATGGGTTATGGTGAATATCAAATTGGTAATGTTATGATTTCAAGGGTATATTATGTGGAGGGACTTGGTCACAACTTATTTTTAGTGTGACAATTTTGCGATTCAAACCTTGAGGTCGCTTTTCGACAACATACTTGCTTCATTCATGATCTTACAGCAAATAATTTGTTAAAAGGTTCTCGAGGGGATAATCTCTACACACTGTCCATTCAAAACATGATTGCCACCTCTCCTGTATGCCTTCTCTCCAAAGCATCTAAGACTAAGTCATGGTTGTGGCATCGCCGGTTATCTCATCTTAACTTTGATGCTATTAACCATTTGGCTAAAAACGAGCTTGTTCGTGGTCTCCAAAACTTAAGTTCGACAAGGATCATTTATGTTCCGCGTGTTCTTTGGGGAAAAGCACCAAGAAATCATACAAACCTAAAGCTGAAGACACCAACCAAGAACCACTGTATCTTTTGCACATGGATCTTTGCGGGCCAATGCGTACGGCTAGTGTGAGTGGTAGAAAATACATCCTCGTCATGGTGGATGATTTTTCAAGGTTTACATGGGTAAAGTTTTTAGCAACCAAGGATCAAGTACCAAATTATATTATTACTTTTCTAAAGATGATCCAAGTGCGTCTTAATGCTACTGTTCGCCGCATTCGAAATGATAATGGAACTGAGTTCGTTAATCAGACTCTACGATATTATTATGAAGAGGTTGGTATTTCACATGAAACTTTAGTTGCTCGCACTCCACAACAAAATGATGTCGTGGAAAGATGTAACCGTACACTTATAGAAGCTGCTAGAACTATGTTGATTTATGTGAATGCTCCTTTATTCTTATGGGCTAAAGCAGTGGCAACCGCATGTTATACCCAAAATCGCTCCATCATTCGTAAACGCCATGGTTAAACTCCATATGAGCTACTTAATGGACATAAACCCGATATTTCATTTTTTCATGTGTTTGGTGCACTGTGTTATCCAAATACTTAATAGTGAGAATTTGGGCAAACTTCAACTGAAAGCTGATATTGGAATTTTCATTGGTTACTCACCCGCAAAGAAAGCTTTCCGAATTTATAACCGTCGTCTTGGTAAGATTGTAGAAATTTTGGATGCCGATTTTTATGAGCTGACAGCGATGGCTTCTGAGCAACACAGCTCTGAACCCACATTACATGAGATGGGAACCGGTACTATTAGTTCCAGATTAACTCCCAATAATCCTACTTATCCATCATTTACACCACCTACTAGGCCCGAGTGGGATGAGTTATTTCAACCTATGTTTGATGAATTCTTTGATCCACCTAGTGATGATTCTACAGCACCTGCAGTAGTAGCTCCGATTCCCGAAGTTGTTGCTCAAGATAATGGAAATCAGTCTGATGCATCTACTGTTACTATTGAACTAGATGCACCATCCCCCATCAATTCTCAAACTACACCCGAATCATCACCCCCACTCGTTCCTAATGATGTTGAAGAGGATTTCTATGATCACGATTTGGAACTTGCTCACCTATAAGAGCTTCCATTATTTGGTTCACAAATACCCAAAAACCTTAACGGCGCGTCTACCTCAGGGGAAGCTCCGGCAATCATTTACTCTAGACCACCACGGATTGAAAATCACAACACCAAATGGACAAAGGATTACCCAATCCGCAATACTATTGGTGAAATCGATCGACCAGTCTTGACACGTCATCAACTCCAAGAGCACGCATTATATTACTTCTTTGAAGCATTTCTCTGCGAGAAGGAACCTACATCTTGGCAACAAGCCATGCAACAATCATCATGGATTGAAGCCATGCAAGAGGAACTTAATGAATTTCAACGCCTTGAAGTATGGGAATTAGTTCATCTACCCGACAACGTTGACATCCTTACTTTGTTGTGGGTATATAAGGTTAAACTCGATGAGTTAGGTGGAGTGTTAAAGAACAAAGCTAGATTGGTTGCTCGAGGTTACAAACAAGCTTTGGGTATTGACTTTGAAGAATCATTTGCTCCTGTTGCACGATTGGAGGCGATTAGACTATTCCTTGCTTATGCTACTCACATGAATATGATCGTCTACCAAATGGATGTTAAGACGGCATTTCTTAATGGTGAATTAAGGGAAGATGTCTACGTAAGCCAGTTGATTGCAGTGTTTTACCACACCTTTAGGAAAAGGAGGGTAAATAGGGAAAAGTATTAAATACGACGATTTAGGAAAACCGTGTATAAATGACCCTAATGAAGTTCGTTTCCCAAGGAGGTATATGTGTGTGACTAAAATGTAGCAAGGTTTGTGATTAATATTGGTTTAGAAGGGGATGAGAAAAGAGGATGACGAAGACGTGAAAATTATTACTACGATGACAAAACGTAAAACCGTAAAACAAGCTAAAATAAAAATAAATTCTAAGAATTACCAAAAATTCACCAAAAATCAAAATAAATAAACTAAGAGTTTACTAATGCTCAAAACTTTTTCAAACCTTTTAAATAATTAAATATTCAATTTTTAAATGCTAATTAAAGCCCTAAAATTCAAATAAATTATCAAAAAGCCCAAATAAATATTTTTCAATTGGTAAACCTCTAAAATGACCTAAAAAGATTAAAAACTATTTTTGAGAAATTTTTAAACTAATAAAAACTATTTAAAATGATTTAAAAACTATTAAAACTTAAAATAATTATAAAAATTAATCTAAAAGTGATAAAATTAATCTAAGAGTTGCAAAAATCCTATTTTAATGTAATTAAGCTAAGAAAAATGTAAAAAGTTGAAAAATGTGAAATTTAAAAAATAATAATAAAATAATATTAAAAATCCAAAAATTATAAAAAATTCTAAAAACTTGCAAACTAGTTTATTTTAACTTAATTAAACAGAAAATGAAAGTGAAATGACCAGAATACCCCTATTGGACCCTCAAATGGGCCAAAACCAAAAACAGTCAACTCTAATGGGCTTTTTAGCCCAAAAATTCAAACTTGGCCCAATTGACTTGGAAAAGCCCTATCTGACTTAAAATTTAATTCTAAACACAAAACTCTAAGGGCCCAAAAGCTAAAAGTGAGCTTATCACAACTTAATAAGCAAACAACTTATCCTTATTGGGCTTTTTAGCCCATTAAGCAATAAGCTAATGCCATAAGCTCTAATTTGACACACAACCTTCGTTTGGGATGCTTAAGAGATCTGTAAAAAGAAATTTTGAAAAAGCACACTCAATAAGCTAGAAATAAGCAAAGTACAATTTCACAAAACGACAAAATAGTCGGGTTTGAGAAATAAGGCACCTCAGGACATGATTCAACTTGCAAAATGTCACAAATGAACTCAATAAGCCAAATCAATCAACAAAAATCCAATAAGCAACACCAATAAGCCAGAATAAGCCAATACGCACTTATGAAAAAGTAAATTAAGTTGGTTTTCTAGTCAAACCTAAAAGTCAACACTCCAAATGCTCCAGTATGAACAAATGGGTCAAATGATGAGCACCTATTACAAAATCCAAGTTTTTGTTTGTTAAAATAAGCTATTTTAGCTTATTAATAAGCTGAAACCCAATTAACACTAGCAGTGGCTAGCAGCAGGGGAAAGGAGTTCCCACTGCTTTCACTATTTGACCAAGCTTTTTAGAGAGATTTAGTTGGATTCAATTGGAAACAAGGGCACCCTTGTGATCAGTGAATCACAAGGAGTCAATATCAACAAGAAAATCACAATTTGGTTCACACAATAAGCCCAGAATAAGCAAACAGTCACTAGATATAGCACAGATATAAGAAATAAGCAGTTATGCACAAATAAGCAGATATAGCATGAATAAGCCATCCAAATTCAACAGGATGCATACACAAGCTATATAAACTATGAATAAGCACAAACAAACTTAAATCAAGCACTGAATCAAAGTGAATAATCAGAATCAAGCACCAACAGTTACTGATAAGAACAAGTATGATATGCAGAAACTTTTGCTGATCTAATTGACCACAGATCCAATTTTAAGCGTCCAAATCTCTTTCCCTGATGTTATTAACCCAGTTTAATAACTTGCTAACCCTAGTCTATGATTAGATCTAGGTGTCCCTTAAAACACAACCAAAAATATCAAGTAACAAAGATTTTTAAAGCCCTATTATGAATCTAGGTGTTTCAACCCACAAAACTTGCATACAAATGACCAAGTTTATCTGGATAAACAAGTACCAACAACCACAATCACAAAACCAACACTTAAAAAGCCTTAAAACCTGCTTATGCAGTTAACCCAAACACCCCTTAAAAACCTGTTTTGACAAATCTTCAAAGGATAATCCAGTTTTAACCCACAAATCAAACTAACAACATCTCATAAACATCAAACAATGCCAGATGAACAATAATCAACAACAATAACACAGATTCAAGAACTATCATGCAAATTCACAAAAAATTCAGAAAATAAAGAGAAAAATGAAAAGGGAGAAGGTGCAAACCTCCAAGACCTACATCCAGGCCCTGGATTGTTTGAGCTGAGGTACTAGCAGAACAAGTACCAGCTTCCAAGTACCTGCTAAGATGAACAAACAAAAGTGATGCACAATAAACAAGCACTTACTGATTTTTAAAACACAAGCCTTATCAAATAAAACCTTGCCTCAAAAACCTTCAAACATGAAAATGGAACTCAGAATTAGGCTATTCTAACACCAACTTTTAATAAACAAGAACAAGATTTCTCAAAATTCAGAAAATCAAATTTTATTAACTTAAAAAGGGATTACAAAGATTGATAGCCTAAAACTGGAACAAAGGGACTCTCACAGGTTGGGTCTCCTTTTATAGACAAATGCTAAGCCTACACTGTTCACAAACCCTAGAAGTGAATTTCCTATAATGTCCTTGAGGTCTTCTAGACGATTCTTGGTTATGAGCTGTCCAAAATGATCCTGAGTGTTCATTTTTGCTTTGTGATGAAGCAATGACTCTCAGCTGTTGATTTTGCCATGTTGGATAACTTGGAGGTGAAGTTGCGTTTTGATTTGTTGAAAGGGAATTGGGGGTGGGGTCCATAGTGAGTGGGAGTGAGGGTTTTATGTGTGGGGTAGGTTACTGGGCGTGTGAATCAAGCATGTGCCTAGGTAATTTCAGTTTACCCTTTGTTTTAAGTGATGGGGTAACTGGGTTCTTGTGGTAAACAGTAACAAGTTTTGATCCGATATTAGGGGAAGTAAAAGTGTTTGGCGCATTTCTTGGTTTGAATGTTTGAAGTTGGCAACTATGGTCCTTTGTTTTTGGCAAAACATGTATAGCAAGTTTATTTTCCGAATAAACTCGTTTCCCTTTGTTATAGAAGTTTCAGACTTCATGTTTTGGCCACAAAAAGTTTTCAAAAGGGATTTTAGGGCTTTTATCACTTTAGGCTAATTACAATTTCAGTCCTTTTGATATTTAAACCATATTTCAAGGACTAGAAATGTAATATTCTTGAACTTCAAGGGCTTCTTAGGATCTTGGACTTAATGAAGGGCCATTATTGACAAACTAGATTTGATGGGGGGCTAATCTTGTCATTTCTTCAAAGTTGAAGGACCTTTTTGCAATTTTGACAAACTTAAGGGACCAAACTTGTAATTATGATTTCACAAGGGTTTTAAGTGTCATTTCTTCATTCATTGAGGATCAATCTTGCATATCTTCAACTCTTCAAGGGTAATTGTTGGATAAATCATGATCTAGGGCCCGGTTCTTTGTACGGCTTCGTTTCTCGTGTCCGTTTTTCCTTGTTTCTTGTGATCTTTTGTCCTTTTCACGATATCCATACCTAAAATACAAAAGTAAACAAACACAAGCATATATATGGTATTTTATGACATTTTTATGTATTTAAAGCCCAAAAAGAACGATGAGATCATGTATAAATGCCATCTCATCACTCCCCCATACTAAGCCATTGCCGTGCCCTCACTCAATGCTAGAATAAAGTATCTAAGCATCACCAAAGTTCAATTTTATTACCCTTATTGAAAAGTGAAAGACTTGGAAAAATACTACGAGGATGTGTAAAGACATAATGTATGATTTTCATCACGAATGTGACTTTTAGGGTCAAAGAATAGAAACAAGTAAATTTCCCTTAGAGTAAATTTCGTCATCCTTGATTGTCATACATTCCATGCTAAGTGCAAAAACGAGATAATTGTTGGTACAAGTCACAATGCTAACACTACTCATACGTCCAAATTGTGTAATACTTTTTCTCCCTGCAATCCTAGTTATTATAAAAGAAATGGGTTACTAGCATTTTTTAACTATTTGTCATGGATCACAAGTGATTCATATTGACTTATTTGAGTAGTTATTAATCCGAAAGCAAAGTAGCACGATTTAATCGATAGTTAGCCGAAGGACAAAATCTTTTAAAACGGCTTCTCGTGTATCTCCTTAAGTTCATATCTTGGCATAACTCGTTTCACGATTTGAGACCTTTCTCGGACCGATATTTGGCATGTACTTCATACTTCAAATATTGGGAATACGTTCTTGAAATTATGGTCTTCTCTTCATATATTTGGAATTTCTTCACTTGACGTTTTTGAGAGATTCTTCATATTTGGACCACGACTTCATCATTTTTCTTCAATCTTTACTTTGGACTTTGATATACAACGATCTGCCTCCTTTTCGGACTTGGATATATTTATCCTCATACCTTGTAAGGGTCTTTTTGGATAGACTTTCTCCATGATCTTTAGGGGAGTTATTGCTTTTCGTCATGTGTCTTGATCCTTCATATTGATTTAGGAATAATGATACTTCACATCATCTTTGGATCTTTAGCAAAAATAGAGCTCCTCATGCCTTGTTAGGGCCTTTTTGGATAATCACCAATCTTCGCGTCCCGCTTCAATAAGTTATGCCTTGGCAATGAACTCTATTCAACCCCGAGCAACTTTTAAACGATCTTGCACTAGAGGCTAAGTAACCTTTCAAATCGTACGACCTTACTTATTGCAATTATTTTTGTTCCTAATGCATTGATCTTATAGGAAGAAAAAGCCACAATTAAAAACATATGAGTTTTTGAAAACACATTTTCATGTTCTACGTTTAGCATGATCACTTGTCTAACTCTATCATCTCTCGTTCTTCACTATATAAAGACCTCTAATTAAAGAGACTCGTGAATACTTAGCCATACAAGTCAAAATTAAGCCAAATTTGGATTAGCTTTCATTTAGACTATATCAAATCAAAGTTTTGGGTTTTCAAGCCACCTATAGGATCTTGCACTTTCTTGGACTTTTTCAAGTTTAGAGAATGCATTTTATAGTTCCCTTGATAAGTGACTTTCTAGGATCAATTATAGGAACTTGCGAAAAGTTCTTGTTCTTAACCCGTATGAGCTAAGACTTTCGCGTTTTAAAGCTCCCAATATAAAAGTCTAGCAAAACTTTAATTGAGCGGGTTAAGGAATGTAAATGGATCCAAATGCCCATCAAGTCAAAAATTAGTTCTTATTCTACCCATCGGAAAATATACATTCGTGTCTTAAAAACACTTATGAAAACTAAGAAATTTTTTAAAATTTGGCCATTTTTAGCCTTATTAGCAACAAAACAAAACATTGAAAATTGGAAAGCGTGAGGGCGTAGCAAAGCAAGTATATATTCACCCCCACGTACTAAAAGTAAACATTGTCCTCAATGTTTCGAGTCTAAAGGTGGAACATCCCCATACTAGAGACGAAGAATCGAATGCTTAGGATCTAACATGGAAAGGGTGATCAACAATATATCTAAAGCCGTTTATTAAGTATGCTAAAAGATAATTGTTAGAACAATAAAGGATATGTCAATGGATTCGTGAAAAACTTCTTCAAGCAAACGATGGAAGCTCACGTAAACGAACACGAGAGTCTTCAATTGTAGATGATGATGATGATCTAGATAACACAATCACAAACAACCACGAGACAACGAGTTGGAAGGGTACAAGTCCCCTTATTAGTGAATAGTAAGCATAAAAGGATAAGCATGGGATCTCCCCCACGAGGCACCTCGTTTTTGATTACCGAGTCATGAGCTCGACTCGATCCCCTCAACGCTAATTATCATTGGGGAAGGTGACTTGGTCGAGGTCAACCATTGAAGGAATTTCCCCACCAAAGTAGTGCTTAAGCCTATGTCCATTCACCTTGAAGTTAGGACCATCATCTTGAGCTAGATCAATGGTCCCATAAGTAAATACTTGTGTAATGGTGAAAGGACCCAACCAACGAGATTTCAATTTCCCAGAAAATATCTTAAGTCTCGAGTTAAAAAGTAATACTTGATCACCAACGTTAAAAACTCGGTTTTTAATCTTTGAATCATGAAACTTTTTAGTCTTTTGTTTAAAAATTAATGAATTTTCATAAGCATTGTGTCTTAATTCATCCAATTCATTCAATTGTATTTTCCGGTGATCTCCCGCGGTCTTCAAGTCAAAGTTTGCATCCTTAAGGGCCCAATATGCCTTGTGCTCCAATTCAATGGGCAAATGATAATTCTTCCCATAGACTAACTTATAAGGAGTGCAACCGATAGGTGTCTTATAAGCGGTCCTAAAGGCCCATAAAGCGTTATCGAGTTTGTCGGACCATGAAGCACGGTTTTCTCCAATTGACCTCTCTAAAATCCTCTTCAAAGCTCGGTTCGAAACCTTGACTTGCCCATTCGTTTGCGGGTGATAAGCCGTAGAAAGACGATGAGTAACTCTATATTTCTTTAAAACCTTCTCGAATTGGTCATTACAAAAATGGGTTCCACGATCGCTTATAATAGCACGAGGGGTTCCGAATCGAGAGAATAGTTGCTTCAAAAACTTCAATACCACACGAGCATCATTAGTAGGCAAAGCCTTAGCTTCCACCCACTTAGAAAGGTAGTCCACCGCGACGAGGATATACTTGTTACCATGAGACGATGGGAACGGCCCCATAAAGTCTATGCCGCAAATGTCGAAAATCTCACACACTTGAATTATATTTTGCGGAATTTCATCACGTTGAGACGATTTTCCTTGACGTTGGCACGAATCACACGACTTCACAAGTGCGTGTGCATCACGATAGATAGAAGGCCAAAAGAAGCCGGCATCGAACACTTTCTTAGCCGTGAGATTAGCACCGTGGTGACCACCCGTGGGTCCCTCGTGACAAGCTCTAAGGATATTAGAAGCTTCGGCACCAAAAACACAACGTCGAACGAGTTGATCCGCACAAACCCGAAAGAGATAAGTGTCGTCCCAAAAATAGAACTTGACGTCACGAAAGAATTTTCGCTTTTGTTGTGTCGTCATACCCTTGATTATGAAATTGCCCGCATGGTAATTTGCAATGTCGTCAAACCATGGGGTGGTGTCTTTAGATTTCACTACAACGAGAGTCTCGAGAGGAAACGTTTTGGTGATTTCCTTATTCTCGAAAACATCTTTGTGAGGATCTTCTAGACGATAGATGATCGGCCGCTAGATTCTCGGCTCCTTTTTTGTCAAGCACGGTGACATCAAATTCTTGGAGGAGGAGCATCCAACGAAGCAATCTTGGCTTAGAATCTTGCTTAGCTAAGAGATACTTGATATCCGAATGGTCGGTATACACGATGCTTTTAGTCAAGACGAGATAAGGGCGGAATTTCTCAAAAGCATAGACCACGACAAGGAATTCCTTTTCCGTTGTGGTGTACTTTAATTGAGCCCCGGTCATCGTCTTACTAGCATAATGGATAGGACGGAAATGCTTGTCATAACGTTGCCCTAAGACGGCCCCTATAGCATAATCACTTGCATCGCACATGATTTCAAAGGGTAATTCCCAATTAGGAGCAACAAGAATGGGAGCTTCGGTAAGTTTCCTTTTTAGAGTTTCGAAAGCTCTAACACAATCCTCATTGAAGTTAAAAGGAGCATCCTTCTCGAGAAGGTGTGTCATAGGTCGAGAGATTTTTGAAAAGTCCTTGATGAAACGACAATAAAAGCCCGCGTGGCCTAGGAAACTCCTAACTCCGTTGACGGTTTTGGGATGAGGTAACTTGGCGATGACGACTACCTTAGCTTTATCGACCTCAATCCCCGCTTTCGACACCTTATGTCCTAAGACGATTCCTTGTTTACACATAAAATGACATTTTTCCCAATTAAGCACAAGATTGGTTTCTTCACAACGTTTTAACATTTGCTCGAGATTGGATAAACACGACGTGAACGAATTGCCAAACACCGAAAAGTCATCCATAAACACTTCCATCGACTTCTCGATCATATCATGAAAAATTGCCATCATACACCGTTGAAATGTACCCGGTGCATTACAAATTCCGAAAGGCATCCTACGATAAGCAAACGTTACATAAGGACACGTGAACGTAGTCTTCTCTTGATCACGAGGGTCGATAGGGATTTGAAAGTAACCGGAAAAACCATCTAAAAAGCAATAGAATTCATTTCCCGCGAGTCGCTCCAACATTTGATCCATGAAGGGCAAACGAAAGTGGTCTTTACGAGTGGCGTCATTTAACTTTCGGTAGTCAATACACACCCTCCAACCGGTCACAACACGAGTGGGAATTAACTCGTTGTTTTCATTTGGCACAACGGTCATTCCTCCCTTTTTAGGGACATAATGGATTAGGATCACCCATGGGCTATCGGAGATAGGATAAATCATTCCCGCGTCAAGGAGTTTTAAGACTTTCTTTTTAATGACATCGTGAATTTTAGGATTCACCCTTCTTTGACTTTGAATTGCGGGTTTGTAGTCCTCCTCCATTAAAATCTTGTGAGTACAAAATTTTGGGTCAATACCCTTAATGTCGGAAATTTTCCACGCAATTGCCCCTTTATGAGCTTTAAGAACTTTCAAGAGCTCGGTTTTTTCATCATTAGCAAGACCTCTTACAATAATAACTGGAAACTTGTCATCACCTTCCAAGAATGCGTATTCAAGGTGAGAAGGAAGATCTTTTAATTCAAGGATATGTGGTTCCTCGATTGAAGATTTTGTTTCAACACTCATAACTTCCATCGGCGAAAGAAATGGTGGAATAGAAATATCATCACTAATCAACACCTCATCTTCATTATCGATTTCATTTGAAGTGAGATCGCCTCCTTGGAATGGAGTGAGATTTGGTATAGAATTAGCAAGAATCGGATCCAAAATAGTGGGATTGCCACTTGATGAGCTATCAGAAAAACCTAACACTTCTTGTGAAAACTCATCGCAAACCACATCAACGATGTCAATGTGATTGATGGTAGCGATTGCATAAACATGAGAAGGTTTCGAGTTTTGAGTAGCGTTTATAACAAGTTCCTCTTCGTTGAATCTCAAAGTGATAGTTCTTACATGAACATCGATAAGCGATCTCGAGGTGTCTAAAAATGGACGACCTAAAATTAGAGGAACTTGAGGATCCGCGGGGATGTCAACTACTATAAAATCAACGGGATAGTAGAACTTCCCCACTTTCACGAAAACATCTTCGGCTACTCCACATGCTAAAATCGTAGAATGATCGGCCATCTCGATAGACATGTTCGAAGGAATAAGAGCCGGAAGCGAAAGCGATTTCCAAGTGGAAAATGGCATCAAATTAATGCTCGCGCCAAGATCGGCCAAGGCGAAGCATTCTTTTATATCTTGTATGTCACAAGGAATGAGAAACTTTCCGGGGTCACCAACTTTTTCCAGTATGCGGTTAAGATAAACCGAAGAACAATTAGCAAGCTTTGAAAGCTTTTCCTTATCGCTCATCATACTTTTAAAAGTGGAAGCGAAACGAGGCATATACAACAACGCGTCGGCTAAACTCACATCAAAATGCACTTGTTGAAACATTTTTATAAAAAGCTCGATTTGTTGTTTGTTACGTTCTTGCAATTTCTCTTTGTTTCGTCTCGAAGGGTAGGGTAAGGGTGGTGTGGGTTGGACATTAGGCAACGGCCTTGGAATCTCGGGTTCCACAATTGGTATTGGTTCAACCGTAGGTGTGGTATGAGCGTTACTTCGTGGGATTGTAATATGCTCCTTTTCGACCATCACCTAGGGTTCTTTCTTGATTTCCTTCTCCGTAGAAGTACTTGGACGAGAGATTGGTTCCTTGAAAGTTTTACCACTTCGTGTAGTAATAACCTTCATTTCTCCCTTCGGGTTTGCAATGGTATCACTAGGAAGACCACCCGAGGAAGAGGGTTTACACATGATTGCTTCAAACATTTAGCCATTCGGTCCTCAAATTTTGATTGCCTAGCATCCGCTTTTAACAATTCTTGCTTAATCTCATGTTGTCCTTGTTCCATCTTTTGTTGATTTTGTTGAAAACGTTGGACATTTCCTTCCATTTTGTTAGCATGAGTTTTAAGTTCATTAGCAAGTTCATTTTTAAGCTCATTTTTCAACTCGGATCTTAAGCTAATCATCTCACGTTGCATGTTATCAAACTTAGCATCATTTGCTTTAGCATAATCCAAAAATTCTCCTTGAAGATTTTTAGTGTGAGCATTTTGAAAACCTTGTGTAGTGTTTTGAAAATCACGGTTTTGGTTTTGATTAGTCACTTGTCCATTCCCACTTTGATAATTCCCTTTGTTGTAGTTACGTGAATTGCCTTGATAATTACCACCTTGGTTGTTGTTTCGATAGTTATTAGCATTTTGATTTGGTGGAGCTTGATTTGGGCGGGAACCTTGGCCGTTTTGGTTGTAAGTTCCCGTTGCTACATAAGTACTCGAAGTGTTACCATCCGCGGTAATGCACTCGGAAAGATCATGAGCTCCACCACAAGACAAACAACTCTTAGCAACCGCTTTAACCGAAGCGGAATTTGAAGCTTCTTGAGCTTTCCAATGAGACATAAGATTAGCAAATCTATCAAAAAACCGATTTTCCTCATTAGCTTCATCATGTAAGGCATTAATTCTACGAGACGATGACGACGGTGACGAACCCAAATTGGCAACACTCGGTGTGTTACGAGGGCTATAAACCTTAGATCTATTCTCGATAATCTTTAAAGCCTCATCTGTCGTTTTGCACAAAAAATTACCACCCGCGGCGGCATTCAAGTAATCTCGTTCATGATCATTAAGCCCATTATAAAAAGTATCAATTTGATGCAATTCCGAAAAATCATGGTGTGGACATTCATGTAACATTTCTTTAAAGCGTTCCCATGCCATTGAAAAACATTCATTATTTCTTTGCACAAATCGTGAAATCTTATTTTTCAAATGTGTTGTCTTAGATGGTGGAAAAAATTTGTTCACAAACTTAGAAACGAGATCACCCCATGTCAAAATTGAATTTGGCGGTTCTTTCGCAAGCCAAATTTTAGCGGGTCCATCTAACGAGTATGGGAACAACGTCATCTTAATGGCGTCATGTGGAACATCCTTAAACTTGCTAGTAGCGGTGAGACGATTAAAATTCATAATGTGATAGTGCGGGTTGTCTTTCTCATGACCTCTAAACTTATTAGTTTGCAACATCGACATTAAACCCGTCTTAATCTCGGAATTCTCCGCAAGGATGGCGGGAATCACAATGGCCTCTCCAAAACCCTCGGTGGGTGCTTGTAGCAACTCCATCATAGTACGATTAGCCATGACGACTTCTTATTCTACAATAGGTTCAACAATTGGAGGTTGTTATTCAATCAACGTCTCTTGATTGGCATGCTTTTGAAGACGTTTACGAGCTTGTTTTGCTTGATTACGAGTGATCATAAACTTCACGAAGAATGGGAGGTGAGCAAAGAAGATTCTTTTTGGGTGTTTTGTGGATTTTCAATTTTTTGTGTTTTTGATTGTTTTTAATTTTTTTTTTTGGATTTTGATGTATCTTTGTAGACAACAATCTACCAAATCTCTCCTCGAATCAAATTCTTGATTAAAGAAGCCTCAAAGGAATGAAAACGATTATGTGGAGTGAACGCCTTCGAATGACTTTAGAACTTTGGTGAAAACCAAATTGTTCAAGAGGGTTTAATCACAAAGAAACAAGCAAATATATTATACGTAATAATACTTTGGGCGGCAAAACCCTCGATTAGCCTTCAATCTCAAAATACTCACAAGCAAGCGGGGAAACGAGGCGGCGCGAAGCACTTAAGAGCCTTTTTCCTTAGGGTATTTTTTATAATACCCGCCTTATACCCACCTTATAGTTTGTATTTTTCAAAATCGAGCTTCACGAAAGTATTTATCTATTTTTGCCTTTTTCTTTTTGTTTGAGATTCGAATACAATAATTAGGAGATCAAATCCCAATTAAGGTTGTGTTTTCACACTTTTGGAGATATTTTGTATTTATTGTGATACTTAATACAATATAGTAATAATAATTTCACAAGAAAAACCAAGAAAACCGATAATACGTATTAGTAGAGTTCTACTAATACAAATACTATATATGGTTAATATTAAAAACAACAAGACAAATTAATCACGACACACCTCCCCGGCAGCGGCGCCAAAATGATTGCAGTGTTTTACCACACCTTTAGGAAAAGGAGGGTAAATAGGGAAAAGTATTAAATACGACGATTTAGGAAAACCGTGTACAAATGACCCTAATGAAGTTCGTTTCCCAAGGAGGTATATGTGTGTGACTAAAATGTAGCAAGGTTTGAGATTAATATTGGTTTAGAAGGGATGAGAAAAGAGGATGACGAAGACGTGAAAATTATTACTACGATGACAAAACGTAAAACCATAAAAAAGGCTAAAATAAAAATAAATTCTAAAAATTACAAAAAATTCACCAAAAATCAAAATAAATAAACTAAGAGTTTACCAATGCTCAAAACTTTTTCAAACCTTTTAAATAATTAAATATTCAATTTTTAAATGCTAATTAAAGCCCTAAAAATCAAATAAATTATCAAAAAGCCCAAATCAAGATTTTTCAATTGGTAAACCTCTAAAATGACCTAAAAAGATTAAAAACTATATTTAGAAATTTTTAAACTAATAAAAACTATTTAAAATGATTTAAAAACTATTAAAACTTAAAATAATTATAAAAATTAATCTAAAAGTGATAAAATTAATCTAAGAGTTGCAAAAATCCTATTTTAATGTACTTAAGCTAAGAAAAATGTAAAAGGTTAAAAAATGTGAAATTTGAAAAATAATAATAAAATAATATTAAAATAATATTAAAAATCCAAAAATTCTAAAAAATTCTAAAAACTTGCAAACTAGTTTATTTTAACTTAATTAAACAGAAAATGAAAGTGAAATGACCAGAATACCCCTATTGGGCCCTCAAATGGGCCAAAACCAATAACAGTCAACTCTAATGGGCTTTTTAGCCCCAAAAGTCAAACTTGGCCTAATTGACTTGGAAAAGCCCTATCTGACTTAAAATTTAATTCTACAAAACTCTAAAGGCCCAAAAGCTGAAAGTGAGCTTATCACAGCTTAATAAGCAAACAGCTTATCCTTATTAGGCTTTTTAGCCCATTAAGTAATAAGCTAATGCCATAAGCTCTAATTTGACACACAACCTTCTTTTGGGATGCTTAAGAGATCTATAAAAAGAAACTTTGAAAAAGCACACTCAATAAGCCAGAAATAAGCAAAGTAAAATTTCACAAAACGACAAAATAGTCGGGTTTGAGAAATAAGGCACCTCAGGACTTGATTCATCTTGCAAAATGTCACAAATGAACTCAATAAGCCAAATCAATCAACAAAAATCCAATAAGCAACACCAATAAGCCAGAATAAGCCAATAAGCACTTATGAAAAAGTCAATTAAGTTGGTTTTCTAGTCAAACCTAAAAGTCAACACTCCAAATGCTCCAGTATGAACAAATGGGTCAAATGATGAGCACCTATTACAAAATCCAAGTTGTTGCTGGTTAAAATAAGCTATTTTAGCTTATTAATAAGCTGAAACCTAATTAACACTAGCAGTGGCTAGCAGCAGGGGAAAGGAGTTCCCACTGCTTTGACTATTTGACCAAGCTTTTTAGAGAGATTTAGTTGGATTCAATTGGAAACAAGGGCACTCTTGTGATCAGTGAATCACAAAGAGTCAATATCAACAAGAAAATCACAATTTGGTTCACACAATAAGCCCAGAATAAGCAAACAGTCACCAGATATAGCACATATATGAGAAATAAGCAGTTATGCACAAATAAGCAGATATAGCCTGAATAAGCCAACCAAATTCAACAAGATGCATACACAAGCTATATAAAATATGAATAAGCAGAAACAAACTTATATCAAGCACTGAATCAAAGTGAATAAACAGAATCAAGAACCAACAGTTACTGATAAGAACAAGTATGATATGCAGAAACTTTTGCTGATCTAATTGACCACAGATCCAATTTCAAGCCTCCAAATCTCTTTCCCTGATGTTATTAACCCAGTTTAATCACTTGTTAACCCTAGTCTATGATTAAATCTAGGTGTCCCTTAAACCACAGCCAAAAATATCAAGTAACAAAGATTTTTAAAGCCCTATTATGAATCTAGGTGTTTCAACCCACAAAACTTGCATACAAATGACGAAGTTTATCAGATAAACAAGTACCAACAACCACAAGCACAAAACCAACACTTAAAAAGCCTTAAAACCTGCTTATGCAGTTAACCCAAACACCCCTTAAAAACCTGTTTTGACAAATCTTCAGAGGATAATCCAGTTTTAACCCACAAATCAAACTAACAACACCTCATAAACATCAAACAATGCCAGATGAACAATAATCAACAACAATAACACAGATTCAAGAACTATCATGCAAATTCACCAAAAATTCAGAAAATAAAGAGAAAAATGAAAAGGGAGAAGGTGCAAACCTCCAAGACCTACATCCAGGCCCTGGATTGTTTGAGCTGAGGTACTAGCAGAACAAAACCAGCTTCCAAGTACCTGCTAAGATGAACAAACAAAAGTGATGCACAATAAACAAGCACTTACTGATTTTTGAAACACAAGCCTTATCAATTAAAACCTTGCCTTAAAAACCTTCAAACATGAAAATGGAACTCAAAATTAGGCTATTCTAACACCAACTATTAATAAACAAGAACAAGATTTCTCAAATTTCAGAAAATAAAATCTTATTAACTTAAAAAGGGATTACAAAGATTGATAGCCTAAAACTGGAACAAAGGGACTCTCACAGGTCGAGGTCTCCTTTTATAGACAAATGCTAAGCCTACACTATTCACAAACCCTAGAAGTGAATTTCCTATAATGTCCTTGAGGTCTTCTAGACGATTCTTGGTTATGAGCTGTCCAAAATGATCTTGAGTGTTCATTTTAGCTTTGTGATGAAGCAATGACTCTCAACTGTTGATTTTGCCACGTTGGATAACTTGGAGGTGAAGTTGCGTTTTGATTGGTTGAAAGGAATTGGGGGTGGGGTCCATAGTGAGTGGGAGTGAGGGTTTTATGTGTGGGATAGGTTACTGGGCGTGTGAATCAAGCATGTGCCTGGGTAATTTCAGTTTACCCTTTGTTTTAAGTGATGGGGTAACTAGGTTCTTGGGGTAAACAATAACAAGTTTTGATCCGATATTAGGGGAAGTAAAAGTTTTTGGCGCATTTCTTGGTTTGAATGTTTGAACTTGGCAACTATGGTCCTTTGTTTTTGGCAAAACATGTATAGCAAGTTTATTTTCCTAATAAACTCATTTCCCTTTGTTATAGAAGTTTCAGACTTCATGTTTTGGCCACAAAAAGTTTTCAAAAGGGATTTTAGGGCTTTTATCACTTTAGGCTAATTACAATTTCAGTCCTTTTGATATTTAAACGATATTTCAAGGACTAGAAATGTAATATTCTTAAACTTCAAGGGCTTCTTATGATCTTGGACTTAATGAAGGGACATTCTTGACAAATTAGATTTTATGGGGGACTAATCTTGCCATTTCTTCAAAGTTGAAGGACCTTTTTGCAATTTTGACAAACTTAAGGGACCAAACTTGTAATTATGATTTCACAAGGGTTTTAAGTGTCATTTCTTCATTCATTGAGGATTAATCTTGCATATCTTCAAGTCTTCAAGGGTAATTGTTGGATAAATCATGATCTAGGGCCCGGTTCTTTGTACGGCTTCGTTTCTCGTGTCTATTTTTCCTTGTTTCTTGTGACCTCTAAACTTATTAGCTTGCAACATCGACATTAAACCCGTCTTAATCTCGGAATTCTCCGCAAGGATGGCGGGAATCACAATGGCCTCTCCAAAACCCTCGGTGGGTGCTTGTAGCAACTCCATCATAGTACGATTAGCCATGACGACTTCTTATTCTTCAATAGGTTCAACAATTGGAGGTTGTTCTTCAATCAACGTCTCTTGATTGGCTTGCTTTTGAAGACGTTTACGAGCTCGTTTTGCTTGATTACGAGTGATCATAAACTTCACGAAGAATGGGAGGTGAGCAAAGAAGATTCTTTTTGGGTGTTTTGTGGATTTTCAATTTTTTTGTGTTTTTGATTGTTTTTAATTTTTTTTTTGGATTTTGGTGTATCTTTGTAGACAACAATCTACCAAATCTCTCCTCGAATCAAATTCTTGATTAAAGAAGCCTCAAAGGAATGAAAACGATTACGTGGAGTGAACGCCTTCGAATGACTTTAGAACGTTGGTGAAAACCAAATTGTTCAAGAGGGTTTAATCACAAAGAAACAAGCAAATATATTATACGTAATAATACTTTGGGCGGCAAAACCCTCGATTAGCCTTCAATCTCAAAATACTCACAAGCAAGCGGGGAAACGAGGCGGCGCGAAGCACTTAAGAGCCTTTTTCCTTAGGGTATATTTTATAATACCCGCCTTATACCCACCTTATAGTTTGTATTTTTCAAAATCGAGCTTCACGAAAGTATTTATCTATTTTTGCCTTTTTCTTTTTGTTTGAGATTCGAATACAATAATTAGGAGATCAAATCCCAATTAAGGTTGTGTTTTCACACTTTTGGAGATATTTTTTATTTATTGTGATACTTAATACAATATAGTAATAATAATTTCACAAGAAAAACCAAGAAAACCGATAATACGTATTAGTAGAGTTCTACTAATACAAATACTATATATGGTTAATATTAAAAACAACAAGACAAATTAATCACGACACACCTCCCCGGCAGCGGCGCCAAAATGATTGCAGTGTTTTACCACACCTTTAGGAAAAGGAGGGTAAATAGGGAAAAGTATTAACTACGACGATTTAGGAAAACCGTGTACAAATGACCCTAATGAAGTTCGTTTCCCAAGGAGGTATATGTGTGTGACTAAAATGTATCAAGGTTTGAGATTAATATTGGTTTAGAAGGGATGAGAAAAGAGGATGACGAAGACGTGAAAATTATTACTACGATGACAAAACGTAAAACCGTAAAAAAGGCTAAAATAAAAATAAATTCTAAAAATTACAAAAAATTCACCAAAAATCAAAATAAATAAACTAAGAGTTTACCAATGCTCAAAACTTTTTCATACCTTTTAAATAATTAAATATTCAATTTTTAAATGCTAATTAAAGCCTTAAAAATCAAATATATTATCAAAAAGCCCAAGTCAAGATTTGTCAATTGGTAAACCTCCAAAATGACCTAAAAAGATTAAAAACTATTTTTAGAAATTTTTAAACTAATAAAAACTATTTAAAATGATTTAAAAACTATTAAAACTTAAAATAATTATAAAAATTAATCTAAAAGTGATAAAATTAATCTAAGAGTTGAAAAAATCCTATTTTAATGTAATTAAGCTAAGAAAAATGTAAAAAGTTGAAAAATGTGAAATTTGAAAAATAATAATAAAATAATATTAAAATAATATTAAAAATCCAAAAATTCTAAAAAATTCTAAAAACTTGCAAACTAGTTTATTTTAACTTAATTAAATAGAAAATGAAAGTGAAATGACCAGAATACCCCTATTGGGCCCTCAAATGGGCCAAAACCAATAACAGTCAACTCTAATGGTTTTAGCCCCAAAAGTTAAACTTGGCCCAATTGACTTGGAAAAGCCCTATCTGACTTAAAATTTAATTCTAAACACAAAACTCTAAAGGCCCAAAAGCTGAAAGTGAGCTTATCACAGCTTAATAAGCAAACAGCTTATCCTTATTAGGCTTTTTAGCCCATTAAGCAATAAGCTAATGCCATAAGCTCTAATTTGACACACAACCTTCTTTTGGGATGCTTAAGAGATCTGTAAAAAGAAACTTTGAAAAAGCACACTCAATAAGCCAGTAATAAGCAAAGTACAATTTCACAAAACGACAAAATAGTCGGGTTTGAGAAATAAGGCACCTCAGGACTTGATTCATCTTGCAAAATGTCACAAATGAACTCAATAAGCCAAATCAATCAACAAAAATCCAATAAGCAACACCAATAAGCCAGAATAAGCCAATAAGCACTTATGAAAAAGTCAATTAAGTTGGTTTTCTAGTCAAACCTAAAAGTCAACACTCCAAATGCTCTAGTATGAACAAATGGGTCAAATGATGAGCACCTATTACAAAATACAAGTTGTTGCTGGTTAAAATAAGCTATTTTAGCTTATTAATAAGCTGAAACCCAATTAACACTAGCAGTGGCTAGCAACAGGGGAAAGGAGTTCCCACTGCTTTGACTATTTGACCAAGCTTTTTAGAGAGATTTAGTTGGATTCAATTGGAACCAAGGGCACTCTTGTGATCACTGAATCACAAGGAGTCAATATCAACAAGAAAATCACAATTTGGTTCACACAATAAGCCCAGAATAAGTAAACAGTCACCAGATATAGCACAGATATGAGAAATAAGCAGTTATGCACAAATAAGCAGATATAGCATGAATAAGCCAACCAAATTCAACAGGATGCATACACAAGCTATAGAAACTATGAATAAGCAGAAACAAACTTATATCAAGCACTGAATCAAAGTATGATATGCAGAAACTTTTGCTGATCTAATTGACCACAGATCCAATTTCAAGCCTCCAAATCTCTTTCCCTGATGTTATTAACCCAGTTTAATCACTTGTTAACCCTAGTCTATGATTAGATCTAGGTGTCCCTTAAACCACAGCCAAAAATATCAGGTAACAAATATTTTTAAAGCCCTATTATGAATCTAGGTGTTTCAACCCACAAAACTTGCATACAAATGACCAAGTTTATCAGATAAACAAGTACCAACAACCACAAGCACAAAACCAACACTTAAAAAGCCTTAAAACCTGCTTATGCAGTTAACCCAAACACCCCTTAAAAACCTGTTTTGACAAATCTTCAGAGGATAATCCAATTTTAACCCACAAATCAAACTAACAACACCTCATAAACATCAAACAATGCTAGATGAACAATAATCAACAACAATAACACAGATTCAAGAACTATCATGCAAATTCACCAAAAATTCAGAAAATAAAGAGAAAAATGAAAAGGGAGAAGGTGCAAACCTCCAAGACCTACATCCAGGCCCTGGATTGTTTGAGCTGATGTACTAGCAGAACAAAACCAGCTTCCAAGTACCTGCTAAGATGAACAAACAAAAGTGATGCACAATAAACAAGCACTTACTGATTTTTGAAACACAAGCCTTATCAATTAAAACCTTGCCTTAAAAACCTTCAAACATGAAAATGGAACTCAGAATTAGGCTATTCTAACACCAACTATTAATAAACAAGAACAAGATTTCTCAAATTTCAGAAAATCAAATCTTATTAACTTAAAAAGGGATTACAAAGATTGATAGCCTAAAACTGGAACAAAGGGACTCTCACAGGTCGAGGTCTCCTTTTATAGACAAATGCTAAGCCTACACTATTCACAAACCCTAGAAGTGAATTTCCTATAATGTCCTTGAGGTCTTCTAGACGATTCTTGGTTATGAGCTGTCCAAAATGATCCTGAGTGTTCATTTTAGCTTTGTGATGAAGCAATGACTCTCAGCTGTTGATTTTGCCACGTTGGATAACTTGGAGGTGAAGTTGCGTTTTGATTGGTTGAAAGGAATTGGGGGTGAGGTCCATAGTGAGTGGGAGTGAGGGTTTTATGTGTGGAATAGGTTACTGGGCGTGTGAATCAAGCATGTGCCTGGGTAATTTCAGTTTACCCTTTGTTTTAAGTGATGGGGTAACTAGGTTCTTGGGGTAAACAATAACAAGTTTTGATCCGATATTAGGGGAAGTAAAAGTTTTTGGCGCATTTCTTGGTTTGAATGTTTGAACTTGGCAACTATGGTCCTTTGTTTTTGGCAAAACATGTATAGCAAGTTTATTTTCCTAATAAACTCGTTTCCCTTTGTTATAGAAGTTTCAGACTTCATGTTTTGGCCACAAAAAGTTTTCAAAAGGGATTTTAGGGCTTTTATCACTTTAGGCTAATTACAATTTCAGTCCTTTTGATATTTAAACCATATTTCAAGGACTAGAAATGTAATATTCTTAAACATCAAGGGCTTCTTAGGATCTTGGACTTAATGAAGGGCCATTCTTGACAAATTAGATTTGATGGGGGACTAATCTTTCCATTTCTTCAAAGTTGAAGGACCTTTTTGCAATTTTGACAAACTTAAGGGACTAAACTTGTAATTATGATTTCACAAGGGTTTTAAGTGTCATTTCTTCATTCATTGAGGATTAATCTTGCATATCTTCAAGTCTTCAAGGGTAATTGTTGGATAAATCATGATCTAGGGCCCGGTTCTTTGTACGGCTTCGTTTCTCGTGTCCGTTTTTCCTTGTTTCTTGTGATCTTTTGTCTTTTTCATGATATCCATACCTAAAATACACAAGTAAACAAACACAAGCATATATATATGGTATTTTATGACATTTTTATGCATTTAAAGCCCGAAAAGAACGATGAGATCATGTATAAATGCCATCTCATCACCAGTCGAATGGATTTGTCAACTCGGAGTAATCTAATCACGTGTACAAGCTCAAGAAGGCTCTTTATGGGTTGAACAAGATCCACGCGCGTGGTACGATCTCCTATCGTCTTATCTGATCTCGGAAGGCTTCACCAAAGGCAAAGTGGACCCAATATTATTCATTCTCAAGGAGGACAACGATATGATACTGGTACAAATTTATGTTGAGGATATAATATTTGCTGGCACTACTCAAAGATTGTCTGACCATTTTGAGAAAATCATGTCCACACATTTTAAGATGTCGATGATGGAAAAATTTTCATTTTTCTTAGGGTTGCAAATTTCTCAAACTCCCAGAGGCATCTTCATTAATCAATACAAATATGCTCTTGAATTGTTGAAAAATTATCATTTTGAAAACTGTGACCCAGTGGATACTCCTATGGTGGAGAGATCCAAGTTAGATGAGGATAGGGATGGGATCGTTGTCGATCCTAAAGTGGAATGATCGGCACCCTTCTCTATCTAACTGCTAGCAGGCCTTATTTTCAATTTGCTATATGCATGTGTGCCCGATATCAGGTTCGGCCTACCGAAAATCACTTACATGTTGTGAAAAGGATCTTTCGGTATCTTAAAGGAAAACTTAATTGTGATATGTGGTATCTGAAGGATTTCTCTATTCCAATAATATCATATGTAGATGCGGATTATGCTTGGTGTCAAGATACTCGACGTAGCACTTCTGGCAGTGTGCAACTTCTTGGAGATAGACTGATTAGTTGGGCATCCAAAAGGCAGAAAAGTGTTGCGATATCAAGTATAGAGGCTGAATATATTGTTATGTCATGAGGTCCATGAAAACAGCTGGTGCATTGGTTAAACCAAAAGGCATAACTTGGAATTCATAATGTCCGTATCGTGTCCTGAAAGCAGTTTTAGGAATATCGTCTTCCTTAACTCTTAATTGATGATAACCCGACCGTAAATAAATATTCGAATATACGCTTGATCCTTGAAGTTGATCAAATAAATCGTCTATTCTGGGTAATGGGTAACAATTCTTTTTAGTAAGTTTGTTTAAATCACGGTAACCGATACACATCCTAAAAGGTCCATCTTTCTTTTTCACAAATAAGACTGGAGCTCCCCACGATGATATGCTCAGTCTAATAAATCCTCGATCAGTTAGTTCTTGGATTTGACTTAACAATTCTTGAATTTCCGAAGGTGCTAATCGATAAGGCGCTTTAGCAACTGGTGTTGCTCCTAGTATCAAATCGATTTGAAATTCAACTTGTCGTTCAGGTGGAAAACCTGGTAATTCTGCGGTAAATACTTCGGGAAAATTTCTAACTATCAGAATATCTTCTAGTCGCTTCGCTTCTTGCAGTTTCTCCGTCACTTGAACTAAGAAAACTTGACTTCCTCGGGATACATACTTATTTATCTTTAAGAATGATATGAGATTTAGTCGGGTCTTACTTCGCTCACCATAGACAAACAGAACTTCACCGTTAATAGGCATATGAACGGCTTTCTCGTCACATAAGATTTTAACATGGTATTTAGATAACCAATCCATTCCTATGACTACGTCAATGCTACCGAGCTTAATTGGCATAAGATCGATTTCAAAGGATTGACGTAATAAAGTAATGATACATCCTCGAATAGCAGTATTAGTGCTAACTATTTTTCCTTCGGCCATTTCTACATCATACTCAGTATTCAAGGAAACAGTCGGTATATCTAACTTAGCAGCAATTTTAACAGATATGAAACTTCTATCAGATCCTGAGTCAAATATTACTTTAACCAGATGTTGATTTAGATGAAACATACTCGTAACCGTATTCTGATCTTGATGACTATCGTTCATCAAATAAGCTTTTCCTCTGCTATTGCTCTCTTTACATCACTCATTCACCAGATGCCCTTTTTCTCCACAGTTATGGCAACCCTTAGTTACTGAAATTTGATTACTCCCAGTCGCTGGTCCTTTACCTCTGCAGAATCATGTTTGATGTCATGTTTTTCCACAGTTCTGACACTTGATAGTGCAAAACCCTGTGTGATATAGAGAACATTTCTGACAAAAGGGTTGTCTTCCATTATAACCATTGTTCGTAGTTACAGCATAAACTTTAGAAACATCATTTCTTTTGTTTTGCTACTGACAATTATTGCCTTGATTATATTACGAAAACTATTCTTCTAGAAATTACGATTAATAGGAAAATTCCTCCTATCATCAAACTTCCTATTGTTATTGATTGCCATTGGTGCATTATTATGCCTTATCAATTGATCCATTAACCTTTGAGTAATAGTGATAACTTCCTCTAAAATTTGGGGTTTAGTGGCGGTAACATTCCCTTCAATGCTTCTAGGCAATCCTCCAATAAAAGCTTCCATCAATTTTTCAGTATTAGGCACCATATTAGGACATAATGATGCTAATTCCTGAAATCTTCAGATATAAGCTTTGAGATTATTCTCCTTTCCTGCTAAATTATAGAATTCCTCCTCCATTTTCCTAATCTCATTGCGAGGACAATACTTCTTAATTAGCAGATTTTTGAATTCATTCCATGGAGTACGATAAGCTTGATCTATCCCAATGGGATGTGCATAAGCATTCCACCAAGACAAAGCCTCTTCTACTAACGTAC
Source organism: Glebionis coronaria (assembly GCA_025667525.1). Taxonomy (NCBI): domain Eukaryota; kingdom Viridiplantae; phylum Streptophyta; class Magnoliopsida; order Asterales; family Asteraceae; genus Glebionis; species Glebionis coronaria. The sequence continues at coordinate 186,824,194 of CM046880.1, read as the reverse complement.
TCGTAGCAAACTTCACTTTACAATCTTCAGAACAGTCACTGCGAACAAATATTGATTCAGTTCTCTCAAACCAGCGGATAAGTCCAACAGCTCCTTCAGATCCTTTATAGTTTAAAGGCTGTCAGTTCATGAAATCTTTGTAAGTACATCTTCTTTCCACATGAACTTCTCTTCTAACAACATTTCTATTACTTGCACTGGCTACATTGGTGGCTTGTGCTTGCAAAGTTGCAGTCATACTCTCAGCAACCAATTGCCTTATTTCTTCAGGTGTCATATTTAATGTTACAGATGTTCATGCTCTCGTATGAGCCATCTTACCACATAATAACACTTGATATTATTTAAATTCTCATACGTGGAGTATGGAATAAATTTAATATATCATTTGTTAATTTCTTATTCTTTTGACAATTTCATATATGGGGATTCATATGAATGATGATTTTCTTAACAAATTCATATATGAGGATTCCTAATACGAACTATGATAAAACTAAGACAAAATGACAAGAGTTTTTAGGAACAAAAGCACATTTCTTTATTTATTAACAACTTATCGTTCATATTTACACGATAAGCATCGCTGTTATATAAAGGAAACTGTAGGTATTTACAAACTGAGACTAGATTTCTAAGCTTCACTTCTCATTTTGATCTCCTCAATTATGTCCAAAATATATCCGGAGTCAGATTATTGAGTAGTTTTGAGATCTTGGATTAATGTTTCTAAATTAAGCCTAGTTCTCATAAGTGCTCCTTTCAGTTCAACGTTCTCATTATCAAGCCTTGTCGTCGTTATTTCATAATGATTCATTCTTCTACTCAGTTTAATATTATGGCGTCGAGTAACGTCCATTTTATATTCCAACTGCGTAAAATGCTCTTCAATTTCTTTCTTCCTCTTATTAAATTTCAGATATTACTTTCTATTCTTCTGAAAAGCTTCTAAGCATATTTCATCGAGATGGCTTGCAATTGCAGATAATTGTCGGTCTTGCTTTTCCACAATCCGTGCTCTAGAGACCTCTTTAGTTTCATAAGGCTCATCGCGACTTCGATTGGGAGACGAATAAAGATCCTCAGGTAAAAGAAAATGAGACGTAGGTGGAGGTGTACTATTCATCACTTCAGTTTGATGTGAGAAGTATTCTTGTACTTCAAGAGTATCGTAAAAAGACAAATTTGGAACACGCACATCTACTTGAGATGGAGTGAACATCGGGATTTATCTTTTATCATCGTCGGAAATGAGAATATAGGTGGAAATAGACATCCTTGTAGTTCTTATAACATAATAACATAAGATGTGTTACTAAAGGGATAAAAATCTTACGCTGGCGCTGCTGATGGCGGATAGTCTTGAGTTTTTAAAATCTCAGCTATATTTTAGGAAAAACCTTATTCTCTATAACTGCAAACTCTGATACCTATCTGTAACACCCCCATTTTTATCATATAGGAACGGAAGCTAATTTGGGGTATTACTTTATAGTACCATAGTCACAATAATAGAAAATGTCAAAAAACATTTTTATAAAACAAATGTTATCATTCATTTATTTAAATCAGATTTAATAAGCAACTGTACATACGCTGTACAAACAAAGGTTTCCCAAAGATCTAGTTTTATTAATAGAATGATAACTTATTCAAGACACCACCCTTGGCATGGACGAAGGTTGAGTGAATTCATAGGTTTTAAACATCATTTGAATACAAGTATGACTATAGGGCTACAGTGTTACATACCTAGTTTTTAAATTCATCGATTCTTATTGCACTAGCTCATGACCCCGCGACTAGACATTATCAGAAAAATCCAACGAATTGCCCTTCAGCAGGAAGATTGCCAGACTATCCTAAAATTTAGCAAAATAAAGTATATATGTTTAGCCTAGGAATGGACCATTAGCTGCTAGAAAGTGCGACTTGCCCAGATAGGAGATGTCAGACTCCAATAGTACTATTAGTAACCATTTTTAGTATAGTTATTTAATGTATTTATCGTTCCTCTAATCGACTCGAATTGAAATCTAATTTTATCGTAGATATTAATTGTTCTTGGTTAATAGTACTTGTTTGGAATCTATTTCTAATTAAACTTAAAAAATGGGAATATAATTTTAGGCTAAGGAATATATAAAAATAAAAGCGCAAATAATTCACGTAAAATTACTCTAAAATACAATACAAGTTAAAATTTAAGATGCAATAAAACTAAACTATAATTAAAAATATTAATTACTCTAAATGCAAAATTAATCTAAATGCAAGCACGTAATAACAAGTAAAAGTGACAAAAAATGAAATCACAAAGATAAACTTAAAAATAAAGCGTAAAGCTTTAACCTTTTTAGCTAATTAATCTTTTAGATGATTAAGCTTGAAGCTTTATATACTAATAAGCTTAATAATCACAAAAATGTGTAAACTTTATTCTAATAATAAGCTTATCTAAATGAAAACTAATTTTAAAACCTTTAAATCTATTTTTTAAAACAATAATAATATTTAAAACTAATTAAACCGATTTTTATAAAAAAGATATTTTTTTAAAAACAATTTTAACTATATTAATCTAATTAATTAAACTTAAACGATTAAGCTATAAATTTAAAAAAGAGAGAACTTTGGTACCCGTGGTCCGAAGATAACGTTCTAAACACAATCAATCATAAGCAACAAAATACGGCCTGTAAAGTACACAGCCAACCAAATCAAACTTAATCTAAGCGTAACCCGACCCGTAAAGTACACGGCCAACCAAATCAAACTCGAACCAAATTTATTAAACCATAAGCACTTTACCAAACGTGATGAATCGATTCACGAAGCTCACAATAACACAAGAGGTTAGAATAATAAGAAACTATTAATATTTAATTAAGAGATTCAAACAAAACTAGCAGATCTAGATTATTTTTTAAGTTTTATACAAATATATTTTTTTAAACTAAAAATCAATAGATCTACACTATTTTATCAAATACCTAATAGATCTAAACTAATTTTTTGGGTTTTATAAAAATACTTTAATTTTAAACTTAAAACTTATAGATCTATACTAATTTGTATAAAAACTAATAGATCTAAACTATTTTTTAAGTTTTATGAATACTTAAATTTTTAAGCTACAAACTAATAGATCTACAATATTAAAAAGTAAATCTAATGATAAAAATGAATTTAACCAAATTAACTAACTACTTGCAGTTAATAAAAGATGTAAACTAAATATTATAAAAGTATTAATTAAAAGCTAACTTATTAATAAGTTGTAAGCCTCAGCTTAGAACTTATGTGATTCAAAAAGCTTAAAAGCTAAATGAACATATCACCCACAATAAGCTAGATCTAGGAATATAAGCCCACAATAAGCTTGAAATAAAATAAGTTATTTAAAACATATATATAAACCTTAACTTATTTGGAAAAAGTTATCAAAAAACTAATCCCAAAATAATAAGCTAGATTATTGAGAAAAGATTAAGAAAGGTAGAATAAGAATAAACTAAGAGAATAAGCTAAAAGATAACTTTTATTAATGTGAAAGTGCTTAATGATAAGCTAGTACAAAGTTGAAAGGAAATACATTTAATAAACAAGAAATAAAATTGATATTATTTAGCTACCTAAAATCTACATCCAAAATGAAGAAAAATGAGGAGCTATTTATAGTTGAAGTCAAGGTGCTTGGTGTAGATTAGTCTTTTTAGGATTTTAATCACCTTCTCTTCTTTAACTTGAGGGCATCTTGGTCATTTGGTAGGTGATGATTTGTTTCCACCAATAAGATAAAAGATACCTTTAGATAGACCAATGGGAGCACTTCACATGGATCACCATCTTCACCTTTCACTATTCTTTTATCCAAGGGCTCTTGATTAATTTTCTTTAACCAACTCCACCATCTTTAATCTTCTAGAAGCATGCACCTAATTACTCACAAAAGAAACACACATGCTATTTTTTGTTTCTTTTTAATATTTTTGTGTTAGTTTAAAAATAGATAAAATAAAATAAAAATAAAACTACTAAAACTAAAAATATTTAAAAATCAAAATTAATTATTTCAATACTAAACTAACTATTATAAAATAAAAAACTTGTATTTATTTAATTTTTACTAAGATTAATAAAATGTTAAAATTAGAAATAAAATAGTAGATATGCGAAATGCAAACCGAGACGAGTTACATGGCAAGGCAGGAACCGTTGGCTTCGTAATTTTGTGCTCTTTCCATTCTCGTGCTTTTTTTGCAGTTTTCTTGACTTTTTTCCTTGGTGATTTCTCCATATCCGTGCCTCTTAATCTTTTGGTCCCTTGAGCATGTCTTTTTTCTTTTTCTTCAATAAAAGCCCGTGAAATCCCTTGTTTTCTTCATTTATGATCATTTGTACCTATTTTACACAAACAAACAAAACTACACATAATTCTGATATTTACGTTTATAAATACACGTTTTAGTTTGGTTTTTCCTTGTTTTAAGTGGTAAAATGATAAGGGTTTTCACACTTATTAAATTCCCCTACACTTTAACATTGCAATGTCCTCATGCAATGCATTAATTATAGAGCAAGATTAACATTTTTCTCATAATTAACCCATCTTGGCCTTTATTACCATATACTATTACTACTACAATAAAAAGAAACTAAATAATGATGAAACGATTAAAATTTTATTCAAGGAAATAAAAGACATAACAATTTTCAATTAATTTATTTACTTTGAAATTGTTTGATGGAAGAAACTCGTAAAGAAATCTAAGACTTAAATTAGGGCTTTTGGTGTCATGAATATTTATCACCCTCAAGTTTCACGTTCTCCATACCAAGCGTAAAAACGAGATCATTGTTATTACAAGTTAGTAAATCTAACACTTACTCATGTGGTTTAACTATTCACTTAGACCCCCTTATTCCTACGGTGTATCTCTTGTATTTTATTTTTGTCTTGAATGATCACGAGGATGTATTTTTGACTTATTTCGATAATTTATTAAGGCCGAAAATAAAGTAGGACGATTTAATCAATAGTTAGCTAAAGGAAAAAAATCTTTTAAAATGGCTTCTCGAAATCTCATAATGTTCATATCTTGGCATAACTCGTTTCACGATTTGAGACCTTTCTCGGACCGAAATTTGGCATTGACTTCAAATTTCAAATCTTGAGAGACGATCTTGAAATTATGGTCTTCTCTTCATTTTGGTATACATCTTCATTTGAGAGATGCTTCAAACGTTAACCACGACTTCTTCATTTATCCTTGTCTTTATTTAGGATTTTGATATACAACGATCCGCCTCCTTTTCAGACTTGGATATATTTATCCTCATGCCTTGTATGGGACTTTTTGGATAGACTTCTCCATGATCTTTACGGGAGTAATTGCTTCTCGTCGTGTGTCTTGATCCTTTATATTGATTTGGATTAATGATCTTCACATCATCTTTGGATCTTTAGCAAAAAAAGTGAATCCTCATGCCTTGTGAGGGCCTTTTTGGACTCGGATATCCTCATGCCTTGTTAGGGCCTTTTTGGATACGTTAATCTTCACATCCCGCTTCAATAAGTTATGCCTTGGCTATGAAATCTAATTAATCCTGAGCAACTTTTAAACGATTTTGGTTTAGAAGCTAAGTAATTTTTCAAATCGTACGACCTTATTTATTGCATTTATTTATTGACAAGTGTTGGGAGAAAAAGCTTATAATTAACTCACATGAGTTCATGAAAGAATATGTAACTTATAATTGACTCTATCATTTCTCGTTCTCCACAATTTAAAATCTCAAAGAATTAGACTCGTGGATGCTTAGCCTAATAAACCAATTAAGGTCCATATGGTTAAGGATACTAGCTAGAGTAAACTCAAATAAGTAAAATCGGGTTGAGCCAAAATATTCACGACGGGCCTAATATATCAAAGACGTCTAAACTTGTTAAAACCATTTTATTTATTTATATTTTTTTTAACTTTATTCATGAAATCGAATATATACATACGATAGTGATGACAAAAGGAAAGTAGATAAAAGAAAATAAATGAAAAATACTACTAGGCCAAAATAGATCAAAATTTTTGAAAAAAGTCGAAAAATATTAATTTTCCAGTTAAAATGAAGACATATTCATGGAAAAGCCCACTTAATCTTCGATAGAAGTCTCCCTACATTTAATATAAACATTTTCCTTAATGTTTAAGCATGTGGTAGAAAACTCCCCTACACTTAGGACATTGTGCACTTAGTTTAAATCAAGCTAAGGAAGAGACAACTAAAGTGATCAATTTCTCATGTTTTATTTATATACAAAATTGAATCACAACAGCAAAAATAAATCGAAGGTAACTGGGTACACGGGATCACAGTTCTTCAAAAGGTACCAAAATGGAACTAGATAGCACACATCTTACAAAACAACACATCACAAACAACCTACATGGCTCCCCCTACACTTATTATGGAAACGGTGAAAAGGTGGAAATGGGTGAAATCATGGAAAAGCCGATATTTCCAAGGGAGGAAAATCTATCCATGATAAAGGGTGAAACAACATCTCAAATAAGGAAAACTCCATAAAAATCCACCCGGCTCAAATACATGATTCCCATCCCTAAAGGAAATAGACCCCAAGGTGGAAATAGCAAATAAGTATAAGAAAGATGGGTTTCCTTTAAGCAAAAGTTTCTCACAATTAAAGATAGACATCGGGGTTGAAAAAGTAGGTGTCAAAACACTAATAGTCGAAACCCTCGGGTCTTTGTTCTCTTTATCATTATAAATGGGTGGGACGGGAGGGAGAGAAGGTAAAGTATCATCGTGTAATAAATCCTTTAGAAAAAATATATCTCCTTCCATATCAAAATACCCGGATATGTACTCCACGGGTGTATCAATATCAAGAAACTCATCGATCTCGGGAATAAGAAAACCATCATCATCAATAAAAGTGATATGTGGAAGAGAATCGATGGTAGAATCAAAAGTAATCGATGGTAAATGTGAATTTGTCAAAATCCGATTTTTCAAAATCAATATCAATATCAAGTTTTAAATCTACATTTTCCTTCTCATCAATACTGTGATCGCAATTAAGCTCATCCGAGAAAAAAAATAACACATGATCATAAAAACATCCTCGTGATGGAATTACTCAACATTCGGGGTATAAAATCATCACTAAGGAGTAAAGGATCTGAAAAATCATTAGTATCATTAGCATGTTTTTCAAAAGTCGGTTTTGGTAAAATAGGAGATTCATCCTCATCCGATCCCGAGGAAGAATTAAAAGTATAGTCGGAATCATAAGATAACTGATATAAGTAATTACATCAAAATTTGATGTGTGGAAAAAGTGTCGGTGTATTTAATATAATACGTTTTAGAGCGAATAATAGAAATTTACCTTTAGGAAAAAGTAATAGTCTAAAATAAGCTAAAGACGGATTAATTAACACGAGAGTGATCCCGGTTCGTTGTACACGAAGAAATTGTGAATTTGAGACTTTCAATTTGATTTGGACAATAGATTTGAATTTGTTTCGGTTTTTATCAAAAAATCCAACGAATTTTAAAAGTGCATGAATCGTCTACCCAAATTAAATCTAAAAGATTAAATTTAAACTATATTTTTTTTTACTTATTATATTAACAAAATAATTTCAACAATATTAATATGAAGAGTAATTAACTATATTTTTTTATTTTTAAACTTTATTTATTTATTTATTTTTATTGTTATTTACTACTTAAAAACTAATTTATTTAAAATTTAAAAACTATACTTTTGATAAAAATATTAACAGGTTTAAAATATAAACTTTTATAAGAAAAATAAAAGTAAGAAATTCGTTTATTTAAAATGACAATTTAAAGAAGATGTGTATTAGTTACACTTGGTAATTCTTTAACAAACAGCAAGCCAAGCCCAAATGGTTAAGGCGTTTGGCCTATAACAAGCAAGTCTCGAGGTCGAGACTGGTGAGTGACATATTTTGTATAGTATTATTTTTTTGGAACAGTAAACATATCAGCAAGAATACAACAGGCAATATCAGCAATTTTGAAGACAAAAAAATAATCCATTACAAATATGCTAGTCACAGAATCATAATAACTAAACAAATTTAGAATCTAAATATCATCTATTAAAACTGTAGTACTCAAAATCAAGATAAGTAGCCCAAGTACCATAACTAAAAAGCAGGCATCAAGATCTAATATGAACAGCTATCACAGCAAAACAAATCCACTAGCAGCATAGCAAGAAAACTTGAAATAAACATAACAAATGCTAAGCAGATCTAAAGCTCAAACACACCTAAACAGGAGATAACTATAACAATTAATGAAAACAAATGAAACTAAACAAACACACGAAATCAGATAATGATCATATAAAATCTGATAAACCAACAGATCTATACCTAATTTGTCTAGCATTGAAATATCAGAAACTAGAATGCATAAGATCTAAATAAATCACTGAAAACCAATATAAAAACTTAACAGCTTAATCCTTACTCAGCATGACCTTACACATTAATAGGATAAAGCAGTAAAAGTAGAACTCTCATCCAATCAATAAAGTTGCACCATTCACACATCACAACAGGTTATTAACACTAATAACGCAATACTTTGTCAAAACCAGTTAAATCAGTTTCACTCAACATATCTCAAACATAACCAAAATCTACATCTCAGTTATATATAAACTTACTTATAATTAAGCAGCAATCCATTAAATAAACCAAGATTAGAAGCAGATTTGTTCATCAAAATAACATATAAATCATCTAGCTAACTAATTTACTTTAAAATTGCATAAAAACGTAATAGTGCTTAACCTTTTGACTTGAAAATACCCTTTGATGAAGAAATCAGGCGATGAGCTGATTTAACTAAAACGACACCAAAGCTATGAAACCACCATCAAGAACATCATGAACCACGAACCACCAATATAACTCGAATCATAATCAAAACCTTCGAACCAACATCAAGATATCGAATCCAGTAACTTATTTTAACATCTATCCAGTAGGGATGGACGTATTCCCTATTTCACTCGATTATTCATATAAACTATAGATAAAGCTTACTGAATAATTCTCAATCATAAAATCAATTCATAACTTCAGTTTGCAAATATTTCAATAAAAGTAAATAAAATGTAAGATTTAAAGTAGATTAAACTAAAATACTAATTTTATTTAACAAAATCATTCATTACAATACTTTTAAAACAGAAAAATTACAAGCCTAACTATAATTTGACTTTATAACAATAAGAGAAAAAGGGATGGATTACATGAAAAATAAGGGGGTTTTTATAGGGAAACCGAGAGGTGTCGGGGGAGGTTGTTGGTGATGAGGAGACGATTTAAACCCTTCAAGTAGCATCTTTATCTTCTCTTTCTTCTTGATTTTGATCCTACGGCTGATCTATGCCCTCCATCACGCGGATTACCAACGTGTACAAGAGGTGTGCTAGTTTGGAGCTTATGTGGCAGGTAGGGATTGGATCTATGACTGGTGGCAGTCAAATCCACCAATCAGAGTCGAGATGTGACACATCAATTAGCCACGTGGAGCCTTGTACTAAGAATATTCGTAGCTTCCACGCTCCATATCTTCCTTAATCTTCTGAAAAGCAAGCGTGTGGGTGTACAATTGATAGGTGAAATGAAACCCCTAATTTCTGGGGTTTATGAGTCTGCGCTAGTTCTTCCCCAATTTCACGTCTCTTTATTTCTTTGTATATTGTGTTTTGACTGACTTTGTTGACCCAAGATAAAGTTATAACTTTTCATTCGTTACTTTCTATCACATGGGCTTTTGACCCAAATCTATAAACTTCCATCGTCTATTACCTTTCTTTAATTTGGGCCTTTGAAACTTGGACCAAACAACTTCATTTGTTTCCTTTATTTAGGTGTTAGGCCTTTGATGGAACCAAGTTAAATAAACTTCATCCGTTTATAATTATTGTTGGGCTTAGAATTAGGCTTTGACCCAAATAAGTTTCAAACTCCCTTAATTAGTCTTTCAGGCCCAATAAGCACATGTGGGACCCACTTGGCCTAAAAATACTTGATAAAATTGAATCCTTTAAATAAAAACGAACTTGTCTTTTGGCTTTTGAAATTTCTTCAATCTCGTGTCGATTTCTGCCGGTTTATGTGAACTTGGTACCTACAAACATGAAACAAGAAAACAAGCATATACAAGGATAATTTCATATGTTTTATGAATTTTATGACCTTATTGTGATATAATTGATATGAGTAATTACACTCATATCAAACTCCCCCTTGCTAGGCAATTACCGTGTCCTCACGCAATGATACAATAAAGCTACTAACTACACTTTTATTTGACTTTTGACACTTTATTTTTAAAGACATAATGTATTGCTTTCATTATTTGAGAAATAACTTTTAGGATCATAAAACTCGAATAGATTCATCGTCCTTGACTTTTTACTCTTTCCATGCCAAGTTTAAAAACAAGATCATTGTCAATCATAAGTTCCAATGTTGAGACCACTTATACAAGTAATTTGTGTTAAACTCAATCTCCTTTATTCCTAGTTGTATCTCTAGATTTTAAATTTTGTCATTCACCCAAAGGCTCATTTGACTTATTTAATAATTATTAGTCCAAAAATGAAGGCAAGAACGGTGTAAACCCAACACTTAAAACCTAACCTCGACCTCAAAAACCGTTGTCACTAAAGAAATCCCACATCAAGGATAACATAACACGATTTTAGGAATGAATTCCCAGATCTGAAATTTGGCTAATAGGACTACTTAAAGCAACAATAATTCCTCCACAGTCGATTTTGACTTATTAATGGAGTTAGCAACATTTACATCATACACCTTGAGGCTCTTTAAGATATAAAAGTGCTCCTTATCTATGATCCACACCCTAAGGCTCCTTGGACATAAAAAAGGGAGTTGACATTCACCATCCACTCTAAGGCTCATGATGATGAAGCAATTTTTATTAAACACTTCACCATGCCATACACCCTAAGGCTCTAATGACAAGGCTAGTGCTACATGACTCCCACCAAAGGCTCATAGAGAACATGTTTTTATTTATTCTTCTTTATAAATGATATATATATATATATATATATATATATATATATATATATATATATATATATATATATATATATATATATATATATATATATATATATATAGTTAGCTAAATTTCCGTAATCCCATGATCAAAAGGTCCATGACGCTAACACCCTCAATATGTTCTTACTTTAATTACATGGGAAGAAAAAGAAGGAGTTACGAGTTAAGATGTTGAACTCAAACCGCTAAAAACTTCATTTATTTAACAATTAAATATTCAAGCATGAAAAATAAATACGAGGAGAAAGAATCAACACAAAAATACTTATACAAGGAAGACTTAACCTCAAAAATTTTAATCAACTCTATCATCTCTTGTTCTCCATATTATAAAATCTCAAAGATGTGAGACTAATGGATACTTAGCCTTGCAAGTCTAAATTAAGACTGTATTAAATCCAAGTTTTGGGTTTTCAAGTCATCTATAGGATCTTGCATCTTCTTGGACTTTTTCAAGTTAAGAATTTACATTTTAAAGCGTTGATACATGATTTTCTATGATCAATTATAGGAACTTGCGAAAAGTTCATGTCTTAAACCCGTATTAGTTAAGACTTTCGTGTTTTAAAGTTCCCTATATAACAAACCCGATTTAAGCATGTTAAGGAATGAGCTAAGGTAAAAACCAATCGAGTTAAAAACTATTCTTATTTTCACCAACGGAAAGCATACATTTGTGCAAAAAACACATATTTTCTTTATTATTAAACACAAAATTGACACTAAAAATTTAAATTTTTTATGAAAAATGAGAAAAACGATTACATTTGAGCACGGCAAAAGCAAGTACAAGCGATTATATTGATTGACTCCCCCATGCTAAAACCAAACATTGTCCTCAATGTTTCCTAGCTCAAGAGTAACACCCCCTTGCTAGAACATGAAGAGTCAAATGCAAAAGTCCTAACATGGTATGAGAACGCAAATCTAAAAGCCGTTTATTAATTATGCTTTAAGATAAAACGTTAGTCGATAAAAATCAAAGGATAGCAAATTCCCCATTTGACAATCAAAGTATGGAAGCTCGAGCGGACTGGGCAAAAACCAAACACGAGACACTTCAATGATTAGGGTTATACCTAGGATTCACATCACAACAAAAACACGAGCACGAGCTTGAAAAGATCAAGCCATTATTAGTGTTAGAAAATAGATAGAATATAGAATGTATGGGACTCCCCCACAAGGAACCTCGTATTTGTTAACCGAGTCATGAGCTCGACTCGATCCCCGCATTCATTGCTCCTTAGGGAAAGTTTGGAGATCCGGAACAACCTCCGTAGGTATGTCCCCTCAAAACTAGTGCTTCACTCGATGACCATTCACCTTAAAGTTAGGACCGTCTTTTTGAGCTAGCTCAACGGTGCCATAAGGGAATACTTGTGAAATGGTGAATGGTCCGGACCAACGGGACTTATGCTTGCCCGAGAAAATCTTAAGTCTAGAGTTGAATAAGAGGACTTGATCACCAACATTAAAAATGCGGTTTTTTATCTTAGAGTCATGAATCCTCTTAGTCTTCCCTTTATAGATCAAAGAGTTCTCATAAGCTTGATCCCTTAATTCACTTAGTTCATTCAATTGAACCTTGCGATGATCACCCGCGGTCCTCAAATCAAAATTACAATGTTTTAGAGCCTAATACGCCTTATGTTCGAGTTCAATTGGCAAGTGGCATGCTTTTCCCTAGACCAACCTAAATGGTGTACAACCAATTGGAGTCTTATAGGCTGTACGGAAAGCCCACAATGCATCGTCCAATTTATCCGACCATGAAGTGCGATTTTCTCCAATAGATCGCTCCAAAATCCTATTAAGAGCTCGGTTTGAAACCTCCACTTGACCACTCGTTTGGTGATAAGCCGTCGAAAGTCGATGAGTGACACCATATTTTTTTAGAACTTTTTCAAATTGTTCATTGCAAAAATGGGTCCCTCGATCACTTATTGTAGCCCGCGGTGTTCCAAACCTAGCAAAGAGTTGTTTCAAAAATTTCACCACAACTCGGGCATCCTTAGTAGGAAAAGCCTTAGCTTGAACCCATTTTGACAAATAGTCCACGACTACGAGAATATACTTATTTCCTTTTGATGATGGAAATGGCTCCATAAAATCGATTCCCCATACATCAAAGATTTCACAAACTTGTATGATATTTTGGGGCATTTCATCCCTTTGTGAATTCTTTCCTTGACGTTGACAAGCATCACAAGTCTTGAGCAAGTCTTAGGCATCTCGATGTATGAAGGCCAAAAGAAATCGGAATCAAAGACTTTTTTCGTCGTGTCGTTGGCACCATGGTGTCCCCCGGTGGGTCCTTAATGACAAGCTTTAAGAATATCTTTATCTTCTTTGCCAAACACACACCTACGAATCACTTGATCCGCACACACTCGAAACAAATAGGGGTCGTCCCAAAAATAATAAGATATGTTCTTGAAAAACTTCTGTTTTTGTTGGGACGACATACCCTTAATCACAAACTTCTTCGCATGGTAATTTGCGATGTCCGCAAACCATGGGGTACTATCATCGCCACGAAAAGCAATCATACCAAGTGTATCGAGAGGAAGCGTTTCATTAATTTCCTTGTTCTCTTGATCGCTTTGGTGAGGATACTCATGTCTAGAAAGATGATCGGCCGTGAGATTCTCAGCTCCCTTTTTGTCTAGAATTTTGACATTAAATTCTTGAGGGAGGAGAATCCACCAGAGTAATCTCGTCTTTGCATCTTGTTTATTAAGAAGATATTTGATAGCCGAGTGGTCTGTATACACTATGGTTTTAGACAAGATGAGGTATGGTCTAAACTTTTCGAAAGCATATACAACGGCAAGTAACTCCTTTTCCGTTGTAGTATACTTAGTTTGAGAATCCGTCATAGTCTTACATGCATAGTGTATAGGGAAGAAATGTTTGGTCTTACGTTGCCCCAAAACCGCACCTACCGCGTAATCACTAGCATCACACATTATTTCAAAAGGTAGATCCCAATCTGGGGCAACTAAAATTACTGATTCAGTTAATTTCTTTTTAAGCATCTCAAAGGCTTTGATGCACTCATCCGAAAATAAGAATGGAGTCTCTTTTTCCAAAAGATGGGTCATAGGCCGAGCTATCTTAGAGAAGTCTTGGATAAAACATCAATAGAATCCGGCATGGTCGATAAAACTCCTAACTCCCTTAACGGTGGTTGGTGGAGGTAATTTGGCAATCACGTCGATTTTGGCCCTATCTACTTTAATACCGGCCTTAGAGATATTATGTCCTAAAACAATGCCTTCTTTGCACAGAAATGGCATTTTTCATAGTTAAGCACGAGATTTGTTTCCTCACAACATTGTAACATTCGTTCCAAGTTAGAGAGACATGAAGTGAAAGACTCCCCAAAAACTGAGAAATCATCCATGAAGACTTCCATGGTTTTCTCAATCATATCATAAAAAAAATGGCCAGCATACACCTTTAGACCATCCCCGGATCATTGCATAACCCAAAAGGCATTCTACGATAAGCAAATGTTCCATAAGGACAAGTGAATGTGGTTTTTTCTTGAACATGAGGGTCTATAGGAATTTAGAAATAGCCGGAAAATCCATCCAAAAAGCAATAGAATTCATTTCCCGCTAGTCTCTCTAACATTTGATCCATAAAAGGTAATGGATAATGATCCTTGATATAAGCTTAAATACTCATATCATTTGTAGCTTAAAACAATGAAATAATGCTATTAATGTATCAAAAATGCCTTGTATATGCTTGTTTCTTGTTTGAATGTGTGTAGGTATCAAGTTCGCGAAAACCGGCAAATATCGGCACGAGTTTGAAGATAAATATCAGAGAAGCCAAAATCGAGCTCGACTTTAGAGGATTTAATCAATTGTCTAGTTTATGGGCCAAGTGGGACCCACATTAGCTTAATGGGCCTGGAAGCCCATTAATGATTTGAAGTACTATTTGTCTTGTGGGCCTGAAAGCCCAATATCTAGCCCAAATGACAATGTATAATATACGGATGGATAATGTAAGTTGGTCCAAAAGCCCAACAACATGATCAAAGATACGCTGGAATTTAACATGTTGGGCCTAAGGACCCATTAGGGTTTAAACTTTTGGAAAATGATATAAACTCGTTTGGTCAAAGCAAACTTTTCACACGTTATACACTCATCCTCACATTGAATAAATAAACAACCGTTTTCTCATCCACTTACTTTTCACACGTTACCACACACATAATAAATAAAGCCATCTACTCTCTCACCACACATTTACTCTCTGATTTTCGATACATCCTATAAACCTTTCTTCCCCATTCTTAAAAACCTGCAAATACTTACTGTTCATTCCAAACCCTAGATGGGTAAAAGTTAAATTAAACATGGGGGTTTTGATCTCACGTGCTATTCACGTGTGGGGGAATTAATTCCCCCAATTTTTAAGGAAGAGAAGATGAGGAAGAGCTTGATATGTGGCATCTCATGATTGGGTTGAACAACTCATTTATCCAATCAACCAATCACAAGGCTTCAAAGAAGCAGAACTAGCACACACGGATGCCACATTGGCAATCCGTGTGCTAGTTGTGATATATCCACCATCCGATCAATCAAAGAGAGAGAAAGAGAAGATCAAGGGCTAAAATGGAAGAAGAATATTTGATTGGAGTAAATTTAGATAACTTGCTTTAGGAAAAACAAGCAACTAAATATGAGCGGTAAGTATTAACGAGTGATTTAGGAAAACCACAAGTAATGACCCTCAATCAAATAAAGAGGAGAAAAAGTTCGTTTCCCAAGGAGGTATATGTGTTGTGAATTAACTTGTATGTATTTGAGATTAATATTGAGAAGATGAGAAGACGGTTTCGTGAAAATTACACTATGACGTAAAAAACGTAAACGTAAAGCCGTAGAAAAATCAACCAAATTAAAAATTAAACTAAAACCAAAAACAAAATCAAGAAAAGATTAAAAAGACTAAAACAAGTCTAAAATAATATAAATAAAGTTAAAAGTCCAACAAAGATATTTTAAAACCTTTTATTAATTAAATATTTAATTTTAAATGCTAATTAAAGCCCTAGAATTAAATATAACTAATTCAAATGTCTAAAATATGATTTTATTGAATAAATACTTAACTTATATTATTAGAAGACTAAAAAGTAATTTTCTAAAAATTAAAACCTATTAAAACTATTTTTAAAACTCTAAAAATGATTAAAAACTAATTAAACTTAAAATAATTATAAAAATAAATCTAAAAGCTATAGAAATATTCTAAAAATGGAAATAGTCCTAATTATTGCTAAAGAATCTAGGAAAAATGAAAAAGAAAGAAAAATAAAATTTTGAAAAATTAATAATAAAATAATATTAAAATATTGCTAAAAATAAAAAGTTTCTAAAATTAATTATAAAAAATTTCTAAAAATCCTAAATAATATAACTAAGAGAAAAACACAAATTTAAGCTCCTAAACCTTTTTTAATAATTTTATAAAAATCTTTAAATTTTATAAAAAACCTTAAAATAATATAAAATTAGAAATTAAAGTTTTTAAAACCAAAACTTAATGTAAACCTCAAAATATTATTTTAAAACCTAAAAATTATTTTTCCTAAAAATTTAAAATCTTTTTGGTATTTTTTAATGATTTATTAAAATACGGGTATTAATTAAATCCTAGAAAATAATAAAATAAAAGGAAAAATAAGAAAATCAGCTAGAAAAGTCTATAACCCTATAAGAGTCCTAGGAAAAATCAAAATGAGCAAAAACGATTATCAAATAAGCTGAAAAATGCAAAATAAGCCACGGCTTTTTAAATAAGCTAGAAATGAAAAATGGGTTAACTAAATAACCATTGCAACCTTGGTCAGTAAAAGACCCAAGGGCGCAATGGTTAAGTGTTATGTGTGTGAGTGTGGTGACCAGGGTTCGAGTCTTAGCAACCCCCTTTTTGCTTCTTATATTTTTTTTTTTATTTTTTTTTCTTTTTCCAACCAAATCAGTGACCCTAATAAGCTTCTAACACAATCAATCTTCCCTTTTTAGCCAAGATTAAGCTTAGGTTAAGATCCAAATTCGTCCAGACTTGAGTTTGACACAAGCAGGTTTTGCCTTGTGTGTTGCTTGATGGTTTAGCCAAGAGGACTTGACCACTTGCTTATTTGGTGGATGTTTTGGATAACAATGGGCACCCTTGTGCTTATTTAAGCACAAGGAGTCAGTAACAACAACAAGTAAGCAAATAGCACACCAATTCAAGCAAAACAAGCACTCAAAACCAATATGAAGTTGCTGTGATAAAGAAGCTAGGTCTGTGGACTTTTTGGCTTATAACATTCACTCCAATGAACTATAACTTACCAAATTAGGCACACAAACTCACTAACTAATACTCAAGCAATGACAATCACAAATTCACCCTATTACTTCACAGATATCAAAAGATCATGCACAAAATCTCACAAAATCCAAACAGATTGTTGTTATGCAGGTTTTGGCTGCTCTTTTTCTTTTTCAAGCACACAAACTACTCAAAACGTGTTCCAAATTAACTACAAAGTAACTACAATCCTAGCTCAACTTATTTCAACTGCTCTAACACTTTTGAAAAACCAAATCAAAGATTTGAAGCCTGCTAATACCCTTAGCCAAACACCCTTTTAAAAACTAGAAACCAAACTTTTTCAAATCAACACACTATAAAACTTAATCAAACTTGTTCAATGATCTTATAGCATGCATACAATGACAAAACAACTTGAATCCAACAGCTTATAACAACAAATAGCATCAAATCAATACAAAACTCATGCAACTCAATTTTCTGAGATTTTCAAAGGTAAAAGGGAAGTTACCTTAGGACCCTTACATCCAAGGGTCCTAGTGGATGCACATCCACCTCCCTACCAGCTGGGGCTGGTGCAGATCCTTGGATCAACAATATATCACCACCTGCTAAGATCAAAACAAAGGAAGAACAAACAAGCAATAATATATTATTACTGATTTTTTTTCTTTCTTTTTAAAACCTTCCAAAAACTTTTCAAACCTTCTTAATCTGTTTTTATAACACTAAGTAACCAATAACATCAAACTTCTTAACAATCAAAACCTGAAACAGATTCTTACCAAGAATCTCACAATTTCAGAAACTTTGAATAATTTTGAAACTCAAAATTACTCAACCAAATATAAAAAGTGGAACTCAGAATCAAGCATCAACACAATACACAACTTTTAAAAACCATAAAAAGGGATTACACTTGATTAATATCAAAAACCAAACTTTTATTTTTCTAAAAAGGAATTACAAGTGTGAGCTTGAAAACTGGAACAAGGGGTCATCACAGGTTGATGCCTCCTTTTATAGTGCTCTATAGAAGAACCTAGAAGACTAAAAACATAAACCCTAACAGTAGAAAATCCCAAATTTGCCCCTAAAGCTTCTAGACGATTTTTGGTGATGAGCTGTCCACATTTGATCCTGGACGTTTGTTTTTGCTTTGAGAGTAAGCAAATAACCTTGGTGGTTGATTTGGGACACGTCATAGTGCTTGGAGCCCAAGGTGTTTTCTCATTGGCTGAGAGGGAATTGGGGGTTGGGGTCCACAGTGGTGGGATTGGGTATTTTGTGTGTGGGAAAGGTTTTGGGGTGTGGGAATTACACGTGTGCCAAGTGAATTGGTTTTTAACTCAGTATTAAGTTGGGTAAAAACTGGGCTGGTAAAAGATGAACAGTAACTCCATTCAATCCGAAATTGGGGGAAGTAACATGTTAGGCGCGTTTTTTGGTTTTTGAATGTTTCACTTGGCATTTTCAGTCCTTATGTTTTGAAGTTTTTGGCAAACAAAGTTTTATGCCCTAAAACGTGACTTCCTTTGTTAATATCTTTCAAGACTTTACACTTTTGGCACCAACTTGGGAAAAAGGTTATCAAAGGGTTATTTTTGACATTTTTGGATAATTCAAGGACTGAACTTGGACAATCTTGATCTCCAAAGGTCTTCAATGTCTCTTAAACTTCATGAGGGACTATATTTGACAATTTGATTTTGTTGAGGGACCAATCTTGTCATTTCTTCAAAGTTGAAGGATCTTTTTGCAATTTTGACAAACTTAAAGGACCAAACTTGTAATTATTAATATACAAGGGTTTTAAGTGTCATTTCTTCATTAATGGAGGATCAATCTTGTTTTGTCTTCAAGTCTTCAAGGGTATTTGATGAAAATTCCATGATTAGGGCCCGGTTCTTTTTACGGCTTCGTTTCTCGTGTCCGTTTTTCCTTGTATCTTGTGATCTTTTGTCTTTTTCACGATATCCATACCTAAAATACACAAGTAAACAAACACAAGCATATATATGGTATTTTATGACATTTTAATGCATTTAAAGCCCGAAAAGAACGATGAGATCATGTATAAATGCCATCTCATCACTCCCCATACTAAGCCATTGCCGTGCCCTCACGCAATGCTAGAATAAAGTATCTAAGCATCACCAAAGTTCAATTTTATTAACCTTTATTGAAGAGTAAAAGACTTGCAACATACTACGAGAATGTGTAAAGACATAATGTATGATTTTCATCACAAAAAGTGACTTTTAGGGTCAAAGAATAGAAACAAGTTAATGTCCCTTAGAGTAAACTTCGTCATCCTTGATTGTCATACATTCCATGCTAAGTGCAAAAACAAGATCATTGTTGGTACAAGTCACAATGCTAACACTACTCATACGTCCAAATTGTGTAATACTTTTTCTCCCCGCAATCCTAGTTATTATAAAAGAAAATGGGTTACTAGCATTTTTTATCTATTTGTCATGGATCACAAGTGATTCATATTGACTTATTTGAGTAGTTATTAGTCCGAAAGCAAAGTAGCATGATTTGATCAATAGTTAGCCGAAGGACAAAATCTTTTAAAACGGCTTCTCGTGTATCTCCTTAAGTTCATATCTTGGCATAACTCGTTTCACGATTTGAGACCTTTCTCGGACCGATATTTGGCATGTACTTCATACTTCAAATCTTGGGAAGACGTTCTTGAAATTATGGTCTTCTCTTCATATATGGAATTTCTTCACTTGACGTTTTTGAGAGATTCTTCATATAGGACCACGACTTCATCATTTTTCTTTAATCTTTACTTTGGATTTTGATATACAACGATCCGCCTCCTTTTCGGACTTGGATATATTCATCCTCATACCTTGTTAGGGTCTTTTTGGATAGACTTTCTCCATTCTTTAGGGGAGTAATAGCTTCTCGTCGTGTGTCTCGATCCTTCATATTGATTTTGGAATAATGATACTTCACATCATCTTTGATCTTTAGCAAAAATAGAGCTCCTCATGCCTTGTTAGGGCCTTTTTGGATGATCGCCAATCTTCGCGTCCCGCTTCAATAAGTTATGCCTTGGCTATGAACTCTATTCAACCCCGAGCAACTTTTAAACGATCTTGCGCTAGAGGCTAAGTAACCTTTCAAATCGTACGACCTTACTTATTGCAATTATGATTTATTCCTAATGCATTGATCTTATGGGAAGAAAAAGCCACAATTATAAACATATGAGTTTTTGAAAGAACACTTTCATGTTCTACGTTTAGCATGATCACTTGTCTAACTCTATCATTTCTTGTTCTTCACTATATAAAGACCTCTAATTAAAGAGACTCGTGAATACTTAGCCATGCAAGTCAAAATTAAGCCAAATTTGGATTAGCTTTCATTAAGACTATATCAAATCAAAGTTTTGGGTTTTCAAGCCACCTATAGGATCTTGCACTTTCTTGGACTTTTTCAAGTTTAGAGAATGCGTTTTAAAGTTCCCTTGATAAGTGACTTTCTAGAATCAATTATAGGAACTTGCGAAAAGTTCTTGTTCTTAACCCGAATGAATTAAGACTTTCGCGTTTTAAAGCTCCCTATATAAAAGTCTAGCAAAACTTGAATTGAGCGGGTTAAGGAATGTAAATGGCTCCAAAGGCCCATCAAGTCAAAAATTAACTCTTATTCTACCCATCGGAAAATATACATTCGTGTCTTAAAAACACTTATGAAAACTAAGAAAAATTTTAAAATTTGGCCATTTTTAGCCTTATTAGCAAAACAAAACATTGAAAGTTGGAAAACGTGAGGGCGTAGCAAAGCAAGTACCTATTCACCCCCCCATACTAAAAGTAAACATTGTCCTCAATGTTTCGAGTCTAAAGGTGGAGCACCCCATACTAGAGACGAAGAATCGAATGCTTAGGATCTAGCATGGAAAGGGTGATCAACAATATATCTAAAGCCGTTTATTAATTATGCTAAAAGATAATTGTTAGAACAATAAAGGATATGTCATGGAATCGTGAAAAACTTCTTCAAATGAACGATGGAGGCTCACGTAAATGAACACGAGAGTCTTCAATCGTAGATGATGATGATGATCTAGATGACACAATCACAAACAACCACGAGACAACGAGTTGGAAGGGTACAAGTCCCCTTATTAGTGAATATAAAAGATAAGCATGGGATCTCCCCCACGAGGCACCTCGTTTTTGATTACCGAGTCATGAGCTCGACTCGATCCCCTCAATGCTAATTATCATTGGGGAAGGTGTCTTGGTCGGGGGCAACCATTGAAGGAATTTCCCCACCAAAGTAGTGCTTAAGCCTATGTCCATTCACCTTGAAATTGGGACCATCATCTTGAGCTAGCTCAATGGTCCCATATGGAAATACTTGTGTAATGGTGAACGGACCCGACCAACGAGATTTCAATTTTCCGGAAAATATCTTAAGACGAGATTGCTTCGTTGGATGCTCCTCCTCCAAGAATTTGATGTCACCGTGCTTGACAAAAAAGGAGCCGAGAATCTAGCGGCCGATCACCTCTCTCGTCTAGAAGATCCTCACAAAGATGTTTTCGAGAACAAGGAAATTACCGAAACATTTCCTCTTGAGACTCTCGGTGTAGTGAATTCTAAAGACACCACCCCATGGTTTGCCGACATTGCAAATTACCATGCGGGCAATTTCATAATCAAGGGTATGACGACACAACAAAAACGAAAATTCTTTCGTGACGTCAAGTTCTATTTTTGGGACGACCCTTATCTCTTTCGGATTTGTGCGGATCAACTCGTTCGACGTTGTGTGTTTGGTGCTGAAGCTTCTAATATCCTTAGAGCTTGTCACGAGGGACCCACGGGTGGTCACCACGGTGCTAATCTCACGGCTAAGAAAGTGTTCGATGCCGGTTTCTTTTGGCCTTCTATCTATCGTGATGCACACGCACTTGTGAAGTCGTGTGATTCATGCCAACGTCAAGGAAAATCGTCTCAACGTGATGAAATGCCGCAAAATATAATTCAAGTGTGTGAGATTTTCGACATATGGGGAATAGACTTTATGGGGCCATTCCCATCGTCTCATGGCAACAAATATATCCTCGTCGCGGTGGACTACCTTTCTAAGTGGGTGGAAGCTAAGGCTTTGCCTACTAATGATGCTCGTGTGGTAGTGAAGTTTTTAAAGCAACTATTCTCTCGGTTCGGAACCCCTCGTGCTATTATAAGCGATCGTGGAACCCATTTTTGTAATGAACAATTCGAAAAGGTTCTAAAGAAATATGGGGTTACGCATCGTCTTTCTACGGCTTATCACCCGCAAACGAGTGGGCAAGTCGAGGTTTCGAACCGAGCTTTGAAGAGGATTTTAGAAAGGTCGATTGGAGAAAACCGTGCTTCATGGTCCGACAAACTCGATGACGCTTTATGGGTCTATGCTTTTGAGAAATTCCGACGCTTTATGGGTTTCTCAAAATCTAGCGGCCGATCACCTCTCTCGTCGGTATACACGATGCTTTTAGTTAAGACGAGATAAGGTCGGAATTTCTCAAAAGCATAGACCACGGCAAGGAATTCCTTTTCCGTTGTGGTGTACTTTAATTGAGCCTCGGTCATCGTCTTACTAGCATAGTGGATAGGACGAAAATGTTTGTCATAACGTTGCCCTAAGACGGCCCCTATAGCATAATCACTTGCATCGCACATGATTTCAAAGGGTAATTCCCAATTAGGAGCAACAAGAATGGGAGCTTCGGTAAGTTTCCTTTTTAGAGTCTCGAAAGCCTTAACACAATCCTCATTAAAGTTAAAAGGAGCATCCTTCTCGAGAAGGTGTGTCATAGGACGAGAAATCTTCGAAAAGTCCTTGATGAAACGATGATAAAAGCCCGCGTGGCCTAGAAAACTACGAACTCCCTTAACGGTTTTGGGATGAGGTAACTTGGCGATGACGTCTACTTTAGCTTTATCGACCTCAATCCCCGCCTTCGACACCTTATGTCCTAAGACGATTCCTTGTTTGCACATGAAATGACATTTCTCCCAATTAAGCACAAGATTGGTTTCTTCACAACGTTTTAACATTTGTTCGAGATTAGATAAACATGACGTGAACGAATTACCAAACACCGAGAAGTCATCCATAAACACTTCCATCGACTTCTCGATCATGTCGTGAAAAATTGCCATCATACACCGTTGAAACGTACCGGGTGCATTACAAAGTCCGAAAGGCATCCTACGATAAGCGAACGTTCCATAAGGACACGTAAACGTAGTCTTCTCTTGATCACGAGGGTCGATAGGAATTTGAAAGTAACCGGAAAAACCATCTAAAAAGCAATAGAATTCATTTCCCGCAAGTCGCTCCAACATTTGATCCATGAAGGGAAAAGGAAAGTGGTCTTTACGAGTGGCGTCATTTAACTTTCGGTAGTCAATACACACCCTCCAACCGGTCACAACACGAGTGGGAATTAACTCGTTGTTTTCATTAGGCACAACGGTCATTCCTCCCTTTTTAGGGACACAATGGATCGGGCTCACCCATGGGCTATCGGATATAGGATAAATCATTCCCGCGTCAAGGAGTTTAAGGACCTCCTTTTTAATGACATCGTGAATTTTGGGATTTACCCTTCTTTGACTTTGAATTGCGGGTTTGTAGTCCTCCTCCATTAAAATTTTGTGAGTACAAAATTTTGGGTCAATACCCTTAATGTCGGAAATTTTCCACGCAATTGCCCCTTTGTGAGCCTTAAGAACTTTCAAGAGCTCGGTTTTTTCATCATTAGCAAGATCTTTTGTAATAATAACCAGCAACTTGTCATCACCTTCCAAGAATGCATATTCAAGGTGAGAAGGAAGATCTTTCAATTCAAGGATAGGCGGTTCCTCGATTGAAGATTTTGGTTCAACACTCATAACTTCCATCAGCGAAAGAAATGGTGGAATAGAAGTATCATCACTAATCAACACCTCATCTTCATTGTCGATTTCATTTGAAGTGAGATCGCCTCCTTGGAATGGAGTGAGATTTGGTGTGGAATTAGTAAGAATCGGATCCAAAATAGTGGGATTGCCACTTGACGAGCTATCGGAAAAACCTAACACTTCTTGTGAAAACTCATCGCAAACCACATCAACGATGTCAATGTGATTGATGGTAGCGATTGCATAAACATGAGAAGGTTTCGAGTTTTGAGTAGCGTTTATAACAAGTTCCTCTTCGTTGAATCTCAAAGTGATAGTTCTCGCATGAACATCGATAAGCGATCTCGAAGTATCTAAAAATGAACGACCTAAAATTAGAGGAACTTGAGGATCCGCGGGGATGTCGACTACTATAAAATCAACGGGATAGTAGAACTTCCCCACTTTCACGAAAACATCTTCGGCTATTCCACATGCCATAATCGTAGAATGATCGGCCATCTCGATGGACATGTTCGAAGGAATAAGAGCCGGAAGCGAAAGCGATTTCCAAATGGAAAATGGCATCAAATTAATGCTCGCACCAAGATCGGCCAAGGCGAGGCATTCTTTCATATCTTGTATGTCACAAGGAATGAGAAACTTTCCGGGATCACCAACTTTTTCCGGTATGCGGTTAAGATAAACCGAAGAACAATTAGCAAGCTTTGAAAGCTTTTCCTTATCGCTCATCATACTTTTAAAAGTGGAAGCGAAACGAGGCATATATAACAACGCGTCGGCTAAACTCACATCAAAATGCACTTGTTGAAACATTTTTATAAAAAGCTCGATTTGTTGTTTGTTACGTTCTTGCATTTTCTCTTTGTTTCGTCTTGAAGGGTAGGGTAAAGGTGGTGTGGGTTGGTCATTAGGCAATGGCCTTGGAAACTCGGGTTCCATAATTGGTATTGGTTCAACCGTAGGTGTGGTTTGAGCGGTACTTCGTGGGATTGCAATATGCTCCTTTTCGACCATCACCTCGGGTTCTTTCTCGATTTCCTTCTCCGTAGAAGTACTTGGACGAGAGATTGGTTCCTTGAAAGTTTTACCACTTCGTGTAGTAATAACCTTCATTTCTCCCTTCGGGTTTGCAATGGTATCACTAGGAAGACCACCCGAAGAAGAGGGCTTACACATGATAGCTTCAAACATCTTAGCCATTCGGTCCTCAAATTTTGATTGCCTAGCATCCGCTTTCAATAACTCTTGCTTAATCTCATGTTGTCCTAATTCCATCTTTTGTTGGTTTTGTTGAAGACGTTGGACATTTCCTTCCATTCTATTTGCATGAGTTTTAAGTTCATTAGCAAGTTCATTTTTAAGCTCGTTTTTCAACTCGGATCTTAAGCTAATCATCTCACGTTGCATATTATCAAATTTAGCATCATTTGCTTTTGCATAATCTAAAAATTCTCCTTGCAAATTTTTCGTGTGAGCATTTTGAAAACCTTGTGTAGTGTTTTGAAACTCACGGTTTTGGTTTTGATTAGAGATTTGTCCATTCCCACTTTGATAATTCCCTTTGTTGTAATTGCGTGTGTTGCCTTGGTAATTACCTTGGTTGTTGTTTCGATAATTATTAACATTTTGATTTGGTGGATCTTGATTTTGGCGGGAACCTTGGCCGTTTTGGTTGTAAGTTCCCGTTGCTACATAAGCACTCGAAGTGTTACCATCCGCGGTAATGCACTCGGAAAGATCATGAGCTCCCCCACAAGATAAACAACTCTTAGCAACCGCTTTAACCGAAGCGGAATTGGAAGCTTCTTGAGCCTTCCAATGGGACATTAGATTAGCAAATCTATCAAAAAACCGATTTTCCTCATTAGCTTCATCATGTAAGGCGTTAATGCTACGAGACGATTGTGACGACGATGACGAACCCATATTGGCAACACTCGGTGTGTTACGAGGGCTATAAACCTTAGATCGATTTTCAATGATTTGTAAAGCCTCATTTGTCGTCTTGCACAAAAAATTACCACCCGCGGCGGCATTCAAATAATCTCGTTCATGATCATTAAGCCCATTATAAAAAGTATCAATTTGATGCAATTCCGAAAAATCATGGTGAGGACATTCATGTAACATCTCTTTAAATCGTTCCCATGCCATTGAAAAACTTTCATTGTTACGTTGCACAAATCGTGAAATCTCATTTTTTAAGTGTGTTGTTTTAGATGGTGGAAAAAACTTGTTCACAAACTTAGAAACGAGATCGGCCCATGTCAAAATCGAATTTGGCGGTTCTTTCTCGAGCCAAATTTTTGCGGGTCCATCCAACGAGTATGGAAACAACATCATCTTAATGGCGTCATGTGGAACATCCTTAAACTTGCTAGTGGCGGTGAGACGGTTGAAATTCCTTATATGGTAATGCGGGTTGTCTTTCTCGTGACCTCGAAACTTGTTTGCTTGCAACATAGACATTAAACCCGTCTTAATCTCGAAATTCTCCGCAAGGATGGCGGGAATAACAATGGCCTCTCCAAAACCCTCGGTGGGTGCTTGTAGCAACTCCATCATAGTACGATTAGCCATGACGACTTCTTGTTCTATAATAGGTTCAACAATTGGAGGTTCTTCAACAATTAACGATCCTTGATTTGCTTGCTTTTGAAGACGTTTACGAGCTCGTTTAGCTTGATTACGAGTGATCATAAACTACACGAAGAATGGGAGGTGAGCAAAGAAGATTCTTTTTGGTTGTTTTGTGGTTTTTCAATTTTTTTTGTGTTTTTGATGATATTTAATTTTTTTGGATTTTGGTGTATCTTCGTAGACAACAATCTACAAAATCTCTCCTCGAATCAAACTCTTGATTAAAGAAGCCTCAAAGGAATGAAAACGATCACGTGGAGTGAACGCCTTCGAATGACTTTAGAACTTTGGTGAAAACCAAATTGTTCACGAGGGTTTAATCACAAAGAAAACCAAGCAAATATAGTATACGTATTAATACTTTGGGCGGCAAAACCCTCGATTAGCCTTCAATGTCAAAATACTCACAAGCAAGCGGGGAAACGAGGCGGCGCGAAGCACTTAAGAGCCTTTTTCCTTAGGGTATATTTTATAATACCCGCCTTATACCCACCTTATAGTTCGTATTTTTCAAAATCGAGCTTCACGAAAGTATTTATCTATTTTTGCCTTTTCTTTTTGTTTGAGATTCGAATACAATAATTAGGAGATCAAATCCCAATTAAGGTTGTGTTTTCACACTTTTGGAGATATTGTATTTTGGTTGTGATACTTAATACAATATATTAATAATATTTGTACAAGAAAAACCAAGAAAACCGATAATACGTGTTAAGGGAGTTCCACTTAACACAAATACTATTTATGGATAATATCAAAAACAAAAGCTTCCAAATTAAAGCACAACACACCTCCCCGGCAGCGGCGCCAAAATGATTGGAGTAAATTTAGATAACTTGCTTTAGGAAAAACAAGCAACTAAATATGAGCGGTAAGTATTAACGAGTGATTTAGGAAAACCACAAGTAATGACCCTCAATCAAATAAAGAGGAGAAAAAGTTCGTTTCCCAAGGAGGTATATGTGTTGTGAATTAACTTGTATGTATTTGAGATTAATATTGAGAAGATGAGAAGACGGTTTCGTGAAAATTACACTATGACGTCAAAAACATAAACGTAAAGCCGTAGAAAAATCAACCAAATTAAAAATTAAACTAAAACCAAAAACAAAATCAAGAAAAGATTAAAAAGACTAAAACAAGTCTAAAATAATATAAATAAAGTTAAAAATCCAACAAAGATATTTTAAAACCTTTTATTAATTAAATATTTAATTTTAAATGCTAATTAAAGCCCTAGAATTAAATATAACTAATTCAAATGTCTAAAATATGATTTTATTGAATAAATACTTAACTTATATTATTAGAAGACTAAAAAGTAATTTTCTAAAAATTAAAACCTATTAAAACTATTTTTAAAACTCTAAAAATGATTAAAAACTAATTAAACTTAAAATAATTATAAAAATAAATCTAAAAGCTATAGAAATATTCTAAAAATGGAAATAGTCCTAATTATTGCTAAAGAATCTAGGAAAAATGAAAAAGAAAGAAAAATAAAATTTTGAAAAATTAATAATAAAATAATATTAAAATTTGCTAAAAATAAAAAGTTTCTAAAATTAATTATAAAAAATTTCTAAAAATCCTAAATAATATAACTAAGAGAAAAACACAAATTTAAGCTCCTAAACCTTTTTTAATAATTTTATAAAAATCTTTAAAGTTTATAAAAAACCTTAAAATAATATAAAATTAGAAATTAAAGTTTTTAAAACCAAAACTTAATGTAAACCTCAAAATATTATTTTAAAACCTAAAAATTATTTTTCCTAAAAATTTAAAATCTTTTTGGTATTTTTTAATGATTTATTAAAATACGGGTATTAATTAAATCCTAGAAAATAATAAAATAAAAGGAAAAATAAGAAAATCAGCTAGAAAAGTCTATAACCCTATAAGAGTCCTAGGAAAAATCAAAATGAGCAAAAACGATTATCAAATAAGCTGAAAAATGCAAAATAAGCCACGGCTTTTTAAATAAGCTAGAAATGAAAAATGGGTTAACTAAATAACCATTGCAACCTTGGTCAGTAAAAGACCCAAGGGCGCAACGGTTAAGTGTTATGTGTGTGAGTGTGGTGACCAGGGTTCGAGTCTTAGCAACCCCCTTTTTGCTTCTTATATTTTTTTTTTATTTTTTTTTCTTTTTCCAACCAAATCAGTGACCCTAATAAGCTTCTAACACAATCAATCTTCCCTTTTTAGCCAAGATTAAGCTTAGGTTAAGATCCAAATTCGTCCAGACTTGAGTTTGACACAAGCAGGTTTTGCCTTGTGTGTTGCTTGATGGTTTAGCCAAGAGGACTTGACCACTTGCTTATTTGGTGGATGTTTTGGATAACAATGGGCACCCTTGTGCTTATTTAAGCACAAGGAGTCAGTAACAACAACAAGTAAGCAAATAGCACACCAATTCAAGCAAAACAAGCACTCAAAACCAATATGAAGTTGCTGTGATAAAGAAGCTAGGTCTGTGGACTTTTTGGCTTATAACATTCACTCCAATGAACTATAACTTACCAAATTAGGCACACAAACTCACTAACTAATACTCAAGCAATGACAATCACAAATTCACCCTATTACTTCACAGATATCAAAAGATCATGCACAAAATCTCACAAAATCCAAACAGATTGTTGTTATGCAGGTTTTGGCTGCTCTTTTTCTTTTTCAAGCACACAAACTACTCAAAACGTGTTCCAAATTAACTACAAAGTAACTACAATCCTAGCTCAACTTATTTCAACTGCTCTAACACTTTTGAAAAACCAAATCAAAGATTTGAAGCCTGCTAATACCCTTAGCCAAACACCCTTTTAAAAACTAGAAACCAAACTTTTTCAAATCAACACACTATAAAACTTAATCAAACTTGTTCAATGATCTTATAGCATGCATACAATGACAAAACAACTTGAATCCAACAGCTTATAACAACAAATAGCATCAAATCAATACAAAACTCATGCAACTCAATTTTCTGAGATTTTCAAAGGTAAAAGGGAAGTTACCTTAGGACCCTTACATCCAAGGGTCCTAGTGGATGCACATCCACCTCCCTACCAGCTGGGGCTGGTGCAGATCCTTGGATCAACAATATATCACCACCTGCTAAGATCAAAACAAAGGAAGAACAAACAAGCAATAATATATTATTACTGATTTTTTTTCTTTCTTTTTAAAACCTTCCAAAAACTTTTCAAACCTTCTTAATCTGTTTTTATAACACTAAGTAACCAATAACATCAAACTTCTTAACAATCAAAACCTGAAACAGATTCTTACCAAGAATCTCACAATTTCAGAAACTTTGAATAATTTTGAAACTCAAAATTACTCAACCAAATATAAAAAGTGGAACTCAGAATCAAGCATCAACACAATACACAACTTTTAAAAACCATAAAAAGGGATTACACTTGATTAATATCAAAAACCAAACTTTTATTTTTCTAAAAAGGAATTACAAGTGTGAGCTTGAAAACTAGAACAAGGGGTCATCACAGGTTGATGCCTCCTTTTATAGTGCTCTATAGAAGAACCTAGAAGACTAAAAACATAAACCCTAACAGTAGAAAATCCCAAATTTGCCCCTAAAGCTTCTAGACGATTTTTGGTGATGAGCTGTCCACATTTGATCCTGGACGTTTGTTTTTGCTTTGAGAGTAAGCAAATAACCTTGGTGGTTGATTTGGGACACGTCATAGTGCTTGGAGCCCAAGGTGTTTTCTCATTGGCTGAGAGGGAATTGGGGGTTGGGGTCCACAGTGGTGGGATTGGGTATTTTGTGTGTGGGAAAGGTTTTGGGGTGTGGGAATTACACGTGTGCCAAGTGAATTGGTTTTTAACTCAGTATTAAGTTGGGTAAAAACTGGGCTGGTAAAAGATGAACAGTAACTCCATTCAATCCGAAATTGGGGGAAGTAACATGTTAGGCACGTTTTTTGGTTTTTGAATGTTTCACTTGGCATTTTCAGTCCTTATGTTTTGAAGTTTTTGGCAAACAAAGTTTTATGCCCTAAAATGTGACTTCCTTTGTTAATATCTTTCAAGACTTTACACTTTTGGCACCAACTTGGGAAAAAGGTTATCAAAGGGTTATTTTTGACATTTTTGGATAATTCAAGGACTGAACTTGGACAATCTTGATCTTCAAAGGTCTTCAATGTCTCTTAAACTTCATGAGGGACTATATTTGACAATTTGATTTTGTTGAGGGACCAATCTTGTCATTTCTTCAAAGTTGAAGGATCTTTTTGCAATTTTGACAAACTTAAGGGACCAAACTTGTAATTATTAATATACAAGGGTTTTAAGTGTCATTTCTTCATTAATGGAGGATCAATCTTGTTTTGTCTTCAAGTCTTCAAGGGTATTTGATGAAAATTCTATGATTAGGGCCCGGTTCTTTGTACGGCTTCGTTTCTCGTGTCCGTTTTTCCTTGTATCTTGTGATCTTTTGTCTTTTTCACGATATCCATACCTAAAATACACAAGTAAACAAACACAAGCATATATATGGTATTTTATGACATTTTAATGCATTTAAAGCCCGAAAAGAACGATGAGATCATGTATAAATGCCATCTCATCAATATTCCAAAAGAGATCCGAATATCCTCCTCAACAAGCCTCGAGGGTGGCTATAAAAACCCCCAATTTACTTGTAAAAAATCATCCTTTACTTTTCTTTAAAGTTAATATGTAGAAATAATTTTAGGGTTAATTTGTATTTCTTCTTATTAAATCTTGTATTATTTCTGAAATTAATGAAAGATCAGTTGTTTTAATTTTAAATCTTGTCTCATTTTATTTTCTGCTTTAATTGATATACTATTTAATTTCTATTAATTGTTTCACAATAATAATGTTGAGATGTTAAGTATAAGCTAATTGATAGTTTATATTTAATATTAAAAGTTAAGTTTTGGATAAAACTTATCCTCACTGGATAAGTGAAAAAACAAATCTGCTCAGGATGTTTGATTGTTTGTGGATCGGTTAAAATGGTGGTAACGGTGATGGTGGTTTCACTCTCGTATCATTAGGTTGCTCAGCGCAAACCTACTACTCAACGGATATCTCAAAAAGGTGCACCTTTCTTTTCAATTATTTATGTTATTTAGTTAATTGAAATTAGATGTTTAAATGATTTAATATTTAGGCTATAAGTATATTAACATATCTGCTTCTTTAATGTTTCTGTGATGTTGATTATATGATTTTATATGATATTACTTTTGAATGTTAATGATATTGAAAGCTGTTGGACTGCCATGGATTACTTTACTGATTTGTAACAAGTTAAAGTAACTATATGGATTGAGGATTAATTTTGTTTAGAAATTTTCAGTTTTAACTGATAGGCTAATCTGTGTTAATTGGTTTTTGAAATCAGATTGTAGTCTTAATTAGTTTGATACAGTTGTATGCTTATTTGGTTTATCTGCAACCATTTGAACTGAATTATCTGATAAGTTGAATAATCATTGTGTTATTTTTGGATGAGAGATTACTATTTGATATGTAGATTTTTAAGAATTTCGTTATAGAGTATTGCTGTAGTAGGACTAAATCTGATATATTAGAAGTAGATTTAATTCATTTATAGCTGTCTAAGTTCTTCTCTTGTTACTGATTTAGATCTAATATGTTCTTGGGAAATTATATGTTTGTGATTAACTGAATAATTTGATTTAGTTACTTTCATTTGTAAGCTTTGAATCATTGAGCTTAATCTGTGTTTTCGTTTGATTGTTTTGAATTAACTTGCTGTTTAATTTTTTCAAGCATTCAGCTTATCAGATCCAACTG
Source organism: Glebionis coronaria (assembly GCA_025667525.1). Taxonomy (NCBI): domain Eukaryota; kingdom Viridiplantae; phylum Streptophyta; class Magnoliopsida; order Asterales; family Asteraceae; genus Glebionis; species Glebionis coronaria. Next base: position 186,791,268 of record CM046880.1, on the reverse strand, counting down.
ATCTGATAAGTCCATAAAGCTGAGTCCTATAAGCTTGTCAATAATTTTGTACCAAAAGTCTCTCCTGAGACGTATGTTTCATAATTTGTCAAACAGAATTAAATCCAAAAAAATGTGTCCAGATCAAGACTCGAACCTGTGACCTCCTGGTCACAGGCATAGCGTGATAGCCATCTATGCTTCATGCTCTTTTGATTTTATTTCCAGTTATCTAATTAATATACAGTCTTTTAGTTTGGCAGATTTTTATTAAAGTAAATCTTTAATTTCGTTTAATCAAATAGTATTACACTTTTTAAATAAATCTTAGTTTTAATAAAATAAATAATAAATAAATAAATAAAACTGTTTTAATTAAATTTAAAAGTTAAATTAGTTAATTTTTATAATTAGATTTAAATAATTAAATAAAAATAGTTTTTAATTAGATTTGTTTTAAAGTAATTTGTAATAAAGTAAAATTGTTTTAAAGAGTTTAATTAGATTTTTAAAATAGATTTTTATTAAATAGATTAATTTTCATAGATTATTAAAATAGATTAAATTTTAAATAGTTTTATATTTTTAAGTAATTAATTGTTTATAGATTTTAAATATAGCGGGGTTTACGATTCATGCACTTTAGGTTAAAACTAATTAGTTTAAAATTGGTAGATTTTAATTGTAGTTTAAAAACCGTAAACCAATTCAAATCAATTGTCCAAATCAAAGCTAAACGTCTCAAATTCATAAGATCTTTGTGTACAACGAACTCGAGTCACCAACGTGTTTAATTGAATTCGTCATTTGTATTATTAGTCTATTACTTTTTCCTAAAGGTAATTTTCTAATTTACCCTATAACGTATATCAAATTATCACTATACTATCCACAACACATCAAAAATTTTGGCGCCGCTGCCGGGGATCTTGTGTACGATTCGCTTTTGTGGAGATTTGTTGATCGTTGATTTGAAGACCCTTTCCGTCCTCGGAAAGTTTGTTATTTTCTTATTATATAGTATGTATCGTTTTTCTCGTTTTTTGTGAATAATATATTGTATTACGTAGAACAATAAATTTACATACTTATCAAATAAGGCCTTAGTTGGGATTTCATTACCTAGCTATTGTGTCGAATCCAAAACAAAAATAAAAGGCAAAATAGATAAATACTAATAAGAAGTTTGAACTCGATTTATACAAACTATAAGGTGGGTATAAGGCGACGTGCTATAAAAGGTCGTCTAAGGAAAAAGGTTTTTAAGTGCTTTGTGCCACCTCGTTTCCCCGCTTGCTTGTGCGTATATTGAGAGGGACAACCTATTATTGGTTTGCCGACTCAAGTAGTAATAAATCCTATTTTTGTTGTTTACTTATTGAACCTCGAGACATTTAGGTTTTCACCTATCGTTTCAAAGTCGACCGAGGGTAATTTACTTCCATAGTAGTTATCCTTATTCCTTATTTTTTATCGATCATTATTGATTGAGCAATACCAAATAAAAATACCAAAAATAATCTTCTTCTTGTCTAATTTATTTTCTTAAATCCTCTAAAGTCTCGTCTTTGTAGTGTATGCAATTACGTTCTTCACGTCTTGTGATTGATTTTAATAGGCTTGAAAATATTCCTCGTAGAAATAGAAATCGTCAACAACGAATAGTGGAACCCGAGGTTCCACCTATTGTTGTAGAGATGGCCGATAACCGAACAATGGAGAAATTGCTCCGTGCACCCACCGAAGGGTATGGGGAAGCAATCGTTGTGCCGGCTATTTTGGCGGATCATTTTGAGATTAAGACGGGTCTTTTATCGCTCATTCGTGCCGACCAATTTCGTGGCAATGAGACCGATAGCCCGCATTCTCACATACGGAATTTTAATCGAATTACCTCGACTCTCAAGTTTAGAGATGTGCCGAATGACGTGATTAAGCTCATGCTTTTTCCGTACTCGCTCGAGGGTAATGCTAAGCTTTGGTATGAGAAAGAACCACCGGGTTCGATCTTAACATGGGATGATTTAGTGTCTAAGTTCATGAATTATTTCTTTCCACCTTCTAAGACAACACATTTTAAGAATGAGATCACTAGATTTGAACAAAAAGTGCATGAATCATTTGGGGTAGCTTGGGAAAGATTTAAAGATTTGTTGAGACAATGTCCACACCACGGTTTCTCGGAACTGCATCAAATAAATACTTTCTATAATGGGCTTAATATGATTGAACAAGATTCTTTAAATGCCGCCGCGGGTGGTAATCTTTTAAGAAAACTCCGAGAGACACGTGGAGAATAATTGAGGATAAGTCTAGATCACAATATTCACGAAACACACCGGTTGTTTCCAATGTGAATTCATCTAATATCGAGATTGCTAGATTGGACTCTAAGATTGACACGCTTTTGAATGAGTTTAGGAAGAATCCTCATGGATCGATTAATATGGTTGAGAATGTTTGTGTATCATGTGGTGGAGCACATCCTAATTATGCTTGTTTACACACGGTGTTCGATCAAGCTAGTGCTTTTGCCGCGACGGGAACTTATGGCTCCAACGGTCAAGTTCCTCGTCAAAATCATGTTGCTCCATCGGGTTTTCCACCGGTTCAAAATAGGTACAACAATGGAAACAATGGGAATAATTTTAACCGTGGTAACCAAGGGAATTTTAATCAAGGAAATGGGTTTAATGCTAATCAAAACAATCAAGGTTTTCAAAGCAATAATCAAAATGATTTGTCAAGCTACATTAAAACCAATGAGGCAAATTTGAAAGCTTTTCAAAATAACATTCAAGGACAAACGGCAACGTTGAAAAACGAGTTTTAAAATACGATTAAAGGGCAAAACAATAAGATTGAGCTTAATCAACAAAGACTTGAACAAAACCAAAACCGTTTTTAGCAAAGATTAGAGCAAAGTCATAATCGTATGCAACAAAGTTTGGAACAAGGTCAAAATAAATTGCTTTCGATGTTTGAGGGATTCATGTCTAAACCGTCATCTTCTTCGGGTTTCTTACCTAGTAATACCATTCCGAACCCGAAGGGAGAGCTTAAGGCCATAACCGTTTATGATGATTGTGAGAATTTAGATGAAGTTGAAGTGATTGAGTTTAAGCCTCCACCTAAGGAAACTTTTCTAGAAGTCACTAAGGCTACTTTGAATGTGATTAGTACCTCAGTTTTCTTTGATTTCTTTCCCGAGAAATATAAAGATCCGGGTCAATTCTTGATACCTTGTGTTTTCAATGAGCTTGGGGTTTGCAAAGGCCTAGCCGATCTAGGAGCTAGCATTAACATAATGCCCCTAGCCCTTTGGAAGACTATTGACTATGCACCACTTAGTACCACTCGTATGATCATTGAGCTTGCTAATGGAACCACCCCTCGACCGGTTGGTATAGCGGAAAATGTCATTATGAAAGTGGGGAATTTCTTGTACTTAGCCGATTTTGCTATAGTTGATTATGAGACCAATCCTCGTGTGCCAATTATTCTAGGAAGACCATTTTTGTGCACGGCTCAAATTCAAGTTGATATGAGGAAAGAGGAAATTAAATTGTTTTATGGAGATAAAAGCATTGTTTTTAAACCGGAAAAGATTCCAAGATTTGCTCCTAAGAAAGTTGAAAGTGTTAAACTTGTTGAGACAATTGAAAGTAATAAGAAAGCTCTTTTTGATAAAGGTGTTTTTCCAATTTTGGAAACTCCATTTTGTGAAAGTAAAAAGTTAAAATCAAATGAAGAAGCTTGCTTTGTTGAAACATGTGGTAACCTTTCCTCATCTACACTCACTCCACACGAGGATGATAGTGCTAAGATTGAAAAACAAATTGATGATTACTTGAGTGAGCCATTTGATGCTAGTGAGTTTGTTAGTGAGAATTTTGATCCCGAGAGTGATATTGCTTTAATTGAAAAATCTTTGAAAATGGACTCATTTGCACTCTCTTCTAAGGATCATGTTGATGTTCCTAAGGCACAATCTTCAATTGAAGAGCCTTTGATTCCTAGCTTCACACCGAGTGAGGTTAGTGACTATTCATGTGATAAGTTCATCGATGAACTTTTTGCTATCATTGATCCACTTCCATGGGGAAGTGAAGACGTTTATGATCTCGAGATCGAGCGTGAATCTAGTGTTTTACCTACCATTCTCGAGGAATTCACCGATGAATTGCCTTCAAATGAGAATGATGATCTTGTATCCGAGTGTGATACACTCGATACTTTGTCGGATATTTCTTGTGATGACAAGGATGACGACACTTTCGTGACTTACTCAAATCCTCTATCTGAAGCTTCATTGAACAATAATCCATTGTTTCAAGAGGATTTTGAGAGCATCATACCTCCTACATCTCACAACCTTTGTGATGATGATATTCTTATGAATGAGGTTGATGAGTTTCTTTATATAGACATTCCTTCGGAATTGGAGGAAGAGTCAAATGACGGTGATGAATACTCTTGGTTTGATCACCCGATTTATGATGATGATAATGTTGACCCGGAGGGAGAAATTACTTTTGCTCCTATTATCCTTCCCACTCGCTTTGATCTTAATGTGCGGGTTTTTCATGCGACTCGTTTTGAGTATCATGATCCCTTTATTCACATTCATAAGAGTGACAAGGTCAACAAAGTCATGCAAGTTGAAACCACTATGGTTGAGACTTTTGTACCACCATTACCATGTGCTTCATATGATTTAGGATTAGCATGGGGGGACGACACCTTGTTGTCTATTCCTTTCTCCACCGAGGACGAGGTATTCGACCCCGGAATCTTTGATTTAGGGAAATCTCGGCCTTTCACCGATGCAATAATTGAAAGACTTTTCTATCATCTTGGAGCGAGTTTATCTCGGGGAGCATGCTTTATCCATACCATTAGTTGTGATTACCATCTCTTGTTAGAGATTTGTGTTAGAGTTTTATCCTTTTGTTTGTCATCCGACAATGAGGATGTAATCTTTGACCCCGGCATCATGCTTTATGTTGGTTTCTATTCCAATATGCCGGTTTTCACCACTTTCCCTAAGGACCAATGAATGCGGGGATCGAGTCGAGCTCATGACTCGGTGAACAAAAACGAGTGCCTTGTGGGGGAGTCCCATACATTCTATCTTCTTTCTATTTTCTAACATTAATAAGGCTTGATCTTTCAAGCTCGTGCACGTGTTTTGTTGTGTTGTGAATCTTAGGTATGACCCTAATATTTGAAGACTCTCGTATTCGGTTTTTGCCGGTCCACTTGATCTTCCATTCTTTGAATGCCAAAAAGGGGAACACTTTCTATCCCTTGATTTTTATCGACTAACTTTTTATCTTGAGGCATACTTAATAAACGGCTTATAGATTTGCGTGCTCTTTCCATTCTAGGAGTTTGCATTAGACTCTTCTTGTTTTAGCAAGGGGGTGTTACTCTTGAGCTAAGAAACATTGAGGACAATGTTTGGTTTTAGCATGGGGGAGTCAATCGATATAATCGCTTGCAATTGCTTTTGTCGTGTCTAAACGTGTTGTTTTTCTCATTTTTCAATAAAATTTTAAATTTTTTGTGTTATTTTTAAGTTTTAATAAATAAAATAAGTGCTTTTGACACGAATGTAGGCTTTCCGTTGGTGAAAATAAGAATAGTTTTTGACTCGACTCGGTTTTTAACCTTAGCTTTTCCTTAACGTATTTGAATTAAGTTTTGCTAGGCTATTATATAGGGAGCTTTAAAACGCGAAAGTCTTAATTCATATGAGTTAAGAACAAGAACTTTTCGCAAGCTCCTATAATTGATCCTAGAAAGTCGTCTATCAAGGGAACTTTAAAACATAAATTCTAAAACTTGCAAGAGTATAAGAAGATGCAAGATCCTATAGATGACTTGAAAACACAAAACTTTGATTTAATAGGCTAAGTATCCATTGATTTCACATTTTTGAAATTTTTACAATATGGAGAACAAGAGATGATAGAGCCAATTATAAGTTTGGTATTCTTTCGGGAATTTATGTGAGTTAATTATAAGCCTAGTCTCCCATCGCTTGCTAATAAATTTATCTGCAATAAATAAGGTTGAACGATTTGAAAAGTTACTTAGCTTCTAGCCCAAAATCATTTAAAAGTTGCTCGGTATGGATTAGAGTTCATAGCCAAGGCATAACTTGTTGAAGCGGGATGCGAAGATTGGCGAGTCCAAAAAGGTCCTAACAAGACATGAGGGCTATATTTTATTGCTAAAGATCTCAAGTGATGTGAAGAATCATTTATCAAAAATCAATATGAAGGATCGAGACAAACGACGAAAAGCAAATACTCCCCAAAAGTCATGGAGAAGTCTATCCAAAAAGACCATAATAAGGTATGAGGATAAATGAAGCCAAGTCCAAAAAGGAGGCGGATCGTTGTATATCAAAATCCCAAATAAAGATTGGAGAAAAATGAAGAAGTCGTGGTCCAAGTATGAATCTCTCAAAACTTCAAGTGAAGAAATTCCTATATGAAGAGAAGACCATTATTTCATGAACGTCACTCAAGGTTTGAAGTATGAAGTCGCTGCCAAATATCGGTCCGAGAAAGGTCTCAAATCGCGAAACAAGTTATGCCAAGATATGAACTTTATGAGGTCCCGAGAAGCAGTTTTAAAAGATTTTGTCCTTTAGCTAACTATTGATTAAATCGTTCACTTTATTTTCGGCCTAATAAATTATCGAAATAAGTCAACAATGCATCCTCGTGATCATTCAAGACAACAATAAAATATAAGAGATACACCTAGGAATAAGGGAGTCTAAGTGAATAATTTGCCCACATGAGTTCGTGTTAGTTTGCTAACTTATAGTTATATTATGTCTTTGCAAAATAAAGTGTCAAAAGTTGAATAATGGTGTAGTTAGAGCTTAATTTTATCATTGCGTGAGGACAAGGCAATTGCTTAGCATGGGGTAATTTGATATGAGCTTAAATACTCATATCATTTGTAGCTTAAAACAATGAAATAATGCTATTAATGTTGATAGGTGTGTAAACACCCATCCTTTTACCACTTAATTCTGGCTAAAACAAGACCAAAACACGTAATTAATATCATTTGTTTGGAATTATGCGTGGTTTTTGTGTTTATTGTGATTTCAGAGCTAACCGGATGAATATTAAAGAAAACATGGGATTGCACGGGTTTTATCAAGGAAAAAGACTCAAGATAAAGTCTATTATCCAAGAGATGCAAAAGATTTGAAGTCACTAGGCCTATTCGAAGATTTATCGAAGAAAAGGACTAAAGACGGAAGATTTTCATAAGTCGAAGAAACTCAAGTCTATTTAACAAAGAAATTAAAAGACGAGTTGGATTTAATCGACAACAAATCCCGAATCAGAATCGAAAACGTCGACTTTTCTGAAAAGACGAGAAGACAAGAAGAAAGGGAGAAAGCCCACTCACCAACCAACCACCAGGAGTATAAATAGAAACTCCCTTCACACATTAGGGAGTTAGTTTTTCATTTTTTCTTTTTTCCAGACTTTGTAGTTCGTCTCATCACCAACTCCATTAGGGAGTTTGGTGATTTTCATCTTTTTCTTTTAATCTTGTAATCTTTAATCAATACTCTTGTTACTTTTCCCTTAATCAATCCATTCCATCTTTGCATTAATCTTGTTCTTCATCATCTCTTTTTGCAAGTTCTTAAGTTTTTATTTGATTCAAGTTTGATCTTAAAAAGTTGTTGAATTAGTGTTTTTATTGGTGGGATTTGTTCCTTATGATATGTTAATGATTATTGTTTAATTTGGTTAAACCTTTTTGAGTATTTAGTTTGATTTTGGATTTTATTCATTCTCCTTGTTTCGTGTTTACTGCTACTGTTCTTCGCTGCCCAGTTTTATTCCGAACAAGACAATATTCCGAATAGGCAAGTTTCTATTTGCCTTATTCGGAACATTTCACTTTTTTCCGAATAGGGTTGTTCCAGTTTTCCTATTCGGAACTTTTCAATTATTCCGAATAGCCTTCCTCAGTTTCCTTATTCGGAACTTTTTCCGAATAGCCTTTAAATTCCAAATAGCAATTTTTAATTTTCCTTATTCGGAACAATTTTCCGAATAGGCGTTTTCTCTTTTCCCTTACTCGGAATATTCTGGATATTCCGAATAGAACTTTTCCATCTCCTTTATTCGGAATATTTTATATATTCCGAATGGTTTTAATTTTCCGCATAGAACTTTTTTTCCGAATTGCCTTTCTTTCCGCATAAAGATCATATTCCGCATAGGGTTAGTTTTCCGAATGAAGCAAATGTTCCGCATAAGCCATCTTTCCGCATGGTGTAAACTTTCCGAATAAAGCAATATTTTCCGAATGGTCTCTCTTTTCGCATAAGGGTTACATTCCGCATAGGGTATTTTCTCTTTAGAATATTTTTCCAGTTTAGCTTATTATTTGTTACTTGTTTTAAGTTTACTTCATTACCATTATACTCACTTATCTGTTTAGTAGACTAGAAAACCAAATCCACTTTTTGTCACCAAGAACAAATCATTCCACTTAAGGCCGAGATCAATTCGAGAGGATATCGAGAGACAAAATCAGAACCCCGTTAAAAACCCCGAATATCAAATGGCGCCGCTGCCGGCTCCTCTCGTTAAGATCAAAAGTTTTTTGTAGAACTTGGATTTTGGGATCCGTTCCCCGTGAACGTTACTTTTTCATAAAATTTTCAAAAACACTAAAAAATATAAAATTTTCAAAAATCCTAAAAAGTAAAAAACAATAAAAACCAAAAAAATATTTTTGCTTTGTTTTTCTTTGTTCGTTCTTTTGCAGGTGTATGCGCACTCGATCCACGTCTTATCAAGAGCCCGAGCCTCTCGATAACTTAGACATGGCTGGTGTACAAAACAACAATAACATACCACCTCCGAACAACAATAATAACAACAACAATGAGCCCCTTCCGGATAATCGCCCAATGATCGAATTGCTGCAAGCTCATGTTGATGGCAACACGGATCCAATTGTCATTCCTCCAATTGCCGCCAACAATTTCGAGCTCAAGTCAGGCTTTATCCAGATGGTCTCCGCTCAGCCATTCTTGGGACGCACCATTGATGACCCACATGACCATATCAAGAGATTTCTACAACTCACCAACACGGTCAAATTCAATGGAGTTCCACAGGAGGTCATAAGGTTACAACTTTTTCCCTTTTCTTTAGAGGGACAAGCCCGGCATTGGCTTGCTAAGGAACCGCCACAGAGTATTCTCTCGTGGACGGATTTGGAAACAAAGTTCATCAATTACTTTTTTCCACCCTCTCGTACTACCGCATTGCGGAATGAGATTATAAACTTTGAACAAAAGTACGATGAGTCGTTCAGTGAATCTTGGGATCGTTTTAAAGATCTTTTAAGAAAATGCCCACAACATGGTTTTACCAAACTTCATCAAATCAATACTTTTTACAATGGTTTAAGCATGAATGACCAAGATTCACTGAATAGTGCCTCAGGGGGTAATTTATTGGCTAAGACTTCCAATGCTGCTTGGGACATCATTGAGAACAAATCTCGTGTGCAAACCAAGAGCGTTAGGACCAATGTTGCTAGTGCTAGCACTAATGACAGCGACAAGCGATTAGACAAAATCACCACGCTTCTTGAATCGCTTGTCACCCACACCGTCAGCAACAACAACAGCAACAACGCTAAGAACGCACAAGTCAACGCTGTCAGCCAACCTTGTGAGATATGCGGTGGTCCCCACTCCTACACAACTTGTACCGCCACCCAAGATTACCCTGCTGAGAATGTGAATGCGGCATATGGCACCTACCAACAACCCGCTTATCAAGCAAAACCTCAAGGTGACCGTAACTTGCTTAGCTACCGCAACAACAACTATCTTTCACCACCTGGCTTTCCTCCTGCCAACCAAAACCAACAACAAAACCTTAATCGCCCTCCTCAACAACAACAACAGCCTCGACAACCATACATCCCACCTCACAAGCAGCAACAACCACCTCAAAGAAACAATCAAGTCTACCAACAACCTGCTTACCAACCACCTGCATACAATGCTCCTCCCAACCAACCCACCGCTCTTCACCAAGAAGTTGCAACCTATATGAGGACCAATGATGTGATAGTGGGAAATCTCCAAGAGGAAGTGCGCAATTTGAAGGCAGATTTGGTAAAGCAAGGAAATGATTTGAGAGCCGATATGCGAAACACGTTGGATAGCCAGACGAATGATCTGAGGAACATGATGGCTAGTTTCTTCCAAAGTAGTCAACCCTCTTCTTCGGGTACTCTTCCGAGTAACACCGTTGCGAACCCAAGAGGGGAGATGAAAGCAATCACCACTCGAAGTGGTAAAGGTACCAAGGAACCCGAGCTTCCTATACCTCCACCGGTGATTGTGACTAAGGAGAACGAGTCGCCTGCTCCTATTCCTCCTCCTTCTCCTCCCCCAATTTCTCCACCTCTTCATTCTACCCCTCCTCCACCCGTGGTTGTGAGTGACCCTATTCCTCTAAAGCCTTCATCTTCTTCCAATATACCTTATCCTTCAAGGTTGAGGAAAGAGAAGCAAAAGAGCAAGGATGATATTCAGGTTTCTAACTTTCTGAAAATGTTTAAACAACTGAATTTTAATATCTCCTTCGCTGAGGCTCTCGCTCACATGCCCAAGTATGCTAAAATGTTTAAAGATCTTTTGAGCGACAAGGAAAAGCTCCTCGACATTGCCAACACCCAACTTAATGAGAACTGCTCTGCAGTGCTCTTAAGGAAATTGCCAACCAAGCTTGGTGATCCGGGTCGTTTTCTTATCCCTTGCAATTTCCCGGGAGTAGAGAATTGCATGGCCCTAGCCGATCTAGGTGCCAGTATTAATCTCATGCCTCTAAGTGTTTGGAAGCAATTATCTCTCCCAGAGCTAGTCCCCACCAAGATGACTTTGGAATTAGCTAACCGTACGGTTGCTTATCCAGTGGGGATAGCCGAAGACGTTATTGTAGGAGTCGACAAATTCACCTTCCCTGCTGATTTTGTTGTCGTCGACTACGAAATGAACCCCCGTGTACCACTTATTGTTGGTCGTCCATTCCTTAGGACCGGTCGCACTCTCATTGATGTTGAAGCCGGTGAGCTTATCATGAGAGTGGGTGACGATAAAGTAGTCTTCAACATGGGAAAGTTGTCCAAACAACCTTATTCATATGAGAGCGTTAATTGTATTGACGTTCTCGATGAGGCTTGTGAAGAACACTTTAATGATGCTTGCAAAAGTATTCCTACCTCTCTTCCCACTGTTGAGACCGTGTCCTCTATTGATTCATCATTGTCTCTATTTGGAGATAGTGATTTATTCTGGAACAATCTTGAAGCTACCATGGGAGATGCGAATTTAGCTACTAATGATTCTCCCACCGAGGGGGATGAAGACATGAGTTTCTTTGACAATCTTCTCACTGAAGACAATCCTTCGCCTCCATCTCCCACGGTTATTGCTATCGATACTCCGACTTTGAAAACGCCTCCCGTCGAAAATCCTCCGGATTTGGAACTTAAGGAGTTGCCGCCACATCTCGAGTACGTGTTCCTTGACGACAACAAGAAATCGCCCGTCATTATTGCGAAGGATTTGACAGATGAAGAGAAGACTCGCCTCGTTGCTGTATTGAAAGATCATAAGAAGGCTATTGCTTGGAAAATCTCGGATATTCGTGGAATTGATCCTCACTTCTGCACGCACAAAATTCTCATGGAGGACGACTTTAAGCCCACTATTCAAAGCCAACGAAGGGTGAATCCAAAAATCCATGAAGTCATCAAAACAGAGGTTATCAAACTTCTTGATGCGGGTATGATTTACCCTATTTCGGATTCCCCGTGGGTTAGTCCAATCCACTGTGTGCCCAAGAAGGGCGGAATAACCGTTGTTCCCAATGAACACAACGAGTTGATTCCCACTCGTCTCGTTACTGGGTGGAGAGTTTGTATAGACTACCGCAAACTCAATGATGCCACGAGAAAGGATCATTTCCCTCTACCTTTCATGGACCAAATGCTTGAACGATTAGCCGGTAATGAATATTACTGCTTTTTGGATGGTTTCTCGGGTTATTTTCAAATACCCATCGATCCCCAAGATCAAGAGAAGACTACATTCACTTGTCCCTATGGCACTTTCGCTTACAAACGAATGCCTTTTGGCTTATGTAATGCGCCAGGGACTTTCCAAAGGTGTATGTTAGCTATCTTCCATGACATGGTTGAACAAACCATGGAAGTCTTCATGGATGATTTCTCGGTCTTCGGAGATTCCTTCTCCTCTTGCCTTGCCAATTTAGAACGTATGCTAAAGCGGTGTGAAGACACTCGCCTTGTTCTAAATTGGGAAAAATGCCATTTCATGGTAAAAGAAGGCGTCGTGCTTGGACATAAGATTTCGAAAGCCGGTCTTGAAGTAGACCGTGCTAAAGTTGATGTTATAGCAAAGTTGCCTCCACCTTCCACTGTGAAGGGTGTGAGAAGTTTCTTGGGACATGCGGGCTTCTACCGACGATTTATCAAAGATTTTTCTCAAATCGCTCGCCCGATGACCCACCTCTTGGAAAAAGATACTCCTTTTATCTTTTCCAAAGAGTGTCTTGAAGCCTTCAACTCACTTAAGGATAAGCTAACTAAGGCACCCGTCTTGGTTACCCCTAATTGGGAGCTGCCCTTTGAGTTGATGTGCGATGCTAGCGATTTTGCTATTGGAGCGGTTCTTGGACAAAGAGTAAACAAACACTTCCAACCGATCCATTACGCTAGCAAGACAATGACAGGGGCACAATTGCATTATACGACAACTGAAAAAGAGCTTTTAGCGGTTGTCTATGCTTTTGAAAAATTCCGCCCCTATCTTGTCCTTTCTACCACCATTGTGTACACTGATCATTCCGCGCTGAAGTACTTGTTGACAAAGCAAGATTCCAAACCAAGACTTCTTCGCTGGGTTTTGCTGCTCCAGGAATTTAAAATCGACATCCGCGATAAAAAAGGAGCAGAAAACTTAGCCGCGGACCATCTCAGTAGACTTGAGGATCCATACCAAGGGGATCATCCGACCAAAGAAATCAATGATTCTTTTCCCTTGGAGACCTTAATGTCTATAAACTCGAAGCCGAATGAAACCCCGTGGTTTGCGGACTTTGCAAACTACTTGGCGGGTGGAATTCTCAAGGAAGGGTTGACGTCCCAGCAAAAGAAGAAGTTCTTTACCGATATCAAGACTTACTTTTGGGACGACCCTTACCTATTCAAACAATGTGCCGACCTGATAATTCGCCGATGTGTTGATGGACCGGCAGCGTCGAACATCCTTGAGGCTTGCCACAAAGGACCCACCGGTGGTCACTTTGGTCCCAACTTCACCGCTAAGAAAGTGTTTGATTCGGGATTTTATTGGCCCTCCATATACCGTGACGCTCACGATATGGTCAAACGATGTGATGTTTGCCAAAAGCAAGGCAAAATCACACATAAAGACGAGATGCCTCAGAATTTCATTCAAGAGTGTGAAATTTTTGATGTTTGGGGTATCGACTTTATGGGGCCATTCCCTTCATCTAAAGGAAACAAATACATCCTTGTAGCCGTTGATTACGTTTCCAAGTGGGTTGAAGCCAAAGCTTTGCCTACTAATGGCGCAAGGGTGGTTTGTAACTTTTTGAAAGCTCTATTCGCTCGCTTCGGTGTGCCTCGTGCCATTATTAGTGATCGTGGGACTCATTTCTGCAATGACCAATTTGCTCGAATCATGGCTAAGTACGGTGTAAACTGATACATGCATTTTGTGTGGTTCAGATTTCTCGGAATCCTCTCGAATTGATCTCAGTTAAAAGTGGAATGATTTGTTCTTGGTGACCAAAAGTGGAATTGGTTTTCTAGTCTACTAAACAGGTAAGTGAATAAAATGGTAATTAAGTAAACTTAAAACAAGTAGCAATTAATAAGCAAAACTGGAAAAATACTCTTACTGAAGAAGACCCTATGCGGAATATATGTCTCATTCGGAAAACTTGCCTCATGCGGAATATAAAGCTCTATGCGGAAAATAAGCTTACTCGGAAAAATTACTATTCGGAAAATGGGCCTATTCGGAAAAGGTTCCGAATAAGGAAATAAAAATGGAGCTATTCGGAAAATGGGTCTATTCGGAATAATATTCCGAATAAACAAATGGAGAAACTATCATGCGGAATATTGAAAACATTCCGAGTAAAAGAAAAATGAAAATCCCTATTCGGAATATGAGTCCTATTCGGAATATTTTGAAAAGTTCCGAATAGGAAAATAATAATTGGCTATGCGGAAAATTATAAAAAGTTCCGAATAAAGAAACGGAAACAACCCTATTCGGAAAAAATGAAATGTTCCGAATAAGGCAAATAGAAATTTGCCTATTCGGAATGTTGTCTCGTTCGGAATAAAACTGGACAGCAAAGAACAGTAGTAGCAGACACGAGCTGGGAACTCAATCAAAAATCCAAAATCAAATCAAATACTCAAGAAGGTTTAACCAAACTAACCAATAATCATCAACATACCATAAGGAACAAATCCCACCAATAAAAACATTAATTCAACAACTTTTTAAGATCAAACTAGAATCAAAGAAGAAACTTAGAAACTTGCAATAAAAATGATGAAGAACAAGATGAATAGAAAGATGGAATGGATTGATTAATGAAAGAGTAACAAGGTTAATGATCAATGATTACAAGATGAAAAGAAAAAGATGAAAATCACCAAACTCCCTAATGGAGTTGGTGAAGGGACGAACTACAAAGAACTGGAAAAATGAAAATGAAAAACTAACTCTCTTCAATGTGAAGGGAGTGATCTATTTATAGTCCTAATGGTTGGTTGGTGAGTGGGCTTTCTCCCTTTCTTCTTGTCTTCTCGTCTTTACAGAAAAGTTGACGTTTTCGATTCTGATTCGGGATTTGTTGTCGATTAAATCCAACTCGTCTTTTAATTTCTTTGTTAAATAGACTCGAGTTTCTTCGACTTATGAAAATCTTCCGTCTTTAGTCCTTTTCTTCGATAAATCTTCGAATAGGCCTAGTGACTTCAAATCTTTTGCACGTCTTGGACAATAGACTTTGTCTTGAGTCTTTTTCCTTGATGAAACCCGTGCAATCCCATGTTTTCTTTAATATTCATCCGGTTAGCTCTGAAAACACAATAAACACAAAAACCACGCATAATTCCAAACAAATGATATTAATTACGTGTTTTGGTCTTGTTTTAGCCAGAATTAAGTGGTAAAAGGATGGGTGTTTACACACCTATCAAATCCCCTACACTTAACCATTGCCATGCCCTCATGCAATGCTTAGTGATAAAGCAATTTTACATTTTTCTCATAATTAATCAACCTTGGCCTTATTTAAATTCTACTAAACAACAATTAAAATACTAAGAGAACTTAAAACTTTAAAGTAAGCAGAAGAATGGAAATAACTTGTAAAGAAATCAAGGACTTACATTAGGGCTTTGGTGTTGCGAAGATTTATCATCCTCAAGTTTCACGTTCCCCACACTAAGCTTAAAAACGAGATCATTGTTATTATAAGTTAGTAAATCAAACACTTACACACATGGCTTAATTAAATGCTTAAACTCCCTTATTCCTAGTTGTATCTCTTATATTTTATTTTTGTCTTAGAATGATCATGAAGATGCATTTTTGGACTTATTTCGATAGTTTATTAAGGCTGAAAGCAAAGTAGGACGATTTGATCAATAGTTAGCTAAAGGACAAAATCTCTTAAAACTGCTTCTCGGGATATCAAAAAGTTCATATCTTGGCATAACTTGGTTCACGATTTGAGACCTTTCTCGGGCCGATATTTGGCATGTACTTCATACTTCATATCTTCGAGAGACGTTCTTGAGATAATGGTCTTCTCATCATAATAGAGTTTCTTCACTTGGAGACTTTTGAGGGGTACTCCAACTTTGTTGACCACGACTTCATGATTATTTCTTCAATCTCTATTTGGGATTTTGAGATACAACGATCCGCCTCCTTTTCGGACTTGGATCTATTTATCCTCATACCTTGTTAGGGTCTTTTCGGATAGACTTCTCCATGATCTTTACGGGAGTTGATTGCTTTTCCTCGTGAGTCTTGATCCTTCATATTGACTTTAGGAATAATGCTTTTCACATCACTTTGGATCTTCAGCAATAAAATTGAATCCTCATGCCTTGTTAGGGCCTTTTCGGACTCGCCAATCTTCGCGCCCCGCTTCATAAGTTATGCCTTGGCTATGAACTCTTATCATTACCGAGCAACTTTTAAACGATCTTGGGCTAGAAGCTAAGTAACTTTTCAAATCGTAAGACCTTACTTATTGCAGATAAATTATTAGCAAGTGATGGGAGAATAGGCGAATAATTACACCAAGTGAGCTTGCGCAAGATTACCGACTTATAATTGACTCTATCATTTCTCGTCCTCCACAATTTAAAATCTCAAATAATGAGACTCGTGGACACTTAGCCTAATAAACCGATTAAGGTCTACCTGGTTAAGGATACTAGCTAGAATAAACTTGGATAAGTCTATTCGGGTTGAGTCAAAATAAACGCAACGGGCCTAATATGTCAAAGATATCTAAACTAGCTACAACACTTTATTAAAATTTTGACTTTATTGTGGAATATATACATATGAAAGCAACGATAAAAATTTAAAAATTACAACTAAATGGCCAAAGTTAATAAAAAATTTGAGAAATGTTGAAAAATAGGATTTTCCGGTTAAATGAAGGCATTTTCATGGAAAAGTCCACTTAAAACTTCGATAGAAGTCTCCCCTACACTTAAGATAAACATTGTCCTCAATGTTTAAGCATGTGGGAAAAGTCTCCCCTACACTTATGACATTGTGCACGTTGGTTAACTCGAGTTAAGGAAGAGACGACTAAAGTGATCAATTTCGAATGTGAGTATGAAGAAAATTGAATCACGATAGTTGAGAGACAGAACCGGATTTCGGATAACACGGGAGCACGGTTCTTCAAATATTTCCAAGATTGCAGTTATCCCTGTAAGCACATCACCACACAAACACAATTGACCAAAATAGGTCCTCCCCTACACTTAGGGGGTTAAAGGGATAGATACTCGGGCTGCCTCCCGAGGAGCGCTTGTTTTTGATAACCGAGTCACGAGCCTGACTCGACCCAAAATCAGTTTATGGGGAACGTGGTGAGGGATGGAATCACCTCCTGAGAGGTGTCCTCACCAAAGTACAACTTCACTCGTTGGCCATTCACCTTAAAATTTGGTCCATTAGGTTGAGCGAGCTCGAGAGTACCATATGGAAAAATTTGGGCGATGGTGAATGGGCCGGACCAACGAGATTTAAGCTTGCCCGAAAAGATTTTCAACCGAGAGTTAAAAAGTAAGACTTTGTCTCCAACATGGAACTCTCGGTTTTTGATCTTGGAGTCGTGAATGAGCTTAGTTCTTTCCTTATAGATCAAAGAGTTTTCATAAGCCTCATTCCGGAGTTCATTTAGCTCATTGAGTTGGATCTTGCGTAGGTCACCGGCTTTGTTTATATCAAAATTGGCCCACTTCAAGGCCCAATAAGCCTTGTGCTCCAACTCAATGGGGAGGTGGCACGCTTTCCCGTACACAAGACGATAGGGCGTACAGCCGATCGGGGTCTTGTAAGCAGTACGAAAAGCCCACAAAGCATCATCGAGTTTATCAGCCCATGCGGCACGATGCTCTCCCACGGTTCTTTCAAGAATTCGCTTCAGCCCTCGGTTGGATATTTCAGCCTGGCCATTAGTTTGTGGGTGGTAGGCTGTGGAAAGACGATGGTTTACACCGTACTTAGCCATGACTCTAGCAAATTGGTCATTGCAGAAATGAGTCCCACGATCACTAATAATGGCACGAGGCACACCGAAGCGAGCGAATAAAGCTTTCAAAAAGTTACAAACCACCCTTGCGTCATTAGTAGGTAAAGCTTTGGCTTCAACCCACTTGGAAACGTAGTCAATGGCTACAAGGATGTATTTGTTTCCTTTAGATGAAGGGAATGGCCCCATAAAGTCGATACCCCAAACATCAAAAATTTCACACTCTTGAATGAAATTCTGAGGCATTTCGTCTTTATGTGTGATTTTGCCTTGCTTTTGACAAACATCACATCGCTTAACCATATTATGAGCATCACGATATATGGAGGGCCAATAAAATCCCGAATCAAACACTTTCTTTGCGGTGTAGTTGGGACCAAAGTGACCACCGGTGGGTCCTTTGTGGCAAGCATCAAGGATGTCCGACGCTGCCGGTCCATCAACACATCGGCGAATTATCAGATCAGCACATTGTTTGAATAGGTAAGGGTCGTCCCAAAAGTAAGTCTTGATATCGGTAAAGAACTTCTTCTTTTGCTGGGACGTCAACCCTTCCTTGAGAATTCCACCCGCCAAGTAGTTTGCAAAGTCCGCAAACCACGGGGTTTCATTCGGCTTCGAGTTTATAGACATTAAGGTCTCCAAGGGAAAAGAATCATTGATTTCCTTGGTCGGATGATCCCCTTGGTATGGATCCTCAAGTCTACTAAGATGGTCAGCGGCTAGGTTTTCTGCTCCTTTTTTATCGCGGATGTCGATTTTAAATTCCTGGAGCAGCAAAACCCAGCGAAGAAGTCTTGGTTTGGAATCTTGCTTTGTCAACAAGTACTTCAGCGCGGAATGATCAGTGTACACAATGGTGGTGGAAAGGACAAGATAAGGGCGGAATTTTTCAAAAGCATAGACAACGGCTAAAAGCTCTTTCTCGGTTGTCGTATAATGCAATTGTGCCCCTGTCATTGTCTTGCTAGCGTAATGGATCGGTTGGAAGTGTTTGTTCACTCTTTGTCCAAGAACCGCTCCAATAGCAAAATCGCTAGCATCGCACATCAACTCAAAGGGAAGCTCCCAATTCGGGGTAACCAAGACGGGTGCCTTAGTTAGCTTATCCTTAAGTGAGTTAAAGGCTGCAAGGCACTCGTTGGAAAAGATAAAAGGAGTATCTTTTTCCAAGAGGTGGGTCATCGGGCGAGCGATTTGAGAAAAATCTTTGATGAATCGACGATAGAAGCCCGCATGACCTAAGAAACTTCTCACACCCTTCACAGTGGAAGGCGGAGGCAACTTTGCTATGACATCGACTTTAGCACGGTCTACTTCAAGACCGGCTTTCGAAATCTTATGTCCAAGCACGACGCCTTCTTTTACCATGAAATGGCATTTTTCCCAATTTAGAACAAGGCGAGTGTCTTCGCACCGCTTTAGCATACGTTCTAAATTGGCAAGGCAAGCAGAGAAGGAATCCCCGAAGACCGAGAAATCATCCATGAAGACTTCCATGGTTTGTTCAACCATGTCATGGAAGATGGCTAACATACACCTTTGGAAAGTCCCTGGCGCATTACATAAGCCAAAAGGCATTTTTTTGTAAGCGAAAGTGCCATAGGGACAAGTGAATGTAGTCTTCTCTTGATCTTGGGGATCGATGGGTATTTGGAAATAACCCGAGAAACCATCCAAAAAGCAGTAATATTCATTACCGGCTAATCGTTCAAGCATTTGGTCCATGAAAGGTAGAGGGAAATGATCCTTTCTCGTGGCATCATTGAGTTTGCGGTAGTCTATACAAACTCTCCACCCAGTAACGAGACGAGTGGGAATCAACTCGTTGTGTTCATTGGGAACAACGGTTATTCCGCCCTTCTTGGGCACACAATGGATTGGACTAACCCACGGGGAATCCGAAATAGGGTAAATCATACCCGCATCAAGAAGTTTGATAACCTCTGTTTTGATGACTTCATGAATTTTTGGATTCACCCTTTGTATGCTTTGAATAGTGGGCTTGAAGTCGTCCTCCATGAGAATTTTGTGCGTGCAGAAGTGAGGATCAATTCCACGAATATCCAAGATTTTCCAAGCAATAGCCTTCTTATGATCCTTCAACACAGCAACGAGGCGAGTCTTCTCTTCATCTTTCAAATCCTTCGCAATAATGACGGGTGACTTCTTGTTATCGTCAAGGAACACATACTCGAGATGTGGCGGCAACTCCTTAAGTTCCAAATCCGGAGGATTTTCGACGGGAGGCGTTTTCAAAGTCGTGGCATTGATAGCAATAACCGTGGGAGATGGCGGCGAAGGATTGTCTTCAGTGAGAAGATTGTCAAAGAAACTCATGTCTTCATCCCCCTCGGTGGGAGAATCATTAGTAGCTAAATTCGCATCTCCCATGGTGTCTTCAAGATTGTTCCAGAATAAATCACTATCTCCAAATAGAGACAACGATGAATCAATAGAGGACACGGTCTCAACAGTGGGAAGAGAGGTAGGAATACTTTTGCAAGCATCATTAAAGTGTTCTTCACAAGCCTCATCGAGAACGTCAATACAATTAACGCTCTCATATGAATAAGGCTGTTTAGACAACTTTCCCATGTTGAAGACTACTTTATCGTCACCCACTCTCATGATAAGCTCACCGGCTTCAACATCAATGAGAGTGCGACCGGTCCTAAGGAATGGACGACCAACAATCAGTGGCACACGGGGGTCCATCTCGTAGTCGACGACAACAAAATCAGCAGGGAAGGTGAATTTGTCGACTCCTACAATAACGTCCTCGGCTATTCCCATTGGATAAGCAACCGTACGGTTGGCCAATTCCAAAGTCATTTTAGTGGGGACTAGCTCTGGGAGAGATAATTGCTTCCAAACACTTAGAGGCATGAGATTAATACTGGCACCTAGATCGGCTAGGGCCATGCAATTCTCTACTCCCGGGAAATTGCAAGGGATAAGAAAACGACCCGGATCACCAAGCTTGGTTGGCAATTTCCTTAAGAGCACTGCAGAGCAGTTCTCATTAAGTTGGGTGTTGGCAATGTCGAGGAGCTTTTCCTTGTCGCTCAGAAGGTCTTTAAACATTTTAGCATACTTGGGCATGTGAGCGAGAGCCTCAGCGAAGGAGATATTGAAATTCAGTTGTTTAAACATTTTAAGAAAGTTAGAAACCTGAATATCATCCTTGCTCTTTTGCTTCTCTTTCCTCAACCTTGAAGGATAAGGTATATTGGAAGAAGAGGAAGGCTTTGGGAGTATAGGATCACTCACAACCACGGGTGGAGGAGGGGTAGAAAGAAGAGGTGGAGAAATTGGGGAGGGAGAAGGAGGAGGAATAGGAGCAGGCGACTCGTTCTCCTTAGTCACAACCACCGGTGGAGGTATAGGAAGCTCGGGTTCCTTGGTACCTTTACCACTTCGAGTGGTGATTGCTTTCATCTCCCCTCTTGGGTTCGCAACGGTGTTACTCGGAAGAGTACCCGAAGAAGAGGGTTGACTACTTTGGAAGAAACTAGCCATCATGTTCCTCAGATCATTCGTCTGACTATCCAACGTGTTTCTCATATCGGCTCTCAAATCATTTCCTTGCTTTACCAAATCTGCCTTCAAATTGCGCACTTCCTCTTGGAGGTTTCCCACTATCACATCATTGGTTCTCATGTAGGTGGCGACCTCTTGGTGTAAAGCAGTGGTGTTTTGGTTGGAAGGAGCATTGTATGCAGGTGGTTGGTAAGCAGGTTGTTGGTAAACTTGATTGTTACGTTGAGGCGGTTGTTGCTGCTTGTGAGGTGGGATGTATGGTTGTCGAGGTTGTTGTTGTTGTTGAGGAGAGCGGTTAAGGTTTTGTGGTTGGTTTGGGTTGGCAGGAGGGAAACCAGGTGGTGAAAGATAGTTGTTGCTGCGATAGCTAAGCAAGTTACGGTCACCTTGAGGTTTTGCTTGATAAGCGGGTTGTTGGTAGGTGCCATATGCCGCATTCACATTCTCAGCAGGGTAATCTTGGGTGGCGGTACAAGTTGTATAGGAGTGGGGACCACCGCATATCTCACAAGGTTGGCTGACAGCGTTCACTTGTGCATTTTTGGCGTTGTTGCTGTTGTTGTTGCTGACGGTGTGGGTGACAAGCGTTTCAAGAAGCGTAGTGAGTTTGTCTAATCGCTTGTCGCTGTCATTAGTGCTAGCACTAGCAACATTGGTCCTAACGCTCTTGGTTTGCACACGAGACTTGTTCTCAATGATATCCCAAGCAGCATTGGAAGTCTTAGCCAATAAATTACCCCCTGAGGCACTATTCAGTGAGAGAATACTCTGTGGCGGTTCCTTAGCAAGCCAATGCCGGGCTTGTCCCTCTAAAGAAAAGGGAAAAAGTTGTAACCTTATGACCTCCTGTGGAACTCCATTGAACTTGACCGTGTTGGTGAGTTGTAGAAATCTCTTGATATGGTCGTGTGGGTCATCAATGGTGCGTCCCAAGAACGGCTGAGCGGAGACCATCTGGATAAAGCCTGACTTGAGCTCGAAATTGTTGGCGGCAATTGGTGGTATAACAATTGGATCCGTGTTGCCATCAACATGAGCTTGCAGCAGTTCAATCATTAGGCGATTATCCGGAAGGGGCTCATTGTTGTTGTTATTCATGTTGTTGAAAGGCGGGTTGTTGTTGTTATTATTGTTGTTCGGAGGTGGTATGTTATTGTTGTTTTGAACACCAGCCATGTCTAAGTTATCGAGAGGCTCGGGCTCTTGATAAGACGTGGATCGAGTGCGCATACACCTGCAAAAGAACGAACAAAGAAAGACAAGGCAAAAATATTTTTGGTTTTTATTGTTTTTTATTTTTTAGGATTTTTGAAAATTTTATATTTTTTTAGTGTTTTTGAAAATTTTTAGGAAAAAGTAACGTTCACGGGGAACGGATCCCAAAATCCAAGTTCTACAAAAAACTTTTGATCTTAACGAGAGGAGCCGGCAGCGGCGCCATTTGATACACGGGTTTTGCTAGGTTCAGAATTATTCGGAATCCTCTCGAATTGATCTCAGTTAAAAGTGGAATGATTTGTTCTTGGTGACCAAAAGTGGAATTGGTTTTCTAGTCTACTAAACAGGTAAGTGAATAAAATGGTAATTAAGTAAACTTAAAACAAGTAGCAATTAATAAGCAAAACTGGAAAAATACTCTTACTGAAGAAGACCCTATGCGGAATATATGTCTCATTCGGAAAACTTGCCTCATGCGGAATATAAAGCTCTATGCGGAAAATAAGCTTACTCGGAAAAATTACTATTCGGAAAATGGGCCTATTCGGAAAAGGTTCCGAATAAGGAAATAAAAATGGAGCTATTCGGAAAATGGGTCTATTCGGAATAATATTCCGAATAAACAAATGGAGAAACTATCATGCGGAATATTGAAAACATTCCGAGTAAAAGAAAAATGAAAATCCCTATTCGGAATATGAGTCCTATTCGGAATATTTTGAAAAGTTCCGAATAGGAAAATAATAATTGGCTATGCGGAAAATTATAAAAAGTTCCGAATAAAGAAACGGAAACAACCCTATTCGGAAAAAATGAAATGTTCCGAATAAGGCAAATAGAAATTTGCCTATTCGGAATGTTGTCTCGTTCGGAATAAAACTGGACAGCAAAGAACAGTAGTAGCAGACACGAGCTGGGAACTCAATCAAAAATCCAAAATCAAATCAAATACTCAAGAAGGTTTAACCAAACTAACCAATAATCATCAACATACCATAAGGAACAAATCCCACCAATAAAAACATTAATTCAACAACTTTTTAAGATCAAACTAGAATCAAAGAAGAAACTTAGAAACTTGCAATAAAAATGATGAAGAACAAGATGAATAGAAAGATGGAATGGATTGATTAATGAAAGAGTAACAAGGTTAATGATCAATGATTACAAGATGAAAAGAAAAATATGAAAATCACCAAACTCCCTAATGGAGTTGGTGAAGGGACGAACTACAAAGAACTGGAAAAATGAAAATGAAAAACTAACTCTCTTCAATGTGAAGGGAGTGATCTATTTATAGTCCTAATGGTTGGTTGGTGAGTGGGCTTTCTCCCTTTCTTCTTGTCTTCTCGTCTTTACAGAAAAGTTGACGTTTTCGATTCTGATTCGGGATTTGTTGTCGATTAAATCCAACTCGTCTTTTAATTTCTTCGTTAAATAGACTCGAGTTTCTTCGACTTATGAAAATCTTCCGTCTTTAGTCCTTTTCTTCGATAAATCTTCGAATAGGCCTAGTGACTTCAAATCTTTTGCACGTCTTGGACAATAGACTTTGTCTTGAGTCTTTTTCCTTGATGAAACCCGTGCAATCCCATGTTTTCTTTAATATTCATCCGGTTAGCTCTGAAAACACAATAAACACAAAAACCACGCATAATTCCAAACAAATGATATTAATTACGTGTTTTGGTCTTGTTTTAGCCAGAATTAAGTGGTAAAAGGATGGGTGTTTACACACCTATCATAAACCATCGTCTTTCCACAGCCTACCACCCACAAACTAATGGCCAGGCTGAAATATCCAACCGAGGACTGAAGCGAATTCTTGAAAGGACCGTGGGAGAGCATCGTGCCTCATGGGCTGATAAACTGGATGATGCTTTGTGGGCTTTCCGTACTGCTTACAAGACCCCGATCGGCTGTACGCCTTATCGTCTTGTGTACGGGAAAGCGTGCCACCTCCCCATTGAGTTGGAGCACAAGGCCTATTGGGCCTTGAAGTGGGCCAATTTTGATATCAACAAAGCCGGTGACCTACGCAAGATCCAACTCAATGAGCTGAATGAACTTCGGAATGAGGCTTATGAAAATTCTTTAATCTATAAGGAAAGAACTAAGCTCATTCACGACTCTAAGATCAAAAACCGAGAGTTCCATGTTGGAGACAAAGTCTTACTTTTTAACTCTCGGTTGAAAATCTTCTCGGGAAAGCTCAAATCTCGTTGGTCCGGCCCATTCACCATTACCCAAATTTTTCCATATGGTACTCTCGAGCTTGCTCAACCTAATGGACCAAATTTTAAGGTGAATGGCCAACGAGTGAAGTTGTACTTTGGTGAGGACACCTCTCAGGAGGTGATTCCATCCCTCACCACGTTCCCCATGAACTGAATTTGGGCCGAGTCAGGCTCGTGACTCGGTTATCAAAAACAAGCGCTCCTCGGGAGGCAGCCCGAGTATCTATCCCTTTAACCCCCTAAGTGTAGGGGAGGACCTATTTTGGTCATTTGTGTTTGTGTGGTGATGTGATTACAGGGATAAGTGCACTCTTGGAAATCTTTGAAGAACCGTGCTCCCGTGTTATCCGAAATCCGGTTCTATCTCTCAACTATCGTGATTCAAATTTTCTTCATACTCACATTTGAAATTGATCACTTTAGTCGTCTCTTCCTTAACTCGAGTTAACCAACGTGCACAATGTCATAAGTGTAGGGGAGACTTTTCCCACATGCTTAAACATTGAGGACAATGTTTATCTTAAGTGTAGGGGAGACTTCTATCGAAGTTTTAAGTGGACTTTTCCATGAAAATGCCTTCAATTAACCGGAAAATCATATTTCTCAACATTTTTCAAATTTTTAATTAACTTTGGCCATTTAGTCGTAATTTTTAAATTTTTATCGTTGCTTTCATATGTATATATCCCGCAATAAAGTCAAAAATATTAATAAATTGGTGTAGCTAGTTTAGATATCTTTGACATATTAGGCCCGTTGCGTTTATTTTGACTCAACCCGAATAGACTTATCCAAGTTTATTCTAGCTAGTATCCTTAACCATGTAGACCTTAATTGGTTTATTAGGCTAAGTGTCCACGAGTCTCATTATTTGAGATTTTAAATTGTGGAGGACGAGAAATGATAGAGTCAATTATAAGTCGGTAATCTTGCGCAAGCTCACTTGGTGTAATTATTCGCCTATTCTCCCATCACTTGCTAATAATTTATCTGCAATAAGTAAGGTCTTACGATTTGAAAAGTTACTTAGCTTCTAGCCCAAGATCGTTTAAAAGTTGCTCGGTAATGACGAGAGTTCATAGCCAAGGCATAACTTATGAAGCGGGGCGCGAAGATTGGCGAGTCCGAAAAGGCCCTAACAAGGCATGAGGATTCAATTTTATTGCTGAAGATCCAAAGTGATGTGAAAAGCATTATTCCTAAAGTCAATATGAAGGATCAAGACTCACGACGAAAAGCAATCAACTCCCATAAAGATCATGGAGAAGTCTATCCGAAAAGACCCTAACAAGGTATGAGGATAAATAGATCCAAGTCCAAAAAGGAGGCGGATCGTTGTATCTCAAAATCCCAAATAGAGATTGAAGAAATAATCATGAAGTCGTGGTCAACAAAGTTGGAGTACCCCTCAAAAGTCTCCAAGTGAAGAAACTCTATTATGATGAGAAGACCATTATCTCAAGAACGTCTCTCGAAGATATGAAGTATGAAGTACATGCCAAATATCGGCCCGAGAAAGGTCTCAAATCGTGAACCAAGTTATGCCAAGATATGAACTTTTTGATATCCCGAGAAGCAGTTTTAAGAGATTTTGTCCTTTAGCTAACTATTGATCAAATCGTCCTACTTTGCTTTCTGCCTTAATAAACTATCGAAATAAGTCCAAAAATGCATCTTCATGATCATTCTAAGACAAAAATAAAATATAAGAGATACAATTAGGAATAAGGGAGTTTAAGCATTTAATTAAGCCATGTGTGTAAGTGTTTGATTTACTAACTTATAATAACAATGATCTCGTTTTTAAGCTTAGTTTGGGGAACGTGAAACTTGAGGATGATAAATCTTCGCAACATCAAAGCCCTAATGTAAGTCTTTGATTTCTTTACAAGTTATTTCCATCCTTTTGTTTATTTTAAAGTTTTAAGTTCTCTTAATATTTTAATTGTTGTTTAGTAGAATTTAAATAAGGCCAAGGTTGATTAATTATGAGAAAAATGTAAAATTGCTTTATCACTAAGCATTGCATGAGGGCATGGCAATGGTTAAGTGTAGGGGATTTGATAGGTGTGTAAACACCCATCCTTTTACCACTTAATTCTGGCTAAAACAAGACCAAAACACGTAATTAATATCATTTGTTTGGAATTATGCGTGGTTTTTGTGTTTATTGTGATTTCAGAGCTAACCGGATGAATATTAAAGAAAACATGGGATTGCACGGGTTTTATCAAGGAAAAAGACTCAAGATAAAGTCTATTGTCCAAGAGATGCAAAAGATTTGAAGTCACTAGGCCTATTCGAAGATTTATCGAAGAAAAGGACTAAAGACGGAAGATTTTCATAAGTCGAAGAAACTCAAGTCTATTTAACAAAGAAATTAAAAGACGAGTTGGATTTAATCGACAACAAATCCCGAATCAGAATCGAAAACGTCGACTTTTCTGAAAAGACGAGAAGACAAGAAGAAAGGGAGAAAGCCCACTCACCAACCAACCACCAGGAGTATAAATAGAAACTCCCTTCACACATTAGGGAGTTAGTTTTTCATTTTTTCTTTTTTCCAGACTTTGTAGTTCGTCTCATCACCAACTCCATTAGGGAGTTTGGTGATTTTCATCTTTTTCTTTTAATCTTGTAATCTTTAATCAATACTCTTGTTACTTTTCCCTTAATCAATCCATTCCATCTTTGCATTAATCTTGTTCTTCATCATCTCTTTTTGCAAGTTCTTAAGTTTTTATTTGATTCAAGTTTGATCTTAAAAAGTTGTTGAATTAGTGTTTTTATTGGTGGGATTTGTTCCTTATGATATGTTAATGATTATTGTTTAATTTGGTTAAACCTTTTTGAGTATTTAGTTTGATTTTGGATTTTATTCATTCTCCTTGTTTCGTGTTTACTGCTACTGTTCTTCGCTGCCCAGTTTTATTCCGAACAAGACAATATTCCGAATAGGCAAGTTTCTATTTGCCTTATTCGGAACATTTCACTTTTTTCCGAATAGGGTTGTTCCAGTTTTCCTATTCGGAACTTTTCATTTATTCCGAATAGCCTTCCTCAGTTTCCTTATTCGGAACTTTTTCCGAATAGCCTTTAAATTCCAAATAGCAATTTTTAATTTTCCTTATTCGGAACAATTTTCCGAATAGGCGTTTTCTCTTTTCCCTTACTCGGAATATTCTGGATATTCCGAATAGAACTTTTCCATCTCCTTTATTCGGAATATTTTATATATTCCGAATGGTTTTAATTTTCCGCATAGAACTTTTTTTCCGAATTGCCTTTCTTTCCGCATAAAGATCATATTCCGCATAGGGTTAGTTTTCCGAATGAAGCAAATGTTCCGCATAAGCCATCTTTCCGCATGGTGTAAACTTTCCGAATAAAGCAATATTTTCCGAATGGTCTCTCTTTCCGCATAAGGGTTACATTCCGCATAGGGTATTTTCTCTTTAGAATATTTTTCCAGTTTAGCTTATTATTTGTTACTTGTTTTAAGTTTACTTCATTACCATTATACTCACTTATCTGTTTAGTAGACTAGAAAACCAAATCCACTTTTTGTCACCAAGAACAAATCATTCCACTTAAGGCCGAGATCAATTCGAGAGGATATCGAGAGACAAAATCAGAACCCCGTTAAAAACCCCGAATATCAAATGTATCAAAAATTCCTTGTATATTCTTGTTTCTTGTTTGAATGTGTGTAGGTATCAAGTTCGCGAAAACCGGCAAATATCGGCACGAGTTTGAAAATAAAGATCAGAGAAGCCAAAATCGAGCTCGACTTTAGAGGATTTAATCAATTGTCTAGTTCATGGGCCAAGTGGGACCCACATTAGCTTAATGGGCCTGGAAGCCCATTAATGATTTGAAGTACTATTTGTCTTGTGGGCCTGAAAGCCCAATATCTAGCCCAAATGACAATGTATAATATACGGATGGATAATGTAAGTTGGGCCAAAAGCCCAAAAACATGATCAAAGATACGCTGGAATTTAACATGTTGGGCCTAAGGACCCATTAGGGTTTAAACTTTTGGAAAATGATAAATTAAACATGGGGGTTTTGATCTCACGTGTGGGGGAATTAATTCCCCCAATTTTTAAGGAAGAGAAGATGAGGAAGAGCTTGATACGTGTCATCTCATGATTGGGTTGAACAACTCATTTATCCAATCAACCAATCACAAGGCTTCAAAGAAGCACAACTAGCACACACGGATGCCACGTTGGCAATCCGTGTGCTAGTTGTGATATATCCACCATCCGATCAATCAAAGAGAGAGAAAGAGAAGATCAAGGGCTAAAATTGAAGAAGAATATTCCAAAAGAGATTCGAATATCCTCCTCAGCAAGCCTCGGGGGTGGCTATAAAAACCCCCAATTTACTTGTAAAAAATCATCCTTTACTTTTCTTTAAAGTTATTATGTAGAAATAATTTTAGGGTTAATTTGTATTTCTTCTTATTAAATCTTGTATTATTTCTGAAATTAATGAAAGATCAGTTGTTTTAATTTTAAATCTTGTCTCGTTTTATTTTCTCCTTTAATTGATATACGATTTAATTTCTATTAATTGTTTCACAATAATAATGTTGAGATGTTAAGTATAAGCTAATTGATAGTTTATATTTAATATTAAAAGTTAAGTTTTGGATAAAACTTATCCCCACTAGATAAGTGAAAAAAAATCTGCTCAGGATGTTTGATTGTTTGTGGATCGGTTTAAAATGGTGGTAACGGTGATGGTGGTTTCACTCTCGGTTCATTAGGTTGCTCAGCGCAAACCTACTACTCAACGGATATCTCAAAAAGGTGCACCTTTCTTTTCAATTATTTATGTTATTAAGTTAGTTGAAATTAGATGTTTAAATGATTTAATGTTTAGGCTATAAGTATATTAACATATCTGATTCTTTAATGTTTCTGTGATGTTGATTATATGATTTTATATGATATTACTTTTGAATGTTAATGATATTGAAAGTTGTTGGACTGCCATGGATTACTTTACTGATTTGTAACAAGTTAAAGTAACTGTATGGATTGAGGATTAATTTTGTTTAGAAATTTTCAGTTTTAACTGATAGGCTAATCTGTGTTAATTGGTTTTTGAAATCGGATTGTAGTCTTAATTAGTTTGATACAGTTGTATGCTTATTTGGTTTATCTGCAACATTTAAACTGAATTATCTGATAAGTAGAATAATCATTGTGTTATTTTTGGATGAGAGATTACTATTTGATATGTAGATTTTTTAGAATTTCGTTATAGAGTATTGCTGTAGTAGGACTAAATCTGATATATTAGAAGTAGATTTAATTCATTTATAGCTGTCTAAGTTCTTCTCTTGTTACTGATTTAGATCTAATATGTTCTTGGGAAATTATATGTTTGTGATTAACTGAATAATTTGATTTAGTTACTTTGGCATTTATAAGCTTTGAATCATTGAGCTTAATCTGTGTTTTCGTTTGATTGTTTTGAATTAACTTGCTATTTAATTTGTTCAAGCATTCAGCTTATCAGATCCAACTGATCTGATAAGTCCATAAAGCTGAGTCCTATCAGCTTATCAATAATTCTGTACCAAAAGTCTCTCTTGAGACGTATGTTTCATAATCTATCAAACAAAATTAAATCCAAAAAAATGTGTTCACATGAGGACTCGAACCTGTGACCTCCTGGTCACAGGCATAGCGTGATAGCCATCTATGCTTCATGCTCTTTTGATTTTATTTCCAGTTATCTAATTAATATACAGTCTTTTAGTTTGGCAGATTTTTATTAAAGTAAATCTTTAATTTCGTTTAATCAAATAGTATTACACTTTTTAAATAAATCTTAGTTTTAATAAAATAAATAATAAATAAAAATAAAATAAAATAAAAAAATGTTTTAACTAAATTTAAAAGTTAAATTTGTTAATTTTTATAATTAGATTTAAATATTTAAATAAAAATAGTTTTTAATTAGATTTGTTTTTAAGTAATTTGTAATAAAGTAAAATTGTTTTAAAGAGTTTAATTAGATTTTTAAAATAGAATTTTATTAAATAGATTAATTTTCATAGATTATTAAAATAGATTAAATTTTAAATAGTTTTATATTTTTAAGTAATTAATTGTTTATAGATTTTAAATATAGCGGGGTTTACGATTCATGCACTTTAGGTTAAAACTAATTAGTTTAAAATTGGTAGATTTTAATTGTAGTTTAAAAACCGTAAACCAATTCAAATCGATTGTCCAAATCAAAGCTAAACGTCTCAAATTCATAAGATCTTTGTGTACAACGAACTCGAGTCACCAACGTGTTTAATTGAATTCGTCATTGGTATTATTAGTCTATTACTTTTTCCTAAAGGTAATTTTCTAATTTACCCTATAACGTATATCAAATTATCACTATACTATCCACGACACATCAATCCTTCCTAGTGGTATCATTAAGCTTCCTATAGTCAATACAAACGTGCCATCTGGTCACAAGTCTAGTAGGAAACAATTCATTATCCTCATTAGTAACAACCGTCATTCCTCCTTTCTTTGGAACACAAATGCACGGGACTAACCCATGGGCTATCGGAGATAGGGTAGATCATTCCGGCGTCTAGAAGTTTCATAACTTCCTTTTTATCACCTCATGAATCTTTGAATTAAACCTTCTTTGATTTTGGATAGCGGGTTTATAATCTTCCTCCATCAAAATTTTATGAGTACAAAATTTTGGGTCAATACCCTTGATGTCGGAGATTTTCCATGCAATGGCCCGTTTATGTTTCTTTAAAACCTTAATAAGTTCATCCTTTTCATTATCTTTCAATCCTTTTGCAATAATCACCGGTAACTTATCCGTTCCCTCAAGAAAAGCATACTCCAAATGAGTGGGAAGATTCTTAAGTTCAAGTCCGGGTGCTTCTTCAAGAGAAGTTTTCACTTTGTTTCATTTTCGTTTACAACTTTTAAGTCCATCGGAGGGAGTGAAAATGGGTCCATATTCAACAATTTTTCAATTAAAGCAATATCTCCCTCCGGATCAAAATTCTCACTATCAAACTCACTAGCATCGAGTGGTGTACTAATAAGTGTGAAAATACTTATCCTTTTACCACTTAATTATAATAATAACAAAGCCAAAACGTGTATTTTATGTCGTAAATGTCAGAATTATGCGTGGTTTGTGTTTTTGTTGTGATTTAAGATCAAAATGTGAAAATGAAAGAAAATACGGGCTTTCACGGGCTTTTATCGAAGAAAAAAACAAAAGACGAAGTCAAAAGATCAAGAGTGCAAAAAGAACGGAAGTCCAAGGCCTATTCTGAAGATTTATCGAAGAAAAAGTCTAACACCAAGTGAATTGGCTGGGCTCCGGCTCCTGCACCAAGTAAATTGTTTGGTTGGGATCCTGCACACTAAACAGCACGCGTTAGGCTTACCGTGGGAATGTTTCCTACGATTAGACTCCGGCGTGAGAGTAAGTAATCGGTTTAAAGTTTATGCGAGTTTAGAGTATAAGTCGTAATACCTTTGTGGAACCCTTGGGGGTTCCTTTTATAGGCAGTGAAACCCTAGCGGGCTTTCACTGATCCTTCGGCCCCAAGGAAGAGATAAGCACCAGAATTAGAATGATTGTTATCTTCTAATTCTGGTAATGAATATCTCTTCGTATTTGGGATTAAGATATACCTAGACAGAATATTATTCTGTCTGATCTTATGTCGGCCGCCTTGGGCCGTGGGCCGCACACATGTGCGGGTACTGTTCACTCAAGCCCATAAGCCTGAATGACATTTATCCACCCATCTGTGATGGGCCGGATACGGGTAGTACCCGTAAGCCGGGCTCATGACCCGGTTGGGGACTATACGTCATCATGTCCCCCCAGTCCAGTTGTTACAGCCGTAGGCGTAACCTCTAGACTATCAAGCTGCTCTCCGGTCATATCAAGAAAGGCCTAGGAAATGACACTGGAAAATTCGTTCCGGCCGCACGTGGCAACCGGTCGTAGGAATATACTTTAATGAATACTACCTCAGCTGCACGTAATGGCCGAGACAAATTAAATGCAACATTTAATACGGTCTTACGTAAGAGCCGCATAACCCGACAAGAATCCAGTCGCATTAATGATATTCATCAATCCAGTCGCATGTCTGCAAAAAGTGCATGATTACTGACCACCCTTGAGCCACGCGAAACTGTTTAAGAAGTGACCCGTGGGTCCCCTACTGACGTTACAGAAATGTCAGAAACCCTATCCATTGGATAGGGAATGTGACTGACACGTGTCAAAGATCCACGGCACCTCGGAAACCGAGGCCACCCTATATAAGAGTGAGTATGCGTGTATGTTACACACACAACTCACTCATTCTTCCGCCATTGTTAACTTCAAGCTTTTCTCTTCAAAACTTTTGCCTTCTTTTTCACGGATATCCGTCACCGCAGGTTAGATTACCATGCCTTTAAAAACCTTTTCATATATTATGGTCAAGGATAACCCCCTCATCACGGACGTCCTGAATGTGATGTCGGGGGAGAAATACCTTGACTTCCTGTCGAAGTATTATGTGCCCGAAAGCGTACATCCCACCTTTCCGGGTGATGGTGAATCTATTACGGATGCACCGGCGGGTAAAATAGGCATATACACACGCCTGTTTGACTCAGCCAACTACCGTATTCCGTTGTCTAAGTTCTTAGTAGACCTTCTTTTGTACTATGACTTTCATATCACCCAGCTCCACTGTATAGGGGCGTGTAAAATCAACCAGTTTGAGATTACATGCCATACCTGTAGGGTAACCCCCACCGTGAACCTTTTTAGGGCTTTCTACTTTCCCCAATTAGTGAACGGGTGGTTGTCATTCAAGAAACGACCCGGCAATTCCCCGATGACATATAGGAAACCCCTTGACTCCCTGAAGAATTGGTACGACCATTACTTCTTCGTAGATGAGAAAGTATTCCCCACCCCCTTCGTACTTAAAACCAAGGCCCCAAAAGACTATCCGCCCAAGTCCAAAGATTATAGTAGCCGGGACCTGAAAATACTAGATACCCATCGCACGGAATTCCATAGAGGGTTGCCGGAGAACTTTCTGTGCTTAGTGGGGATAAGCCGCCGTTACTTTGGGAGGGACGACTTGTATCCGTGCTTCTTAACGGAACATGGCGAGGGTAGGTCACATATATTTTGTAAATTTGATCTATCACATATGTGTAAAATGCTACTAACCCATATACTTCAATCATTTGCAGAGATGAATCTTCACGGACTACTTCGTCAAGGCAACCCCACGAAGGTGGCGGAGGGATTCCGGCCGTTAAAGCCGAATGAGCTCCCCTTGCTAGAAGCTTTAGCTGACCGTACGATTCCACTGGAAGAGACAACCGAACCCAGGTCGAACGAAGAAGAGCCTGTTATTGAGAAGTCCCCATTGGACTTTCATAACGAAGATGGCGACGACCCCTTGCTGGAGGGAGGCACCATTAACCAGGAGGAGGAGCGCGATCCTAATGAAGACACTTCGCAAGCTTCCGGATCCACCACACTTAATTCAAAAAAGAGAAAAACAACCAGGCGTGTAGCGAAGAAGACTGGGGAAGATGCCGGAGTTGCAAATGCTCCTCCCAAGAAGTTGCGGAAAGACCATCCTCAGTATCAAGAAGGAGGCAACACCATGACTGGTCAAGCCGACCCCGCCCCGACCATGGAAGGGCTAGTTCTGCGAGTCGCCCCTGTGAGCGCCGTAGCTCCTACCGGCCCAGACCCTGCTATTGGCACCTCGTAAGTACCCCTCATGATTATGATTTGTATCTTCGTATGATACATGTAGACTAAATTTTTTTTTAACGTCAGGGTGAATCCGGCAGTCGCAGCTCAAGGAGAAGAAGTAGGGAGAAATCCATCCCCCGCGGCTACTAACAATCCCCCTTCACCCATCACCGCACGTGCCAAGGAACCGTGCCCCGAGGGGGCCAGAAGAGAGCTTGCGTTTAGCATGGAACCTATCAAGCTTGACACGGCTGGAGGCCGAATCAGAGTGTTCGGAATTCATCGAACACATCACCCCGCCTGCCCTCGCACAGGATTTAGATGAACTAGACCATGAGGCCCTGATTAAACAGTTTGATGTGTCATCCGCA
Source organism: Glebionis coronaria (assembly GCA_025667525.1). Classification (NCBI taxonomy): domain Eukaryota; kingdom Viridiplantae; phylum Streptophyta; class Magnoliopsida; order Asterales; family Asteraceae; genus Glebionis; species Glebionis coronaria. Next base: position 186,756,195 of record CM046880.1, on the reverse strand, counting down.
CATCAGGTGACGGTGGGTGCCGCGCTGAGACGCCGACTGATCAAGGCTCTCACCAATGTGAGCCGTGCCGACAAAAGAATAGCCCGCTGTGAGGCATTAGTCGTAAAGAACGAGAAGACCATCACATCCTTGCAAGCGGCGTTATTGACTGCCGAGGCAACGGTGAAGGAGCAGGCGCTTCATGCCGATACAAGAAAGAAGCGTATCGCTGAGTTGGAGGCCCTCGTAGCCGCATCAACCGAGAAGGTAAACTTTCAAACATGTTGTTCATATATTCCTACTCCTTGTATGCATGTAGCCCAAAAATATATATTCGTGTAGTAACTCCAAATTTCATACGCAGGTGTCTGCGGCCGAGGCTGCTACTAAGGCGGTGACCGCTCAATCGTTCAGCATTGCCCAAGAGCGCGACTCACTGAAGGAGGGATTGACGCAGGCTCAAACCAGTCTTGAAAATCAAAGAATGAGGATATCACACAACATCCGTATCACAACCCCTCTGCAGCGGGTAAGATGACAGCGTCCATGGATGCCTTGGCAGACCTTCAACACCCCCTCATTGACGATCTTGAAGCCATGAAAGATGCTCCCAATGAAGCAATAATGTCCCGGCTGAGTGCTGATCCACCTCCCTTGACGCTGGCTACCTATGATTTCGTATCCAAAGCCATGTCAGGTGAGAAGCCGCTTGGTGAAGCCTTAGACGTTCTTGCAGTCAAAGTTCAGGACGGGAAAGATGCCCGCGGGGAGGCCCTTCGTGCTTTAATTGAGGAAGGGAAGAAGGATCTAGAAGAATTCCTTCCTCCCTTGTAACTGATATGTTGTAAACATTTGTAACTATATTCGTCCGTGTATGTACACGGCTAAGACATATAAATAACTAGTCCTTTTATTTTATAAGTCCGTGACAACCATGGTCATTTTGTTTATTGTTAATTTTGAAACTTGTGTATTCCATTGTGTTCTAATGCCGCGTGACGTATCACGTCTTACACAAAGAAAAAATACATACAAGTTTATAATTTACTAGACATGCGACGTGCGTCTTTACTATGCAGAGTACCGTGTGGATACGGTACACAAAAAACTTACCCCCAACGTCTTGTGAGTAAGGTGTCTAGTAAGGATACATGATCCGTGCGGCTGGGGTTGCATCCCTCTTACGCGGCAAGTTGAATTAGTAGGTTCACTTAATCCTCTTACCCCACCTGGGGCGTATAGTACATATACGGTAATTTGAGAGAATGCATACGAATGAAACATGGCATATTATAATACAAGTAAAATTCATACGGCTAACAAAGAATCTAACAAAGAAAGGAAAATGATTTGCACGAAACAGGCCGTGGAGCTAGCTAGGCACCACGGCATTTTATTAGAACGTTTACACTTTTGTTTGAATAATGACGACAAGTCCTAAAAAACAAGAAGGGAAACTTAAACAAACATAAGAAAAACAAACAAAACAAACAACCCGCATGGTTCTTTATTAAGACCGCCTATAGCGAAGTACCCATGCGGAAGCCGTAGCTTTCAAAGATAGCACCTTTTGAGATTGGAGATGTTCCATGTGCGCTCTAGGTCGCGGCCATCCATATCACGTAACTTGTACGCGCCTCGTCCCAAGGTTTCAGTGACTTCATACGGTCCTTCCCATTTAGGGCCCAGTTTTCCTGTATTCTCCACTCGACTCGCTTCGTTAGCACGATAGACGTAGTCTCCCGGTCGAAAAGAAACACCCTTGACCTTGGCGTCATAATAAGCCTTCATCTTGGCCTTGGACTTAGCCTCATTGATGGCTGCTATTTCCCTTTTCTCTTCCAACAGATCCAGGTTGATTCGCAGTTGTTCATCGTTTGTGACAACGTTAACCTCCGCCATGCGGATGGTAGGCATCCCTATTTCTGCTGGTATAACGGCTTCAGTGCCGTAAGCCAATGCAAATGGAGTATCTCCGTTGGCTGTTTTGATCATGGTTCTATGTGCCCATAGCACGTGTGACAACTTATCGACCCATTTGCCCTGTCGTTCATCCAGCCGTGCCTTGATTCCATTCCCCAAGCTCCTATTTGCTCGTTCGACAAGGCCGTTCGTTTGTGGATGCTTAACGGACGCGAAGCGCCGTTTGATGTTCAATGATGCACACCAATCTTTGAATGGGTTGTCCGTGAACTGCTTGCCATTGTCCGAGATGATTTCTTCTGGCAAACCAAAACGGCACACAATGTGTTCCCATACAAACTTCTTGACCTGCTTACCTGTGATAGACTTGACTGCCTTGGCTTCTATCCATCGTGTGAAGTAATCCATTGCGACAATCAAGAATTTAACCCCCCCCCCCCCCCCCCCCGCAGATACAGGGAATGGTCCTGCAATGTCAATTCCCCACTTGTAAAATGGCCATGGGGACGTGATGGGTGTAAGCTCCTGCTACGGGTTTCGCGGTACTGGCCTATGCACTTGGCAATCATTGCACTTGCGAATCATGTCGCGCGCGTCTCTGTGCATGGTGGGCCAATAGTATCCTGTTCGTAAGGCTCGGGCTACCACGGATCCTGGGCCTGCATGCATGCCGCACAACCCTTCATGTATGTCACTGATGACGTAGGCCGCCTGGCGTGGTCCAACACACCGCAGCCACGGCTGCAAGAAAGAGCGCTTGTAAAGGATGCCTTCTCGAAGTTCAAAATGTTGCGACTTCCTTTTAATGCGCCTTGCTGCTTTTTCCTCGTCTGGGAGGGTTTCATCAGTCAAATAGTTGATGATTGGAGTCATCCACGTGGGTCCCTCCTCCTCAACTATAGCGGCTACCTCCCCTTCCGTAATAGATTTCTCCTTGAGTATTTCCACCAAAACCTGTTTAGACAAGTGGGCGAAGCTCGTGGATGCGATCTTGCTGAGAGCGTCCGCTTTCTTGTTCTCGCCCCTTGGCACCTGCTTGATGGAAAACTTACTGAAAGTCGCGATTAACGACTTGACTTTTTCCAAGTACCTCACCATGTTGTCCTCCTTAGCCACATACCCACCTAGAATATGGTTTGCGACAAGTCGTGAGTCCACGTAGGCCTCAAGGTTGCGGACTCCCATTCTAGCGGCGATTTTTAAACCCGCAATTAATGCTTCATATTCCGCTTCGTTATTGGTGGCCGTGAACTCAAAACGGAGGGCGTATGTGAATTCCATTCCTTCTGGATTCGTGAGGATGAGACCTGCCCCGGACCCGTCTGTACATGAGGATCCGTCCGTGAACAGCACCCAAGGTTCTGTTGGGGTCTCGTCTTGCTTAATGACTGGTTCTTCCTCATCCGGCTTCTCGATCACGAAATCTGCTAAGATCTGGCCTTTAACCGCCGTCCTTGGTCTGTAAGATATATTGTGCCCCCCCAATAGGATGCTCCATTTCTCCAGCCTCCCTGCCACGTCTGGTCTAGAGATAACCTGCTTGATTGGCTGATCCGTGATTACCACAATTGGGTGCGCCTGAAAGTACCGTCGCAACCGCTTTGTAGCAAATACTAGTGCTAACACCAATTTTTCCATGGAGGAATAATTCAGCTCCGCCCCCTGTAGTGTTCTACTTATGAAGTAGACCGGAGTCTGTATTGTATCCCTATCCGTCATAAGTACCGCGCTTATTGCGCCATGAGTAGCTGAGAGATACATAACAAGTTCCTCCTTTGGCCGGGGAGCTACTAGCATAGGGAGAGATGCGAGATGTTGCTTGAGTTGGCCGAAAGCTTCCTCAGCTTCCTTCGTCCAACGGAAGTCTCCCTTTCTAATACACTTCTTGAGTGTCTTAAATAGGGGTAATGACTTCTCTGCGGATTTAGACAGGAATCTATTCAGCCAGGCTAACTTCCCATTCAGGGACTGCACCTCCTTCCGTGTCTGCGGGCACGGTAGTCGTATCACTGCGTCCGTCTTCTCTGGACAAGGCTTGATGCCGTTTGGGTCAATCAAATATCCCAAGAGCATTCCTTCTGTTGCACCAAACGTACATTTCTTTGGATTTAACTTCATGTTAATCCTTCTCAGCGTGTCGAATGTCTCCTGGACATCCCGGAGAAGTGCCTCCTCCGTGTGGCTTTTTATCACCAAGTCATCAACATATACTTCCAAGTTGCGTCCTATTTGTGATTCGAAAGCTTTATCCACCAACCGCTGATACGTAGCGTCGGCGTTCTTCAATCCAAACGGCATTTTCATATAGCAATATACGCCCTGGCTCGTGTGGAACGCCGTTTTTTCTGCATCTTCCTCCGCTATCTGGATTTGGTGATACCCTTTATATGCATCCAAGAAGCATTTAAAAGGATATCCACACAAGGACTCCACCTTCCAGTCGATTTCTGGTAACGGGTAACAGTCCTGTGGGCAGGCCTTGTTCAGATCCGTGAAATCCACACACATGCGCCAACTTCCGTCATGTTTCTTGACCATGACCGGATTAGATAACCACTCGTGGTAGTATACCTCGCGCATGATGCCTGTGTCCACTAGCTTACGCACTTCCTCCAGTATCACTTGGTTGCGCTCGGGCGCCTGGCCGCGCTTCTTTTGCTTGATGGGTTGGTACCCTTGGCGGATCTGGAGCTTATGCTCTGCTATCGCACGTGGCACACCCGTCATATGTTTTGGCTCCCATGCGAATATGTCCAGGTTTGCACTTAAAAGAGAGCACATGGCCCTTTTACCGCTATCCGAGAGCGCCCCTCCTATGGATACCTCCTGTTCTGGATAGTCAGGGTGAATGGCCACCTTCCAATTGGGTGGTGGTGCCCCATCCTTGGGTGGGACAGGTGGAGCCGGTGTTGTCACGGTGTGACACTCGGATGTTGGTACGACTGTGTTGTAAATAGTAACGATTCCCCCCTCAACGGGGAATTTGATCATTCCGTGTGCCGTAGAAGGTACTGCCCGGATAGCCAAAATGCCTGGTCTGCCTATGATTCCATTATAGGGAGAATGTGAACGTATCACCATGAAGTTCATCCACGTCGTAGTGGAATGTTCCTCATTTCCAATGGTAACAAGCAAACGCAATTGCCCTATCGGCCAGATAGTGTCTCCACTAAAGCTAGTAAGCGGCGACGTGGCCGGTACTAATTGGCTTCTTATTTCTGGGCATAACTGCACAAAGCAGTGTTCATACAGTACCTCTGCTGACGATCCTCCATCCACATACATGCGACGAACATTGTGTGTTCCAATGCTTATCTCAATAGTGAGAGGCGCATCAATCACATCCCTTGCTGTGATGGGAGGGAATGAGATTTCCCTGCCGCGTGAAAATTTTTGGCCAATTTTCTGTCTCGTGCGGCGCTGTCTGGATTGGATCATGTATATGGTAGAAGGCTTGTCCTTTTGGGAGTCCTTCTTATCATACTTCTTGTTGTTGTCTTTTCCGTCCTTCCAATCCCTAACTAGGTGCTTGAGTTTGCCTGATTTGATTAGCGACTCGATATGCTTCTTGAGCTGGATACACTCCTCCGTGCCGTGTCCTTTGTCATTATGGAACTCGCAGAAGCGACTTCCTTGCCGACGCTCCGAGGGAGTGGTCATTGGAGGAGGCCTTGGAAAGTTTGCCCCTTCAGTCAACAAGATCTCCCGGTAGGACATCTTTAGGGGAGTGAACTTGTCATCCGACCGCCTGCCTTTGCTTTGGCTCTTATAGTCCGAGCCCTTGTTATTGTTCTGGTTACCTTGACCGCCCGACTGCCTCCGGGACTGGTCATTTGACCGGTACCCACTTCCTCGGGATGGGTAGGCTGCGGCGACAGCTGTTTCTTCCTCTATGAAATTTCTGACCCTTTCCATGAGGTCATCATATCTCTCTGGACGTTTGTCGTTTAGACGCCTGATCAGTTCTCTGTCTGTTATGGCGTGCATGTAGTCAGAGATTTTCAGGAGTTCTGGCATGGTTCTTGTGCGTGTGCACTCATCATTGAAGCGCTCAGTGAATGCTTCTGTGGACTCCCCCGGCCGTTGCTTGACAGTTGCCAATGAGACCGGATCCCTATTATACTTCTTCCTTTGAGTATAATTGTTCTCAAACGCAGTGCGTAGTTCCGTGAAACTATCAATGCTCCGTGGGGGAAGTGCCTCGAACCAGTCACGGGCGTTTCCAATCAAGGTCGAATTGAACATTTGGCACCATATGGGCATGGGCCATCGCTCAATTTTGGCCTGCGTATCAAATATTTTGAGGTGATCCACAGGATCACCAGACCCATCATAAGTCTTGATACATGCCGGCATGCGACGCTTGGTGTCCTCAGAATAGTTCCGTATGCGGAGGGTGAACGGGTCTTCCCTGGGATCCGCCCACGGCCGTGTGAGCCTGGGGTCATCCCATGGTTCACACCATGGACGCGAGAGGTCCTCTGCTTCCGTATCCCGATAGTAAGGGCCACCATAATACTCCTCATTGTTGGGTGGTGGAGGCGTGCGCCTAGGCCGGCGGCGCTTAGGCGGATGGTCATGTGAGTCCTCCCCAGACGGATCTGGGGACGGTGGTGGTGCCCTGTTTTTTGAATAGGGACCACTCTTTTGAGACGAACCAGGAGCCTTTCTCCCAGTGTTCATTCTATCCCACACACTTGGGCGGCGTGTGGTTCTGGTTAGCTCTCGATCTGGCCGCTCGGGTGAGCCATCCGACCTTTCTCCTTCTTGAGACTGTGTTAATTCTTGTATAAGGCGGTCTCCTATGCGCTCAAACACATTCCGGGGTTGAGGGTTTTCCTCAAAGGTTCCCTGCTCCTGAGGCCGAGTTCTCCTTTTTCTGCGGTTTTGGGAGGGGGTGGTTGGTCCACTGTCACCAAAATTGAGTCTGGCTTGGAGGTTCCTCCCCAGACTCAATCTTGACACGATCCCTGGGACGATCCTTTCGAAGTTCTGAGTAAGAACTCGAGTAAGATCTTCCTCACTGAGTGGTAGGGCTTCCACCTCTTCCTCCGTCGAGGGTCTGCGCGGTTCCTTGTTAGGAGGGTCTGGCGCACTCCCTGGATCAGGGTTGTCCAAGGTTGAAGTAGGCGGGGGTGTCACCGAGATCGTGCTCGTCACCCCCGCAGGTTGAAAACCGCTACGGTTACCCAGCCCGCCTGCGAGGCGGTTAGGTGACTGGTTGGGGATGAGAATCCCTTCCCCTTGGGACTTCCGGTTCCCAGGATTAACATTCCTAGGGTTAGTTGGCGGATGCCCCTTCGTCATTGGAGATTCGAGATGAGATTTTGTTCTAGCTTAGTGTTATGGTCCCACGGATGGCGCCAACTTGTTGATGCAAAAGTTGGTTGATCCTTGCTAGACCCGAATTAGGCTTAATTCGGGTTGGCTGGGCTCCGGCTCCTGCACCAAGTGAATTGTTTGGTTGGGATCCTGCACACTAAACAGCACGCGTTAGGCTTACCGTGGGAATGTTTCCCACGATTAGACTCCGGCGTGAGAGTAAGTAATCGGTTTATAGTTTATGTGAGTTTAGAGTATAAGTCGTAATACCTTTGTGGAACCCTTGGGGGTTCCTTTTATAGGCAGTGAAACCCTAGCGGGCTTTCACTGATCCTTCGGCCCCAAGGAAGAGATAAGCACTAGAATTAGAATGATTGTTATCTTCTAATTCTGGTAATGAATATCTCTTCGTATTTGGGATTAAGATATACCTAGACAGAATATTATTCTGTCTGATCTTATGTCGGCCGCCTTGGGCCGTGGGCCGCACACATGTGCGGGTACTGTTCACTCAAGCCCATAAGCCTGAATGACATTTATCCACCCATCTGTGATGGGCCGGATACGGGTAGTACCCGTAAGCCGGGCTCATGACCCGGTTGGGGACTATACGTCATCATCCAAGGCCTATTCTGAAGATTTATCGAAGAAAAAGTCTAAAGACGGAAGGTTAATGAAGTCGAAGAACTCAAGTCTAATAAATGAAGAAATTATAAGACGAGTTCAAATAATCCTGAGACAAAGTCGAAAAAGTCGAAGAATTTATGAAGACGAAAAGACGAGAAAAGGAAGAAAGCATCAAGACATCTAATCTCCCTATAAATACCCTGCTAATGTGTCATTAACAAGTGTTGGCTATTTGACACATAGTTCTTCCATTTAATTACTTGCACTTTCATATTGTCATTTACTTAATTGTCATTTAAATTCTTGCCTTTAATTTCAAGTAAGTTTAATTTTGTTGTTGAATCTTTTTAATCAAGTTTTTGTTATTAATCTCTCATTATACTTTTCTTGTTTTGCTTAATCTTTATGCTTATTTGCTTATTGTTATGCTTATTTGATTAATTGTTATGTTTTTATGTTTTTGATTGTGTTAGCTTATTGATTTTATAGCTTATTGTGTGCTTTTCTTTAATTTAATTAAGTGTTTTTAAAAGTTATTTTATAAAAAGTTGAATTTAAATATTTTTATTATTTAGTGTTTTTAAAAGTTTTTAAATTTTGACTTATTTGCTTTTTCTTAAAATAATTTTGGTTAAGTTTTTAGATAAGTGCTTATTTGATTTATAGCTTATTTTTAGTTTTGTTTGATTTTTATATATTCTGAACTAGTAAACCCCAATAACCCGAACTACTTGCATTTTATTTTTCCCGAATTACATACAGTTTTCTTTATCCCGAATTCGGTACAAATTCTTCATTCCGAACTACCTTATGCATTTGATTCCGAACTACAGTAAGTTTTATTTTCCCGAATTACTTCTTGTATCAAGCATTCCGAACTATGTTCCGAACAAACATTCCGAACTAAACACAAGCCTGATTTCCCGAACTACATAGTTGATCCAGTCAACATTCCGAACTAGCCAAGCGACCAGATTCCAAACTATATACTAATTGACATGGTTCCCTGCTTGCCTGCTTCCAACGTTTTCCCGCCAAAAAGAGGTGTGTGCTTGCTAGCTTGAGCTAGCTGCCTGCTAGCTTGTTTATTTATTATATTGTTCTGTAATTGTTTAGTTTAATCTGAAAGTTGTTCCGATTTTATTTCTGAAAGTCACGTATTTTTAGTTGAATTTTTTTATCAATTTTTAGTTTTAGTATTTTTTTCATAAGGTTCAAGTTTTATCTTTTATTTAGTACCCGCTTTAGGTTTTGCCTCGTTTAGCTTTAAAGTACCCTCTTAGTTTTATTTCCTCCTTTTTCATTAAGTTAATTTTATTTTCCAGTCGAAAGTTAATTTCTTCGTTTAGTTTTATTTTTATTAATTGTTTTGTTTTAATTTACGTTTTATTATTTGTTTTGCTCCTTTAATATTTGTTATTTGTTTTTGGTTTATTTGTATTACGTTTCGCTTTTACCTTTTAAGTAGAAATAGATATACAAACCCTTTTTTTTGTTAACCAAAAACGACTGAGTCACACTTTTAACTGGGGATCAATTCGATTAGACACCGAGAATAACGAACTTTTTAACTAACAAAATCAAGTTATTAAAATGGCGCCGCTGCCGGCTCTTTTCGTGGAGATTAACGGTTTTATGTGAGAGACGCGTTGAATTTTGGGGTCCGTTCACTCGTGAATGTTATTTTTCGTGTTAAAATTTTTCAAAAAATCCATTAAAATTAAAAATTTACAAAAAAATCCTAAAAATTAAAAATTTTCAAAAATTCAAAAACATTAAAAAACTCATAAAAGCATTTCTTTTTCAAAGTTTTGCACCAATAAGATTTTATTTTTCCAAGTACATATATATTCTCTATTTCTTTGGTATCTTTTTCTTTTTCTTTTGCAGGTGTATGCGTACTAGATCTTCAACTTATTCTGAGCCCGAGACTCGTGAAGATTTAGATATGGCTGGTGTGCACAACAACAATAACCCACCTCACCTCAACATGAATAATAACAACAATGGTCCTCAACTAGACCTTCGAACGATGGAGGAGCTGTGTCAACCTACGATGAATGGACGCGAAGGACCGATTGCGCCGATGCAAATCACGGCTCCAGAGTTTTCATTGAAGCATCACATGATCCAACAAGTTCAAAACACTTGTCCATTTCGCGGATTACCGGATGATGATGCCAACAAACATCTCGACAAATTCATTACTATTACTCAAAGTATGAAGTTGCCCGGTGTTACTATGGATTTTCTTCGCCTTCACCTATTTCCACACACCTTATCCTACCATGCCGAAAATGGTTTTACCGTCTTCCTATAAATTCAATTCATACATGGGATGAGATGACTCAACGATTTTTGTCGCGCTACTTTCCACCATCCATGGTCACGAGCCTTCGGAATCAAATCAGTGGATTTACACAAGAACCTGATGAATCAGTTTTTGATGCTTGTGAACGATATAATGTTTTGATCGATCGATGTCCTAACCACAACATGCTCCCCGTCACCTTAATTGATACTTTCTACAACGGTTTAACTTTTTGTGATCGTGATACGATTAATGCAGCCGCCGGTGGCACATTTATGAAAAGAAGACCCGAGGAGTGTAGAGAGCTTATCGAGAACATGACTACTCATCACAAAAATTGGGATTCATCCGCATCTTCAAGGAATAACCCGAGAGTCAATGTTTCTTCTACTTTATCACACACCGAGATGACCGAATTCACCCGCATGATGGCCGAAATGAACAAAACTATCCAACTTTTGGTTACAAATCAACAACAATAAGTTAAAGCTGTAACACTTTCTTGTGAGATCTGCGGCGGTCCTCATTCATACACTGATTATCCTTCTACTCATGACAATCCGGAAAACGTGTATGCGGCTCATGGTAACTATTCAACGGAAAGCTATCAAGCCCGACCTCAAGGTGATCGTAACTTACTAAGTTACCGTTCTAACAACTTTCTTTCACCCGGTTTTTCTCCTCAAAACCACAACCCCAACAACTACAATAGAAGCAATCCAAACCCACCTCGAGCATTTAATCCTTATCACCCACCCGCTCAACAAGCACCACCCATTAATCAAGATGTTGAAACTTTCATGAGGACCCAAGGAGAGCTAGTTAAGAATCTCCAAAGCCAAATCATCAACTTGAAAGGAGACATCACTAAGCAAGGGAATGATATTAGAACCGAGCTTCGACATGATATGCAAACCTATTCTAGCAATCAAACAAATGATTTGAAGAATATGCTGGCTAGTTTCCTCCCAAGTACTCAACCCTCTACTTCGGGCTCTCTTCCTTCAAATACCGTCACCAACCCAAGAGCGAATGTGAGTGCTATTACTACACGCAATGGAGCAACTCTTGTAGGACCATCTATCCGTCCACCAGTTACTCCATCTACACCTTCTCCACCACCATTTATCCCGCCTACTCCCACGCCTAGTATTAGATCTCCATTACCGTCTCCACCTCTTACTAAAGTAGTTCCTAAGAAACATCCTTCACCAACCCCACCTTCCACCTGTAAATCTTCAACATCTTAACCTTTACCTGCTACACCTACACCACCTAAACCCAACATCCCTTATCCTTCTCGGTTAGACAAGAGCAAATTTCTTACTAAAGAGGATGCTCAAATCACTTCTTTTCTTAAGATGATATCACAAATGACCTTCAACATTAGCCTCGTTGAAGCACTTGTCCAAATACCGAAATTCGTCAAAGCATTCAAGGAATTGCTTAACAAGAAGGAAAAGATGGCTGAGTTTGTCAACACACGCTTAAATGAAAACTGTTCAGCAGTCATTCTTAAAGAACTTCCAGAAAAACTTAGAGATCCCGGTCGTTTTGTGTTGCCTTGCATTTTTAACAAAACTTAAGAATTTACTGCCTTAGATGATCTCGGGGCAAGTATTAATTTGATTCCGTTAAGTGTTTGGAAAACACTATCATTACCCGACCTTAAACCAACAAAGATGACTCTTGAGCTAGCAAATCGTACTCTCGCTTACCCCGTTAGTATTGCTGAAGATGTATTTATTAAAGTTGGTACCTTCACTTTTCCGGTTGATTTTGTTGTTGTTGATTATGAAATGGACCCTCGTATTCCATTAATACTTGGTCGACCATTCTTGAGAACCGGAAAAGCCTTAGTCGATGTTGCCGAAGGTGAGCTAATCTTAAGAGTCGGGAATGATGCACAAGTGTTTAAAATGGTGAAGATCATAAACAAATCCAATGGAAGAGAATCGGCGAATATGATTAATGTGCTTGATGATTTTGTCGTCTACAAAAATCCTCTTTTCGATTCTTGCTATGATAATCCACTTTTCCAAGATGATGTGGATGATTCTCTCTCCAATTTTGATCCTCCACCAATTTATGAGTCTCCACCAGCCTATGATGACAATGATGATGATTCTAGTTCTGATATGGATGATTCTGATGATTTTGCTTCAAAGTATAAAGACATGCCAACCTATGATGATTTTGATGATGTCAATACTCTTTCGAGTGATTCTTCACATGATGACCTTGCACCTACTTTTGATGAAGATCCTCCACCACCAATGCTTGATCCGACTTTGGGTGACTACTCATTTGAGGAAGACTTTTCTACTTTTCTCAACACTTACTTCCCCAATGAGAATGATTCTCCTCCTTTGGACTTTGATGATGCTCTTTATCCTCCTTTGGATATGAAGAAAACCGTTTCAAAGGAGAAGAAGACGGAAGACACCGATATCCGCAGTACTTATGTCATGACACCTCTTTATCCACCTTCTGAGGATGAGATTGTGAGATTTATGAGCGGATATTCTTCAAATTCTACTGAGCCTGAGTGTTATTTTCCCTTAAAGGAAAAGGTGTTCGATCCCGGTATTGCAATTTTTAAGCCATCTCAGTATCCATCTGATGAAATAAAAGGAAAGATTTTTGGAAATTATGGAGATATGCTTGCACCTCATCACACTTGCACCCACCGTGCTCAACAACTGCTTAAGGGAACCTTGCCTACTCTTCTTTGGCTTGCCTTGTTCGCCTTAGGCTTGTGCTACTTGATGGATGAAAACCATGTATTTGATCCTGGTGGATGTGTTTCAAGCTTCTTCCGATGCTAATCAAGGTCGAGTCAGGCTCACGACTCGGTTAACAAAAATAAGCGCTTCTCGGGAGGCAACCCGAGTATCTATCCTTTTTCTTTGTTCTTATAATAAGTGTAGGGGAGACCCTAGTTTGTGTTTGTTGTCTTCTTTCTCATCATGTGCAGTGATTTGAGCTTTCAAAGATCCATTCTTGATGACTTTTGACGAACCGTGATCCCGTGTACCCGTCTTCCCGGTTTTATCCTAAACTCTTTTGATTCTCTATTTTATATTTTCCAATATTAAAATAGGAATCACTTTAGTTGTCTCTTCCTTAGCAAGATTTAAACAACGTGCACAATGTCCTAAGTGTAGGGGAGTTCACTCCCACATGCTTAAACATTGAGGACAATGTTTATATTAAGTGTAGGGGGACTTCTATCGAAGTTAAGTGGGCTTTCCTTGTATTTGTCTTCATTTTAACCGGAAAATTGATTTTTTCGACATTTTTCAAAAATTTTGATCTATTTTGTCCTAGTTGTATTTACATTTGGTATAGTTATTTTCTTTCTTTGCTATAATAAATTTTAATAAATGGTTTTAATAAGTTTAGATGTCTTTGATATATTAGGCCCGTTGTGAATATTTTGACTCAACCCGAGTTTACTTATCTAAGTTTACTCTAGCTAGTATCTGTAACGTGTTTTAATACAAGGCTTTTACCTAGTAAGAATTATCGTTCTAGTCCTGTCTAATCGAATTGATCTAGGTTTTCTATGTGACTCAGTTTTATTTTGGTGGAAACAAAAATTTTTGGTTTGTTTTTAAATTTAAATGTGCAAAGACTTAAAAGTAAATGTCGTTAAAGTAAAGGGAAAGTATTAAAAGTGCGAGAAAATAAATCTAAATCTAATTAACGAAAGGTGCAATATTTAAAAACGTGACGGAAAGTAAATTAATTAAAATGACTAAAACTAAAGCGTGACGGAAATTAAAGTTAGACAAGTATTAAAAGCGTAAACTAAAATTAAACAGGACAAAGCATGAAAAATACCCTCCAATCGGAATATATTCCGATCACCCCAATCGGAATGTGTAGTGAGGTCCCAATCGGAATGCTGTCACCCTTCCAGATCGGAATACCCAAAAATCACCCAATCGGAATGTTGCTGCTTACCTTGATCGGAATATAACCTTACACCCTGATCGGAATATCCAACAAACCTCAGATCGGAATGACGAATACCTTTGATCGGAATGCTCGAATGAACTATGGTCGGAATGCTGATCGGAACCTTAGATCGGAAAGTGTCACTCTTACCCTGATCGGAATGTCCAAACACCACCTCAATCGGAATGTGGAAATGAGTACCAATCGGAAAGCTGTCACTCTAACCCAATCGGAATACTCAAACATACACAGATCGGAATACCAAAGTCCTCACGATCGGAAAGTAAAACCCTTTTCCGATCGTCAAGATCGGAATACGGAGACTTGGATGGAAATTAAGCTAAGTGAATAAGCTATTGTTCTAATAAGCACTAGACTAAATCCTTAAGGTAAATCGTGTGAAAATAAGCTATAAAACTGAAAGTTAACAACTTTTAAAATATTAAAAAGATAACTTTTAAGAAAAACAACTTTTTATATAAAAATAACTTGTATAAAAACTATATAAACTTGAAAATAAATCGAATAAGCTATGAAAATAAGAAGTTTAAAACAATCAAAAGCATAAAAATCAAATCTTTAACAAATCAACGAATTAAAAACGTGTAAATCAAAGAAAGGTAGAAGAAGATCAAGATCAACAAGATAAAGTAAAGGTGCAAGAAATTAAAAAGAAACACTTACTTGAAATTAAAAGTAATTAAAGGTGCAAAACATGTATTTAAATGTGCAAGTAATTAAATGTGCATAAATGAAAGTGGAAGAATGGTTTGTCAAGCCACCAACCATGGAAGAACTAATTGTCACTATTAGTCAACCAAAACTAAATGAAATGAAAATGAGGGTTTATATAGGTGATTAGGGAGTGGTTAAGGGAAGCTTCCTCTCTCCTTCCTTTCTTGTTAATTGCACCATCAAGTCCTTCCTTCTTAATCTTTTTGTTAATCTTGGAATGTGATGACTTTTGGCTCGGGATTTCTTTGGACTCGTCTTTTAATTCTTCGATACATAAGACTTGAGTTCCTCGGCTTTAAGTAAACTTTCGTCTTTTGACTTTTTCTTCGATAAATCTTCAGAATGGGTCTTGGACTTCCGTTCTTTATCCACTTTTGACTTCTTGACTTCGTCTTTCATCCTTTTCTTCAATAAAAGTCCGTAAATGCCCGTGATTTCCCGTGTTTTCTCCACTTTTCACCTATTCGTCCTAAATCACAACAAAAACACAAACCACGCATAATTCTGACATAAAAGACATAAAATACACGTTTTGGTCCGGTTATTATTGTAATTAAGTGGTAGAAAAGATGGGTGTTTATACACCTATCAAATCCCCTACACTTGACCATTGCAATGTCCTCATGCAATGCATTAGTTACAAAGCATGCTTACACTTTTCATCATAATCAATCCACATTGGCCTTTATTAAAGAGATAGAAAATTATAAAAATGCAAAGCAAAGAAATTAAAAGCATACCTTGGGTTTTGAAAATGTCATGAATAATCATCATCCTCAACTTTTCACTTTCTCCAAACCAAGCTTAAAAACGAGATCATTGTTATTATAAGTTAGTAAACTAACACGAACTCATGTGGGCCAATTATTCACTTAGACTCCCTTATTCCTATGGGTATCTCTTATATTTTATTATTTGTCTTGAATGATCATGAAAATGCATTGTTTGACTTATTTCGATAGTTATTTAGTCTGAAAATAAAGTGCACGATTTAATCAATAGTTAGCTAAAGGACCAAATCTTTTAAAACTGCTTCTCGGGATATCAAAAAGTTCATATCTTGGCATAACTTGGTTCGCGATTTGAGACCTTTCTCGGGCCGATATTTGGCAGCGACTTCATACTTCAAATCTTGAGAGACGTTCATGAAATAATGGTCTTCTCTTCATAATTGGAATTTCTTCACTTGAAGTTTTGAGAGATTCATAATTGGACCACGACTTCTTCATTTTTCTCCAATCTTTATTTTGGACTTTGATATACAACGATCCGCCTCCTTTTATGACTTGGATCTATTTATCCTCATACCTTGTTAGGGTCTTTTCGGATACACTTCTCCATGACTTTTGGGGAGTTTTGCTTTACGTCGTGTGTCTCGATCCTTCATATTGATTTTTGATAAATGATTCTTCACATCACTTTGGATCTTTAGCAACAAAACATAGCCCTCATGCCTTGTTAGGGCCTTTTCGGACTCGCCAACCTTCGCGCCCCGCTTCATAAGTTATGCCTTGGCTATGAACTCTCGTCATTACCGAGCAACTTTTAAACGATCTGGGGCTAGAAGCTAAGTAACTTTTCAAATCGTACAACCTTATTTATTAGCAAATAAATTATTAGCAAGCGATGGGAGAATAGGCTCATAATTAACTCACATAAATTCATGAAAGAATACCGAACTTATAATTGGCTCTATCATCTCTCGTTCTCCACAGTTTAAAATCTCAAGTAATGAGACTCGAGGACGCTTAGCCTATTAAATCAAAGTTTTGGGTTTTTGAGTCGCCTATAGGATCATGCAAATTCTTAGACTTTTTCAAGCTTAGAAATCGCATTTTAAAGTTCCCTTGATAAACGACTCTCTAGGATCAATTATAGGAACTTGCGAAAAGTCCTTGTTCTTAACCCGTGAGAGTTAAGACTTTCGCGTTTTATAGCTCCCTATATAAAAGCCTAGCAAAACTTGACTTAAACACGTTAAGGGTACTAGCTAGAGTAAACTCGGATTGAGTCAAAAGATTCACAACGTTTGAAAACTAAAACCACTTATTCAAAGATTTATTCTAGCAAAGGAAGAAAATAACTATACAAAGATAACAACTAATAGGCCAAAATAGATCAAAAATTTTGAAAAATGTCGAAAAATTGATTTTCCGGTTAAAATGAGGACAAATACAAGGAAAAGACCACTTAACTTCGATAGAAGTCCCCCCTACACTTAAGATAAACATTGCCCTCAATGTTTAAGCATGTGGGAGTAAGCCCCCCTACACTTAGGACATTGTGCACGTTGTTTAAATCTCGCTAAGGGAAAGACAACTAAAGAGATTCCTATTTTAATATTGAGAAAATATGAAATAGTGAATCGAAAAGAGTTTAGGATAGAACCGGGAAGAAGTAGAACACGGATTCACGGGTCGTCAAGAATCATCAAGAGTGGATCATTGAAGCTCGAATCCCTGATTAAGAAGTGAGGAGAGGAAATAGCAATCCAAAGGGTCCCCCCTACACTTATGGTAAAGAAAGCGAAAAGATAGATGCATGGGTTGCCTCCCAAGAAGCGCTTGGTTTTTGTTAACCGAGTCGTTAGCCTGACTCGACCTTGATCATCAACGGAAGTAGCATGAAACAAATCCACCAGGATCAAAGACATAGTTTTCATCCATCAATAAGCAAGAGATTAAGGCGAACAAGGCAAGCCAAAAGAGAAGTGGCAAGGTTCCCTTAAACAGTGATGGAGCATAGTAGAAGCAAGGATGAAGTGGTGCAAGCATGTCTTCAAGATTTCCAAAGATTTTTTCCTTTTATTTCATCAGGTGGATACTGAGATGGCTTAAAGACTTCAATACCGGGGTCGAACACCTTTTCCTTCAGGGGAAAATAGCACTCCGGCTCAGCCGAGTGTGAAGAAGATCCGCAAAGAAGCACAACCTCGTCCTCAGAAGGGGGACAAAGAGGTGTCAAATCATACGTGCAACGGATTTCGGTGTCGACCGGTTTCTTCTCCTTAGACAAAATGCTCTTCAAATCCAAAGTAGGATCAAGACGATAATCTTCAAAGTCATAAGGAGGAGCATCACTCTCATGAGGGAAGTATGTGTTAAGAAATTCAGAAAAATCTTCCTCAAATGAATAATCGTCCAAAGTAGGATCGAGTGATGGCGGAGGATCTTCAGTATGTGAAGAATCGCTCGAGAGAGTATCAGCCTCATCAAAATCATCGAAAGTGGGCAGCTCGGGATACTCAGAAGTACAATCAAAATCATCCGAATCTGAGCTAGAATCATCATCATCATAAGCGTCAAAGACCGGTGACGAATCATAAATGGGAGAAGCGTCCAAAGTAGGGAGAGAATCATCCACATCATCATGAAAAGTTGGATTATCGATGCAAGAGTCGAATAGAGGATTTTCGTAGACGGTAAAGTCATCGAGCACATTTATCATATTCACTGATTCTCGGCCTCCAAAAGATTTGCCTGTAAGCTTCCCCATTTTAAAAACTTTAGAATCATCCCCGACTCTTAAGATTAACTCACCTTCGGCAACATCCACTAAATCTCGTCCGGTTCTCAAGAATGGCCGACCAAGTATTAAAGGAATACGAGGGTCCATTTCATAATCAACTACGACAAAATCGACCGGGAAAGTAAATGCGCCAACTTTAATGAACACGTCTTCGGCTATACCAACGGGGTAAGCGAGAGTGCGATTTGCAAGTTCAAGAGTCATATTTGTTGGAATGAGGTCGGGCAATGATAGTGTTTTCCAAACACTGAGTGGCATCAAATTAATACTAGCCCCGAGATCAGCAAGGGCAGTAAATTCTTCAGTTTTGTTGAACACGCAAGGCAACACAAATCGACCGGGATCTCCAAGCTTTTCCGGTAATTCTTTAAGAATAACTGCTGAGCAGTTTTCATTTAAGCGTGTGTTGGCGAGTTCAATAAGCTTCTCCTTCTTACTAAGCAATTCCTTAAATGCTTTAACAAATTTGGGCATGTGGACAAGTGCCTCAAGAAAGCTAATGTTGAAGTTCATTTGAGAAATCATCTTGATATAGCTAGTCACTTGAGCGTCCTCCTTGTTTAGCATTTTGTTCTTGCCCAAGCGAGAAGGATAAGGGATATTAGGTTTGGGTGGTGAGGGTGCAGGTGTAGTAGGTAAAGGTTGAGATGTTGAAGGATCATTCGTGGGAACTTCATCACGTCGAGGCAGAGACGGTAATGGTGCACTAATACTAGGTGTAGGAGGAGTAGGGGTACATGGTGGTGGAGGAGGTGTAGATGATGGGGGTGGGATTGGTGGTCCTACGATGGTAACTCCACTACGAGTAGTAATAGCACTCACATTGGCTCGCGGATTAGTGACGGTGTTTGAAGGTAGAGAACTTGAAGTAGAAGGTTGAGCGGCTGGCAAGAAACTAGCAAGCATATTCTTCAAATCATTGGTTTGATTGCTGAAGGAGGATTGAATGTTATCTCGAAGCTCGGATCTTATCTCATTTCCTTGCTTTGTGATATCTCCTTTCAGATTAATAATTTGGCTCTGCAAGTTCTTGATTTGCTCACCTTGGGTTCTCATGATGGCCTCAACATCGGGTTTAATGGGTGGAGTTTGTTGGGTGGGTGGGTGATAAGGATTAGAAGCTCTTGGTGGGATTTGGTTGCTTCTAGTGTAGTTGTTGGCGGGGTTTTGGTTTTGAGGAGAAAAACCGGGTGAAAGGTAGTTGTTAGAATGGTAGCTCAGCAGATTTCTATCCCCTTGTTGTCTAGCTTGGTAATTTTCCGGTGAATAATTACCATAAGCTGCATACACATTTTCCGGATTTCCTTGTGTAGAAGGACAATCGGTGTATGAGTGAGGACCGCCGCATGTTTCACAAGGATTAGCAACCACTTTAACTTGTTGTTGTTGTTGGTTTGAAGCGAGAAGCGTAATACTTTTGCTCATTTCAGTCATCATGCGGGTGAGTTCGGTCATCTCAGGGTTTGCTGAGGTTGAGGAAACATTGACTCTCGGGTTGTTCCTTGAGGAAGCAGAGGAATCCCAGTTTTTGTGGTGAGTAGTCATGTTCTCAATAAGCTCTCTACACTCCTCGGGTCTCCTTTTCATGAATGTGCCACCGGCGGCTGCATTGATCGTATCACGATCTCGAAAAGTCAATCCGTTGTAGAAAGTATCGATTAAGGTCACAGGGAGCATGTTATGGTTTGGACATCTATCGATCAAGACATTATATCGCTCCCAAGCATCAAAAAGAGATTCATCAGGGTCTTGCATGAAACCGCTGATTTGATTGCGAAGGCTTGTGACCATGGATGGTGGAAAGTAGCGCGACAAAAAGCGTTGAGTCATGTCATCCCAAGTGTGAATAGAATTCTTCGGGAGACGATCAAACCATTTCTCGGCATGATGTAATAGAGTGTGTGGAAAGAGTTGTAGGCGAAGTTCATCCATTGTGGCACCGGCCAACTTCATGCTTTGGGTGATAGTAATGAACTTGTCGAGGTGTTTGTTGGCATCATCATCAGGCAATCCTCTAAATGGGTTTGTTTGTACTTGCTGAATCATGTGGTGCTTCAACGAAAACTCAGGAGCGTTGATTTGCATCGGCGCAATCGGTCCTCCTCGTCCAAACATTGTTGGTTGACAAAGTTCTTCCATGGTCCGAAGATCGGGCTGTGGAGGAGCATTGTTGTTATTATTATTATTATTGAGGTGCGGTAGTTGATTATTGTTGTTAACACCTGCCATATCTAAATCTTCTTGAGGCTCGGGCTCTTGATAATTAGAAGATCTAGTACGCATACACCTGAAAATGCAAAAGAAAACAAAACCAAACACAAAAACAATATATATACAAAAGAAAGATAAAATCTTTTTGGATTTTTGAAATTTTTAATTTTTATAGTTTTTATGAATTTTTTGAATTGCTTATGCAAGAAAAATAACGTTCACAAGTGAACGGATCCCAAAAAGCAACGTGTCTCTCACAAAAAACTGTTGATCTTTACGAAAAGAGCCGGCAGCGGCGCCATTTAATACAAGGCTTTTACCTAGTAAGAATTATCGTTCTAGTCCTGTCTAATCGAATTGATCTAGGTTTTCTATGTGACTCAGTTTTATTTTGGTGGAAACAAAAATTTTTGGTTTGTTTTTAAATTTAAATGTGCAAAGACTTAAAAGTAAATGTCGTTAAAGTAAAGGGCAAGTATTAAAAGAGCGAGAAAATAAATCTAAATCTAATTAACGAAAGGTGCAATATTTAAAAACGTGACGGAAAGTAAATTAATTAAAATGACTAAAACTAAAGCGTGACGGAAATTAAAGTTAGACAAGTATTAAAAGCGTAAACTAAAATTAAACAGGACAAAGCATGAAAAATACCCTCCAATCGGAATATATTCCGATCACCCCAATCGGAATGTGTAGTGAGGTCCCAATCGGAATGCTGTCACCCTTCCAGATCGGAATACCCAAAAATCACCCAATCGGAATGTTGCTGCTTACCTTGATCGGAATATAACCTTACACCCTGATCGGAATATCCAACAAACCTCAGATCGGAATGACGAATACCTTTGATCGGAATGCTCGAATGAACTATGGTCGGAATGCTGATCGGAACCTTAGATCGGAAAGTGTCACTCTTACCCTGATCGGAATGTCCAAACACCACCTCAATCGGAATGTGGAAATGAGTACCAATCGGAAAGCTGTCACTCTAACCCAATCGGAATACTCAAACATACACAGATCGGAATACCAAAGTCCTCACGATCGGAAAGTAAAACCCTTTTCCGATCGTCAAGATCGGAATACGGAGACTTGGATGGAAATTAAGCTAAGTGAATAAGCTATTGTTCTAATAAGCACTAGACTAAATCCTTAAGGTAAATCGTGTGAAAATAAGCTATAAAACTGAAAGTTAACAACTTTTAAAATATTAAAAAGATAACTTTTAAGAAAAACAACTTTTTATATAAAAATAACTTGTATAAAAACTATATAAACTTGAAAATAAATCGAATAAGCTATGAAAATAAGAAGTTTAAAACAATCAAAAGCATAAAAATCAAATCTTTAACAAATCAACGAATTAAAAACGTGTAAATCAAAGAAAGGTAGAAGAAGATCAAGATCAACAAGATAAAGTAAAGGTGCAAGAAATTAAAAAGAAACACTTACTTGAAATTAAAAGTAATTAAAGGTGCAAAACATGTATTTAAATGTGCAAGTAATTAAATGTGCATAAATGAAAGTGGAAGAATGGTTTGTCAAGCCACCAACCATG
The DNA here is from genome assembly GCA_025667525.1 of Glebionis coronaria. NCBI lineage: Eukaryota > Viridiplantae > Streptophyta > Magnoliopsida > Asterales > Asteraceae > Glebionis > Glebionis coronaria. The sequence goes on along the minus strand of CM046880.1, from coordinate 186,734,038 downwards.
GAAGAACTAATTGTCACTATTAGTCAACCAAAACTAAATGAAATGAAAATGAGGGTTTATATAGGTGATTAGGGAGTGGTTAAGGGAAGCTTCCTCTCTCCTTCCTTTCTTGTTAATTGCACCATCAAGTCCTTCCTTCTTAATCTTTTTGTTAATCTTGGAATGTGATGACTTTTGGCTCGGGATTTCTTTGGACTCGTCTTTTAATTCTTCGATACATAAGACTTGAGTTCCTCGGCTTTAAGTAAACTTTCGTCTTTTGACTTTTTCTTCGATAAATCTTCAGAATGGGTCTTGGACTTCCGTTCTTTATCCACTTTTGACTTCTTGACTTCGTCTTTCATCCTTTTCTTCAATAAAAGTCCGTAAATTCCCGTGATTTCCCGTGTTTTCTCCACTTTTCACCTATTCGTCCTAAATCACAACAAAAACACAAACCACGCATAATTCTGACATAAAAGACATAAAATACACGTTTTGGTCCGGTTATTATTGTAATTAAGTGGTAGAAAAGATGGGTGTTTATACACCTATCATGTTTAAGTCAAGTTTTGCTAGGCTTTTATATAGGGAACTTTAAAACGCGAAAGTCTTAACTCTTACGGGTTAAGAACAAGAACTTTTCGCAAGTTCCTATAATTGATCCTAGAAAGTCGTTTATCAATGGAACTTTAAAATGAGAATTCTAAACTTGAAAAAGTCTAAGAAGTTGAAAGATCCTATAGATGACTTGAAAACCCAAAACTTTGATTTAATTGGCTAAGCATCCACGAGTCTCATTCCTTGAGATTTTAATTTGTAGAGAACGAGAGATGATCGAGTCAATTATATGTTTGGTATTCTTTCATGAATTTATGTGAATTGATTATGATCTTTTTCTCCCATCGCTTGTTAATAAATTTAATTGCAATAAATAAGGTCATACGATTTGAAAAGTTACTTAGCTTCTAGCCCAAGATCGTTTAAAAGTTGCTCGGTATTAATTAAGGTTCATAGCCAAGGCATAACTTATTGAAGCGGGATGGGAAGATTGGCGAGTCCGAAAAGGCCCTAGCAAGGCATGAGGGCTACATTTTGTTGCTAAAGATCCAAAGTGATGTGAAGAATCCTTTATCAAAAATCAATATGATGGATCGAGACACACGACGAAAAGCAAATACTCCCCTAAAGATCATGGAGAAGTCTATCCAAAAAGGCCCTAACAAGGTATGAGGATAAATAGATCCAAGTCCTAAAAGGAGGCGGATCGTTGTATATCAAAATCCAAAATAAAGATTGGAGAAAAATGAAGAAGTCGTGGTCCAAGTATGAAGAATCTCTCAAAAACTTCAAGTGAAGAAATTCCTATTATGAAGAGAAGACCATAATTTCAAGAACGTCTCTCAAGATTTGAAGTATGAAGTCGCTGCCAAAAATCGGTCCGAGAAAGGTCTCAAATCGTGAAGTGAGTTATGCCAAGATATGAACTTTGAGGTCCCGAGAAGCAGTTTTAAAAGATTTTGTCCTTTAGCTAACTATTGATTAAATCTTCCTACTTTATTCTCGGCCTAAATAAACTATCGAAATAAGTCAACAATGCATCCTCGTGATCATTCAAGACAACAATAAAATATAAAAGATACACCTAGGAATAAGGGAGTCTAAGTGAATAATTAGGCCACATGAGTTTGTGTTAGTTTGCTAACTTATAATAACAATGATCTCGTTTTTAAGCTTGGTATAGGGAACGTGAAACTTGAGGGTGATAAACATTCATGACATTCCAAAATCCTAAGGTAAGTCTTTGATCTTTTTACTTGTCTTGTGTTTAATAAAGGCCAAGGTGGATTGATTATGATGGAAAATGTAAAACTTTCTTTGTAACTAATGCATTGCATGAGGGCATTGCAATGGTCATGTGTAGGAGATTTAATAAGTGTGAAAACACTTATCCTTTTACCACTTAATTATAATAATAACCAAGACAAAACGTGTATTTTATGTCGTAAATGTCGGAATTATGCGTGGTTTGTGAATTTGTTGTGATTTAGGATCAAAATGTGAAAAGGGAAGAAAACACGGGCTTTCACGGGCTTTTATCGAAGAAAAAGACAAAAGACAAAGTCAAAAGATCAGGAGTGAAAAAAGAACGGAAGTCCAAGGCCTATTCTAAAGATTTATCGAAGAAAAAGTCTAAAGACGGAAGTTTAATGAAGTCGAAGAACTCAAGTCTAATAAATGAAGAAATTATAAGACGAGTTCAAATAATCCCGAGACAAAGTCGAAAAAGTCGAAGAATTTATAAAGACGAAAAGATAAGAAAAGGAAGAAAGCATCAAGACATCTAATCTACCTATAAATACCCTCCTAATGTATCATTAGGAGGTGTTGGCTATTTGACACATAGTTATTCCATTTAATTACTTGCACTTTCATATTGTCATTTACTTAATTGTCATTTAGATTTTTGCCTTTAATTTCAAGTAAGTTTAATTTTGTTGTTGAATCTTATTTTTAATCAAGTTTTTGTTATTAATCTCTCATTCTACCTTTCTTTTTTTGCTTAATCTTTATGCTTATTTGCTTATTGTTATGCTTATTTGATTAACTGTTATGTTTTTATGTTTTTGATTGTGTTAGCTTATTGATTTTATAGCTTATTGTGTGCTTTTCTTTAATTTAATTAAGTTTTTGTAAAAGTTATTTTATAAAAAGTTAAATTTAAATATTTTTATTATTTAGTGTTTTTAAAAGTTTTTAAATTTTGACTTATTTGCTTTTTCTTAAAATAATTTTTGTTAAGTTTTTAGATAAGTGCTTATTAAATTTATAGCTTATTTTTAGTTTTGTTTAATTTTTATATATTCCGAACTAGTAAACCCCAATAACCCGAACTACTTGCATTTTATTTTTCCCGAATTACATACAGTCTTCTTTATCCCGAATTAGGTACAATTTCATCATTCCGAACTACCTTATGCATTTGATTCCGAACTACATTAATTTTTATTTTCCTGAATTACTTCTTGTATCAAGCATTCCGAACTATGTTCCGAACAAACATTCCGAACTAAACACAAGCCTGATTTCCCGAACTACATAGTTGATCCAGTCAACATTCCGAACTAGCCAAGCGACCAGATTCCGAACTATATACTAATTGACATGCTTCCCTGCTTGCCTGCTTCCAACGTTTTCCCGCCAAAAAGAGGTGTGTGCTTGCTAGCTTGAGCTAGCTGCCTGCTAGCTTGTTTATTTATTATATTGTTCCGTAATTGTTAAGTTTAATCTGAAAGTTGTTCCAATTTTATTTCTAAAAGTCACGTATTTTTAGTTGAATTTTTTTTATCAATTTTTAATTTTAGTATTTTTTTCATAAGGTTCAAGTTTTAACTTTTATTTAGTACCCACTTTAGGTTTTGCCTCTTTTAGCTTTAAAGTACCCTCTTAGTTTTATTTCCTCCTTTTTCATTAAGTTAATTTTATTTTCGAGTCGAAATTTAATTTCTTCGTTTAGTTTTATATTTATTAATTGTTTTGTTTTAATTTACGTTTTATTATTTCTTTTGCTCCTTTATTATTAGTTATTTTTTTTGTTTTATTTTTATTACGTTTCACTTTTACCTTTTAAGTAGAAATAGATATACAAACCCTTCTTTTTGTTAACCAAAAACGACTGAGTCACACTTTTAAGCGGAGATCAATTCGATAGACACTGAGAATAACAAACTTTTTAACTAGCAAAATCAAGTTATTATGTACTAAGGTAATCATCAATTTCCTTATCGATCTTTGAACGAACATTATCCTCGAGCTCTTCTAGAACGAAGTCCCCTCCCTCAAATAGAGTGAGTGGAGGTGTAGCTAAAGAGATAATCGGATTCGATGAAGTGGGATTGCCACTTTTAGAAATATCCGAAAAACCAAGCATATCTTGCGAAACTTATTCACTAGCAACATTAATCACATCAATTTGATTGATTGATTCCTCGTAGTACTTGGAAGAATATCTCGAGATATGACCAATATCAAACGTGATATTTTCATCATCAACACGTAAAGTCAATTTCCCCGCTTTCATATCAACTAAAGCACTAGCCGTGTATAAAAACGGTCTTCCCAAAATAAGAGGAATTCGAGAATCTTCCGGATAATCGCAAACCACAAAATCCGTTGGAAAGACGAGTTTCCCTACTTTGACAAACACATCCTCGGCTATTCCTTTTGTAATTAAAACCGATCGGTCCGCTAGCTCGAGAGTCATCTTAGTAGGTGTAAGCTCGGGAAGTGATAACCTTTTCCACACGGAAAGAGGCATCAAATTAATGCTAGCGCCAAGATCGGCTAATGCTAAGCATTCTTCCATATTAGGGAAATCACATGGTATAAGAAACTTGCTCGGGTCTCCAAGCTTTTTGGGAAGCTTTTGTGTAAGAACCGCATAACAATTAGCATCTAAATATGTACACACTTCAACCAATTTCCCTTTATCGTTCATCAACTTCTTGATTGTTGAAGCAAACTTAGGCATGTAAAGCAATGCATCCGTGAAACTAACATTAATATGAAGTTGCTCAAACATTGTAAGAAATGTGGACATTTGAGCATTGGATCTTTCATGGAGCTTCTCTTGGTTAAGTCTCGAAGGGTAGGGTAGTGTGGGTTTAGTCTTCGGAAGCTCGGGTTCCGGAATAGGCAATTGATCTACCCTTGGTTGAATAGGAATTTCCTTTTCTTTAGCCACCTTGGGTTCTTGCTCCACTTCCCTCACCGGAGAGGTACTAACATGTAGAAGAAAAGGTCCGTCTAAAGCCTTCCCACTACGTGTGGTAATAGCTTTCATCTCACCCTTCGGGTTTGGAACGGTGTTGCTAGGTAAGCCACCCGAAGAAGAGGAAGGTTTGTTCATTATTGCTTCAAACATCGAAAGTATTTTATTCTCAAACTTAGCTTGATTTCCCTCAATACGGTTTTGGTTTTGCTCTAAACGATTTTGATTAAGCTCAATCTTGTTATTTTGCCCCTTGATCGTATTTTGAAAATCGAGTTTCAAAGTGTTCATTTGTCCTTGAAGATTATTTTGAAAAGCTTTCAAATTGGGCTCATTTGTTTTGATGTAGCTTGACAAATCATTTTGGTTATTGTTTTGAAAATCTTGATTGTTTTTATTCCCATGAAATCCATTTCCTTGATTAAAATTCACTTGGTTACCACGGTTAAAATTATTCCCATTGTTTCCATTGTTGTATCTATTTTGAACCGGTGGAGCAACATGGTTTTGACGAGGAGCTTGACCGTTAGGGACATAAGTTCCCGTTGCCGCAAAAGCACTAGCTTTATCAAACCCCGTGGTTGAAAAAGCATAATTCGGGTGTGCTCCAGCACACAATACACAAAAATTATCAACCGCATTAATCGATCCATGAGGATTCTTCCTAATCTCATTCAAAATCGTATCAATCTTAGAGTCCAATCTAGCAATCTCGGGATTAGATGAATTCACATGAGAAACAACCGGTGTGTTCCGTTAATATTTGAAATGTAATATAATGCAAGTTCGTTTTCTCAGTTCTTAACCAATAGAAAGTCCAATCAATATCAGATTTATTATTGTTCTTGGTTGTTCAAGCTTGCTTGGTAATCTATTGCTAATTCAAACAACACTATTTAAAAATGAAAAATATTAAACTACTTATATGTAAAACAATTTGCAAATACCACGTTTTTATTCAAGTAAAATATAAAATGCAAAACTTGAAACTAAAGGGACTGAAAATGTAAATTCTATGAAATGTAAATGCTTGAAATGTAAATTCTATCAACTATAGGGACTAAAAATGTAAAACAGTAAACTATAAGGATCAACTATGCAAAAACTTTAACAAACTAACTAAAAATGTAACTAACCAACAAGTTTCTAACTGAAATCTAACAACTAACAAAGTTCAAGGACCAAAATATGCAAACCCTAATTTCTATGAAAGATTAGCCAAGTTTACAACACTGTTAAAAATGGAAGGACTAAAAAAGCAATATTTGAAAGTTTTTAAGTAAAAACGGGACAAAAGCAAGAATAAGCTCGTTTGAGCTTATTACTCAACCAAATCAATTGAAACAACTTGAAAAAGACTTAAAATCCAATTACAGCTACGTGTGTTCAAGGAATTAAGCTATAGATCAAAAATAAGCAAAAGAGTGCTTATTGATAAGCTCAAAATAAGCTACAGCTTAAACCAAACAGTCACAACTTGATTTTTGTGATGAAACTGATTAAGCAACTTATTACAAGAACGGGAAATCAAACCAGAACCATTTTCATCAAGAAATGAACTAGAAATCTGAAATAAGCTCTTTTGAGCTTATGTTGACCAAGTTTGACCGGATTTTTGGAAAAAGCTCAAAACTTCAAAAATCAATATTCAACACTAACTAACTAGATTTGTGAAAGAAAATCACAACTTTTATGAAGTGGAAATGAAGATCTAGTAAAACAGTCACAAGCTTATCACAGAGAATGAGAAATGCTTAGACCTTGACTAAAAAGCTTATTTCTAGCTTAAAAGCTTATACTGTAGAATTTCCTCTTAGAATCTAAAAGTTTATGATGTAAGCTAAGTTTGGAAACAAGTTTGGTAAAATTTCATCTAAGAATGAGTAAGAAATCAGCAATTGAAAATGGTAAGTTTTAAAGAACAAAGCTGAAATAAGGCTAACCCAAACTATTTTAATGCCAATTGCCTGATTGACTATTTATTTGACTTGTAAAATGTATAAATCCACTTGTTATCAACTAAGGACTGGAAACAAACTCTAAAACAACAAATCTCAAAACTTGAAATCTACTTTTAAGCTATTCCCAAACACACCTTAAACTGCTTATAACAAGATTTTACAAAGACTTTTTAAGTACTGGATTAAGCTGATTCAAAAGCTATAGCAGACTAGTTTTAATAGACTAAATGAAAAGTATTCAAGCTGAGAACAAACAATTATCTCAACTAGAACTACAATCAAGGTGCAAAGCTAATATTGACTGAAATTATGCAAGTAACTAGAACAAAATCCAATTCAAATCACAAGAAGACAGGATTAGGCTACAAACACACTAAGATCAATCAAACTTCAACTACAAGCAGTTATATCATACAGCCATCAAGATTAAACTAGAAAATTGAGCATGCAATTGACTGTTTTAGAGGAACAAAAACAAGAACTTTGGAACCTAATGAAGATATCCTTTGGGAAGAAGAGGAGCGCTGAGCTCTCTTGCCCTAGTGATAACCACCACCTATCACTAGTGTTCAACAAGAATCAATCAACAATTCAGCTACAATCATCTATAATCATCATTCTGCTACAAATCTTCAAATGAACAATGGTATGGACTGAATTCTGAACAAACAGCTACAAGACTTCACCAATGTCAGTTATGATCAATGTATGATCATAACAAACATCAAACAGCAACAATAAGATCTCTCAATAGCAGGAAAGGAACTGGAATGATAAGAACACTTTTGGCGGGAAAAAGGTAATTTGAATTTTATTGAATGAATTCAGTTACAAAGGTTGTTACAAGCTACCAACTAACTAACTAACTCAAGAGTTTGTCAGACTCTTGAGTAGTTAGGGGAAAAGTGAGGGAAAAAGGAAAGGGAAAATTTAACTATGTGTTTTACAAAATTAGGCTACCACTGAAAAATGAAGTACAAGCTATCTATTTATAGGCATGAGAGGAGAATTAGTTGGGGTTGGTGACGTGTCAGGGCCAATCCCAGCTTGCCACGTGGAGTAATCTGCATAATTGCTCTTTGAAGGTGATGAACAAATTTGGGTGTTTTTGATTTACTAGATGATTTGTTAATTGGATTGCACCATTGAACTCGTCTTCCAAAATTGAGCAACATTGATGTTTTAATCTTCTCATGAAATGGCTTCTATCAAAATCCCGATCCTGGCAAATTTTTCTTGTGAAGAAGAAGACACGTGTCACTTCCTTATTGGTTTAAAAAGTGAGTTGTGGATTACACTGTTGAGATTGTGTAATAAATGAAAGGCGGCAGTAGTGGGTAATAAATGAGATGAAGTGGCAATCCGTGTGATTGATTATCTCTCTTCTCATTGGCTGCTTCCTTTGTCACATGGATTAAGCTTTATTATCTTTCCAAACTTGGCAAAACAAACCCCTTGACTTGGCAGATTGCTGTTTTAAGCTAGGATCTTCATTTCTTTGACATTTTTGGTCCTTTAACTTTGATAACTTGTACAAAATGGTCCTTTGACTGAGTTGACTTGATAGTTGACCAGGTTTGACTTGAATCTTGACGTTTCATTATTTGCACTTTAAGTCCTTCAATTTTCATCACTTGTCAAGATAGGTCCTTGAACTTTAAAATCTTGTCACTTTTGATCCTCTTTTGTCTTTTTCATCCATTTGAGCTTGGTTTTTCCTTATTTGCTTGAAAATGTATCTTCTTACCTACAAAAGTGCACACAAACACAAACATACCACATAATACTGTTTTTGCCAAATAATTTGGTATTTTGCTTCATGTTTTAGGGTTATTTGTTGATAAAAGGATATGAGTTTAAGCTCATATCAAATTCCCCCACACTTGAACATTGCCATGTCCTCATGCAATATTATATTTCAAGGCTTAAAAATTTACATTTCCCTCATAGTTAATCCACCTTGGCCATATGAGATGCATCTACACTACTCTAAACTAGATGATGCATGGTTTTGACTTTTAATAATGCAATGAATCAAAATACAATTCTATCTATATCTTTTTTATTTTTCTTGAAATGGTTTTGATGGAAATAACTCATAAAGAATTCAATGACTTGGATTAGGGCTTGGATACCATGAACATTTATCACCCTCAAGTTTCACTTTCCCCATACCAAGCTAATAAATGAGATCATAGCATTCACAAGTAAAACGTGCATCAACTTATTCATGACAATTAAATGTGGAACCGGTTATTAATTGAGCAAATTGCTTGTGGGCAAATTTGTCATTATTCAAGTGTGAAATATAAGAAGTGTAAAATCCAAAAATAAGGAAGCACGGTTTTAATCCTAAGTAATCTTCTCATCCATTACTTGAAAAACCGCTCACAATTAATACAAGTCCGTATTAAGAGTAATAAGTCATTCGCCTTATGTGTAAAATCCTCATGTCATGCTTTCATAAGTAACTACACACTCGCTAAGGAAAGAAAAATAAAACTCACGCAATAATTTACATCCGCATCTTTTTGAGATTTTGGATCTTCAACCCCGCAACCCGTCAAGGTAATATTGGATTGGAGCAATCTATTGAATCCCCGCAACCCGTCAAGGTAATATTGGAACTTAATAGTCACTATAATTAACACCACACTGCCCCTCTTGGGAGTCTTGCATTATTTTTTTTCTTTTTCTTTTTTTTTTTTCTAGCCACTCATTTTTTTTCATAAGCCGCTCTTATTTTTCTTTATTCCTCACAAAGAAATTTGCAAAGAAGAAAAGGAAAAACACCCGCTAAATATGGAGCATGACATAAGTCTAGTACACATAAAACGTGCTAACTTAGAATCTTAAGACGTACTCATATCAACCATAAATGATTAGCCAAAAATGCATAAGAGATTACAAACCAATTAAAACCGTACTTGATTATTTATTAACAATTATATACAAGCGAAGAAAATAGAGATAAAGAAGAGAAGGGTTTAGCCACAAGTAATTGCCATGAAGTCTATCTAGCCCTTTTACACTTGCTTCAACTCTATCATTTCCCATTCTCCACAAATTTAAAATTTCAAAGAATGAAATTGGTGGAAGCTTAGCCTAATAGACCAATGAAGGACTACATGGTTAAGGATACTAGCTAGAGAGTGCTAAAATAAGCAAACTCGGATTGAGTCAAAATATCCATGGTGGGCCTAATATGTCAAAGAAGTCTAAACTTGTTAAAACCATGTTTTATTATATTTTTCTCTTTTTATATATTTTTGATGAAAAATAAAAGAAGAAATATATACAATGCAAATGTGTTATGCAAATGAAAAATGATTGATGCAAAAATCATGAATGCATATTTTTGGTGGCCAAAGTAGATCAAAAATTTGAAAAATGACGAAAATTCAATTTTCCATGTTATCATGCAAGACAATGACAAGTTCTAGGTAAGGTCACTTCGATAGAAGACCCCCCTACACTTAAGCTAAACATTGTCCTCAATGTTTAAGAGCATGGAAGTATAAAAACTTCCCCTACACTTATGACAATGAATAGACTTTGCTTAACCCAAGTTAAGGAAAGGACTACTATTAGTGAAATCATGTTTAAGCACAAGGTGTCAATGAAAAATCACTAAAGTAACAAAGTGAACCGGATACAAGGGCCTCCTCCATAAGCTCCAAAGCATGAAATGAGTGAGCAACCCTACAAACAATCAAGAAGACAAAAGAAGGTCTCCCCTACACTTATCTCCAAATCTATGTCTTTATTTCTAACCTACAACACTCTAAACCTAGTTATACAATGCTTGAGTTAATGAGTCTCTAGCTCGACTCGTCCCTCAATGAATTAATTCATGGGGAAAATGGGGACCTCTTGGACCATTTCAACGGAAATGTCCTCCCCAAAGTAATGTTTAACACGGTGACCATTCACTTTAAAATTTGGACCATCGGGTTGGGACAACTCAAGAGTTCCATATGGAAACACTTGAGCAATAGTGAATGGACCGGACCATCTCGACTTAAGCTTGCCCGCAAAAAGCTTCAATCTTGAGTTAAAGAGGAGAACCGGCTCTCCAACCTGAACTCACGATTCTTGATCTTAGCATCATGCAATTTCTTAGTCTTTTCCTTGTAAAGCAAAGAATTCTCATAGGCATTGGCTCTCAACTCATCCATCTCATTGATTTGATCTTTCCTATGTGAACCAGCTTGGTTTAAATCAAAGTTAGCCCACTTGAGAGCCCAAGATGCCATATGTTCTAACTCAAATGGAAGGTGGCACGCTTTTCCATAGACAAGCCTATAAGGAGTACAACCAGTTGGTGTTTTAAAAGCCGTCCTAAACGCCCACAAAGCATCATCAAGCTTATCCGACCAAGAAGCTCTATGCTCTCCCACCGTTCTCTCTAAAATTCTCTTTAAACCACGATTTGTGACCTCGGTTTGACCATTTGTTTGAGGGTGATACGCGGTAGAAAGTCTATGATTCACTCCATATTTCTTCATAACTCTCGTGAATTGATCATTACAAAAGTGCGTACCACGATCACTTATGATGGCCCGAGGTACACCAAATCTAGCAAACAATTGTTTCAAAAACTTTACAACCACTCTAGCATCATTAGTAGGTAAGGCTTTAGCCTCCACCCACTTGGACACATAATCCACCGCCACAAGTATATACTTGTTTCCCTTAGAGGATGGAAAAGGTCCCATGAAATCTATTCCCCATACATCAAATATCTCACACTCTTGGATAAAATTTTGTGGCATCTCATCACGTTGTGTAATTTTTCCTTGTCTTTGACAAACATCACAAAATTTCACCATCTCTTGGGCATCCTTGTAAATGGAAGGCCAATAGTAACCCGAATCAAAGACTTTCTTGGCGGTGTAGTTAGGCCCAAAATGTCCACCCGTAGGTCCTTTATGACATGCCTCTAAGATTTTAAATGCCTCGGGCCCATCTACACACCGTCTAATGATTTGGTCCGCACATTGCCTAAAAAGATATGGATCATCCCAAAAGTAATACTTAACTTCCTTAAGAAACTTTTTCTTTTGTTGGTAAGTAAGACCCTTAATAAGTACATTGCCCACAAGATAGTTTGCAATATCCGCAAACCAAGGTGTGGCATCCTCTTGGGAAGAGATAGACATGAGCTCCTCTAGTGGAAAGGATTCATTGATTTCTTGATGTGGGAAATCTCCTTGAAAAGGATGCTCAAGTCTACTCAAATGATCTGCCGCTAAATTCTCGGCCCCTTTTTTATCACGAATCTCTATCTTAAACTCTTGAAGCAACAAAACCCATCTCAAAAGCCTAGGCTTAGCATCTTGTTTTGTCATAAGATACTGGAGAGCGGAATGATCCGTATACACTATGGTCTTGGAAAGCACAAGGTATGGTCTAAACTTCTCAAAAGCATATACTATAGCAAGCAACTCTTTTTCCGTGGTAGTGTAATGAAGTTGTGCACCGGTCATGGTTTTACTCGCATAGTGTATAGGTTGAAAATGCTTATTAACTCTTTGTCCTAAAACGGCCCCCACCGCATAATCACTAGCGTCACACATAAGCTCAAAAGGTAATTCTCAATTTGGAGAAACCAAAACGGGAGCCTTAGTCAATTTTTCCTTAAGTGTCTCAAAAGAGTCTAAACAAGCTTGATCAAAAATGAAAGGAGCCTCTTTCTCCAAGAGATGAGTCATCGGTCTATCTATCTTAGAGAAATCTTGTATAAAGCGCCTATAAAAGCCCGCATGACCTAAGAAACTCCTCACACCTTTAACCGAGGTGGGTGGGGGAAGCTTAGCAATCACATCAATTTTAGCTCGATCAACTTCTAATCCCTTATTGGATATCTTGTGTCCTAAAACAATCCCCTCTTTCACCATAAAGTGACATTTCTCCCAATTAAGCACCAAACATGTTTCCTCACAACGCTTAAGCATTCTCTCAAGATTGGTGAGACATGAGCTAAAGGAGTTCCCAAATACGGAAAAGTCATCCATAAAAACCTCCATGGTTTGCTCTATCATGTCATGGAAAATCGCCATCATGCACCTTTGAAACGTCCCCGGTGCATTACATAGGCCAAAAGGCATCCTCTTGTAAGCAAATGTACCGTATGGACAAGTGAATGTGGTCTTTTCTTGATCCTTAGGGTCAATGGGTATTTGAAAATAACCCGAAAAGCCATCAAGAAAACAATAGTACTCATTTCCCGCTAAGCGTTCAAGCATTTGATCCATAAAGGGAAGCGGGAAATGGTCTTTCCTAGTTGCCTCATTGAGTTTTCTATAATCAATGCAAACTCTCCAACCGGTTACAAGTCTCGTGGGAATAAGCTCATTGTTCTCATTAGGCACCACGGTGATTCCACCCTTCTTTGGAACACAATGAACCGGGCTAACCCATGGAGAATCGGAAATGGGGTAAATCATGCCCGCATCTAAGAGTTTAATCACTTCCTTCTTAATAACCTCATGGATTTTTGGGTTAACTCTCCTTTGGTTTTGAATGGCGGGTTTATAGTCGTCCTCCATAAGGATTTTGTGAGTACAAAAATGTGGATCAATTCCCCTTATGTCGGATATTTTCCATGCTAAGGCCTTCTTGTGTTTCTTAAGGACTTCAATAAGTTGCTCCTTCTCATCCTCTTTCAATTCCTTAGCAATAATCACCGGTAATTGGTCTTTTCCTTCTAAGAAAGCATATTCTAAGTGGGATGGAAGTTCCTTAAGTTCAATGGGAGGTGGACTCTCTATGGAAGGTTTTACTATGGAAGGTTCCTCAATGGTAATCTCTTGTGGAATAGGAGAAGGAATAGGGTCCTCATTGAGCAACTTTTGGATTGTAAGAATATCTTCTTCCCAATTAATGGGAGAATCATCATCACCAAGAAAGTTGGACTCAAATTCCTCCAAGAGGAAATCACTCTCTCCAAAAGGTGTTAAAGAGGGAGCAATTGAGGCCACGGTTTCAACACGTGGAATCTCATCACTAGCATTCTTACAAGCATCATGAAAGTGTTCATTACACACTTCATCTAGCACATCCACAATGTTAATAGTCTCACAAGGTCTAGACTCCTTAACCTCTTTTCTATCACAAACTTTCCCTAACTTAAACACCACTTTCTCATCCTCTACTCTCATAATTAATTCTCCTTCCGCCACATCTATCAAGGTACGACCCGTTCTCAAAAACGGTCTACCAACAATCAAAGGCACTCTAAGATCCATGTCATAATCGACCACTACAAAGTCGGCCGGAAAGGTAAACTTATCCACACCTACAAACACATCTTCCGCTATACCTACGGGGTGAGCTATGGTTCGGTTGGCTAATTCAAGAGTCATCCTAGTGGGAGTGAGCTCGGGAAGAGATAGTTGTTTCCAAACCGATAAAGGCATGAGATTTATGCTCGCCCCTAAATCCGCCAAAGCCATGCAATTTTCAACACCGGGAAAATTACAAGGTATCAAGAAGCGCCCCGGATCTCCAAGTTTTGTTGGTAAGGTTTTAAGTAACACCGCGGAACAATTTTCATTAAGTGATGTGTTGGGCAAATCAACCAATTTTTCTTTGTTTGAGAGCAAATCCTTGAACATCTTAGCAAACTTTGGCATATAAGCAAGAGCTTCCGCAAAGGATATGTTGATATTGAGTTGCTTGAACATCCTTAAGAAATTGGAGACTTGGATGTCATCTTTGTTCTTTAACTTGTCCTTTTTCAACCTTGAAGGGTATGGAAGAGTAGGTTTTGGTGTAGGTGGAATAGGTGTTGTGGTGGAAGATTTGTCTTTGTTAGCCTCTTCATTGGGAAGTGTGGAAGGTAAAGGAGAAATATGAGGTGGTTGAGAAGGTGTGTTTGAGTGAATAGGAACACTTTGAGGAGGTGGAGTAGAAGTAGAAGGCTTATCACAAGTAGGAGCACAAGTGGGTTGAACAAGAGTGGGTTTAGGAGGTGAAGGATCCTTTGTTGTTGTACCACTCCTTGTTGTAATAGCATTAACATTGGCCCTAGGGTTTGTTTGTGTGTTAGAAGGTAAAGCCCCTTGTGGTCTTTGAGTTACCGCCATTAAAACCTTATTGAATTGGTCATTCATTTTCTTTTCTATAGCTTGGAATTTCCTTTCATTCTCTTGATTCATCTTTTGCAAAAGATCCATTGTGTTAAACTCTTGTGGCACATAACCTTGAAAACCTTGAGGTTGGAAAGGTAAAGGTTGAGAGTTAAATCCTTGATTTGGTGGATAAAAGGTATTTGCTTGAGGTTGAAATTGATTGGGTGCCTTGTAGTTATTTCCTTGGTATGGTTGTCTTTGCCCTTGATTCCTTGCTAAAATTTGAGGAGGATTTTGTGGAATTTGGGTGGGTGGTTGGGGTGGGAAGCCGGGTGGAGTAAGGTAATTTTGGGATTTGTAAGAAAGGTTATTTGGATTGATGTTAGGCTTGAAGTGTTCACGGTGTTCCTCTTGATAAGCATAGCATTCCCCTTGATACCCTTGCACCTTGTCACATTGTTCATAAGAGTGGGGGCCTCCACAAGTAACACAAGAAATGGTGATGGCATTCACATTATTTGAGGAATTGTTCAATGTCATGCTCTTAAAATCTTGAAACATGCCTTGAGTAATTTCTTGTCCTTGTTTGACTTGTTGAAGGATCTCTTTAAGAAGTTGTATTTCACAAGGAGTTTGAGAAGTGTTTTGGATGACATGAACCTTTTCTTCAAATGGATTGTTTGTTTGAACCATTGCCTTAGTCTCAATAATGTTCAAAGCCTCGTGGTATGTCTTGAAAAGAATACTCCCTCCCGCGGAAGCATTTAGTGAATCTTGGTGGTGAGGTTTAAGGCCATTGTGGAAGGTATTGATTTGGCTTAGATCATCCATTCCATGGTTAGGGCATCGCCTCAACAACTCACTATACTCTTCCCAAGCATCACTAAAGGATTGACTAGGTTTTTGTGTAAAGCCCATAATTAAATTCCTCAAAACCATAGTCTTTTGTGGAGGAAAGAATTTGTTCAAAAAATTAGTGGTAAAATCATCCCATGTGGTGATACTATCGGGTGGTTGGGTGTCTAACCAATGCTTAGCACTCCCATCTAAGGAAAATGACACTAACATCAATCTAATGACCTCAGGTGGAACCCCATTATGCTTAATGGTATTGCAAAGTGAAAGGAATCTCTTAAGGTGAGCATGGGGATCCTCATTTTGTTTTCCAAAGAAAGGTGATGAAGAAACCATATTGATCATAGATGTATGTAGCTCAAATGTGTTAGCGGGAAAGTCGGGAATCTTAATGGCACTAACATATCCATGAATGTTGGATTGCATACGTTCATACAAAGTACGATTATCAATTGCCATGGCTTCTTGTGGTGTTGACAAAGCACGATTCTCGTGATCGGCTTGGTGGACGGTGGTGGTCTTACTCTTTCTCTTTTTCTTCCTTTTCAGAGGAAGAGGTTGTACACCAATCGGTATTTGTGCACGCCCGCGAGTGAGCATGCAACTCAATACGAGGAATGAGAGAGAAGCTCTCGTGTGACTTTGAAGAGAAATGGATTATTCTCTTCGAGTTTCAATATTAAATATCCACAAGAAAGTAACAATATATGTATTTACTACTTTGGGTGCAAGACCCTCAATGAAGCCTTCCTTCTTAGAATACTCCCAAGTGAACGGGGGGTTAGGTGGCGCGAAGCACTTAAGTACCTATTGACCCTTAGATGGCATTTTATAGCACATCGCCTTTCTATTCACTTAAATGTTCGTATTCTTTGAATTATTGCTTATTGAGAGTATTTATCTATTCTTGCTTTATTTTGTTTGATCGATACGCGTGTCAAGGACCGGAACGCCCCTCAACACGGTGTATTGCCTCGGCAATACTTATGGAAGATATGTAGATTGATTGTTCTTATACGTATACGTATTTACTTATAATAATATATGGAAAATATTTTTGTATTTATGAGTTTTTTAAAGGAAAATACTATATGTACATAAAAACCGAGAGAATCCAATAATATATATTTTGGGTGCAATCTCTTAGGAAAAAGATTGCTTTTTGGATTTTTTTAATTTTTTTGGTCAATTCTTTAGGAAAAGAATTGTTTTGTTAATTTTTTAGTTTTTATATATTTTTATATTTTTGATTTTTTATTTGTTTTTGATTTATGATACGTAAAAATAACGTTCACAAAATGAACGGATCCCAAAAGCCAATGAAAACCGTCAATCGATAGTCTCTCGTGTAGTCAAAGAACCGGCAGCGGCGCCATTTGAAATGTAATATAATGCAAGTTCGTTTTCTCAGTTCTTAACCAATAGAAAGTCCAATCAATATCAGATTTATTATTGTTCTTGGTTGTTCAAGCTTGCTTGGTAATCTATTGCTAATTCAAACAACACTATTTAAAAATGAAAAATATTAAACTACTTATATGTAAAACAATTTGCAAATACCACGTTTTTATTCAAGTAAAATATAAAATGCAAAACTTGAAACTAAAGGGACTGAAAATGTAAATTATATGAAATGTAAATGCTTGAAATGTAAATTCTATCAACTATAGGGACTAAAAATGTAAAACAGTAAACTATAAGGATCAACTATGCAAAAACTTTAACAAACTAACTAAAAATGTAACTAACCAACAAGTTTCTAACTGAAATCTAACAACTAACAAAGTTCAAGGACCAAAATATGCAAACCCTAATTTCTATGAAAGATTAGCCAAGTTTACAACACTGTTAAAATGGAAGGACTAAAAAAGCAATATTTGAAAGTTTTTAAGTAAAAACGGGACAAAAGCAAGAATAAGCTCGTTTGAGCTTATTACTCAACCAAATCAATTGAAACAACTTGCAAAAGACTTAAAATCCAATTACAGCTACGTGTGTTCAAGGAATTAAGCTATAGATCAAAAATAAGCAAAAGAGTGCTTATTGATAAGCTCAAAATAAGCTACAGCTTAAACCAAACAGTCACAACTTGATTTTTGTGATGAAACTGATTAAGCAACTTATTACAAGAACGGGAAATCAAACCAGAACCATTTTCATCAAGAAATGAACTAGAAATCTGAAATAAGCCCTTTTGAGCTTATGTTGACCAAGTTTGACCGGATTTTTGGAAAAAGCTCAAAACTTCAAAAATCAATATTCAACACTAACTAACTAGATTTGTGAAAGAAAATCACAACTTTTATGAAGTGGAAATGAAGATCTAGTAAAACAGTCACAAGCTTATCACAGAGAATGAGAAATGCTCAGACCTTGACTAAAAAGCTTATTTCTAGCTTAAAAGCTTATACTGTAGAATTTCCTCTTAGAATCTAAAAGTTTATGATGTAAGCTAAGTTTGGAAACAAGTTTGGTAAAATTTCATCTAAGAATGAGTAAGAAATCAGCAATTGAAAATGGTAAGTTTTAAAGAACAAAGCTGAAATAAGGCTAACCCAAACTATTTTAATGCCAATTGCCTGATTGACTATTTATTTGACTTGTAAAATGTATAAATCCACTTGTTATCAACTAAGGACTGGAAACAAACTCTAAAACAACAAATCTCAAAACTTGAAATCTACTTTTAAGCTATTCCCAAACACACCTTAAACTGCTTATAACAAGATTTTACAAAGACTTTTTAAGTACTGGATTAAGCTGATTCAAAAGCTATAGCAGACTAGTTTTAATAGACTAAATGAAAAGTATTCAAGCTGAGAACAAACAATTATCTCAACTAGAACTACAATCAAGGTGCAAAGCTAATATTGACTGAAATTATGCAAGTAACTAGAACAAAATCCAATTCAAATCACAAGAAGACAGGATTAGGCTACAAACACACTAAGATCAATCAAACTTCAACTACAAGCAGTTATATCATACAGCCATCAAGATTAAACTAGAAAATTGAGCATGCAATTGACTGTTTTAGAGGAACAAAAACAAGAACTTTGGAACCTAATGAAGATATCCTTTGGGAAGAAGAGGAGCGCTGAGCTCTCTTGCCCTAGTGATAACCACCACCTATCACTAGTGTTCAACAAGAATCAATCAACAATTCAGCTAAAATCATCTATAATCATCATTCTGCTACAAATCTTCAAATGAACAATGGTATGGACTGAATTCTGAACAAACAGCTACAAGACTTCACCAATGTCAGTTATGATCAATGTATGATCATAACAAACATCAAACAGCAACAATAAGATCTCTCAATAGCAGGAAAGGAACTGGAATGATAAGAACACTTTTGGCGGGAAAAAGGTAATTTGAATTTTATTGAATGAATTCAGTTACAAAGGTTGTTACAAGCTACCAACTAACTAACTAACTCAAGAGTTTGTCAGACTCTTGAGTAGTTAGGGGAAAAGTGAGGGAAAAAGGAAAGGGAAAATTTAACTATGTGTTTTACAAAATTAGGCTACCACTGAAAAATGAAGTACAAGCTATCTATTTATAGGCATGAGAGGAGAATTAGTTGGGGTTGGTGACGTGTCAGGGCCAATCCCAGCTTGCCACGTGGAGTAATCTGCATAATTGCTCTTTGAAGGTGATGAACAAATTTGGGTGTTTTTGATTTACTGGATGATTTGTTAATTGGATTGCACCATTGAACTCGTCTTCCAAAATTGAGCAACATTGATGTTTTAATCTTCTCATGAAATGGCTTCTATCAAAATCCCGATCCTGGCAAATTTTTCTTGTGAAGAAGAAGACACGTGTCACTTCCTTATTGGTTTAAAAAGTGAGTTGTGGATTACACTGTTGAGATTGTGTAATAAATGAAAGGCGGCAGTAGTGGGTAATAAATGAGATGAAGTGGCAATCCGTGTGATTGATTATCTCTCTTCTCATTGGCTGCTTCCTTTGTCACATGGATTAAGCTTTATTATCTTTCCAAACTTGGCAAAACAAACCCCTTGACTTGGCAGATTGCTGTTTTAAGCTAGGATCTTCATTTCTTTGACATTTTTGGTCCTTTAACTTTGATAACTTGTACAAAATGGTCCTTTGGCTGAGTTGACTTGATAGTTGACCAGGTTTGACTTGAATCTTGACTTTTCATTATTTGCACTTTAAGTCCTTCAATTTTCATCACTTGTCAAGATAGGTCCTTGAACTTCAAAGTCTTGTCACTTTTGATCCTCTTTTGTCTTTTTCATCCATTTGAGCTTGGTTTTTCCTTATTTGCTTGAAAATGTATCTTCTTACCTACAAAAGTGCACACAAACACAAACATACCACATAATACTGTTTTTGCCAAATAATTTGGTATTTTGCTTCATGTTTTAGGGTTATTTGTTGATAAAAGGATATGAGTTTAAGCTCATATCAATATTGAACTCAAGATTTATTCTCAATGATACCCCACGCGTCTCACGGAGTTTTTCTTAAAAGATTACCACCCGCGGCGACATTTAAAGAATCTTGTTCAACCATATTAAGTCCATTATAAAAAGTATTTATTTGGTGTAACTCCGTGAAACTGTGGTGTGGACATTGTCTCAACAAATCCTTAAACCTTTCTCAAGCATCTCCAAACGATTCATGCACTTTTTGTTCAAATCTAGTTATTTAGTTCTTAAAGTGAGTTGTTTTAGATGGTGGAAAGAAATAATTCATGAACTTAGACAATAGATCGTCCCATGTGAAAATCGAACCCGGTGGTTCCTTTTCATACCAACGCTTATTGTTTCCCTCGAGCGAGTACGGAAAAAGCATAAGCTTAAACGCGTCATTCGACACATCTCTAAACTTGAGAGTCGAGGTGATACGAAGAAAATTCCGAATGTGGGAATGCGGGTTATCCATCTCATTGCCACGAAATTGGTCGGCATGAATGAGTGATAAAAGACCCATCTTAATCTCATAATGATCTGCCAAAATAGTCGGCACAAGGATTGCTTCCCGTACCCTTCGGTGGGTGCACGGAGCAATTCCTCCATTGTTCAGTTATCGACCATATTAACAACAATAGGTGGAAGCTCGGGTTCCACTACTAGTTGTAGACGATTTCTATTTCTATGAGGAATGTTTTCAAGTCAATCTTGATTAATCAAAAGTTGATTAGAACATAATTGCATAAACCAAAATGACGAGAATTTTGAGGGTTGAAGAAAAGAAAATAGATTAGAAGAAGATTATTTTTGGTACTTTTATTTGGTATTATTTGTGAGAACCCGTACTTTCCCAGCATTATTTTATTCTTTTATTCGTGTTTTTTGAATTTACCAACGTATTTCATTTTCTTGTATTTTATATGTAAATCCTGAGATTATATTAATTTTCAATAAATTATACTTTTAAGTATTTTTCTAATCATCGGTAAATACTTTGTATGGAAATATAAAATTTTTATTTTATTTTCCCATGTTTATTTAAATCAAAGTTTTTGATTTAAAATCACCCGCGTACGTTTTACAACGAGTTTATTCAAAATCAATGTACAACGAGAATTCCTAGTGATTGCGATACCGACGGATGCCCAAAAGTTTACGTTTATTTATCGATTGTTTCGATAATTAATATTTTTGACGATTTCGTTTTAATTACGTAATAAGTCGTTTCGGGAAATCATATAATCATTTTTATGATGCATTGTAACTTTTGAAAAGTATTTTTACGAAATCTTAGCCCCGTAAATATTTTCAATATTTACCAATAACCATTTTCTACCCTTTAAAATTATTAATTGTTTTTAAGTCCTAAAGTTTTATACTTGGCGATATTATCCCTCCACTTAACTAGCCATATATAAACCCATTTTTATCTTCCACTCACACACATATCATTTATTTAAAAAAAACTCACACCACTCTCTCCCCACCCTTTCTTTGTGTAGGTCCTCGTGATCGTTGGATTATCCTTGTGTTGTGATTATCTAAAGGGATAGAAAGATAGATGAAGATGTAGAGAGAGAAACTAGAGAGAGGTTAGAGAGAATAAGAAGTATTAGATTGAATGTGTGAAAAATGAATGACCAACCCCTCCTAACATGCTAGGAGGGGGTTTATATAGCCCACCCTACATGTGGGCTATATGGACTATATTGGATCACGACCCAATATCATTGGAGTGACCGATCCTTTCTAAATACGTAAAAACGTATTTCCAACAATCTCCCCCTAAGGGAGGTCACTCCAAGTTACAATGTCCTAAATAGTCTATTGCTCGTGATCTATGCTAATAATGATGTGACCGAGACTTTCTTTGGAGAAACGTATTTCCAACAATATCCCCCAAAGGGAGGTCACACCATTTTACAAAATCTTAAACCTAGCATACTATGCTTGAGTCTTCGATCTTGTTCTTGTGAATATGCTGGTGAGATCTTTGACTTTGGTCTTGAACATGTGTCCTCGCTTTGACCTTGTGCATTCATCACTTGTGATATTTGCCTCCTCGTGACACCATGTCCCACATACTTATACCTTCGTAATTCTTGAAAGCTTCAGAGTTTGATACAGCGGAAGACTTAACTTTTAGGCTTTCTTGAATTAAATGAGATATTAAGTGCATAAAGTATAAGCATGCGGGGACGACTTCTTCTTGGATTCCGCAACGCCACCGTCTTCAAATGCCGCAACATAAGTAGATACGAACGAAATGGCTTTGAACATTTCATTCTAAATCGGTAGCTTTTTACCTCCGGTCGGTGAAGACCGTTGGACGATATTAGATATCATACCCGTGACGGATAGTTTCAATTAAGTAACTTCCTGACAGGATTTCGCGGGTAAACCCGTTCTCTTTATTCGACCGTCCAAAGCTGACTGCGAACATAAAGAGTGAATCATTTAGATAATAATATCCGCATGATTTGAAGTCGTCAATTCATGTTCCTGGAACAAGTGAAATTCAGTTAAGAACCGCACCATCGTTGCTTTCCAGTTGTCACGAGCTTGATTCGTATAGAATCTTGCAAGTTACCTACCAAGTGTTGTTTGAGGTTAACACTAGAAGGATTTCCACTCATCACTGTGAACACTAAGGTATCACTCTAAGTGTTCTGGAAAGATCACTAAGATATTGCGTAGAGGCCTGGAATGTGTTTAAATTCAGTTAAGAATTAAACAGCTGTTGCTTTCCAGTTATCACAAGTTTGATTCATAAAGAATCGCACAAGTCACCTACCATGAGCTTTTTGATATTCGCTCAAGAAGGATTTCCATCTTCATTGTAAATACTTTCGTATTACTCAGATGTTCAGGCAAGATCATGAAGATTTTGCGTAGGACTCTTAAAATCTTTCTTACTTTTCACAGTGTGTGAAGAAGCAAGGAAATATGAAAGTGTGTCCTAATGAGATATTTGATGATCTCAAATGGCTCTAGACTCGATCGTGCACCTTGAATTTTAGTGATCGGAGGCTGGAGAGGAGCGCCACCTTTTCAATACCAATTTATTCGGAGTGAATAAATCAATAGATAATGTGTTGTCTCCGTGTGATTAAAACAAATATCTTTTAAGAGATATCTGAGTTAGCTGGGATGGGTTGTGCATTGCATCACTGGGTCCATGATGTATGTCTTCAATATCAAGAATCATTAAACAATGATCTTAATAGCATATGTGTTGACCCGGTTTCTGCCTAAAGTTGTAAGGAGGGCTTCTTTCTTTACACCCTTTATCTTTACAATTCCTTTTCATTCTTCAACCCCTTCAATGCTTACCAATACGTCATAACTAGCACCTTGTTGTGATTGTTCCAGTGCTAACTTAAGTACTTGGTCGACATTCAGCTACGTTTCCAATCTTTCTCCATCTTTCCTAAGGACTACTATTTCTAGCTATGGAATGCCCTTGGGAAGATTCCTCCGGTTCTAGAAGAATCATTGGACTTAACCTATCCTACCATCCTTATGTCACCACAATCTTCATCGTCGTGAAATAAATGGGCTGTGGGTAAGTATAAATCACCATGAAATCCATTTTGATATAGAAAATCCATTTTGCTCCCCCTTAACATATGCCACGATATTCGAAAACATTTCACATATGTCGGGATGAGCCAGCACATTAAGTCAAACTATTTGTGATAATATCCCATATTAAATCACATTTTCTCCCCCATATTAAAAATATTAACCCAATCGATGTTTTTAATATCAATTGATTTAATAGCATTTTAAGAAAATTTGGGAAGAAAAATGCAAATCCAATTCTCTTAATGAAGTACACAAGCTCCCCCTTAAATTAATGAGGGTGTGCTGAAACGTAAATTAAATACCTTTTAAACACAAGTGTAAGGTATTTATCAAATGCAAAGATCATATATGATAATGTATTCACAAGATTAGCGATTTATGAGGTTGGACCTGAATGATGGAGAACATCATATGAAAGAAGCACATGGTTCTTGTTCACGAATGTTGGTCGCCTCATCACGTCTGAAGGTATCTCTTGACTCCATATGTACGATTGATATCGTTGTCTTGAAACCAATATGTGAACTTGGCACCTTCGGCGTCAAAGATTCTGAATGCTGGACAATTGCTCCCCCTCAATTGTTGACCCGTGTTCTATTGAAAGAGTTGTAGTCACCGTTTGAGTAGTCGCATCATCGAGTATGTAGATATCAATTGTAAATTGCTACGGTTGGTGGAGATGATAACTTCATAAAAACAAGATTTCTCTTGTTTTAACAAATAAATGCACTGACACGTACATAAATTCGTGTTAGATTGTGTTATAAAGTAAACACAATCCCTTACATGGTTGTGAAGTAAACCATGCCCGAGAAAATTAATTCCTGTTGTTGAGTCAAAGCTTTCCGATGAAATGCTTGACATGAATAAGAAAATCGGGTTACTATCTGAAATAATAGCAAACCATTTTGAGCATGTTTTAAATCAGTTGAACTTCTGCTCGAACTTTATTTACAACCCCGTGTCATTATTGAATGACATTTCTAGTATCGTAAATATTATCGATTCCAGAAGACATGCTCTTTTTATCAAAACATTTTTGAACACACAATTTTGAAAGATTTAGAAAAACCTTTTGAGAAATTCTCGAAAAATTGTGTTCATTGTTTTAAAACCAATTACTTGAGCTTAAGATGTTGAATATCTTACAAAACGAGCTCAAGCCCGAGAAGTTGTAAACTTCCCGTTGTTAAGGATAAGTTTATCATCGGCGATAAACTTTCCTTTTAACTGAAGAACGAGTCCTAAGTTGACATTTACTTAGAAGTCGTTTTCATGAGCTTGAAAAACTTTGAATGTTTTAACGAAAATCTCATGACCGAGAAAGGTGAATTTCTCGTTATGAGGAAAAGTTCTCTTATTTAAAAGATTCACTTTCCCTTCTGAGCTTAAAACCTGGAATGTTTTAATACAAGCTCATGACCGAGAAAGATGAATTTCTCGTTAAGAGGATAAGTTATCATAAAAGATAATCTTTCCTTTATTTTAAGTTCGAGTTACAGTCTGACATTTAACTGTAAGTCATTGTGCATGAGCTTAAAAACTTCGAATGTTTTTAATATAAGCTCATGCCCGAGAAAAATTAATTTCTCGTTGTGAGGATAAGTTTATCATCGGCGATAAACTTTCCTTAATTTGAAGATCGGGTCATCATCTGACATTTAATGATGAGCCTTATACATGAACTTAAAACCTTTGAATGGTTTTAGCAAAAGCTCGTGTCCGAGAAAACTTAATTTCTCGTTTTGAGGGTAAGTTATCATTGCGTGGATAAACTTCCCTGTCTCTGAAGTCCGGGTCATCGTCTGTCATTTAACGAGGAGCCATTGTGCATGAGCTTAAAAACTTGGAATGTTTTTTATATAAGCTCATGCCCGAGAAAAATTAATTTCCCGTTGTTAGGATAAGTTTACCATCGGCGATAAACTTTCCTTTCTTTGAAGATCGAGTTATAGTATGTGATGTGACTATAAGTCCTTTACACGAGCTTAAAACCCTTGAATAGTTTAAAATGTAAGCTCGTGTCCGAGAAAATTTAATTTCTCGTTTTGAGGATAAGTCATCATCGGGATGAACTTTCCTGTCTTTTGAGAGCGAGTTACAGTCTGTTATGTGACTATAAGTCCTGATGCACTGTAAGCTTAACTAGAAATCCCCTGAGACACTTGTTTCTTAGATATCAGCTTCTTTAGCAACCAAACTCTGAGAGTGTCCTTAAATGAATGGTATACAATGATTGGACCGCTTCTTTCTTTTGGAACATCTTCTTTGGTACCTGCATTTTCATTTGGAATTTGCATGCTTTGATATGGGTTAGCGATATCTATCTTAGAAACAAGTGGGGGTTCACAATTTTCTTTTCTTGTGCTAGAGGTGACCTGAGGAGATGATTCACTTGTCTTAGCTGGCAAGCGTTTCCTTTTATAGAAAACCTTAAGTTCAGGCTTAAGTGATGTATCCTCCTTTTCAATTTCCTCCCTAGTAGTCTTAGTAGAATCAGAGACTATCCTAGTTAAAGGGCACTCGTTTTCTACAAGAGTGAAAGTTCTACCAGTGGGGCGCCACATTTTACCAATGGGTTTGATTTTAGCTATCCACTGGGTTTTAAGTCTAGCACGGGAGTTCACCTCATTAAGTAATTTCTTGACACAAGAATCATGATTGGCTTTAAAGACACATTTCCTACATGTTTTACAAGTAGCATATTTAATGTCCGAGTAAGATCTAGAATTCCTAGATGATTGATTGATGCTCCTAGGATATGATATGCTATGGTTAGCAGTGTTAGGTAATCTAGAAGGCATCTGACTAGGTTTAAAATTCTTATCTCTTACTTGTGTCTTCTGAATAGCTTCCCTTAGACCAAATTTATGGCGAACATCATTTGAACTAGTTCGAGACGTGTTCTTTAGACTATGTCTAGGGAGGCTAGATGCAATCATGTGATTAGGTCTTGCAAAAGCTGTTTTAGTCACAATGGGCCTAGATAGTGGAGTGACTAGTCTAGAAAGATGAACCATATCAACTTGGGAGGCAAACCGCGATCTCGAGGATTTTGGTCGCTCAGATATAAATGCAGTCGGTTGTCTAACAATTTGAGGCGGTTTCCCCAAGATTGATGGTTTTTCAAGCTTAGTATCCACACTAGATCCTTTAGTTTTTCTCAATTCATTTTTCAACGCAGCTATAGCAAATACCTTTTCTTGTACTTGAGCCTTTAAAGTCTCATTCTCTTTGAGTAATTCATCTTGGGATGCCAACTTAAATTCAAGCGACTTAATTTGTCTCACAAAATTATCCTTTTCAGCTTTAGAATCTTGAATTTTTTGATTTAATTTTCTTTCAAGAACAACGTTTGAATTTTCAAGTTTTTCAAAATACTTTTCAAATTTATCCGTTTTCTTCGAAAATTCAATTTTGGCATCCTCAAGAACTTTAGATTGCTGAGCTAAAATTGTTTCAAGCTCTTTAATCTTGGAATCAGAATCGGTTAGAGAAGCAGTCATAAAGCATTTATCATGATGAACTATAGCATTCTGAACAATTTCTCCCCTATTTTGACTCACATCGGATGAATCTGAAGTGGTAAAACTATCACCCTTTTCCATCCCATGTTTGTCATAATTAGGTTCGGAATGCGCAACATGCGGTGGTTCATCGCCATAGACATCATATACCACATTCCTATGTACCGTGTTAGTAGACTCTTCGTCAGATACGGGTATGGTGTCATCAATCCCTGACATGCTGCTTGTATCATGCTTTCCTCCCGAATCCTTGCTCTCGCAATCTTTAGGCTCCAAGTTTTCAACCGTATGATCATTATCCTCTTGCATCTGCATCGTAGATTCTTGCACTCCATTATCATACTCTTGCTGAAGTCGAGATCTTTCATAAATCGAACACGAGACCGAAATCATTGATTTCAACAATGTACCACGGAACTCTTTAATTTCCGTTTGTGTGTACTGAAGAAATGATTGACATATCCCTGAATTATCAGACTTAAGAATGTTGAATTTGAAGAAGTGCGTAAGTTGTGTCACTAGAGCTTGATATGCAGATGCTGATGCAGAATGATTAAAGTCTTCTTTGTGAAGTTGCTCAGCTAGTTGGTTCAGGTTGAGGAATATGGAATCGATGAATATATAACGATCTTGACCGAAGAGTGTCAGAAATTCGCTTCCTCCTTGAAACCAAGAAATGGTCACTAGATGAGACTGGAGTAGTCGAAAGAACGTTATACCACTTTCTCTAGCTGTGTTTTGCATGAGATGCAAGTCTCCCTCTCGAGATGTCGTTTTCAACGAATCCATTAAAAATCGATGATAAATGAAAGTAAGGATTACTTGTCGATCGATCAATGAAAGAAAGTAATTGTGTTTGTTGTTGTGAGTAGAAGTCGAGAAATAATGTTAAAATCCCCTAATAATTGTTCTCGATAAACCAAAAATTCCAAGACAATACCCATCACAATATTACCCATCGGAATGTCACACTATCTTAATGTCCAGATCAGAAAGTCCAGATCGGAATGTCACACTATCTGAATGTCCATATCGGAATGTCCAGATCGGAATATCACTATCGGAATGCCAGATCAGAAAGTCCAGATCAGAATGTCACACTATCTGAATGTCCAGATCGGAATGTCCAGATCGGAATATAACTATCGGAATGTCCAGATCGGAAAGTCCAGATCGGAATGTAGCTAAAATAAAATGGGCAGAGTGACGACACAAGAATCCTTAAAACCGTCAGAATCCCAGATCGCAATGTTAGATCGGAATGTCCAGATCGGAATAAGTAATGAAATCCTCAATATCGCAATGTAGAACCAAACCCTTTCCGATGGTGATGGTTATTGCGAGGGAAGCCCCTTTTACTTGTACTTTCCGATGGATATGTTTGCTTGAATTTCGGAAATAAGAACACAATTCCTTTTTGCACTTTTGATCCAAGAAAACTGATGTTTTAATGAAAAACAAGATACCAAGAACACTTTTAAGCACAAATCCCTACGTTACACTACTTAATACTACGATCAAACCAAAAAATTTTGAAGATTTCGGCAAAAACCAACTTGTTCTCTACGGATTATTTAAAAGACAATACTCAACACAAAAACAAACCTATATTTCATCCCAAGCTCTTGATACCATTTTTAGGTCCTCGTGATCCTTGGATTATCCTTGTGTTGTGATTATCTAAAGGGATAGAAAGATAGATGAAGATGTAGAGAGAGAAACTAGAGAGAGGTTAGAGAGAATAAGAAGTATTAGATTGAATGTGTGAAAAGTGAACGACCAACCCCTCCTAACATGCTAGGAGGGGGTTTATATAGCCCACCCTACATGTGGGCTATATGGACTATATTGGATCACGAGCCCAATATCATTGGAGTGACCGATCCTTTCTAAATACGTAAAAACGTATTTCCAACACTTTGCCGCCACTCCCCACCACAAAACCCCACAATTCACCATCATCCACCTTGATTCATTAAAAACAAATTAAAGACCCCTTCTTAGAATTGAATTGTGATTCTAATGATACTAAATTTGTACACATGCATCAAGTATTTATAAACTTATGATTTCATGGTTGTATGATGTTTTAATCATCATGCATGTGTTGTTTTTGGTAAGATTATGTTGTTTTGATCATAAAAAGTCTTGTTTTTAATCTTTGATTTTTGTTAGATTTTTCATACAAGTGTTTTTAGGAGTGTTTGGTTGATAGGAATGATGGTATAGTGATCCTAGAGGTATGGGAATGAGTGGTTTTGATTGAAAAATTGATTTGTCATATTTTATAAAAGGCTATTTTGGGACAGCAGGACCTTAACAGATTTTTCGTGGGTTTAAGTTCTTAGAAAGACTAATATTATTTAATATTGTTGTAGAGTTTTCCGAGACGGTCGTTTTGGTATAAGATAGAGCGTCTAAGTCATTACGAGTCAAAAGTTATGCTAGTTTTAATTTTCGTGTACCGGGAGACGCAAGTCGGCACAATCCGAAATTGTGGCTGATTTTGGGTCGACTCTCGGGGACTTTAGGCTTGGTTAGATAGTTGATACTACTGATTTTAAAAGTTTACAAACTGAGATTGATGAGTCTAGTAGTGGTTTCAAAAGACGGATTGTCGAATTAGCACTTTTAAAGTGGTCCAAACGATTTTACAAAACAAGTATACAAATATGTCATAAATTTGGAGTCGAGTAAAGTGTCGAGCTGATGGATTTTAAAGTGTGAACTTTGGCTCAAAATTTGGTGAGGTCTTATACAGGTTACAAGTGACCTTGACACCAATTTTCATCTAAAACGGACAAGTCTAGATAGGGTAGATCGGTGTGTACATTCGGGGTGTACTTGTTGATTTTATTTTGGACACGTAGTTCAATGTTTGTGTTTCGTGAGTTTGAGTATTCATCATCGGACATGATGACTTATTCAAGTGCTTAGTCATTATATGAATGACTTAGCTACTGGTCCAAGTAAGGGTAATAGATAGTTTGACTTGCGTTGGCTTGGCGTCGTATGACGAGTCATTTTCAAGTGTTCAAGTGTTTTAACGAGTAACGTTGGATAAATGGATTCATTTGGTTCGTGTCAATGGTTTTGAAACATAAATACTTTGAAAACAGTTGAGTCATTTTATATTTGGTATATATATCGATATTGAGTTCGAGTCTTAACGCGCACCTTATTTTGATAGGTTGCGGTTTTCGTGTTTCCCCGGGCATCCATATCGTCGGTGATCGTCTACCACTGCCGTTTCTACTCAGTTGCTGAGTACCGTGATTGACTTACCTCGTGGCTAAGGTGAGTTCATAGCCCCTTTTTACTTGTACATGGTTTCTAAACACGGGGTGAGATTTTACATGATGGAACACAACCAACTAAAAACTGTATTGCTATCCAGAACTCGTATGTTATTCTGAACGTGTATGCTTTACAGATGATTTCAATGGTATTATTGCTTTTAGACGTTAGCCTTGAGTTTCCTCTCCTATCATGAACCGTTAATTGTCCCGTGTGCCCTGCGCGTAGCACGAATGTTGTGGGTGGATCCATCGGGATTGACAATCCCCGTCCCGACTACCTTGACGCACTAATATTCGTTTATACTTGAGTATTTAGGCTGAATACTCCCTAGAGGAACTTACGTTTGAGTTAAGCTTCGGTTCATGAGACTAAACAGTAATAATATGCATCGTGACTACGTACAATGTACATAGTTAACCCCCCCCCCCCCATTACGTGTTTTACAAATTCTATTGTGTTCCACACGTTTACTGCTAAACCTATGTATATCACACAACTTTGTTTTGACAATTTTACATGTTTAATCTCAAGTATTATTACTTAACTTTGCTTGGATGAGAGCCCGCATGATATTATCGCAGCTTGGAGATTTCTATGATGCTTTCGAAAGATTTGTTTTATATTAACTGACAGAAGTTTATTCTGTCTTTTGGGCAACTTTATGTTACAAATTCTGAGAACCCGTATTTTCCCAGCATTATTTTATTCTTCTTATTCGTGCTTCTTGAATTTTTCAACGTATTACGTTTTCTTGTATTGCTATATGTAAATCCTGAGATTTTTAAATTATACTTTTTAAATATTTTTCTGATCATCGATAAATACTTTGTATGGAATTATAAAATTTTAATTTTATTTTTCCATATTTATTTAAATTAAGTTTTTGAATTAAAATCACCCGCGTGCGTTTTACAACGAGTTTATTCGAAATCAATGTACAACGAGAATTTCTAGTGATCGCGATACCGACGGATGCCCAAAAGTTTACGTTTATTTATCGATTGTTTCGATAATTAATACTTTCGACGATTTCGTTTTAATTACATATTAAGTCGTCTCGGGAAATCATATAATCATTTTTATAATGCATTGTAACTTTTGAAAAGTATTTTTACGAAACCCGAGCCCCGTAAATAATTTCAATATTTCCCAATAACCATTTTCTACCCTTTAAAACTATTAATTATTTTTAAGTCCATAAGTTTCAAACTTGGCAACATTGGTCCCTCCACTTAAACCACCATATGAATGCCTTTTTCTTCCACAACTACACACACATAACATTTAAAAAAAAATTCACCAATCTCTCTCCCCAGTCCTCTCCTTGCCGCCACTCCACCACCACAAAACACCTCATTTCATCATCATCCACCATGATTTAACAAAAACAAAGATTAGACCCATTCCTAATATTCAATGGTGATTCTAGTGATACTAAATTTGTACACATGCATCAAGTTTTTATAAACTTTTGAATTCATGGTTGTATGATGTTTTAATCATCATGCATGTGGTGTTTATGATAAGATTATGTTGTTTTTATCATAAAAAGTCTTGTTTTTAATCTTTGATTTTTGTTAGATTTTCCATGCAAGTGTTTTTAAGAGTGTTTGGTTGATGGGTATGATAGTATAGTGATCCTAGAGGTATGGGAATGAGTGGTTTTGGTTGAAAAATGGATTTGACTTGTTTTCTAAAAGGCTAATTTGGGACAGAAGCTTTAAACAGATTGTTTCGTGGGTTTAAGGTCTGTGAAAGGCTAAGATTATTTGATATTGTTGTAGAGTTTTCCGAGACGGTCGTTTTGGTATAAGATAGAGCTTCTAAGTCATTACGAGTCAAAAGTTATGCTAGTTTTAGTTTTCGTGTACCGGGAGACGCAAGTCGGCACAATCCGAAATTGTGGCTGATTTTGGGTCGACTCTCCTGGACTTTAGGCTTGGTTAGATAGTTGATACTACTGATTTTCAAGGTTTACAAACTGAGTTTGATGAGTCTAGTAGTGATTTCAAAAGACGGATTGTCGAGATAGTATTGTTAAAGTGGTCCAAACGGTGTTACAAAACAAGTGTACAAATCTGTCCTAAAACTTGGAGTCGAGTAAAGTGTCGAGCTGATGGATTTTAAAGTGTGAACTTTGGTTCAAATTTTGGTGAGGTCTTACACAGGTTATATGTGACCTTGACACCAATTTTCATGTAAAACGGACATGTCTAGATAGGGTAGATCGGTGTGTACATTCGGGGTGTACTTGCTGATTTTTATTTTGGACACTTAGTTCAGTGCTTGTGTTGCGTGAGTTTGAGTGTTCACCATCGGACATGGTGACTTACTCAAGTGCTTAGTCATTATATAAATGACTTATCTACTAGTCCAAATAAGGGTAAAGGATAGTTTGACTTGCTTTGACTTGGCGTTTTATGGCGAGTCATTTTCAAGTGTTCTAGTGTTTTAACGTGTAGTGTTGGAATAAATGAGTTAGTATGAATTCATTTGATTCGTGTCATTGGTTTTGAAATATAAATACTTTGAGAATATTTGAGTCATATTATATTTGGTACATATCGATACTTGAGTTCGAGTCTTAACGCGCGCCTTATTGTGATAGGTTGCGGTTTTCGTGTTTCCCCGGGCATCCATATCGTCGGTGATCGTCTTACCACTACCGTTTCTACTCAGTTGTTGAGTACCATGATGGACTTACCTCATGGCTAAGGTGAGTTCATAGCCCTTTTTACTTGTACATGGTTTCTAAACACGGGGTGAGATTTTACATGGTGGAACACAACCATCTAAAAAACTGTATGCTATCCAGAACTTGTATGCTATCCAAAACATGTATGATTTTCAGGTTTTCAATATTATTAATGCTTTTTAGTCTAGCCTTGAGTTTCCTCTCCCGATCATGAACCGTTAATTTCGATTACTAAGCGCGAATGTTGTGGGTGGATCCATCGGGATTGACTGTCCCCGTCTCAAGTACCTTGACGCACTGATATTTGTTTATTACTTGAGTATTTAGGCTGAATACTCCCTAGAGGAACTTACATTGAGTTAAGCTTCGGTTCATGAACTGAACAACAATAATAATGATTTCAGACTATGGTTGACGTATATAACCATACTCCATACTACTTTTTTTACAAATGAATGCTTGTGTTCCACATCCTTATTGTTAAACCTATGAATTTCACTCAACTTTGTGTTGACGATTTTACATGTTTAATCTCAGGTATAATTACTTAGCTTTGCTTGGATGGGAGCCCGCAGGATATTATCGCAGCTTGGAGATTTCTGTGATGCTTTTGAAAGATTTGTTTTATATAAACTATCAGAAGTTTATTCAATCTTTTGGGCAACTTATTGTTATAAATCGAGACGAAATAATATAATTTTCCGCTTTTAAAACTCTGGGACCTATATTTAAAAACTCTGACCTTTTATAATGTAATGTACATGTTTTTATTTTGTCAGCTTTGTATGAACTGTAATTCATTGTTTCTTGTACTATGACGTGTTACCCCCTCGTTGCCTAGTTGTTCCATGTCAGATTTTGGGGGTCTCACAGAGTGGTATCAGAGCGATGGTTATAGGAAACTGAGTCGTTTTTCAAAACTTAGTCTATAACTGAAAGTTCAAATATTTTATTGTTTCTAAGTGTCAAACACAGAATCTGCCGTTGCTGTTCGATATCTTCGTGGGTAACTCTCTAATCCTTATTATTTACTTTTAATTATCGTTGTAGTATTTCATTTCTTGATTTCATGTTGAAATATTACTTTACTTTAATAACGATAATTACTATGACTTTTCAAAGCCTATGTGCTTCATGGATTATCATTCGATATTACTGTGATTACATCTGCCCATACTGTATTTCTGGAATTCTTGTTCTTGTGAACTGATCTTGTTACAATGATTTTATATTGTTATGACGTTACATACTTGTATTCAGAGCGCGTATGCTGCCGACATTTCATACTCATTTTTCGGAGTACTAGTGCTATTTCATTTATGTGTGATACGACTGACTTCATATGCTCGTTCGTTTTGAACCGTCTGTTTTTCTCGACTCGCTGATACATGTTGTGCATACTCTCGAGATACCATTGTTCGGGATTAAGAAGTGTTGTTTTCGATGAACTTCTGATTTTCATTCTACTACCGTACGTGTTGCTCTCATTGTTTAATTTCTTTAAAAATATCTATTTAGATATCTAATTTGTTTGTCGACCATTTGTGATTGAATGTCTTGTAAAATAGTCTATTGACCATTGTGTAGCTTAATGTGTCTCCCAGAAAGACTAAAGGACATCGTGTGAGTTACATATCTCGAAGAATTCGTTGAATCAGTGTTGACTACTATCGTGGATTTTCGTAATCTTGATCGACCTTTACGCAACCGTTTTACACGACAATTGTACATGGACTACATCTTCTTTCATTGATCATTCTACGTTTCGACTACGAATTACAGCATCCGTTGTACCTTGAACACATGATTGTCATTTATTATGTGACGATTGTTTGGAATATGATCCTACTTGTATCCTCTCTTTTTCATTAAACCTCCTCGCCTCAGGAGTGTGACTTGTTAATATTTTGTTTCTTTCTTGGTATGTCTTGTGATTTTGGAAAATCACGCCGCCAGGAGACCTTCCTGCATTGCATCTTGCAACCGAAGACACAGATGTCATGCGTTGTTTTTTTATTTCTTAGATTTTCGTTGGTATTCATGAACCATTTCCATACTGTGTTTTCTTTACATGACTAATTATACAGTTTATCTTCTTTCGTCTTTATGGAATCCACAAGTCTTGTGTGTACATTAATTCTGAGTTATTATGAAATTTGGATTTAATTTCAAACTGTATCGAAAAATATACTTTGTACAAAAACATTACAAGGAATTTAACCGTGTCGAGAAAATATTTTTTATAACTTTAGACATAAAAATATATATTTCTAGTTGTTGAGACGTCCGTTTAGGACATAAAATTTGACGAGTAAACTTTAAAATCGAGCAAGTTACGCTCATTTGAGATTGTAAAATCTAAGAAGTTATTTTCTGAATAATTCTAAAATATCGTTTTGTTGACAGATTTAATGCAAGGGCATTTTCGTCCATTTTTATTCCGTTTCAAGTCTCGTGTAAAACTAGAAAGTTTTTCAAAACATTGTTTTACATCGAAATGCATTAGACTTTAAGTCTTAGAATATAGTTTAGTGAGTTAATTGGTCTAGTCAAACCCAAAAGTCAAAACTGATAGACTTTAAAAATATGATTTCAAGCGTTTTTGAGTTCGTTGAGCTCGTAAAACTTTAACTAATGATATTTTACAAACTAAAAACAAGGATTGCGTTGGAACAAGTATAAAATTTTAACTTTGAGTTCGGTCATACTTATACATAGATCTTGAACTTTTGAAATTCGGTAAACTTCCTAATATAGAAACTTTTCGGAGTGATTGTACTATTTGTTAACTGATACCCTACTTTCTTAAAAGTGTATTTTTGTCAAATAAATTACGATGTGCACATACGGATTCCTTATTCCTTTCTTTTATTTATGACTTATTTGTCATTTTATTTTCTTTCTCTGCTTCTATCGTACCACTGATTTGGACCGAGGTTGAAGTTCTTATTTTCATCGTTCGTTATCATCTTGACATGTGTCTCACGATGATTCCTGCTAAATCTCTTGAAACCTTAGCACCTTGTAACTATTTCATTGATTGTCTTGAACTACTATTCATTACCCTCTTGTAACCCACTCGCTACTTTGTAAACTATTATCAGGTTGCCATATAAACTCAAACTAGTCTTGTTTGCGAATTATTTTACAAAAGGTTTCACTTAGGCTTTCTTAAATAATTGAATGCTATCTTATAAAATTAATTTATATTGATTTTACAATGTAGTCTCACAAATTGTTCTACCTTGGGTCTTGTTAAGAATTCTTGTAACAATTAAATGGTTGGTTTAAATATGTAGCCAATAACTTAGTGGCGAAAAGTTTCATATGTTATTTTGATTCCTGTTTTTACAAATGCTATTATATACATATTTTAAATAATATGACCTGTAATACTGGTATGACGAAGCTGAGCATCGCATTGCTAGTCCTAAATTATGCATGGCCTGATCACCTATGCCTAATTCAGAAGGAGCCATGCAAGGCCAAATAGTAGTCGCCCTAAATATTTGACCAACAATCAACTTTTTAATTATGTTCCTTAAAAAGTTAGATAAATAAAGTTTAGAAAACTTTTACTTCTTATGCGAGTAACAACAGTTCGCGACCTACACATATGAACCCTTATCTTTTCTTGAACAAAGTACCTGCCTCAAGCACAGATTTCCTTACTCAACGATCATTGTCTTACTTGTTACCTCATCATCCTCATGATACGATTTTTATTACCAATTGCCTAAATTCTTACCATTGATACCAGACTTGAAAGTTTTAACGTTGTTATGCTTATATGATCGACCATTTCTATCTATCTTAGTAGACCTTCGAAACGTCTTTGGACGCGATTAATGATTTTTTACTAGATGTGAATGATAATTCCGTGTACTTGTCATGATATGTGTTAAGACACTATCGCCTTGAAAATACATTCGTGTGAACCATGTATTGATTTTGCCTTTCATTGTTAATATTGTTCATCTTACTGGAACTTCTCTCAATTGACTTCTTAAGAATTTTCTTTGATTCGAAAATTCGTTGTGTGGCTTTTCCCTTTCGATCGTATTTCCAACAACTCTATCTCTCGATGTATCTCCATATTGAAAGATCGTTATCCTAATCCAAGACTGAAAAGTTATACGAAAAGGAGTTAAGAAACTGAAGCATAGCGAATTCTAACCGTTAAGATTCGTCGTGGTACGGAAATTACCTGGGAAGCAATGAATTTTTTTCTACACTTTGTACCTCCTCTCGTTTGCATCTTCTACTGTTTTCAGGAGAACTCTGGGGACCATAGTTCCTTTAGGGGGAAGACTGTGAGAACCCGTATTTTCCCAGCATTATTTTATTCTTCTTATTCGTGCTTCTTGAATTTTTCAACGTATTACGTTTTCTTGTATTGCTATATGTAAATCCTGAGATTTTTAAATTATACTTTTTAAGTATTTTTCTGATCATCGATAAAAACTTTGTATAGAATTATAAAATTTTTATTTTATTTTTTCATATTTATTTAAATCATGTTTTTGATTTAAAATCACCCGCGTGCGTTTTACAACGAGTTTATTCGAAATCAATGTACAACGAGAATTCCTAGTGATCGCGATACCGACGGACGCCCAAAAGTTTAAGTTTATTTATCGATTGTTTCGATAATTAATACTTTCGACGATTTCGTTTTAATTACGTATTAAGTCGTGTCGGGAAATCATATAATCATTTTTATGATGCATTGTAACTTTTGAAAAGTATTTTTACGAAACCCGAGCCCCGTAAATATTTTCAATATTTACCAATAACCATTTTCTACCCTTTAAAACTATTAATTGATTTTAAGTCTACAAGTTTCAAACTTGGCAACATTGGTCCCTCTACTTAAACCACCATATAAATGCCTTTTTCATCCACAACTACACACACATAACATTTAAAAAAAAATTCACCAATCTCTCTCCCCACTCATCTCCTTGCCGCCACTCCACCACCACAAAACACCTCATTTCACCATCATCCACCATGATTTAACAAAAACAAAGATTAGACCCATTCCTAAAATTCAATGGTGTTTCTAGTGATACTAAATTTGTACACAAGTTTTTATAAACTTTTGAATTCATGGTTGTATGATGTTTTAATCATCATGCATGTGGTGTTTATGGTAAGATTATGTTGTTTTTATCATAAAAAGTCTTGTTTTTAATCTTTGATTTTTGTTAGATTTTGCATGCAAGTATTTTTAAGAGTGTTTGGTTGATGGGTATGATAGTATAGTGATCCTAGAGGTATTTGGTTGAAAAATGGATTTGACTTGTTTTCTAAAAGGCTATTTGGGACAGCAGCTTTAAACAGATTGTTTCGTGGGTTTAAGGTCTGTGAAAGGCTAAGATTATGTGATATTTTTGTAGAGTTTTCCGAGACGGTCGTTTTGGTATAAGATAGAGCTTCTAAGTCATTACGAGTCAAAAGTTATGCTAGTTTTAGTTTTCGTGTACCGGGAGACGCAAGTCGGCACAATCCGAAATTGTGGTTGATTTTGGGTCGACTCTCGGGGACTTTAGGCTTGGTTAGATAGTTGATACTACTGATTTTCAAAGTTTACAAACTGAGTTTGATGAGTCTAGTAGTGATTTCAAAAGACGGATTGTCGAGATAGTATTTTTCAAGTGGTCTAAACGATGTTACAAAACAAGTGTACAAATCTGTCCTAAAACTTGTAGTCGAGTAAAGTGTCGAGCTGATGGATTTTAAAGTGTGAACTTTGGCTCAAATTTTGTGAGGTCTTACACAGGTTATAAGTGACCTTGACACCTATTTTCATGTAAAACGGACATGTCTAGATAGGGTAGATCGTTGTGTACATTCGGGGTGTACTTGCTGATTTTTATTTTGGACACTTAGTTCAATGCTTGTGTTGCGTGAGTTTGAGTGTTCACCATCGGACATGGTGACTTACTCAAGTTCTTAGTCATTATATAAATGACTTAGCTACCGGTCCAAATAAGGGTCAAGGATAGTTTGACATGCGTTGTCTTGGCGTCGTATGGCGAGTCATTTTCAAGTGTTCTAGTGTTTTAACGTGTAGCGTTGGAATAAATGAGTTAGTATGAATTCATTTGATTCGTGTCATTGGTTTTGAAATATAAATACTTTG
Organism: Glebionis coronaria; assembly: GCA_025667525.1. Lineage (NCBI taxonomy): Eukaryota > Viridiplantae > Streptophyta > Magnoliopsida > Asterales > Asteraceae > Glebionis > Glebionis coronaria. The sequence goes on along the minus strand of CM046880.1, from coordinate 186,694,691 downwards.
AAAACATTTGAGTCATATTATATTTGGTACATATCGATACTTGAGTTCGAGTCTTAACGTGCGCCTTATTGTGATAGGTTACGGTTTTCGTGTTTCCCTGGGCATCCATATCGTCGGTGATCGTCTTACCACTACCGTTTCTACTCAGTTGCTGGGTACCGTGATTTACTTACCTCGTGGCGAAGGTGAGTTCATAGCCCCTTTTTACTTGTACATGGTTTCTAAACACGGGGTGAGATTTTACATGATGGAACACAACCATCTAAAAAACTGTATGCTATCCAGAACATGTATGCTATCCAGAACATGTATGATTTTTAGGTTTTCAATGTTATTATTGCTTTTTTGTCTAGCCTTGAGTTTCCTCTCCCGATCATGAACCGTTAATTTCGAGTACTAAGCGCGAATGTTGCGGGTGGATCCATCGGGATTGAATGTCCCTGTCTCAAGTACCTTGACGCACTGATATTTGTTTATTACTTGAGTATTTAGGCTGAATACTCCTTAGAGGAACTTACATTGAGTTAAACTTCGGTTCATGAACTGAACAACAATAATAATGATTTCGGACTATGGTTGAAGTATATAACCATACTCCATACTACTTGTTTTACAAATGAATGCTTGTGTTCCTCATCCTTATTGCTAAACCTATGAATTTCACTCAAATTTGTGTTGACAATTTTACATGTTTAATCTCAGGTATAATTACTTAGCTTTGCTTGGATGGGAGCCCGCAGGATATTATCGCAGCTTGGAGATTTCTGTGATGCTTTTGAAAGATTTGTTTTATATAAACTATCAGAAGTTTATTCAATCTTTTGGGCAACTTATTGTTATAAATCGAGACGAAATAATATAATTTTCCGCTTTTAAAACTCTGGGACCTATATTTAAAAACTATGACCTTTTATAATGTAATGTACATGTTTTTATTTCGTCAGCTTTGTATGAACTATAATTCATTGTTTCTTGTACTATGACGTGTTACCCCCTCGTTGCCTAGTCGTTCCATGTCAGATTTTGGGGTCTTACCCAAATCGAGACGAAATAAATTAATTTTCCGCTTCTAAAAACTCTGGGACCTATGTTTAAAAACTCTGCCCTTTTATGATGTAATGTACATGTTTTTATTTCGTCGGTTTTGTATGAACTGTAATTCATTGTTTCTTGTACTATGACGTGTTACCCCCTCGTTGCCTATTTGTTCCATGTCAGATTTTGGGGGTCTCACAGAGTGGTATCAGAGCGATGGTTATAGGGAACTGAAAGTCGTTTTCAAAAACTTAGTCTATAACCGAAAGTTCAGATATTTTATTGTTTCTATGTGTCAAACACAGAATCTGCCAAAGTTGTTCGATATCTGCGTGGGCAACTCTCTAATCCTTCTTGCTTACTTTTAATTATCGTTATAGTATTTCATCTCTTGATTACATGTTGAAATATTACGTTACTCTGATGACGATAATTACTGTGCCTTTTCAAAGCCTTTGTGCTTCATGCATTATTATTGGTTGTTACCGTGATTTCATCTGCTCTTACTGTATTTCTGGAATTCTTGTTCTTGTGAACTGATCTGGTTACGATGATTGATTTTACATTGTTATGACGTTACATACATGTATTCGGAGCGCGTATGCCACCGAATTTTCATACTCATTTTTCTGAGTACTATTGCTAATTCATTTATGCGTGATACGACTGACTTCATATGCTCGTTCGTTTTGAACCGTTTGTTTTTCTCGACTCGCTGCTACATGTTGTGCATACTCTCGTGATACCATTGTTCGGAATTGAATTAGTGTTGTTTTCGATAAAACTCTCGATTTCCATTCTTACTACCCTGTGTGCTGCTTTCATTGTTCAATTCTTCTAAGATATCTATTTAGATATCCAATTTGCTTGTCGACCATTTGTGATTGAATGTCTTGGAAAATAGTCTATTGACCATTGTGTAGCTCAATGTGTCTCCGAAAAAGACTAAAGGACACCATGTGATTCACACATCTCGAAGCATTCGTTGAATCAGTATTGAATAATATCGTGAGTCTTCGTAATCTTGATTGACCTTTACGTCACCGTTTTACATGACACTTGTACATGGATTACATTTTATTTCATTGACCATTTCTACGTTTCGACTCTGAATTACAACGTCCGTTTGTACCTTGAAACCATCATTGTCATCTTGAAATTCATCCTCTATTATGTGATGATTGTTTAGAATACGATCCTACTTGTGTTCTCCCTTTTTCATTGAACCTCCTCGCCTCAGGAGTGTGACTTGATAATATTTTGTTTCTTTCTCGGTATGTCTTGTGATTTTGGAAAATCACGCGGTCAGGAAACCTTTCTGCATTGCATTATGATATCTAAGACACATATGTCGTGCGTCGTTTTTGATTTCTTATATTTTTGTTGGTATTCTTGAACCATTTCTATACTGTGTTTCCTTTACATGACTAATTATACAGTTTATCTTCTTTCGTCTTTACGGAATCCACAAGTCTTGTGTGTACATTAATTCTGAGTTATTATGACATTTGGATTTAATTTCAAATTGTTCGAAAAATATACTTTGTACAGAAACTTTACAGGGAATTTAACAGTGTCGGGAAAATATTTTTATAACTTTAGACATAAAAATATATATTTCTACTTGTTGAGACGTCCGTTTAGGACATAAAGTTTGACCAGTAAACTTTAAAATCGAGCAAGTTACGCTCATTTGAGATTGTAAAGTTTAAGAACTTATTTTTGTGTAGTTCTAAAATATCATTTTATTGACAGATTTAATGCAAGGGCATTTTCGTCCATTTTTAATCCGTTTCAAGTCTCGAGTAAAACTAGAAAGTTGTTCAAAACATTGTTTTACATCGAAATGCATTAAACTTTGAGTCTTAAAATGTCATTTAGTAAATCAATTGGTCTAGTCAAACCCAAAAGTCAAACCCAAAAAGTCAAAGTTAACTAAAGAGGACAAAACTGATAAAAGTTAAAATATGGTCGGAAGCATTTTAAGTTCATGTGAGCTCGTAAAATTGTAACTAATAACATTTTATAACCATGAACATTGATTGTGTTTGAAAACGTTTACAAATAGTAACTTTGAGTTCGGTCATACATGTACATAGATCTTGAACTTTTGAAATTCGGTAACTTCCTAATATAGAAACTTTTCGGAGTGATTGTACTATATGTTAACTGATACCCTACTTTCTTAAAAGTATATTATTGTCAAATTAATCACGATGTGCCCACATACGGATTCCTTATTCCTTTCTTTCATATATGACTTATTTGTCATTCTATATTGTCTTTCTTTGCTTCTATCGTACCACTGAATTGGACCAAGGTTGAAGTCTTGCTTTCGTATCGTTCGTTATCATTTTGGCACGTGTCTCTTGACGATTTCGGCTAAACCTCTTGGAACCTTATCACCTTGTAACCATTTCGTTAACTGTCTTGAACTACTCCTTATTTCCCTCTTGTAACTCACTCGCTATTTTATAAGTTACCATATAAACTCAAACTGGTCTTGTTTGGGAATCATTTTACAAAAGGTTTCATTTGGGCTTTTCTTAAATTATTGAATGCTATCTTACAAAATTAATTTATATTAATTTTACAATGTATTTTCACAAATTGTTCTAATACGGTCTTATAAAGAACCTTTGTAACTATACGAATTGTCGATTTAAACAGTTAGCCAGTAACTTATAGACGAAAAGTTTCATATGTTATTTTGATTCCTGTTTTTACAAATGCTATTATATACATATTTTAAATTATATGATATGTAATATTGGTTGACGAAGATGAGCATCGCATTGCTAGTCCTAAATTATGCAAGGCCTGATCACCTATGCTTAATTTAGAAGGGGCCATGCAAGGCCAAATAGTAGTCGCCATAAATATTTGACCAACAATCAACTTCTTAATATGTTCCTTAAAAAGTTAGATAAATAAAGTTTAGAAAACTTTTACTTCTTATGCGAGTATCAACAGTTTGCAACATACACATATGAACCATTATCTTTTCTTGAACAAAGTACATGCCTCGAGCACATATTTTCTTACCCAACAATCTTTGTTTTACTTGTTACCTCATCATCCTCATGATAAAATTCTCGTTACCACTTGTCTAATTTCTTACCATTGTTACCTGACTTGGAAGTTCCAACGTTGTTATGCTTCTACATCAATCGATCTTCTCTATCTATCTTGGTAGACCTACGAAACGTCTTTGGACGCGATTAATTATTTATGACTGGACGTGAACGATGATTTTGTGTAATTGTCATGATGTGTGTTAGACTTTATCGTCTTGAGATTTGTTCGTGTGAATCATGTGTTGATTTCGCCTTTCATTGCTAATGTTTTCATTTTACGGAATTTACTCTCAAGTGACTTCTTAAGAATTTTCTTTGATTCGAAAATTCGTTGTGTGGCTTTTCTCCTTCGATCGTGTATCGACCCCCGAGAACTTAATAAGCCGTTGTGGTGATGTCAACCACACTCGTGAATTAATCATTGCTATAATCCTTTGTTCCTCATTATTTTTATTATTATCGACGCGTCTATTCTATCATGTTGTTAAGAATTGATACGATTTTTGTTTTATTCCCTTGTGTTATCGCTCGCATACAGATTGTTAACCTTTATTTGATTCACATTCGTTGTTGTCTTGTCACCTTTTGAAAACCAGAAAATGTTACGTGTTTATCGTTAGATATCTTAAACACTTTCTTGGATTTCTAACAATTATTATTAATCTTTAAGAACGTTTTATACATTTTATCAAAATAACTGTTTCAAGTTAAGTACCGGATCTATACATCCTCTTTGGTAAATTTATAACTAGTATTTAAAATGGATATCAAGCTGTACCTTTTAAAGTATTTGATTATATCGTACTTTACTGTCAATCTAATGAAATTATTAAATTAATTTATAATTTCTAAACAGTGTTCCTAAATAACTTGGAAAATCTGAATTTTCTCTAATGGTAACGATGAACCTGAGTTTTAACGATAATTTCATGTAGTCACCCAAAAGTTCTTAAGCCGACCAGGATAACTATTTTGAACTGTTCTACTTTGGCTTCGAAAATCCTGATCAGGAAAAAGATTTGACAACTGTTTACCCACTAATTTTATACAGAGTTTGATTTTGAATCACTGCACCTAGTAAACTTTTCTTTTAATAAAGAAAATATTTAAAACTGAATTTTAAAGTAATACCAAAATCCTAGACAACTCATTGTGACAGCTTGTATTTTGAATGATCATATGTTATTCACTTTTCCTTTCTATTTCGCTTGTGACTAGATTCTTACATTTAAGATTGTCACGTTTTATAGTTGCACGATTTGCGACTCCTTGTTGATTAACAATCTTGATTCATTTTAACGCACTTTGCTTGTTTAAGCGATTCTTGTGTTCATTCTTGTTAGTTATCGTACGTATTTCATACAATTCTATCTCTTGATGTATCCCCCTATTGAAAGATCGTTATTTTAATCCAAGACTGAAAAGTTATACAAAAAGGAGTTAAGTAACTGAAGCGTAGTAAATTCTAACCGTTAAGATTCGTCGTGGTACGTAAACTACCTGGGAAGCAATGAATTTTGTTCTACACTTTGTACCTCCTCTTGTTTGCATCTTCTACTGTTTTCAAGAGAACTCTGGGGACCAGAGTTCCTTTAGGGGGGAAGACTGTGAGAACCCGTCCTTTCACATCATTATTTTATTCTTTTATTCGTGTTTTTTGAATTTACCAACGTATTTCGTTTTCTTGTATTTTATATGTAAATCCTGAGATTATATTAATTTTCAATAAATTATACTTTTAAGTATTTTTCTGATCATCGGTAAATACTTTGTATGGATATATAAAATTTTTATTTTATTTTCCCATATTTATTTAAATCAAAGTTTTTGATTTAAAATCACCCGCGTACGTTTTACAACGAGTTTATTCAAAATCAATGGACAACGAGAATTACTAGTGATCGCGATACCGACGGATGCCCAAAAGTTTACGTTTATTTATCGATTGTTTCGATAATTAATATTTTCGACGATTTCGTTTTAATTACGTACGAAGTCGTGTTGGAAAATCATATAATCATTTTTATGATGCATTGTAACTTTTGAAAAGTATTTTTACGAAATCCTAGCCCCGTAAATATTTTCAATATTTACCAATAACCATTTTCTACCCTTAAAACTATTAATTGTTTTTAACTCCTAAAGTTTTATACTTGGCATTATTAGCCCTCCACTTAACTAGGCATATATAAACCCATTTTTATCTTCCACTCACACACATATCATTCATTTAAAAAAAAACTCACACCACTCTCTCCCCACCCTTTTTTTGTCGCCACTCCCCACCACAATTCACCATCATCCACCTTGATTCATTAAAAACAAATTAAAGACCCCTTCTTAGAATTGAATTGTGATTCTAATTATACTAAATTTGTACACATGCATCAAGTTTTTATAAACTTATGATTTCATGGTTGTATGATGTTTTAATCATCATGCATGTGTTGTTTTTGGTAAGATTATGTTGTTTTGATCATAAAAAGTCTTGTTTTTAATCTTTGATTTTTGTTAGATTTTTCATACAAGTGTTTTTAGGAGTGTTTGGTTGATAGGAATGATGGTATAGTGATCCTAGAGGTATGGAATGAGTGGTTTTGATTGAAAAATTGATTTGTCATGTTTTATAAAAGGCTATTTTGGGACAGCAGGTCCTTAACAGATTTTTGTGGGTTTAAATTCTAAGAAAGACTAAGATTATTTGATATTGTTATAGAGTTTTCCGAGACGGTCGTTTTGGGTATAAGATAGAGCTTCTAAGTCATTACGATTCAAAAATTATGCTAGTTTTAGTTTTCGTGTACCGAGAGACGCAAGTCGGCACAATCCGAAATTGTGGCTGATTTTGGGTCGACTCTCGGGGACTTTACGTGTAGAATATGGATAATCTTATGAATCAATAAGGTGGGTTGAAGGTTTCTAGAGAGAGAAAGTAGTGAGAGAAGGTGAGAGAGAAATATGTGTTTTCTTTATTCAAATGAAAGTGAAACAAAACCAACAACCAACCCCTTTCCATGGTGGAAAGGGGTATTTATATCCAAGCCACTAATGGGCTTGGGCTGACCCATGACAAGCCCATGGGCCGGTTTTTACTTAACTAAATAAGCAAACATTAACTACGAGCTATACAACATTAATAATATTGTGGAGTGACCGATACTTCTAAATGTACGTTAAAAACGTATTTCTAACAATCTCCCCCTAAGGGAGGTCACTCCATGTTACACAGTTCTAAACCTAGCATACTATACTAAGTCTTCGTTCTTCAGCTCGTAGTCTTTTCTTCTTTTTCTTTTTGTTGTGAATATGTTGATTTGATCTTTTAGGCTTTGGCTTGAGAGCATTGTTCTTTTGACCAATCACGTGCGATCTTAGCCTTCTTGTGAATCTTGCCTCCTCGTGACTCCATGTTCCACACACTTATGTCTTTTGTTGAATTCTTGAAAGCTTCAGAGTTTGGTACAGCGGAAGACTTCATTTGTACTTTCTTGAATTTTGCTGAACTTTGATGCAGAAAAACATAAGCATGTGGGAACGACTTCAGCTGGTACACCGCAACACCACCGTCTTCGCTGCAACATGATAAGACACGAATGGAATGGCTTAGAACATTTCATTCTAAATCGGTAGCGTTTTACCTCCGGTCGGTGAAGACCGTTGGACGATATTAGATATCGTACCTGTGACGGATAGTTTTAAATAAGTAACTTCCTGACAGGATTTCGCGGGTAAACCCGTTCTCTTTATTTGACGATCACTAAGCTTGACTGTGAACATAAAGAGTGAATCACTTGGATAAATTATCCTTGTGATTGAAGCCGTCAATTCATGAAACCTGGAACAAGTGAATTTCAATTAAGATTTTCACCATCGTTGCTTTCCAGTTATCACGAGCTTAATTCATAAAGAATCTTGCACGTCACCTACCAAGTGCTGTTTGATGTTAACACTAGAAGGATTTCCACTCGTCACTGTGAACACTAAAGAGTGTCACTCTGAGTGTTCTGGCAAGATCATATGATAATGCGTAGAGGCCTGGAACGAGTTTAAGTTCAATTAAGAATTAAACTACTGTTTCTTTCCAGTTTTTCACAAGATTGGTTCTTAAAGAACCGCACGTGTAACCTGCCATGAGCTTGTTTGATGTTGGCTCAAGCAGGATTTCCATCTTCATTGTAATACTTGCGTGTTACTTGGATGTTCTGGCAATATTACAAGAATACTACGTATGACTCATAAAAATCTCTTACTTTTCACAGTGTGTGAGAAAGCAAGGAATAAATGGATAGTGTCCTAATGAGACTTTTGATGATCTCGTGGCTCTAGACTCGATAGTGTGTTTTGATTTTGTGAGCGATGGCTGGAGAGTAGTGCCACCTTTTCAATATCAGTCTATTCAGAGTGAATAAACCAACAGATAACGTGTTGATCTCCGTGTGATTAAAACAAATACCTTTTGAGAGATATTTGAGTTAGCTGGGAAGGGTTGTGCATTGCATCACTAGGTCCATGATGTCTTTCTTCAATATCTAGAATCATTAACAAATGATCTCAATAGCATATGTATTGACCCGGTTTCTACCTAAAGTTGTAAGGAGGGCTTCTTTCTTTACACCCTTTATCTTTACATTTCTTTTTCATTCTTCAACCCCTTCAGTACTTACCAATACATCATTACTAGCACCTTGTTGTGATTGTTCCAGTGCTAGCATCAGTAATTAGTCGGTACTCTGCTACGTTCACAAGCTTTCTCCATCTTTCCTAGGACTTCTAATTCTATCTAGGGAATTGTCCTTGGGAAGATTCCATCGGCTCTGATGAATCATTGGACTAATACCTATTCCTACCACACTTTTGTCACCACATCCGTCGTGAATAAAGCGTGTTTTGGGAAAGTATAGTCACCATGAAAAATCCTTGAAAATCACTTAAGGTACTTGTGATATTGAAATCAAGAGTTTTGTACCTTTTTGTTCATCAAAAACGCTCCCCCTTAACACTTGCTTTACACATATTAAGTTGGATTATCGTTAAGTCTTTTCATCTTTTAGCCAAGTATCATTTAAGTCTCCTTAATCCCATTTTCTCCCCTTATCCAAAATGTTAACCATTAATATTTGGGATATTGAATGGATTAACCGGTCTTTGGGTAAAAATGAAATCAATGTTTGGCCATAGAACATATTAATACTCCCCCTTAAATTAATAAGGTTTAATTATAGTGCTTTTGTATGATATATTTTGAAAGATTTAGAATCTCGTGAAAAATTCTTGAAAAATTATCATACCTTAACACTACATCAAGCCATAAAAGCACAATATTCACAAAATTTACATATTCACAATTAAAACCAATATAGAGTAGACCTGAGATGTACGATCCATTAGATGGATCGTTGCAGTAACTTGTGGTGCACTCCATATGGTCTACCACCAACGAATCTTTCTAAGCTCCTCATCAATCTACGTTCCCGGAGCTTTTCATCAATCTTCTTGATCACATATGTCGCCATTTGCCGATAACCCGGATGCCAATCCTCAATCATTTCTGGTAATGACCCACCAAAATTAAGATGCTCCAATTTTCCTCTGACGTATATGAGAGTCCCATCATTGCATTTATGAAGCTCACCTACCCTCATAAACTTCATGATCCCACGACTGTTCATGTAGAAAATCCCATACATCGGAACGGTAATGCCGGTATAGGGACATCTTTTGACATGTTGAGGTAGAACTTGATTCATTGGACGGGTCAGGTTAAGCTTCCTTTGGTAGCTTTCAACTCCCAATTGAAGATCTTCAACTCGTTTCTTGATAACAACGCTTCGTGTGAACATACGAAGTGTTGTATTCAAGGCAATGATTTCTTCACGAGTAAGATGGGTAAGTTGATCAGGGTCATCATAAGCAACATGTCTTCGATATCTTCAAGGCGAATGATAGAAAAATCACCCTGTTGTATCGTGTATTCTCTGTCATCCTCCCTTCTTAGATGAATCTTCGTCACATGATGATAGCCATTCTTGGGTTCAGTCTTCAGTCCCAAAATACTTGTGATGCGAAGATTGGATCTAACGATACTTCCTGAACTGGCTAAGCAGCAACCTCTGTACGCCCTACGGACTCGCTCGTCCCAATGTGATGCACCTATAACATCATACATATCATAATTACGACTTGCCTTTGGGACCCAGAGTCGTTTTACCTTTTCCTCGATCCAGGTATTGTCCCCCAGTTAGAAGCTTTCAACAAGGTCAGGGAGGTTGCATACTTTGATGATCCCTTGAGGAGATAATCAAGATCATAGGTGACAAAGAAGTCAAGAGCAATTTGATTATCTTGAGAAGGATCAAGTGGAGGTGGAGCTCTTTCTGACTCATGAAGGACTGGCCTTTGAACGGTATTAAGAGCTTTCAGGACCTCGTCAGTATAATACTCGTACTCCATGCGGCTTAACCTGGTTTTAGCGTGAATTCTCTTGTCCTTTAGCGCTCTCTTCACCAAAGACGGAGTGACCGAAGATTTAAACTCATGAGCCAAAAATGCACACAAGTCTATCGGACTACGGATACGGAGATATAGAACATCTCTATCAGCGTCTGTGATTGGATCATATTTAGCAGCTGCCGTGATCCAAGCTTGTGGCGGTGCAGTTTCATCAATCTCTAATGTATCCGCCCAGTCCCGTGTGCTTGACTCGGGAACAGTAGATTGTGGTTCTATTTGCAGAGGAGTAGAAACATGAACACTTGCTGGTTCTGATTCAGGCATTTCGGCGGTATCATGAACAGGCGAGTGTTGTGCAAATTCAGGTTCAGTTACTGATTCTGCAATCACAGGAGCAACAAAAGAACTAACAGGATTAGTGGTAACAGGTATAGAAACAGAAACATATGTACCGGGAATCGATGACGCAGTAGCAGCATTCACATCATGATGCCACTTGGTTCGTCCTGACTCCGTAGAGGTGGACTTTTCCTTTTGGGCAGCATCTTTCTGAGACTTGGTACCAGACTTGGATGGTTTCTTTTTGCTGGCAACCTTGTCCCCCGTTTCAGGCTGATCATGCTTGTCATTTTTACCACCATCATCCTCATCATCATCCCCGTTGCTACCCTTATCACTCTCCTCATTTTGATCATCACCATCACCATCATCATCATCATCACCATCATCACCATCACTACCTTTGTCATCACCATCATCATCATCTTCTTCTTCTTCTTCACCATCATCCTCCTCTTGTTCACTATCTTCCTTTTCCTCCTCAGCCAAAATGTGGTAAGGTACCACACTTCCAAACATCTTAAACAACCGATCATCCTACAAAATAGCTTCATTGAGTGCTTTGTAGAGTGTCTCCTGAACTTTAGACTTGTCAAAAGATCCAACTTCCTTCATGCGAGCTTTGATGATCTTCTTTAATTCAAAATCCGTCAAGTCATATGCAATTTTGTAAGCTGACTCAGAAGGGTTGGACGACTTAATCATCAAGTTATCAGCCGCAAGTTTCCTCATTTCATCACGCAGCTTTGGCATAAGGGACTCAACAGATTCATTCACTCTCTCTACAATAGAAGCTTTAAGTGTTTCTTTCTGCTTCTTATATTTATCCTTTATAGCTCGAAGTCTCGTAAATCGTGCTTCATGCTTATTAGCTTCAGGCTGTTTGACCTGAGCAAGTTATTCTACATGAGCTTTACGTGTCAATTCCATCTCTGCAGTGAACTTAGCTATCATCTCTTCTTGGGCTTTCTTGGATTCCTCTTCACTTTGCACTTGTCGAAATAGCTCTTCTCGAAGTTGATCCATCTCTTTTCTTTGATTTTCCGTGTGTTTATCCAACATTTCTGCCATTACAAATGCAGCCATTGAAGATGGTGCAGAGCTACTCTGGGATGGTTGAAGTGGCACGGTTGTGATTACAGTACTCATGATGGAAGTAGGTGGAAGTGGAGGGAATGGTGTTGGCACCGGTCGGGTTGGTAAAGGCTGGATTGGTGGAGGTTGAGTTACGAGAGGCTGTGTAGTCACAATGATTGTTGTAGCACCGGACTCCTTCTCAACACTTGTTGTATCAGCAATGGATGTCTCCTTCGATGTTGAGTAACGTTCGAGTGATCCAAACTCACTAATGTCATGTGGCTCCTCGTATTCTTCTTCAACATCCATCTGTGCACCCGAACCACTACCGCCCGTGTCTCTCCTACTCTTTTCAATAGCCATCTTCATTAACTTTTTCTCAGTCTTTTGAGTTAGCTCGAGAGTAGGATCGTCATCAACATCTTCTTCATCGTGAAGAACAAGCTCGTCAGCCGTGCTCTTACCCTTCTTAGCCACAGTCTTTTTCTTCTTGGTTTTGGGTTCAGGTAAAGTTGTTTGCTTGCGTTTACCTTTACTCTTAACCGTGGTAGACGAGTCTTCTCCTGCTTGAATGCTTGCTTGTTGATTCTCGATTTCTCTTAGCTTGTTCTTGTAATTAGCAAAAGCGATAATCTTATCTTTCAGGAGATGACTGGGAATAGGACTAGGGATAACAATATTGGAGTGAGCTTCTTGCCTTAAGTCCACCAGATCATCAGCATCCATTGTGTGGTGACGGCTACCTACACGCTTATCAATAGACGCATCGTTTTCCATAAAATAATGTATGATTAGCTTTATGAACCTAGGGTACTGGTAACCTTTAGCCTTAGTCTTCGTGTTTGTGAAGAGTTGAAAAATAAACTCTTCCCACAACAATGATGCATAATCAATACCCATACCTTTGAACATACCATAAAACATCTTGACGATTGGCGGACGCACAACATCATACCCAGTCGTTTTGGGTGTGAGACATCGGCTGAGAATACCAAAAATCGCTCTCCAAGGTTGACCCACTTTGGCTGTGGTAAAATCGGACACTATTCGTAAGTCCGCACATCCAATAGCAGAGAACATCTCCATGAGATCGTTCGTGGTCGGGTTCGCTGAGAATGTTGTTCCTTTGGGTGACTCCCGAAAACCAAAGATCTTGCGGAAGCCTGACACGGTGAGAGTCTGTTGCTTGTTGCCCAAGAAGAATGTGATCTTGTTTGACGTCTTCTCTTTGGTTGCCCAGAATTCGTACATGTAGTCGAAGGGCACCGAAGCACTATCCCTTAGCGCATTCTTAAAGTGAGAATTGTCAAGAATGGCTGAACCTACCTTGAATCCATTGTGAGTGGAATGAGAGACCTCCTTCAACCGGTAGTTGTTTGGAATGAACTTGAGGGTTTTGGCCTCGGCAATGGCTGCTGCTCTAGAGTCTTGTATTTGTTGCACGGTTGGGTTAGTCATTGTTTCTGCTTAAGATAAAACATAAAAGTTGATACATACAAGTATGAATATCATTATGAATTTATACCTACGCATTATACATTTGACATAATTCCTTAAGCTTTTAAAACACTCAAACATCCTTCATTCGGAATAAACATTTAACTCGGAATAAATTGGTCTATTCGGAATAATCATCTATCCGGAATAAACAGGTCTATCTGGAATAAACTGGTCTACCCGGAATAAATTGGTCGATCCGGAATAAATTGGTCTATCCGGAATAAACTGGTCTATCCGGAATAAACTGGTCTACCCGGAATAAACGGGTCTATCCGAAATAAACTGGTCTATCCGGAATAAACTGGTCTATCCGGAATAAACTGGTCTATCCGGAATAAACTGGTCTATCAGGAATAAACTGTCTATCCGAAATAAACTGGTCTATCCGGAATAAACTGGTCTATCCGGAATAAACTGGTCTATCCGGAATAAACTGGTCTATCCGGAATAAACTGGTCTATCCAGAATAATCATCTATCCGGAATATTTTTGCCAAACACTTGCTCATTCGGAATACTTAACTACGTGATCTAAGATCGATTAATATAAGCTCATCTGAGTGTTTAAGGCATTCTAAAGTCTACACAATTCGTTCTAATCTCATTCCGAGTGAAACCCACTTAAAACCCCTAATCAATTTGACCTAATTAAATCAAACGCCCTAATCTTGATTGATTTTAATTAAAACGATTTAATTGATTGGATTAAAGGAATACATTAGACGAATTAGATGATGTTTGTACCTTGTGAGATGAATGAGACGGATTAGACGAAGGTTGTGAGAGCTTGTGTGAGTGTGTTTGTGTGTTAATGGCGGAGAGAAGAAAAACAGAAAGAAGAAAAGAGAAAAGAGAAAAAAGAAGACGGGGGAGGGGTTTTGACTTGGTCAAACTTTTCACAAGATTCAAAGTTGTCACATTTAGCCCTTCCAGTTTTACTCCTTTAACTATTCATTTTTCTTTACTTTTCCTTTTCTTTTCTAGTTAATAACAACTTTAGGTAAACATTCATTGAAGTAATTAACAATTGTTAGACCTATCTCATTGAATTAACAATTCTAGCCCTCACACCACTTAAACAAAATATCCGAGGCCTAAAACTAACGACAAATCACGAACGAATACAAGACGAATACTAAAGCAATTCCAGTCATTAACCATTTAGCCAATTAATTTTCCTCAACAACTTTTGAAGACCGTTTTGATGACGAAGACGATTTAATATTTTCTCCCCCTTAAACGATGACCCGTTTTCTATTTAAAGAGTTGTAGTCATTGTTTAACGAGGCACATGTTGATGAAAACATTTTCCAATTAATGTCTTGAAAAGATTGATTCGTGGTGGCAATAAGTTTTCTCTTATTTAGACAAATTAATGCACTGAGACGTACACTAATTCGTGTTAGACCAAGTTATAAAGTAAACCTGATCCCTTTGCATGATTTGGCTTGTAAATCATGCCCGAGAAATTTAATTCCTGTTGTGAGCCAACGTTTTCCAAGGAAATACGTGACTTTAATGCGAAAAACGGGTTGTAGTCTGAAATAACTACAAGACATAATGGGCATGTTTTTAAAAATGTACAACTTTTATACGGACTCTATTTATGGCGCCGTGTCAATATTGATCGACATTTCTAAAGCCGTAAATATTACCGTACTAAAAGACATGCCCGATTTAAAAAGACGAAAATATTTTTGGGTTTTCTTGGTTTTATATTTTTTATGGTTTTTCTTGGTTTTATACTTTTTATGGTTTTTCTTGTTGTGGTTTATATATATACGATGATATACATGATCACGAACAAAGGATACGCATGAATAGTTTACCACCACTATTTTGCTGATTCTTCTTCCAACTCTTTGAGAGTCGCTGGAGAGAATGATTTCATGCCAAGCTTGTCGATCAAAAACTCGATTCTTCCTCGATCTAAGGCTTTGGTGAACATATCTGCCAGCTGATACTCAGTGGTGACAAAATACAGCTCGATCACTCTGTTTTCCACTTGCTCTTTAATGAAATGGTAGCGAATGTCGATGTGCTTTGCCCGGGAGTGTTGAACGTAGTTGCAGCAAAGGTCAATGGCGCTCTTGTTGTTACAATACATCGGGATTTTGTTGAATCCCAAACCATAGTCAGTTAGTTGTGATCTCATCTAAAGGACTTGAGCACAAAAACCGGACATGGCAATGTATTCAGCCTCCGTGCTAGAAATTGCAGCGCTTTTCTGCCTTTTTGAAGACCAACTAATCAATCTGTCTCCAAGGAGTTGCACAGACCCAGAAGTGCTACGCCTCGTGTCTTGACACCCAGCATGATCGGCATCTGCATATGATATTAAAGCAATAGAGGAATCTTTCGGATACCATAGACCACGATTAAGTGTTCCTTTGAGATACCGAAAGATCCTTTTAACAGCATGTAGGTGCTTTTCGGTAGGCCGAGCCTGATACCGGGCACACATGCATACGGCAAATTGCAGATCAGGCCTGCTAGCAGTCAGATATAGAAGGGTGCCGATCATCCCACGGTAGAGTTTTGGATCGACAATAGTCCCATTCCTATCTTCATCTAACTTGGATTTCTCCACCATTGGAGTGTCCACGGGGTCATAATTTTCAAAGTTATATTTCTTTAAAGATTCTAGAGCATATTTGGATTGATTAATAAAGATGCCTCTAGGATTCTGAGAAATTTGTAATCCTAAGAAAAATGAAATTTTTCCCATCATTAACATCTGAAAGCGTGTGCACATTATTTTCGCAAAGCGGTTTGACAATTCTATGTTAGTGGCAGCAAATATTATATCATCAACATAAATTTGTACCAGTATCATGTCGTTGTCCTCCTTGAGAGTGAATAGAGTGGGGTCCACTTTGCCTTTGGAGAAGCCTTCCGAAATGAGATATGTTGAAAGGATATCATACCACGCGCGTGGAGCTTGTTTCAACCCATAGAGAGCCTTCTTAAGCTTGTACACATGATTAGGAAACTCCGTACTAACGAACCCATCCGGCTGACTAACATAGATTTCTTCCCTTAGTTCACCATTCAAAAAATGCCGTCTTCACATCCATTTGATAGACGATCATGTTCATATGAGCAGCATACGCTAGGAATAGTCTAATAGCCTCCAATCTTGCAACAGGAGCAAAAGATTCTTCAAAGTCGATACATAAGTCTTGTTTGTATCCTCTAGCAACCAATCTAGCCTTATTCTTCAAGACTCCACCCATCTCATCGAGTTTAACCTTATAAACCCACAACAAAGTAAGGATGTTAACCTTGTCAGGGAGAGGAACTAATTCCCATACTTCAAGTCTTTGGAATTCATTTAGTTCCTCTTGCATGGCTTCAATCCAAGATGATTGAGTCATAGCATGTTGCCAGTTTTTAGGTTCAACTTCAGAGAGAAATTAATCAAAATAGCAATAGAGTGCACTCTCTTGTAATTGATGGCGTGTCGAGACTGGTCGATCGAGACCTCCAATAATATTTCTAATTGGGTGATCTTTTGTCCATTTGGTGCTGTGATTTTCAATCCGTGGTGGTCTGGAGTGAACGATTGTAGGAGCTTCTTCTGAGGTAAACGCGGCTGAAGGATTTTCAGGTATCGGTATACCAAAGAATGGGAGCTCTTGTAGGTGAGCATATTCCAAATCGTGATCAATAGAATCCTCTTCAACATCATTAGGCACAAGTAAGGGTGACGATTCAGGTGTAGTTTGAGAGTTACTTGGTAGAGGTGCATCCGGTTCAATGTTAATTGAAGATGCATTTGATAAAGCTTCATTAGCTTGAGCAACAACTTCAGGGATTGGAGCTATCACTACAGGTGCTGGAACTTCATTACTTGGGGGATCAAAGAATTCATCAAACAACGGTTGAAATAGTTTATCCCACTCGGGCCTTGTAGGTGGTAAAAATGATGTAGAAGTAGGATTATTGGGAACTAATCTGGAACTAATAGCACCGGTTCCCATCTCATGAAGCGCGGGTTCAGAGCTGCGTTGCTCTGAAGCCATCGCTATCAGCTCATCAAAATCTGCGTCCATAGTTTCTACTATCTTACCAAGACGACGGTTGTAAATTCGGTATGCTTTCTTGGAGGGTGAGTAACCAATGAAAATACCTATATCGGCTTTCGGTTGAAGTTTGCCCAAGTTCTCATTATTAATGTTTGGATAACAAAGAGCACCAAACACATGAAAGAATGAAACATCGGGTTTACGATCATGTAGAAGCTCGTAAGGTGTTTTTCCATGGTGTTTCCGAATGATAGAGCGGTTTTGGGTGAAACATACAGTAGATACAGCTTCTGCCCATAGGAATAATGGAGCGTTCGCATAAATCAGCATAGTCCTAGCAGCTTCCATAAGCGTACGATTCCGTCTTTCAACGACACCGTTTTGTTGTGGAGTACGTGCAGCGGATGTTTCATGTGAAATACCAACTTCTTCATAGTAATCACGAAGAGTCTGGTTGACGAAATTTGTTCCATTATCAATACGAATACGGCGGACAGTAGTATTTAAACGTACCTGAATGAATTTTAGAAAAGTGATGATAGCCTTCGGTGCTTCATCCTTTGTACGTAGAAATCTAACCCATGTAAACCTGGAAAAATCATCCACAATAACAAGGATGAATTTCTTACCGCTCACACTTTCGGTTCGCATTGGCCCACAAAGATCCATATGCAAAAGATGAAGTTTTTCTTGATTGGTGTCTTCAGCTTTGGGCTTGTATGATTTCTTGGTGCTTTTCCCCCTTGAACACGCGGAGCATAAATGGTCCTTGTGAAATTTGAGCTTTGGAAGACCACGAACTAATTCGTTTTTAGCCAAATGATTAATAGCATCAAAGTTGAGATGAGATAATCTGCGATGCCATAACCATGACTTGGTCTTAGATGCTTTGGAGAGAAGACATACTGGAGAGGCGGCCATCATGTCTTGTAGGGACAAAGTATAAAGATTTGCACCACGAGACCCCTTCAACAAATCTTTTCCTTCCAAGTTGCGGATGAAACAAGTATGTTGTCGAAAAGCAACCTCTAGGTTGGAATCACAGAATTGTCCTACTGAAAATAAATTATGACCAAGACCTTCTACATAGTATACCCTTGAAATCGTAACATTTCCAATCTGATATTCACCATACCCCATTATCTTTGCAATATGATCATTACCGAATTTAACCGTTCCAAGAAACTTGCTGACGAAATTTCGGAGCATCGAGCGATCTCCGGTCATATGCTTTGAGCAACTGGAGTCCAAATACCAGAGGATGATTTGGACCACCTGAAAATATCACCAGACGAGGACAATGTATAGGTTTCGGAATCTGAATGTTCACTGTTATTAGCAGGTACAGATTTAATGATCTTAGATTTGCTAACTTTAGGTTTCTTAGATTTCCTAGCCTTCTTCCTAGTTGGTGGTGAAGATTCAAGTTGGCTTAAATCCTAAGGTATTTCTTCACTGATAGGCACTATAGTGGGGGCTGACCTAATTAAAGGGCGCGGTTTCCATACTTTAGTGCTAGTGTGCCTAACTAAAGGACGCTGAGACCTAACCTCAATGGATGCATTCCTAGTTAAAGGGCACATTTTTCCATCTAATGTAAAGGTCCTACTAGTGGGACGCCATTGCCATCCAACTTGGGTACGAGTTCTCCCAGTTGGCTTCCATTCAAGATCATTCCTAATGGCATTCATTTCATTCACATGATCAATAAGACAAAAATCATGACGTTGGGAAAACATGCATTCATTACAATTCCAACATTTCAAATTAGAATTCACAAATGGTTTAGGCTTCTGCACAGGCGCAGAGCTTTTAGTCTTAGCAACATGATTCTTTTTATTTAAATATGACATAACATTCCTAGGGTGAGCTTCTACTTTCTTCTTGATTGTACTACTAGTGGAGGGCTTGATCTTATCTTTCTTGAGTGGCGATCCTTTAGCCTTAGTAGACTCTTTTAATCCTGTAGAAGGCAAAGTGGGAATATTAGCAATAGATTTTAAAGATGCCTTAGTTGATGGTTCTAATGACGGTTTTGCTCCTGGGGTCTTATTGAATGGAGTTACAGCAATGGGTCGATTAGTGAGTAGTGCAGAACCCGGTTTACCTATATATTGCAAATATGCTAAGCAATATTGAACTCGCTGAATATATGCATTAGCTGAATAATAGTAACTGCTTGAGGGATCTAACGCATACAAATCATCTAAAATATCCCTAACAAGGTCCACGTGCTTAATTGCATTCATCATATAAACATCGTAAGTATCCGGATTTTGCTTATGGCGCGGGTTCTTATAGATCACTACTTAATTGGTTGATGGAGCACTAGAGGATGGTGCAGAGTTGGTAGCTAAGTTATTAACAACTTCTTGTCGGGTGAGAAGATGTGTCTCCTTTAACTCGGCCAAAACCATGTTTTTGTCAATGAGCTGGATATTTAAGTCAGAGATTTCCTCACACTTTTGGTTTAGTTGTTCAACATAAGATTGTTGCTGTGCTGCATTAAAAGCTAAGCGTTCTTCTATTGAACCATAAAGAGCGGATAGTCCCTCTCTTGCCCGATCCATCTCCCCTAGAATAGACGAAAGTCTAATTTCTAAGTCCTGGTTTTTAGACTATGCAGCCTCTAGTTCCAATTTTAGTGTTTCATTCGATGACACATCACTCTTTAATCTCATAATCTCTTCCTCTAATGCCTTAACTATCTCAATCATCTTGTCACTCGTCTCAACATTGTTTTCACAACCATTTGTTATCAAAAGATCCTCATTTTAAGTTTGTTGTTTTAATTCTAAAGATATACAATCTTGTTCAAGTTGATTAAAGCGTTTTGTAAGTAAATTGTAAGAATCTTGAAGCTTTAAAAATTCAGCGCTAGACTCGTGACAAGAATGATTATCTACCTCATTTACAGTATCAGCAACAATTATAGAGAGATCATGCACATCATCACATATATTCACAGCATCACAGTTATTCATAGCGGATGTAAGCTCATTCGAATAATTAACATTCACAGTAGTAAGCACATCACACGAAACTACTTGGGACACGAATCGGTCATACTCGGATAAAATCTTTTCCTTTTCAATTAATTGTAGTTCGTAAGCGGTGTCCATTTCATAAAACACTTTTTGAACTTCTTTAATTTCAAACTCGAGATTTTCCGAAAGAGATGCAAGACAAACGGATTGATCTCATTCTTAAACACCTCGTTCATGTGTTTGAAAGCCCATTCTCTGGCGTTTAGACCATTTGAAGTCGTACATTCCCGGATGACCTTGTCAAAACTAGCAAAGTATTGATTAATCTCTTGCAAGTTTATCCATACAGTGCTAACAGGTGGAAGATCCTTTGGAATTTCCTTAGGTCCTTCCATTTTGACAAGTGTAGGAAGTGTACTAGGGTTTTCTTCATTTAACATGTAGGTTGGTGCTGTGATGAGATCTTTATCAATATGGAAGCGAATTCTAAAGTCCGTTTTTGCAAGCTCCTGATTCATTTTAAAATAATCACACTGGGGATATTTTGCAAAGTTGTATGACCGATTCTCATCAACTAGATCCTTATTTGTGCGATCCTCGAAAATAACAATCGGATCTAAGACCAATCCTACTTGGGTTGCATTATAAAGTCTTGGACTATGGATAAAAGCTTGTCTTGCATACCGTGGGTTAGGGGGGAAGGCCTTTTTGACGCGATAAGTTAAATTCTCTAAACGATGAGTCAAATAAGTGCACTAGTTGAGAGGCAGCGTATTGTCTTAAAAGCAAATAATCTAAACTTCTAATCTTATTAGCCACATTAATTTCCATTTCATTCTTTTTAGACTCGAGTAGTTCAAAATCTGTTTGAAGTTTGTGAAAATTAGTGACCACTAACTCTTTTTCTTTAAGTTCGTTAGAAAGATTTGCTCTTAAGGTTTCAATTTCTTAAAAATGACCCATTTGTTTGTTTCGAAAATGATCATATTCGGGATTTGTTAGAACATTGGACGAAGGAACTAATTCTAAAGTTTGAACTTTTTCGTTACACAAGGCAAGCTCAGCCGACAGATTCTTATTCATAGTTAGGGTTTCTAAAAGTGCAGTATTCATTTGGCTAAGTAACTTTGCAGGAACCATGACCAAATCTTGTTGAGCAGGAATATGCGTATGCGAAATAACTCCCGGTTGTGATTCACTCAAAGTCTGGGGACTTTCATTGATATTGCTATCATTGATTGTCTCCTCATTTGAAAGACTCACCACCGAAGACTCATTCGGATCAGCATCATCTTGCCCAACTTGATGTGGTTGAATACTAGTATCAGTGGTATTAGTAAGTACCTCAGATATTTTATCTGACCCAAAGCTAGAGATAGTTGCCATAAGAGCTGCCTGAGCAGATTGAAAATCATCACAGTCTGAATCGTAAGCATCCAGATCATCTGCTTGGTATGCTGCATTCTGTGTAGTGAGAACTTCTTGTTCAGCAATCCCTGGATCAGCAAGAAATGCAAGCTCCTCTTCATCAAGTTCATGTCCTTGTGCCTGAGCGTTCACAAAATAAATCTTCTCTGCAAACCATTGACCATCCCTTCTCCTCTTGGGTTTTGTGCAATCCTTAGACATGTGACCTTCTTCCTTACAGTTGTAGCATGTAATCATTCTCAACTTACCTGTAGAATTGGCTCGTGGAGGAGTGTTGACCATTGGAGCAGGATTGACCATGCGTGCATTGGTGGTTGATGTAGTGGGTCTCCCCTGATAAGGTTGAATAGGTTGAACCATTACCCTGCCATTCTCAATGGTAGCTTGTTGTCGAGAATTGGATGAATTCCTCAGCTGATTGTTAGTAGGAGCTGGTCCTCTAAATCCTCGTTTGCTCAATGTCCTTGTGAAATAAGCAGACATAGTGGCTAACACTTCAACTGGGTCAGTTCCTTGTTTGAATTCAGGAATGGGAACTTCATCATTATCACAATACAATGCTTGGTCTTGTTGAGCGGCATAAGCACTAGAAGGAATACTCATGTGGTCAAAATAGCTTGATGGATATGCTACATTTTCTTGATAAGAAGAGTATGATGACTAAGCATAAGGTGCAATGCTTGCTGGTGAATATGGGTGAGGTTGTGAGGCATATTGTGATGCTTGTGGTTCTCTCTAAGACAAAGGTGCATTAAACCGATATTGTAGCTGATGTGAGGTGGGTGGTTGCGGTAGAATCGAATATTGGGGGAAGCTTGGAGTCATGTATGGTGATGGATTATAGGCTTGGTGTCCCATGATATAAGGAGTGTTGTTGTATGACAAGCTTGGTTGATTTGCCATCAAAGCTAAAGAATCAGGGTACATACCTCGAGGCGAACAATGCATGATCACGTGCTTCTCATGCTGCTGGAGAAAAGCATAGAGTTGATCCGAATTGCACTTATGCAAATCCCTAGTTAACTTAACATCAGTAATATACTCACCCCATTCAGCTTGAGGTAAAGTATTCAAAAACTTGGTGTTAACCTGGAATGGAGCAATCATGAGATTGTATACATTCAAATCATTCATGAGAGTAGTGAATCTGAAGTAGTAGTCGTGAAGCGTTTCCCCTGGACTGTACGTGAATCTATCAAACAGATCATACAACTAACATTCCCGTTCCTGTTTAGTAAGAGACGTACTTGTAGCAAAACCTTTAGACGTTCCCATAAATCCTTTGCAACCGTATATTGACTTACCATTCGACAGATATCATGTGGAAGAGCTTGGAGAATGGTTTGAAGAGCCTTTTCGTCTGCATCGGCAATAAGTTGTTGAGCTGGTGTAAGTTGTTCAAACTCCCGTGGTCGAGTCACATTGTTAACAACGATGGTACCATAATCAAGTGGACCATTTAGAATTGACTTGACCATAAGCCTCCCATATGTCGGTTTTCCCTTAATGTATGACATCATACGGCCTTGCCATGCTTCAAAGACTTCTTTAATGAGCATTGGAGGGCGATTATCCGTTCCCATAATGACGAAAATATCCGTAAGTGATGTCATTTGAGGCATTAATGAATTCGGATTCATTTTAATCACTTTAAAGAATCAAAGATTATCGGTTGATCGAGCAGTGAAGTAAGGTTGTGAATTGTGTTGTGTTGTTGAAGTAAAGAGTGTGTAAGAATCCAAGATTAAATCCACTAAAAATCGTCGAAAAAAACTCGTAAAATACCCCTTGATCCGGAATAATTAAGTTGATTCGGAATAAATACCTTAATGTGAAAAAGATCTTGATTCGGAATAATTACCTTGATCCGGAATAACTTGCTTATCCGGAATAACTTGCTTATCCGGAATAACTTGCTTATCCGGAATAACTTGCTATACGGAATAAGTTGCTATTCGGAATAACCGGCTATACTGAATAATCTGCTATTCGGAATAACTGGCTATACGGAATAAGATGCTATTCAGAATAACTGGCTATACGGAATAAGTTGCTATTCGGAATAACTGGCTATACGGAATAAGTTTCTATACGGAATATCTTGCTATCCGGAATAACTTGCTATACGGAATAACTTGCTATCCGGAATAACTTGCTTATCCGGAATCTTTTGCTTTGTTAGGAATAGTCTGTTTTTCGGAATAAATCTGGAAAAACACTTCGAGACCAAGAGCGAGCTCTTTAAACGAATCAAAACTCGATTTTTTGATCAAAAACCACAAAAAGTTTTATGATTTCTACCAAAATAAGCTAAACCCAATACTTATCAACTAATCCCAACAACAAAAACACCAAAAATTACAAGATTCAAGGTTGATTTTCCTAAAAATCACTAATACAATCAAAAACTAAAAAACAACACAAATCCTTACCTTAAATCACCCCATGGCTCTTGATACCAATTGTAGAATATGGATAATCTTATGAATCAATAAGGTGGGTTGAAGGTTTCTAGAGAGAGAAAGTAGTGAGAGAAGGTGAGAAAGAAATATGTGTTTTCTTTATTCAAATGAAAGTGAAACAAAACCAACAACCAACCCTTTCCATGGTGGAAAGGGGTATTTATATCCAAGCTACTAATGGGCTTGGGCCGACCCATGACAAGCCCATGGGCCGGTTTTTACTTAACTAAATAAGCAAACATTAACTACGAGCTATACAACATTAATAATATTGTGGAGTGACCGATACTTCTAAATGTACGTTAAAAACGTATTTCTAACATTAGGCTTGGTTAGATAGTTGATACTACTGATTTAAAAGTTTACAAACTTAGTTTGATGAGTCTAGTAGTGGTTTCAAAAGACGGATTGTCGAATTAGCACTTTTAAAGTGGTCCAAACGGTTTTACAAAACAAGTATACAAATCTGTCCTAAATTTGGAGTCGAGTAAAGTGTTGAGCTGATGGATTTTAAAGTGTGAACTTGGCTCAAAATTTGGTGAGGTCTTATACAGGTTATAAGTGACCTTGACACCAATTTTCATCTAAAACGGACAAGTCTAGATAGGGTAGATCGGTGTGTACATTCGGGGTGTACTTGCTGATTTTATTTTAGACACGTAGTTCAATGTTTGTGTTGCGTGAGTTTGAGTATTCATCATCGGACATGATGCCTTATTCAAGTGCTTAGTCATTATATGAATGACTTAGCTACTGGTCCAAGTAAGGGTAAAGGATAGTTTTACTTGCGTTGACTTGGCGTCGTATGACGAGTCATTTTCAAGTGTTCAAGTGTTTTAACGAGTAACGTTGGATAAATGGATTCATTTGGTTCGTGTCAATGGTTTTGAAACATGAATACTTTGAAAACAGTTGAGTCATATTATATTTGGTATATATATCGATATTGAGTTCGAGTCTTAACGCGCGCCTTATTTTCATAGGTTGCGGTTTTCGTGTTTCCCCGGGCATCCATATCGTCAGTGATCGTCTACCACTACCGTTTCTACTCAGTTGCTGAGTACCGTGATTGACTTACCTCGTGGCTAAGGTGATTTCATAGCCCCTTCTTACTTGTACATGGTTTCTAAACACGGGGTGAGATTTTACATGGTGGAACACAACCAATTAAAAATTGTATTGCTATCCAGAACTCGTATGTTATTCTGAACGTGTATGCTTTACAGATGATTTCAATGGTATTATTGCTTTTAGACGTTAACCTTGAGTTTCCTCTCCTATCATGAACCTTTAATTGTCCCGTGTGCCCTGCGCGTAGCGCGAATGTTGTGGGTGGATCCATCGGGATTGACAATCCCCGTCCCGATTATCTTGACGCACTAATATTCGTTTATACTTGAGTATTTAGGCTGAATACTCCCTAGAGGAACTTACGTTTGAGTTAAGCTTCGGTTCATGAGACTAAACAGCAATAATATGCATCGTGACTACGTACAATGTACATAGTTAACCCCCCCATTACGTGTTTTACGAATTCTATTGTGTTCCACACGTTTACTGCTAAGCCTATGAATATCACTCAACTTTGTGTTGACGATTTTACATGTTTAATCTCAGGTATTATTACTTAGCTTTGTTTGGATGGGAGCCCGCAGGATATTATCGCAGCATGGAGAATTCTGTGATGCTTTTGAAAGATTTGTTTTATATTAACTGGCAGAAGTTTATTCTGTCTTTTGGGCAACTTTATGTTACAAATCGAGACGAAATAAATTAATGTTCCGCTTCTAAAAACTCTGGGACCTATGTTTAAAAACTCTGACCTTTTATGATGTAATGTACATGTTTTTATTTCGTCAGTTTTGTATGAACTGTAATTCATTGTTTCTTGTACTATGACGTGTTACCCCCTCGTTGCCTAGTTGTTCCTTGTCAGATTTTGAGGGTCTCACATTATTCAATCAAAGATTAATAAAAACAAGGAGTAAGGATAATTACTATGGAAGTAAACTACCCTCGGTCGACTTTGAAACGTAGGTGAAAACCTAAACGTCTCAAGGTTCAATAAGTAAACAACAACAAAAATAAGGTTTATTACTACTTGAGTTGGCAAACCAATAATCGTTTGTCCCTCTTAATACAAGCACAAGCAAGCGGGAAACGCGGTGGCACAAAGCACTTAAAAACCTTTTTCCTTAGACGGCATTTTATTGATCGTCGCCTTATACCCACCTTATAGTTTGTATAAATCGAGTTCAAACTTTTTATTAGTATTTATCTATTTTGCCTTTATTCTTTGTTTTGGTTTCGAATACAATAGCTAGGTGATGAAATCCCAACTAAGGTTTGCGTTTTCACGCTTTTGGAGGTAGGTAAATTTATTGTTCTACATAATACAATATATTAGCAACAAAAAACACGAAAATGGATATTTATTTTATATATAGAAAAATAACAAAATTTTCCGAGGACGGAAAGGGTCTTACAATCAATGATCAACAAATCTCCACGAAAGAATCGTACACAGTTTCCCCGGCAGCGGCGCCAAAATTTTTGATGTGTGGGAAAAGTGTCGGTGTATTTATTATAATACGTTATAGAGCAAATAATAGAAAATTACCTTTAGGAAAAAAATAATAGTCTAAAATAAGCTAAAGACGGATTAATTAACACGAGAGTGATCCAGGTTCATTGTACACGAAGAAATTATGAATTTGAGACTTTCAATTTGATTTGGACAATAGATTTGAATTTGTTTCGGTTTTTATCTAAAAATCCTACGAATTTTAAAAGTGCATGAATCGTCTACCCAAATTAAATCTAAAATATTAAATTTAAACTATATTTTTTTTTACTTATTATTTTAACAAAATAATTTCAACAATACTAAAATCAAAAGTAATTAACTATATTTTTTTATTTTTAAACATTATTTATGCAACCTCCTTTGCTTTCCCCACTTCCTCTGCCGTTGATAGCTACTTCGATAACATTGCGTTATTTTTCTTTAGCGGAAAATATTTATTTTTATTGTTATTTACTATTTAAAAACTAATTTATTTAAAATTTAAAAACTATACTTTTGATAAAAATATTAAAAGTTTTAATATATAGACATTTTATAAGAAAAATAAAAGTAAGAAATTCGTTTATTTAAAATGAAAATTTAAAGAAGATGTTTATTAGTTACACTTGGTAAGTCTTTAACAAATAGCAAGCCAAGCCCAAATGGTTAAGGCGTTTGGCCTATAACAAGCAAGTCTCAAGGTCGAGACTGGTGAGTGACATATTTTGGATAGTATTATTTTTTGGAACAGTAAAAATATCAGCAAGAATACAACAGGCAATATCAGCAATTTTAATAACAAATGCAGACAAAAAAATAATCCATTACAGATATGCTAGTCACAGAATCACAATAACTAAACAAATTTAGAATCTAAATATCATCTATTAAAACTGCAGTACTCAAAATCAAGATAAGTAGCCCAAGTACCATAACTAAAAAGCAGGCATCAAGATCTAATTTGAACAGTTATCACAGCAAAACAAATCCACTAGCAGCATAGCAAGAAAACTTGAAATAAAATTAACAAATGCTAAGCAGATCTAAAGCTCAAACACACCTAAACAGGAGATAACTATAACAGTTAATGAAAACAAATGAAACTAAACAAACACACGAAATCAGATAATGATCATATAAAATCTGATAAACCAACAGATCTATACCCAATTTATCCAGCATTGAAATATCATAAACTAGAATGCATAAGATCTAAATAAATCTCTGAAAACCAATATAAAAACTTAACAGCTTAATCCTTACTTAGCATGACCTTACACATTAATATGATAAAGCAGTAAAAGTAGAACTCTCATCCAATCAATAAAGTTGCACCATTCAAACATCACAGCAGGTTATTAACACTAATAACGCAATACTTTGTCAAAACCAGTTAAATCAGTTTCACTCAACATATCTCAAACATAACTGAAATCTACATCTCAGATATATATAAACTTACTTATAATTAAGCAGCAATCCATTAAATAAACAAAGATTAGAAGCAGATTTGATCATCAAAATAACACATACATCATCTAGATAACTAATTTACTCTAAAATTGCATAAAAACGTAATTGTGCTTAACCTTTTAACTTGAAGATACCCTTTGATGAAGAAATCAGGTGCTGAGCCGATTTAACTAAAACGACACCAAAACTATGAAACCGCCATCAAGAACATCATGAACCACGAACCACCAATATAACTCAAATCATAATCAAGACCTTCGAACCAGCATCAAGATATCGAATCTTGTAACTTATTTAACATCTATCTAGTAGGGATGGACGTATTCCCTATTTCACTCGATTATTCATATAAACTATAGATAAAGCTTACTGAATAATTCTCGAACATAACATCAATTCATAACTTTAGTCTGCAAATTTTTCAATAAAATTAAATAAAAATTAAGATTTAAAGTAGATTAAACTGAAATACTAATTTTATTTAACAAAATCATTCATTACAATACCTTTAAAACAGAAAAATTACAAGCCTAACTACAATTTGACATTATAACAATAAGAGAAAAAAGGGACGAATTACATGAAAAATAAGGGGGTTTTTATAGGGAACCCGAGAGGTGTTCGGGGAGGTTGTTGGTGATGAGGAGACGATCTGAACCCTTCAAGTAGCATCTTTATCTTCTATTTATTCTTGATTTTGATCCTACGGCTGATCCATGCCCTCCATCAAGCGGATTGCCAACGTGTACAAGAGGTGTGCTAGTTTGGAGCTTATGTGGCAGGTAGGGATTGGATCTATGACTGGTAGCATTCAAATCCACCAATCAGAGTCGAGATTGGGCGCATTAATTAGCCACGTGGAGCCTTGTACTAAGAATATTCATGGCTTCCATGCTCCATATCTTCCTTAATCTTCTGAATAGCAAGCGCGTGGTGTAAAATTGATAGCTGAATTGAAACCCCTAATTTCTAGGGTTTATGAGTCCGCGCTAGTTCTTCCCCAATTTCACGTCTCTTTATTTCTTTGTATATTGTGTTTTGACTGACTTTTTTGACCGAAGAGAAAGTTATAACTTTTCATTCATTACTTTCTATCACATGGGCTTTTGACCCAAATCTATAAACTTCCACCGTCTATTGCCTTTCTTTAATTTGGGCCTTTGAAACTTGGACCAAGCAACTTCATTTGTTTCCTTTATTTAGGTATTGGGCCTTTGATGGACCTAAGTTAAATAAACATCATCCGTTTATAATTATTGTTGGGCTTGGAATTAGGCTTTGACCCAAATAAGTTTCAAACTCCCTTAATTGGGCTTTCAGGCCCAATAAGCACATGTGGGACCCACTTGGCCCAAAAATACTTGATAAAATTGAATCCTCTAAATAAAAACGAACTTGTCTTTTGGCTTTTGGAATTTCGTCAATCTCGTGTCGATTTCTGTCGGTTTTTGTGAACTTGGTACCTACACACATGAAACAAGAAAACAAGCATATGCAAGGATAATTTCATATATTTTATGCATTTTATGTCCTTATTGTGATATAATTGATATGAGTAATTACACTCATATCAATAACTCATCCATATCCGGATTATAGCTATGAGGAGAACCATCTAAATTAGATTCTTCTAAAGGTCCCTTAAGTAAGATTGTAGCAATCTCTAAGAGTATAGGGTCCTCCTCACTAAAAACCAACTCTACAAACTCATTAGGTGTAGGATCAATTAAAGGAATAGGGTCATCAGTAGATAATGTAGGCTCAAGTATCTCGGGAATTTCCTCAAAAGTTAAGGAAGGAGGAGAGCTAAATGTATATGTGGGTGTCAACACCGGAGGTGGAGTAAAACTCATGATAATCTCCGGGCCTTGTCTCTCCTTTATTGATGGAGAGATGGAAGGGTCCATAGTGGGAACATCACTACTAGTAGTGGTGTTAGCCTCAACATGAGCTCTCAAGGCTTCTAAAAGTTGATATTTAAGTCTTTGGTTTTCTTCATGAAGTTCGTTTATCATCCTCTTTTGTTCCTCAAATATTTCAACTATTTCGTCCATTTGTGAAGGTTAAATTTGAAAATCCCCTTGATTATTACTTTGAAAATTGTTATGATTTTGAAAATCTTCTTAAATTGTAAAGCTTTGATTTTGAAAATCCCCATAATACCCTTCATTAATTTGTGGTGGGTCGAGAGTCAACTCAACCGTGAGTCGCTCAATAACTACTTCTTCCGCAAAATCCGAAGGAGAAGAGTCACTAGTCACATGAGAAAGGGGATTTTGAATCATCAAAAATAGGGTCATCTGAATCAACACATAGCTCATCACTAACTCTCAGAGTATATGAGAAAAGAGGGCCACTCCTATGGATAACCGTGTTACCAGAGACTTCGGCCTTGCTCCATACTTGAGACTTGTTCTCAATAATCATTAAAGCCTCACTAGTAGTCCGAGAGTATAGATTCTTGCTCGCAGCCGTGTTAAGAGACTCTTGATCGTATTGGGTCAACCCGTTATAAAACGAATCAATCAAGTGTAAAGCGGAAAATCCATGATGAGGAAAACTACGTACTAAATCCTTAAATCTTTCCCAAGCCTCGGTAAACGTTTCATTATTAGACTCTTCAAAATTAGTAATTTCCAATAGAATTTTCGGCGTTTTAGCCTAGGGTAAAATTGATTTAAGAATTTTGACTCAAGACTAACCCATGTAAAAATAGATCGTGGTGGTTCGTTTTCAAGCCAAGTCCGGGCTTTCCCATCAAGGGAAAAAGGAAAAAGGTGTAAATAGATAATGTCTTGTGTCACATTGATGTATTTGACGGTTTTGGCATATGAAAGAAAATGATGGATATGAGAGTAAGGATCGTCGTCCTCAAATCCGTAAAAAGGATGACCGGATATCAACTTAATCAAATCCGGATTAAGCTCAAAATTATCACCCTTGATATTCGGTATCACGATCGTACTGTCGAGACATCCCTCAGTAGGTACTTGCAACAACTCATAAATCGATCGATTATCCATAGCCATGTCAAAAGCACGATACTCGGGATCGCTTGACTCGTCACGGTATTACTATTCTTCTTCGGGGAAGAATATGATACACCAAGCGCTATGTTTGCAAACACGCGAGTGCGAATACACCTAAACACGAGGAATAAGGGGATTGCCCTTGGTCGACTTTGAGAGAAAGGGATTATCCCTCTCGAGGTTCAATATCATAAAGCTACAAAAAATATATACGTAATACTACTTGGGTGGCAAAACCCTCGATTAGCCTTCCATCTCAAAATACTCACAAGTGAACGGGGGGAATGAGGTGGCGCGAAGCACTTAAGTACCTAGCTTCCCTTAGACGGCCTTTTATAGCACGTCGCCTTTCTATTCACCGTATAGTTTGAATTTTTTCGAATTATTTCTTATCGAAAGTATTTATCTATTTTTGCCTTTATTTTTATTTGATCGATACACGTATATGGAACCAGAACGCCTCCAAAATAACGGGGTATTGCAAGCAATACTTATGGAATATTGTGTATTAAGGTTCTTATACGTAATATCTATAGTAAAAGAGAAATCTTTTTGTATTTTTATTTTTTTAGATATATATTCACAATAAAAACAAGAAAAATCGAAATAAGAAAAATAACAATAGTACTTAATATTTTTGGTGTAATACTTTAGGAAAAGTATTACTTTTAGATTTTTTAATTTTTTGTTGCAAATCTTAGGAAAGAATTTGCTTTTGTGATTTTTTATTTTTTGTATTTTTAAGTATTTTATTTTTGTTTTTTATGTTTTTGATTTTCTAACAAGAAAAATAACGTTCAAAAGTGAACAGATCCCAAAATCCAAATCGTCTCACGAAAAATCGTCAATCGTAACGAGATCGATGCGGCAGAGGCGCCAATTTAATAACCATTTTTTAGTATAATTATTTAATGTATTTATCGTTCCTCAAGTCGACTCGAATTTAAATCTAATTTTATCGTAGAGATTAATTATTCTGGGTTAATAGTACTTGTTTGGAATCCATTTCTAATTAAACTTAAAAATTGGGAATATAAATTTAGGCTAAGGAATATATAAAAATAAAAACGCAAATAATTCACGTAAGATTACTCTAAAATATAATACAATTTAAAATCTAAGATGTAATAAAACTAAACTATAATTAAAAATATTAATTACTCTAAATGCAAAATTAATCTAAATGCAAGCACATAATAACAAGTAAAAGTGACAAAAAATGAAATCACAAAGATTAACTTAAAAATAAAGCGTAAAGCTTTAACCTTTTTAGCTTATTAATCTTTTAGATGATAAAGCTTGAAGCTTTATATACTAATAAGCTTAATAATCACAAAAATGTGTAAACTTTGTTCTAATAGTAAGTTTATCTAAATGAAAACTAATTTTAAAACCTTTAAATCTATTTTTTAAAACAATAATAATATTTAAAACTAATTAAACCAATTTTTATAAAAAATATATTTTTTTAAAAACAATTTAAACTATATTAATCTAATTAATTAAGCTAAAACGATTAAGCTAGAAGTTTAAAAAGGAGAGAACTTTGGTACCCGTGGTCCGAAGATAACGCTCTAAACACAATCAATCATAAGCAACAAAATACGGCCTGTAAAGTACCCGGCCAACCAAATCAAACTTAATCTAAGCGTAACCCGGCCCGTAAAGTACACGGCCAACCAAATCAAACTCAAACCAAATTTATTAAACCATAAGCTCTTTACCAAATGTGATGAATCGATTCTCCAAGATCACAATAACACAAGAGGTTAGAATAATAAGCAACTATTAATATTTAATAAAGAGATTCGAACAAAACTAGTAGATCTTGATTATTTTTTAAGTTTTATAAAAATATATTTTTTTTAACTAAAAATCAATAGATCTATACTATTTATCAAATACCTAATAGATCTAAACTAATTTTTTTGGTTTTATAAAAATACTTTAATTTTAAACTTAAAACTTATAGATCTAAAATAATTTGTATAAAAACTAGTAGATCTACACTATTTTTTAAGTTTTATGAAAATACTTTAATTTTTAAGCTACAAACTAATAGATCTACAATATTAAAAAG
Organism: Glebionis coronaria; assembly: GCA_025667525.1. Lineage (NCBI taxonomy): Eukaryota > Viridiplantae > Streptophyta > Magnoliopsida > Asterales > Asteraceae > Glebionis > Glebionis coronaria. The sequence continues at coordinate 186,661,161 of CM046880.1, read as the reverse complement.
TAAATCTAATGATAAAAATAAATTTAACTAAATTAATTAACAACTTGTAATTAATAAAAGATGTAAACTAAATATTATAAAAGTACTAATTCAAAGCTAGCTTATTAATAAGTTGTAAGCCTAAGCTTAGAAATTATGTGATTCAAGAAGCTTAAAAGCTAAATGAATATATCACCCACAATAAGCTAGATCTAGGAATATAAGCCCACAATAAGCTTGAAATAAAATAAATTATTTCAAACGTATATATAAATCTTAACTTATTTGGAAAAAGTTATGAAAAACTAATCCCAAATAATAAGCTAGATTATTAAGAAAAGATTAAGAAAGGTAGAATGAGAATAAGCTAAGAGAATAAGCTAAAAGATAATTTTTATTAATGTGAAAGTGCTTAATGATAAGCTAGTACAAAGTTGAAAGGAAATGCATTAAAAAAACATGAAATAATATTGACATTATTTAACTACCTAAAATCTACATCTAAAATGAAGAAAAATGAGGTGCTATTTATAGTTGAAGTCAGTGTGCTTGGGGTAGATTAGTCTTTTTAGTCTTTTAATCACCTTAAATTCTTTGACTTGGGGGCATCTTGGTCATTTGGTAGGTGATGATGTGTTTCCACCAATAAGATGAAAGATACTTTTAGATAGACCAATGGGAGCACTTCACATGGATCACTATCTTCACCTTTCATTATTTTTTTTATCCAAGGGCTCTTGATTAATCTTCTTTAACCAACTCCACCATCTTTAATCTTCTAGAAGCATGCACCTAATTACTCACAAAAGAAACACACATGCTATTTTTTTTCTTTTTAATATTTTTGTGTTAGTTTAAAAAAAATAAAAATAAAACTACTAAAACTAAAAATATTTAAAGATCAAAATTAATTATTTCAATACTAAACTAACTATTATAAAATAAAAAACTTTTATTTATTTATTTTTTACTAAGATTTATAAAATGTTAAAATTAGAAATAAAATATTAGAATATGCGAAATGCAAACCGAGACGAGTTACGTGACAAGGCTGGAACCGTTGGCTTCGTAATTTTGTGCTCTTTCCATTCTCGTGCTTGTTTTGTTGTTTTCTTGATTTTTTCCTTGGTGATTTCTCGATATCTGTGCCTCTTAATACTTTTGGTCCCTTGAGCATGTCTTTTGTCTTTTTCTTCAATAAAAGCCCGTGAAATCCCCTGTTTTCTTCATTTATTATCTTTTGTACCTATTTTACACAAACAAACAAAATCAGGCGTAATTCTGACATTTACGTTTATAATACACGTTTTGGTTTGGTTTTTCCTTGTTTTAAGTGGTAAAAGGATTGTTGATCCCAAACTTAGATCGATTTAGCTTGTGTAAACGAGACTAAATCAAGTTAAACACGTAGAGAAACTTTGTTGTATATGAAACAATTCAAGTATTATGCGGAATTAATACATAAACAAGAACACACAAACAAGTTTAACCAAACTTTCACTTTGATTGATTAATCGAACTTGCGTACAATGAAAGTGTAAAACTTATATATCTTATATATGAAACAAAACCTAAAGGCCTCCTTTTATAGATTAAGGAACCTTGTACAAGAGTCTACGTATCAGCTATTCTTGGTAAAGATAAACATAAGAAATACATTATCAAACATATCTTTACTAGAAACATACTAGAAGCATAAAACGTGTAGACTAGAATATCCTATCAGTGCTTGACTTCTTCTCATCAACGCTTGACTTCTTCCTGTCAATGCTTGTCTTGTCAACGCTTGATTTCTTCCTATCAAAGTTCAAATTGCTCTTGTCAGCGTCCAAGTGTCTTGGCTATATTTTATTCCCAACAATCCTCCCATAAACTTGATATCTACTCTAGTAATCAAGTTTCTGAATAAAAACTAAGTACTAGGAGGATTCTTACAAATCTTATCAAACTGGAAATAAATAAACCTAATCAAATCTTTGGCCACGTCACTTGAGTAATCCATCTCCAGCTGTGTTGTCATCATTTTCTTCAAAACTTCTTTGGACATAGGATACTCAGCATCCACAAGAAGATACTCAGAAAACTTTGTAGAACTCAAATTATACACACCAGCTGTTGAATATAAACGCCATCGAAGTCCACTGATATCATCATCAAGATCCTTCCAAACTGGATCTTCTTCATTTGGCGCACACATTCTCTTGAATGTTGACCAAATCTTTATTCCATTGACTGAAGTAGGTGCTTCAGTCTCATACTTGGCCTGCATCAACCTCCAAAGGTCTGCCAAGTCTTCCCTATCCAGGCTTACAAACAAAGACATCAAAGTAGTATATGTATGTACCTCTTTCCCATATCTTCCAACCATCCAAAACCCACTTGCATCTTCTTCATAGCTAACTATAGCGTTTCTGGAATCATGAGGTAATACTTCTACCATATGTGAAGCTTCCAAGGGTGAGAGCTTAATACTCTTTCTAATAACAGCTTCACTGGGATTCACTCTATCCCAACTTGGTGGAAACTCAAGTGGAACTCCCTTCTTCAATGGTCTTGGTGTAATCAAAGCCCTTTGGATCTCCATCTCTTCTACAAGTTCTTCCTTTCTTTCATTTGAAAGAAGTCTAATAGTATTCTGCTCTTGCACCTTTGCCCATATAGGATAAGCCTTATATCCAATTCATAAAAGACAATCCCTACAACTTTCTAAAATTCCAACCTGTTTGATGACATCTGAGCAACATGTAATAGAGCTCCCTTCTTTCTGTCTTGGTCTGTGAAAGAACTTTGCTAGCTTTATATTTCAAAATAACCTTGCAATCCCTTTGAACTCTAAGTTGAATCTCTAAACCCCAAATTTGATCTGATAAAGTCAAGTCTGGATTCTCCATTACTTTGTTCTCCCATGCAAAGTACATCTGAGCAACTTCAGGCATCTCATAATCTACCTGATTCTTCAACTATGCAAGATTTTCCCTTGCCAACTCATCACCATATTCAAGCCTTTCTAGTTCTTCAATAACCATGACACTTGAATATGTGCTCTCATCACCACTGCTTTCCTTACTCTCAACAGCAGTCTCCTTCATCCTATCTTCTTTCTCAAGTTGCAGCCAACATAGAATCAAATTTTACTTGAGCTGCATCCTTAGGAACCACTATTTCTACCATAATTCTTTTACCCTTATCTAATATATCAATGATGGGTAAAGATGATGATGGTACCTGTGTAGATACTTCCTTGATGATAGCTGATGATTGGGATATATCAACCATACCTGCAGGTCTATCAACGTCCAAAACCTGTGTGTCAACTCCTAACTTACTCTTATCAGCGCTTGGCTTGTCAGCGTCAAAAATCTGCTTGTCAACGCTCATTCTACTCTTGTCAGCGCTTCTTGTGAACTGCTCCATCATCTCAGTAAAAGATAAATTCAAATTTGTTGGGGTAACCAATGAAACATCAAAACTTGGTTGCCTCTTCAAATCTGTTAGAGCTTCAGCTATACCTAAAGATTCTCCTTCATGTGATCCTTTATCATTCACATGTATCTGCTCATCCTCTCCTTTGGAAGAATCCTCCACTCCACGTCTAAGGTTAGCTCCTTCTAAAATAACAATCCTCTCCCTCAATTGCTTGAGTTCAAGGCCTTGTGTAGAGACAGTATGTACAAGGTCTGCATTTTGCTTTTGCAAGCTAATGCAGACAGCCGTCAATTCCAACAAAGTATAGGGTTCCAATATGCCCTCCTCTAGAATGGGAATTTGACCTCCCTAAGTAGAGTCATGGGGCATGGATGGGGTCTTAATGATGTTAGGACTAGCTTGGCCTGCATCTAAGCTAGTACCAATAGTCCTAGCCCCACCCATATCACCAACCACACTTATGGTGGTGGTTCTCTATGCAACATGGCTAGGACCACTAGAGGAGAACACTTCAGTAGTCCTTTGGCGTTTTTCCATCCTAAAGTCTGGGGGTGAAGAGGATGATAAGGATTGGGTTTCAGTTTGGAGGTTAAGGGGTGTTTGGGTTTGTGGTAAAAGGGTATCAACGTTTGGATTATAAGTGTCAACGCCAACATTTAACGTGTCAGCGTTGAAGGGATCTTGGTCAATTTCCATATGCAGGGGTGATGGTGATGGTTCAGGTAATGGGTCTGGTTGTGGTTGTAGGTCAGGTTGAGGTTGTGCTGATGCAATAACAGCAAGCATGGCTTGGGTAAGAGGTAAGTCTCTGTGTGGGGGTGAATTAATCTTTCCAAAAATGGCTTTCTTTTGCACAGGGATCGTATAACAATCATCATGATCCCTGGTGCAATACCTTTGTTCATCAAAAACCATTTGCAAAAATCTTGGGTAAGCAAGAGTCATCTTGCTACCCTTGCTTTTACACATGCCATCAAAAATCATTTTAGAAAAATTATATTTTTGCCCAGTAGCAATACACACAATGGCACTCCCAATTGACCTGTTAATTTCATTGTGTGCAGTACATTTGGGACTCAAACATTGAAGTATGACATGTATTAAGTACTTCCAAGCTGGGGGAAATTCCTGTTTTGAATATTTATTTAAAGATCCCTCTTCAGGGAAAGGATAACCCAAAGCTTGAAGTCCTTGTTCTAGCTCACCAATGGGTAGGGTGGTTATACCATCTGCATCATTAAGATGTAAAGCCTGGTGAACCAAGGCTTCAGTAACCACCCATGAACGCCCATGGACTATAGCAGTCAATGTAGTCACATTATTAATCGTTGAGGAAGTAACAGTATTCCAAAACTGCTTAATATGAGTGGCAAGGATAAGAGGAGCATGAGAAAGTGCATACCTTAATGGAGAGGCATTTAAATACTCCACCATCTGAGTATATTGAGGAAATAGAGTGTTGTCAGCCTCTAAATAGGCAACCATGTTGTGCTGACTTCTGAACCCCAATACCAAATCACTCGGTTTAAACTTAGGCGCCATTTATGTATAAAGTTGTGTGATATGTTATGAAAGATGAATATTTGTGAAAATTTAGTTAGACAAGAATATGCAGTTACATTGTTTCAAAATAATGAGCCAAGTATATAGGAGAAGTAGGAACATGTGATTGGTCAAAAATTAGGCAGTTATTTTTCAAAATATAATGATTAAAATCTTGAAAAGATATAACTTATCTTGTCCATTAATAAAAAGTTACCAACTCCTAAAATTACGGCCCAAATTTTCGTCAAAAATAACAACTGGGTAGGACCCAATGTTTATCAACGGTCAAAAATAACCTATCAACGCTCAACCACTATATTCTTGTCAACGTTGGAAAATGCCATGTCAACGTCAAAATTGGTCCTAACAACATTTGGAAATAAATCTGTCAACGTCCAAAAATAAAAATAATAAAAAGGAAAAAGGACCTTAACAAAGTGATTTATCCTAGTGAAGATAACCTATAGACTGAAAATTACCATAGGGTGGCAAGCACTGTCCAATCATGCACACTTGCTTAAGCAAGATAGACATAATTGTCCTCAAGTGTCCCTTGCTAACCAAAGTTCTTAACAATGAAGTTATCTCATAAAATCCTTTGTAACTTCCCAGGTAAGCCCAATAAAAATCATACCCAAGTCTCCCAACAGACCACATCCAATCCTAGGCCAAAAAGTCTTGGCAGCGTGCATAGTATATATCAACTTTGCATGCTACAGTGCCTCATGAGTTAGTAAACTAATTCATACTCACCAGTGGACACAATCTAGAATTGTGATAAGAGTATTATATGAATACCCAAAAAGTCCTAAAGGTTTCCTAAACCTCCCCTTAAACTATGATACATAAGTTCCCAAATAAAATGCATGTAATAAAAAATTTATGTCAAGATAGGAATATAAATATTCCAACCATCATCCATAAACTTAAACATGCTCCAAGTAAGCTCCAAGGATCCATAAGCAACTTTGTATCTATTTGTACAATGCTAACAACGCCTGCATAATTAGATCAAAAACCACAAAACTAACATGTTGCTGACAACGTCAATTTAACACTTGTCAGCGTTAAAATAACCTTTGTCAGCGTTAGACAAATATAGTGGAAAATCTAATTTTGTACAAAGACCAATAACAATGCATATCCTGTACATACTTTTACAATAAGTTCCCAAAACACATATTAAGTAAGATTGATCATTCCAATACTTGTAATAACTAGATTTTACTTAGTTATGAAAGTTCGTTTTTCCAAGTCTTTTCGAATTGATTACTAGTTAAGAGTGTGACTCAGTCGTTCTTGGTGGAAAATAAAATGGGTTGTTGGATTATATATTTTAAACTAAAAGCAAATATGAAAATGTCTTTGAGTAAAATTAAAAGCTTTAAAAGATAAACTAAAAAATTACGAGTTAAAAATAAATGATTTAAAACTTGAAAAGTAAATTTAAAATATAAAACTTAAACCTTTGTAAAAATAAAAAACACTTAGTAACAATCTGTAAAAGTTAAATTGGAAATTAAAACAAAAGCAAGTAAATAAAAACTCAATCCGTCGGAATAATACATCGGAATCCCATCAGAATGTTAGTATCGGAATGCAACCGGAATGAACCGTCGGAATAACTGAAAGTAAATTCTATCTGAATGTCCAGTATCGGAATCCAAGGTATCGGAATAATTCTATCTGAATGTCAAGTATCGGAATCCAAGGTATTCTGCCGGAATATGGCTAACAAAAATTTGGCAGCGTTTCATCTCAATATAACCTTAAGACCCGTCGCAATGTACGATCGCAATGAGCGATCGCAATCACTATCTGAATAAGGGGGAAATACACTTGATCGCAAAGTAAAACCCTAAGGGTTATTGCGATCGCAATGAAACCGTCTGAATAAACCGTCACAATAATAGAAACCCTATTGTGATGGAAATGAAACAATATTCGGATGGAATTCAATAAGCTAAAACTCGAATAAGCACTAATAAGCAAAGATGAATAAGCTCTTATTTGAATCCCAACCAAATTAAAACAAGCAAAAAGTTAAAAACTTTTGAGACACGAAATATGCGAACTTTATAAAACAAACTTTAAAACACTAAACTTTTTAAGAAAACTAAAAGGTAAATAAGCTAAACACTAAATAAGCCAATAAGCATGATGAGCTCAAAGCTTAATCCGTGTAAAACTTGTAAATCTTTTAACACACGAATCAAGAAACTCACAAAAGTAAAGAACTATTGTGGCGTCTAAAGAAAGTAGATGAACAAGAATGATGAACAAAATCGTAACTAACAAGAGAGATTAAAAAGGTGAAGATTGAAACAAGATTAAGCTTAAAAAGTAAAGGTTTGATTAAAACAAGAAAGATAAAAGATGAAGTTTTAGTGAGAGAAAGTTAAACACTTTCTCTCTCTAAAATGAAAAAACTACTAAAAGGAAAATAAACTAACACCCTCCTAATGTGTCATTAGGAGGGTATATATAGGAGGTGGGGAGGTGCATGTGTTGCTTCCTTTCTCTTTCTTTTCGTCTCGACTCGATTTAAATTATTTGTCTTTCTCGACGTCGTCTCGGGATTTGTCGATATAAATTCAACTTGTCTTATAATTTTCTTCTTCTATTAGACTTGAGTTCTTCGACTTCATTAAACTTCCGTCTTTAGACTTTTTCTTCGATAAATCTTCAGAATAGGCCTTGGACTTCCGTTCTTTTTACAATCTTGATCTTTTGACTTTGTTTTTTCTCGTTTTCTTCGATAAAAGCCCGTGATAGCCCATGTTTTCTTCCTTTTTATATTTTATCCTGAAACACAATAAAAACACAAACCACGCATAATTCCGACTTTTACGACATAAAATACACGTTTTGGTCTTGTTATTATTGGATATAAGTGGTAAAAGAATAAGTGTTTTCACACTTATTAAATCCCCCTACACTTGACCATTGCAATGCCCTCATGCAATGCATTAATTTCAAAGCACAGATTACATTTCTCATCATAAATAACCCACCTTGGCCTTTATTAAGTACTAAACTTTAAGGAAATTAAAAAGATAGAAATATGTACAAAATAAGTAAAGAAATCAAAGACTTACAATGGAGTTTTGGCCGTCATGAATGTTCATCATCCTCAAGTTTCACGTTCCCCAAACCAAGCTTAAAAACGAGATCATTGTTATTATAAGTTAGCAAACTAACACGAACTCATATGGCCCAATTATTCACTTAGACTCCTTTATTCCTAGGTGTATCTCTTATATTTTAATATTTTCTTGAATGATCACGAGGATACATTGTTTGACTTATTTCGATAGTTATTTAGGCTGAAAATAAAGTGGGACGATTTAATCAATAGTTAGCTAAAGGACAAAATCTTTTAAAACTGCTTCTCGGGACCTCATAAAGTTCATATCTTGGCATAACTCGCTTCACGATTTGAGACCTTTCTCGGGCCGATATTTGGCAGCGACTTCATACTTCGAATCTTGAGAGACGTTCTTGAAATTATGGTCTTCTCTTCATAATAGGAATTTCTTCACTTGAAGTTTTTGAGAGATTCTTCATATATGGACCACGACTTCTTCATTTTTCTCCAATCTTTACTTTGGACTTTGATATACAACGATCCGCCTCCTTTTAGGACTTGGATCTATTTATCCTCATACCTTGTTAGGGCCTTTTTGGATAGACTTCTCCATGATCTTTAGGGGAGTATTTTCTTTTCGTCATGTGTCTCGATCCTTCATATTGATTTTTGATAAATGATTCTTTACATCACTTGGGATCTTTAGCAACAAAATGTAGCCCTCATGCCTTGTTAGGGCCTTTTCAGACTCGCCAATCTTTGCATCCCGCTTCAATAAGTTATGCCTTGGCTATGAACTCTAATTAATACCGAGCAACTTTTAAACGATCTTGTGCTAGAAGCTAAGTAACTTTTCAAATCGTACAACCTTATTTATTGCAAATAAATTTATTAGCAAGCGATGGGAGAAAAAGCTTATAATCAACTCACATAAATTCACGAAAGAATACCAAACTTATAATTGACTCTATCATCTCTCGTTCTCTACAATTTAAAATCTCAAGGAATGAGACTCGTGGATGCTTAGCCAATTAAATCAAAGTTTTGGGTTTTCAAGTCATCTATATGATCGTGCAAATTCTTCGACTCTTTCAAGTTTCGAATTCGCATTTTAAAGTTCCCTTGATAAACGACTCTCTAGGATAAATTATAGGAACTTGCGAAAATTTCTTGTTCTTAACCCGTAAGAGTTAAGACTTTCGCGTTTTGAAGTTCCCTATATAAAAGCCTAGCAAAACTTGACTTAAACACGTTAAGGATACTAGCTAGAGTAAACTTAGATAAGTAAACTTGGGTTGAGTCAAAATATTCACGACTTTGAAAAATTTAAAAACACTTAATTGAAAATTTTATTCTAGGAAAGAAAGTAAATGGCGATAACAAAATAAAATACTACTATACAACTAGTCCAAAATAAATTCAAATTTTGAAAAATGTCGAAAAATCAAATTTTCCGGTTAAAATGAGGACAAATTAATGGAAAAGACCACTTACTTCGATAGAAGTCCCCCCACACTTGATATAAACATTGTCCTCAATGTTTAAGCATGAGGGAGTAAACTCCCCTACACTTAGGACATTGTGCACGTTGTTTAAATCTTGCTAAGAAAAGGACAACTATAGTGATTTCAATGTGAATATATAAGATATGAAATATTGAATCACGATAGTTTAGGATAGAACCAGGAAGCCGGGTACACGGGATCACGGTTCGTCAAATGTCATCAAAAGTTCTCTTTGAAGCTTTGATCCCTGCACATTATAAGAAACAAGACAACAAACACATATGGGGCTCCCCCTACACTTATTATGAAAACGGTAAAGGATAGATCAACGGGTTGCCTCCCGAGAAGCGCTTGTTTTTGTTAACCGAGTCACGAGCCTGACTCGACCCAAAACTAATTCAAGGGAAACGTGGTGAAGGATGGGATCATCTCATGAGAGATGTCCTCACCAAAGTACAGCTTCACACACTGGCCATTCACTTCAAAATTCGGCCCATTTGGCTGAGAAAGCTCAATGGTGCCATAGGGGAAGACTTTGGCGACGGTGAATGGACCAGACCAACGGCTCTTCAGCTTGCCCGAGAAGATCTTCAACCGAGAGTTAAAGAGTAAAACTTGATCACCAACGTGGAACTCTTGGTTCTTAATCCTTGCATCATGAATGATCTTGGTCTTCTCCTTGTAGATCAATGAGTTCTCATAAGCTTCATTCCTCAGTTCATTGAGCTCGTTGACTTGAATCTTCCGAAGATCACCGGCTTTGTTGATGTCAAAATTGGTCCACTTCAAGGCCCAGTACGCTTTATGTTCCAGCTCAATAGGGAGGTGGCATGCCTTCCCGTACACAAGACGATATGGAGTACAACCAATAGGTGTCTTATATGCGGTACGGAAAGCCCACAAAGCATCATCTAACTTATCGGCCCACGAGGTGATGCTCTCCCACAGTACGCTCAAGAATTCACTTCAATCCACGGTTAGATATCTCGGCTTGCCCATTTTTTAGGGATGATAAGCGGTGGAAGGACGATGATTGACACCGTACTTAGCCATGACTCGAGCAAATTGATCATTGCAAAAATGAGTCCCGCGGTCACTGATGATAGCACGAGGAACACCGAATCGAGCAATAAGCTGCTTCAAAAAGTTCACAACCACCCTCGCATCGTTCGTAGGGAGAGCCTTTGCTTCAACCCATTTAGATACGTAGTCAACGGCTACGAGGATGTACTTGTTCCCTTTAGATGATGGAAATGGCGCCATAAAGTCGATGCCTTATATGAAATTTTGAGGCATCTCATCTTTATGTGTGATCTTGCCTTGTCTTTGGCAAGCAACACAATGTTTAACCATTTCATGAGCGTCATGATAAATGATGGGCCAATAAAAGCCAGAGTCGAAAACTTTCTTCGCGGTGTAATTGGGACCAAAGTGACCATTGGTGGGTCCTTTATGGTAAGCTTCAAGGATTAGTAACGCTGCCGGCCCATCAACAGGTCGACGAATAACAAGATCCGCACATTGTTTGAAAAGGTAAGGGTCGTCCCAGAAATAGTGTTTAATGTTTTTAAAGAACTTTTTCTTTTGTTGGGACGTTAACCCTTCCTTGAGAATGCAACCCGCTAAGTAGTTTGCAATGTCTGCAAACCACAGGGTGTCATCAAGATTGGAATTCATAGACATTAAGGCCTCAAGGGGGAAAGAGTCATTTATCTCTTGATTCGGATGATCCCCTTGATAAGGATCCTCAAGTCTACTTAGATGATCCGCGGCTAGGTTTTCGGCTCCCTTCTTGTCACAAATTTTGATTTTAAATTCTGGAAGGAGCAAAACCCAACGAAGAAGTCTTGGCTTAGAATCTTTCTTAGTCAACAAGTACTTCAATGCGGAATGATCGGTGTACACGATTGTGGTGGAAAGAACAAGATAGGGGCGGAACTTCTCAAAAGCATACACTACAGCTAAAAGCTCTTTTTCGGTAGTGGTATAATGCAATTGAGCCCCCGTCATTGTCTTGCTAGCATAATGGATTGGTTGGAAGTGTTTGTTCACTCTTTGGCCCAAAACCGCTCCAATAGCAAAGTCGCTAGCATCACACATCAATTCAAAAGGTAGCTCCCAATTAGGGGTAACCAAGACCGGTGTCTTAGTTAGCTTGTCCTTAAGAAGATTGAAGGATTCAATACACTCTTTAGAAAAGATAAAAGGAGTATCTTTTTCCAAGAGGTGGGTCATCGGGCAAGCGATTTTAGAAAAATCTTGAATGAATCGACGATAGAAGCCCGCATGACCAAGGAAACTTCTCACACCCTTCACGGTTGAAGGTGGAGGAAATTTAGCAATAACATCGACTTTAGCACGATCGACTTCAAGACCGGCTTTGGAGATTTTATGTCCAAGAACAATGCCTTCTTTTACCATGAAATGGCATTTTTCCCAATTTAGAACAAAGCGAGTGTCTTCACACCGCTTAAGCATGCGTTCCAAAATGGCAAGGCAAGTAGAGAAAGAATCACCATAGATTGAGAAATCATCCATGAAGACTTCCATAGTTTCTTCAACCATGTCATGGAAGATAGCCATCATACACCTTTGGAAAGTCCCAGGAGCATTGCATAAGCCGAAAGGCATTCTTTTGTAAGCAAATGTTCCATAAGGAAAAGTGAATGTTGTTTTCTTTGGTCTTTGGGATCGATGGGGAATTTGAAAATACCCGAAGAAACCGTCTAAAAAGAAGTGATAGTCATTACCCGCTACACGTTCAAGCATTTGGCCATAAAAGGAAGGGGAACATGATCCTTTCTCGTAGCATCATTGAGTTTGCGATAGTCTATACAAACTCTCCACCCTGTAACGAGACGAGTAGGAATCAACTCGTTGTTTTCATTGGGCACAACGGTGATTCCGCCTTTCTTAGGCACTGATAGGTGTGAAAACACCCATCCTTTTACCACTTAATTACAATAATAACCAAGCCAAAACGTGTATTTTATGTCGTAAATGTCGGAATTATGTGTGGTTTGTGTTTTTGTTGTGATTTAGGGGCAAAATGTGATAAGGGAAGAAAACAAGGGTTTTCACGGGCTTTTATCGAAGAAAACGAGAAAAGACGAAGTCAAAAGATCAAGAGTGCAAAAAGAACGGAAGTCCAAGACCTATTCTGAAGATTTATTGAAGAAAAAGTCTAAAGACGGAAGTTTAATGATGTCGAAGAAGCAAGTCTAATTAAAGAAGAAAATTATAAGACGAGTTCAATGTATATCGACAAATCCCGAGACGACGTCGAGAAAGACAAAGAATTTAAATCGAGTCGAGACAAGAAGAAAGCATTAACATTTTACTCTATAAATACCCTCCTAATGTGTCATTAGGAGGTGGTTAGTCAATGTAGGAGTAGATTAGTTTTAGGAGTAGGTGTAGTGTAATTTACTTTCTCTCTCTAGCTTTTCTTAAATGTTTTTCAAGCTTTTTCATTAATCTTGTAATTTGAATCTTTAATCATTTTAATTTCAAGCTTTTTCAATTAATCATTCTCATTCTACCTTTCTTAATTTTTTTAATCTTGTTTTGATTTTGATAATCATGTAGTTTATTAATCATGTTCTTGTTTGATTGATGTTTTTTGTGTTTGATTGTGCTTATTGGTCTTTTAGTATTTCATTTTATAGCTTATAGTGTTTTAGTGCTTATTGTGTTAATTTTCTTATTTTTAATTAAGTGCTTATTAGTTAATTTTTATAAAAAGTTGTTTTTAAATATTTTTATTATTTAGTGTTTTTAAAAGTTTTAAAATTTTGGCTTACTAGTTTTTTATTAAAATTGATTTGGTTAAGTTTTTAGTTTTTTCTTAAAATTGATTTGGTTAAGTTTTTAGATAAGTTCTTATTAGATTCTAGCTTATTTTCATTTTGGTCATTTTAATTATTCCGAACTAGTAAACCCCAATATTCCGGATAAGAGTTAAAAGTCGTTTCCCGGATAGTTGGAAAAATGCATTTCCCGGATAAGCAAAAAAATTAGATTGCGGATAACTCAAATAAACTAGCATTCCGGATAAGTTTTCCCGGATAAGAGCACGAACCAAAATTCCGGATAAGCCTTAAATAGTTATTCCGTATAACTAAAAGGGTGACATGCTAGCTTGGAAGCTTGCTTCCCTTTTGGCGCCAAATTAAGCTAGTAGGTTGCTAGCTTGAGCTAGCTGCCTGCTAGCTTGTTTATTTATTATTTTGTTCTGTAATTGTTTAGTTTAATCTGAAAGTTGTTCCGATTTTATTTCTGAAAGTTACGTATTTTTAGTCATATTTTTTGTCTAATTCTAAAATTAATAGTTTTTCGTAAAGTTCAAGTTTTATCTTTTATTTAGTACCCGCTTTAGGTTTTGCCTCGTTTAGCTTTAAAGTACCCTTTTAGTTTTATTTTCTCCTTTTTCATTAGGTAAACTTTATTTTCAAGTCGAAAGTCAATTTCTTCTTTTAGATTTATTTTTATTAATTGTTTTGTTTTAATTTACGTTTTATTATTTTTTTCGTTTCTTTTTAAATTAGTTTTATAATCCAATTTCTTTCATTTTTATTTAAGTAATTTCTATTTTTAATTCGAAAAATTTATTTTTATTTTCATTTTTTATTTTCGCTTTTGCTTTTATTAATTGTTTCTTTTAATATTTGTTTTAATATTCGTTTTAATTTTTAGTTTTTAATATTCGTCTTGTTTTACGTTTCTTTATTATTTGTCATTCGTCTTTAGTTTATTATTTTTACATTTCGCATTTACTTTTTAATTAGTTATAGATAATCAACGACATTTTCTTTTTATTAACCAAAAACAACTGAGTAGCACTTTTAACCGGAAATCAATTCGATTAGACACCGATAAAAACGAACTTTTTAACCTAGCAAAATACCAATATCAGGCACATAATGTACGGGACTAACCCATGGTGAATCCGAGATAGGGTAGATCATTCCCGCATTAAGAAGTTTGATAACCTCTTTTTTTATAACGTCGTGGATCTTGGGATTCACCCTTATTTGGTTTTGAATAGTGGGTTTAAAATCGTCCTCCATGAAAATTTTATGTGTGCAAAAGTGAGGATCAATTCCACGAATATCGGAGATTTTCCAAGCAATCGCTTTCTTATGATTCTTCAGCACGTCGATAAGTCGAGACTTTTCATCCTCTTTCAAATCCTTTGTGATGATGACGGGTAACTTCTTATTGTCTTTAAGGAACACGTATTCAAGATGAGACTACAGATCCTTAATCTCTAAATCCGGAGGATTTTCGATGGAAGGCGTAGTCAATTCGGATCATCGATAGAGATTTCCTTAGGAGATGGTGGAAAAATATGGTCCTCATTAAGAAGTTTCTCAATGGTACGAATGTCTTCATCCCAATTGGAGGGAGAATCGTCATATTGTAAGTCCACATCTCCTATAGTTGCTTCAAATTCTTTCAAAAGGAGATCACTTTCTCCAAATGGAGTTAGTGAGGGAGCAATACAGGCAACAGTCTCAACAATGGGTAGAGAAGAAGAACCACTTTTACAACCGTCTTTGAAATGTTATTCACAAGCCTCATCAAGAACGTCAATAAAATTAACGCTCTCGTTTTCAGAAGGTTGCTTAGAAAGTTTACCCATGTTGAAGACGATTTTATCGTCACCAACTCTCATGATTAATTCGCCCGCGGCTACATCAATGAGAGTGCGACCGGTCCTCAAGAATGGACGTCCAACGATTAATGGAACACGGGGGTCCATCTCGTAGTCAACGACAACAAAATCCGCCGGAAAGGTGAATTTGTTGACACCGACGAAGACATCTTCGGCTATCCCCACCGGATAAGCAACCGTACGGTTAGCTAATTCTAATGTCATTCGTGTGGGGACTAGCTCGGGTAGAGACAATTGTTTCCATACGCTTAAAGGCATTAAATTTATACTAGCACCTAGATCGGCTAGGGCCATACAATTCTCTACCCCGGGGAAGTTGCAAGGAATGAGAAAACGACCCGAATCACCAAGTTTGGTGGGTAATTTCCTTAAGAGCACTGCAGAGCAATTCTCGTTAAGTTGGGTCTGAGCGATATCAAGAAGTTTCTCCTTATCACTGAGAAGATCTTTAAACATTTTAGCATATTTCGGCATGTGAGCGACAACCTCGGCAAAGGAGATGTTGAAATTCAGTTGTTTAAACATTTTAAGAAAGTTCGAAACTTGAATATCATCCTAGTTCTTCAACTTCTCTTTCCTCAACCTTGAGGGATAAGGTATATTGGGTTGAGATGAAGTCTTTTGAATAGAATTCTCACTCACATACTTGGGTGGTGGAGGGGTGGAAGTAGAAGGTGGAGGAATTGTTGAAATAGAAGGTGGAGGAATTGGAGAAGGGGATGGTGGAGGAATTGGAGAAGGGGACTCGTTTTCCTTTGTCACAATCACCGGTGTAGGTGTAGGAAGCTCGGGTTCCTATAAACCTTTTCCACTTCGAGTGGTGATTGCTTTCATCCCCCCTCTTGGATTAGCAACGGTGTTACTCGGAAGAGAACCCGAACCAGAGGCTTGATTACTTTGGAAGAAACTAGCCAGCATATCCCTTAAGTCATTCGTTTGACTGCTCTAAGAGTTTCGCATATCGTCTCGAAGGTCATTCCCTTGTTTCACCATATATCCTTTCAAGTTGATGAGTTGCCGCTGAAGATTATGCACTATCGCATCATTTGTCCTCATGTAAGTGTCAACCTCTTGATTAAATGCGGTGGGTTGGGTGGGAGGAAGAGCATGGTAGGCAGGTGGTTGATAAGCGGGTGGTTGGTGAACTTGATTGTTTCCTTGAGGTGGATATGGGTTTCTTTGGGTTTGATATTGATTTGGAGCTCGTGGTTGGTTTTGATTGTTGCGATTGAGGTTTTTTTGGTTTTGAGGTGGAAAATCGGGTGGTGAAAGGAAGTTGTTTGAACGATAACTGAGCAAATTGCGGTCACCTTGAGGACGTGCTTGATAGCCTCCCGTAGAAAAGTTACCGTTGGCGGCATACACATTTTCCGGATTGTCATGAGTCGAAGGACAATCGGTGTATGAATGAGAACCCCCGCATATTTCACATGACTGACTCATAGCATTAACTTGTTCATTGATGACTTTGGTATTGTTAGCGGTTTGTAGAGCAAGTGTTTCAACAAGAGAAGTAAGCTTATCCATTCTCTTGTTGCTGTCACTAGTACTAGCACTAGCCACATTAGTCCGAACACTCTTGGTTTGCACTCTAGACTTATTCTCAATAATATCTCAAGCGGCATTAGAAGACTTAACCAAAATATTACCCCCCCCCCCCCCCCCCCCCCGAGGCACTATTTAGTGAATCTTGGTCATTCATGCTTAAACCATTGTAAAAAGTATTAATTTGATGTACTTTTGTGAAACCATGTTGTGGACACTTTCTTAAAAGTTCCTTAAAACGGTCCCAAGATTCACTAAATGTCTCACTGTACTTTTGTTCAAAGGTAATGATTTCATTCCGCAAAGCGGTAGTACGTGAGGGTGGGAAAAAGTAGTTGATGAATTTAGTCTCTAAATCCGTCCACGTAAGAATACTTTGTGGTGGTTCCTTATCAAGCCAATGTCGG
The DNA here is from genome assembly GCA_025667525.1 of Glebionis coronaria. Classification (NCBI taxonomy): domain Eukaryota; kingdom Viridiplantae; phylum Streptophyta; class Magnoliopsida; order Asterales; family Asteraceae; genus Glebionis; species Glebionis coronaria. The sequence goes on along the minus strand of CM046880.1, from coordinate 186,643,989 downwards.
GCTTGTCCCTCTAAGGAGAAAGGAAAAAGTTGCAAGCGAATCACTTCTTATGAAACCCCATTATAATTAATCGTATTAGTGAGTTGAAGAAACCTTTTTATATAGTCATGAGGATCATCAAGTGTACGCCCCAAGAATGGTTGAGCAGAGACCATTTGAATGAAGCCGGATTTGAGCTCAAAGTTGTTGGCTCCAATCTCGGGTATAACAATAGCATCGGTGTTGCCCTCTACTTGCTATTGCAAAAGCTCGATCATTGGTCGATTGTCCATTGTGACAACAGGTGGAGTTACGAATTCGACTAGAATTGCTTTCTTCTTACGAGCACGGGTACGCATGCACACCTACAAAAGGAAAAGAAAAATAGACAAGAAATATTTTTGGTTTTTTATGTGTTTTCTATTTTTATTTTTTTTGGATTTTTGAAAATTTTATATATATATATATATATATATATATATATATATATATATATATATATATATATATATATATATATATATATATATTATCTTTTTTTTAGAATTTTTGAAAATTTAAGCAAGAAAAATAACGTTCAAAAATGAACGGATCCCAAAATCCAACGCGTCTCTCACTAAAAACCGTTAATCTTAACGAAAAGAGCCGGCAACGGCGCCATTTAATAACTAGATTTTACTTAGTTATGAAATTTCGTTTTTCCAAGTCTTTTCGAATTGATTACTAGTTAAGAGTGCGACTCAGTCGTCCTTGGTGGAAATTAAAATGGGTTATTTGATTATCTATTTTAAACTAAAAGCAAATATGAAAATGTCTTTGAGTAAAATTAAAAGCTTTAAAAGATAACTAAAAATTACGAGTTAAAAATAAATGATTTTAAACTTGAAAAGTAAATTTAAAATTTAAAACTTAAAACTTTGTAAAAAAACTTAGTAACAATGCTGGAAAAGTTAAATTGGAAATTAAAATAAAAGCAAGTAAATAAAAACTCAATTCGTCGGAATAATACATCGGAATCCCATCGGAATGTTAGTATCGGAATGTTAGTATCGGAATGCAACCGGAATGAACCGTCGGAATAATTGAAAGTAAATTCTATCTGAATGTCCAGTATCGGAATCCAAGGTATCGGAATAATTCTATCTGAATGTCATGTATCGGAATCCAAGGTATTCTGTCGGAATATGGCTAACAAAAATTTGGCAGCGTTTCGTCTCAATATAACCTTAAGACCCGTCGCAATGTATGATCGCAATGAGCGATCGCAATCACGATCGAAATAAGGGGGAAATACACTTGATCGCAAAGTAAAACCCTAAGGGTTATTGCGATCGCAATGAAACCGTTTGAATAAACCGTCGCAATAATAGAAACCCTATTGTGATGGAAATAAAACAATATTCGGATGGAATTCAATAAGCTAAAACTCGAATAAGCACTAATAAGCAAAGATGAATAAGCTCTTATTTGACTCCCAACCAAATTAAAACAAGCAAAAAGTTAAAAACTTTTGAGACACGAAATATGCGAACTTTATAAAACAAACTTTAAAACACTAAACTTTTTAAGAAAACTAAAAGGTAAATAAGCTAAACACTAAATAAGCCAATAAGCATGATGAGCTCAAAGCTTAATCCGTGTAAAACTTGTAAATCTTTTAACACACGAATCAAGAAACTCACGAAAGTAAAGAACTATGGTGGCGTCTAAAGAAAGTAGATGAACAAGAATGATGAACACAAAATCGTAACTAACAAGAGGGATTAAAAAGGTGAAGATTGAAACAAGATTAAGCTTAAAAGTAAAGGTTTGATTAAAATAAGAAAGATAAAAGATGAAGTTTTAGTGAGAGAAATTTAAACACTTTCTCTCTCTAAAATGAAAAAACTACTAAAAGGAAAATAAACTAGCTAACACCCTCCTAATGTGTCATTAGGAGGGTATATATAGGAGGTGGGGAGGTGCATGTGTTGCTTCCTTTCTCTTTCTTTTCATCTCGACTCGATTTAAATTCTTTGTCTTTCTCGACGTCGTCTCGGGATTTGTCGATATAAATTGAACTTGTCTTATAATTTTCTTCTTCTATTAGACTTGAGTTCTTCGACTTCATTAAACTTCCGTCTTTAGACTTTTTCTTTGATAAATCTTTAGAATAGGCCTTGGACTTCCGTTCTTTTTACACTCTTGATCTTTTGACTTCGTCTTTTCTCGTTTTCTTCGATAAAAGCCCGTGATAGCCCATGTTTTCTTCCTTTTTCATATTTTTATCCTGAAACACAATAAAAACACAAACCAAGCATAATTCCGACTTTTACGACATAAAATACACGTTTTGGTCTTGTTATTATTGGAAATAAGTGGTAAAAGGATAAGTTTTTTCACACTTATTACCAAGTATTGAAATCTCCTAGTATCAAAAGGTTTAGTCAATAAATCAGCCATATTTTCCTCTGTGTCAACCCTATCTGTTGTATTAAACCTTTTTCAAAACAATCTCTTATAAAATGATGTCTAATTTCTATGTGTTTTGTTTTAGAGTGATGTACAGGATTTTTAATAATGCATAAAGTACTGTTATTGTCTACAAAAATCTTGGTATGCATGAAATTATACCCATAATCCAACAGCTGGTTTTGAATCCATAAGACTTGTCCACAACAAGCAGCTGCAGCTACATACTATGCTTCATTTTTAGAATTGGCCACCACGGTTTGTTTCTTGCATTGCCAAGATATCAACCTACTCCAAAGAAATTGGCATCCACCAGTTGTGGATTTTCTATCAAATTTGTCACCACCATAATCACTGTCTGAATATGCAAGAAGCTCCAATGGAGAATCTTTTAAATACCATAATCCCAAGGTGGGATAGCACCTAAGATACCTAAAAATCCTCTTGACAGCATGAAGATGACACTCTTTGGGAGTCACTTGATGGCGTGCATATGCACACACAGCAAACATAATGTCAGGTCTTGAAGCTGTAAGATACATCAATGAACCAATCATTGACCTATAATGCCTGACATCCACCTCTTTTCCATCTCCAACCTTTCCACAGGGGTGTTCCCTATCCATGGGTGTGCTAGCCCGTTTCTCATGTGGATAAAAGCCAAAATTCTTCAAGATTTATGCTACATATTTATCTTGAGAGATGAAGATACCATCTTCTTTCTGCTAAACTTGTAACCCTAGAAAGAAGTTCATCTCCCCCATTGCACTCATCTTGAACTTGTTTGTCATGAGTTTGGAAAAGTCTTCACTCATCTTTGGACTAGAATAGCCAAAGATGATATCATCTACATAGACCTGTACAAGTAAGAAATCCTTACCAGTCTTCTTTGTAAACAAAGTCTGATCTATGGTGCCCCTTTTGAATCCATTTTCCACCAGATAGGTGGACAATGTACCATACCATGCTCTTTGGTTTTGATGAAGTCCATACATAGCTTTCATCACTCTATACACCTTGTTTGGATGTTCTGAATCTTCAAAACCAGGAGGCTGCATTACATAAACCTCCTCTGCAATTTTGCCATAAAGAAAAGCACTCTTCACATCCATTTGATAGACTGTAAATCCCATGCAGGAAGCATAGGCTAGGAAAATCCTTATTGCCTCAATCCTTGCAAGAGGAGAAAAAACCTCTTCATAGTCTATCCTTTCCTCTTGTGTATAGCCTTGAGCAACTAATCGTGCCTTGTTTCTTACCACAATTCCTCTCTCATCCTTTTTGTTTCTAAGAACCCATCTTGTCCCAATAGGTCTGACATGTCTGGACAATCAACTAACTCCCAAATATCCTGAATAGCAAATTGGTGAAGCTCATCTTGCATTGCTTCCACCCAACTTGGTTCTTTGAGAGCATTAAAAATCTTCTTGGGTTCCTGTTGTGACAGAAAATAGGCAAACAAACATGCTTGAACAAGAGGGGTATCAACCTTCTTGTGAATATTGGCAATAAATCCTCCATGATTTTGATGAGACCTTCTAGTTTGTACAGGAGTCATCACATCACCTATAATAAGAGAAGAAGGATGATTCTTCATAGTAGATGTAAGTACTCCTCCTTTAATTATTGTATTATTATCAATCTCAATCTCTAGGTTGCCAATATCCTCTTCAAATTCTCTTCTATCATCATCTGAATGAACCTCTCCATTTATGTTTCAAGGTTCACCTTGTTCAAAAACACTAGAAGAGAACAAATGGTCAAAAGAATTGTCAACGCCTGAATTAAGGTTGTCAACGTTTGAGCCATCAACGCCTGAATTTGTCTTGTCAGCGCTGGATTTTCCTTTATCAGCGTTTGAAGATTCATGCATGTTTTCAACTGGTGATACTTGTGGACCACCTTTTTCCTTTCCAGCAGCAGCAGCAGCAGCAAATGCATTTGTCCATATAGGAACGGTAACGTACTCAAGTATGGGTGATGATTTGTCTGCTTGTGATCCAACCTCCTTGTCAGCCTGTATACCTGAAATTTCAACAACTAGTTCTTCCACAACATTTGAAGTCACCTTCACAATGTCTGGATTAGTCACAGGCATATAATTCAAAGTTCTAGATAGAGGTTCCAAGTCAAATAACCAATTTGGTCCACTCTCAGGATCACTAGGTTTGCTTTCTAAAATCCTAACATGTACCTTTTCAAGTATACGTTTTTCTTTCTTAATGTAAACCCTATATCCTCTAGTATGTACTGAATAACCCATATAGTAGCCTTCATCACCTTTAGCACTAAACTTTCCTAAGGCATCACTAGTGTCTAAAACAACTACATGACAGCCAAAGGGTTTAAGAAAACTAATATTAGGTTTCCTATTCAAAAATAGCTCATAAGGTGTCTTGTTGTGTATCTTGTTGATTAATGCCCTATTCTGAACATAACAAGCTGTATTCATAGCCTCAGCCCAAAATGCAATGGGAAAGTGAGCATCAGCCAACATAGTCCTTGTTGCTTCTATGAGTATTCTATTCTTCCTATCAGCTACCCCATTTTGTTGTGGGGTTCTAGCTATACTAAACTATCTAGTAATCCCTTTCTTGGCACAAAAGTCATCTAACAACTTATTTCTAAACTCACCACCATTATTACTTCTAAGTATCGTAACCTCATTCCCAGTCTTTTTCTCTAACTGGGTAATAAAGTTAATCAAATATCAGCAGTTTCACTTTTCAAAGCTAAAAAGAAAGTCCAAGTAAATCTAGAAAAATCATCATTGATGACAAAACAGTAGGATTTACCATTTAGGCTTTCTATATTGGTTGGACCAAACAAGTCCATATGCAGCAAGTGAAGTGGTTTAGAACTTGAATGCACAGGTTTAGACTTAAAGGAGACTTTGTGTTGTTTGCCTTTAAGACATGCAACACAATAGTGGTCATTGTGGAAAGCCTTTTCAGGTAAACCATCAACTAAACCATGTCTCACAAGTCTATTTATGTTCTTAAAATTAATGTGCCCTAACCTTCTGTGCCAAAGATTACTCTCATCAACTAAACCCTTATCATATAGACATGACAAATTATTATTCATCCTAATTCCATTAAGATTCACATTATAAATGTCCTTATGCCTAGGTGTTCTATGATCAATGAATTTCGCATCAGGTATTTTAAAATCTTTGATCAACACCAAGCATTCAGTATCTGTGAAAAGAACCTTATTTTTGTTATCACAAACCTGTGATACACTAAACAGATTATAGTCAAGTTCTTTTACCAAAAACATGTTCTCAAAACGCAAATTGTTGGTGATAAGAGTGCCTTTGCCAGTGGTAGTTCCATATCCGCCTCCAAAGTACACTTTGTCACCATATTTAATGGGGGTGAAGTTTGTCAAGTAATCTTCATTCCCCGTCATGTGCCTAGAGCATCCACTATCCTAATAGCCATAATCATTAACTTGCTTTTGAATGCCCTGCACATAAAGAAAACAAATTAGTTTTCTTTGGGAACCTAAGCCTGAGCAGACTTGGATTCATTTGGTTGTTCAACAAGAACAGACTTAGTCCTTATGACAACCCCTTGTTCATCCCTTTTTGGATTAAACACCCAGTTAACCCCAATTGGTTTAGTTATGACCTTTGAAATATATGAAATCTGTTATAGGTCATAGAAATCCCATCTGAATTAGGGTTTTGGTCTTGTTTGGGTCTCCATGTTAAGCTAGAAGAAGCTTTAGACCCCTTCCCCTTTGGTTGCAAGTATTTGGCATTACTTGGTCTAACAGCGTTGGAAACATTCCTGTCAGTGTTTAATTTGTTCATGTCAACGCTGAAGTTACCCTTATCAGCGTCAAACCTAGGGTTTGCTACAGGAACCCATTGTCTGTTAGACCACGTATTGGTCTTCTAAAAAGTCCTTTGTCCATAAGTATTAGACCCTTTAGTAAAGAATGGGGCTGGTCTAATGACTTGTGGACTTTGTTGGACAAAAGGTTTGGGTTTGACCATGGTTGACTTTCTATCAGCGTTCACCTTTGAAGCATTGACACATTTATAAGCCAAATGTGAAAAGCTTCCACAAGTATAACATGCTTTTCTAGACATAACTCTAGGTCTAGATGAAAAGAAACCTGTCCCATTATCACTAACTTGACTTTTTGGTGTCCTAGGTTTTCTATACATTTCTGCATATTTAATTCTAGGTTTTCTATCAACGTTTAAGCCAAGGTCAACAGTCTTTCCAGTACTAGGATTGGTCACTTTTATGGGTGTCGACTCATTTGGGTTGTCACTAAGCATGCCACCCTTAACAAACAAAGTAGGGTTGGATTTCTTCCATTGGTTCAAATCAGTTAAATTCTGCTTGTACTCCTCTACTGGAGTAACAACTCTTGGTAGAGGAATAAATTCCTCTTCTTGGAGTTCTGGTATACCAGTCCAAGATAAATCCTTTCTAAGGACACCATAAAAGTTCCCAGCAGGTGGTGGAACACCAAAATATTCTTTCATCCCAATCCCACTCATATCCCTATAATCCCTTCGTTCACTCACACATTTTTCTAGGGTTTGTTAGGCTTTGTCAAATTTTTGAATTTTAAGATCTACATTATCTTTGTTTTTTATAGCCTCATCTAACTGAGCTTGTAAGACACCATTGGATCTCTCCAAGATGTTCCTAACCTCAACACTGTCATTTAGATCATGAGTTAAAACATTGATTTGATCTTTTAGGTCAAACTCCATTTTCTTATATTCAGTTATAGTCTATTCAGTTTAAGTAAGAGCAAGTTGATAATTAGATAACTTGCATTTTTCATCAAAAACATCTGATTTTAATTTTAAAACTTCGTTGTTAAGCTTTTCAGTGTTTAGACGACAACATTTACTACAAAATGCATCATCATATACCTCATTGTCTGATGAAGATGAAGAATGTTCCATGAGAGCATAGTGAACATGCTCCTCTTCCTCCTTTTCTGCAACCAAGGCCTTGTTCTCTTCCACATCCTTGGCCAAAAATCTCCAATCCCAACCAACACCATCTATGTCTTGCATGGCAACCATAGCTTTTGTATCTTCAACCTTGATGATTTGGTTTGAGGGCTTTCCAGCATCAGATCTTCTAGGAGATCTACACTCTCTTATAAAGTGACCCATTCTATGGCAATTGTAACACTCAGCCTTGGATTTATCAAACCTAGTAATGTCTTTAGCATTAAAATTCATCTTCTTCCTGAATCTTCTATTCCATCTATTGGCCCTTATGCTAGCAAGTGCCATATTCCACTTTATGTCCATCTCTTCCAAGTGCTCATCACTAATTTGCTCAAGGTCCTTATATGTAATCACTGAACCATAGGGAAATGAAGCAATGTATGTGCCATATTCCAATTTATGTCCATCTCTTGGTGAGTCAACATTGTATGTGTCAGCGTCTGAATGTGAGGCGCTGACAAAGCTTGATCCAACGTTGACACAAGGTGATCCAGTAACGGGGTGCATGTATGACTACCTTTGATCAAATTGACCTTCACTATGTGAGAAGAATGCCATATTTCCATGGGTAGACTTGCTTCCTTGATCCAAAAGCATTTCACTCTCTACAAGCCTCAGTTTATTGTAGACATCATCAAAAGTGGAACTTTCGTGAGTATTATTAGCAATCATAGACCTTGCTTCAATCTTCCATGAATCACCAAGACTTTTAAGGAAAGTGGTGATGATATCAGTATCATCATGCACTGTTCCCATGAATGACAACTTGCTTGTAATGTCAAGAAGTCTGCTTCTTACTCCACTTGGCTTTTCATTGGGAAGGGCTTTAAATACAGCATACTCATGCAAGAGTTGCTTCTTTTTCTCTAAGGCAGTATCATCATTACCACCATAAGCAACTTGAAGGGCTGCCCAAAGATCTTTTGCAGAATCATAGCCTCTATACTTGTGCTGATTTTCTTGTCCCAAGGAAAGTTTGAGGATGCTTAGGGTTTTCATATCATTCCTTCTCTTTGCAACGTCCACAGCTGAGACAGCTCTTCCATCTTCAGGTTTTTCTTTTTGATCCTCAGCACTTGAGCCTGGAGTTGAGCTTAGAGTGATAGCAGCTAGGATCTTGGCAGCCTTATTGAATGTGTTTCCATATTTAATAATTTCCCATAGGGTGTGGTCATGGATTTGAAGATACTGCTCAAAATTGAACTTCCAAAGCTCAAAGTTGTCTGGGTCTAGCATGGGAATCTTGATGTTATGGCTTGAGGAGGTGGAGGTTAACTCTGGAGTTGACATGTTGTTTAAATTTTAGGGTTTCTTGAAAATTAGGGTTTTTGGCGATTTAGGGCTTTTGTGTTCTTTAGATCAAAGTTTCTCAACAAGCTCTAATACCACTTGTTGATCCCAAACTTAGATCAATTTAGCTTGTGTAAACGAGATTAAATCAAGTTAAACACGTAGAGAAACTTTGTTGTGTATGAAACAATTCAAATATTATGCAGAATTAATACTTAAACAAGAACACACAAACAAGTTAAACCAAACTTTCACTTTGATTGATTAATCGAACTTGCGTACAATGAAAGTTTAAAACTTATATATCTTATTTATGAAACAAAACCTAAAGGCCTCCTTTTATAGATTAAGGAACCTTGTACAAGAGTCTACGTATCAGCTATTCTTGGTAAAGATAAACATAAGAAATACATTGTCAAACATATCTTTACTAGAAACATACTAGAAGCATAAAACGTGTAGACTAGAATATCCTATCAGTGCTTGACTTCTTCTCATCAACGCTTGACTTATTCCTGTCAACGCTTGTCTAGCGAACGCTTGATTTCTTCCTATGAACGTCCAAATTGCTCTTGCCAGCATCCAAGTGTCTTGGCTATATTTTATTCCCAACAAGGATAAGTATTTTCACACTTATTAACTATTCACGATATTAGCGCTCATTAAATGATTAGTGGTTCATGATTAAAAAGGGACTTTGATGGAAACACGTAAACATAGTGTCAATAGGCAGCATACAAAAACACTTGTATTCCAGTTTTGCATATATCCCCCTCACGTGTTTTCAAATTGTTTATAAGCTTTTAAAAGTGAGGCTATAAATTCACCTTAGCCTATAGGGTCTTTTGATTATCCAATCACAACCTTCTCACAGAATCTGGACTAATACAAATATGTATATATATCAAGTGTTAGTCCCTGAGTTCAATCTCTTTATATATACATTCTTTGATTTAATTTTTTTTGAGTAATAGTTCGGGCCATTATACTCAGAAGCCATTCTATTAACGTTTGAGGAGCGAGGGCACTTTAAATCATAAACCCAACCACTCAGTCAGAACGTAATATCGAGATGGAACATCTTTGTATAAAGTTCCCTACTACATGAAACAATATATTTTATTACATTTTGAGTTTCAATATTGGCAAAAATAGCCCTTGTAGTTATAGTTTGGTATATTTACACTTTTTACCCTTAAAGTATATAGTTTTATAAATTGCAATTTCAACCTTCAATATTTAACCTTAAGGTCTCAAACTTTACAACATTTATTATTATAGCTTCTACTTTCATAAAATGACACTTTTGGCCCAAAATGATAAATAGTTTCAGAACTGACAGTTTTAGTCCTTGAACTTGTAAAAATCACATAACAAGCTCAAAAATTATCCAAATGATCTAGGATTTGAAAAAAAAGTTTATGAACACATTTATAATCCTAATAACAATATCTCTCCAGATTTATAGCTCTTGAAATGGGTTTTTGCTCATTATTTGATGTAAAATACAAAATTAGGGTTTTAAGACATCTTTAACTTATAACTTTCATTTAAAATGATGAAATGACTTAGTTTCTTTTAGATTATCTTTCTAACATAATGTTGGAATTATAAGAAGTCTAAATAAACATTAATACAAGATCAAAGCCTTGATTAACATAGATTTTACCTAGGTAGCTCCAAAATGGCTCCTTATGGCTCCTTATGGCTTCTTATGAACACAACCTGCTACCAAAGCTTCAAGAGCTTCAATGGAAACCTTATTGACCTGTTTTTTGGTCTTTTGGGATGTCCTAAGACATATATAGAGGTGGAAATGTAGATTGGGTAGGAGATACAAAGGAAACAGGGTGTAAGTTCTTCCTATGGCCATTCGTCCATATTTATACTAGTTTGGAAACTTAGGCTCCAAGTTAAGGCTTAGGAAGTGTAAGATAGATAGAGTACTAACTAACGGAGGCTAGTGAAGGTCTACACAAGTTATTAGACTCTAGGTTTGATCTAATCCTTCCTTGTGGCTCAAAATGGCTCACGACTACATATGGATGAGAATGGTGATGTGTAGCAAGCTAGGAGGTGATTCACCTACTTGTCACACTCCTAAAATGTCTAACAAGTCATAAATATCAGGTTTTTGAACTTGGAATGGAGGTAAAAGGTTTGAAAATGAGTTTTGGAGGCAAAGTATAAAACCGGATTCCATTTCTAGGGCTTTAACTTATGATTTCTGTTTTTGGTGATTAGGGACTTAGGGAAGTGATTAGTGATTGATTAAGGCTTAATTAGGGTTTATACATTCTATTTAAGAGATTTGGGTCCTTGGTTTGAAATTTAACAAAGGTTTGATGTGAAAATGGGAAGTATACTTTTGTAGATTAGGGTTTTCTAATGATCTAGGGTTTAATCTTAGTAAATGTGATTATCCTCCTCTTAGCTACTGATGTAAACTTAATTTAGGTCCTATACATTGTGTCTTAAGTGTCCAAAGAGTTCTTACACTTGGTTTAAGGGTTTAGTTTAGGTAAACATGTCTAAAGAGTGAAAATACCTATTTTGACCTAATTTACAAGTCATGCATTGAAATCTTGTACCTTGTGCATTAGGGTACTTTTACATTGTCTTAATATAATCTTATAATCTTAATGAAGTCCTATGAGTATTTTTAGACTTGTATTTAAAGAACTAGGTGATGATTCCATGTAGATTTCTTAATATAAGGGTTTATATATCATTAAGCCTTATGACTTCTTATTTTGGGTAATTAGGGTTTATATCTTAATGTACACTTATTCTAAGTCTTATATAGTATGTTTATGACTTCAATGGGTTCTACATTCTTATTTTAAGGGTTTATATGGGTTGATCATATTCTAGGGTTATTTAAGTAAGCTTAAGGTTCTATGCTTTGAAAACTTGTACTTTATGCTTTAATAATTTGTAACTTAGTTCAAGATAATTTGTATCTTAGTTGAGTTTTATAGTTTGTTGCAAAATATTAGAGTCTAATTCAATATAGGTTGGATTTTATATGTTAATCTTGGTTTTAGGTCATTTTCTTGTAATTAGCTTGTGATTAGTGAATATTAGTGTTTTATGATTATTTATCTTTTCTTTATATGGTGGATTAGAATTAGTGTAAAGTGTTTAATAATATTACATAGTCATTTTGTGGTTATATTGCTTGAAATATTAGTTTATAAGGGATTTCTAGGGTTTCTATGGCAATTTAGGGTATCTTTGTTATATTTGAGTTGTTCTTATTCATTGTTTATTCATATGATAACATTTAGAACTCAGACTTGATATATACATAGTGTTTACAACATATAGGAATATGTTGATGTGGAAATTGTGATAGTGAGATCCATAAGTCAGTCATATACTGTAGTGAAAATGCAAAAATTTCTGAGTAAAATCACCTCTTTATTTAAGAACATTGATATTACATTAGCCAAAACTACTGGATGTTATACTTGGGATCATTTTTCTTTCACATCTCACGACTTTCTCTCACACACATACCAAATTCTCTCCCTCTAACATCACACAAACCCAGTTTTTATCACCATCATCATCATCTTACATCGCGTTTTCTGTACCAAAATCCTCTAACGTTTTGTTCGAACTCAATGAGAGTATACTAGCATCCAAAAATTCGGTTGGATGGCTTAAATCACCAAATGAATCCTACATCGATCTAGTAAATTTCATGAAGAACTGTGACATCGGTACGACATTCACCAAGTCTCCTCCCATCCTTTACCAAGAATATCTTTGAGAGTTTTGGTACTAAGCAGAAGTCGTTGAAGATAACACCATTACCTTTCATCTTTCTTGTGACCAAAACCCCTTTGTTATCACTGTGGATGATTTTTCATCTATAGCCGGATGGAAGCATGGAGAAGATTGTTTAAAGGCAGTTGACAAGAAAACTGTCAAGGATGCATTAGCCACCCTCTACCCTGTCAGCAATACCAATCCATCCTTCACTCCCAATGAATTGGTGAACAAATCGCCTTTGAAAATCAAGTATTTTTCTAATACGTGGAGAGTTCTGTTCACCCACATCGTCAAGTCTCTTGGAGGGATGCAAGGTTCCCAAGACCAGCTGACCATGAATCATCAAACAATCGCCTATGGTGTCATTTGGGGGATAGACGTTAATGTAGGAAGCATCTTGTTCTCTAAACTCATAAAGAAGCTGAAAGGATCAAAAGATAACTCAAGGTAAAAGAACATTTTCTACACTCGTTTTCTCTCTCTCGTCTTTCAAGATCTTTTTGGAGATAGGTCCATCAACTTGAAGCTCCTAGCTTTGAAGTCGTATCATCTGACTGGAGCTGTATACAAGACAATTGGACCTAATGATGTGCCCATCACAGCACACATGAAGGAGGTAGCTGACAGAAATCTGTATGTCACGAAGTCTTTGATCCCTTCCTCTAAGAAGGTGAATACAGCTAGAGTGGTTGATAAGTCTACGTCTTCGACCTCTGTGCAACACTCTACGCTGTCCAAAGCAACAACTGACAAACAGACTAAGGATAGGTCCATCCCCACTTCTTCCCCTGGGTCTGCAAGAAATGCTAATTCCTCTGAATCCAATATCTTCCCCTTAGACTGAGCATCAACCAAATACATCTTCTCACGAAACCATGTTGCATCCTTTCTCCTTTTTGGCTGAGTTCATTCCCTCTCCATATGACCTTGTCCTCGGTAATTGTAGCAAGTCACAACCTTTTGAGGACCAATATTGCTTCCATTTCCACTAGCTTCAGAATTCACAGCTTGATTGTTCACGGTCCTTGTTGTGGGTCCATATGAATTTTGCCTACCCTGAATGGATTGCACTGTTACTTGAGCATCTTGAATAGTGGCTTGTTGTCAAGGATTTGAAGAAGTGCGAAGCTGATTGTTTGTTGGTGTAAATCCTCTAGTTGCCACAAGTTTTGACAAGTAGGCAGTGAGATGGTTTAACACATCAGTTGGCATATCATTTGGAGTAAAGACTGGTGCTTCCATTGCTTCAATTGGTGGAAGTTCATTGGAGTAGAAGGCTTGTGCTGGTTGTGCTTCAATTGGAAAATATCCTTGCTGAGGAGTGTAGCCCATTAGAGAAGTGATGGCTTGGGAGGGTGATACCTGATGTGCTGGTTGCTGTGGAAAAGACTGTTGATGAACACTTTGTTGAAATGCTTGTTGTGGCATCATTAGTGGTTGATAAGGTGGTTGTTGTGGTTGTTGATAGGTGTGTGGTGGTGGCTGCTGCAAGTATGATGGTTGTTGATAAGTGAAAGCCATGTTTTATTGGGGAGTCATTTGTTGAGAAGCATACATGGCAAGTGGATCACGAACTTGAGGTGTAGACAACCGAGTCTCGATCATATGGCTTTCGTGTTATCGAAGAAAAGCTTGAAGTTGATCCACGTTTGTTTGATTCAAATCCTTAGCCAATTTAACAGCTGTCACGTACTTGCTCCATTCTGAAGGAAGAGTGTTCAAATACTTGGTGTTCAATTGAAACGTAGGAATTGCCATGCCATAGATATTGAGATCATTCAATAATAGGGTAAATCTCAAATAGTAATCATTGAGAGTCTCCCCGGGGACATAGGCAAACTTATCAAATGTATCATAAAGCTTACACTCTAGTTCTTGTTTAGTTAACGAGGTGCCTTGCATTAGAAAACGAATTCTATCCCATAACTCTTTGGCAACCTTATGTTTACTGACGAGTTTGTAGACATCTGGAGGAAAGGCTTGGAGAATGATGTTTAAAGCTTGTTTATCACAATTTTCTTGTTGATAGGTGTGAAAACACCCATCCTTTTACCACTTAACTATAATAATAACCAAGCCAAAACGTGTATTTAATGTCGTAAAAGTCGGAATTATGCGTGCTTTGTGTTTTTATTATGTTTTAGGACCAAAAGATGAAAAAGGAAGAAAACACGTGCTTTCACGGGCTTTTATCGAAGAAAACAAGAAAAGACGAAGTCAAAAGATCAAGAGTGCAAAAAGAACGAAAGTCCAAGGCCTATTCTGAAGATTTATCGAAGAAAAATTCTAAAGACGGAAGTTTAATAAAGTCGAAGAACCAAGTCTAATTAAAGAAGAAAATTATAAGACGAGTTCAATTTATCGACAAATCTCGAGACAACGTCGAGAAACACGAAGAATTTAAAGACGAGAAGACAAAGTGAAAGAAGAAAAGCATCAACACTTACCTCCCTCCTCCTATATATACCCTCCTAATGTGTCATTAGGAGGGTGTTAGTTAGATTTTAGTTAGTTTTTAGATTAGGAGTAGATTAGAGTAGGAGTAGGTATAATCTAAATTTCCATACTTTTTCATTAATCTTGTATTGAATCTTTAATCTTACTCTTAATCAAGCTTTTTCAATTAATCATTCTCATTCTACCTTTCTTTATTTTTAATCTTGTTTAATTTTTATAATCATGTAGTTTGTTAATCATGTTCTTTGATTGATTGATGTTTGTGTTTGATTGTGCTTATTGATCTTTTAGTGATTTATTTTTATATCTTATATTGTTTAGAGCTTATTGTGTTATTTTTCTTATTTTTAATTAAGTGCTTATTAGTTTATTTTTTATAAAAAGTTGTTTTAATTATTTAGTGTTTTTAAAAGTTTTAAAATTTTGGCTTATTTTCTTTTTCTTAAAATCATTTTGGTTAAGTTTTTAGATAAGTTCTTAATTGGTTTTAGCTTATTTTTAGATTTTGCTTATTTTTGTTTTAGTTCGGAATACTTCAAAACCCTTTTATCCCGAATTAGGTATAGGACAGACTTTTCCCGAATTAGATATAGGATTGTCTTTATCCCGAATTACATGCAAAGTTTGGATTCCGAATTAGGTAGCTCACGTTTTCCCGACTTATATGTTTGCTCATTCCGAACTACATAGCAAAAGGATTCCGAATTAGGTCTTTAACCAAGGATTCCGAACTGAATACATGCCTGCATTCCGAACTAAACAAAGTCAACATTCTAAACTAAACATGGATTCCGAATAATAACATTGTAGATTTACATTCTTGTGTGCTAGCTTGCTAGTTTTCCCACCAAAAATGAGGTGCTAGCCTGGGTGCTTCACCTACTAGCTTGGTTGCTTGTTTATTAATTAATATTGTTCCGTAATCGTTTAGTTTTATCTGGAAATTGTTCCGATTTTTATTCTGAAAGTCACGTATTTTTAGTTGTATTTTTCGTCAATTTTTAGTATTAGTATTTTTTCGAAAAGTTTAAGTTTATCTTTTATTTAGTGCCCGCTTTAGTTTTTACCTCGTTCAGTTTTAAAGTAGCCACTTAGTCCTATTTCCTCTTTTTTCATTAAGTAAACTTTATTTTCAAGTCGAAAGTTGATTTCTTCTTTTAGTTTTATTTTTATTAATTGTTTCGTTTTTAATTTTCGTTTCAATATTTGTTTCGTTTCTTTTTAAAATAGTTTTATAATCCAATTTCTTTCATTTTTATTTAGTGAGATTTATTTTTAAATCGAAAGTTTATTTTTATTTTCAGTTTTATTTTTATTAATTGTTTCGTTTTCATATTTGTTTTTAATATCGTTTCTTTATTATTTGTCAATCGTTTTAATTTTTAGTTCATTTCTTTTATATTTTGTCATTTCCTTTTAAAGCTTTATTTTTATCTTTAATTAGTTTTAGACAATGACACCTTTTCTTTTATCCACCAAAGACGAATGAGTCACACTTAAAACCACGGTCAATTCGAATCGAAACGAGACGATAACTTTTTCTTACTTGGTAAAACCATGTATTAAATGGCGCCGCTGCCGGCTCTTTTCGTAAAGATTAATGGTTTTTAGTGAGAGACGCGTTGGATTTTGGGATTCGTTCACTCGTGAACGTTATTTTTCTTGCTCAAAAGTTTTCAAAAATTCATAAATAATTAAAAAAATATCAAAAATACAAAACATTTAAACAATCATAAAAAGCATTTCTTTTTCGAAAGTTTTGCACCAAAAATATTCTTCTTACTTATCTATTGTGTTTAATGGATTCGTTTGTTGATTGTGTAGGGTGTGGAAGACCATCTTCTGGTAGTCAATCCTGTCAATGGTGTTCATGAGAACGGTGTGGAATGGATATCCCTAATTACGAATTTGGCCGTTGTCTATCGTGCAATTCGATCAATTCATACTTCAATTCATCCTTCCCTTCTAATGACACTATTTCACCCTCTCCCATATATGATGATCCATATTCGCAAAATGCACCGGGTTTTTCTCAATACCCGTGTTGCAACAATTGTGGGGGCCCTCACGATACTTCTTATTGTCAAATGATGAGTTATTATGAACCAAATCCATGCTATAATTCCGGTTTTCATAATTTCGAGCCCCCGCAATACACCCTCGATCATCAACCTTCTTTGAATCCGAATGACGAAAGACAAGCCCTTCTTTTGAAAATTCATGACGGCTTAATTCAACTAAAAGAAACATGGGAGAAGGAAAAGCGACAACAACACGAGCAAGTATCTAATCTTAGTGATTATACTCCGCCTCTTGTGCGTCCATACTATTATGATGACGATGATGATTAGAAGACTATTTCTTGGAAAGATCTTGTTGCTCAACATCCTAGTGTAATTGTAATTCCTTCTCTCGATATCCCAAATGCGTCTAAGGATTGTGATACATCGAGTGAGATTAGTGAATTTGGTCTCGACAACTTATTTGAGGAGGTTTTTAATGTACCGACTTTTGCTGAGCTTACGGACAGGGTCTCTTTTCATAATGATTTCCATTTCGAGCCCGAGATTGAGGAAATTATCGAACGAGAGCTAGCTCCTTTACCTCCACTTCCATCTACAAGTGAGGACGATTTTTCTAATGTCGAGGCCGAACTTGATGAGTTGGAACGTCTTATTTTTCATAATAATGACGAACCAACTCACTTGACAAATCATCCAATTCTCGAGGAGTTACCTAATCAACACTCCTCAAATGAGAATTATCTTTACCACATTCGTGCAGATTTAACTTATCAACAATCCCCAAAAATGAATGATGGATTCGTACTTGATCGTGATCTTTTCGAGCGAGTTTCTAAAATCCTCAATGAGGGGAACGACAAACCTTGGTTTGACGCACCTATCTATGATGAAGAAATCGAAGAGATTAACGTTCATGAGGATGAGTGCTTTGACCCGGGAGGTGAAATTGACCATTCTATGATTGATACCTTTACGGCTTTGCCGCTTAGTGACCATCAATTGTCTTGGGTGGATTAAGATTTGCTTCCTTTACCCACCCCACCTCCCGTGGATCACGATTTCACATACTTCTCGTATGTTGAGAGGACCTTTTTACCTTTCATGACTTATCCTCCGGCCTCTCCTTTATTATTTTCCTCCGGGAACGAGGACAAGATCTTTGATCCCGGTATTACAATAGAGGATTCCCCATGGACTATTTAATTCGGCGTCGAGTCAGGCTCGTGACTCGGTTAACAAAAACAAGCGCTTCTCGGGAGGCAACCCGTTAATCTATCCTTTTTATCTGTTTTTCATCCTAAGTGTAGGGGGAGCCCCGTAGGAGTTTGTTGTTTTATTTCTTATGATGTGCAAGGATTGGAGCTTCAAAGATCCACTTTTGATGACTTTTGACGACCCGTGATTCCGTGTACCCGTCTTCCCGGTTTTATCCTAAACTCTTTTGATTCTCTATTTTATATTTTTCAATATTAAAATAGGAATCACTTTAGTTGTCTCTTCCTTAGCAAGATTTAAACAACGTGCACAATGTCCTAAGTGTAGGGGAGTTTACTTCCACATGCTTAAACATTGAGGACAATGTTTATATTAAGTGTAGGGGGACTTCTATCGAAGTTAAGTGGGCTTTTCCATGTATTTGTCCTCATTTTAACCGGAAAATCGGTTTTTTCGACATTTTTCAAAAATTTTAATCTATTTTGGCCTAGTTGTATTTCCTTTTATTATCTTTAATTTCTTTCTTAGAATAAATTTTTAATAAAATGGTTTTAATAAGTTTAGATGTCTTTGATATTTTTTAACGTCGTGAATCTTTTGACTCAACCCGAGTTTACTTATCTAAGTGTACTCAAGCAAGTATCCTTAACGTGTTTAAGTCAAGTTTTGTTAGGCTTTTATATAGGGAATTTTAAAACGCCAAAGTCTTAACTCTTACGGGTTAAGAACAAGAACTTTTCGCAAGTTCCTATAATTGATCCTAGAAAGTCGTTTATCAAGGGAACTTTAGAACGCAAATTATAAACTTGAAAAATTCTAAGAGTTTGCAAGATCCTATAGATGACTTGAAAACCCCAAAACTTTGATTTAACTGGCTAAGCATCCACGAGCCTCACTCCTTGAGATTTTAAATTATGGAGAACGAGAGATGATAGAGTTAATTATCAGTTTGGTATTCTTTCATGAATTTATGTGAGTTGATTATAAGCTTTTTCTCTCATCGCTTGTTAATAAATTTAATTGCAATAAATAAGGTCGTACGATTTGAAAAGTTACTTAGCTTCTAGCACAAGATCGTTTAAAAGTTGCTCAGTATTAATTAGAGTTCATAGACAAGGCATAACTTATTGAATCGGGATGCAAAGATTGGCGAGTCCGAAAAGGACCTAACAAGGCATGAGGGCTACATTTTGTTGCTAAGGATCCCAAGTGATGTGAAGAATCATTTATCAAAAATCAATATGAAGGATCGAGACACACGACGAAAAGCAAATGCTCACCAAAATATCATGGAGAAGTCTATCCAAAAAGACCCTAGCAAGGTATGAGGATAAATAGATCCAAGTCCTAAAAGGAGGCGGATCGTTGTAAATCAAAATCCCTAATAAAGATTGGAGAAAAATGAAGAAGTCGTGGTCCAAATATGAAGAATCTCTCAAAAAGTTCAAGTGAAGAAATTCCTATTATGAAGAGAAGACCATTATTTCAAGAACGTCTCTCAAGATTTGAAGTATGAAGTCGCTGCCAAATATCGGTCCGAGAAAGGTCTCAAATCGTGAAGCGAGTTATGCCAAGATATGAACTTTATGAGGTCCCGAGAAGCAGTTTTAAAAGATTTTGTCCTTTAGCTAAATATTGATTAAATCGTCCTACTTTATCTTCGGCCTAAATAAACTTTCGAAATAAGTCAAACAATGCATCCTCATGATCATTCAAGAAAATCATAAAATATAAGAGATACACCTAGGAATAAGGGAGTCTAAGTGAATAATTGGGCCACATGAGTTCGTGTTAGTTTACTAACTTATAATAACAATGATCTCGTTTATAAGCTTGGTATGGGGAACGTGAAACTTGAGGGTGATAAACATTCATGACTACCAAAACCCCAATGTAAGTCTTTGATCTCTTTACTTGCTTTCTTCCTTTAAATATTTTGCAATTTTCTATCTCCTTAAGTTTACTTAATGTCTTGTGTTTAATAAAGGCCAAGGTTGATTGATTATGATGTAAAATATAAAACTTGCTTTGTAAATAATGCATTGCATGAGGGCATTGCAATGGTCAAGTGTAGGGGATTTGATAGGTGTGAAAACACCCATCCTTTTACCACTTAACTATAATAATAACCAAGCCAAAACGTGTACTTAATGTCGTAAAAGTCAGAATTATGCGTGGTTTGTGTTTTTATTGTGTTTAGGACCAAAAGATGAAAAAGGAAGAAAACACCGGCTTTCACGGGCTTTTATCGAAGAAAACGAGAAAAGACGAAGTCAAAAGATCAAGAGTGCAAAAAGAACGGAAGTCCAAGGCCTATTCTGAAGATTTATCGAATAAAAAGTCTAAAGACGGAAGTTTAATAAAGTCGATGAACCAAGTCTAATTAAAGAAGAAAATTATATGACGAATTCAATTTATCGACAAATCTCGAGACAACATCGAGAAAGACGAAGAATTTAAAGACGAGAAGACAAAGTGAAAGAAGAAAAGCATCAACACTTACCTCCCTCCTCCTATATATACCCTATTAATGTGTCATTAGGAGGGTGTTAGTTAGATTTTAGTTAGTTTTTAGATTAGGAGTAGATTAGAGTAGGAGTAGGTATAATCTAAATTTCCATGCTTTTTCATTAATCTTGTATTGAATCTTTAATCTTAATCTTAATCAAGCTTTTTCAGTTAATCAATCTCATTCTACCTTTCTTTATTTTTAATCTTGTTTAATTTTAATATTCATGTAGTTTGTTAATCATGTTCTTTGATTGATTGATGTTTGTGTTTGATTGTGCTTATTGATCTTTTAGTGATTGATTTTTATAGCTTATATTGTTTAGTGCTTATTGTGTTATTTTTCTTATTTTTAATTAAGTGCTTATTAGTTTATTTTTTATAAAAAGTTGATTTTAAATATTTTAAATATTTTAATTATTTAGCGTTTTTAAAAGTTTTTAAATTTTGGCTTATTTGCTTTTTCTTAAAATCATTTTGGTTAAGTTTTTAGATAAGTTCTTAATTGGTTTTAGCTTATTTTTAGATTTTGCTTATTTTTGTTTTAGTTCGGAATACTTCAAAACCCTTTTATCCCGAATTAGGTATAGGACTGACTTTTCCCGAATTAGATATAGGATTGTCTTTATCCCGAATTACATGCAAAGTTTGGATTCCAAATTAGGTGGCTCACGTTTTCCTGACTTATATGTTTGCTCATTCCGAACTACATAGCAAAAGGATTCTGAATTAGGTCTTTAACCAAGGATTCCGAACTGAATACATTAAAGTCAACATTCCGAACTAAACATGGATTCCGAATAATAACATTGTAGATTGACATGCTTGTGTGCTAGCTTGCTAGTTTTCCCGCCAAAAATGAGGTGCTAGCCTGGGTGCTTCCCCTACTAGCTTGGTTGCTTGTTTATTAATTAATATTGTTCCGTAATCGTTTAGAAATCTAGAAGTCGTTCCGATTTTTGTGTTGAAAGTCACGTATTTTTGGTTGTATTTTTCGTCAATGTTTAGTATTAGTATTTTTCGAAAAATTTAAGTTTTATCTTTTATTTAGTGTCCGCTTTAGTTTTTACCTCGTTCAGTTTTAAAGTAGCCACTTAGTCCTATTTCCTCCTTTTTCATTAGGTAAACTTTATTTTCAAGTCGAAAGTTGATTTCTTCTTTTAGTTTTATTTTTATTAATTGTTTCGTTTTTAATTTTCGTTACAATATTTGTTTCGTTTCTTTTTTAAATAGTTTTATAATCCAATTTCTTTCATTTTTATTTAGTGAGTTTTATTTTTAAATCGAAATTTTATTTTTATTTTCAATTTTATTTATTAATTGTTTCGTTTTCATATTTGTTTTTAATATCGTTTCTTTATTATTTAACAATCGTTTTAATTTTTAGTTCATTTCTTTTATATTTTGTCATTTACTTTTAAAGCTTTATTTTTATTTTAATTAGTTTTAGACAATGACACCTTTTCTTTTATCCAACAAAGACGACTGAGTCACACTTAAAACCACGGTCAATTCGAATCGAAACGAGAGGATAATTTTTTCTTACTTGGTAAAACCATGTATTACTTGTATCTTAGCATCTCCAGTTAACTCACCCGTTGTGCGAGGACGAGTAACAGCACCTTCCGTCACAGTACCATATATCTATGGTCCATTGAGCACCGATGCCCAAATGAGATGTCCATTTTCTTTGTTCAACATATAAAGTTCCATTCGGGAAGCCCAATCATCATAGATAGTCTTCACCAACATTGGTGGACGATTATCCATACCCGAGAGGATGGACTTATCCGTAAGATATGTGTACTCTGTTGATCCCAAACTTAGATTGATTTAGCTTGTGTAAACGAGATTAAATCAAGTTAAACACGTAGAGAAACTTTGTTGTGTATAAAACAATTTAAGTATTATGTGGAATTAATACTCAAACAAGAACACACAAACAATGTAAACCAAACTTTCACTTGATTGATAAAAACAAACTTGCATACAATGAAAGTGTTAAAACGTATATATAACATAAACCTAAAGGCCTCCTTTTATAGATATAAGGAGCCTTGTACAAGAGTCTACGTATCAGCTATTTTAGGTAAAGATAAACATAGAAAATACATTGTTTATCATATCTTTACTAGAAACAAACTAGAAACATAATACGTGTAGACTAAGTCTTTTATCAGTGCTTGACTTCATCCTATCAACGCTTGATATCTTCCTGTCAACGCTTGTTCTGTCAACGCTTGTTTTCTTCTTATTAACGTCCCGATTGCTCTTGTCAGCGTCCAAGTGTACTAGCTACATTTTATTCCCAACAATCCTCCCCTAAACTTGATATCTACTCTAGTAATCAAGTTACTAAATAAAAACTAAGAACTAGGAGGATTCTTACAAATCTTATCAAATTGATAATAAACATATCTAATCAAATCTTTGGCCACGTCACTTGAGTAGTCAAGCTCTAGCTGTGTTGTCTTCATCTTTTCTAAAACTTCTTTGGACATGGGATACTCAGCATCCACAAGAAGATATTCAGAAAACTTTGTAGAACTAAAATGATACACACTAGCTGCTGAATACAAACGCCTTTGAAGTCCACTGATATCATCCTCAAGATCCTTCCAAACAGGATCTTCTTCTTCTGGTGCACACATTCTCTTGAATGTTGACCAAAGCTTTATTCCATTGACTGAAGTAGGTGCTTCAGTCTCATACTTGGCCAGCAATAACCTCTAAAGGTCTGCCAAGTCTTCCATATCCATACTTGCAAATAGAGACATAAGAGTATTAAATGTGTGTATCTCTTTCCCATATCTGCCAATCATCCAAAACCCACTTGCATCTTCTTCATAGCTAATGATAGGGTTTCTAGCATCAAAAGGTAACACTTGTACCATATCTGAAGCTTCCATGGGTGAGAGTTTAATGCTCTTTCTAATAACAGCTTCACTGGGATTCACATTATTTAAATCTTTAGGGAACTCAAGTGGAACTCCCTTCTTCAATGGCCTTGGAACAATCATAGCCTTTTGAACCCATCTCTTATGCAAGTTCTTCTTTCCTTTCATCTGAAAGAAGTCTGATAGTGTTCATCTCTTGCACTCTTGCCCAAATAGGATAAGCCTTATACTCCAATTCTTCAAAGGACAATCCCTGCAATTTCTGAAAAGTCCATCCTGTTTGATGACATCTGAGCAACATGTAATAAAGCTCCCTCCTATCTCTCTTCAATAGTGAGAAAACTTTGCTAGCCTTATGCTTCAGAATTACCTTGCAATCTCTTTGAACTCTTAGAAGAATCTCCAAACCCCAAATTTGATCTGAAATTGTCATATCTGGATTCTCCATAACCTTATTCTCCCAAGCATGGTACATCTGAGCAACTTCTGGCATATCATAATCTACCTGCATTTTTAAATCTACAAGTTTCTCCCTTTCCAATTCATCACCGTATTCAAGCCTTTCTGGTTCTTCATTTATCATAACACTCGAATATGAACTTTCATCATTACTTCCTTCTTGCTCCTCAGAAGTAACCACAAATGGTGACTCACCAATCTTTTTATTTTCTTGTTCCATAAGTTGTGCAGCTAACATTGAATCAAATGTTACCTGTGCTGCATCCTTTGGAACCTCTGTTTCTACCATGATTCCTTTACCCTTATCTAATGGATCAATGATGGGTAAAGATGATGATGGTACCTGTGAAGACACTTCCTTGATGATAGCTGATGACTGGAATACATCAACCATATCTGCAGGTCTGTCAACGTTCAAATCCTGTGTGTCAACGCCCAACTTACTCTTGTCAGCGCTTGGTGTGTCAGCGTCCAAATTCTTCTTGTCAACGCTCACCTTACTCTTGTCAGCGCTTCTTGTGAACTACTCCATCATTGTTGTAAAGGATAAGTTCAAATTTGTAGGAGTAACCAAAGATACATCAAAACCTGGTTGCTTCTTCAATTCAGTAAGAGCTTCAGCCACACCCAAAGATTCTCCATCATATGAGCCTTTGCCACTCAAATCAATTGGCTCTGTAGCAGCTTCATGTGAGCCTTTATCACTCAAATTAACAGGCTCTGTAGCAGCTTCCTCCCCTTTGTAAGAATCCTCCCCTGATGAAAGGACTCTTGTCTGCCTTCTCCTAGATTTAGCAGTTTCTAAGACAACAATCCTCTCCCTCATTTGCTTGAGTTCAAGGCCTTGGGTAGAGACAGTATGTACCAGGTCTGCATTTTGCTTTTGCAAGCTAATGCAGACAGCCGTCAATTCCAACATTGTATATTGTTCCAATCTGCCCTCCTCTAGAGTGGGTATTTGACCTCCCAAAGTAGAGTCATGGGGCATGGATGAGGTCTTAAAGATGTTAGGACTGGCTTGGCCTGCATCTAAGCGAGTACCAATAGTCCCAGCCTCATCCATATCACCAACCACACTTGTGGTGGTGGTTCTCTCTGCAACATGGCTAGGACCACCAGAGGAGAACACTCAAGTAGTCCTTGGGCGTTTTACCAACCTAAATTCAAGGGGTGTAGAAGATGATGTGTATTGGGTGGTAGTGTGAAGGTTAAGGGGTGTTTGGGTCTGTTGTAGAAAGGTGTCAACGTTTGGATTTGAAGTGTCAACGCCAACATGTAAGGTGTCAGCATTGAAGGGATCTTGGTCAAGTTCCATGTGTTGAGGTGAAGGTGATGATTCAGGAAATGGATCAAGTTGTGGTTGTGGGTCAGGTTGAGGATGTGCTGCTGCAATAACAGCAAGCATGGGTTGGGTAAGGGGTAAGTCTATATGAGGGGATGAATTCATCTTACTAAAAATAGCTTTCTTTTGCACAGGGATCGCATAAAAATCATCATGATCCCTGGTGCAATACATTTGCTCATCAAAAATCATTTGTAAAAATCTTGGGTAAGCCAAAGTCATCTTATTACCCTTGTTTTTACACATGCCATCAAAAATCAGTTAAGAAAAATTATACTTTTGCCCATTTGTAATACACACAATTGCACTAGCAATAGATCTGTTAATTTCATTATGTGAAGTATATTTGGGACTCAAACATTGAAGGATGACATGTATTAAGTACTTCCAAGCTGGGGAAATTCCTGTTTGTTATATTTATTTAAAATTCCCTCTTCAAGGAAAGGATAACCCAAAGCTTGGAGTCCCTGTTCTATCTCACCAATGGGAAGAGTGGTTATACCATATGCATCATTAAGATGCAAAGCCTGGCGAACCAACGCTTCAGGTAACCACCCATGAACGCCCATGGACAATAACTGTTAATGTAGTCGCATTATTAAGTGTTGAGGAACTAACAGTGTTCCAAAACTGTTTAATACGAGTGACAGGGATGAGAGGAGCATGAGAAAGTGCATACCTAAGTGTAGATGCATTCAAATACGCCACCATTTGGGTGTATTGAGGAAACAGAGCATCATCAGCCTCCAAATAAGCAATCATATTATCCTGACTTCTGAATCCCAATACCAAGTCACTTGGTTTAAACTTAGGCGCCATGGATGTAAAAAGCTGTTTGTGAAAGATTATAAAAGATGAATTATAGGATAAACGTTGTTAGACAAGAATACGAGAATACCCTGTTTAAAAAGAAGGAGCCAAATTTATAGGGGTGATAGGCACATGTGATTGGTCAAAAATGAGGCAAGTATTTTCAAAATATTATGATAAAAATATTGAAAATAAAATAAGTTATCTTGTGCATTAATTAGAAGTTATCAACTCCCAAAATTACGGCCCTAATTTTCGTCAAAAATAACAACTGGATATGACCCAATGAGTGTCAACGGTCAAAAATAACCCATCAACGCCCAACGGCTATATTCTTGTCAACGTTGGAAAAAGCCATGTCAACGTCTAAATTGGTCATAACAACGTTTGGAAAATATATCTGTCAACGTCCAAAAATTAAAAAGATAAAAATGAAAAAGGACCTTAACAAAGTGATTTATCCTAGTGAAGATAACCTATAAACTGAAAATTACTATAGGGTGGCAAGCACTGTCCAATCATGCACACTTGCTTATGCAAGATAGACATAACAATCCTTTAGTGTCCCTTGCTAACCAAAATTCTTAACAGTTAAGTTATCTCATAAAATCCTTTGTAACTTCCCAGGTAAGCCCAATATAAATCATACCTAAGTCTCCCAATAGACCACTCCCAATTCTAGGCCAAAAAGGTCTTGGCAGCATGCATAGTATATCCACTTTGCATGCTACAGTGCCTCATGAGATAGTAAACTAAATCATACTTACCAGTGGACACAATTTAGAATTGTAATAAGAGTATTATAAGAATACCTAAAAAGTCCTAAAAGGTTCCTAAACCTCCCCTTAAACTATGATACAGAAGTTGCCAAAGTATATGCATGTAAATAAAAATTTATGTCAAGATAGGAATATAAATATTCCAACCGTCATCCATAAATTGAAACATGCTTCAATAATGCTCCAATAATCCATAAGCAACTCTGTATCCAATGGTACAATGCTAACAACGCCTGCACAATTAGATCAAAAACCACAAAACTAACATGTTGCTGACAACGTCACGATAACACGTTGATGAGATGGCATTTGTACATGATCTCATCTTCTTTTCGGGCTTTAAATGCATTAAAATGTCATAAAATACCATATATATGCTTGTATTTGTTTACTTGTGTGTTTTAGGTATGGATATCGTGAAAAAGACAAAAGATCACAAGAAACAAGGAAAAACGGACACGAGAAACGAAGCCGTACAAAGAACCGGACCCTAGTTCATGAAATATCCAAGATTAACCCTTGAAGACTTGAAGATATACAAGATTGATTCTCAAAATATGAAGAAATGACACTTAAAACCCTTGTATATTCATAATTACAAGTTTGGTCCCTTAAGTTTGTCAAAATTACAAAATGGTCCTTCAACTTTGAAGAATTGGTAAGTTTAGTCCCTCAACAATTCTAAATTGTCAATTATGGTCCCTCATGAAGTCAAAGATACAATGAAGACCTGTGAAGATCAAGAATGTCCAAAATCAGTCCCTCAAATATTCAAACATGGCAAAAATAACCCTTGAAACCTTTATTTCAAAGTTTTGTGGCAAAACTATAATCTTGGAAAGTTTATTAACAAAGGAAATGAGATTTGTTGGCTGAAAAACGTGTTTTAAACACTTAACCAAAACACAAGGACCCTTCCTTCCATTCTGAAAGTTCAAATCCCACAAACACGCGCCAAACAACTCCAACCCCAAAAATCGGATCAAACTCACCACTATTCACCATTCATCCAACCCAGATCTACCATCCACTTAACAAAGGGTAAATTGCAATTACCCTTACCCACGCTTGATTCACACATGCAGAAACCCATCCCACA
The DNA here is from genome assembly GCA_025667525.1 of Glebionis coronaria. Lineage (NCBI taxonomy): Eukaryota > Viridiplantae > Streptophyta > Magnoliopsida > Asterales > Asteraceae > Glebionis > Glebionis coronaria. The sequence goes on along the minus strand of CM046880.1, from coordinate 186,615,906 downwards.
TACAAAACCCCAAATTCCACTCACCATGTGACCCCACCATTCAAGCCGTCCACCTATCACATCACAACTTAACCTCCAAGGAATGCCAGGTGTCCAAATCAACAGTTGACACTCTTTGCTTGGTTACAAAGCTAAAAGGAACGCTTAGGATCATTTTGGATAGCTAAACAACTCAATGCACTCAAGGGCAAATTTGGGAATTCCTAGCTAGGGTTTCATGTATTTTATAGTTCTAGAATCATCCCTTGTACTCTATAAAAGGACCCCCAACCTGTGGTGAGGCCTTTGTTCCAGTTTTACCTTTTAAACATTGTAATTCCTTTTTAAATTTTATAAAAGTTGGTATTTTGAGAAAATTGTAATTCCTTTTTATGTTTTTGAAAGTTGGTGTTGTTTAAGGGTAATTCTGAGTTCCATTTGATGTTATAAGTGTGCTTGAAACTTGTGGTTCAAGGACGTTAATGTTTGGTAAGGTTTTCAAGTTTGAAATAAGCTTGAAAAGTGGTTTCTGATTTTGCTATTTTTCTTGTACTAATCCTTGACCAAAAGCTATAAGCTCTTACAAGCTTGTTGACACCAAGCTTGTGAAGGGATTGGGGCCTTTGGTTGGGCTGTTTGTTCATTGTGTTGAAGAAATCAAGTCCTTGAGTTTCTACTTTGAAACATCAACCAAGGCAGTCATTCATCTCCTTTGTTGAAGTACCTTGGTCTTGTTCTAGTTGTTGAACAAGGTCCAAGGAGCATTGCTGATCCTCCTAGGATGTTGTGGAGGTTAGGTATAACCGCTTGTTGAGATTCCTCTAAAAAATCACATGATATTGACTATTTTATGCTTTGCTATGTGATTTGATGATTTTGTGTTTGTGCTTTGTGTTTTATGGTTGGTATGTGTTAGTTGTCACCTAGTGTAGCTATTTGATCATTAAAATCAGTAGGTTGTTTGTAGAATTAAGAAGTTGCTTTGAAAAGGGGCTTATAAAAGGCTGTTTAGGTTTACTGGTTCATTAGGCCTTGTGGCCTTGTGCCCTTGGTTCTTAGGGTTTGGGAGGTCTAAACAAGTCATATTAAACAAGTTTTAGTCATTGGTTAAGTTTCTGAAAGTTTGGAAAAGGGATTTGAAGTTTTGTAAAAATCTGATAAAAAGTGTTTTGAAATTGGTCAAACACATCAGATCCAATAACTTCTTTGTTTATTGGATCTAAAGTCTGAAATTAGGTTTGGGAATAGTTTAGGTGATAAGCTATATGTGCATTATCTGTTTGTTGAATTTGGTGGCTTATTGAAGGAGCTAGGGCTTATCAAAGTTGGCTGAAGTGGTCATTTGCATCAGCAAAGTGACCACCTCATTTTGTGCTTGCATTTGTAATTCTAGTGTATGCCTTGTTGTTTTGTTGCTTGGATCTTGTTTATGTGCTGCTTGTGAGTGAATTTTGCTATTTGGTGTGCCTTGTATCTAGCTTATAAGCGCACTGGCTTATTAAGCCTTATTTGCCAAAATCTGTCATCAATTGGTCAACTGACCTCTTGATTCACAAGGACTCCTCCTTGCGTTCTTCACAAAAGTTGCTTATAACAAGCCTATATACCATCCCTGATCATTTGGTGAACTTTGGAGTACTTAGACTTTTGGTCAAATAAGCACAATTTGGCTTATTTTTTAGAACTGCTTATTGGTACATGCAACAACTTGGATTTTGTAATAGAACTCATTTTTCTTAGCTTAATAACAAGTCTGGAAGGTTACAAGTCTTTTGGTTAAGCTTTTGCTAGGAAACTAGCTTATTTGGCTTTTTCAGCCAGCTTATTGGTTCACACAGCTTATTCTACTTGGCTTTTTGTGATTTTCTTGATTGATTATTCTTAGTTAAGCTATTTGTGAGCTTTTGCAACAAACCAGAGCTTCTGAAACAGCCTAGAGCTCTAACCCGACTATTTTGTCTTTTAGTGAAATTGTTCTTTGCTTATTTCTGGCTTATTGAGTGTGCTTTTTCAAAATTTCTTTTCATAGATCTCTTAGGCATCTCAAAAGAAGGTTGTGTGTTTAAGTAGAGCTTATGGCATTGGCTTATTGCTTTATAAGAATAAGTTGTTTGTTATTTAAGCTGTGATAAGCTCAAAATCATCTTTTGGGCCTTCAAACATTTGTGCTTAGAATTAAGTTTTGAGTCAGATAGGGCTTTTCCAGGTCATTTGGGCCTAGTTTGACTTTTTGGGCCCAAAAGCCCATTAGTATTGACTGTTTTTGGTTTTAGCCCATTTGGGGGCCCATTAGGGGTATTTTGGTAACTTCACTTTCATTTTTTGATTATTTAGGTTAAAATAAACTAGTCTGCAAGTTTTTAGAATTTTTTATAATTTTTGGATTTTTAATATTATTTTAATATTATTTTTTTATTAAATTTCAAATTTCACATTTTTGCACTTTTCATATTTTTCTTAGGTTTAATACATTAAAATAGGATTTTTGCAACTCTTAGATTAATTTTATCATATTTAGAAATTTTATAGTTATTCTAAGTTTTAATAGTTTTTAAATCATTTTAAATAGTTTTTCTTAGTTTAAAAATTTACAAAAATAGTTTTAAATCTTTTTATGTCATTTTAGAGGTTTACCAATTGAAAAATCTTTATTTGGGCTTTTTGCATGATTAATTTGATTTTTAGGGCTTTAATTAGCATTTAAAAATTAATATTTAATTAATTAAAAGGTTTGAAAAAGTTTTGATCATTGGTAAACTCTTAGTTTATTTATTTTGATTCTTGGTAATTTTTTGGGAATTTTTAGAATTAATTTTTATTTTAGCCCTTTTTACGGTTTCACGTTTAGTCATCGTAGTAATTAATTTCACGTCTTCGTCATTCTATTTTCTCATCCCCTTCTTTCAAATATTAATCTCAAACCAATTACGTATTATTCACACACATATACCTCCTTGGGAAACGAACTTCATCGGGTCATTAACACTTGATTTTCGTAAATCATTTGTTTAATACTTACCGCTCATTTACGCTCTTTTGTTTTCCTAAACAAGAGACGTAATTTACCACAATCACACGTATCAGCGTTAAGATAACCTTTGTCAGCGTTAGACAAATTAAGTGGAAAATCTAATTTCACATAAAGACCAATAACAATGCATATCCTGTAGATACTTTTACAAATAAGTTCCCAAAACACATTTTAAGTAAGATTGATCATTCCAATACTTGTTACCAAGTATTGAAATCTTCCAGTATCAAACGATTTAGTCAATAAATCAGACACATTCTCTTCGGTGTCAACCCTATCTGGTTGTATTAAACCTTTTTCAAAACAATCTCTTATAAAATGATGTCTAATTTCTATGTGTTTTGTTTTAGAGTGATGTACAGGATTTTTAATAATGCATAAAGCGTTGTTATTGTCTACAAAAATCTTGGTATGCATAAAATTATACCCATAATCCAACAGCTAGTTCTGAATCCATAAGACTTGTCCACAACAAGCAGCTGCTGCAACATACTCTGCTTCAGTTGTAGAATTGGCCACCACAGTTTGTTTCTTGCATTGCCAAGATATCAATCTACTCTCAAGAAACTGGCATCCACTAGTTGTGGATTTTTTATCAAATTTGTCACCACCATAATCACTGTCGGAATATGCAATAAGCTCCAATGGTGAATCTTTTGGATACCATAATCCTAGGCCTGGATAACATCTAAGGTATCTACAGATCCTTTTGACAGCATGAAGATGACATTCTTTGGGATTCACTTGATGACGTGCACATGCACACACAGCAAACATAATGTCAGGTCTTGAAGCTGTGAGATACATCAATGTACCAATCATTGACCTATAGTGCCTGACATCCACTTCTTTTCCATCTCCAACTTTTCCCCAAGGGTGTTCTCTATCCATAGGAGTGCTAGCCCTTTTCTCATGTGGAGAAAATCCAAACTTCTTCAAGATTTCTGCTACATATTTATCTTGAGAGATGAAGATACCATCTTCTTTCTACTGAACTTGTAACCCTAGAAAGAAGTTCATCTCCCCCATTGCACTCATCTTGAACTTGTCTGTCATAAGCTTGGAAAAGTCTTCACTCATCTTTGGACTAGAAGAGCCAAAGATGATATCATCCACATAGACCTGAACAAGTAAGAAATCCTTACCAGTCTTCTTTGTAAATAAGGTATGGTCTATGGTGCCCCTTTTGAATCCATTTTCCACCAGATAGGCAGACAATCTACCATACCATGCTCTTGGGGCTTGATGAAGTCCATACATAGCTTTCTTCACTCTATACACCTTGTCTGGATGTTCTGAATCTTCAAAACCAGGAGGCTGCATTACATAAACCTCCTCTGCAATTGTGCCATAAAGAAAAGCACTCTTCACATCCATTTGATAGACTGTAAATCCCATGCAGGAAGCATAAGCTAGAAAAATCCTTATAGCCTCAATCCTTGCAACAGGTGCAAAGACTTCCTCATAGTCTATCCCTTCCTCTTGTGTATATCCTTGAGTCACTAAACGTGCCTTGTTTCTGACCATAATGCATCTTTCATCCTTTTTATTCCTAAGAACACATCTTGTCCCAATAGGTCTGACATGTCTGGGACAATCAACCAACTCCCAAACATCCTGGATAGCAAATTGGTGAAGCTCATCTTGCATTGCTTCCACCCAATTTGGTTCTTTGAGAGCATCAAAAATCTTATTGGGTTCCTGTTGTGACAGAAAACAGGCAAACAAACATGCTTGAACGAGAGGGATATCAACCTACTTGTGAATATTGGCAATAAATCCACCAAGATTTTGATGAGATCTTCTAGTTTGCATAGGAGTCATCACATCACCAATAATTAGAGAAGGAGGGTGATTTTTGATTGTAGAAGTAAGCAATCCTCCCTCAATAAGTGTGTTATCCTCAATCTCATCTTCCATGTTACCAATATCCTCTTGAGACTCTCTTCCATCTCCATCTGAATGAACCTCTCCATTTCTGTTTGAAGGTTCACCTTGTTCAAAATTATTGGAAGAGAAAATACGGTCAAAAGATCTGTCAACGCCTGGACCAAGGTTGTCAACGTTTGAGCCATCAACGCCTGAATTTATCTTGTCAGTGCCAGAATTTCCTTTGTCAGCGCCTGAAAGATCATGCATGTTATCAACTGGTGATACTTAGGGACCACCTTTTTCTTTTCCAGTAGCAGAAGCAGCCAATGCATCTGTCCATATGGGAATGGTAACATACTCAAGTATGGGTGCTGATTTTTCTGCTTGTGATCCAACCTCTTCATCAACTTGTTTACCTGAAACATCAACAACTGATTCTTCCACAACATTTGAAGTTACCTTCACAATGTTTGGATTATTAACAGACATATAATTCAAAGTCCTAGATAGAGGTTCCAAGTCAAATAACCAATTTGGACCACTTTCAGGATCACTAGGTTTACTTTCTAAAAACCTAACATGTACTTTTTCAAGTATACATTTTTCTTTCTTAAGGTAAACTCTATATCCTCTACTCTGTACAGAATAACCCATGAAGTAACCTTCATCACCTTTAGCACTAAACTTACCTAAGGCATCACTAGTATCCAGCACAACTACATGACATCCAAAAGGTTTAAGAAAACCAATATTAGGTTTCCTTCCCCAAAGTAACTCATAAGTTGTTTTGTTGTGAATCTTGTTGACTAATGCCCTATTCTGAACATAACAAACTGTATTCACAGCCTCACCCAAAAGGCAATAGGAAAGTGAGCATCAGCCAACATAGTCCTGGCTGCTTCTATGAGGGTTCTATTCTTTCTCTCAGCTACCCCATTTTGTTGTGGGGTTCTAGTTACACGAAACTGTCTAGTAATCCCTTTCTTGGCACAAAAATCATCTAACAACTTATTTCTAAACTCACCACCATTGTCACTTCTAAGTATCTTAACCTTATTACCAGACTTCTTTTCAATTTGGGTAATGAAGTTAATCAAAGTATCAGAAGTGTCACTTTTCAAAGCTAAAAAGAAAGTCCAAGTAAATCTAGAAAAATCATCAGTGTTGACAAAACAGTAAGATTTATCATTTAAGCTTTCTATATTAGTTGGACCAAACAAGTCCATATGCAGCAAGTGAAGTGGTTTAGAGCTAGAGTGCACCTGTTTAGACTTAAATGAGACCTTGTGCTTTTTGCCTTTAAGGCATGCAACACAAGAGTGGTTATTTTGGAAAGCCTTTTCAGGCAAACCATCAACCAAACCATGTCTCACAAGTCTATTTATACTTTTAAAATTAATGTGCCCTAATCTCATGTGCCAAAGATTACTCTCATCAACTGAAGCCTTAGCATATAGACATGACAAATTATTATTCATCGTAATTCCATTAAGATTCACATTATAAATGTCCTTATGCCTAGGTGTTCTATAATCAATGAATTTCTCATCTGGAATTTTAAAATCTTTGCTCAACACCGAACATTCAGTATTAGTGAAAAGGACTTTATTTTTGTTATCACAAACTTGTGATACACTAAACAGATTATAGTCAAGTTCTTTTACCAGAAACACGTTTTCAAAACGCAAATTGTTGGTGAGAAGAGTTCCTTTGCCTGTGATGGTTCCATATCCGCCTCCAAAGTAAACTTTGTCACCATCCTTAATGGGAGTGAAGTTTGTAAGATAATCTTCCTTCCCAGTCATGTGCCTAGAGCATCCACTATCCCAATAGCCATAATCATTAACCTGCTTTTGAATGCCCATCACATAAAGAAAACAAAATAGTTTTCTTTGGGAACCCAAGCCTGAGCAGACTTGGATTCATTTGGTTGTTCAACAAGAACAGACTTAGTCCTTATGACAACCCCTTGTTCATCCCTTTTTGGATTAAACACCCAGTTAACCCCAATTAGTTTTGTTATGACCTTTGAAATATAATGAAATCTGTTACAGGTCATAGAAATCCCATCTGTATTAGGGTTTTGGTCTTGCTTAGGTCTCCATGTCAAGCTAGAAGAAGCTTTAGACCCCTTTCCCTTTGGTTGCAAATATTTACCATTATTTGGTCTGGCAACGTTTCTGTCAGCGTTTAATTTGGTCTTGTCAACGCTGAAATTAACCTTATCAGCGTTGAACCTAGGGTTTGCTACAGGAAACCATTGTCTATTAGACCATGTATTGGTCTTCTGAAAAGGTCTTTGTCCATAAGTATTAGACCTTTAGTAAAGAATAGGGCTGGTCTAACAACTTGTGGACTTTGCTGGACAAAAGATTTAGGTTTGACAGTGTTTGACTTTTCGTCAGCGTTGAACTTTGAAGCATTGACACACTTATAGGCTAAATGTGAAAAACTTCCACAAGTATAACAGGCTTTTCTAGACATAACTCTAGGTCTAGAAGAAAAGAAACCTGTTCCATTATCACTAATTTGGCTTTTTGGTGACCTGGGTTTTCTATATATTTCTGCATATTTAATACTAGGTTTTCTATCAACGTTTAAGCCAAGGTCAACAGTCTTGCCAGTGGTTGGGTTTGTCACTTTGATGGGTGGAGACTCATTTGGGTTATCACTAAGCATGCCACCCTTAACAAACAAGGTAGGGTTGGCTTTCTTCCATTGGTCCAAATCAGTCAACTTCTGACTGTATTCCTCTACTGGGGAAAGAACTCTTGGTGGAGGAATAAATTCCTCTTCTTGGAGTTCTGGTAAACCAGTCTAAGACAACTCCTTTCTAAGGACACCATAGAAGTTCCCAATAGGTGGTGGAACACCAGCATACTCTTTCATCCCAATCCCAGTCATATCCCTAAAATCCCTTTGTTCACTAACACATTTTTCTAGGGTTTGTGAGGCTTTATCAAATCTCTGAATTTTAAGATCTACATTATCCTTATTTTTGATAGCCTCATCTAACTTAGCTTGTAAAGTAGCATTGACTCTCTTCATGATGTTTCTAATCTCAATACTAGCATTTAAATCATGATTTAAAATATTGATTTGATCTTTTAGGTCAAGCTCCATTTTCTTATACTCAGCTACAGTTTTTTCAGTTTGAGTAAGGGCAAGTTGATAGTTAGATAACTTGCATCTTTCATTAACCACATCTGTTGTCAATTTTAAAACTTCTTTGTTAAGTTTTTTAGTGTTTAGACGACAACCCTTACTACAAAATGCATCATCATATACCTCATTGTCTGGTGAAGAAGAGGAGTGTGCCATGAGAGCATAGTGAACATGCTCTTCTTCTTCCGTTTTCTGCAACCAAAGCTTTGTTCTCTTCCTCATCCTTGGCCAAGTAGCTCCAATCCCAGCCAACACCATCAATGTCTTGCATGGCAACCATAGTTTTGGAATCCTGAGCCTTGATGATTTGGCTTGAGGGTTTTCCAGCATCAGATCTTCTTGGAGATCTGCATTCTCTCATAAAGTGTCACATTCGATGACAATTATAACACTTAACCTTGGATTTATCAAATCCAGCAGTGTCCTTAGCATTAAAAGTCATCTTCTTCTTGAACCTTCGATTCCATCTGTTTGCTCTTATACTTGCAAGAGCCATATTCCACTTTATGTCCATCTCCTCCAAATACTCATCACTAATTTGCTCAAGGTCCTCATATGTAATCACTAAACCATTGGGCAATGAAGCAATGTATGCACAAACAGTATCTAGATCAATACCAGCAGGCTTAACTCTTGGTGAGTCAACTTTGTATGTGTCAGCGTCTGAATGTGAGGCGTTGACAAGGCTTGATCCAGCGTTGACACAAGTTGATCCAGTAACGGGGTGCATGTATGACTCCTTTTGATCAAATTGACCTTCACTATGTGAGAAGAAGGCCATATTTCCATTGGTAGACTTGCTTCCACGATCCAAAAGAGTTTCATTCTCTACCAGCCTTAGTTTATTGTAAACATCATCAAAAGTAGAACTTTTGTGAGTGTTATTAGCAATTATAGACCTTGCTTCAATCTTCCATGCATCACCAAGACTTTTAAGATAAGTGGTGATAATATCAACATCACCAAGCACTGTTCCCATGAAGGACAACTTGCTTGTAATGTCAAGAAGTCTGCTTCTCACTCCACTTAGCTTCTCACTGGGTTGAGCTTTAAAAACAGCATACTCATGCAAGAGTTGCTTCTTTTTCTCTTGTACAGTATCAGCATTACCACCATAAGCAACTTCAAGGGCTGCCCAAAGATCTTTTGCAGACTCATAGCTTCTATATTTGTGTTGATTTTCTTGTCCCAAAGAGAGTTTGAGAATGCTTAGGTTTTTCATGTTATTCCTTCTCTTTGTTATGTCCTCAGTTGAAACAGCTCTACCATCTTCAGGTTTTTCTTTTCGATCCTCTTCAGTAGAGCCTTGAACATTTGTTCTTTGTAAGATGGCAGCTGCAATCTTTTGAGCTTTATTGAATGTGTTTCCATATTCAATAATTTCCCATAGGGTGTAGTCATGGATTTGTAGATACTGTTCAAAGTTAAACTTCCACAACTCAAAATTGTCTGTGTCTAGCATGGGAATCTTGATGTTGGGGGTTAAGGAGGAGGAGGAGTTTACTTCTGGGGTAGACATGATGTTTTTAGGATTTCTTGAAAATTAGGGTTTTTGGCGATTTAGGGTTCTTGTGTTCTTTAGATCAAAGTTTCTCAACAAGCTCTGATACCACTTGTTGATCCCAAACTTAGATTGATTTATCTTGTGTAAATGAGATTAAATCAAGTTAAACACGTAGAGAAACTTTGTTGTGTATAAAACAATTTAAGTATTATGCGGAATTAATACTCAAACAAGAACACGCAAATAATGTAAACCAAACTTTCACTTGATTGATAAAAACAAACTTGCATACAATGAAAGTGTTAAAACATATATACAACATAAACCTAAAGGCCTCCTTTTATAGATATAAGGAGCCTTGAACAAGAGTCTACGTATCAGCTAGTTTAGGTAAAGATAAACATAGAAAATACATTGTTGATCATATCTTTACTAGAAACAAACTAGAAACATAATACGTGTAGACTAAGTCTTCTATCAGTGCTTGACTTCATCCTATCAACGCTTGACATCTTCCTGTCAACGCTTGTTCTGTCAACGCTTGTTTTCTTCTTATCAACGTCCCGATTTCTCTTGTCAGCGTCCAAGTGTACTGGCTACATTTTATTCCCAACATACTCCATTTCGATAAGTTAAGATTTACAAATGTTGATCGAACAATGAGAGAAAGTAAATGTATTTGTTGTTGTGTGTTAAAGCCGAGAAATAATGTTGAAATCCCCTAAATTATGTTCTCGATAAACCAAAAAATCCAAGTTAAAATTACACACGATTCCACAAACTGCAAGATTGTTAAAAAATTTCAAAAACACGTTTTTGAAAAATGTTGGATCGCAACACTTGATCGCAGTGGGTGATCGTAACCTTGGATCACAGTCCTAGATCACAGTCTTTGATCGTGATGATTGATCGTAACACTGGTCGTACTCCTTGATCGTGATGCTGGATCGTACTCCTTGATCGTGATGCTGGATCACACTCCTTGATCGTGACGCTGGATCGCACTCCTTGATCGTGACGCTGGATCGCACTCCTTGATCGTGACGTTGGATCGTAGTCAGTGATCGCAACAAGTGATCATAGCCAGTGATCGCAACGGTTGATCATGGCATGTGATCGCAATGGTTGATCGTGGCATGTGATCGCAATGGTTGATCGCACTCCTTGATCGTAGTAATAGATCGCAGTTACTAGATCATAACGTGGATCGTAAGTTGTGATCGTGATATTGGATCGCAAGTAGAAACCCCAGGTTTATGCGATGGCAATACACAGATCGTCCTATGGAATTAAACTTACCACTTTTCTCGGATAGGACTAGAACACAACAAGTTCTAGATTCTAAGCCTAAAAATGAATCAAACACCCAAAAATTTTGTGTTTTTAACCAAAGTAACAATACCAAATCACTACTACAAGTAAGTAGATGATGTATATCAAGATTAAACCATAAAAACACAAAAAAAATTGGTACGTATGATTTTGGATCAAACAAAGGCGTATGAATCAAGAACACAAACACATAAACCAAACAATCATCCCATGGCTCTTGATACCATTTGTAGGATATTGTAAATCTAGCTTATGTTTTAGAGAGAGAAAGAATAGAAAGATAGATGATTTCACACACTTCTTGAGAGAGAAATGAAAGAACTATGTGTAAATTGAAAATGAAACCACACCCTCTCCATCTAAGGAGAGGGTTTATATACCCAAGCCCATAAGATGGGCTTGGGCTTACAAGTGGGGTCGGCCTACACAAGTTGTAGGCTTGGCTTAGCCTTGTTTACTTAATATTAGTAAAACTAAACTACGAGCTATTACTTAGACTATTGTTGGAGTGACCGATCCTTTCTAAATACGAAAAACGTATTTCCAACACCAAAGAATATTCTTTAATTTAAATTTGGCATATTCCATATGCCAAAGGAATATCCTTTGAAGGTATAAACAACCCCCGATGGCATATCCCCACTAAAGGACAAAAATGCTCGGTCTTCAAGCAGGAGGTTCCTTATTGATAAGGAACCGCGGGTGTTTTTGACCGTTGCACTCTTGCCCTATAAATAGTGGATCATTTCCAGCTTTTCTTTCAACCCTTTTTGCACAGTTTCTTTAAAAACATCTTTAAACTCCTTGATTAGTTAGTTTAGATTAATCTTGTTTAAGATGTGATTCTCTCCTTCAATCCTCTCATCCTCTCAAGTGCAAAGAGAAGAACACTTTCATTACCATGAAGTGTTGGGTTCATAACATGATGAAGATCTCTCCTTCTAGATCAAGTCATTGTTTTCCTACTATGTATACGTAGAAGATCCAAGTGTTGTGTTCACTTGGATGTGCTTGTAAGGATAGTAGATCCAAGAGATGGGTATCCTTGGATTAGGTGTTAGTTGTGTAGATCTAAGTTTTTTAATACTTGGATATAGTGTTAGAGTCATAGATCTAAGTGGTTAGATCTATATGGTTTATGTGTTTAGGCCATAAAACACAAGGTTTGTTATGTTGGGCCATAAAACATAACTAGGGTGAAGAATTGTGTAGTTGTGAAGAGTTGGGTAGTTGTGAAGAGTTGGGTAGTTGTGTAGTTGTGAAGAGTGGGGTAGTTGTGTATTTGTGAAGAGTGGTGTAGTAGTGTAGTTGTGAAGAGTGGGATGGTTGTGTAGTTTTGAAGAGTGGTGTAGTTGTGTAGTTGTGAAGAGTTGTGTAGTTGTGTAGATCCAAATTGGTGTGTCAATTTGGAAGTTATGTAGATGGGTGTAGATTGGTCCTACCTAAGATTAGGACTCGACATCTAGCCTTGTGTCAGAAAATGGTGAAGTAGGCGACGTTATGTAGATTGGTCCTACCTAAGATTAGGACTTAAATTTTAGCTTGGAGTCGGAAATTGGATAAGCGACGTTGTGTATGGTTTCTCCACCTTAAGGAGTTTGTTGACTAGTGAAGTAACTCTCGAGTAAGGTGTACTCGAGGAGTGGAGTAGGGCGAAGAGGATCTTCGTGACCGAACCACTAAAAATCATCGTGTCGGTACTTTCCTTTACATTTATGTCTTTATCCCTATTGATGCATTTATATGTTGTTGTGTGTTGTGTGCATCTCATAATCTAAACATCTAAGTTGCGGAAAAGTTAAGGCTTAGTACGTGTGTGCTTCATGTTTAGATTATGGTCCAGTGTACATCACTTAGTCTAAATATCTTAGTTGCAGAAAAGCTTATGATTAGTATGTGTGTGCTTAGTGTTTAGACTATTGCTTGATGTACAATTGATTCGATGTGTTTGTGTGTTTTCTTTCTTGTAGTATTTATCTTTCAATCAAACACATCTCATATCTAGTCAAGCTTGATCGAGAATTTGATACCAAGGATTGTTTAAGATTAACATGTAATAAATAGCCTAGTTCACTGTCGGCGGTTCCTTAAAGGGACACGCGGTTCGTTAGTGATAACGAACCGCTGACATGTTTAAAGAACCGCGCACAGTGAGTTATGCGAAATGTTTTGAAAAAGTAACTACAAACTATTCAACCCCCCCCCCCCCCCCCCTTCTAGTTTCTACAGAATCCACAAGTCACGTGTGTACATAAATTCTGGGTTATTATGAAATTAAGATTTAATTTCAAGTTGTGTCGAAAAATATACTTTGTACAGAAACTTTAACTTAACAGTGTCTAGAAAATATTTTATAACTTTAGACATAAAGATATATATTTCTACTTGTTAAGACGTCCGTTTAGGACATAAAATCTGGCCAGTAAATCGTAAAAACGAGTAAGTTACGCTCATTTACAATTGTAAAATTTAAGAACTCATTTCTGCGTATTTCTAAAATATCATTTTGTTGACAGATTTAATGCAAGGGCATTTTCGTCCATTTTTTATCTGTTTCAAGTCTCGAGTAAAACTCGAAAATTGTCTGAAATGTCGTTTTACATCAGATTGCATTAGACTTCGAGTCTTAGAATATCATTTGGTGAATCAATTGGTCTAGTAAAACCAAAAAAGTCAAAAGTCAAAGCTGATAGACTTTAAAAATATGGATTGAAGCGCTTTTGAGCTCGTAAAACTTTAACTAATGATGTTTTGTAAACTAAAAACATTGATTGCATTCTAAAACGTTTAAAAATAATAACTTTGGATACGAGTTATACATACATATTTCGTGAACTTTTAAAACCGAGTGTTTGGTTAAACCGACAGTGAGCAATAGTTGTCGTGAACTTATGGATTCCTCTATCTTCCTTTTATATATGACTTAATTGTCATTCTAAGTTGTCTTTCTTTGCTTCTATCGTACCACTGATTTGGACCGAGGTTGAAATTCTTATTTTCACCGTTCGTTATCATCTTGACACGTGACTCGTGACCACTCCAACTAAACCTCTTGAAACCTTATCAACTTGTAACCATTTCATTGACTGTCTTGAACTACTCTTTATTACCCTCATGTAACCCACTCGCTATTTTACAAGTTACCATATAAACCCAAACTGGTATTGTTTGCGAATTATTTTACAACATGTTTCACGTGGGCTTCCTTAAATACTTGAATATTATCTTATAAAATTAATTTATATTAATTATACAATGTATTTTCACAAACTATTCAACGATTGGTCTTGTAAAGAAATCTTGTAACATTAAAACTGATGATTTAAATATCTAGCCAGTAACTTATTGGCGAAGAGTTTCATAAATTACTTTGATTCCTGCTTTTACAAATGGCATTATGTGCATATTTTAAATCATATGATATGTTGTACTGGTTTGACGAAGTTGAGCATCGCATTGCTAGTCCTAAATTATGCATGGCCTGATCACCTATGCTTAATTTAGAAGGAGCCATGTGAGGCCGAATAGTAGTCACCTTAAATATTTGACCAAGAATCAACTTTTTAATTATGTTTCTTAAAAAGTTAAATAAATGTAAATTTTGAAAACTTTACATTTTATGCGAGTATCAACAGTTCGCGACTTACACATATGAACCCTTATCTTTTCTTGAACAAAGTACATGCCTCAAACACATATTTCCTTACTCAACGATCTTTGTTTTACTTGTTACCTCATCTTCCATCGTGATACAATTCTCGTTGCCGCTTGTTTAATTTCTTACCATTGATACCAAACTTGAAAGTTTCAACGTTGTTATGCCTCTACATCGATCAACCTTCTTTATCTATTTTGGTAGACCTTCGCAACGTCTCTGGACGCGGATAATGATTTATTATTGAACGTGAAAAATGATTACGAGTATTTGTCATGAGGTGTGTTAGACTTTATCGTCTTGAAATTCCTTCGTGTGAACCACGTATTGATTTCACCTCTCATTGCTAATGATTGTTCATCTTACTTGAATTACACTCAAGTGACTTCTTAAGAATTTTCTGTGATTCGAAAATTTATTTTGTGGCTTTTCTCTTTCGATCATGTATCGACCACCGAGAACTTAATAAGTCGTTGTTGGTGACACCAACTGCACTCAAGAAGTGATGACTTGCTATAATCCTTTGTTTCTTATTATTTTTATCATCGACGCGTCCATTCTATCACGGTTGTTAAGAATTGATACGAATTTCGTTTTATTACCTTGTGTTATTGCTCGCATACAAATTATTGACCTTTATATGTCTCATATTTGTTGTTGTCTTGTCACCTTTTGAAAACCAGAATATGTCAAGCTGTATGATATGAGTGATTTTACTCATATCAATTATATCATAAAACAAACAATAAATGCATAAAAAATATATAAATGGCCATGTATATGTTTGTTTTGTTTGTTTCGTGTGTGTAGGTACGAAGTTCACGAAAATCGGCAAAAACGACATGGGTTTTGAATAAAAGATCAAGAATGCCAAAATCGAGCTCGTCTTAGTGGATTTAATCTTAAATGGAGTTATTTGGGCTTGTGGGTCCCACATTTGGTTATTGGGCCCAAAAGCCCAATTGAGGAAACAAATTATCCAATTTTTAACTACAAAGCCCAAATGGTTTATTTTGTGAAACGAATTAAGTAACTTGGGCCCAAACCCAAGTCAAACGATTTTCGCCAATGTTTGAGACGTATGGGAACTCAATGGGCTTTAAAACCCATTGTAATTTACTAGTAAATCAGTAAACGAATGTAAAAAAACAATAAACATTATTCGATCAAACACATTCACCATTTACTCACTTTTCACCACACACACTTCGACAATAACAATGTCTATCTCTCTCATCCCTCACCTCACCAAATAAACCAGATCCTACAACTATTCACCAAACCCTAATTAATCGAGAAAAGGGGTTTGTGATTCATGGCACGTGTGTAACATACACTTGGGAATTAATTCCCAAGTTTATAGGAGCAAAGAAATGCTCTTATCCAGTGACATGGCTTCCCCTCCTTGCATCTGATTGGTTGTTACACCTCATTCATCAACATCCTCCAATCAAAGCATGCCAAATCAGTTTACAACTAGCACAAGAAGCACAAAATAGGCCAGTGTGGCGATCCGTGTGATCAAGGCTATATCTCAGCCCTTGATTCAAAACCGAATGGAAAGAGAATGATAGATGCTTATCCAAGGGCCACAAACGATTCTTCGACAACAACCCTCACCCTCTTCTTCAGTATAAATACCCTCTTATTTTCATGTATTCATCATCCAATTTTTTACTTAATGTTATAATGTTGAATTAGAGTTAGGAAATCTGTATTTTCATTTTTAATAGTTATGTATTACTTTTTCTAATTAATAAAAATTTATATTCTGTCAAATTTATTCGTGTGTTTATTTATTATTAAAGTTCAATACATTTTTCCCTCTCAGTCTGATTTGATATTATAAATATAAAAGATATTTTATTAAACTTCTTAATAGTTTAAAGAAATATCTAAGTAAAATTGTGAAGTAAATCAAACCTCAATGGTTTGATTAAAACATAAGATCTGATTCGATAAGAGTGCTTGGTTAGAGGCACTGTTTTGACCTTTGATGGTGAATTTGTTTCGATGCTATTGAATGGTGGTTTTAGTTCGAGTAATGGTGACAAATGGTGGTGTTGATTCGGGTCATTAGTCCGCTCAGCGCGACTACTTCATCAAAGGTTTTCTTCAAAAGCTGGTTAAGCTCGTTTTATTTTTATGAATTTTTTTAGTATAAATTGGTATTTTGTTTATGATATTTTGTGTATCTACTTGATTTGTTTAATCTGTTAAGATGATAGATCTTCTTCTATTTAAGTGTAAGGATCTTCTAGTCTTCTAATGTTATATACTTGGGTTTACTGATTTGATTTAAGTTTGCTAAAACGAGTTGGATTTAGTCGTTAGATCTTTACTGAGCTTTTATTTAAGCTTTGCGATTGAGTCATTTTACATGTGTGTATTTGCTGATATAGAAGTATGAATTAGTTTTAGTTGTTATTTTAGCAAGATGTTTTCCATATGCTAGCTGCGGTAATTAGGTTGTTTTATATGTTTGGTTGTATTAATAAATCTGATATGGATTGAGATAATTGGTGTTTAATTTTAACAATTTAGCTTATGGTCTAAACTGTTTTGAATATTTGATTCAGACTATCTTGTTTTATGTGACTGATTTATTACTTATCAGATGTTGGTTTTGTATCTGACTTGGCTAAGTAGTATACTGAGTTTCTACTTTGTTAGTTTCCTGATGATTTATTTTTAGCTGATTTAGGGAGGTTTTGATTTAATCTGTGATAGTTATGTTTTATGTTGAGATTTGTTTAACCATGAGAACTTTTCAATGCCTAGGTTATTTTGGTTTTAATTGATTGCCTGCATTTTGTGTTATGCTAAATTTGACATAGCTGTATTCATTTGCATTCTGCTGATTTATGTTATTTTTGCTGAGCATTTAGCTAACAGACTCATTTAGCCTGTTAGTCTAAATCTGATAGAAGCTTATCAGACCAAATTACTGTAAAAAGTCACCCCTGTGACTTGGCTTTGATTTCCATTGTCCGAAAAATCAAATATAAAAAATGTCTACCACTGGTTTCGAACTCTTTACCTCAAGGGTGAGAACCCAGTGCCTTAACCATCTAATATAGCTTCTATTTGTGTTTAAATACTACCCTTTTAATAAATACAGACTGTTAGTTAGGCTGGCAGTTTTATTTCATAATTTAAAATACATAGTTTTTATTTTATGATTTTAAATCATAGTTTTATAAAATTTATTTTATAAAGTTTTTAAAAAATGAATAAATAAAAACAAAATAAATTTTATTTTATTAATTTCAGAAATTTAATTAGTTATTTAAAATTAGTTATATAAAAATTAGATTTAAATTAATGTAGTTTTAAATGAAACTAGTTTTAAAAATAGATTTTGTTTAGTAAAAGTAAAGTTAAATTTTAAATAGAATATTAATTTTTTAATAGTTTAAAGTTTGATTTTTAAATAATTGTTTTTAGATTTAAAATCGGGGAAGGATTCATGCACTTTAGGATTTAATTAATTAAAAATTGAAGGAGTATTTTTGGATTAAAAATCGAAAACCAATTCAAATCGATTGTCCAAATTGAAACAAAACGTCTCAAATTCACTTGATCTTCGTGTACAACGAACTTGGTTCATCATCGTGGTTAATTACATCCGTCTTCGACTTATTTATGGATTATTAGCTTTTCCTAAGGATAATTTCCTAAATTTATCCTATACCGTATCTAATTAAATACATCGACGTTTCCTCGACACATCAAAAATTTTGGCGCCACTGTCGGGGATCTTGTGTACGATTCGTTTCGTTGAGATTTGTTGATCGTTGATTTGAAGACCCTTTCCGTCCTCGGAAAGTTTTGTTATTTTTCTATTATATATAGTATGTATCGTTTTTCGTGTTTTTGTGATTACTATATTATATTACGTAGAACAATAAATTTACCTACTTCCAAATAAGACCTTAGTTGGGATTTCATCACCTAGCTATTGTATTCGAATCCAAAGCGAAAAATAAAAGGCAAAATAGATAAATACTAATAAAAAGTTTGAACTCGATTTATACAAACTATAAGGTGGGTATAAGGCGACGATCTATAAAAAGCCGTCTAACGAAAAAGGTTTTTAAGTGCTTTATGGCACCTCGTTTCCCCGCTTGCTTGTGAGTATATTGAGAGGGACGACCGATTATTGGTTTGCCAACTCAATTAGTATTAAATCTTATTTTTGTAATTTACTTATTGAACCTCGAGACGTTTAGGTTTTCACCTATCGTTTTAAAGTCGACCGAGGGGAGATTAATTTCATAGTAATTATCCTTATTCCTTGTTTTTATCAATCTTTTTGATTGAGCAATACCAAATAAAAATACCAAAAATAATCTTCTTCTTGTCTAATTTCTTTTCTTCAACCCTCTGAAATTCTCGTCATTTTGGTTTATGAAATTACGATATTCTAGACTTTTGATTGATTACAATAGGCTTAAAAATATTCCTCGTAGAAATGAATTCGTCAACAACGAATAGTGGAACCCGAGCTTCCACCTATTGTTGTAGAGATGGCCGATAACCGAACAATGGAGGAATTGCTCCGTGCACCCACCGAAGGGTATGGGGAAGCAATCGTTGTGCCGGATATTTTGGCGGATCATTATGAGATTAAGTCGGGTATTTTATCACTCATTCGTGCCGACCAATTTCATGGCAATGAGACCGATAACTCGCACTCTCACATTCGGAATTTTCATCGTATTACCTCGACTCTCAAGTTTAGAGATTTGCCGAATGATGCGATTAAGCTCATGCTGTTTCATACTCGCTCGAGGGTAACGCTAAGATTTGGTATGAGAAAGAACCACCGGGTTCAATTTTAACATGGGATGATCTAGTGTCTAAGTTTATGAATAACTTCTTTCCACCATCCAAAACAACACACTTTAAGAATGAGATCACTAGATTTGAACAAAAAGTGCATGAATCGTTTGGAGTTGCTTGGGAAAGGTTTAAAGATTTGTTAAGAAAATGTCCACACTACGGTTTCTTAGAATTGCACCAAATCAATACTTTTTATAATGGACTTAATATGATTGAACAAGATTCTTTAAATGTCGCCGTGGGTGGTAATATTTTAAGAAAAACTCCGAGAGACGCGTGGGGTATAATTGAGAATAAGTCTAGAGTACAATATTCATGAAACACACCGGTTGTTACCAATGTGAATTCATCTAATGTCAAGATTGCTAGATTGGACTCTAAGATCGATAATGGATTTGCTACATTGTTGAATGAGATTAGGAAGAATCCTCATGGAACGATTAATATGGTTGAGAATTTTTGTGTATCATGTGGTGGAGCACATCCGAATTATGCTTGTTCAACCACGGGGTTTGATCAAGCTAGTGTTTTTATCGTGACGGGAACTTATGGCCCTAACGGTCAAGCTCCTCATCAAAATCGTGTTGCTCCACCGATTTTTCCACCGGTTCAAAATAGGTACAACAATGGGAATAATGGGAATAATTTTAACCGTGGTAACCAAGGGAATTTCAATCAAGGAAATGGGTTTAATGGCAATCAAAACAATCAAGGTTTTTAAAGCAATAACCAAAATGATTTGTCAAGCTATATCAAAACAAATGAGGTAAATTTGAAAACTTTCTAAAATAATGGTCAAGGACAAATTACAACTTTGAAAAATGAATTTCAAAATACGATCAAAGGGCAAAATAACAATATTGAGCTAAGAAACATTGAGGACAATGTTTGGTTTTAGCATGGGGGAGTCAATCGATATAATCTCTTGCAATTGCTTTTGTCGTATCTTAATGTAATCGTTTTTCATAAAAAAAATTAGTGTTATTTTAAGTTTTAATAAAGAAAATAAGTGCTTTTGACACAAATGTAGGCTTTCCGTTGGTGAAAATAAAAATAGTTTTTGACTCGACTCGATTTTAACCTTAGCTTGTTCCTTAATGTGTTTGAATCAAGTTTTGCTAGGCTTTTATATAGGGAACTTTAAAACGCGAAAGTCTTAACTCATACGAGTTTAAGAACGAGAACTTTTCGCAAGTTCCTATAATTGATCCTAGAAAGTCGTTTATCAAAGGAACTTTAAAATGCAAATTCTAAAACTTGATAAAGTCTAAGAAGATGCAAGATCCTATAGATGACTTGAAAACCCAAAACTTTGATTTAATAAGCTAAGTATCCATTATTTTTCACATTTTTGAAATTTTACAATATGGAGAACAAGAGATGATATAGTTTAATCATAAGTTTCTAAAATTAATTCTTCCTTGTATAAGTATTTTTATGTTTGATTTAATCTCCTCGTATTTATTTTTCACACTTGAATAATTAATTGCTTAATAAATGAAGTTTTTAGCGGTTTAGGCTTAATATCTTAACTTGTAACTCCTTCTTTTTCTTCCCTTGTAATTAAAGTGAGAACACATTAAGGGTGTCAGTGTCATGGACTTTTTATCATGGGATTGCGAAAATTTGGCTTACTATACATATCATAATAATAAGAAGAATAAATAAAAGCATGTTCTTTATGAGCCTTCGGGTGGGAGTCATGTAGCACTAACCTTGTCATTTGAGCCTTAGGGTGTATGGCATGGGGACGTGTTTAATAAAAATTGCTTCATCATCATGAGCCATAAGGTGGGATGGTAAATTTCAATTCTCTTATTTTTGTCCAAGGAGCCTTCGGGTGTGGATTTTAAATAAGGAACACAATTACATCTTAAAGAGCCACAAGGTGATATGATGTAATTGTTGCTAACTCCATTGGTCATACTTGACTTTGGAGGTTTTATTGTTGCTTTTAAGTAGACCTATTAGCCAAATTTCGGATCCGGGGATTTATCCCTCAAGTCGTGTTAAGTTATCCTTGATGTGGGCTTTCTTTAGTGACAACGGTTTTTGAAGTTGAGGTTAGGTTTTGAGTGTTAAGTTTACACCATTTTTTCCTTCATTTTTGGATTAATAATTATCAAATAAGTCAAATGAGCCTTTGGGTGAATGACATTTAAAATCTAGAGATACAATTAGGAATAAAAAGAGATTGTGTTTAACACAAATTACTTGTATAAATGGTCTTAACTTTGGGACTTATGATTGACAATGATTTTGTTTTTTAAACTTGGCATGGAAAAGTGAAAAGTCGAGGACGATGAATCTATTTGAGTTTTATGATCCTAAAAGTTATTTTTCAATAATGAAAGCTTAACATTATGTCATTGCAAAATAAAGTGGCAAAAGTTGAATAAAAGTGTAGTTAGTGTTTTACGTTATCATTGCGTGAGGACACAACAATTGCTTAGCAAGGGGGAGTTTGATATGAGTGATTTTACTCATATCAATTATATCATAAAACAAATAATAAATGCGTAAAAAATATAAAAATGGCCATGTATATGTTTATTTTGTTTGTTTCGTGTGTGTAGGTACCAAGTTCACAAAAACCAGCGAAAACGATACGGGTTTTGAAGAAAAGATCAAGAATGCCAAAATCGAGCTCGTCTTAGTGGATTTAATCTTAAATGGGGTTATTTGGGCTTGTGGGTCCCACATTTGGTTATTGGGCCCAAAAGACCAATTGAGGAAACAAATTATCCACTTTGTAACTACGAAGCCCAAATGGTTTATTTTGTGAAACGAATTAAGTTACTTGGGCCCAAGCCCAAGTCAAACGATTTTCGCCAATGTTTGAGACGTATGGGAAGTCAATGGGCTTTAAAACCCATTGTAATTTACTAGTAAATCAATAAACGAATGAAAAAAACTGTAAACATTATTCGGTCAAACACATTCACCATTTTGCTCACTTTTCACCACACACACTTCGATAATAACTATGTCTATCTCTCTCATCCCTCACCTCACAAAATAAACCAGATCCTACAACTATTCACCAAACCCTAATTAATCAAGAAAAGGGGTTTGTGATTCATGGCACATGTGTAACATACACTTGGGAATTAATTCCTAAGTTTATAGGAGCAAAGAGATGCTCTTATCCAGTGACGTGGCTTCCCCTCCTTGCATCTGATTGGTTGTTACACCTCATTCATCAACATCCTCCAATCAAAGCATGCCAAATCAGTTTACAACTAGCACAAGAAGCACAAAATAGGCCAGCGTGGCGATCCGTGTGATCAACGCTATATCTCAGCCCTTGATTCAAAACCGAATGGAAAGAGAATGATAGATGCTTATCCAAGCGCCACAAACGATTCTTGACAACAACCCTCACCCTCTTCTTTAGTATAAATACCCCCTTATTTTCATGTATTCATCATCCAATTTTTTACTTAATGTTATAATGTTGAATTAGAGTTAGGAAATCTGTATTTTCATTTTTAATAGTTCTGTATTACTTTTTCTGATTAATAAAAATTTATATTCTATCAAATTTATTCGTGTGTTTATTTACTGTTAAAGTTCAATACATTTTTCCTTCTCAGTCTGATTTGATATTATAAATATAAAAGATATTTTATTAAACTTCTTAATAGTTTAAAGAAATATCTACCTAAAATTGTGAAGTAAATCAAACCCCAATGGTTTGATTAAAACATAAGATCTGATTCGATAAGGGTGCTTGGTTCGAGGCACTGTTCTGACCTTTGATGGTGTATTTGGTACGATGCTATTGAATGGTGGTTTTAGTTCGAGTAATAGTGACGAATGGTGGTGTTGATTCGGGTCACTAGTCCGCTCAGCGCGCGACTACTTCGTCAAAGGTTTTCTTCAAAAGCTGGTTAAGCTCGTTTTATTTTTTATGAATTTTTAGTATAAATTGGTATTTGGTTTATGATATTTTTATGTATCTACTTGATTTGTTTAATCCGTTATGATGATAGATCTTCTTCTGTTTAAGTGTAAGGATCTGCTAGTCTTCTGATGTTATATACTTTGGTTTGACTTAAGTTTGCTAAAACGAGTTGGATTTAGTCGTTATTGATAGGTGTGTAAACACCCATATTTTCTACCACTTAATTACAATAATAACCGGACCAAAACGTGTATTTTATGTCTTTTATGTCGGAATTATGCGTGGTTTGTATTTTTGTTGTGATTTAGGACGAAAAGGTGAAAAGTGGAGAAAACACGGGAATTCACGGGCATTTACGGACTTTTATTGAAGAAAAAGATGAAAGACGAAGTCAAGAAGTCAAGAGTGCAAAAAGAACGGAAGTCCAAGACCAATTCTGAAGATTTATCGAAGAAATAGTCAAAAGACGGAAGTTTATCAAAAGCCGAAGAATTCAAGAATTTAAAGACGGGTTCAAAGAAATCCCGAAGCCAAAAGTCCCTTAAGTCCAAGTTTAAAGAAGATTAGAAGAAAAGGACTAAGTATGCAATTAATGAAGATTAAAGAAGGAAGGACCTAATCTTGTAATTAAGAGAAAAGGAAAGAGGGGAGGAAGCTTCCTTAATCCTCCCCTATAAATATTCATTAGTTGTAATCTTTTCATTTTGTTGGCTAAGAGTGACAATTAGTCTTCCACATTTAAATACCTTGTCATTAAAATTCTTGTCAATTTAATTACCTTGTCTTGCACCTTAAATTCATTTAATTTCAAGTAAGTTTTCATTTAATTATTGTCAATCTTTACTTTATCTTGTCAATCTCTTATCTACCTTTCTTAATCTTTGATTTTTATGTTTATGTTTGTGTTCATGTTCATGCTTTTATTTTGATCAAGTTGGTTTTTGATTATTGTGGTTAAAGTTGTTAGATTTCTTGATTTAAATTGTTTGTTTATGATTATTAAATGTTTTGTTATTAGTTTAGCTTATTCGTTTGTTCGATCTTGATTGATTTGTGGTTAGATTCGTGGTTTCTGTGATTCCCTTGTTCTTCGGGGTGTTTGTTTGTGTTTCTGTATTCCCAGGAAAACTTCTGAACCAAGAAGGAGAGAAAGCTTTCATTCGGAACTTCAAAGTTCCGAGTCAAGGGTTTCATCCGGAAGATTTTAGAATCAGCAAAACTTCCGAGTCAAGCTTGTTCATCCGGAACATTCAAAGTTCCGGACGAAGGGAATCTTCCGACTCAAGCTCTATTCATTCGGAACTAAAAAGTTCCGGATCAATTTACTTCATTCGGAACTCAAAAAGTTCTGGATCAAGGAGATTCATTCGGAATTCAAAAGTTCCGAACCAAGGGGCTTCATTCGGAACTTCTTAGAAGTTCCGAACCAACTTCTGGATCAAGGGCAAGTTCCGAATCAGAAGGCTTCATTCGGAAGTCTGAAACTTCCGAATCAAGGAGGCTTCATTCAGAATCTTCCGAATCAAGGATTGACCAAAAGTTCCGAATCAAGGCAAGTTTGAGAAATTCCGAATCAGTAAAGTTCCGAACGAAGGATTGTTTTGGATAAGTGACATATTCAGATCAATTTGTTCGGGATCAAGGATTTTGGTAATATTCCGAGCGAAGAAGAATCATTCCAACCGAAGGTGACATTCCGGACGAGTGATTGTTCCAAACGAAGAATTATTCCGAATGAGCTGTATTCAGGTTCTTATTAGTTTTTATATTTGATTTTTATTTTCAAGCTTTATTTTTCCTGCTTTTTCCTTTGTGCACCTTTAAGTTTAATTTGTCTTAGATTTGTTTTAGTTTTGCCTTAGTTTAAGTTTTATTTGCGTTTTAAGTTTGCCTTAGATAGATTTAAGTTTACGTCATTTACTTTAGTGCCCTTTAATTTCAGTCACGTTTTTAATACTTGCACCTTTATTTTAATTAGACTTAGATTTACTTTAAGAGCACCTTTACTTTAATTGTTTTGCACTTTTTATTTTAAAAAACTACAACGACACATCTTTGTTCCACCAAAATAAGACTGAGTCACACATTAAACACAAGTTTTTCAATTCGAAGAGACACACGACAAAGAATCTTTTTAACCTGAGTAAAATCAAGTTATCAAATGGCGCCGCTGCCGGCTCTTTTCGTAAAGATTAACGGTTTTCTGTGAGAGACGCGTTGCTTTTTGGGATCCGTTCACTTGTGAACGTTATTTTTCTTGCATAAAAAATTGATAAAAATACATAAAAATTAAAAATTTCAAAAATCCAAAAAGATTTTATCTTTCTTGTGTATATATATTGCTTTTGTGTTTGGTTTCTTTTTCTTTTGTCTTTGTAGGTGCATGCATACTAGATCTTCTAATTATCAAGAGCCCGAGCCTCAAGAAGATTTAGCTATGTCTGGTGTTAACAACAATAATCCACCGCACCCTAATAATAACAACAATGCTCTTCCACAGCCCGATCTTCGGACCATGGAGGAACTTTGTCAAACAACAATGTTTGGACGAGGAGGACCGATTGCGCCGATGCAAATCAACGCTCCTGAGTTTTCGTTGAAGCACCACATGATTCAGCAAGTGCAAACAAACCCATTTAGAGGATTTCCTGATGATGATGCCAACAAACACCTCGACAAGTTCATTACAATCACCCAAAGCATGAATTTGCCTGGGGCCACAATGGATGTTCTTCGCCTACAACTCTTTCCACATACTTTATCGCATCATGCCGAGAAATGGTTTGATCGTCTCCTGAAGAATTTTATTCACACTTGGGATGACATGACTCAACGCTTTTTATCGCGCTACTTTCCACCATCCATGGTCACAAGCCTTTGCAATCAGATCAGCGGTTTCATGCAAGATCCCGATGAATCTCTTTTTGACGCTTGGGAGAGATATAATGTCTTGATCTATAGATGTCTAAACCACAACATGCTCCCTGTGACCTTAATAGATACTTTCTACAACGCTTTGACTTTTCGAGATCGTGATACGATTAATGCAGCCGCCGGTGGCACATTCATGAAAAGGAGACCCGAGGAGTGTAGAGAGTTAATTGAGAACATGACTACTCACCACAAAAACTGGGATTCCTCTGCTTCTTCTAGGAACAACCCGAGAGTCAATGTTTCTTCCACCTCAGCAAACCTTGAGATGACCAAACTCACCCGCATGATGACCGAAATGAGCAAAAGTATTACGCTTCTCGCTTCAAACCAACAACAACAACAAGTTAAAGCGGTTGCTAATCCTTGTGAAACATGTGGCGGTCCTCACTCATACACCGATTGTCCTTCTACACAAGGAAATTCGGAAAATGTGTATGCTGCTTACGGTAATTATTCACCGGAAAATTACCAAGCTAGACAACAAGGGGATAGAAATATGCTGAGTTACCGTTCCAACAACTACCTTTCACCCGGTTTTTCTCCTCAAAACCAAAACCCCGCCAACAACTACAATAGAAGCAACCAAAAACCACCAAGAGCTTCTAACCCTTATCAACCACCCACCCAACAAACCCCACCCATTAATCCCGATGTTGAAACCATCATGAGAACTCAAGGTGAGCAAATCAAGAATCTACAGAGCCAAATAATCAATTTGAAAGGAGATATCCTGAAGCAAGGAAATGAGATTAGAACCGAGGTTCGTGATAATATTCAATCCTCCTTCAGCACTCAAACAACTGAATTAAAGAATCTGTTGGCTAGTTTCTTGCCCGAAGCTCAACCTTCTTCTTCAGGTTCTCTACCTTCAAACACCGTCACCAATCCGCGAGCTAATGTGAGTGCTATTACTACTCGTAGTGGAGTCACCATCGTAGGACCACCAATCCCACCCCCATCATCTACACCTACTCCACCACCATGTATCCCTACTCCTCCTACACCTAGTATTAGTACACCATTACCGTCTCCGCCTCGTCATGACGATGTATCTAGGAAGGACACTTCAACATCCCAACCTTTACCGACTACACCTTCACCTTCCACCTATAAACCTAGAATCCCATACCCTTCTCGCATAGGCAAGACCAACGAGCTAACCAAGAATGACTGTCAAGTATCGAAATATGTGGATATGCTATCTCAAATGACCATCAACATTAGCCTTGTTGAAGCACTTTGCCACATGCCGAAATTTGTCAAAGCATTCAAGGAATTGCTTAGCAAGAAGGAGAAGCTGATTGAACTCGCCAACACACGCTTAAATGAAAACTGCTCAGCAGTTATTCTTAAAGAATTACCGGAAAAGCTTGGAGATCCCGGTCGTTTTGTGTTGCCTTGCGTGTTCAACAAAACTGAAGAATTTACTGCCCTTGCTGATCTCGGGGCTAGTATTAATCTTATGCCTTTGAGTGTTTGGAAAACACTATCATTACCCGACCTCATTCCAACAAAGATGACTCTCGAACTTGCAAATCGCACTCTCGCTTACCCCGTTGGTATAGCCGAAGATGTGTTCATCAAAGTTGGTACATTTACTTTCCCGGTCGATTTTGTCGTAGTTGATTATGAAATGGACCCTCGTATTCCCTTAATACTTGGTCGGCCATTCTTGAGAACCGGACGAGCTTTAGTAGATGTGGCCGAAGGTGAGTTAATCTTACGAGTCGGGGATGATTCAAAAGTTTTCAAAATGGGGAATCTTACAGGCAAATCTTTTGGAGGCCGAGAATCAGTGAATATGATAAATGTGCTCGATGACTTTGTCGTCTACGACAATCCTCTATTCGACTCTTGCATTGATAATCCACTTTTTAATGATGATGTGGATGATTCTCTCCCTACTTTGGACGCTTCTCCCATTTATGATTCTCCACCGGTCTTTGATGCTTATGATGATGATTCTAGCTCAGATTCGGATGATTTTGATTGTACTTCTGAGTATCCCGAGCTGCCCATTTTTGATGATTTTGATGAGGCTGATACTCTCTCGAGCGATTCTTCACATGATGAAGATCCTCCGCCATCACTCGATCCTACTTTGGACGATTATTCATTTGAGGAAGACTTCTCTGAATTTCTCAACACTTACTTCCCTCATGAGAGTGATGCTCCTCCTTATGACTTTGAAGATTATCGTCTTGATCCTACTTTGGATTTGAAGCACATTCTTTCTAAGGAGAATAAACCAGTCGACACCAATATCCGTTGCACATATGATTTGACACCTCTTTGTCCCCCTTCTGAGGACGAGGTTGTGCTTCTTTGCGGATCTTCTTCACACTCGGCTGAGCCTGAGTGCTATTTTCCCTTAAAGGAAAAGGTGTTCGACCCCGGTATTGAAGTCTTTAAGCCATCTCAGTATCCACCTGATGAAATAAAAGGAAAAATCTTTGGAAATTTTGAAGACATGCTTGCACCACTCCACCCTTGCTTCCACCGTGCTCCATCTTTGCTTAAGGGAACCTTGCCACTTCTTCTTTGGCTTGCCTTGTTCGCCTTAAGCTCGTGTTTATCGATGGACGAAAACTATGTCTTCGATCCTGGTGGATATGTTTCATGCTTCTTCCGTTGATGATCAAGGTCGAGTCAGGCTAATGACTCGGTTAACAAAAATCAAGCGCTTCTTGGGAGGCAACCCATGAATCTATCTTTTCGCTTTCTTTATCATAAGTGTAGGGGAGACCCTTTGGTTTGCTTTCCTCTCCTCACTTCTTAATCAGGGATTCGAGCTTCAATGATCCACTCTTGATGATTCTTGACGACCCGTGATTCCGTGTTCTACTTTATCTCGGTTCTATCCTAAACTCTTTTCGATTCACTATTTTATATATTTTCTCAATATTAAAATAGGAATCTCTTTAGTTGTCTTTTCCTTAGCGAGATTTAAACAACGTGCACAATGTCCTAAGTGTAGGGGAGTTTACTCCAACATGCTTAAACATTGAGGACAATGTTTATCTTAAGTGTAGGGGGGACTTCTATCGAAGTTAAGTGGCCTTTTCCTTGTATTTGTCCTCATTTTAACCGGAAAATCAATTTTCGACATTTTTCAAAATTTTTAATCTATTTTGGCCTATTAGTTTTTACCTTTGTATAGTTATTTTCTTTCCTTATTAGAATAAATGTTTAAATAAGCGGTTTTAATTTTCAAACGTTGTGAATCTTTTGACTCAACCCGAGTTTACTCTAGCTAGTACCCTTAACGTGTTTAAGTCAAGTTTTGCTAGGCTTTTATTTAGGGAGCTATAAAACGCGAAAGTCTTAACTCTCACGGGTTAAGAACAAGAACTTTTCGCAAGTTCCTATAATTGATCCTAGAGAGTCGTTTATCAAGGGAACTTTAAAATGCGATTTCTAAACTTGATAAAGTCTAAGAATTTGCAAGATCCTATAGGCGACTCGAAAACCCAAAACTTTGATTTAATAGGCTAAGTATCCACGAGTCTCATTACTTGAGATTTTAAACTGTGGAGAACGAGAGATGATAGAGCCAATTATAAGCTCGGTATTCTTTCGTGAATTTATTTGAGTTAATTATGAGCCTATTCTCCTATCGCTTGCTAATAAATTTATCTGCTAATAAATAAGGTTGTACGATTTGAAAAGTTACTTAGCTTCTAGCCCAAGATCGTTTAAAAGTTGCTCGGTATGGATTAGAGTTCATAGCCAAGGCATAACTTATTGAAGCGGGACGCGAAGATTGGCGAGTCCGAAAAGGCCCTAACAAGGCATGAGGGCTATATTTTGTTGCTAAAGATCCAAAGTGATGTGAAGAATCATTTATCGAAAATCAATATGAAGGATCGAGACACACGACGAAAAGCAAATACTCCCCAAAAGTCATGGAGAAGTGTATCCGAAAAGACCCTAACAAGGTATGAGGATAAATAGATCCAAGTCATAAAAGGAGGCGGATCGTTGTATATCAAAGTCCAAAATAAAGATTGGAGAAAAATGAAGAAGTCGTGGTCCAAGTATGAATCTCTCAAAACTTCAAGTGAAGAAATTCCATTATGAAGAGAAGACCATAATTTCATGAACGTCTCTCAAGGTTTGAAGTATGAAGTCGCTGCCAAATATCGGTCCGAGAAAGGTCTCAAATCGCGAAGCGAGTTATGCCAAGATATGAACTTTATGAGGTCCCGAGAAGCAGTTTTAAAAGATTTTGTCCTTTAGCTAACTATTGATTAAATCGTTCACTTTATTTTCAGACTTAATAACTATCGAAATAAGTCAAAAGTGCATCCTCGTGATCATTCAAGACAAATAATAAAATATAAGAGATACACCTAGGAATAAGGGAGTCTAAGTGAGTAATTGGCCCACGTGAGTTCGTGATAGTTTACTAACTTATAATAACAATGATCTCGTTTTAAGCTTGGTTTGGAGAATGTGAAAACTTGAGGATGATGATTATTCATGACATTTCCAAAACCCAAGGTATGCTTTTGATTTCTTTATTTTGTATGTTTTTAATTTTCTATTTCTTTAATAAAGGCCAACGTGGATTAATTATGATGAAAAGTGTAATCTTGCTTTGTAACTAATGCATTGCATGAGGACATTGCAATGGTCAAGTGTAGGGGATTTGATAGGTGTGTAAACACCCATCTTTTCTACCACTTAATTACAATAATAACCGGACCAAAACGTGTATTTTATGTCTTTTATGTCGGAATTATGCGTGGTTTGTGTTTTTGTTGTGATTTAGGACGAAAAGGTGAAAAGTGGAGAAAACACAGGAATTCACGGGCATTTACGGACTTTTATTGAAGAAAAAGATGAAAGACGAAGTCAAGAAGTCAAGAGTGCAAAAAGAACGGAAGTCCAAGACCAATTCTGAAGATTTATCGAAGAAATAGTCAAAAGACGGAAGTTTATCAAAAGCCGAAGAATTCAAGAATTTAAAGACGAGTTCAAAGAAATCCCGAAGCCAAAAGTCCCTTAAGTCCAAGTTTAAAGAAGATTAGAAGAAAAGGACTAAGTATGCAATTAATGAAGATTAAAGAAGGAAGGACCTAATCTTGTAATTAAGAGAAAAGGAAATAGGGGAGGAAGCTTCCTTAATCCTCCCCTATAAATAGTCATTAGTTGTAATCTTTTCATTTTGTTGGCTAAGAGTGACAATTAGTCTTCCATATTTAAATACCTTGTCATTTAATTTCTTGTCAATTTAATTACCTTGTCTTGCACCTTAAATTCTTTTAATTTCAAGTAAGTTTTCATTTAATTATTGTCAATCTTTACTTTATCTTGTCAATCTCTTATCTACCTTTCTTAATATTTGATTTTTATGTTTATGTTTGTGTTCATGTTCATGCTTTTATTTTGATCAAGTTGGTTTTTGATTATTGTGGTTAAAGTTGTTAGATTTCTTGATTTAAATTGTTTGTTTATGATTATTAAATGTTTTGTTATTAGTTTAGCTTATTCGTTTGTTCGATCTTGATTGATTTGTGGTTAGATTCGTGGTTTCTGTGATTCCCTTGTTCTTCGGGGTGTTTGTTTGTGTTTCTGTATTCCCAGGAAAACTTCCGAACCAAGAAGGAGAGAAAGCTTTCATTCGGAACTTCAAAGTTCCGAGTCAAGGGTTTCATCCGGAAGATTTTAGGATCAGCAAAACTTCCGAGTCAAGCTTGTTCATCCGGAACATTTAAAGTTCTGGACGAAGGGAATCTTCCGACTCAAGCTCTATTCATTCGGAACTAAAAAGTTCCGGATCAATTTACTTCATTCGGAACTCAAAAAGTTCCGGATCAAGGAGATTCATTCGGAACTCAAAAGTTCCGAACCAAGGGGCTTCATTCGGAACTTCTTAGAAGTTCCTAACCAACTTCCGGATCAAGGGCAAGTTCCGAATCAGAAGGCTTCATTCGGAAGTCTGAAACTTCCGAATCAAGGAGGCTTCATTCGGAATCTTCCGAATCAAGGATTGACCAAAAGTTCCGAATCAAGGCAAGTTTGAGAAGTTCCGAATCAGTAAAGTTCCGAACGAAGGATTGTTTTGGATAAGTGACATATTCAGATCAATTTGTTCGGGATCAAGGATTTTGGTAATATTCCGAGCGAAGAAGAATCATTCCAACCGAAGGTGACATTCCGGACGAGTGATTGTTCCAAACGAAGAATTATTCCGAATGAGCTGTATTCAGGTTCTTATTAGTTTTTGTATTTGATTTTTATTTTCAAGCTTTATTTTTCCTGCTTTTTCCTTAGTGCACCTTTAAGTTTAATTTGTCTTAGATTTATTTTAGTTTTGCCTTAGTTTAAGTTTTAGTTGCGTTTTAAGTTTGCCTTAGATAGATTTAAGTTTATGTCATTTACTTTAGTGCCCTTTAATTTCAGTCACGTTTTTAATACTTGCACCTTTATTTTAATTAGACTTAGATTTACTTTAAGAGCACCTTTACTATAATTGTTTTGCACTTTTTATTTTAAAAAACTACAACGACACATCTTTGTTCCACCAAAATAAGACTGAGTCACACATTAAACACAAGTTTTTCAATTCGAAGAGACACACGACAAAGAATCTTTTTAACCTGGCCAAAAGCCTAGTTATCAAGATCTTTACTGAGCTTTTATTTAAACTTTGCGATTGAGTCATTTTACATGTGTGTATCTGCTGATAAAGAAGTATGGATTAATTTTAGTTGTTATTTTAGCAATATGTTTTCCATATGCTAGCTGTGGTAATTAGGTTGTTTTATATGTTTGGTTGTATTAATAAATCTGATATGGATTAGAGATAATTGTTGTTTATTTTTAACAATTTAGCTTATGGTCTAAACTGTTTTGAATATTTGATTCAGACTATCTTGTTTTATGTGACTAATGTATTACTTATCAGATGTTGGTTTTGTATCTGACTTGGCTAAGTAGTATACTGAGTTTCTACTTTGTTAGTTTCCTGATGATTTCTTTTTAGCTGCTTTAAGGGAGGTTTTGATTTAATCTGTGATAGTTATGTTTGATGCTGAGATTTGTTTAACATTGAGAACTTTTCAATGCCTAGGTTATTTTGGTTTTAATTGATTGCCTGCGTTTTCTGTTATGCTAAATTTGACATAGCTGTATTCATTTGCACTCTGCTGATTTATGTTATTTTTGCTGAGCATTTAGCTAACAGACTCATTTAGTCTGTTAGTCTAAATCTGATAGAAACTTATCAGACCAAATAACTATAAAAAGTCACCCTTGTGACTTGGCTTTGATTTCCATTGTCCAAAAAATTAAATATAAAAATGTCTACCACTGGTTTCGAACTCTTGACCTCAAGGGTGAAAACCCAGTGCCTTAACCATCTAATCTAGCTTCTATTTGTGTTTAAATGCTACCCTTTTAATTAATATAGGCTGTTAGTTAGGCTAGCAGTTTTATTTCATAATTTTAAATACATAGTTTTTATTTTATGATTTTAAATCATAGTTTTATAAAAATTTATTTTACAAAGTTTATAAAAAAAATATTTTATTAATTTTAGAAATTTAATTAGTTATTTAAAATTAGTTTTATAAAAATTAGATTTAAATTAATGTAGTTTTAAATGAAATTAGTTTTAAATAGATTTTGTTTAGTAAAAAGTAAAGTTAAATTTTAAATAGAATATTAGTTTTTAAATAGTTTTAAAGTTTGATTTTTAAATAATTGTTTTTAGATTTAAAATCGGATAACGATTCATGCACTTTAGGATTTAATTAATTAAAAATTGTAGGAGTATTTTTAGATTAAAAACCAAAAACCAATTCAAATCGATTGTCCAAATTGAAACAAAACGTCTCGAATTCACTTGATCTTCATGTACAATGAACTTGGTTCATCATCGTGTTTAATTAAATCCGTCTTGGACTTATTTATGGATTATTACCTTTTCCTAAGGGTAATTTCCTAAATTTGTCCTATACCGTATCTAATTAAAATACATCGACGTTTTCTCGACACATCACTGTATCTTTTAAAGTAACTCATTTCATCATACTTTATTTTCAATATAATGAAATTATTAAATTAATTTATAATTCTAGCAATGATTTTAAATAACATGGAAAATCTGATTTTCTCTAATGGTAACAAAAAACTTAAGTTTTTAACACTGAATTCGTACAGTCGTCCAAATGTTCTTTAGCCGATCAAGATAACTATTTTGAACTGTTCTACTTTTTACGTTGTAATCCTGATTAAGAAAAAGATACAGCAACAGCTTACTCACTAAATATAGATAGTTTGATTTTAAATCACTACACCTTGTAAAATTTTCTTTTAATCAAGAAAACATTTAAAACTAAGTTTTAAAGTAATACCAAAATACTAGAAAACTGATTATGACAGCTTGTATTTTGAATGATCATATATAATTCATTTTTTCCTTCTATTTCTCTTGTAAATAGATTCTTACATTTTCAGATTGTCATGTTTTACAGTTTGCGCGATTTGCGATTCCTCGTTGATTATCAATCCTGATTCATTTTAGTACACATTGTCCGTTTAAGCGATTCTTGTGTTCATTCTATCTCTTGATAATACTTCGTATTGAAAGGTCATTATTCTAATTCAAGTTTTAAAAGTTGTTCGAAAAAGAGTTAAGCAACGGAAGCATAGTGAATTCCAATTGTTAAGGTTTGCCGTGGTGCAGAAATTACCTGAGAAACAATGAATTTGTTCTACACTTTGTACCTCCTCTTGTTTGCATCTTCTATTGTTTCCAGGAGAACTCTGAGGGACCAGAGTTCCTTTAGGGGGGGGAAGACTGTAAGAACCCGTACTTTTCCAGCATTATTTTATTCTTTTATTCGTGTTTATGAATTTTCCAATGTATTTCATTTTCTTGAGTACTTTATATGTAAATCCTGAGATCATGACAATTATTAATAAATTATACTTTTTAAGTATTTTCTGATCATTGACAATACTTTATATGGAATTATAAAATTTTTATTTTATTTTTCCATATTTAATTTAAATCAAAGTTTTTGATTTAAAATCATCCGCGTGCATTTTACAACGAGTTTACTCAAAATCAATGAACAACGAGAATTCCTAATGATCGCGATACCGACGGCTGCCCAAAGTTTTACATTTTATTATCGATTTTTTCGATAATTAATATTTTTGATGAATTCGTTTTAATTACGTATTAAGTCGTGTCGAGAAATCATATAATCATATTTATGATGCATCTTAACTTTTGAAAAGTACTTTTACGAAACCCGGGCCCCGTAAATATTTTCAATATTTACCAATAGTCATTTTCTACCCTTTAAATTATTAACTTTCTTTTTAGTCCAAAGGTTTCAAAATTGGCAAAACTAGTCCCTCCACTACCAACATATATAAAGCAATTTTTTATTACCAAAACACACACATTACACAAGTTATAAACTTTTCACCAAACTCTCCCCCCCCCTTGTAATTCCGCCACCACCATCACCCTAAAACACCATCAAAAACAATTTTCTAGCCAAAATCATATAAAACCAATTCAAGTCCCATGCTTAAAATGTTCTTTTGATTGTTTTGACACCAAAATCATAAACATGCATCAACATTCATGATTTTATGTTTCCATGGTTGATTTTTGTCTAAATTATCATGCATGTGATGATCTAGGTTGGATCATCATGTTTTCATGTTAAAAAGTTGTATTTTGATATTTTATTTTTGTTAAAACTTTACATGCCAGTGTTATAGGAGTGTTTGGTTGATGGGTTTGATACTAGAGTAATAGTAGAGGTATGGATCATGGTGGATTTAGGTCAAAATGATGTTTCTCTATGATTTTCTAAAGTGTATACTACATCAGTGGGTTAAGGGCTGTTTTTTGTGGTTTTAAGATTTGAAATAGGCTGAGATTATTTGATTTTTCTGAAGAGTTTTCCGAGACGCTCGTTTTGGTATAAGATAGAGCTTCTAACTCATTACAGATCAAACGTTATGCTAGTTTTAGTATTCATGTACCGGGAGACGCAAATCGGCACAATCCGAAATTGTGGCTATTTTGGGTCGACTCTCGGGGACTTTAGGCTTGGTTAGATAATTGATACTACTGGTTTTCAAAGTATATAAACTTAATATGATGAGTCTAGTAGCGGGTTTAAAAGGCGGATTTTCATGTTAGTACTCTTAAAGTGGTATAAACGGTTTTATAAAACAAGTACACATTCTGTCCCAAATTTAGAGTCTAGTAAAGTGTCGAGCTGATGGGTTTTAAAGTATGAACTTTGGCTCAAAATTTTTCAGGGTCTTATATAGGTTATGAGTGACCTTGACACCAAGTTTAATCTGAAACGGACAAGTCTAGATAGGGTAGATCGGTGTGTACATTCGGAGTGTACTTGCTGATTTTATTTTAGACACATAGTTCAATGCTTGTGTTGCGTGAGTTCGAGTATTCACTATCGGACATGGTGACTTACTCAAGCGTTTAGTCATTATATAAATGACTTAGCTACTGGTCCGAGTGATGTAAAGGGATAGTTTGACTTGCGTTGACTTGGCGTCTTATGACGGGTCAATTTCAAGTATACAAGTGTTTAAACGAGTAGTGTCGGATAAATGAGTTATATGGATTCATTTGGTTCTTGCCAATGGTTCTGAAATATGAATACTTTGAAATTATTTAAAGTCTTATTATACTTGGCATACAACGATATTTGAGTTCGAGTCTTAACGCGCGCCTTATTTTGATAGGTTGCGGTTTTCGTGTTTCCCGGGCATCCATATCGTCGATGATCTTCTCACTACCATTGTTTCTACTCAGTTGCTGAGTACCGTGATTGACTTACCTCGTGACTAAGGTGAGTTCATAGCCCCTTTTTACTTGTACATGTTTTCTAAACACGGGGTGAGATTTTACATGGTGGAACACAACCATTTAAAAACTGTGTGCTATCCAGAACTTGTATGCTATCTAGAACGTGTATGCTTTCCAGACTTTCAATATTATTATTGCTTTCTAGCCTTGAGTTTTCTCTCCTGATCATGAACCGTTAATTAATCATGTTACCAAGCGCGAATGTTGTGGGTGGATCCATCGGGATTGACTATCCCCGTCCCGATTACCTTGGCGCACTAATATTTGTTTATACTTGAGTATTTAGGCTGAATATTCCCTAGAGGAACTTACATTGAGTTAAGCTTCGGTTCATGAACTAAACAGCAATAATAATAATAGTTTCGGACTATGGTTGACGTATATAACCATTCTCCCTACTACATGTTTACAAATAAATGCTTGTGTTCCACACCTTTATTGTTAAACCTATGAATATCACTCAACTTTATGTTGATGATTTTACATGTTTAATCTTAGGTATTATTACTTAGCTTTGCTTGGATGGGAGCCCACAGGATATTATCGCAGCTTGGAGATTTCTGTGATACTTTTAAAAGACTGTTTTTAGTAAAAACTGTGAGAAGTTTATTCTATCTTTTTGGCAACCATATGCTATAAATCATGATGAAATAATAGATTTTTCGCTTATAAAACTCTGGGACCTATGTTTAAAACTCTGATATTTTATGATGTAATGTACATGTTTTTATTACGTCAGCTTTGTGTCAATTGTAATTCATTGTTTCTTGTACCATGACGTGTTACCCCCTCGTTGCCTAGTTGTTCCATGTCAGATTATGGGGGTCTCACGCACAGGTACTCAGTCTTACATTTTTAGAGGTCACAAGCAGCCACTCTCAAATGTCTGTAGGTGAGAGTGGTGAAGTTTAGGGCTATCCTTGACCCATAGAATGTATGTGTCTACACTTAGAAATCTTTTAAGACTTCTGTACAATGTCTCTGCACCAGGGATTGATTCATTTGTGTTTATAAAGCACCTCAATGACCGTGCACCCTCTAGACAGTTACAGGAAAATAACAACCTGTGTATATATGTCTCGACCTAGAGTATCTGTACTTCGCACAGCCTCTAGGTTCCTTCATTTAAAAGTCCCAAATTTCACCTGTTACTAACAAAAGGAAATTGTAGCGTTCCTTTACCTATCCCTAATTTCACCTGTTACTAACAAAAGGAAATTGCAGGGTTCACAACTGTCTACTTTGGCTGATAATTATGTGGCTGATAACAACAAGCTAATTGAGGCTACTCTTATCACTGAACATGAAACAAAGAAAACCTCCCAAGAACAGCCAATTCTAGATGCAGCTATCCAAGAGTCTGTGGATGACCTCCTAGAACTAGTTGATGATTTTTCTAAACCCGATTCTATGCTTGATGATGAAATCATGACAATTGATGAAATGGAGGATGATGACGAGGAACAACCAACTCAAGACGATGTATTTCAACCTCTTGCATTTCCTATTAAGGACTCAACAACTGATTCCATTACAGCTGGAAATCAAACACATGAGATGTTGATCCACCTGTTATCTTTGAAACTGTTGCATCAAAGTCACATGAACCCTGAACGATTGTACAACTGATTTTATGATCCAAGTGAAGAGTTCATGTTAGTTAATCAGCCACAGCAATACTCGTATGATGTCATACCCAGAGAAAATGACTATCAGCTTCAAGGCTTAAATGTACTAAATCTGCAGCCTTCCCATCATCAGTCTAACATGGAGAGAATCTCTAGGAAGTTGGATCGCATTGGCTCTGATATCAAGTCATTTACCTCAAATTTTCCCACCATTCTGGCTAAAGCTATCAAGAACAGTCTTTAAGAACCTATTAAGGAAGGATCCAAGAAGTGGGTAAGACAAGGCCTCAACCATATGTCCACACGCATCAAAGAAGCTCTCACGACTGAAGTTCCTCATATACTTGAAGCCCACGAGATTGTTATGCATAAGAAGTTTAAAGCTGTTAATAAGCAACAATGCAAACATCTCGATATGTTGGCTGATCACGTCAGTTGAACTGTTAACAAGAACTGCAACGGGGTCATGAAAATCTCTCGCCGATCAAGAAAGGCTCAAAAGAAAATGGTTGTGTTTGTGGAGGATATTTCAAGGCGTTTTCAGGTACGTTCAGCTAGAAGGTTGTCAAAGAAAGCTGAACGTGAGGGGGAGAAACTGCTGTTAAACATAGAGTCTCTTAATACAATAGATGGTACAGTTGACAATACCATTCTTACACCTTCTCCTCTACAGATCATCAAACCAATAGTTATACCTGATGATGATGAAACTCAGGGGGGGGGAGAAGTTGACAGAAAAAGTTGATAAATCACATGCTCTAACTTTCATTATGTAACAACACAAACCCGTGGTCATTATTTAATTATATTTTTACGTATATTTTTGAAATTTTTGACAAGATTAATTGTCATAACAATTGGTGATTTGATTTGGATGAATGTTGGAAGTTATATTTTTATGCTTTGACGAGTTGCGAGGATTATTAGTAATGACGATATCAACGGATGGCCAGAAATTTTACGTTTTATTTTAGACATGTGGATGTTTAATATTTTGACGTTTTTATTTTAATGTCGTATTAAGTCGTGTCGGGACTATATAATATCATATTTTGTGTGCGTTTTATGTTTTGAGAAGTATTTTTATCAAACTCGAGACCTTTAAATATTTTCAAAAGTGAATAAATAGTCATTTCTTGCTTTTTAACAAAGAATTTGCATTTTGGTCCACAAGAATAAAAATTAGCAAAAACTACCCTAAACTTTTCCCATATAAAATAGAAATTAAACACACAAACACACACAATTCCACTCCACCACCACCAACTTCTCTCTCCCCCTTCTCTCTTAAACAATCTTTCACCCCTCCACCACCTAAAACCACCATTTCACAAAAATTTAGCTTGAATCTTTAAATTCTAATCAAAGACCCATCTTAGTTTCATCAATCTCTACACATAGGTATGAAATTTGGCCACATGCAAGAATATTTTTTTTAAACCATTTTTAGTGAAAAATCTTGTGTTTTGATCTTATATTATTGTTGTATGTAGGTGTTTATCTTGTTATATATCATTTTTTATGGTTGCATGTTGAAATTTTTAGTTGGGTTTTATTTGATTTGATCATCTAGGATGATTTAGCATGTTAGGATTGAAATTAGTAGTATTTGGATGATTATAGTAGTAAAAATGATGTTAAAATATGGTGAAAAATTGATTTTGAATGATTTTTAAAGATGTATTTTTAAACAGATTATTATAGGTAATTT
The DNA here is from genome assembly GCA_025667525.1 of Glebionis coronaria. Classification (NCBI taxonomy): domain Eukaryota; kingdom Viridiplantae; phylum Streptophyta; class Magnoliopsida; order Asterales; family Asteraceae; genus Glebionis; species Glebionis coronaria. The sequence continues at coordinate 186,575,470 of CM046880.1, read as the reverse complement.
TCAGAAAATATGAGTTTGAGTTTGATATGAACTAACTAGATATTGTTGTAGAGGATGTCTTAAGCTTCGATTTGGTATAAGGTAGAGCTTCTAGCTCCAAACGAGCGAAAAGTTACGTTAGTTTGATTATTCGTGTACCGGGAGACGAGTATCGGCACAATATATAATTGTTGTTGATATTTGGATCGAATCTCGGGGACTATAAAAAGGATTTTGAAATGTGTCAAGTACTGATGTTAAGTTTTATGCATGAGGATGTTGAGTTTATTTTCAAAGACGAGTGTCGTTTTTGTTAACGGAGTTAAATAAATAAGTTAAAAAGACTATGAATTGTTGACGTAAAACTGTCCGGTTTTTGTAGTTCGAAGATGAGTCGGGAAGGGAACTTTAAAAGTAAAATATTTTAACCAATTTTTGGGAGGTCTTTCTATATATAGTAAGTGAAGTTTCTGATTAGTATCGTAAGCTATTGACGTGTTAAAGTAAGGAAAACAGTTTGGACGATTAATAGATAAATATCGACAATTTTTGAAAGAATAAAAGTATAAAAGTGTACGTAAGAAGGATTTATTAAATTAGGTATGGTGTGAGTTTGATTTTGACTTTGAGATGTTTATTTCATTTTATTAAGTATGAAACATTATTTGGATGAATTATTAAAGGCACGCGTTTTCTTTTGATAGATTGTGGAATTTCGTGTTCGCCAGGCATCATTGATCGTTGAAAGTCGTCATACTACTGTTAATACTTCAGGTGAGTCTATAGCCTCGCTTTCTACTTGTTTTAATGATTTTAAAACCCGCGAGGGGGATACATGTTATTTGAAGAAAAATGAACACATGTCATGAGTAATTGTTGGAACGAATGTTGCCTTTGTTACCTTTGTTGATTTGAATTGTATAAGTACCTAAATTGCAAAAGTTCCTAAATTCATGAGCCATTAACTATCTTCTGACTTGATGTTGTGAGTTGGGAATAGCTGCTTATTCTAATGATAGTACTATTGGGCTGACGACCCTAACTGAGACCAGGGCATTACGCTGAGTAACCTCTGGGAAGGATAATTTTACGAGAATGAGAATTGGTATTCTTGCAATTGATACCCTAGTAGGGGCACTGGAATTCTTATAGTCATGCTGGCATTTGGCGTGGGTGACTAAGTTAAGGGGTCGGTGTCATGAGCTTAATACAATTCATTAGCTATTGTTATAAGATGAAATGCCTGATTAATAGATTGTATGGCCACAATTCTATTAAACAATTGTGAATGATTTTTACGATGTGTTCAATTATGTTTTGTAAAACCTATAGACTTGCTCAACCTTTGTGTTGATTATTTTAAGCATGTATTTCAGGTACTTGAAGTTGTTGAGTTGCGGAGCTTGCTGGAGAAGGATTGCGGGATTGCTTTTGTAGTAATTTGGTCTTAAACGGATTTCTTTCCCATTTGTCTTAAATTTATAGTATATGGTCAAGTATTTTGGAAAAAGGTTGTCGATTTGTGAAGATCCTAGGGGAACCTGTACGCTACTCTGATATATTTTTAAACTGATTTTACTTGGAATTGAAGGTTTTAGACATTGTTTTAAATTATTTCCTTATAATATTCCTAAATATACTGTTTTAAGGTCGTATAAAGTGATTGTGAAATGAAGTTTGTGAATAACACCCAATTGTGTATTTCCGCTGCGCAATGTAAATTGGGGGTTTAAAGATTGGTAACCAGAGCTTTTTAGTTATAGCGAATTAGCTCTATTTTTGAAAATGTCCTAAACTATAACTTTGGTGTCAAAAGTATTTTATAAAAGCAAAGCAACTTCTCTGCAAGGCTTCGGTAAGATTATTTATTTTTGTTATGCTTTGTTATTATAGATGTATCCCTCAAAACTGTTCTGAATTCCTGAGTATTTATTAAGTAAATACTACGATAAGGTATTGGTGTTAATGAAAGGACGTGGAGTGCTTTCATCATAATTTCATTTTTATGAGTATTGTATAATTATCATTTGCATTGCATTGCATTGCATCGAATACATATATATTAGGCATACGTAAATCATTTGCATTTGCATAATTATGCATTGCATATATATTTTTGAATAATAACCTTATGTACCTTTGAATTTTCTATAATTTTAGAAAATGTCCGACATACCACTTAACAACAATTGGCGGGGATTTGCTGTAGGTCAACGGAGTTTGCAGTATCAGCGAGTAGGTGATCATAAGAATTCAGGTGGATGTTTAGACTATGAGGATGATACGGATGATAAGAAGAATGTTGTAGAATCTGATAGTGATAACTATAGGACTGAGAGTGAAGTTGGACGAACTGAGGTTAGAGCTAAAGTGAGAAGTTATGGAACTGATTTTGAGAAATATCAGAAAGAGAGAGATAGGCTTTGCAGGTTAAGTGAATATGTAGCTCATCTTGGGCCGTATTTTGGACCGCATTGGAAGTTCCATGACAGTGAGGTGTATGCTGATTTGCATTATATGATAGATCTGTCGTGTCAAGGAGCGCATTTGAGGTATGGATTTGAGGATCCTCCGTGTTTTGATCCAAAATAGAGGTGATGCAAGTTAGGACCAGATGAAGATGAAATATGGGCGAGCCAAGTTGAAGAAAATGATGGACCACATCCTATGGAGTGATGTAGTGAAGGATCTTTGTTGTATTTCAGTTTATGTATTGTTGTGTTGTATTTGGATTATTTAGATGTTGTGAGGTAGTATTGTGATGGATTATTGTTATTGTTTAGGATGATAAGGGTAAGTGACATTAGTGACAAGATTTTTTTGCGATTTTCTCGGATTTATGGATGAAATCTACTATTACCCTTTAGTATTTTGATATGTTTTTGTTATTCTCTCTTTTGTGAGATGATTGTGGAATTGAGGTAGTATTGTGTTGTTGGAGCATGTAGTATTCATGATATATCTTGATGAAAATATCCTTTTCTTTCTATCTCGATGTGTATACTTATTAAGTTTCTTTCTACTGTTATCGCATAGAAAGAGTTGAGTGAGATATGTTTATGTCATTAGCAGGGATTCTGACGTGACTGAGTATCTTGAAATATGTCTCCAAAGGTTGTTAACTTTAGGGTAGATTATATGATTGTGGGAATAGTTGTTAGATTGTTTGAAGCTAGTAGTGTTACGAGGAGACGAGGTGCTGAGATTGAAGATGTTGTTGTTCCAGTTGAAGATGCTGCTGAGATTGAAGATGATGTTGTTCCAGTTGGAGATGTTGCTGCTATTCTACAAGATTTAAAAGGATGTCTGTATGTTAGATTCCTAGGAATGAGAAGAGATGCGGTGAAGAGTGTCGTGCGGATATTAATGGTAATTGGAAAGGTGCAACTACATGGATAAGTTCGAGTAACAGATGGATGTTTTGATATATCAATAGTCCTTTGGGAATGTTCAACTAGACGAAAAGAGATAGTAATTTAAAGGTTGATCCTGGTTTGAAATTAAGTGTGGCAGAAAAGGGTAAAGGAACGGTATTGTTGCAAATGACAGTAAGGAATAGGAATTTATTTCCTCTAACAGAAGGTAAACTTGGAATTTAACGGCCTAAGATAAAAATTAGTATTTTATGTCCGGCTGCTGAAGGAATAACAAGGTGTGTGGTATAAAAATTAGTATTTTATGTGGTAATGAAATGTTTTCATTTCGGTAAAGGAGGTTGAATAAAGGAATTATTCAGATAATGGAAAATCAATATGAAAGGAATGTTGCCGCTATTACAGCCTATATTTTGGAAATGCGGATAAGATTTAAGATTAAGATATTGTAATTGGCATTTTCGTATCTGATAATCATTGAGTTAGAGTTTTATTGTAATTCTGAAGGTGTTATTGATGGTGTAATGACATTTAGAAGGTGTTATTGATGGTGTAATGAAATTCGGAAGGTGTTATTCATGGTGTATTGAAATTCTGAAGGTGTTATTGAGGATATATTGAGATCTGAAGATGTTAGATTTTAATTGACCTGAGGACGAGAAATTAACAAGAATTAGCGATTGGTTGAAATGAGAACGTAATCGATGGAAGGATTATTAATAATTATATATATATATATATATATATATATATATATATATATATATATATATATATATATATATATATATATATATATATATATATATTAAAGGAATATTTTCTGAACTTATAGAATTAAGTGGTATCGGGCAATTAACTGAAGTAGAGTTATGAGAAAGTTAACCGGGATAAGGATGAATGTCATAGGATATGATAAGTAAAGGTGGAAATAATTAAATTTGAATGTTGTTGAGCATTGAGTATTGATTTCAGGAAGTAATCAGTGGAAATTTCTATTTGAAGATTTTATTGGGCAATGATGAGAAGGTATGTAGGAGGAAATTTTATAAGGTCGAATTTTCTGTGCACTTTACTAGTAGTAGTCGGAAGGGAGTGAGAAGATGAGTTTGTATTTAAGGGTATTTTGTGATGGTTCTGCGGAATCGTAGAGTTCACTGTCGTCTTGGGGAAAAGAAGCTTTGTGTTAGCTTAGTGATGGGAGTTATGTAATCTGACTGGATATTTTGTTGTATGGCATTGTCAGGAAGTTGAGGATGGTAATATGATTGGTTGTAAGGGTTGGCAGATAATATAATAAGGATAATCTGATTTGACTGAAAGGGTAGGTCATCGGAGAAGTAATAATGGAAGTAAGTAAAGAAGCTGGATGTTTTGTGAATAAGATGATTGTTGTGAGGTCGAACAAACTGAGCACCGGAAATCGGTATTCATTACTGATTGTGAATGTTTGGTGTGATGAATAGATGATTGAAGGAAAGGAAAGTATTTGATAACAATTGGAAAATTGTTAGGGAAAGAAGGAATGGTGTGTGAAATTCTTTGGATGTGAATTTTAGTTGGAGTAATATAGATGTTTTAGAATGTGCGATCTATGGCTGAAGTGATCGTGAAATTCTGACTAGATTGAAACGATTGAGACTTTGTCGATACCGACGAAACCGACTGAAGCTTGTCAATTCCTTTGTGTACGCTGAGTATTATCAGAGGTTTATCATGAGGTTTTCACTGATTGTTGAACCAATGATAAAGCTGACAAAGAAGAACTCAATGTGTGAGATCCACTCATACATCTAAGTTGTAGTTTTGAGATCTGATTTTTGTGGTTGAGGAAGTTGTTTATGAACGTTGAGGATAGATTGAAGTTCTGTGATGTATAGTTAGTATTGGAGGAATCTGAGGAATTATAGAACTGCAGTGATGATATTTGGATAATATCAAATGGAAAGGAAAGTAATAGTAGTGTGTTGACTTGAATAAAGAAATATAATGGGATTTATATGATCATGAGTTTTGACGATGTGATATTTGTTTTGGGATTGTAAAGTACTACTTGTATGGAATCAAGTATGAAGAATAAGAAGGACTTATTTATAAATGCCATTCGGGAATTTTAAAAGGAAGGGGTTAAGGATTACCTAATGATGACTGGGAAATAATAATCAGTAAATTATAGATGAGATATGTTATAGTTCTGTAATACGAAGTGTGTTTCAGATTATGTAGAATGAGTATGGATACTTTCACTATCAACTAGTGAGTATTTAGTAAGGAGAAGAAGGAAAAAGTGCTTATAAGATTTCTAAAGTAATTGAGAATTGACTCTTGAGTCTTGAGATTTTTGGAATATTTGTAACAACAAGCAGAATGGATGGAATAGAAAGAAATTTAGTATCGAACTGATAAACTAACGGAAAAGGAATACCAAAGAAAGAAGATCAATAGATTGTCGGATATTTTGAAATAGAATGGTAATAGAAATGAAAGAGTTGAGATGTATGTTTTTGTGGGACAAAAACAGTTATTGTGATTATCTAGTTTTTCTTCCATTAGATCAGGGAGTGTGTTAAGAATGCAAGGACCGGTGATGAATGAATTTTTCAGATCAAAGAGAATTTAATTATTCTTAGAGTGTTGAGAGTATCGCATGTAGTATTGAAGGAATTTTTCAAGTTGAAGTATTGATACAGCTGATTCCAGAACCAATATGTATTATGATATCTGGAAGGTACAGTAAGTGAAGATATGTATTACGATATCAGGAAGTGATCTGATCATTATACATTTCTGATTTGAATATATGAGACTAACGGAGTTGTTTAAGCAATATATGATATGAGGAAGATGTAATAATGTACTATGGAAGCTACAGTAATTCAGTGTAGTGGTTGCTAGATTGAATGAAAGTGGAAGATGAGTATAGGAAGTATATAAGTGACTGGTCAGAATTATTGATAGTCTCATTGTGTTTAGTTTAGTGTAACCTCGGGACATAGAGACAGAGTAATTTTAAATATTTGAAATCGTTGTGATAAGATATGAGTATTGAATAAGGTTTGAACATATTATATGTAACCCAGAGATTGAGATTGACTTTTGAGTATTAGAAATTTTTACAGAAAGTGAGAAGAATTGAGTCAAGAAGGACTATTGCGTATTTTCGGAAAGCAACGGACAGAGTGAAAGGATGAACTGAACGATGGTAATTGAATTTGGTTTCAATCGCATCAACATATAATTGAAACTTGGGATGATGATATTTTTAATATATCACTATGAGGACTAACGGAACCTAGTGAAGATGAAATCTTTATGCGGTGATAATTGCACATCTTAATTTGAGGACTTTCATAGTCGTGGGTCAAGTTATCAGAGTATTGAAGTAGGAATGAAATTGAGAAAGTGATGCAGAAGGAGTATGAATGATGAAGGAATATTATCATAATACAAGATGAAATTTGGAAGTTGAAGTGTAGTAATATTTGTGGGTATGGTGATATCATAAGAATTGAGTTGAACTGGTGTGGAAGACGTGAGTATCTCTTGAGGATAATAGGTCACGCTGACTCTAGAAGTGAGGAAGTGCGAGTGTGAGGCGGGTTGAGCGTCGGGACGTCGCTCTCTTTTAGGAGGGCAGGATGTAACAACCCAAACCCGTGGTTATTATTTAATTATATTTTTACGTATATTTTTGAAATTTTTGACGAGATTGATTGTCATAACGATTGGTGATTTGATTTGGATGAATGTTGGAAGTTATATTTTTATGTTTTGACGAGTTGCGAGGATTATTAGTAATGACGATATCAACGGATGCCCAGAAATTTTACGTTTTATTTTAGACATGTCGATGTTTAATATTTTGACGTTTTTATTTTAATGTCATATTAAGTCGTGCCGGGACTATATAATATCATAATTTGTCTGCGCTTTATGTTTTGAGCAGTATTTTTATGAAACCCGAGACCTGTAAATATTTTCAAAAGTGACTAATAGTCATTTCTTGCTTTTTAACAAAGAATTTGCATTTTGGTCCACAAGAATCACAATTGACAAAAACTACCCTAAACTTTTCCCATATAAAATGGAAATTAAACACACAAACACACACAATTCCACTCCACCACCACCAACTTCTCTCTCCCCCTTCTCTCTTAAACAATCTGTCACCCCTCCACCACCTAAAACCTCCATTTCACAAAAATTTAGCTTGAATCTTTAAATTCTAATCAAAGACCCATCTTAGTTTCATCAATCTCTACACATTGGTATGAAATTTGGCCACATGCAAGAACAATTTTGTAAAACCCATTTTTGGTGAAAAATCTTGTGTTTTGATCTTAAATTATTATTGTATGTAGGTGTTTATCTTGTAATATATTATTTTTGATGGTTGCGTGTTGAAATTTTTAGTTGGGTTTTATTTGATTTGATCATCTAGGATGATTTAGCATGTTAGGATTGAAAGTAGTAGTATTTGGATGATTATATTGGTAAAAATGATGTTAAAATATGGTGAAAAATGATTTTGAATGATTTTTAAAGATTTATTTTTAAACAGATTATTAAAGGTAATTTTCAGAAAATATGAGTTTGAGTTTGATATGAACTAACTAGATATTGTTGTAGAGGGCCTTAAGCTTCGATTTGGTATAAGGTAGAGCTTCTAGCTCCAAACGAGCGAAAAGTTACGTTAGTTTGATTATTCGTGTACCGGGAGACGAGTATCGGCACAATATATAATTGTTGTAGATATTTGGATCGAATCTCGGGGACTATAAAGGATTTTGAAATGTGTCAAGTACTGATGTTAAGTGTTAAGCATGAGGATGTTGAGTTTATTTTCAAAGACGAGTGTCGTGTTTGTTAACGGAGTTAAATAAATAAGTTAAAAAGACTATATGAATTGTTGACGTAAAACTGTCTGGTTTTTGTAATTCGAAGATGAGGCGGGCAGGGAACTTTAAAAGTAAAATATTTTAACCAAATTTTGGGAGGTCTTTCTATATATAGTAAGTGAAGTTTCTGATTAGTATCGTAAGCTATTGACGTGTTTAAGTAAGAAAAACAGTTTGGACGATTAATAGATAAATATCGACAGTTTTTGAAAGAATAAAAGTATAAAAGTGTACGTAAGAAGGATTTATTAAATTGGGTATGGTGTGAGTTTGATTTTGACTTTGAGATGTTTATTTCATTTTATTAAGTATGAAATATTATTTGGATGAATTATTAAAGGCACACGTTTTATTTTGATAGATTGTGGAATTTCGTGTTCGCCGGGCATCATTGATCATTGAAAGTCGTCATACTACTGATAATACTTCAGGTGAGTCTATGGCCTCGCTTTCTACTTGTTTTAATGATTTTAAAACTCGCGAGGGGGATACATGCTATTTGAAGAAAAATGAACACATGTCATGAGTAATTGTTGGACCCGAATGTTGCCTTTGTTGCCTATGTTGATTTGAATTATATAAGTACCTAAATTGCAAAAGTCCCTAATATCATGAGCCGTTAACTATCTTCTGACTTGATGTTGTGAGTTGGGAATAGCCGCTTATTCTAATGATAGTACTATTGGGCTGACGACCCTATCTGAGACCAGGGCATTATGCTGAGTAACCTCTGGGAAGGATAATTTTACGAGAATGAGAATTGGTATTCTTGCAATTGATACCCTAGTAGGGGCACTGGAATTCTTATAGTCATGCTGGCATTTGGCGTGGGTGACTAAGTTAAGGGGTCGGTGTCATGAGCTTAATACAATTCATTAGCTATTGCTATAAGATGAAATTCCTGATTAATAGATTGTATGGCCACAATTCTATTAAACAATTGTGAATGCTTTTTACGATGTGTTCAATTATATTTTGTAAAACCTATAGACTTGCTCAACCTTTGTGTTGATGATTTTAAGCATGTATTTCAGGTACTTGAAGTTGTTGAGTTGCAGAGCTAGCTAGAGAAGGATTGAGGGATTGCATTTGTAGTAATTTGGTCTAAAACGGATTTCTTTCCCATTTGTCTTAAATTTATTGTATATGGTCAAGTATTTTGGAAAAAGGCTGTCGATTTGTTAAGATCCTAGGGGAACCTGTACGCTACTCTGATATATTTTTAAACTGATTTTACCTGGGATTGAAGGTTTTAGACATTATTTTAAATTATTTCCTTATTATATTCCTAAATATATTGTTTTAAGGTCGTATAAAGTGATTGTGAAATGAATTCTGTGAATAACACCCAATTGTGTATTTCTGCCGCACAATGTAAATTGGGGGTGTTAAAGATTAACACTAAGGAGCCTGTTGATTCTGATCAACCTTCTGCAAAGAAACTCAAATATGTGGCTGACATTCTTCCCAAAGTTGTTCATCACCAAGCTCAGATGGCATTCATTAAGTTTACATAAGGATTAATCACAAGGAAAACAACCTCTCCTTACTTTGTCTGTACGACTAGTTTTGATAAAGGAAAAGAAATAGATGTTGTCGATACATAGGCCAAGTTAAAGAAAGTAGCTGCCATGCTAGAGACAGATGGATCCTCAGCCAGACTCTCCTAATTCTCAACCTTTAAAGCTGCTGGTGAGAAACCCTTATCGGCTGAAGAAATTGAAACTCAACTGGCTGAACCGAAAGGCTGAAGGAGATCAAACAGGCCAAGGAACTAAATGAGGCCAAGATAATAAAAAATTTCTCCTCAACAAAGAGAAGAACAAAGAAGACTCTTGAGAGAAATAGAGATGAAACGCACAGAGGCACTTAAGAGAATCAAAGCCGATTAAGATGCCTACGTCAACACAAGACTTCACCCTGGTGAAATCATAAAATTCAAATACATCATTCATAAAACATCCAAGAAAGCTCATATGGTTATTTGGAGAGACAACCAACAGGCGAACATGGACTTGTTTGATGATTTCAATTTAAAGATGTTGGATTTATCTGAATGGTTTGAATTAGAAAAATTGGCTGAAAAAAAGTCAAGACATGTAAAATTTAGACTTCTCAAAACCTTGAAAGACAAGTTGAATCGGGTGAAGGAAACAACTGCTAAGCTCAAAGTTGATCCCCTCCACTGCTGTTCGAAAACGAATTCACAAAGAATGAAAGGAAACGAAAAAGGTTCAACAGATTTCTTGAAGAACAGTTAGTGACTGATGACATTCATGTCGATGGTATGTATAGAAATTTGGTACTACCTAAGGAAATCACAGGTCCTATTGATGGTCAGACTTATACTGAGCCTGAAAAAGGTATGGTATACCTTACCAAATGATGCCAATAAATGTTTCCAAAGAGAAAAGGAATTAGGACTTTCATCAACCATTTAGATTTTGTGCTTAAAGAAGGGCTTAATGATCAACATAAAGTACTCCCAAGTGTTTGCAAATTAACTACAGGCAATTCTTGACACAAGAAATGATATAGCTGAAGCTGAAGAAAAAATCAAGAACGATGACTATTGAAGAATATAAATTTTTCATAATTTTGTTGTACTTACATCTTGGTACTTGTAATCCTTTTAAATTTCAATAAACTATGAACTATGTTTTGTTAGATCTGTTATGTGTAAGAAGAAGCTGTCATCTCACTTTGATATGAGTGTATTTACTCATATCATTTGTAGCTTAAAACAATGAAATATTGCACAAAATGTATCAAATATGTTGGATATGTTGTTTTCTTGTTTTCATGTGTGTAGGTACCAAGTTCACGAAAATCAGCAATTATCGACACGAGTTTGAAGATAAAGATCATAGAAGCCAAAATCGAGCTCGACTCTAGAGGATTTAATCATTTATCGAGAAAACGTGCCAAGTGGGTCCCACAATGGGGTAAATGGGCTCAAAAGCCCATTTATGATTCAAGTTAAATTTACTTGTTGGTTGGTAGTCCAAAAGGCCCAAAATGGAATTACTTATAAACGGATGGACAAATGTTTATTGGGCCCAGACCCAAAATATTGAAAGGAAACGAAAGGGCATTCGTTTTGGGCTTTTAGGGTTACAATTAAACGAAGGTTTGTTTATATAAACTCACAATATCTGTCACACTTCACAAAACTCATTTTCTTTTACCCACTTATGGCACGTTTATTTTCATCCATTCATTCATCACGCGTTATCCCCCACTCACCACAAATAATATATTAAAAATCGTCCCTTACCCCCATTAAATAAATACCTCTCGTTACCACCTATGTAACACTTTCTTCCTCATCTCTCACCTTCATCCCCAAAACAAAGAAAAAAACCAGTAAACATTTACTGTTCATCAAACCCTAGATGGGTAAAAAATAAGTTTTACATGGGGGTTTTTATTTATTCAGATAATTCACTTAAAAAGAAATAAAAGCCCCATGGTTATAGGAAGAGAATGAGAGGAAAGAAGAGGCTACGTGGTTGTTTTTCAGTGGAAGATACACATCATTCCTCCAATCCCACCAATCATTGGGCTTAAAAGAAGCACAACTAGCACACACGGATGCCACGTTGGCAATCCGTGTGTGCTATGAGAGATATCCACCATCCGATCAAGTGCAAACATGAGAGAGAAAAGAAGAATGAAGATCAAGGGCTGAGGATCAAAAGGGATATTCCCAAGAATATCCGAATATTCGTCATCAACAAGCCTTGGGGAGGCTATAAAAACCCCCAATTTATCTTGTAAAATCCATCCTTTCTTTACTTTTAATGTTACTCTGTAGAAATAGTTATAGGATTTAAATCTTGTATTTCCTTTTTATTAAGTATTGTAAAATTTCTGAAAATTAATGAAAGTTAATCATTTTGATTTTCATTCGTGTCATATTTAATTTCTTTTACTGCTTTAAAATTGTTTTACGAACTTACTGTTTCACGAGGGTAATATTTGAGATGTTAGATTCAAGCTGATTAATAGCTCGAATTTAATATTTTAAAGTAAATGATTGGAATTTGTTTATCCCCGCTGGATAAATAATATATTGAAGCAAAGTTGATTGGTTCGTTTGATGAATATGGTTCGATTGGTGGAATCGTTTGATTTCAATGGTGGATTGGTAAGATGATGGTGGTGGTCCGGTTCACTTAGACTGCTCAGCGCAGGTCTACTACTCAACGGTTATCCCATAAGGTATTATACTCTTTTAATTTTATGTTTTATTTTTATTTTTTGTTAATTAAATCTGCTTATTTGATCTTTCTGTGATGTTGATTATTCTGAGTTTGTATTCGTTTGATGATAGAATGATTTATTTTCTGAAATGTTTAGTTAATCTGCTTAGGGTAACTTACTGTTTAAATTAGCTTGATATCATTGTTTTGATTGTTCAGTTTTAAGTTAATGTTTAGGCGAGACTGATTTAGTTATTGCTTTAAAGATTTATTCGCTAGATATTAGACTTTGCATCTGATAATTTGTTAAACTGATGAGATTTTGGTTTTCTGAAAATGCTAATAAGTTAAGCTGTTTGAATGGGGTCTGGTTGAAATCAAGTCTGCTAATCAGAAATGTTGAATCTGACTGAATTGAATTAGGGATTTAATGGATGCAAATGTGATTTGGATATGCACTTCAAGCTAGTTTTAATTTTAGTTTAAATCTGCTAAACTTATCTGCTTTGAGTATTATTAGGATATTGAGTTTACTGTTTGATTTGCTTTACTGGTTTATACAAAATCGTTAACTGCTATTATTTTGGTATTTACTCATTATTAAGTTTTTGCTGTTAAATTGTTTAAGTTTAAGCTTATCAGTTCCATTGACTGATAAGCTCAATAAGCTGTGTCCTCTCAGCTTGAAGCAAATAAGCTGCTCAAAAAGTCTCTCCTGAGACTAAATGTTTTAATCTGTCCAAAAAGAATTAAATCAAATAAATGTGTCCCGTATGGGATTCGAACTCGTGACCTAGTGTTTGAAGGACCAACGTGATAGCCAACTGAGCTAGTTGGCTTTTTGTTATTATTTCAGGTTAAATCTTTTATATAGATTAGTTAGGTTTGGCAGATTTTAGTTGAAGTTTACTTTTATTTACATTACGTTTTAAAGTTATAGGTTTTTGTTTAAAAGTAAATTTTACTTTCTAAAATATAATTAGTTTAAAAATAAAAATAAAAAAAAAATAAAAAAAAATAATAATAATAAAATAAAAAATGTTTTTATTAAATTTAAAAAGTTTAATGAGTTTATTTTTACTTAAATAGATTTTTATAATTTTAGATTTATATAAAATTAGTTTTTAAATAAATTTGTTTTAAGTGTAATTTTAATATAGATTATATAGTTTATTAGTAAATTAGTTTAAAAGTCATTTTTATTAAATAGATTTATTTTGAAGATTTTTAATTAGTCTAAATTTTAAATAGTGTTAACTTTTAAGTAATTAATTGTTTATAGAATTTTAAAATAGCGGGGTTGAAGATTCATGCACTTTAGGTTTATTTTAATTAGTTTAAAATTTGTAGATTTTAATTGTAGTTTAAAAACCGAAAACCAATTCAAATCGATTGTCCAAATCAAAACAAAACGTCTCAAATTCATAAGATCTTCGTGTACAACGAACTCGACTCACTCACGTGTTTAATTGAATTCGTCATTGGTATTATTAGTCTATTACTTTTTCCTAAAGGTAATTTTCTAATTTACCCTATAACGTAATATCAAATAAATCACTATACACATCACGACACATCAAAAATTTTGGCGCCGCTGTCGGGGATCTTGTGTACGATTCGCTTTTGTGGAGATTTGTTGATCGTTGATTTGAAGACCCTTTCCGTCCTCGGAAAGTTTGTTATTTTTCTATTATATAGTATGTATCGTTTTTCTCGTTTTTTGTGAATAATATATTGTATTACGTAGAACAATAATTTTACATATCTTTCAAATAAGGCCTTAGTTGGGATTTCATCACCTAGCTATTGTAATCGAATCCAAAACAAAAATAAAAGGCAAAATAGATAAATACTAATAAGAAGTTTGAACTCGATTTATACAAACTATAAGGTGGGTATAAGACGACGTGCTATAAAAGGCCGTCTAAGGAAAAAGGTTGTTAAGTGCTTTGTGCCACCTCGTTTCCCCGCTTGCTTGTGCGTATATTGAGAGGGACAACCTATTATTGGTTTGCCGACTCAAGTAGTATTAAATCTCATTTTTTGTTGTTTACTTATTGAACCTCGAGACGTTTAGGTTTTCACCTATCGTTTCAAAGTCGACCGAGGGTAATTTACTTCCATAGTAGTTATCCTTATTCCTTGTTTTTTATCGATCATTATTGATTGAGCATACCAAATAAAATACCAAAAATAATCTTCTTCTTGTCTAATTTCTTTTCTTCAATCCTCTAAATTCTCGTCTTTGTAGTGTATGCAATTACGTTCTTCTCGACTTGTGATTGATTTTAATAGGCTTGAAAATATTCCTCATAGAAATAGAAATCGTCAACAACGAATAGTGGAACCCGAGCTTCCACCTATTGTTGTAGAGATGGCCGATAACCGAACAATAGAGGAATTGCTCCGTGCACCCACCGAAGGGTATGGGGAAGCAATCGTTGTGCCGGCTATTTTGGCGGATCATTTTGAGATTAAGACGGGTCTTTTATCGCTCATTCGTGCCGACCAATTTCGTGGCAATGAGACCGATAGCCCGCATTCTCACATACGGAATTTTAATCGAATTACCTCGACTCTCAAGTTTAGAGATGTGCCGAATGACGTGATTAAGCTCATGCTTTTTCCGTACTCGCTCGAGGGTAATGCTAAGCTTTGGTATGAGAAAGAACCACCGGGTTCGATCTTAACATGGGATGATTTAGTGTCAAAGTTTATGAATTATTTCTTTCCACCTTCTAAGACAACACACTTTAAGAACGAGATCACTAGATTTGAATAAAAAGTGCATGAATCGTTTGGGGTTGCTTGGGAAAGATTTAAAGATTTGTTGAGACAATGTCCACACCACGGTTTCTCGGAATTGCATCAAATAAATACTTTCTATAATGGGCTAAATATGATTGAACAAGATTCTTTAAATGCCGCCGCGGGTGGCAACCTTTTAAGAAAAACTTCGAGAGACGCGTGGAGAATAATTGAGGATAAGTCTAGAGCACAATATTCACGAAACACACCGGTTGTTTCCAATGTGAATCCCGAGATTGCTAGATTAGACTCTAAGATTGATAGTGGATTTGCGACTTTGTTGAGTGAGATTAGGAAGAATCCTCATGGATCGATTAATATGGTTGAAAATGTTTGTGTATCATGTGGTGGAGCACATCCTAATTATGCTTGTTTAAACGCGGGGTTTGATCAAGCTAGTGCTTTTGTCGCGACGGGAACTTATGGCTCCAACGGTCAAGTTCCTCGTCAAAATCATGTTGCTCCACCGGGTTTTCCACCGGTTCAAAATAGGTACAAAAATGGTAATAATGGGAATAACTTTAACCGTGGTAACCAAGGGAATTATAATCAAGGAAATGGTTTTAATGCTAATCAAAACAATCAAGGTTTTCAAAGGAATAATCAAAATGATTTGTCAAGTTACATGAAAATGAATGAGGCAAATTTGAAAGCTTTTCAAAACAACATTCAAGGACAAATGGCAACTTTGAAAAATGAGTTTCAAAATACGATTAAAGGGCAAAACAATAAGATTGAGCTTAATCAACAAAGAATTGAACAAAGATTTGAGCAAATGTTTGAAAAAAGTCAAAATCGTATGCAACAAAGTATGGAACAAGGTCAAAATAAATTGCTTTCGATGTTTGAATCGTTTATGACCAAACCTTCCTCGTCTTCGGGTGGCTTACCTGGTAATACCATTCCAAACCCGAAGGGTGAGATGAAAGCCATAACCACACGTAGTGGGAAAGCTTTAGACGGACCTTTGCTTCCACGTGTGAGTACCTCTCCGGTGAGGGAAGTGGAGCAAGAACCCGAGGTGGTTAAAGAAAAGGAAATTCCTATTCCACCAAAGGTAGACCAATTGCCTATTCCGGAACCCGAGCTTCCGAAGACTAAACCCACACTACCCTACCCTTCGAGACTTAACCAAGAGAAGCTCCGCGAAAAGTCCAATGCTCAAATGGCTACTTTTTTAGAGATGTTTAAGAATATTCATATTAATGTTAGTTTCGCGGATGCATTGCTTCACATGCCTAAGTTTGCTTCGACAATTAAGAGATTGATAAATGATAAAGGGAAATTGGTTGAAGTGTCTACATCTTTAGATGCTAATTGTTCCGCGGTTCTTACACAAAAGCTTCCCAAAAATCTTGGAGACCCGGGCAAGTTTGTGATACCATGTGATTTCCCTAATATGGAAGAATGCTTAGCTTTAGCCGATCTTGGTGCTAGCATTAATTTGATGCCTCTTTCCGTATGGAAAAAGTTATCACTTCCCGAGCTTACACCTACTAAGATGAATCTCGAGCTAGCGGATCGATCGATTTCCTTACCAAAAGGTATAGCCGAGGACGTGTTTGTCAAAGTAGGGAAGCTCGTCTTTCCAACGGACTTTGTGGTTTGCGGTTATCCCGGAGATTCTCGTGTACCACTAATTTTGGGAAGACCGTTTTTGATGACGGCTAGTGCTTTAGTTGACATGAAAGCGGGAAAATTGACTTTAAGAGTTGATGAAGAACATATCACGTTTGATATTGGTCATGTCTCTAAATTTTCTTCCAAGTACTACGAGGAATCAATTAATTAAATCGATATGATTGATGTTACTTGTGAAGAATATTCTCAAGAAGTGCTTGGATTCTCGGCTAATTCCGAAAGTGGCAATCCTTCTTTATCGGATCCTATTATTGCCCTTTCGTCTCCACCCATTACTCCATTTGGGGCTAGTGATTTTATCTTGGAGGAGGTGGATGCTTTTCTTAGCACACCGGATTTGCTAACTTCATATGATGAGGAATATCATGATATGGAGGGAGATATCGATTTACTTGAAGCCTTTTTGAATGAAGATCCTTATGAATTGCCACCTATGGATTTGAAAGATGTGAATGAAATTGAGACTAAAGTGAAAACATCTATTGAGGAAGCACCTGAATTAGAACTTAAGGAATTACCCACTTATTTGGAGTATGCTTTTCTTGAAGGAACGGATAAGTTACCGGTAATTATTGCTAAGGGGTTAAAGGAAAATGAAAAGGATGAACTCATCAAAGTGCTTAAGAAGCATAAACGGGCCATTGCATGGAAAATCTCCGACATTAAGGGTATAGATCCCAATTTTTGTACTCATAAAATTCTAATGGAGGATGATTATAAACCCGCTATCCAAAATCAAAGAAAGGTCAATCCAAAGATTCATGAGGTGATCAAAAAGGAATTCACTAAGCTTCTAGACGCCGGAATGATCTACCCTATCTCGGATAGTCCATGGGTTAGCCCCGTGCATTGTGTTCCAAAGAAAGGAGGAATGACGGTTGTTACTAATGAGGATAATGAATTGATTCCTACTAGACTTGTGACCGGTTGGCGTGTTTGTATTGATTATAGGAAACTTAATGATGCCACTAGGAAGGATCATTTTCCATTACCTTTTATGGATCAAATGTTAGAGAGACTAGCGGGGAATGAATTCTATTGCTTTTTGGATGGATTTTCCGGCTATTTCCAAATCCCCATTGACCCTCGTGATCAAGAAAAGACCATATTCACTTGTCCTTATGGAACATTTGCCTATCATCGCATGCCTTTTGGACTATGCAATGCTCCGGGGACGCTCCAAAGGTGCATGATGGCCATTTTCCATGATATGATCGAGAAAACCATGGAAGTCTTCATGGATGAATTTTCGGTTTTTTGGGAATCTTTCACTTCATGTCTCTCTAACCTTGAAAGGATGTTGCAACGTTGTGAGGAAACGAATCTTGTGCTTAATTATGAAAAATGTCACTTCATGTGCAAAGAGGGAATTGTGTTAGGACATAAGATCTCTAAGGCCGGTATTGAGGTTGATAGGGCTAAAATCGACGTGATTGACAAATTGCCTCCACCCACCACCGTTAAGGGAGTAAGGAGTTTTCTCGGCCATGCCGGCTTCTATCGTCATTTTATACAAGACTTCTCTAAGATAGCTCGGCCTATGACCCATCTTTTGGAAAAAGAGACTCCTTTCATCTTTTCGGATGAGTGTATTCAAGCCTTTGAGATGCTTAAAAAGAAGTTAACCGAATCTCCAATCTTAGTTGACCCGGATTGGGATCTACCTTTTGAAATTATGTGTGATGCTAGTGATTATGCGGTAGGTACGGTTTTGGGGCAACGTAAGCTAAAACATTTCTTGCCTATACACTATGCAAGTAAGACTATTACGGATGCTCAAACAAAGTACACTACAACGGAAACGGAGTTGCTTGCCGTTGTGTATGCTTTTGAAAAGTTTAGACCATATCTCGTCTTGTCTCAAACCATAGTGTATACGGACCACTCGGCTATCAAATATCTTCTTAATAAACAAGATGTTAAGCCGAGGTTGCTCCGGTGGATTCTCCTCCTTCAAGAATTTAATGTCAAAATTCTAGACAAAAAAGGAGCCGAGAATCTCGCGGCCGATCATTTATCTCGACTTGAGAATCCTCACCAAAGCGATCGAGAGAACAAGGAAATCAATGAAACATTTCCTCTCGAGACGCTTGGTATGATTGCTTTTCGTGGTGATGATAGTACCCTATGGTTTGCGGACATCACAAATTACCATGCGGGGAAGTTTTTGATCAAGGGTATGTCATCCCAACAAACGAAAGTTTTTCAAGGATATCTCCTACTACTTTTGGGACGACCCCTATTTTTTTCGTGTGTGCGCGGATCAAGTGATTCGTAGGTGCGTGTTTGGCAAAGAAGCTCAAGATATCCTTAAATCTTGGCATGAGGGACCCACCGGGGGACATCATGGTGCTAACGCCACCGCGAAGAAAGTCTGATGCCGGCTTCTTTTGGCCTTCCATATATCGTGATGCCCAAGACTTGATCAAGACTTGTGATGCTTGTCAACGTCAATGAAAGAACTCACAAAGGGATGAAATGCCTCAAAACATTATCCAAGTTTGTGAAATCTTTGACATGTGGGGGATCGATTTTATGGGGCCGTTTCCATCATCGAAAGGAAACAAATACATTCTCGTAGCCGTGGACTATTTGTCTAAATGGGTTGAAGCTAAGGCTTTGCCCACGAATGATGCTCGAGTTGTGGTGAACTTTTTGAAACAACTCTTTGCTAGGTTTGGAACTCCGCGGGCTATTATAAGTGATCGTGGGACCCATTTTTGTAATGAACAATTTGAAAAAGTTCTAAAGAAATATGGTGTCACTCATCGACTTTCTACGGCTTATCACCCTTAAACGAGTGGTCAAGTGGAGGTTTCAAACCGAGCTCTTAAAAGGATTTTGGAGCGTTCTATTGGAGAAAATCGCACTTCATGGTCGGATAAATTGGACGATGCATTGTGGGCTTTCCGTACGGCTTACAAGACGCCAATTGGTTGTACACCATTTAGGTTGGTCTACGGAAAAGCATGCCACTTGCCAATTGAACTCGAACATAAGGCGTATTGGGCTCTTAAGCATTGTAACTTTGATTTGAGGACCGCGGGTGATCATCGCAAGGTTCAATTGAATGAACTAAGTGAATTAAGGGATCAAGCTTATGAAAATTCTTTGATCTACAAAGAGAAGACTAAGAGGATTCATGACTCAAAGATCAAAAACCGCATTTTCAATGTTGGTGATCAAGTCCTCTTATTCAACTCTAGACTTACTATTTTCTCGGGCAAGCTTAAATCCCGTTGGTCCGGACCATTCACCATTGCACAAGTTTTCCCTTATGGCACCGTTGAGCTAGCTCAAAAAGACGGGCCTAACTTTAAGGTGAATGGTCATCGTGTGAAACATTACTTTGGAGGGGACATACCTACGGAGGTTGTCCCGGATCTATAAACTTTCCCTAAGGACCAATGAATGCGGGGATCGAGTCGAGCTCATGACTCGGTTAACAAAAACGAGGTGCCTTGTGGGGGAGTCCCATGCATTCTATCTTCTTTCTATTTTCTAACAACTAATAAGGCTTGATCTTTCAAGCTCGTGCTCGTGTGTTGTTGTGTTGTGAATCTTAGGTATGACCCTATTATTTGAAGACTCTCGTGTTCGGTTTTTGCCGGTCCACTTGATCTTCCATTCTTTGAATGCCAAAAAGGGGCACACTCTTTACCCTTGATTTTTATCGACTAACGTTTTATCTTGAGGCATAATTAATAAACGGCTTATAGATGTGCGTGCTCTTTCCATGCTAGGATTTTGCATTAGACTCTTCGTGTTTTAGCAAGGGGGTGTTACTCTTGAGCTAAGAAACATTGAGGACAATGTTTGGTTTTAGCATGGGGGAGTCAATCGATATAATCGCTTGCAATTGCTTTTGTCGTGTCCAAACGTATTGGTTTTCTCATTTTTCAATAAAATTTTAAATTTTAGTGTTATTTTTAAGTTTTAATAAATAAAATAAGTGTTTTTGACACGAATGTAGGCTTTCAATAAGAATAGTTTTTGACTCGACTCGGTTTTTAACCTTAGCTTTTCCTTAACGTATTTGAATTAAGTTTTGCTAGGCTATTATGTAGGGAGCTTTAAAACGCGAAAGTCTTAATTCATACGAGTTAAGAACAAGAACTTTTCTCAAGCTCCTATAATTGATCCTAGAAAGTCGTCTATCAAGGGAACTTTAAAACGCAAACTCTAAAACTTGCAAAAGTATAAGAAGATTCAATATCCTATAGATGACTTGAAAACCCAAAACTTTGATTTAATAGGCTAAGTATCCATTGATTTCACATTTTTGAAATTTTACAATATGGAGAACAAGAGATGATAGAGCCAATTATAAGTTTGGTATTCTTTCGGGAATTTATGTGAGTTAATTATAAGCCTATTCTCCCATCGCTTGTTAATAAATTTAATTGCAATAAATAAGGTTGAACGATTTGGAAAGTTACTTAGCTTCTAGCCCAAGATCGTTTAAAAGTTGCTCGGTATGGATTAGAGTTCATAGCCAAGGCATAACTTATTGAAGCGGGATGCAAAGATTGGCGAGTCCAAAAAGGTCCTAACAAGACATGAGGGCTATGTTTTATTGCTAAAGATCTCAAGTGATGTGAAGAATCATTTATCAAAAATCAATATGAAGGATCGAGACACACGACGAAAAGCAAATACTTCCAAAAATTCATGGAGAAGTCTATCCAAAAAGACCATAACAAGGTATGAGGATAAATGAAGCCAAGTCCAAAAAGAAGGCGGATCGTTGTATACCAAAATCCCAAATAAAGATTGGAGAAAAATGAAGAAGTCGTGGTCCAAGTATGAATCGCTCAAAAATTCAAGTGAAGAAATTCCTATATGAAGAGAAGACCAGTATTTCATGAACGTCTCTCAAGGATTGAAGTATAAAGTCGCTGCCCAATATCGGTCCGAGAAAGGTCTCAAATCGCGAAGCAAGTTATGCCAAGATATGAACTTTATAAAGTCCCGAGAAGCAGTTTTAAAAGATTTTGTCCTTTAGCTAACTATTGATTAGATCGTTCACTTTATTTTCGGCCTAATAAATTATCGAAATAAGTCAACAATGCATCCTCGTGATCATTCAAGACAACAATAAAATATAAGAGAAACAACTAGGAATAAGGGAGTCTAAGTGAATAATTGGCCCACATGAGTTCGTGTTAGTCTACCAACTTATAATAACAATGATCTTCTTTTTTGCACTTGGCATGGAAAAGTGAAAAGTCGAGGACGATGAATCTATTTGAGTTTTATGATCCTTAAAGTTATTTTTCAATAATGAAAGCAATACATTATGTCTTTACAAAATAAAATGTCATAAGTTGAATAATGGTGTAGCTAATGTTTAATTTTATCATTGCGTGAGGACACGGTAATTGCTTAGCATGGGGGAATTTGATATGAGTGTATTTACTCATATCATTTGTAGCTTAAAACAATGAAATATTGCACAAAATGTATCAAATATGCCTTGGATATGTTGTTTTCTTGTTTTCATGTGTGTGGGTACCAAGTTCACGAAAATCGGCAATTATCGACACGAGTTTGAAGATAAAGATCATAGAAGCCAAAATCGAGCTCGACTCTAGAGGATTTAATCATTTATCGAGAAAACGGGCCAAGTGGGTCCCACAATGGGGTAAATGGGCTCAAAAGCCCATTTATGATTCAAGTTAAATTTACTTGTTGGTTGGAAATCCAAAAGGCCCAAAATGGAATTACTTATAAACGGATGGACAAATGTTTATTGAGCCCAGACCCAAAATATTGAAAGGAAACGAAAGGGCATTCGTTTTGGGCTTTTAGGGTTACAATTAAACGAAGGTTTGTTTATATAAACTCACAATATCTGTCACACTTTAAAAAACTCATTTTCTTTTACCCACTTATGGCACGTTTATTTTCATCCATTCATTCATCACACGTTATCCCCCACTCACCACAAATAATATATTAAAAACCGTCCCTTACCCCCATTAAATAAATACCTCTCGTTACCACCTATGTAACACTTTCTTCCTCATCTCTCACCTTCATCCCCAAAACAAAGAAAAAAACCAGTAAACATTTACTGTTCATCAAACCCTAGATGGGTAAAAAATAAGTTTTACATGGGGGTTTTTATTTATTCAGATAATTCACTTAAAAAGAAATAAAAGCCCCATGGTTATAGGAAGAGAATGAGAGGAAAGAAGAGGCTACGTGGCTGTTTTTCAGTGGAAGATACACATCATTCCTCCAATCCCACCAATCATTGGGCTTAAAAGAAGCACAACTAGCACACACGGATGCCACGTTGGCAATCCGTGTGTGCTATGAGAGATATCCACCATCCGATCTGTAGGGTCTACTAGATGTAGATCTTGCAGCCTGTCAGGACCGGTGAATGACTTCTATAATCACAAGTCAAATAACAAAGAGACTCTATACACAATATGAATGTAAAATATAAATGTAATCAAGAAGAACAGATAACTATAAAGACTTGATCCTTTCTAAGGATTTCTAATATTGATAATTACTAGAACTACGTTTTGTGAAGGTGTGTATAACCCTTCTGCCTAAGGTTCCTTTTATACTACAAGGAAACCCTAATACAGCATTAAAGAAAACGTGTAAAACTGATATGCATATCCTTTCCTAACATATGTCATGCATATCCTAACAGAATATTAAGTAAATAATAAAGTTTGACTTCGACTAGGACCAGGAGCAGGACTTGCTCCTACTACTACTAGGACCAGGAGGAACTACATACCTCCTAGTCTACCTATTACATATAACTACTACAATGGTCCTAACAATCCTCCCCTAAACTTGAATTTGACCTGTTGAGTTCAAGTATCCTGGAAAACGTGCAAAGAAAGCCCGAGGATTGTATCAGCAAAACAAATAGCAGCATCAACAAGATAAGAATCAGAGTAACCGCCGCAACATAAAACACTAGAAGCTTCTCCAAAGCTTGGAACAAATCAGCATCGTGTTGAATCTTTTCAGCAACATGAGCAGATTTGATAAGCCTTTACCAAGTAGTTGCTCGCTCTTGGGCTAGCTAGTCATTCTGGTGGAATAAGCATCACCCTGGGAGACTAGAACCCAGCCCAACTCTTAGAACGTGAATCAATGGTGAGTGGGAGTACCCTGATGATTTTAGGCAAACCATCACAGCCGTCAACGGATTTGATGCGTCTTTACCAGAAGCCGTACCCCTCCGGACTCGCCAACTCTTAGCAATGAAGCATCGGTGAGTTGAACACCCTATAGCTGTAACAACGGATTTGATAAGATCTTTACCAAGAGCCATACCCCCTTGGATTAGCCACTTTTCAGTCCAAGACTATGGAAAGTGAAAACCATCCAGTTTTGGATAACCTGGCAACCATCAACGGATTTGAGAATCCCACCAGGAGCCGTACCCTCAAGGTGAATCAACTTTTTCTTGTCGATTAGACATGGTAAGTTGAGAACCATTTGTTGTGTGGACCACGTCCAACACCAAGTGAAGCCAAATACCAGGACAAGCACAAATCAGTAACCAGAACCCACAATGTGAAGCAACCAAGGGATATTATGCACAAGTATAAAATCCAAAATGTGTGAAAAGTATAAGCAGATATTATATAAAAAGTATTTTTTTTTCTTATTTTTTTTATATATGAAGTGTTATATTATTTGTTTTGTTTTTTTTTGTTTTTTTTTTTTGTTTTTTTTTTTTTGTTTTTTTTTAACTATAAAGAATGAAGTTCACCAATCACTGTACATATTGGTGAAAAGAATGAGATTAAGAACAAACGAACAAAAATGCAAAACAGAAACACTTACAACCCAATCACATCACATACCAGAAGCAGCCTTCTTATCTGCTATCAACCGCGCCTGAATACGTTCTACCAATGTCGTGGCCATAGAGGACTCATTTCCAGATGGAGCAGTAGAAATTTGCAAGTGACTAGCCAACATCGCCTCCATCGAAGAAATTGTCAAAGGATACTCCACATCCGTCAGCATAAAAACCATATGACCAGATTCTAATTCCAACATATGAACACCACATCCAGCATATAGCTTCCAGCGCTGAATCACCCATTGCATTTGATCCTTCCATATGCCCGAAACAGGAGCATTAGGAAGAGAATCCAACATCAGCGTAAGATCAGCCCAGATACGCAGACCAGGCCATGAAGACACAGCCATTGGGTCAAAAGGCATACTAGAATCCACAAGTCCATACAACGCCATAAGATCCATACGGTCAGCCCACGACAACACACCCTGCAAGCCCGTTGCCAAACGCACAGACCCATCACTCAAAGTAATCCGATGGGAGACGCCACCAGGAAGTGTTGTAGAACTCTCAACCGTATAACCAGTAATGTTCCCATTGCCCAAAGGTAAGTCAGAATCGCTGTCAGAAGCTGCATCAATCAAATTCTCAGGATCACGCTTCTCATAAGGGACTGTCTTACCACGGCGAACACGACGAGCTTGTTTCTGGCGAAGGGAACGTCTAGGTGTGGGATCACTAGGTGTGGGTTCAACCTTTACCCTAACCTCAGCAGCAGTAGTGGGAGCAGTAGAAGTAGACTCATGAGCGTGCCCACCCAATTGATCAATAGGAGTTGAATCAGAAGTAGGATTTGGTTGAGTTCCAGGAACTGGTGGTGATGGAGATGGCAAATCAGGTGTAGTAGCAGTAGTTGTGGTGGTAGTAGCAAAGGTGGTGGTAGGAACATGTGTGGTGGTGGTAGTAACAGGTGTGGTGGTGGTAGCAGGACCAGCAGTAGAACCTAAAGGAGCAACCAAAGGAGAAGTAGAAGTACCAACAGTAGTAGCAACAAAACCAGATGGACTAGCAGGAGAACCAGGAGTGGGAGCAGATGAAGGACCAGTAGAAACAGCAGGCGTAGAAGAAGTCACACCACGAGGATGGTAAATAAATCTTTCCGGAATTGGTTGACTCTGACGCTTAACCATATTTTCATAAAGTGCCTTGAGCTCATCAAAAGTCAAAGCCCGCACCCGGTCCCACTTCCAAGGAGCATTAAAATGAGCAGCAGACTGATATTTCACATAACGTTGCATCTGCTTACGCTCCTCAGTCCGAGATAAAGGTCTGTTCTTTCTCTTTTCCCTAAGTTGTGCAGCAAGGGCCAACTGGTGCTTACGCATCAATACCATAGCCCTCGGAATACAATTGTGCTCATCAACATCGTCCCCCAAAAGATCTGTAAACTGAGCATAATCCCGGGTGAGAACAGTCAAAACTTGCATCCATTCACTATCACTCCAATGCATGGCATCATGCTGAATTTGTTCACGCCTCCGCTTCCGAAGCTCTTCTTCAGCAGCCCTATCAGCTTCATCAATCTCGGCTTGAATCCGACGAGCAGCCTCCTCACCTAGCCTTTCCTCTTCAAGCTGGCGACGGGTACGCTTGCGAGATGGGGATGGAGCATCAGTCATTGGGGCCTTGCCCTTCGAATCATGAGAGGGACCAGCATGAGAACCAGCAGCAGGATCAGAATCACCACCCATAGAAGTGGGAATAGCACCAGGAGAAGGAACACTGGAGGATGTCGGAGGAACCGACAAATCATCATAAACTTTATCAGCAAAGGCAGCCTTTGCCAATAATGTCAAACCATCCTCAACATACTCCGTACCCTCCTCATCAGAATCTGAATGGATCACATGCTTCTTGCGACGCCGTTGCTGAGTTTCCAACGCTTTGATGCGATCAGCCAAGGGAAGAACAAACTCCCTAGTAAGTTTCCGATGTTGGTTCAAATCAACTTCCAAAGAAATCATACGCTCATGGTACCTGCACATAAGATCAAGCAATGATATAAGTGTAGTAGGCTCCTCCGCCTGCCCACCAAGAGAACTTGGATCAGGGAAAGCGTCATTGGAGCCCGAAGCAACATATGGGTCAACCTGTGGAGTACTAGCACCAAACGGTTTATCAATCGAGTGTGGGGCAGGACTAGGAGGTGGAGTCTCCACAAATGGAGACTTTTGTGGGACTGAAGAAGGACCAGTCTTGGAAGGGGATGGTTTTTCAACCACCACCTCCTCAACCAGCTCCTCCTCAACCACATGAATGGCACCAGCAGTAGAAGCCTCCTCCTCCATGGGGTCATCATCAATCACAACAAACTCAGGAGCCTCCTCCTCCTCACCCATAGGACCCTGAGCCAATCCCAACATGGCCTCAGTCAGGGGCCTCCATTCCCCAGTAAACCCATTGACCATATTGTAATACACTTTTGCTGTAAGCTTAGACGGCACATGCTCAGTCCTATCACGAGGAATGCAAACTAGAATTTGCTGAAGAAACCTAGGGTACATAAGAAACTTCTTTCTCGAACCAGCATTAGACAGATTACTAACCATCCCCTCAAATAGATAATGAGAAAAGTTAAAAACTCTACCCTGGGCTAAGCAAATAAGACCAGTAGCCAAAGGAGTAGGGAAAGCATCCCAACTCCCAGACTTGGGACTCATACAATGGATTAGAAAGTGGACCAGAAGCTTCCATTGGGGGAAAACCTATTTTTCTGGAAGTTAAACTTCCCCCCATGTTCGTATCCTAAAGCAGCCATCCCCTCCAATACCTCCAAATTATGGATGGATTCAACACCACCCTCATCCTGAAGATGAAGGGAAGATCGAATAGAAGCCTCCGTCACCACATATGTACGTCCATCTATAGTAGCATGGAGTGTACGTGGACGACCAGCCACATTCACAAGTCGAGCAGACGCCCAAAATTGACGAATAACACTATCATATATGGTGGGACAAACCGTAAATGCAAACCTTAGATTGGAAGCTTCAATAAAATCCGGAATGTCAGCAAAATGTTCACGATGTGGACCATCACCCAGATAAGCAACTCGGTTGTGAGCAGGTTGGTAAGCAAGAGCAGCCATGGATCTTGATGAATTGATGGAAGAAGGATTGTGATTAAGGTGGAGATAGTAGGAGCGGTTTTGTGTGTGTGATTATTGTAATGAGTGAGTCAAAGGTGTATTTTGACCATAAATAGAGAAAGTGGTAACTGTTCATTGACCCCTATTAATGGGGGGTGCCCTTTCAAATTAAAACATAATTGCATAGTAACCACTTGCCCTTTTTAACATAAATACCAACTCTCAATTAACCATGCTTAATTTAAAACTGTAAATACCAGGATTGGGAGCGTTGACCAAAAGTCAAAGCACACAATGGTCAGACCGGGAGCAAAACGTGAGTAACAAAGGACAAAAGGAATGAACAGTATGCCAGACCAGTACCAGGAGCCAAACACCACTTGACATGGAAGGATTTTAAACCACCAGAAGCCAACCAAGTATAACTAGAAGCTGACCAAGGAGGACCAGAAGCCAGTCATGTAAGGCCATATCCACCAGAAGAGATCAAAATCCTCCATCAGAAGTACCACACACCATCAGAACCAATAAAATATGTTGTAAAAATCTATCAATACGTTAGTCTGTCCTAATATGTACACAAAGCCTCCCCTTAGGCTTTGCCTCCCCTCAATCCTAGACCTCAAGGATTGACCATCCCAATATGAACCACCAAGTGGTTAAACCGAGGACCATCAAAAGCTTTAGTCAGCAAATCAGCAACATTGTCATCCGTATGAACTTTAAGAACCTGTATCAGCTTCTTCTCATTGGCATCCCGTATAAAATGATGCCGAATTTCAATATGCTTCGTCCGCTGATGAAAAACAGGATTCTTCACAATGCAAATAGTGCTTTGATTGTCAACAAAAATTTTGGTATTCATAAAATTGAAACCATAATCCAACATCTGATTTTGGATCCACAAAACTTGTCCACAACAACTAGCAGCTGCAACGTATTCAGCTTCTGTTGAAGAAGTAGCTACTATTGTCTATTTCTTGCATTGCCATGAAATAAGTCGACGACTCAAAAACTGACAACCACCAGTAGTAGACTTCCTGACATTATTAGCACCAGCATAGTCACTATCACTACAGGCTTCTAGAACAAAAGGAGATTCTCTAGGATACCATAGACCCAATTTAGGTTGAGCCTTGATATACTTGAAAATCTTCTTCACTGCATTTAAGTTCGAAACCGTTGGAGTCACCTGGTGTCTAGAACAAGCACTTACTGCAAACATGATGTCCGGACGTGATGCAGTCAAATACATGAGGGAGCCAATCATAGACCTGTACATGTGAACATTTACCGGGGGGTCTGGCTCATTCTTAAGTTTGATTTTCGCAACTTCATAAGGAGTTGCTGCTGGTCTAAGAGGATCCATGTCAAACTTCTGAAGAATCTCATGGACATATTTATCTTGACTGATGAAAATCCCATCCGATTGTTGCTTGACCTGAAGACCAAGGAAGAACGACAGTTCTCCTATCGCACTCATCTGAAATTCACCTTTCATCAAGTGTTCAAACTCATCACACCACTCCTTCCTAGTAGAACCAAAGATAATGTCGTCCACATAAACCTGAACAAGGATAATGTCCTTGGTATTTCTCCGAAGAAATAGTGTTTTGTCAATAGTACCTCTTCTATAGCCATTCTTTAACAAGAAAGTTGAAAGACGCTCATACCAAGCTCTAGGAGCCTGATGTAACCCATAAATAGCCTTGACCACCTTGTAAACTTTCTTGGGATGAAGTGGATCAACAAAGCCCTTAGGTTGAGTGACATACACCTCCTCGTCAATTTTGCCATAGAAAAATGCACTCTTGACATCCATTTGAAACACCGTAAAGCACACATAAGAAGCAAAGGCCAAAAACAGACGAATGGCCTCTATCCTTGCAACCGGAGCAAAAACTTCAGTATAGTCAATGCCCTCAATTTGAGTGTGTCCTTGTGAGACAAGCCTAGCTTTATTCCTTACGACAATTCCCCGTGCATCCTTCTTGTTCTTGAGAATCCATTTGGTATTGATAGCTGTCTTTCCATCTGGTAAGTCAACCAGAACCCAAACATTCTGAAACAAGAATTGCTGCATTTCCTCCTGCATAGCCTCCACCCAACTTTGATCCTCAAGAGCATGAGAAACAGACCTAGGTTCCACCTGTGAAAGAAAACAAGCAAACAAACAGTGTTGAAAGTCCGTATGATTATTACGCTTTTGATCCTCAATATATCCCACAAGAGCATGATGATCAGACGAGGCCTTCTGCTGCATTCTGCGTGTCTTGATAGTAGAACCAGGATCTCCAATTATTTGAGTGGTAGGATGATCTTTATGTGATTGCAAGACTTGATTGGAAGAAACCTCCACTTCCGGTGCCAAGTTATTAAGATCACCAACAAAGTCAGCATCATATGAAGCATTTTGGAAAATCCCATCTACTGGTTGTTTATGAATATCATCCAGCTTGGTAGAAGACTTCCTTTGATGGTTCCTCAAATCAGAAGGACTGGAGAAACGAGTATTGGAAGCAGACTCACTAGCCGGAGTACCAGTAGGTGATAAGCTAGCACTAGGAGCAGAAGCTGGAGTACCAGGAGCAACTTTGTCAGTAGGCTCAACCAAGGAGAACTCAAAACTACCTTGAGCAGCTGCTTTAGTAGCTTCTTGTTGTTGTTTGAGAAGAGTGTCAAGAGCTACTTGGGAATCTTGTACATCCAATGGAGTTGCATCACTAGGAGAAGTAGGAGAAACTGTGGTGGAATAGGATGGAACCACAAAAATGTCATCCTCATCATCTGAATCAGAAAGACTAGAAGGAACACCAGTACTAGAAGTTGCAAACACTTGTGGTCCTGCATCATGGTTAGTTTTGAAACGAAAATATCCTAACGAATCACTAAGATAATCAAGATCAAAATACCATTCTGGACCTTTGCCTTAGATGTTTGACTTCTCCTCAAAATACCTGAGATTAATAGTTTCAATGATCCGCTTGGCTTGAAGATTGTAGACACGATAAGCCCGAGAATGAGCTGAATATCCCACAATGTATCCTTCATCTGCCTTGCCATCAAACTTCCCCAAATAGTCACTAGTATTCAGAATGGTGACTGGACACCCAAAAGGCTTCAAATGAGCAATATTTGGAACTTTGCCCGTGAGCAGCTCATAAGGAGTCTTCTTGTGAGGATTGGTAATAGAAACCCTATTTAAAACATAACTTGCAGTATTAACAGCTTCTGTCCAGAACATGGTTGGAAGCTTGGAATCGGCAAGCATAGTTCTTGCTGCTTCTATTAGTGTCCTGTTCTTTCTTTCTGCCACACCATTCTGTTGAGGAGTCCTTGCAGCACTATAATCTCTTTTGATGCCCTTAGCATTGCAAAGTGCGATGAGGTCTTTATTTTTAAACTCGGTTCCATTGTCGCAACGAATACCTTTAACTTTCTTAGACAACTGGTTCTCTATCAGGGTAAGAAAATCTCTAAGAATTGAGTAGGTCTCACTCTTGGCAGCCATGAAGAACACCCACGTAAACCTGCTATATCCATCAGTTACCACCAGACAGAATTGCTTGTGGTCAATGCTTCTAATGGAAGTAGGACCAAATAAGTCCATGTGTAGTAGCTGCAATGGTTCAGTAATAAGACTAAGAGCAGTAATGGCCTTGAAGGATGCTTTGTGCTGTTTGCCTTTGCTGCAGGCAATACAATTTATATCATTTCTAAACGTCTTGGGAGGTAAACCAGAGACCAAATTCAGATTTGCAAGTTTGTGAATGGTCTTGAAGTTCACATGCCCCATCCTTCGGTGCCATTTAGTGGCCTCATCTTCTGAGGCTTTAGCAACTAGACATGCTAGTTGACCAGTAGGGTTGACTTCATTCAACTTGATGCTATAGAGGTTGTGTCTTCTAGGGATTTTGAGTAAAACTTGTGAGTCATCCGGAAGCTGAAAGTCTTTGGAAAGCACAAGTGCATCAGTATCGGTGAAGAGAACAAATTGCTTCTTGTCACAAATCTGAGAGACCGATATCAAGTTGAAGTGTTGAAGTGCTTCCACATAGTAGACCTGCTCAAAATTTAGATTAGGAGTCTTTATCGTTCCTTTGCCAGTGATTCTGCCTTCACCCCCACCAAAATAGACCTTGCCTCCATGAAATGGTACAAAGTTAGAGAGAAGACTTTTATTGCCAGTCATGCTCTTGGAGCAACCACTATCAACAATACCTAGACTAGGATCCTGGTATGGAGTAACCTACAACAACAAGATAATAAAAAAAATGCAAAAGTTAGTGTCTTAAGGGGACCCAAACCTTTTCAGGTTTGAGCCTGCCTTGTGGATCTTTAGAAGAGTGCCAAGAAGATTGATGAGATCCACCGTTGTTCCTTGGTTGCCTATGCATCATTTGGGTATTATTATTTGACCAAGGACAACCTGCTGAGGGCTTAACAGCAGTTCCCAAATGTCCCAAACCAAAGTACGTGTGGTCCAAATTATGTGGATAGATTGGATTAAAATTTTGAAAATAATTACTGGTTGTTTGGAATCCAATATTTCTCCAATAATCAGAAGCTAAGGGAGAGGACACTCGAGAAGAAGTAAACGTTGGAGCACTAGGATTAAGTCTTCTAGAAGCATATGAAGCAGCTCCTGGTGGACCAGGAGCAAGAAAAGCATGATTAACAGAAGCATGTGTGTCATAATAATCACAATCTTTAATTAAATGAAAGGCACTGCCACAAACAAAACATGTTTTGAAAGACCTTTTATTAGAATGAGATTGTTTCATACTGCCTACTTTATTACACACAATTCTAGGAGAAACATTCTTCCTAGGACTCAATAAACTAGGACCAGACACACTTGTCTTGACAGCAATTCTTTCTTCACACTTCCTAGCACTAGTAGCAGCATGTTCATTCAACTTGGAACTTGTAGGTCTTGACTCTTCACTTGAACCACTAGATGCAGAGTCACCGGCTTTGTCACTGAAAGTACATGAGACAAAGTCATTAGTATTAGTAGAGCTTGTTGGGGACTCAAGCATCTGTGATCCATCCAAGTCATTATGCCATGAAGTGGGCATAAAAGTTCCAGTAAGAGGAGGAGGGACAGCATGCATTTCTGCTGCTGGTTTAAACCTATTGTAACTAGGTTTGCCCTCATCCTCTTTGTCGGCATCAAAGACACTTGAAAAAGATAAATCAAATACATCTTCTGAATCAATATATTTTTCAAATCCTAAGCCTCTTTTAGTTCTGCCAGACATGCTACTATCAATTAATTTTGAAAGATTTTTAGGTGCCTTTTGCCATTTTTCAAATCTTAGCATTGTAGCATGTAATTTAGCTTGCATCTCCTCTTTTTCTTTGATACTAGCATCTCTTTCTGTTTCTGTATATTTAAGCATATTTGTCGTGTTTTCTAAATCAATGCTTAGTATCCTAATTTTATCCTCATACGCACGTTGTGTATCTTGTAACCACCTCTTTTGTTGTTCCAATGTGTTTAAAGAAGCCTTATAGGCTTGAACCTCTAAAAAATACTTATCATTTTGATCATTTACTTCATTAAATTGGGACAACAATTCTGAGTATTTATCATGACACCCAAGAGGACAATGTTGTACCTGAGGTGAGATGCCCATAAGAGCAAACTCGTCTGCTTCTTCTGCATCAGAGAGATTCCCAGCAATCATTGCAAACACGTCAGTTGAGGACTCAGTTGATTCCAGAGTAGAAGCCTGATGATCATTCCAGTTGACCATAGAGTCAACAGATACCAATGCCTTCTTGTCATCTTTTATCTCCTGAACCTTGAAAGCAGAGTACCTGCTCTTCTCC
This sequence comes from Glebionis coronaria, assembly GCA_025667525.1. Classification (NCBI taxonomy): domain Eukaryota; kingdom Viridiplantae; phylum Streptophyta; class Magnoliopsida; order Asterales; family Asteraceae; genus Glebionis; species Glebionis coronaria. The sequence continues at coordinate 186,541,790 of CM046880.1, read as the reverse complement.
TGATCATTCTTGCTAGGACACCCCCTTGCAAAGTGACCTTGTTGCTGGCAGTTATAGCATCGAACCTTGCTTCTGTCGAATCTTGCTGGCTCCCGAGGGTTGTAATTAAATTTCCTTCCTGCTTTCTTCTCAAACTTGTGGACCCTAAGAGTAAGCATGGCCATCTGCCATTTAAGATCCATCTCATCCAGGTCAAGTTTATCAACTTGTTTGAAGTCATCAAAAGCAAGTTGTTGTTCAGCATTAACATCAGCCACAAACGAATGAAGAACGGCTTCTACCATACTACCAGACTTGGCAGTAGGTTCAGGAGCAGAAGTATGCTGAACAGTATGCTGAGAGGAGACAGTATTGCTTGGGCTACTTGCATATGACATGGGACTAGATGCCATAGAACTCACAAAGGCAGAGTTAGCAGGAGTGGGAAAAGAGTCACTTGAAAATCCTCTTACATGGGGTTCGAAAGTTCTGAGCCTATGAAACAGATCATCAAAGTTGAGATAGTCAAGCCCACCTTTGGCTTTGAGAGAGATCACCACCTGATTCCATGAGTAGGGTAAGGCTTTAAGAAACCTTGCATTAATGTCACCATCATCAGGCTTTGACCGAAGTTGATTCAACTGGCTCAATATTTTTTGGAACCTATCATACCCTTGATGTAGCCCTTCAGTTTCTGAGATTTTGAATTTTGTGAATTCATCTCTCAGCATGGACCTTCGCATTTTATTTGACTCCTCATTCCCACCGAACCTTGCTTTTATGCCATTCCAGATCTCTCTGGCATCATCCAAATGGTAGAAGTCACCCATGTGATCTTCAGGAAGAGATTGAAGCAAAATCGTCTTTGCTTTGACCTCCTTCTGAATAGCTATGATTTCTTCATGAGACTTAGGGTCAAGAAGAGTAATATTACCATTCTTGTCTCTTCCAGTAAGCTTCCTGCTGTTCCCATTCAGAATTATCTTTCAAAGATCTTGATCAGTATTGGTGATCCACCATTCCATCTTCATAGCCCAGTTTTCATATTCACCCTTTTTCAGAAGAGGGAATTTACCATTCACGATCAAGTGCAAACATGAGAGAGAAAAGAAGAATGAAGATCAAGGGCTGAGGATCAAAAGGGATATTCCCAAGAATATCCGAATATTCGTCATCAACAAGCCTTGGGGAGGCTATAAAAACCCCTAATTTATCTTGTAAAATCCATCCTTTCTTTACTTTTAATGTTACTCTGTAGAAATAGTTATAGGATTTAAATCTTGTATTTCCTTTTTATTAAGTATTGTAAAATTTCTGAAAATTAATGAAAGTTAATCATTTTGATTTTCATTCGTGTCATATTTAATTTCTTTTACTGCTTTAAAATTGTTTTACGAACTTACTGTTTCACGAGGGTAATATTTGAGATGTTAGATTCAAGCTGATTAATAGCTCGAATTTAATATTTTAAAGTAAATGATTGGAATTTGTTTATCCCCACTGGATAAATAATATATTGAAGCAAAGTTGATTGGTTCGTTTGATGAATATGGTTCGATTGGTGGAATCTTTTGATTTCAATGGTGGATTGGTAAGATGATGGTGGTGGTCCGGTTCACTTAGACTGCTCAGCGCAGGTCTACTACTCAACGGTTATCCCATAAGGTATTATACTCTTTTCATTTTATGTTTTATTTTTATTTTTTGTTAATTAAATCTGCTTATTTGATCTTTCTGTGATGTTGATTATTCTGAGTTTGTATTCGTTTGATGATAGAATGATTTATTTTCTGAAATGCTTAGTTAATCTGCTTAGGGTAACTTACTGTTTAAATTAGCTTGATATCATTGTTTTGATTGTTCAGTTTTAAGTTAATGTTTAGGCGAGACTGATTTAGTTATTGCTTTAAAGATTTATTCGCTAGATATTAGACTTTGCATCTGATAATTTGTTAAACTGATGAGATTTTGGTTTTCTGAAAATGCTAATAAGTTAAGCTGTTTGAATGGGGTCTGGTTGAAATCAAGTCTGCTAATCAGAAATGTTGAATCTGACTGAGTTGAATTAGGGATTTAATGGATGCAAATGTGATTTGGATATGCACTTCAAGCTAGTTTTAATTTTAGTTTAAATCTGCTAAACTTATCTGCTTTGAGTATTATTAGGATATTGAGTTTACTGTTTGATTTGCTTTACTAGTTTATACAAAATCGTTAACTGCTATTATTTTGGTATTTACTCATTATTAAGTTTTTGCTGTTAAATTGTTTAAGTTTAAGCTTATCAGTTCCATTGACTGATAAGCTCAATAAGCTGTGTCCTCTCAGCTTGAAGCAAATAAGCTGCTCAAAAAGTCTCTCCTGAGACTAAATGTTTTAATCTGTCCAAAAAGAATTAAATCAAATAAATGTGTCCCGTATGGGATTCGAACTCGTGACCTAGTGTTTGAAGGACCAACGTGATAGCCAACTGAGCTAGTTGGCTTTTTGTTATTATTTCAGGTTAACTCTTTTATATAGATTATTTAGGTTTGGCAGATTTTAGTTGAAGTTTACTTTTATTTACATTACGTTTTAAAGTTATAGGTTTTTGTTTAAAAGTAAATTTTACTTTCTAAAATATAATTAGTTTAAAAAATAAAAATAAAAAAAATAAAAAAAAATAATAATAATAAAATAAAAAATGTTTTTATTAAATTTAAAAAGTTTAATTAGTTTATTTTTACTTAAATAGATTTTTATAATTTTAGATTTATATAAAATTAGTTTTTAAATAAATTTGTTTTAAGTGTAATTTTAATATAGATTATATAGTTTATTAGTAAATTAGTTTAAAAGTCATTTTTATTAAATAGATTTATTTTGAAGATTTTTAATTAGTCTAAATTTTAAATAGTGTTAACTTTTAAGTAATTAATTGTTTGTAGAATTTTAAAATAGCGGGGTTGACGATTTATGCACTTTAGGTTTATTTTAATTAGTTTAAAATTTGTAGATTTTAATTGTAGTTTAAAAACCGAAAACCAATTCAAATCGACTGTCCAAATCAAAACAAAACGTCTCAAATTCATAAGATCTTCGTGTACAACGAACTCGACTCACTCACGTGTTTATTTGAATTCGTCATTGGTATTATTAGTCTATTACTTTTTCCTAAAGGTAATTTTCTAATTTACCCTATAACGTAATATCAAATAAATCACTATACACATCACACTTACTATAAATTATTTAGATCTAGTTGTATTTATGTTTAAATAGGGGGAGATTGTTGGGAACTAAGTCTATTAGGTTTCCCTTAGTCATAGATTTAAACGTAAATAAGTTGTGTGTTATAAACTTGCTTGTACCAAAGAGACATGAAAATATCACAAGACTCACAGAGAATGAGATCTCTGTGAGCATCCACAGAAAAGTCCAAGTCAGAGACATTGTCAAGGAAGTCGAAGATTACTTGAAGACATACTCATTGGCTGTGATGGATAACAGCCAATATGTATCATGGACTCTTATTGGTTTAGTGTTAACAGGGGTAGAAATACCCTGTTAACACTCAGTGACATTTGGACATCTCTTAGTGTTTTGGTGGGAACTATTTGAGCGGGACAATTAGTATCTTTGAATTAAAGCAGCCTAAAGTACGAGGTTATGAAGAAAAAGGAAATTGTGTCAACTCTGTTTCCCTAAAGTGTTGTAGCAGCTTACCAAGAATAGAATAGCATCTTATGACAGATGTCTGATCGCACTTGTCTTGTTAAGTCGCTATCAACTCAGCCATCAATTTCAACCTCGTACCGTTATAAATAGAGAATGTAACATAGAGTTAATGTTGTTCACTTTGTCTGTATTTTAGGATTAACTCTCTCGAACTTAAAGAAGAATCAGTTGTGCATGTGTTATTAATTTCACAAGTAAACTTATATCATTATCAAGTTTACTTGTCCAAAGAGTACACAACACATTGTCATCAAACTGTGTGATCCATAACACATTGTGATACTTGTTATACAATAATAAAGTCTTACGTTTGAAAAGTATTTTATGTGTTGTTAAATATCCTTTATTGTCGTTTCAGTCACGAATTAGGTACTTTCAATATAATTTCTTACATTTTCTATACAGATGATGATGTCTTTATTGGAGAATGGTCAGACGATAACCTTAGTCGGATCTTGCAAGTTTTGCATTGTTTCTCTTTAGCTTATGGCCTGAATACTAATGTCAAAAAAGTCATTTGCTAGGAGTGGGAGTCTCTCACGACAATACGGTAGGAACAGCCACTACCCAAGGTTGTGCAGTTATGAAATCTCCTTTCAAGTATCTTGGCGTTATGGTTGGTGGAAATATGTCTCGTATAGATGCTTGGGACGACACTATGACTAAACTGAGATCGCGGTTGTCAAAATGGAAGTCCAAAACTTTATCTATAGGTGGGCGGCTCACGTTGTTAAAGTTGGTGCTTGGTTCTTCCCCTATTTATGCTATGTCATTATATAAGGTGCCAAAGTATGTTTTGTCATCCATGGAAGCGATTCGCATAAATTTTTCTACGGTTGTCAAAGAATTTGAAAAGAAAATTATGTGGGTTAAATTGTCACACCCCACCATGGCGGAATATGGGGCACGACGTATGGATATCATCACAACATGGCGTGTCTATAGAGATAACTATATGAAATAAGAATTGTCATAAAATGGTGACACAAAAGTCATGACAATATCTCATCAAATGCAGGAGTCTAGGTAAGTAGGTAACAGTCCTACCTCTTACCCAAGACAAACAAGTAACATAATCAAAACAAACATATGTGTGCCACAGTATCACTTATTAAATGAACAAATAAAAAAAAACTAAGAAGGAAACGGGGATATCCTTCTATATGCATTCCTACGCTCTCCAAATCCTAGCCACTTAAGTTCTCACGCCTAACCAAAGCATCACCTGAAAGAGACAATAAAACACGTCAACATAAAGTTGGTGAGAGTCATAGGTTTAGACTCCAACGCTAAATCAGTTACAAGCTGTGAATAACAACCATCAACACAATAACATATGGACAATGTGTTACAAATATGCATTAACAACTAGCATTCAAGATAAATCAATCATCATAATTCCAAGGCATCACGCCTTACCAACAACCACAATTACCAAGGCATCACGCCTTACCAACAACCATAATTTCCAAGGCATCACGCCTTACCAACAACCATGGTACCATAGGCGCCCATACACCTATGTACCTATCCCAAGGCCACTACCTTGTCATTTTCCATTGGTCCCATAGACGATTACACTATGTACCTATCCCAAGGCCCCTACCTTCTCAAATCACAATAACTGAGACGGCACGTGTCCCCCGATCTAAATCATACACAATCAAGAATCACATAGCAGTTAATCACACAATGTACACACAAGTCCATCCCAAATCACAAAAACATTTACAGCATCAATTTAGAAAATAACTCAACACAGTGTCTCTTCCATCCCATCTGGAAGTCAAAATCAATAATAAACATGGGACTATGAAACTCACCTGATTGCTTCTTCACAAGTCCTCGCACTAGCAACAAGCTAACAAACCAAAAACACGCAATCAATACACGAACCAATCACTAAGATGGCTCATCAACCTATGATGGACATCTAGCCTATTCCCATATAAATACCTCATAGATAAGCTCTAATCACCCCATTACCCTTCCTTAACAAGTCCTTAACTTGGTTAAGTTTAATAACTATCTCGTTCATATTTTACACAAAACATCCCAGTTTTTAGATCATAAAACTTTAAGTCAAACGTCCACTTAAACATACCCATGGTTTCTGTAAAATAAATATTCATACTTTTACATATGTTAGATAAAACCTCCCACTTGCCCTAACCTTAAAGCTATTGTTAAGGCCCCGATATATGTATATATATTACTGCCTATCCAGAATTCACTGATTTTAAACGTATGAAAAGTTTGTTACAATTAGGGGGTCTTACCCTAAACCACAACCTTAGCCCAAGTGCAGATACTTACTACAATATATAAACCATCTCTCATGTTCGTTAGAAGATCCTAATGCAACCCTAAGTACCCCAAACAACCCAAAACTTAAAAAGAAAACAGGCTGATTATAAAACTGTTTTGACCTCCGACTGTTGTAACCTGTTTTTGACCCACTTCCCGACCTCCAATTTAGCTCTCGTTTCTTGAATTGGAAATCCACTTAAATTACCTTTTCAGGGGTACTTGGATCGCATCTTGAATGTTCCTAGAACTCCCGATATGATCAAAACAATTGACTCAAAATTCTGCCCAGTTTTTAAAAACGGGTTTAACAAAATCAACCCCATTAATTAACCCTAATCCCTCTAATTACAAGCCCTAATTTATGTAATCATCATATTATGATTAATACAACATTAATTTACTGTTTTTATATTAAACCCTAACCTAAATCCATCATAAGATCATAGAAACATTAAAAACATTTAATATGAAAAGGGTTAAGAAGGTTTTACCTTTGAATTAATAGAAGATGAAGAAAACCTAATTTTTGAAGAACCCTAATTGGCCACCATTGATGAATTTCGGCTAGGAGATGTTATGGAGGTTAAAAACCTGATTATTATGGTTATGAGTTGTGTTTGGTTAAGTCATAAAGGCCCCCTAATCCCATTACAAGTCCACTGGGCCTGTTTTGGGCTTTTCCCTTCTTTCTTACTTCCTTGGTGCGTCTAAACCGACCCAAACACCCCTAAATTCGTTTTTTTATTTTTTATTTAATATTATGTTATTAATATTACTTTAATTTTCCTTAATTTATTTCAGCTCCTAAAGCTTCCAAAACCACAAAACCGTAAAACTAGTCAAATTTACGCGTTTTACCGTAAAAGACGTAAAATATACACTTTTAAAAAAAAATCTCAAATTTTGCAATAAACTTTATAACTAAGTCCTAAATGACTTAAAACCATCCCGAAAAATATTCATATGACTAATTACCTCATCCGCGACCTCTAAATGCTAAACCGTAAATCGTAAAAATACGATTTTCTATAATACATATACGTACACTTAGAACCACCAAATAACACCATCTCACTTCATAGTCACTACCATGTGAACTCATGAACATGATATCATCACACATCGTTTCATTCACAAGGTACCCCGTACCGGAAATGATATCCAAACCACAATCTATACACACCAATAGCACATAAACACGTAAAGACACGCAACTAGCACAAAATAAAACTAAGTGACGAACCTCAAAACCAGGGTTGTCACATCACTCCCTCCTAATAGAAATCTCGTCCCGAGATTTACTCCTTAGGATCAAACACACATACAACAAATCACACGAGGATACTTGTTCTAAAAGAACTCCTCTCATTTCCACGTGAACTTTAGTTCAAGTTTCAAAACACCACATATACAAACCAATAACAATTAAACTCATTGCCAAACTCTTGACCTCACAGTCAATAAATCTCCTAGATGACTCTTTGATAAAACAAAGACTCTCATTAACACAAGTCCCGAATAACCGTACAGGCAAAATGCATTCTCAAACAACCGTTACCAATCCCAATACATGAAATGTATCATGTATACAACTCATTTCCCCCGGGTAATTCTATGCCCATAAGCTAATGGTCCGATCTTTCCAAAGATCATAAATGGACCTACAAAACTCTACGTCAACTCTTCCATTTTACCAAAACGTACCACCCGTTACTATGGGTGAAACTCCCTACATAACTTTGTCCCTAACTCTAATGGTTTCCTCCTTTTCTATATAGCATCCCTTGTTGCTCCCATTCTGTCCACAACCACCATTACCACATTAGTAGCCTCGTTTACCAATTCTAGTCCACAATGGGGACAACTCCTCCTATCCTTTCATATAGTGCCTCAAATGACATTTATCGACTCCTAGTATGATAATCATCATTATATGAAAAACTCAGCCATCGCTAATGAGTTTCTTAACTCCCTATAAATCAATCATTCATGCTTCGCTTCTATACACACTTCCTTCTCTTTCCTCGACTCCTACCATACATCACGATGTGATGCTTCCCATCGTTTCTTCCCTTGCCATAATCCTTCATAAGGCATTCCATACATATTAGGCTAACTTTTACGCAAACCCTCTATTCCATCACATCCGTACGCAATCCTTCCAACTTCTCAACTACATGACTTCTCATTCCTCTTGAAATATGAGATGAATTAGTCAGTCTATCGACTATCACCCAACTCTCATCGTACTTAATCCTCCCCCGCATTATGTATCCCTTCCACCAACTTCGTCCTTACATCGCCCTTTCTAAACTACTCCTATCTATGCAGGAAGTATAGTCTACGTCCCTTTTCTCCATATGATTGTCCAAGCCACGCAACATACATGTTGACGCGTTCTCTGCTTTAGACAACTCAACTCGTGCAACCTATATCCTTTATCCAAACCGCCCTAATACGTCATCCCTATAGTTCAAGTTCGTCTCAGTTTCACCTCATCCTTCTTATTCCATGTCTCATCGACCATGCTTGCCTTTCCCAGATGGTACTTGGCCTTGCAATTTTTTTCTTTCATCACTTAACTCTACCCATCACCTTTGCCAAATGTTCAATCAAGATGACTGAATAAGTGTTGGAGACGTTCATGATCCGTATAGATCATTCTCCACGTCTCGTACACCAAATGCCTCTAGCATTCTAGGCAGATATAACAGTCCAGCTCCACTAACTAAGTCTATCCAGTTCTTCTAAATCTTCAGTTCTTGCAACGTATAAGCAATCGCCTTTCTTTGTCGTTCTCGTACACATCTAAATCCTTGCTCCACGTATCGTCATGCTTCGCGAATTCATCCAGTCCTTCCGATAATGCCAAGATCGTCTCATTATCCCATCCACCTCTTCCGCCTCCAAAATGCTTCCTCATCCTTCTTCACTTCGCCCCTCGCTGGTTCCATGATATGCCATCATCTCTAACTACTCATCATGGTAGACTTGATACTAAAACTCACACTTGAAAATCTCACGTATAATTCCACTCCAAAACCAACACATACTTCGCCTCACTTTTCTTCTTAGATTTGAGTAGATCAAGATGTCGTCAATGCTCCCGATGACAACTCGTTTATACACGTTCATGCACACTTGGTTCATTGACACCATGAAAACCGCTAGTTCTTTGGCGAAGCCAAATGTATAACCGTAAACCCAAAGCGTTCATACAATATCCTTAGCAATCTCACCTATGTCCTCCTTGCACCCTTTCTTAGAAGCAATACGAATAAATTTCTACCTCGTTCTACTCGCGAAAAATCTACACGTATTCTATAAGACCAATACTCCCTCTTATTAGTCCACTCAACCGCTTCCACATCACATTTACTACCAGGCAACTCAACCTTAACCCTGAATCCCTTGTAATTTCTAACCACTCTCTATGGCGCGTTACTTGTGCCAATATCCATACGTTATATAAATCTCTATTCCTCTCCCTGATACTCCAAAGAGACCATATATTCTCATTTGTTCGTCTACGAACTTCTTCCCTTCCCACTAAGGGCATTCCGACTGTTCTCTCATGGCCACCTACTTAATCGTGTAGGCGCGACCAAGTCTTTCGTATGACTACCTCAACGCTCCCAAACAATACAAAACCAAAACTACATCCTGAGTCCACCAGATACGATCGACGAATCAAACCCACAGATAACTAACGGCATTTTCACGTGCACTAGTTAAAACAAGTCAAAAAAGACCACGAGACTCAAAAGGAAACTCAAACCCAAAACGTGTATCAACTCAACATGACCCATAACAACGAAAAATTATCCAAGAAGCACCCATTGGCAACCAAACATATTACGCCCCGCGACATTTTATTTAAACCATGCAAAGATCGACTTTTCCAAAAGGATATATATATTTTTCCTTTTTATTTATTATTACCTCCCCACATCTATGTGACTCAAACCATCTATAAACAACCTTCTAGACGATCTCAAAACTCAACTCAAAGACTAGGTATCCCGTGCATCCCAAATCATAAAAATAAAACTACTATTCAAATTTAACCTTGAACCCGACACTTGTACAACAATTCCGACCAGTCCACTGACCTCCCATGACTATACATTCTGAATGTTTGAAAAATACATTCCGAGTACATAATTTTAGGCTTTTGAATCACCCAAAAAGCTTTAAAAACGAACAAGTTATGACCAAAACAATTTTATGCTAGTTGTTTTAAAAACTAAAGAATAGACTTAGTGATCAATGCAATCCTTTTAAATGAAAGATATAATTGTATGTGAAATATTCATAAACCCCATTCAACCTTGTATTAATAATTATAAATGACGTGAATCGGTTAAACCCACTTATATAAACTATGTAAGTAGAAAGAAATTTTACTTCGCTTTATTTTAAAGAAAGTCTTTTAGAATTTGAAATATATAAGTGTTGATTAAAAAGAAATCTTATGTTACATCTTGTTTCAAACACGACTCCAACACCTTACCCTTATTTTACCGAATACAACCAACCATCTAACTCAATATATACCGACCAAAAGAAATGCAAGACCCAACACAAAAGATTTCTTATCTCAAAAGAAATCCCAAGTTATTTCAATAGACTTGAAACCAAAAACACCATTTTAAAACGTACACGTGAAATACGAAACTCAAAGAATACGCTACAATACACACTTCAAAAGATTCAAAACGTCGTTGGAACTCCATCAAACTCTAGCACCATAAAACACGAACAAACACAAGGCACGTTCAAGTTATAATAACTAGTGAACGACCATATACCTTAACTTAACACATAGTAGTATATATATCCGCATATATATACCTATTAAATCACCCAAAACATACTCGTTACCATACATGTCGGATCAACCAATCACGTCATACACTCGTTTTTCCACACGAGTAATCACCATCTCACCGTGCCACAACAAGGCATAATGCCCACCTCCAAAACCAAACCATATCGTGTGACCCCATAATCATACATCACAACTATAACCCAAAACATAAAACACAAAAAGAACAATAGCCATATCATAGGCAGCCATTACATAAACCCATATATTATACGTATACCCAAATTCTACATCTCACCATATACAAGCATGTACTAACCCTCTTTCATGCAACCATACTTGAGAACCCATTTAAGTTGTGGTACTTGTATAACTATGTTGGCCACCATACTTATACAATTACCCTTTCCACAATGCACTCCCTCCTATGATGACACTTATAAGAATCAATACAACATATAACACATAAATCCATCTACTCACATAAGCTCCTAACCACATAACCAATAAGGTCCAAAACTCCATCTATAAAAATAACATAATAAAACTCTAGGAATACCGAAATCCATAGTCTAGCTAAAACAGCATAGACTAAATCCAAACGAAAACATAATCAGTTATAAGTCATGTCGCCCGTAAGAGTGGAAACAGCCTAAAATCCTTCCTACCCATGTACTCCTAGTAACTCTAACCACCACACGATTCCTAGGTAACATGACTTAAACATTAAAAGAAAATAATACTATACCTCAGGTACATAAAATAACTCAACAAAAGACAACATGTACCAAATTATGTACTATAATGTACAATTTAAGCAAAATACGACATTGACTAGCGTGGACGATTATGGTTCAACCCGCACTAGTCACAACCTGAAAAGAAAATAACATGTGGCTAAGTATGAACTTACTATGGTTCAATTCATACTAGTCAAAACATCACAATAAATAACATCCAAACACATCAATTTATATAAAATGCACACATACTCCTATGACGCCTATATGCAGGGACCCTTAAGCTATAGACTAGGCTACGCGACTAGGCAACCTAATTCTCTATAACCATTGTCTCTGATACCATTCTGTCACACCCCACCATGGCGGAATATGGGGCACGACGTATGGATATCATCACAACATGGCGTGTCTATAGAGATAACTATATGAAATAAGAATTGTCATAAAATGGTGACACAAAAGTCATGACAATATCTCATCAAATGCAGGAGTCTAGGTAAGTAGGTAACAGTCCTACCTCTTACCCAAGACAAACAAGTAACATAATCAAAACAAACATATGTGTGCCAGAGTATCACTTATTAAATGAACAAATAAAAAAAACTAAGAAGGAAACGGGGATATCCTTCTATATGCATTCCTACGCTCTCCAAATCCTAGCCACTTAAGTTCTCACACCTAACCAAAGCATCACCTGAAAGAGACAATAAAACACGTCAACATAAAGTTGGTGAGAGTCATAGGTTTAGACTCCAACGTTAAATCAGTTACAAGCTGTGAATAACAACCATCAACACAATAACATATGGACAATGTGTTACAAATATGCATTAACAACTAGCATTCAAGATAAATCAATCATCATAATTCTAAGGCATCACGCCTTACCAACAACCACAATTACCAAGGCATCACGCCTTACCAACAACCACAATTTCCAAGGCATCACGCCTTACCAACAACCATGGTACCATAGGCGCCCATACACCTATGTACCTATCCCAAGGCCACTACCTTGTCATTTTCCATTGGTCCCATAGACGATTACGCTATGTACCTATCCCAAGGCCCCTACCTTGTCAAACCATAATAACTGAGACGGCACGTGTCCCCCGATCCAAATCATACACAATCAAGAATCACATAGCAATTAATCACACAATGTACACACAAGTCCATCTCAAATCACAAAAACATTCACAGCATCAATTTAGAAAATAACTCAACACAGTGTCTCTTCCATCCCACCTGGAAGTCAAAATCAATAATAAACATAGGACTATGAAACTCACCTGATTGCTTCTTTACAAGTCCTCGCACTAGCAACAAGCTAACAAACCAAAAACACGCAATCAATACACGAACCAATCACTAAGATGCCTCATCAACCTATGATGGACATCTAGCCTATTCCCATATAAATACCTCATAGATAAGCTCTAATCACCCCATTACCCTTCCTTAACAAGTCCTTAACTTGGTTAAGTTTAATAACTATCCCGTTCATATTTTACACAAAACCGTCCCAGTTTTTAGGTCATAAAACTTTAAGTCAAACGTCCACTTAAACATACCCATGGTTTCTGTAAAATAAATATTCATACTTTTACATATGTTAGCTAAAACCTCCCACTTGCCCTAACCTTAAAGCTACTGTTAAGGCCCCGATATATGTATATATATTACTGCCTATCCAGAATTCACTGATTTTAAACGTATGAAAAGTTTGTTACAATTAGGGGGTCTTATCCTAAACCACAACCTTAGCCCAAGTGCAGATACTTACTAAAATATATAAACCATCTCTCATGTTCGTTAGAAGATTCCAATGCAACCCTAAGTACCCCAAACAACCCAAAACTTAAAAAGAAAACAGGCTGATTACAAAACTGTTTTGACCTCCGACTGTTGTAACCTGTTTTTGACCCACTTCCCGACCTCCAATTTAGCTCTCGTTTCTTGCATTGGAAAGCCACTTCAATTACCTTTCCAGGGGTACTTGGATCGCATCTTGAATGTTCCTAGAACTCTCGATATGATCAAAACAATTGACTCAAAATTCTGCCCAGTTTTTAAAAACGGGTTTAACAAAATCAACCCCATTAATTAACCCTAATCCCTCTAATTACAAGTCCTAATTTATGTAATCATCATATTATGATTAATACAACATTAATTTACTGTTTTTTTATTAAACCCTAACCTAAATCCATCATAAGATCATAGAAACATTAAAAACATTTAATATGAAAAGGGTTAAGAAGGTTTTACCTTTGAATTAATAGAAGATGAAGAAAACCTAATTTTTGAAGAACCCAAATTGGCCACCATTGATGAATTTCGGCTAGGAGATGTTATGGAGGTTAAAAACCTGATTATTATGGTTATGAGTTGGGTTTGGTTAAGTCATAAAGGCCCCCTAATCCCATTACAAGTCCATTGGGCCTGTTTTGGGCTTTTCCCTTCTTTCTTACTTCCTTGGTGCGTCTAAACCGACCCAAACACCCCTGAATTCATTTTTTTTTATTTTTTTATTTAATATTATGTTATTAATATTACTTTAATTTTCCTTAATTTATTTCAGCTCCTAAAGCTTCCAAAACCACAAAACCGTAAAACTAGTCAAATTTACGCGTTTTACCGTAAAAGACGTAAAATATACACTTTTAAAAAAAATCTCAAATTTTGCAATAAACTTTATAACTAAGTCCTAAATGACTTAAAACCATCCCGAAAAATATTCATATGACTAATTACCTCATCCGCGACCTCTAAATGCTAAACCGTAAATCGTAAAAATACGATTTTCTATAATACATATACGTACACTTAGAACCACCAAATAACACCATCTCACTTCATAGTCACTACCATGTGAACTCATGAACATGAAATCATCACACATCGTTTCATTCACAAGGTACCCCGTACCAGAAACGATATCGAAACCACAATCTATACACACCAATAGCACATAAACACGTAAAGACACGCAACTAGCACAAAATAAAACTAAGTGACGAACCTCAAAACCAGGGTTGTCACATAAATGGAGTAAAGTTCTAACAGGAAAATAATTTGGTGGTCTTGGAGTTTCTAGCCCCTTTTGTCTTAATAGAACCCTTCTCATTATATGGGTTTGGCGGTTTATTCCTCGTGATAACTCTCTATGGTGCCATTTTATTTCGATGGTTCATGATCCCTCTTTTCAGGTTAGATATGGTAGTTCATTATGGAGATCTATTACTAGTGAGGTTAGTGTGCTAAAGGCTCAAGGAGTTAATATTTTATCTCACTGTTTAAAACGTGTGAGAAATGGTTTATATACTCAATTCTGGTTTGATCCCTAGATCAGTAATGTTAAGTTGTGCAATGAGTTTCCGCATCTTTTTGCCCTTGAACTTAACAAATCGATTAGTGTGCGGAGAAGTTACACTACTCGGTTGAAACGTCTTTTCAGCGGCCTGTTAGGGGAGCGAGTGAGTCGGCTCAACTGGAGTTGCTCTCTAATTTACTGGAATGTGTTATTTTGTCTCTTGTGACCGTTGGTTTTGGGACATGAATGATTCTGGGATGTTTAGAGTTAAGGACGTTCTTAGTATGCTTGATGATTTTTTCCTCCTCAAAGATGAAGTGGTTATGCGTTGGCTTTCTCATCTCCCGAATAAGCTTAATGTTTTCGCTTGGAGATTATACCTTGATCGTTTGTCGACTAAGTCAAACTTGACAGGAAGGGGTATTCAGGTTAGTTCTTCTTTGTGCCCGAATTGTAATTCTTTTGATGAAGATGTTTCGCATATCTTTTTCAAGTGTCCTTTGGCGATTGAAGTTTCTCGGGTTGTTTGTCGTTGGTGGTACGTGGTCTGGGTGCCTTGTGGCTCTTACCCCGGTGGCTTTCTTGGTTGTTGTCGACTAGAATGGGTTCCAAGATCCAAAAGTATTTCTGAATGTGTTTGGTATGTTTCTTGGTGGTCGGTTTGTATCCACAAGGAATTTGGAGATATTTTCGTCAAAAAATCCTCGGAAAGCAATGATTTCTAACGATATTGTTGAGCGTTCCTTTTTATGGTTTTCCACTAGATGTAAATTTTCTTTTGGTTGGGATGTTTGGTGTCAAAACCCTTCTCTTATTTCCTTGTAAGTTTGTTCTAGCTTCTTGCTAGCTTTTTAATTAAAGTTGACGTTAAAGAAAAAATCAACGCCACGTCTACATAACACTAAAACAACACAAACTCTTCTAATAAGAACACTAACCAGCGCCATTCACCTCTTTATTTTCATAAAACCTCTTCACAACCATTTTATTAAACAACAATTCATCTCATTCGCCGAATTACAATATTTAAAATTACAAATTACATTCGAAAAATAACTAAAACAAAATAACAAACATTCAAAAAACACTTAAAAAATATATGAGTCTAAAAATATTGAGAAAAAATAAATCATTGCTAAAACAATGGGCTTATAAAATAATTGAGCTTAAAAAAAACCGATCATTATACAAAATCCTATACTAAACATCAATACAACCTTATACCTACCGACTTCATTTCTTCTCTCAGCTAGAGCTGAGCACGGGGTCTGGACTGAAGACCAAAATAGTTCGAAACTCCGGATGGAAACTAAACTGAATGGTCTAATCTGATTTAGTTTCGGTTCAGCCTTCGATCCGGTCTAATTTTATTAGACAAAATCGATGAAATTTTTTATAAGAGAGATTTATTTTGTGAGATTTTTATGTGTAGGAGATAAATTTATTTTGTTGCGCTTAGTAACTAGAATATAAAAGAAAATAAGGGATTAAACCAATGTTTTTAAATCCGGGTTGATTTGGGCGGTTAATCGGTTGACCCGGTTTTGGTCAAAAAACGGGTCATGTTGACTTGGGTTTTACATTTTCGAAACCCATCTAGACCCGTCGGGTTTGAGGTGACCCACGTCAACCCGGTTCTTGATATCCGGCTGGGTTTTGATTTTTTCGAGTTTTTTTTTTAATTATGTAAATTTTACGTATTTACGGCATAATTTTTATTTATACATGTCATATTGGTTGATAAATAGTTTATACGTTTAATATATGAAAGTTTTCATGGTTTTTATATATGGTTTTTTGTTAATTATTAAAAGTATAAAAAAAATTGAAAATCGGATTGACCCAGGTTGATTCGGATCAAGCCGGGTTGAACTAGACCCGATAACTTTACTGGGTCGATTTAAAAACCGGTTTTGGAAACATTGGACTAAACTAGCGATGTCGGTATATTCAATTAACAAGTAGACCCACGAATGGGTGTTGATCATAAGGGCCAAAGAAAGACTTTAGAATAAGGACATAAATTCGACCAAAAGATTCATCATTCCAGGGAATCAGATCATCTTGAGATTGTAGACGACTAACCACTTTTCAAAAGATGCTCTTCGTTTTATCCGAGACTACCATTTCCATGCTTTCTATTTTTGTCTTATTTTTTTTCCTATACTAGCTAGCATAATACTCAACGTTTATGATATATTTTCTTGAAAAAAATACTTGACTTGAAAAGTTACAATTTACAAAACCTTGTAGAAGCGGAAAATGTAACTGATAACCAAAAAAAAACAAAAAAAATCGTACAATGAGTATATATACTTGAAACATAAGATACAAGTAATACAACTTTAAAATTAAATATGACCTCATTAGCCCCTTACACGCAATCCAGATAGCACGATTTAATGGAATTGAATGGCTCTTACGAGCACCCATATTTGCAAGTAACCAACATAACGAAACAACCTCATTAATAGTAACAACCTTGGCTCCATACTCACTTTCGATAAATAAAAAAGATTAAAAAAAAATTAAATAACCAGGGCAATTAAGCCTATAAACAAGAGAACTTTTGGTTTTGACATTGAAGTTGTTGCATTGTTATCAATATTCACCGTCTATTTAAAACATTTATACTAATTTTTTTAAATTTAATTAAAAAAATACACTTTCATCATATTTCTTAAAAATTAAATATCTCTCAAACCGTTAATCGTTATGAAAAAATAATTATACCGTCACGACGGGAATTAAATTGTCTTTCTATAGATATGCACTTCTATATATTTTCGGCGAACTTTTTTAAAAAATTTTCGTAAAAAAAATCACATGTGATTCTCGAAAAATTACATGTGATTCTCGAAAACTCATGTTTGATTTATTATTTTAAAAATCACATTTGAATTTGTAATGTCACATGCGATTTGTGAAAATCACGTGTATTTTTTTTACGAGGATTTCAACATTGTAAAATCGTTAAAAGTATATGAAAATAACCTTCTATTAAATGACAAAAATATTTTCGTTATTACTTTAAAATCACATGTGATTTATGTGAATTACATTAAAATGTTTGAATCACATGTAATTCTGTCAATATATTAAAATGTTTGTTGTCATTAATATAAAATATGTTCATTTTACCGGGGTGGAGTCCCCTTTACCCAAAAAAAATATTTGTAAAACAAATTGGCTTCTGAATTACATGTGATTCGGTGATAATTACATGTGATTTTGCTTGCATTACATATGATTCAAGCATTCCGAAACTGTAACTTTTTCAAACAAACCCACATTAGATGAATCACATGTGATTTTTTTAATCATGTATTATCTGTTTTCATTTATGTAAAATATGTAAAACAAATTGGTTTCTAAATTACATGTGATTTTGTTTGAATCACATGTAATTCTGCTTGAATTGCATGTGATTCGGTGATAATTACATATGATTTTGCTTGCATTACATGTGATTCAAGCATTCCAAAACCTTAACTTTTTCTAACAAACCCACTTTAGATGAATCACATGTGATTTTTTAATTATGTATTATCTAAATTACATGTGATTTTGTTTGAATCACATGTAATTCTGCTTGAATTGCATGTGATCTTGTGATAATTACATTTGATTTTGCTTGTATTACATGTGATTCAAGCATTCTGAAACCTTAACTTCTTCTAACAAACTCACTTTAGATGAATCACATGTGATTTTTTTTATCACATGTAATCTTGTTAATATATTAAATTGTCTACTTGAATTACATGTAATTCGATGATAATTACATGTGATTTTGCTTGCATTGAATCACATGTAATTCGATGATAATTACATATGATTTTGCTTGCATTACATGTGATTCAAACATTTCAAAACATTAACTTCTTCTAAAAAACCCACCTTAAATGAATCATATGTGATTTTATTTGAATCACATGTAATTCTGTCAAATATATAAAAAAAATTGTTGTCATTCATATAAAATATAGAAAGTAAAATGCCTTCTGACTTACATGTGATTTTGTTTTGATCACATGTAATTTTACTTGAATTACATGTGATTCTCTATGTGTTTTTACATGTGATTCATGTAAAATATATAAAGCAAATTTGCTTTTGAATTAGTTATGTTTTTATTTTAATCACATGTAAATCTGCTTAAATTACATGTGATTTAATGATAATTACATGTGATTGATCCGAATAACAAGTTATTTATACTAAATCCAAAATCATAATTTTTGTCAAACCGTAAGTAATTTTTTCAAACACTTGTGATTTGTGTCAAATGACATGATTTTTACCAAATCACATGTGATTTGTGATAAATTTTCTTTTTAATGATTGAAATTGTGTATAATTGAAGTTCGTTTTCTCGATTCTTAACCAATTGAAAGTCCTAACAAAATCGGGTTTATGATCGTTTTTTGTTGGTAGGGTTATTTGGCTTTTCTATGTCTAATTGAACAATCAAGTAAAAAAAATTGCAAAATATTAACTACGTATCCGTAAAACAATTAGTCAAATACCAAATTTTTATTCAAATAAGGACAAAAATGTAAAACTATGGAAGTTAAGTGCTTAAAATGTAAAATCTTGAAACTAATATGCTTGAAATATAAATCCAGTTAACTACAAGGACTAAGTATGCAAATGTAACAAACTATTAACTAATTTGTAACAAAATGTAAAACTGCCTAACTGAAAATGTAAAGTTTTGAAAATATAAGGACTGAATTAATGCAAACCCTAGATTAGTGAAAGATTAACCATTAATGAAAACAGTATCAAACTTGAGGGATCAAATTGCAATTAAAAGTAAACTTTTAACAAAAACGGGCAAAGTGAAACAATAAGCTCGTATAAGCTATATACTTAACCAAATAAGCTCTAGTAAGTTGCAAACAGCTTAAAACTCCATTTTACCTAGGCTTGTAACAGGATTAAGTCTGAAACTCAGTAAAACTCAAATAAGCTAATTCTAATAAGCCACAGTTTAGCTATCTAATAAGCTAGACGTGCACAAAATGATTTTCTTGCTAAAACTTGTTTATCAAGCCATAAGGAGCATGGAATGTCTTTTGAAACTGAAAATGATCAAGAAACGAAGTTGGAAAATGGAAATAAGCTGAAACAAGCTTATTTGACCAGCGTTGACCAAATTTTTGGAAAAGTTGAAAATTTCCAGATCTATTCAGGAACACATTCTAAACACAAATGTGGAAGAAAACTAGAAGGTTTATGAAGTGGAAATGTTGGTTTAAGAAATCAGTTAAGCTACATATTACAGAAACTTCACTCAACTCAACAGCTTAATGAACTGCTTATTTCTACCTTAAAATGGAAAACTGTATAATTTCCTTAAAAGAGCTTAAAGTTCAGATGTTAATGGACAACTGAGAGCTGGTTTGAAACAATTTCATCAAGAAATGAAGACTTGCTAAGTAATTGAAATCAAGAACTTTTTTGAACTATTAAGCTGAAAACTGACCCATACATTTTTTGTGACCAATTGCCTTTTTGACTTAAAACTTGACTTGAAAACTCCCAAACTTTGTTTAATATGACTAAATGACTGCAAATAGACAAAAGTTAACCAAACAACAACACTTTAAACTACAATTCCAACTTAAACCAAACACTAATTAACCAAATTTTACAAACTTTTATGAAAGGAATTTGAGCAATTGGCTAAACTGATTTACAAGTGATATCAGACTAAATTCAACAACTAAAATGAAGTGAAAATGAACCAAATTCAAGTAGTATAACCAGCTAAGACTCAAAATGAACTAGCAAGCTAAGTATGACTGATATATTAACAGAAACTAGTAATGAGCAAGTAAACCAATATCAAACAAACAACAAGCTACTCAAACACCAAAATCAATTCAAAAAACACTTGATCATGTCAGCAAAAAAGATTTAGCTAGGACTTGAGCATGCATAACTGTTTAGAGGAACAAAAACTCAGAAACTTGAAACCTATAAGCAAATGCCTTCTCTGATGGAGTAGGTAGGCGCTGAGCCTCTTAGATAGTGTTAACCACCACCTTAACACTATCAACTATCAAATCAACCAGCTAATATCATCATCATCTCCATTGTTGAACAAATTTGCTTCAAAATCAACAAGAACTGGTACTGGATGAACAGAACACACTCAAACAGCTACAAGTCTTCAATTATAGCTAATCATGATCATTTGTGATCACAAATAGCTAATAACAACACAAGGTTAACAGGATTGAAGGAGATGAATAGTAGATTAGGGAAAGAAAGTAGGATTTTATTGATTGAAGGAGGAAATTTGTTACAAAGCTGGTAAAGTTGTTACAACTATATTAACTAACTCAAGAGCTTGTCAGACTCTTGAGTTTGTTAAGCTACTACTAAGAACTAAGGATTGAGAGAAAACAGAGATTTGTGTGAAAATTTCACACTTTTGCTACTACTAAAAATGAAAGAGTACAACCCTATTTATAGACAAAATGTGAGTGTGTTTTGGAGTTGATGACGTGTTCCCACCATTTAATTATTCCCACGTGTCATCCAGATGCTAATTGTTCATCATCATGTTCTTTATAAATTGGGGGTTTTTAATCCCTTGACTTTGAGCTTGATTGGTTGTTACCAAAGTACTCCTCTCTTGAAAACGAGTAGATTTCATGTAGAAAACACCTTCTGAAATTTGGTGTAGCTCGAAATCGCTTATGGGCTTGATGTTGAAGAAGAGAGCCACGTGTCATCTTTTCATTAGGTGAGAGAGAGTCACATGGATCGTTATCCAATTTTGGATATTTGGATTATTGAGTGACGTGTCCTGATTGGCTAGAAATAAGATAGTGGAATATACTGTTGCTTTGCGGCTCCATAAATGAAATGGTGAGTTGTCAACACAGCTGGCAATCCGTGTGCCTTGTTTCTTGCCTTCTCATTGGTTGGAACTATATCACACGGATTAAACTAAATTTAACTTTGGAAAATGGCAATTTAAGTCCCTTTAGTATGGCAGATTGTAAAAATGAGCTAGGAACTTCATTCCTTTGGCATAAATGGTCCTTCCACTTGCATTCTTGATAAATTTGACCCTTTGACTTGGTTGACTGAAGAGTTGACCATGTTTGACTTTTATCTTGACTTTGACAAATTTACACTTTGAGTCCTTCAACTTTGGATTGTTGTCAAGATAGGTCCCTTATCTTCAAAGTCTTGTCATCTTTGATCCTTCTTTGTCTTTTTCATCCAAATAAGCTTGATTTTCCTCTTGTTTGCTTGAAAATGTATCCTTCTTACCTATTATACACAAACACAAAACATACCACATAATTCTGCTTTATAGCACAAAAGTTAGGTACTTTCCTTGTGTTTTAGGGTGATTTGTTGATTAATTGATATGAGTTATTGCTCATATCAAATCCCCTACACTTGAACATTGCAATGACCTCATGCAGTGCTATATTTTAAAGCACAAATTTACATTCTCCTCATAATTAATCCACCTTGGCCAATATGGAATGCTATTACACTATGCTACTCTACATGATGCATGATTTTGATTTTGAACAATGCAATGCAAAAGAAACAATTCTATTTATATGTTTTTTGGATTTTCTTGAAATGGTTTTGATGGAAATAACTCATAAAGAAATTAATGACTTAGATTAGGGCTTTGGTACCATGGACACTTATCACCCTCAAGTTTCACTTTCCCCATACCAAGCTTAAAAATAGGATCATTGCATTCACAAGTAAAAAGGTGCATCAACTTATTCATGACAATTAAATGTGGAACCCGTTATTTTTTGGGCAAATTGCTTTTGGGCAAATTTGTCATTATTTAAAGCGTGAAATATAAGAAATGAAAAATCCAAAAATAAGGAAGCACGCTTTTAATCCTAAGTAATCCTCTCATCCATTACTTGAAAAACCGCTCACAATTAATATAAGTCCGACTCAAGAATAATAAGTCATTCGCCTTATGTGTAAAATCCTCATGTCATGCATTAATAAGTAGCTACACACTCGCTAAGGATAGATAAATAGAACTCACGCAATAATTTACATCCGCAATCTTTTTGAGACTTTGGATCTTCAATCCCGCAACCCGTCAAGGTAATATTGGATTGGAGCAACTATTAAATCCCCACAACCCGTCAAGGTAATATTGGAATCTAATAGTTACTATAATTAACACTTCACTGCCCCTCTTGGGAGTCTTGTATAATTATTTTTTTTTCTTTTTTTCTTTTTCTCTTTTTTTTTCTAGCCACTCATTTTTTTCATAAGTGATATGAGCAAAAACTCATATCAATTAATCAACAAAATACCCTAAAACACCTAGCAAATACCTAATTTTTGTGCTATAAAAGCAGTATTATGTGGTATGTTCTTTGTTTGTGTTCAAATATGTAAGAAGGATACAATTTCAAGCAAACAAGAAGAAAATCAAGCTTAATTGGATGAAAAAGATAAAGAAGGATCAAAAGTGACAAGACTTTGGAGTGCAAGGACCTATCTTGACAACTTTACAAAGTTGAGGGGCTAAAGTGCAAAATGGTCAAATTCAAGATTAAAGTCAAATAAGGTCAACCTTCAAGTCAACTTAGTCAAGGGAGCTAATTGATCAAGTTTGCAAGTGAAAGGACTAAAATTGCCAAAGGAATGAAGACTAGAGCTTATTTTATAAAGCTATCAACTTGAAGGGCTAAAACTGCCATAATTGGAAAGTATTTAGATACTCAATCCGTGTGAAAGGAAAAGGACCAATCAAAGGAGAGTATTTTGGGAAAGAGGATTGCCAGCTGTGTGTGGTAATAAATAAGAGAGATACTAAGTAGACGAATCACAACAGTGTCCACTCAGCCAATCATATTTCACTTTTGGGATAATGATCCGTGTGACACTCCCACAACCAATATAAGCTTGCCACGTTGCATCTTCAACCTTCCAACAACCCAGAATCGTTCTAGAGCTAGAGGCAATTTCAGCAAAAGATCAAAACATCAAAAATGCTTACAAAAGGAAGACGAATCTATCCCACGTGCTCAATTATACTGAAAGTCAACCAAGAAGAAATCCCCAAAAGTGTTCTTCACCTGCAAAATTCAATCAAGCATATTAGTCTACGTGGAAGCATTTGACTGGCTCTTACACGTCACCAACCCCAACTACTTCACATTTCCATTCTATAAATAGGCATAGGAGTTCTTATTTGTAAAAAAGGTAGCTAGTGTGAAAACACACACACTAGAATTTAGTTCTCTCTCTCAATTATGTTAGTAGTTGTAGTTAACAACTCTCAAAAGCTTGACAACCTTTTGAGAGTCTGTTAGGTAGTTATAACAAACCTTGTAACAACTTTTCATTCATAATCAATAAAATTTCAAATTTCCCTCCAAATTCTTCACTGTTTATCTACTGTTCATCCTGCATTGTTCTTGCTTTGTTTCTAATGATCATGAGTGATCATTAGAAGCTTATTGAAGATTGTTGCTGATTGAGTTCATCCTGTAGCTGAATACTAGTTCTGATCATCCATTTTCAAGCTTTGAAGGTTTTTTGATCATCAATGGCGTTTGATGATTGATTAGCTGTTGATTGGTAGATGATTAGTAGTTACTAGTGCTAAGGTGGTGGTTTAGCACTAGTTAGATAGCTCAATGCTACTCTACTCCCCAAAGGAGGCCTTAGCTAAAAGGTTCTTAGTTTCTGCATTTAAATTCCACTCAATTGTTGCAGGCATGCTTCATTCTTAGTGTAATCTTGTGTGATTCATGATCAAGTGTGTTACTGAGTAGAAATTGTAGTTTGAGCAGCTTATTTGTAGTCTTGATCTTGTTGATTAGCTTAACTTTCATTCTTGTCTGCATATAATCAGTAATATTAGCTCATAATTTCATTTAGAGTTTTAAACTGATTCATAGCTTAAAGTTGGTCTTTTAGCACTACATTTCATTCATCACATTTAGTTAGATAGTTGCCTTTGATAATTGTAGCCTTAAACTCAAAATTCCTTTACAAAAGTTTTAAAAATATCAGTAAACTTGTGTTTGGGATTAATACTTCAATTGAGTTTAAGTCTTGTTAGTTGGTTAAGTTTAGCTTTCATTCAGTCAAATAGTCATTGCAAGTTAGTTTACAAAGTTTCCAAGTCAAGATTTTAGTCAAAAAGGAAAATGGCATGAGAAAAAGTTTGGGTCAGTTTTGTTTAACTAGTTTTCAGAAAAGTATCAATTTTCAAATCATTGCCATTGTTTTGTTCCTTGATGAAAATACTTGAAACCAGTTTCTAGTTATCACTCAACATATGTAGTTTAAGTGTGTAGCAGGGAATTATACAGTTTTCAGAAATAAGCTAGTTATAAGCTTTTGTTTAAGCACTTGAGCATTTGTCATTCCCTGTGATAAATAGGATTACTAATTTCTCATATTGGCATTTCCACTTCATAAACTTGCTAATTTTCTTTCACAAATCAATCCAAAAAGTGTTCCTGGATAAGTTTTGAGTTTTTTAGAATTTTGGAATTTTGGTCAACAAAAGTCAACATAAGCTCATTTTAGCTTATTTTCAGTTTTAGAGCTAATTACTGGATCATTTTCTTTGAAACTAGATTTCCCATTCTTTTTGTGAGCTGTTTAACAAGTTTCTTTAATAAAATTAAGTTGTGCATGTGTAGCTTATTAGATAGCTTATTTTGAGCTTATTTGAAATTGCTTATGAGAGTTCTAGCTAGTTTCAGCTTATTTCCTTTCATAGGTCTAGCTTAATTTCAATTTTAAGACTTTTGGAAGTGGTTTGAGCTTATTTTGTCAAGAAACGAGCTCAAACGAGCTTATTTTAGTCCTTAACCCGTTTTTGTTTAAAAAGTTTTGAAAATTGCCTTCTAGTCCCTGGAGTATTAAACAGTTTCTATTTCAGGCTAAACTTCCAAGTAATTAGGTTTTGCAAAAGTTAGGTCCTTATATTTCCAAGTTTGTTAAAAAGTGGTTAGTCAGTTTTCAAATTAGTTAAAATTTAGTTACTTTAAATTTTCACATTTAGTCCATTTGGTTAACTGTTTTTGCATATATAGTCCCTAGACTTTTTGACTTTGTATTTTTGGCATTTATTTCTCATTAAATTTACATTTTCAGTTCTTATATTTTGTAGAATTTACATTTGAGCATTTTAATTGAATAAATACTTGGTTTGTGCACTTTGTTTTACGTATAAGTAGACTGTATTTGTCATTTTAGCAAGGATTTGTTTGAATTAGCTATAGAATATCCAAATACTTTACCAACCAAAAACAATTAAAAACTCGATCTTGTTAGGACTTTCAATTTGTTAAGAACTGAGAAAACAAACTTCAACTATACACATTTCAAATGGCGCCGCTACCGGTTCTTTGACTTTACGAGAGACTATCGATTGACGGTTTTCATTGGCTTTTGGGATCCGTTCACCTAGTGAACGTTATTTTTACGTATCATAAATCCATA
Organism: Glebionis coronaria; assembly: GCA_025667525.1. NCBI lineage: Eukaryota > Viridiplantae > Streptophyta > Magnoliopsida > Asterales > Asteraceae > Glebionis > Glebionis coronaria. The sequence continues at coordinate 186,515,413 of CM046880.1, read as the reverse complement.
ACAAATAAAAAAATCAAATATATAAAAATATATATAAACTAAAAAATTAACAAAACAATTCTTTTCCTAAAGTTGACCAAACAAATTAAAAAATCCAAAAAGCAATCTTTTTCCTAAGAGATTGCACCCAAAAATATATATTATTGGATTCTCTCGATTTTTATGTACATATAGTATTTTCTCTTAAAAACTCATAAATACAAAAATATTTTCCATATATTATTATAAGTAAATACGTATACGTATATAAGAACGACCAATTCACATATTCTCCATAAGTATTGCCAAGGCAATACACCGTGTTGAGGGGCGCTCCGGTCCTTGACACGTGTATCGATCAAACAAAATAAAGCAAGAATAGATAAATACTTCCAATAAGCAACAATTCGAAGAATACAAACAATTAAGTGAATAGAAAGGCGATGTGCTATAAAATGTCATCTAAGGGTCAATAGGTACTTAAGTGCTTCGCGCCACCTAACCCCCGTTCACTTGTGAGTATTCTAAGAAGGAAGGCTTCATTGGGGGTCTTGCACCCAAGTAGTACATACGTATATTATTATTTTCTTGTGGATATTTCATATTGAAACTCGAAGGGGATAATCATTTTCTCTTCAAAGTCACACGAGAGCTTCTCTCTCATTCCTCGTATTGAGTTGCATGCTCACTCGCGGGCGTGCACAAATACCGATTGGTGTACAACCCCTTCCTCCGAAAAGGAGGAAAAAGAGAAAGAGTAGGAACACCACCGTCCATCAAGCCGATCACGAGAATTGTGCTTTGATTCATCCACAACAAGAAGCCATGGCTGGAGTTGATACTCGTTCTTTGATGGAACGTTTGCAATCCAATGTTCACGGATATGCCGATGCTATCAAGATACCCGATATTCCCGCAAATTCATTTGAGCTAAAAACGGCTATGAGTAACTTGGTTTCAAACACACCTTTCTATGGAAACAAGAATGATAATCCTCATGATCACCTTAAGAGATTTCTTGCTCTTTGCAATACTATTAAGTACAATGGAGTTCCCCATGATGCCATTAAGTTAATATTGGTGCAATTTTCACTAGAGGGTCCCGCTAAGCATTGGTTAGACACACAACCACCCAATAGTATCACCACATGGGATGGTTTCACTACTAAGTTCTTGAACAAGTTCTTTCCCCCATCTAAGACCACCGCTTTGAGGAACTTAATTATAGGCTTTCAACAAAAACCTAGTCAAACCTTTAGTGATGCTTGGGAGGAGTTTAGAGAGTTATTGAGGAGATGCCCTAACCATGGATTGGATGAAGTTCACCAAATCAATACTTTCTACAATGGCCTTAAACCTCATCACCAAGACTCACTTAATGCTTCCGCGGGAGGGAATATTCTTCTTAAATCCATTCAAGAGGCTTGGGATATTATTGAGACCAAAGCAATGGTGCAAACCAACACACAATTTGATGAAAGAGTTCATGTCATTCAAGAAGGAAGTTCTAAACCATTGGAGACTCAACTCATTTCATGCATTCAAGCATTAACTCAAGCACAAAAGTAAAGTCAAACATTAATACAAAACACTCAAAAGATGCAAGAAACAATGATGAATGACTTTATGAAGCTTTCTATGGGCAATCATTCCTCAAATGATGTGCATGCCATTACTCTTTCTTGTGTGACTTGTGGAGGTCCTCGTTCCTATGAACAATGTGATAAGGTGCAAGATTATCAAGGGGAATGTTATGCTTACCAAGAGGAACATCGTGAATACTTCAAGCCAAATATCAATCCCAATAACCTTTCTTACAAGTCCCAAAATTACCTTACTCCATCGGGATTCCCACCCCAACCACCCACCCAACTTCAACAAAATCCTCCTCAAGTGTTACAAAGGAATCAAGGTCAAAGACCACCTTACCAAGGGAATAACTATAGACCACCAAATACCTTTTACAATCAAGGAAATACCTTTCAAGGTAACAATCAAGGGTTTTACAATCAACCTCCACCTTTACAACCCCAAGGTTTTTAAGGAAATGTACCACATGATTATAACACAATTGAGCTTCTTCACAAAATGAATCAAGAGAATGAAAGGAGGTTCCAAGCTAATGAGAAAAGAATGAGAGAAATGCATGAAGCTAATGAGAAAGAATGAGAGAAATGCATGAAGAATCAAATAAGAAGTTTATGATGCTTTTTAATCAAAGACAACAAGGGGCTTTGCCATCAAACACACAAACAAACCCAAGGGCAAATGTCAATGCTATTACAACGAGAAGTGGAAAGTCAACAAAGGATCTTTCACCACCCAAACATTCTTTGGTAGAGCCTACTATGATTCCTTCTTGTGATAAGCCTTCTACATCTAGTTCACCATCCTCAAGTTCTCCCATTTCTCTCACTTCCACAACTATTGATGAAGAAATCAATACGGAAAATCCTTTATCAACCACTCAACCACAACCAAAACCAAGTCTCCCTTATCCATCACGATTGAGAAAGGAAAAGCTTAAGAACAAGGATGATATCCAAGTTTCAAATTTTTTAAGGATGTTCAAGCAACTTAACATCAATATTTCCTTTGTGGAAGCTTTAGCCAATATGCCTAAGTTTGCTAAGATGATCAAGGACTTACTTTCTAACAAGGAGAGATTGGTGGATTTGCCTAATGCTTCTTTGAATGAAAATTGCTCCGCGGTTTTGCTTAAGAAGTTGCCTACTAAGCTTGGAGATTCGGGGAGGTTTTTGATTCCTTGCAATTTCCTGGGGGTGGAAAATTGTATGGCATTAGCGGATTTAGGATCAAGCATAAATCTTATGCCATTATCGGTTTGGAAGAAACTTTCACTTCCCGAGCTCACTCCTACTAAGATGACTCTTGAGTTGGCCAACCGTACTATAGCTTATCCGGTGGGAATTGCGGAGGATGTTTTTGTTGGGGTTGATAGATTTACCTTTCCCGCGGATTTTGTGGTGGTTGATTATGATATGGATCCTAGAGTGCCTTTGATTGTTGGTAGGCCATTTTTTAGAACGGGTCGAACTCTAATAGATGTGGCGGAAGGTGAACTTATAATGCGGGTAGGAGATGAGAGAGTTGTGTTTAACATGGGAAAGTTGTCAAAGAAGTCTAATGAGCCCGAAGCGGTAAAACATATTGATGTTGTGAATGAGGAGGAAACTCATGATGATATTCTTGATGAAGTATGTGATGAATATTTTTATGAAGCTTTCTCAAGTGGAGATTATGATTTACCTCATGTTGAGACCATTGCTTCCATTACTTCATCATTGGATTTTCATGAATCTCAAGAGCTTAACTTTGGTGATTTTGTGATCTATTCCAATCCTCTCTTTGAAACCTTATTTGACAATCCACTTTTCCACACTGATGAAGATATTCATGAGGACTTTAGTGATGCAAAATCTCTTCTTTGTGAATCACCAACATATGATGACTCTAGTGATGTGAGATTTCTACTTGTGACTCTCCATTTGTTGATGATCACACTTCCTTGGGTTTTGAGGAATCACCAATCTTTGATACACCTATCTATGATATTTATGGTGATGAGGAGGATTCTATCATAGATGAGATTGATGAGTTTTTAGAGGAGGATATACCTTTTGAGTATACTCTTGGATATCTTGATGAGGAGGGGGACATACTCTATTTAGAATCTCTATTGCATGAAGATCCTTTACTTTCTTCCTTGCCCACCTCAGCCTTTCAAAGTGATAAAGGAAAACAAGTCATGATGGTTACTTCCAAGAGATTATTGTTATCCATGACTCGACACTTTTTCTCTCATCATGTAACCTACGAGGGAGAGTCTTCTAAGGCAACCAACACTTGTTGTTTTCCCATCAAGGAACGGATTTTTGATCCTGGCATAGAGCTTGCTAAACCATCTCAGTATCCGCCTGATGCAACAAAAGGAAAACTTGTGAAAGATTTGAGAGCATCACCTTATTACCTTTTGGAGAACACCTCATCTTTTTCACCATTGCTTGGGAAGTTAGTTTTGGATTTGTGTTATAAGTGGGATGGTAATCATGTATTTGATCCTGGGGGATATTTATGGAGTTTTGATAAATGAAAACTTGTTTTACCTCATCATGGAGATTTTTCTTAAAAGGGGCAAAAATTTTCTTCTCCATGATAGGTTTTAAACACTTTTAAGTGTGAGATGAGTCGAGCTAGAGACTCCTTAACTCAAGCATCGTATAACTAGGTTTAGAGTGTTGTAATTTAGCAATAAAGGTATAGAATTGAGGATAAGTGTAGGGGAGACCTTCTTTTGTCTTCATGTTGTTTGTAGGGTTGCTCACTCAATTCATGCTTTGGAGCTTATGGAGGAGGCCCTTGTATCCGGTTCACTTCGTTACTATTGTGATTTTTCATAGACACCTTGTGCTTAAACATGAATTCACTATAGTTGACCTTGCCTTAACTTGGGTTAAGCAAAGTCTATTCATTGTCATAAGTGTAGGGGAAGTTTTTATACTTCCATGATCTTAAACATTGAGGACAATGTTTAGCTTAAGTGTAGGGGGTCTTCTATCGAAGTGACCTTACCTAGAACTTGTCATTGTCCTTCATGATAACATGGAAAATTAATTTTTCAAACATTTTTCAAATTTTTGATCTACTTTGGCCACCAAAAATATGCATTCATAATTTTTGCATTAATCATTTTTCATTTGCATAACACATTTGCATTGTATATATTTCTTCTTTTATCTTTCATCAAAAATACATAAAAGGAAAAAAAATATAATAAAGGATATGGTTTAACAAATTTAGACTTCTTTGACATATTAGGCCCGGCATGGATATTTTGACTCAACCCGAGTTTGCTTATCTTAGCATCCTCTAGCTAGTATCCTTAACCATGTAGTCCTTCATTGGTCTATTAGGCTAAGCATCCACCACTCTCATTATTTGAGATTTTAAACTTGTGGAGAATGGGAAATGATAGAGTTGAAGCAATTATAAAAGGGCTAGATAAACTTCATGATAATTACCTGTGGTTAAACCCTTCTCTTATTTACCTCTAATTTCTTCGCATGTATATATGTTAATAAATAATCAAGAACGGTTTTAATTGGTTTGTAATCTCTTATGCATTTTTGACTAATCATTCATGGTTGATATAAGTACGTCTTAAGATTCTAAGTTAGAACGTTTTATGTATACTAGACTTATGTCATGTTTAATATTTAGCGGGTGTTTTTCCTTTTATTCTTTTCTACTTTCTTTGTGAGGAATAAAGAAAAATAAGAGCGGCTTATAAAAAAATGAGTGGCTAGAAAGAAAAAAAAAGAAAAAGAAAAGAAAGAAAAAAATAATTATACAAGACTCCCAAGAGGGGCAGTGTGGTGTTAATTATAGTGACTATTGAATTCCAATATTGCCTTGACGGGTTGCGGGGATTCGATAGATTGCTCGAATCCAATATTACCTTGACGGGTTGCGGGGTTGAAGATCCAAAGTCTCAAAAAGGCGGAGGATGTAAATTATTGCGTGAGTTTTATTTTTCTTTCCTTAGCGAGTGTGTAACTACTTATGAAAGCATGACATGAGGATTTTACACATAAGGCGAATGACTTATTACTCTTGAAACGGACTTATATTAATTGTGAGCAGTTTTTCAAGTAATGGATGAGAGGATTACTTAGGATTAAAACTGTGCTTCCTTATTTTCGGATTTTACATTTCTTATACTTCACGCTTGAAATAATGACAAATTTGCCCACAAGCAATTTGCTCAAATAATAACCGGTTCCACATTTAATTGTCATGAATAAGTTGATGCACTTTTTACTTGTGAATACAATGATCCCATTTTTAAGCTTGGTATGGGGAAAGTGAAACTTGAGGGTGTTAAGTGTCCATGGTACCCAAGCCCTAATCAAAGTCATTGAATTCTTTATGAGTTATTTCCATCAAACCATTTCAAGAAAAACCAAAAATATATAAATAGAATTGTATTTTGTTCATTGCATTGTTAAAAATTAAAATCATGCATCATATAGTGTAGAGTAGTGTAGATACATTCCATAATGGCCAAGGTGGATTAATTATGAGGAAAATGTAAACTTGTGCTTTAAAATATAGCATTGCATGAGGACATGACAATGTTCAAGTGTAGGGGATTTGATATGAGCAAAAACTCATATCAATTAATCAACAAAATACCCTAAAACACATAGCAAATACCTAATTTTTATGCTATAAAAGCAGTATTATGTGGTATGTTCTTTGTTTGTGTTCAAATAGGTAAGAAGGATACAATTTCAAGCAAACAAGAAGAAAATCAAGCTTAATTGGATGAAAAAGACAAAGAAGGATCAAAAGTGACAAGACTTTGGAGTGCAAGGACCTATCTTGACAACTTTACAAAGTTGAGGGGCTAAAGTGCAAAATGGTCAAAGTCAAGATTAAAGTCAAATAAGGTCAACCTTCAAGTAAACTTAGTCAAGGGAGCTAATTGATCAAGTTTGCAAGTGAAAGGACTGAAATTGCCAAAGGAATGAAGACTATAGCTTATTTTATAAAGTTGTCAACTTGAAGGGCTAAAACTACCATAATTGGTAAGTATTTGGATACTCAATCCGTGTGAAAGGAAAAGGACCAATCAAAGGAGAGTATTTTGGGAAAGAGGATTGCCAGCTGTGTGTGGTAATAAATAAGAGAGATACTAAGTGGACGAATCACAACAGTGTCCACTCAGCCAATCATATTTCACTTTTGGGATAATGATCCGTGTGACACTCCCACAACCAATATAAGCTTGCCACGTTGCATCTTCAACCTTCCAACAGCCCAGAATCGTTCTAGAGCTAGAGGCAATTTCAGCAAAAGATCAAAACATCAAAAATGCTTACAAAAGGAAGACGAATCTATCCCACGTGCTCAATTATACTGAAAGTCAACCAAGAAGAAATCCCCAAAAGTGTTCTTCACCTGCAAAATTCAATCAAGCAGATTAGTCCACATGGAAGCATTTGACTGGCTCTTACACGTCACCAACCCCAACTACTTCACATTTCCATTCTATAAATAGGCATAGGAGTTCTCATTTATAAAAAAGGTAGCTAGTGTGAAAACACACACACTAGAATTTAGTTCTCTCTCTCAATTCTGTTAGTAGTTGTAGTTAACAACTCTCAAAAGCTTGATAACCTTTTGAGAGTCTGTTAGGTAGTTATAACAAACCTTGTAACAACTTTTCATTCATAATCAATAAAATTTCAAATTTCCCTCCAAATTCTTCACTGTTTATCTACTGTTCATCCTGCATTGTTCTTGCTTTGTTTCTAATGATCATGAGTGATCATTAGAAGCTTATTGAAGATTGTTGCTGATTGAGTTCATCCTGTAGCTGAATACTAGTTCTGATCATCCATTTTCAAGCTTTGAAGGTTTTCAGATCATCAATGACGTTTAATGACTGATTAGCTATTGATTGGTAGATGATTAGTAGTTACTAGTGCTAAGGTGGTGGTTTAGCACTAGTTAGATAGCTCAGCGCTACTCTACTCCCCAAAGGAGGCCTTAGCTAAAAGGTTCTTAGTTTCTGCATTTAAATTCCACTCAATTGTTGCAGGCATGCTTCATTCTTAGTGTAATCTTGTGTGATTCATGATCAGGTGTGTTACTTAGTAGAAATTGTAGTTTGAGCAGCTTATTTGTAGTCTTGATCTTGTTGATTAGCTTAACTTTCATTCTTGTCTGCATATAATCAGTAATATTAGCTCATAATTTCATTTAGAGTTTTAAACTGATTCATAGCTTAAAGTTGGTCTTTTAGCACTACATTTCATTCATCACGTTTAGTTAGATAGCTGCCTTTGATAATTGTAGCCTTAAACTCAAAATTCCTTTACAAAAGTTTTAAAAAAATCAGTAAACTTGTGTTTGGGATTATTACTTCAATTGAGTTTAAGTCTTGTTAGTTGGTTAAGTTTAGCTTTCATTCAGTCAAATAGTCATTGCAAGTTAGTTTACAAAGTTTCCAAGTCAAGATTTTAGTCAAAAAGGCAAATGGCATGAGAAAAAGTTTGGGTCAGTTTTGTTTAACTAGTTTTCAGAAAAGTATCAATTTTCAAATCATTGCCATTGTTTTGTTCCTTGATGAAAATACTTGAAACCAGTTTCTAGTTATCACTCAACATATGTAGTTTAAGTGTGTAGCAGGGAATTATACAGTTTTCAGAAATAAGCTAGTTATAAGCTTTTGTTTAAGCACTTGAGCATTTGTCATTCCCTGTGATAAATAGGATTACTGATTTCTCATATTGGCATTTCCACTTCAGAAACTTGCTAATTTTCTTTCACAAATCAATCCAAAAAGTGTTCCTGGATAAGTTTTGAGATTTTTAGAATTTTGGAATTTTGGTCAACAAAAGTCAACATAAGCTCATTTTAGCTTATTTTTAGTTTTAGAGCTTATTACTGGATCATTTTCTTTGAAACTAGATTTCCCATTCTTTTTGTGAGCTGTTTAACAAGTTTCTTCAATAAAATCAACTGTGCATATGTAGCTTATTAGATAGCTTATTTTGAGCTTATTTGAAATTGCTTATGAGAGTTCTAGCTAGTTTCAACTTATTTCCTTTCACATGTCTAGCTTAATTTCAGTTTTAAGACTTTTGGAAGTGGTTTGAGCTTATTTGGTCAAGAAACAAGCTCAAACGAGCTTATTTTAGTCCTTAACCCGTTTTTGTTTAAAAAGTTTTGAAAATTGCCTTCTAGTCCCTGGAGTATTAAACAGTTTCTATTTTAGGCTAAACTTCCAAGTAATTAGGTTTTGCAAAAGTTAGATCCTTATATTTCCAAGTTTGTTAAAAAGTGGTTAGTCAGTTTTCAAATTAGTTAAAATTTAGTTACTTTCTTTGATAAATTTTCACATTTAGTCCATTTGGTTAACTGTTTTTGCATATATAGTCCCTAGACTTTTTGACTTTGTATTTTTGGCATTTATTTCACATTAAATTTACATTTTCAGTCCTTATATTTTGTAGAATTGATACACGATTTTGTATGTGTTCTAATTCTCTCACAGTCCTCTCGAATTGATCTCGGCCTTAAGTGGAATGATTTGTTCTTGGTTAATAAAAAGAAGTTTGGTTGTTTATCTATTTTAAACTAATAACAATTAATTAAGTGTCGAAAAGTAAAATTAAAGACTTGAAAGTTTAAACTCAAAAGGCAAGTTAAAAGTAAATGCTTGAAAACTTAAAGATTATATTAGAGAAAAATAAGTGAACACTCGATAAAAAAACTAACACTTGGAAAACTTTGTGAAAAATAAGAACTATTAAAAAAAGTACTAAAAGAAAGTAAGATCGGAGTAAAGCAAATAGGCTAAATCGGAATAAGGGGAAAAAGCATTCAATCGGAATGTATTCCGATCTGAGTGATCGGAATGTGAACAAACGAACAATCGGAATAACCAAAAATGATGCTGATCGGAAAGTGGACAAAAGAGGATCAATCGGAATACTTGAAAACTTGTCCAATCGGAATGTGCAATACCTACCTACCAATCGGAATATCAAGGTGTGCTTCTGTCGGAATGTTAAGATGCTCAATCGGAAACTCGAAACCCTTTTCCGATCATATGATCGGAAAGAAGGGGTGGCCTGGTCGGAATACTCAGTCGGAAAAGGGAGTTACCCTTTCTGAAAATGGTGCAAACCGAGTGAAAAACAAGGGAAATGAGCTTATGGAATAAGCTAACTCCCTAACAAGCTCGAATCCAATGATAAGCTGATCAAATAAGCAATAAAAACACTTTATCTAAGCTCAAAATAAACAACTTTTAAATCAAATCAATAAAAAGATGAACTTTTCATCAAAACCTTAAAAAGTAAGCAAGCTAAATCAACAATAAAGCCAATAAGAACAAGGATCTCAAAGCTTATTTATGTAAAAACTTAAGGAAACATAAAAAGTAGACAACGTTTTAAGCACAAATCATAGATGAACAACACGGATCATACGAGATTTGTACCAAAATCAATAAATGTAAAAGAAAGGAAGGATGAGATTAAAGATTAAAAGGTAAAAACTTGAACTTGAGTAATGAAAGATAATACAAAAGTTTGAATTTGAAAGAGAAAAAGATGAAATCTAGTGAGAGAAAGTTCTAAACTTTCTCTCTCTAAAACTAGAGAAAATGAAAACTAAGCTAAGCTAAGTGTGTGAAAACTTATGAAGTAAGGGCTTTATATAGGCGTGTGTATGGTGGTGATGGGCTTTCGATTGGGCTTTGATTTGGGCTTCTTTTTCTTCTTTCTTCTTAAGTCTTCACGCATCTTTAAATAAACGTTTCCACTTTGGATTTGAGAAGTGTCGGTGAATTATTCCAACTCGTCTTATAATCTATTGTTTTATAGACTCGAGTTCTTCGACATATATGAATCTTCCATCTTTGGCTCTATTCTTCGATAAATCTTCAAATAGGCACAATGACTTCACATCTTCTGCATCTCTTGGACAATAGACTTCGTCTTGAGTCTTTTTCCTTGATAAAACCCGTGCAATCCCATGTTTTCTTCAATATTCATCCGGTTGCCTCTGAAAACACAATAAACACAAAAACCACGCATAATTCCAAACAAATGATATTAAATACGTGTTTTGGTCTTGTTTTAGCCAGAATTAAGTGGTAAAAGGATGGGTGTTTTCACACCTATCAAATCCCCTACACTTAACCATTGCCATGCCCTCATGCAATGCTTAGTGATAAAGCAAATTTACATTTTTCTCATAATAAATCAACCTTGGCCTTATTCAAATACTACTAAATAAAAATTAAAATACTAAGAGAAATTAAAACTTTAAAATAAACAAAAGGATGAAATAACTTGCAAAGAAATCAAGGACTTACATTAGGGCTTTGGTGTTGCGAAGATTTATCACCCTCAAGTTTCACGTTCCCCAAACTAAGCTTAAAAACGAGATCATTGTTATTATAAGTTAGTAAATCAAACACTTACACACATGGCTTAATTAAATGCTTAAACTCCCTTATTCCTAGGTGTATCTCTTATATTTTATTTTTGTCTTAGAATGATCATGAAGATGCATTTTTGGACTTATTTCGATAGTTTATTAAGGCTGAAAGCAAAGTAGGACGATTTGATCAATAGTTAGCTAAAGGACAAAATCTCTTAAAACTGCTTCTCGGGATATCAAAAAGTTCATATCTTGGCATAACTCGGTTCACGATTTGAGACCTTTCTCGGGCCGATATTTGGCATGTACTTCATACATCATATCTTCGAGAGACGTTCTTGAGATAATGGTCTTCTCATCATAATAGAGTTTCTTCACTTGGAGACTTTTGAGGGGTACTCCAACTTTGTTGACCACGACTTCATGATTATTCTTCAATCTCTAATTGGGATTTTGAAATACAACGATCCGCCTCCTTTTCGGACTTGGATTTATTTATCCTCATACCTTGTTAGGGTCTTTTCGGATAGACTTCTCCATGATCTTTATGGGAGTTGATTGCTTTTCGTCGTGAGTCTTGATCCTTCATATTGATTTTGGAAATAATGCTTTTCACATCACTTTTGGATCTTCAGCAATAAAATGGAATCCTCATGCCTTGTTAGGGCCTTTTCGGACTCGCCAATCTTCGCGCCCCGCTTCATAAGTTATGCCTTGGCTATGAACTCTTATCATTACCGAGCAACTTTTAAACGATCTTGGGCTAGAAGCTAAGTAACTTTTCAAATCGTACGACCTTACTTATTGCAGATAAATTATTAGCAAGTGATGGGAGAATAGGCAAATAATTACACCAAGTGAGCTTGCGCAAGAATACCGACTTATAATTGACTCTATCATTTCTCGTTCTCCACAATTTAAAATCTCAAGTAATGAGACTCGTGGATGCTTAGCCTAATAAACCAATTAAGGTCCACATGGTTAAGGATACTAGCTAGAATAAACTTGGATAAGTCTATTCGGGTTGAGTCAAAATAAACGCAACGGGCCTAATATGTCAAAGATTTCAAAATTAGCTACACCACTTTATTAATATTTTTAACTTTATTGCGGAATATATACATACGAAAGCAACGATAAAAATTTAAAAATTGCGACTAAATGGCCAAAGTTAATTAAAAATTTGAAAAATGTTGAAAAAGATGATTTTCCGGTTAAATGAAGGCATTTTTATGGAAAAGTCCACTTAAAACTTCGATAGAAGTCCCCCCTACACTTAAGATAAACATTGTCCTCAATGTTTAAGCATGTGGGAAAAGTCTCCCCTACACTTATGACATTGTGCACGTTGGTTAACTCAAGTTAAGGAAGAGACGACTAAAGTGATCAATTTCAAATGTGAGTATGAAGAAAATTGAATCACGATAGTTGAGAGATAGAACCGGGTGTCGGATAACATGGAAGCACGGTTCTTCAAAGGTTCCAAGAGTGCATTTATCCCTGTAATCATATCACCACACAAATACAAACACCTATGTAGGTCCCCCTACACTTAGGAGGTTAACACATAAAAAGATAGATACTCGGGCTGCCTCCCGAGGAGCGCTTGTTTTTTATAACCGAGTCACGAGCCTGACTCGACCCAAATTTAGTTCATGGGGAACGTGGTGAGGGATGGAATCACCTCCTGAGAGGTGTCCTCACCAAAGTACAACTTTAGACGCTGGCCATTCACCTTGAAATTGGGCCCATTTGGCTGAGAAAGCTTAATGGTCCCATACGGAAAGACGTTGGCGACGGTGAATGGACCAGACCAGCGGCTCTTCAACTTGCCAGAGAAGATCTTCAACCGAGAGTTGAAAAGTAAGACTTGATCACCAACGTGGAACTCTCGGTTCTTGATTTTTGCGTCATGAAGGATCTTCGTCTTCTCTTTGTAGATCAGCGAGTTCTCATAAGCTTCATTCCTCAGTTCGTTAAGCTCGTTGAGTTGAATCTTGCGATGATCACCGGCTTTGTTGATGTCGAAGTTAGCCCACTTCAAGGCCCAGTGCGCCTTATGCTCCAGCTCGATGGGAAGGTGGCATGCTTTCCCGTATACAAGACGATAAGGTGTACAACCGATCGGGGTCTTGTAAGCAGTACGGAAAGCCCACAGAGCATCATCTAACTTATCGGTCCATGCGGCACGATGCTCTCCCACAGTACGTTCCAAAATTCTTTTCAATCCACGGTTGGATATTTCGGCTTGACCGTTGGTTTGAGGATGATAAGCGGTGGAAAGACGATGGTTGACACCATACTTAGCCATGACTCTTGCAAATTGATCGTTGCAAAAATGAGTCCCGCGGTCACTGATAATAGCACGAGGAACGCCAAATCGAGCGAACAGCGATTTCAAAAAGTTACAAACCACCCTTGCATCATTAGTAGGTAAAGCTTTGGCTTCAACCCACTTGGAGACGTAGTCAACGGCAACAAGGATGTATTTGTTTCCTTTAGATGAAGGGAATGGCCCCATAAAGTCGATACCCCAAACATCAAAGATTTCACACTCTTGAATGAAATTCTGAGGCATCTCGTCTTTATGTGTGATCGTGCCTTGTTTTTGGCAAGCATCACATCGTTTAACCATCTCGTGAGCATCACGGTAGATGGTGGGCCAATAAAATCCTGAATCAAACACTTTTTTGGCGGTGTAGTTGGGACCAAAGTGACCACCAGTGGGTCCTTTGTGGCAAGCATCAAGGATTTCAAAAGCTGCCGGTCCATCAACACATCGGCGAATAATCAAGTCGGCACATTGTTTAAAAAGATACGGGTCATCCCAAAAGTAAGTCTTGATGTCGTTGAAGAACTTTTTCTTTTGCTGGGATGTTAACCCGTCAACGAGGGTTCCACCCACCAAGTAGTTTGCAATGTCCGCAAACCACGGGGTTTCGTCAGCAGTCGAGTTTATAGACATTAAGGTCTCCAGGGGAAAAGAATCATTGATTTCTTTGTTCGGATGATCCCCCTGGTAAGGATCCTCAAGTCTACTGAGATGATCCGCGGCTAGGTTTTCAGCTCCTTTTTTATCGCGAATTTCGATTTTAAATTCTTGGAGTAGCAAAACCCAGCGAAGAAGTCTTGGTTTGGAATCTAGCTTAGTCAACAAGTACTTCAACGCGGAATGATCAGTATACACGATTGTTGTAGAAAGGACAAGATAGGGGCGGAACTTTTCAAAGGCATAGACAACAGCTAAAAGCTCTTTTTCGGTTGTCGTATAATGCAATTGTGCCCCCGTCATTGTCTTGCTAGCGTAATGGATTGGTTGGAAGTGTTTGTTCACTCTTTGTCCCAGAACCGCTCCAATAGCAAAATCACTAGCATCGCACATCAACTCAAAGGGAAGCTCCCAATTAGGGGTAACTAAGACGGGTGCCTTAGTTAGCTTATCCTTAAGCGAGTTGAAGGCTTCAAGGCACTCTTCGGAAAAGATAAAAGGAGTATCTTTTTCCAAGAGGTGGGTCATCGGGCGAGCGATTTGAGAAAAATCTTTGATGAATCGACGGTAGAAGCCCGCATGACCCAGAAAACTTCTCACACCCTTCACGGTTGAAGGTGGAGGCAACTTGGCGATAACATCGACTTTAGCACGGTCTACTTCAAGACCGGCTTTGGAAATCTTGTGTCCCAGCACGATGCCTTCTTTTACCATAAAATGGCATTTTTCCCAATTCAGAACAAGGCGAGTGTCTTCGCACCTCTTTAGCATACGTTCCAAATTGGCAAGGCAAGAAGAGAAGGAATCCCCGAAGACCGAGAAATCATCCATGAAGACTTCCATGGTTTGTTCAACCATGTCATGGAAGATAGCTAACATGCACCTTTGGAAAGTCCCGGGGGCATTGCATAAGCCAAAAGGCATTCGTTTATAAGCAAATGTGCCATAGGGACAAGTGAATGTTGTCTTCTCTTGATCTTGGGGATCGATGGGTATTTGGAAATAACCCGAGAAACCATCAAGAAAACAGTAATATTCATTTCCCGCTAATCGTTCAAGCATTTGGTCCATAAAAGGTAGAGGGAAATGATCCTTTCTCGTGGCATCATTGAGTTTGCGGTAGTCGATACTAACTCTCCACCCAGTAACGAGACGAGTGGAAATCAACTCGTTGTGTTCATTGGGAACAACGGTTATTCCGCCCTTCTTGGGCACACAATGGATTGGACTAACCCATGGTGAATCCGAAATAGGGTAAATCATACCCGCATCAAGAAGTTTGATAACCTCTGTTTTGATGACTTCATGGATTTTGGGATTCACCCTTCGTTGGCTTTGAATTGTGGGCTTAAAGTCGTCCTCCATGAGAATTTTGTGTGTGCAGAAGTGAGGATCAATTCCACGAATATCCAAGATTTTCCAAGCAATAGCCTTCTTATGATCTTTCAACACAGCGACAAGTCGGGCTTTCTCTTCATCCTTCAAATCCTTAGCAATGATAACTGGCGACTTCTTCTCTTCATCAAGGAATACATACTCGAGATGGGGCGGAAACTCCTTAAGTTCTAAATCCGGAGGATTTTCGACGGGAGGCGTATTCAAAGTCGGAGTATCGATAGCAATGACCGTGGGAGATGGATGCGAAGGATTGTCTTCGTTGAGAAGATTGTCAAAGAAATTCATGTCTTCATCCCCATCGGTAGGAGAATCAGGAGTAGATAAGTGCACATCTCCCATGATATCTTCAAGATTGTTCCAAAATAAATCAGTATCTCCAAATAGAGACAACGATGAATCAATAGAGGACACGGTCTCAACATTGGGAAGAGAGGTGGGAATACTTTTGCAAGCATCATTAAAGTGTTCTTCACAAGCCTCATCAAGAACGTCAATACAATTAACACTCTCATATGAATAAGGCTGTTTAGACAACTTTCCCATGTTGAAGACTACTTTATCGTCACCCACTCTCATGATAAGCTCACCGGCTTCAACATCAATGAGAGTGCGACCGGTCCTAAGGAATGGACGACCAACAATCAGTGGTACACGGGGGTCCATCTCGTAGTCGACGACAACAAAATCAGCAGGAAAGGTGAATTTGTCGACTCCTACAATGACGTCTTCGGCTATCCCCACTGGATAAGCAACCGTACGGTTAGCTAATTCCAAAGTCATTTTGGTGGGGACTAGCTCTGGGAGAGATAATTGCTTCCAAACACTTAGAGGCATGAGATTAATACTGGCACCTAGATCGGCTAGGGCCATGCAATTCTCTACTCCCGAGAAATTGCAAGGAATTAATAAACGACCCGGATCACCAAGCTTGGTTGGCAATTTCCTTAAGAGCACTGCAGAGCAATTCTCATTAAGTTGGGTGTTGGCAATATCGAGGAGATTTTCCTTGTCGCTCAGAAGATCTTTAAACATTTTTGCATACTTGGGCATGTGAGCGAGAGCCTCAGCGAAGGAGATATTGAAATTCAGTTGTTTGAACATTTTAAGGAAATTCGAAACCTGAATATCGTCCTTGCTTTTGAGCTTCTCTTTCCTCAACCTAGATGGATAAGGTATATTGGAAGAAGAGGAAGGCTTTGGAAGAATAGGATCACTCACATCCTTGGGTGGAGGAGGGGTAGAAGTATGAGGTGGGGAAATTGGGGAAGGAGAAGGATGAGGAATAGGAGCAGGTGACTCGTTCTCCTTAGTCACAACCACCGGTGGAGGTATAGGAAGCTCGGTTTCCTTGGTACCTTTGCCACTTCGAGTAGTGATTGCTTTCATCTCCACTCTTGGATTCGCAACGGTGTTACTCGGAAGAGTACCCGAAGAAGAGAGTTGATTACTGTGGAAGAAACTAGCCATCATGTTTCTTAAATCATTTGTTTGACTATCCATAGTGTTCTTCATATCAGCTCTTAGATCATTCCCTTGTTTCATCAGATCTGCTTTCAAGTTGCGCACTTCTTGTTGGAGATTATCCACGATCACATCGTTAGTCCTCATGTAGGTTCCAATGTCTTGATGTGATGCGGGGGTTTGGTTGGAAGGAGCAGTGTATGCGGGTAGTTGATAAGCAGGTTGCTGGTAAACTTGGGTGTTTCGTTGAGGTAGTTGTTGCTGCTTGTGAGGAGGGATGTATGGTGTACGAGTTTGTTGTTGTTGAGGAGGGTGGTTGAGGTTTTGTTGTTGGTTTTGGTTGTTAGGATTAAAACCAGGTGGTGAGAGATAGTTGTTGGAACGGTAGCTAAGCAAGTTGCGGTCACCTTGAGGTTTTGCTTGATAAGCAGGTTGAGTATAGGTGCCATATGCTGCATTCACATTCTCTGCAGGGTAATCTTGGGTGGCGGTACAAGTGGTGTAAGAGTGAGGACCACCGCATATCTCACAAGGTTGGCTGACAGCGTTCACTTGAGCGTTTTTAGCGTTGTTGCTGTTGTTGTTGCTGACGGTGTGGGTGACAAGCGATTCAAGAAGCGTAGTGATTTTGTCTAATCGCTTGTCGCTGTCATTAGTGCTAGCACTAGCGACATTGGTCCTAACACTCTTGGTTTGCACACGAGACTTAGTCTCAATGATGTCCCAAGCAGCATTGGAAGTCTTAGCCAATAGATTACCCCCCGAGGCACTGTTCAGTGAATCTTGGTCACTCATGCTTAAACCATTGTAAAAAGTATTAATTTGATGTACTTTGGTAAAACCATGTTGTGGGAATTTTCTTAAAAGATCTTTGAAACGATCCCAAGATTCACTGAACGACTCATCGTACTTTTGTTCAAAATTTATGATTTCATTCCGCAAAGCGGTAGTACGAGAGGTTGGAAAAAAATAATTGATAAACTTTGTTTCCAAATCCGTCCACGAGAGAATACTCTGTGGCGGTTCCTTAGCAAGCTAATGCCGGGCTTGTCCCTCTAAAGAAAAGGGAAAAAGTTGTAACCTTAAAACCTCTTGTGGAACACCATTGAATTTGACCGTGTTTGTTAGTTGCAAGAATCTCTTGATATGGTCGTGTGGATCATCAATGGTACGTCCCAAGAATGGTTGAGCGGAGACCATCTGGATAAAGCCTGATTTTAGCTCGAAATTGTTGGCGGCAATTGGAGGTATGACAATTGGATCCGTGTTGCCATCTACATGAGCTTGCAGCAATTCAATCATCGGGAGATTATCCGGAAGGGGCTCATTGTTGTTGTTATTGTTCATGTTGTTGAAAGGCGGGTTGTTGTTGTTATTATTGTTGTTCGGAGGTGGTATGTTATTATTGTTTTGTACACCAGCCATGTCTAAGTTATCGAGAGGCTCGGGCTCTTGATAAGACGTGGATCGAGTGCGCATACACCAATCTGAATATTAAAACCCTCTTCCGATCGGTCGATCGGAATAAAGGGGGGGGGCTTTGATTGGGCTTTGATTTGGGCTTCTTTTTCTTCTTTCTTCTTAAGTCTTCACGCATCTTTAAATAAACGTTTCCACTTTGGATTTGAGAAGTGTCGGTGAATTATTCCAACTCGTCTTATAATCTATTGTTTTATAGACTCGAGTTCTTCGACATATATGAATCTTCCATCTTTGGCTCTATTCTTCGATAAATCTTCAAATAGGCACAATGACTTCACATCTTCTGCATCTCTTGGACAATAGACTTCGTCTTGAGTCTTTTTCCTTGATAAAACCCGTGTAATCCCATGTTTTCTTCAATATTCATCCGGTTGCCTCTGAAAACACAATAAACACAAAAACCACGCATAATTCCAAACAAATGATATTAAATACGTGTTTTGGTCTTGTTTTAGCCAGAATTAAGTGGTAAAAGGATGGGTGTTTTCATACCTATCAAGAATTTACATTTGAGCATTTTAATTGAATAAATACTTGGTTTGTGCACTTTGTTTTATGTATAAGTAGACTGTATTTTTCATTTTAGCAAGGATTTCTTTGAATTAGCTATAGAATATCCAAATACTTTACTGATAGGTGTGAAAACACCCATCTTTTCTACCACTTAATTACATTAAAACTGGACCTAAACGTATATTTTATGTCGTAAATAGCGGAATTATGCGTGGTTTGTGTTTTTATTGTGTTTCAGGGTCAAAATGTGAAAAGGAAAGAAAACACGGTCTTTCAGGGCGTTTATTGAAGAAAAAGACAAAAGATGAAGTCGAAAGATCAAGAGTGGAAAAAGAACAGAAGTCCAAGACCAATTCTGAAGATTTATCAAAGAAAAAGTCAAAAGACGGAAGTTTACCAAAAGCCGAAGAACTCAAGTCTAATTTATTGATGAATTACAAGACGAGTTCAAAGAAATCCCGAGCCAAAGTCATTATAGTCCAAGATTTAAGAAGATTAAAGAAAGGAGGGACCTAATGACGCAATTAAGGAAAAGAGGAAAGAGGGGAGGAAGCTTCCTTCCACTAATCCCTTCCTCCCCTATAAATACACATTATTAGCCATTTGTTTAAGTTGTTGGAGGCTTGACAAGCCTCTCTTCCCCATTTTTCATTTTTCTTGTTCCTTAATTTTATGCACTTTAATTTTCATGTAACGCACCCTTGATTCTCTTTTAATTCCAAGTAAGTTTACCTTTAATTGTTGTTAATCTTTATCTTATTGCTAATCTCCTTCTACCTTTCTTGTTTGATTTGTTCTTTATCTTGATTGTTCATGTTCTTGAGTTTTTATGATTTTGATCAAGTGGGTTTTGATTAATTTGGTTATGTTTGTTAGTTTTGATGATTTGTTTTGATTGATTATTGTTAGTTGATGCTTATTGGTTGTTTTTGTTTAATCTTTTGTTTGATTTTGATTAATTTAAGGATCGATTGTTGTTACTGTATCTCCCTTGTTCTTCGGTTTGATTTGTTTCTATATCTTATTATTCCCAGAAAACTTCCGGATCAATGATCCTTCATTCGGAACTTTAAAAGTTCCGAGTCAAGCTTCATCCGGAAGTGTTCCGGATCAACAAAGTTCCGAGTGAAGCAAGCTTCATCCGGAAGTCCAAAAGTTCCGAATGAAGCAAGCTTCATCCGGAAGTCCAAAAGTTCCGAATGAATACTCCTTCACCCGGAAGTCCAAAAGTTCCGAATGAATACTCCTTCACCCGGAAGTCCAAAAGTTCCGAATGAATACTTCTTCATCCGGAAGTCCAAAAGTTCTGAATGAAGGAAGCTTCATCTGGAACATTAGAAGTTCCGGATCAAGAGTTCATTCGGAAGTTTTAAACTTCCGAATCAAGGATCCTGTCTAGGTTCTTTTCTGTTTTTATTTTAAGTTTTCTTCTTTTATTTTCAAGTTTGATTTTTCCTGTCTTTTTCTTTATTTAAATTTTTATTTGCTTTCCTTTTAGTTTAAGTTTTGATTTGCATCATCTACTTTTTGTTAAGTTTTAATTTTACGTCAATTCATTTCTCGTCATTTACTTTTAAAGTTTTAAATATCGCACTGTTTACATTTTAACTTGTTTTAGTGTTAATTTCTCGTCAATTATTATTTAACCTTGCTCATTTATTTTACCAAAACCAAAAATATTTGTTTTACCAAGAACAACTAATCTCACACATTTAACCGGAAATCAATTCGATTAGACACCGAGAAACGAAATTTTCAGCTAGTAAAATATCCACATTAAAATGGCGCCGCTGCCGGCTCTTTTCGTGAAGATCGAAGGTTTTTTGTGAGTGACGCGTTGGCTTTTGGGATCCGTTCACTTGTGAACGTTATTTTTCTTGTCAAAAATTTTCAAAAATCCAAAAACATTTGAAAAATCATAAAAAGCATTTCTTTTTCAAAGTTTTGCACCAAAAATATTCTTCTTGATTATCTATCTTTCTTTATGGATTTTTATGTCCATTGCATCCGGTGTGGGAAACAATTATCTGGGAACAACTCTTGTCAATGGTGTACATGTGAGCGGTGTGGAAACGATCTCGACAATACACAATTCCTATTCGGATTTTGTCCTTTGTGCAACTCGACTAATTCGTCCTTTTTGAACCCACCCCCTCCTGTTCCCCCGTGCATCTATTGTGAAAGCGATTCTCATTGGCATGTTTCGTGCCCGGTTCGATACCCGTATGGTCACGGGCAAGAACCGGGGTACAATTATGACAATGATAATAGCTATCCACAAGACGCACTTGATTTTTCTCCATACCCGGTTTGCAACAACTGTGGGGGTCCTCACGATACCTATTATTGTCAACCACTGAATTGTTATGAGCCAAATCCGTGTCCTCAGTTTTCTTCACCTATGGATTATTATGAACCAAACCCGGTTTCTAATTATTCTCAACCGATGAACAACTATGAGCCACAACCTTGCTATAATTCAGGTTTTCAACACTTTGAGCCCCCACATCACACCCTCAATCATCAATCCTCTCAGCAAATTCATCTTGACCCACAACTCACTACCTTGAATGAAGAAACACACTCCATTGTTTTGCAACTTCAAGAAGCCGTTGTTTTGCTTAAAGAACTTAGGGACGAGGAAAAGCGACTAGAGCAAGTATCTAATCTTAGTGATTATACCCCTCCGCTTGTGCGTCAATACTATTATGATGATGATGACGATGATGATGTATGCACTTTCAACCCATCTTCTGAAGTTGCTGCTCCTACTCTCGATGTTCCTACTGCGTCTAAGGATCTAGATTCGTTGCATGAGCTTAGTGATGTTGGTCTCGCCAAAGTATTGGATGATGAGGTTTGTGACTTACCTGCTATGGAGCCTGAGGACGACGTTGTTCTTACGGAAGAGGTCGATCCTAGTGATGACGATTCTTCTCTCTGCTATGAGAATTTCACTTTTGAAATTTCTCAATCTCCACCGGGAGATGCAGACGATGACGATTTATTCTCTCCGGTCTACGAGAAGTTCACCGATGAACATGATCTTGTGGATAAGGTGGAAGACGTGGTTCTTCGCGATAGATTACGGAAAGCTCATCTTCTTATTGCTCAAATCGAAGAGTTGACTTCTCCTTCTCTTTCCAAGTCTTTACCTCCATCTATCCCTCCCGTAGAAGATAATGACCCATTGCTGGAAGAAATCGATATCCACTCCATCCCTCCAGGTATTGATGACTCTGACACGGAGGGGGACATTATTTTTGATAATTTGCTGCAGGAAAGTATTGACCCAAGTCCCCCTCCCGAGCACCTTCCATCCTCCCTTTTAGCCACTATCACGGAGGATGAGTGCTTTGATCTGGGAGGTGACATTGATTATGCTACGATTGATACCATTTTGGCTTTGCCGTTTGCTCAGCATCCATTGTCTTTGGGGGAGGACAATGTGCTTACTATACCCAACCCACCTCCCGTGGATCTTGAATTCACATACTATACGTATGTTGAAAGGACCTTTCTTCCTGTCAAGACTTATCCCCCCGCCTCTCCTTTGTTGATGTCAACCGGGAACGAGGACAAGGTCTTTGATCCCGGTATCACATTCGAGGCTTCCCCATGGACCATTTAATTCGGGGACGAGTCAGGCTCGTGACTCGGTCAACAAAAACAAGCGCTTTTTGGGAGGCAACCCAATTATCTATTTATTTTCACCATAAGTGTAGGGGGAGCCCCGTGGTGTTTCTTGTTCTCTTTCTTATCATGTGCAGGGATTAGAGCTTCTAAGACACACTCTTGATGACTTTTGACGAACCGTGATTCCGTGTTCCCTTCTTCCCGGTTCTATCCTAAACTCTTTTCGATTCACTATTTTATATTTCTCAATATTAAAATAGGAATCTCTTTAGTTGTCTCTTCCTTAGCAAGATTTAAACAAAGTGCACAATGTCCTAAGTGTAGGGGAGTTTACTCCCACATACTTAAACATTGAGGACAATGTTTATATTAAGTGTAGGGGGACTTCTAGCGAAGTTAAGTGGCCTTTTCCTTGTATTTGCCCTCATTTTAACCAGAAAATCAATTTTTCGACATTTTTCAAAATTTTTAATCTATTTTGGCCTAGTTGTAGTCTCCTTTATTTTTGTTACTTTCTATCATTTTAATAAAATGGTTTTAGCAAGTTTAGATATCTTAGATATATTAGGCCCGTTGTGAATATTTTGACTCAACCCGAGTTTACTTATCCAAGTTCACTCTAGCTAGTATCCTTAACCATGTAGACCTTATTTGGTTTATTAGGCTAAGCATCCACGAGTCTCATTCCTTGAGATTTTAAATTGTAGAGAACGAGAAATGATAGAGTTGGTTACAAGTTTGGTATTCTCTCATTAACTTATGTGAGTTAATTATGATCTTTTTCTCCCATCACTTGCTAATAAATTATCTGCAATAAGTAAGGTCGTACGATTTGAAAAGTTACTTAGCTTCTAGCCAAAGATCGTTTAAAAGTTGCTCGGTAATGATAAGAGTTCATAGCCAAGGCATAACTTATGAAGCGGGGCGCGAAGATTGGCGAGTCCAAAAAGGCCCTAACAAGGCATGAGGATTCCATTTTATTGCTGAAGATCCAAAAGTGATGTGAAGAGCATTATTCCCAAAATCAATATGAAGGATCAAGACTCACGACGAAAAGCAATCAACTACCATAAAGATCATGGAGAAGTCTATCCGAAAAGACCCTAACAAGGTATGAGGATAAATAGATCCAAGTCCGAAAAGGAGGCGGATCGTTGTATCTCAAAATCCCAATTAGAGATTGAAGAAATAATCATGAAGTCGTGGTCAACAAAGCTGGAGTACCCCTCAAAAGTCTCCAAGTGAAGAAACTCTATAACGAAGAGAAGACCATTATCTCAAAAACGTCTCTCGAAGATATGAAGTATGAAGTACATGCCAAATATCGGCCCGAGAAAGGTCTTAAATCGTGAACCGAGTTATGCCAAGATATGAACTTTTTGATATCCCGAGAAGCAGTTTTAAGAGATTTTGTCCTTTAGCTAACTATTGATCAAATCGTCCTACTTTGCTTTCAGCCTTAATAAATTATCGAAATAAGTCAACAATGCATCCTCGTGATCATTCAAGACATCAATAAAATATAAGAGATACCCATAGGAATAAGGGAGTTTAAGTGATTAATTGAGCCGCATGAGTAAATGTTTGTTATGCTAACTTGTACTAACAATGATCTTGTTTTTAAGCTTGGCATGGGGAACGTGAAACTTGAGGGTGATTAACATTCATGACATACAAGCCCTAAGGTAAGTCTTAGATTTCTTTACAAGTTTCTTCCTTGGTGCATCTTGTTATTTTCTATCTTTTTGATTTTCCTTAGTTGTTTACTAAAGGCCAAGGTAGGTTGATTATGATGGAAAGTGTAAACCTTGCTTTATGGCTAAGCATTGCATGAGGGCATTGCAATGGTTAAGTGTAGGGGATTTGATAGGTGTGAAAACACCCATCTTTTCTACCACTTAATTACATTAAAACTGGACCTAAACGTATATTTTATGTCGTAAATGGCGGAATTATGCGTGGTTTGTGTTTTTATTGTGTTTCAGGGTCAAAATGTGAAAAGGAAAGAAAACACGGTCTTTCACGGGCGTTTATTGAAGAAAAAGACAAAAGATGAAGTCGAAAGATCAAGAGTGGAAAAAGAACAGAAGTCCAAGACCAATTCTAAAGATTTATCAAAGAAAAAGTCAAAAGACAGAAGTTTACCAAAAGCCGAAGAACTCAATTCTAATTTATTGAAGAATTACAAGACGAGTTCAAAGAAATCCCGAGCCAAAGTCATTATAGTCCAAGATTTAAGAAGATTAAAGAAAGGAGGGACCTAATGACGCAATTAAGGAAAAGAGGAAAGAGGGGAGGAAGCTTCCTTCCACTAATCCCTTCCTCCCCTATAAATACACATTATTAGCCATTTGTTTAAGTTGTTGGAGGCTTGACAAGCCTCTCTTCCCCATTTTTCATTTTTCTTGTTCCTTAATTTTATGCACTTTAATTTTCATGTAACGCACCCTTGATTCTCTTTTAATTCCAAGTAAGTTTACCTTTAATTGTTGTTAATCTTTATCTTATTGCTAATCTCCTTCTACTTTTCTTGTTTGATTTGTTCTTTATCTTGATTGTTCATGTTCTTGAGTTTTTATGATTTTGATCAAGTGGGTTTTGATTAATTTGGTTATGTTTGTTAGTTTTGATGATTTGTTTTGATTGATTATTGTTAGTTGATGCTTATTGGTTGTTTTTGTTTAATCTTTTGTTTGATTTTGATTAATTTGAGGATCGATTGTTGTTACTGTATCTCCCTTGTTCTTCGGTTTGATTTGTTTCTGTATCTTATTATTCCCAGAAAACTTCCGGATCAGTGATCCTTCATTCGGAACTTTAAAAGTTCCGAGTCAAGCTTCATCCGGAAGTGTTCCGGATCAACAAAGTTCCGAGTGAAGCAAGCTTCATCCGGAAGTCCAAAATTTCCGAATGAAGCAAGCTTCATCCGGAAGTCCAAAAGTTCCGAATGAATACTCCTTCACCCGGAAGTCCAAAAGTTCCGAATGAATACTCCTTCACCCGGAAGTCCAAAAGTTCCGAATGAATACTTCTTCATCCGGAAGTCCAAAAGTTCTGAATGAAGGAAGCTTCATCCGGAACATTAGAAGTTCCGGATCAAGCCAATTCATTCGGAAGTTTTAAACTTCCGAATCAAGGTTTCTGTCTAGGTTCTTTTCTGTTTTTATTTTTAAGTTTTCTTCTTTTATTTTCAAGTTTGATTTTTCCTGTCTTTTTCTTTATTTAAATTTTTATTTGCTTTCCTTTTAGTTTAAGTTTTGATTTGCATCATCTACTTTTTGTTAAGTTTTAATTTTACGTCAATTCATTTCTCGTCATTTACTTTTAAAGTTTTAAATATCGCACTGTTTACATTTTAACTTGTTTTAGTGTTAATTTCTCGTCAATTATTATTTAACCTTGCTCATTTATTTTACCAAAACCAAAAATGTTTGTTTCACCAAGAACAACTAATCTCACACATTTAACCGGAAATCAATTCGATTAGACACCGAGAAACGAAATTTTCAACTAGTAAAATCTCCACATTAAAATGGCGCCGCTGCCGGCTCTTTTCTTGAAGATCGAAGGTTTTTTGTGAGTGACGCGTTGGCTTTTGGGATCCGTTCACTTGTGAACGTTATTTTTCTTGTCAAAAATTTTCAAAAATCCAAAAATATTTGAAAAATCATAAAAAGCATTTCTTTTTCAAAGTTTTGCACCAAAAATATTCTTCTTGATTATCTATCTTTCTTTATGGATTTTTATGTCCATTGCATCCGGTGTGGGAAACAATTATCTGGGAACAACTCTTGTCAATGGTGTACATGTGAGCGGTGTGGAAACGATCTCGACAATACACAATTCCTATTCGGATTTTGTCCTTTGTGCAACTCGATTAATTCGTCCTTTTTGAACCCATCCCCTCCTGTTCCCCCGTGCATCTATTGTGGAAGCGATTCTCATTGGCATGTTTCGTGCCCGGTTCGATACCCGTATGGTCACGGGCAAGAACCGGGGTACAATTATGACAATGATAATAGCTATCCACAAGACGCACTTGATTTTTCTCCATACCCGGTTTGCAACAACTGTGGGGGTCCTCACGATACCTATTATTGTCAACCACTGAATTGTTATGAGCCAAATCCGTGTCCTCAGTTTTCTTCACCTATGGATTATTATGAACCAAACCCGGTTTCTAATTATTCTCAACCGATGAACAACTATGAGCCACAACCTTGCTATAATTCAGGTTTTCAACACTTTGAGCCCCCACATCACACCCTCAATCATCAATCCTCTCAGCAAATTCATCTTGACCCACAACTCACTACCTTGAATGAAGAAACACACTCCATTGTTTTGCAACTTCAAGAAGCCGTTGTTTTGCTTAAAGAACTTAGGGACGAGGAAAAGCGACTAGAGCAAGTATCTAATCTTAGTGATTATACCCCTCCGCTTGTGCGTCAATACTATTATGATGATGATGACGATGATGCTGTATGCACTTTCAACCCATCTTCTGAAGTTGCTGCTCCTACTCTCGATGTTCCTACTGCGTCTAAGGATCTAGATTCGTTGCATGAGCTTAGTGATGTTGGTCTCGCCAAAGTATTGGATGATGAGGTTTGTGACTTACCTGCTATGGAGCCTGAGGACGACGTTGTTCTTACGGAAGAGGTCGATCCTAGTGATGATGATTCTTCTCTCTGCTATGAGAATTTCACTTTTGAAATTTCTCAATCTCCACCGGGAGATGCAGACGATGACGATTTATTCTCTCCGGTCTACGAGAAGTTCACCGATGAACATGATCTTGTGGATAAGGTGGAAGACGTGCTTCTTCGCGATATATTACGGAAAGCTCATCTTCTTATTGCTCAAATCGAAGAGTTGACTTCTCCTTCTCTTTCCAAGTCTTTACCTCCATCTATCCCTCCCGTAGAAGATAATGACCCATTGTTGGAAGAAATCGATATCCACTCCATCCCTCCAGGTATTGATGACTCTGACACGGAGGGGGACATTATTTTTGATAATTTGCTGCAGGAAAGTATTGACCCAAGTCCCCCTCCCGAGCACCTTCCATCCTCCCTTTTAGCCACTATCACGGGGGATGAGTGCTTTGATCCGGGAGGTGACATTGATTATGCTACGATTGATACCATTTCGGCTTTGCCGTTTGCTCAGCATCCATTGTCTTTGGGGGAGGACAATGTGCTTACTATACCCAACCCACCTCCCGTGGATCTTAAATTCACATACTATACGTATGTTGAAAGGACCTTTCTCCCTGTCAAGACTTATCCCCCCGCCTCTCCTTTGTTGATGTCAACCGGGAACGAGGACAAGGTCTTTGATCCTGTTATCACATTCGAGGCTTCCCCATGGACCATTTAATTCGGGGACGAGTCAGGCTCGTGACTCGGTCAACAAAAACAAGCGCTTTTTGGGAGGCAACCCAATTATCTATTTATTTTCACCATAAGTGTAGGGGGAGCCCCGTGGTGTTTCTTGTTCTCTTTCTTATCATGTGCAGGGATTAGAGCTTCTAAGACACACTCTTGATGACTTTTGACGAACCGTGATTCCGTGTTCCCTTCTTCCCGGTTCTATCCTAAACTCTTTTCGATTCACTATTTTATATTTCTCAATATTAAAATAGGAATCTCTTTAGTTGTCTCTTCCTTAGCAAGATTTAAACAAAGTGCACAATGTCCTAAGTGTAGGGGAGTTTACTCCCACATACTTAAACATTAAGGACAATGTTTATATTAAGTGTAGGGGGACTTCTATCGAAGTTAAGTGGCCTTTTCCTTGTATTTGCCCTCATTTTAACCAGAAAATCAATTTTTCGACATTTTTCAAAATTTTTAATCTATTTTGGCCTAGTTGTAGTCTCCTTTATTTTTGTTACTTTCTATCATTTTAATAAAATGGTTTTAGCAAGTTTAGATATCTTAGATATATTAGGCCCGTTGTGAATATTTTGACTCAACCCGAGTTTACTTATCCAAGTTCACTCTAGCTAGTATCCTTAACCATGTAGACCTTAATTGGTTTATTAGGCTAAGCATCCACGAGTCTCATTCCTTGAGATTTTAAATTATGGAGAACGAGAAATGATAGAGTTGGTTACAAGTTTGGTATTCTCTCATTAACTTATGTGAGTTAATTATGATCTTTTTCTCCCATCACTTGCTAATAAATTATCTGCAATAAGTAAGGTCGTACGATTTGAAAAGTTACTTAGCTTCTAGCCAAAGATCGTTTAAAAGTTGCTCGGTAATGATAAGAGTTCATAGCCAAGGCATAACTTATGAAGCGGGGCGCGAAGATTGGCGAGTCCAAAAAGGCCCTAACAAGGCATGAGGATTCCATTTTATTGCTGAAGATCCAAAAGTGATGTGAAGAGCATTATTCCCAAAATCAATATGAAGGATCAAGACTCACGACGAAAAGCAATCAACTCCCATAAAGATCATGGAGAAGTCTATCCGAAAAGACCCTAACAAGGTATGAGGATAAATAGATCCAAGTCCGAAAAGGAGGCGGATCGTTGTATCTCAAAATCCCAATTAGAGATTGAAGAAATAATCATGAAGTCGTGGTCAACAAAGCTGGAGTACCCCTCAAAAGTCTCCAAGTGAAGAAACTCTATAACGAAGAGAAGACCATTATCTCAAAAACGTCTCTCGAAGATATGAAGTATGAAGTACATGCCAAATATCGGCCCGAGAAAGGTCTCAAATCGTGAACCGAGTTATGCCAAGATATGAACTTTTTGATATCCCGAGAAGCAGTTTTAAGAGATTTTGTCCTTTAGCTAACTATTGATCAAATCGTCCTACTTTGCTTTCAGCCTTAATAAATTATCGAAATAAGTTAACAATGCATCCTCGTGATCATTCAAGACATCAATAAAATATAAGAGATACCCATAGGAATAAGGGAGTTTAAGTGATTAATTGAGCCGCATGAGTAAATGTTTGTTATGCTAACTTGTACTAACAATGATCTTGTTTTTAAGCTTGGCATGGGGAACGTGAAACTTGAGGGTGATTAACATTCATGACATACAAGCCCTAAGGTAAGTCTTAGATTTCTTTACAAGTTTCTTCCTTGGTGCATCTTGTTATTTTCTATATTTTTGATTTTCCTTAGTTGTTTAATAAAGGCCAAGGTAGGTTGATTATGATGGAAAGTGTAAACCTTGCTTTATGGCTAAGCATTGCATGAGGGCATTGTAATGGTTAAGTGTAGGGGATTTGATAGGTGTGAAAACACCCATCTTTTCTACCACTTAATTACATTAAAACTGGACCTAAACGTATATTTTATGTCGTAAATGGCGGAATTATGCGTGGTTTGTGTTTTTATTGTGCTTCAGGGTCAAAATGTGAAAAGGAAAGAAAACACGGTCTTTCACGGGCGTTTATTGAAGAAAAATACAAAAGATGAAGTCGAAAGATCAAGAGTGGAAAAAGAACAGAAGTCCAAGACCAATTCTGAAGATTTATCAAAGAAAAAGTCAAAAGACGGAAGTTTACCAAAAGCCGAAGAACTCAAGTCTAATTTATTGAAGAATTACAAGACGAGTTCAAAGAAATCCCGAGCCAAAGTCATTATAGTCCAAGATTTAAGAAGATTAAAGAAAGGAGGGACCTAATGACGCAATTAAGGAAAAGAGGAAAGAGGGGAGGAAGCTTCCTTCCACTAATCCCTTCCTCCCCTATAAGTACACATTATTAGCCATTTGTTTAAGTTGTTGGAGGCTTGACAAGCCTCTCTTCCCCATTTTTCATTTTTCTTGTTCCTTAATTTTATGCACTTCAATTTTCATGTAACGCACCCTTGATTCTCTTTTAATTCCAAGTAAGTTTACCTTTAATTGTTGTTAATCTTTATCTTATTGCTAATCTCCTTCTACCTTTCTTGTTTGATTTGTTCTTTATCTTGATTGTTCATGTTCTTGAGTTTTTATGATTTTGATCAAGTGGGTTTTGATTAATTTGGTTATGTTTGTTAGTTTTGATGATTTGTTTTGATTGATTATTGTTAGTTGATGCTTGTTGGTTGTTTTTGTTTAATCTTTTGTTTGATTTTGATTAATTTGAGGATCGATTGTTGTTACTGTATCTCCCTTGTTCTTCGGTTTGATTTGTTTCTGTATCTTATTATTCCCAGAAAACTTCCGGATCAGTGATCCTTCATTCGGAACTTTAAAAGTTCCGAGTCAAGCTTCATCCGGAAGTGTTCCGGATCAACAAAGTTCCGAGTGAAGCAAGCTTCATCCGGAAGTCCAAAATTTCCGAATGAAGCAAGCTTCATCCGGAAGTCCAAAAGTTCCGAATGAATACTCCTTCACCCGGAAGTCCAAAAGTTCCGAATGAATACTCCTTCACCCGGAAGTCCAAAAGTTCCGAATGAATACTTCTTCATCCGGAAGTCCAAAAGTTCTGAATGAAGGAAGCTTCATCTGGAACATTAGAAGTTCCGGATCAAGCCAGTTCATTCGGAAGTTTTAAACTTCCGAATCAAGGTTTCTGTCTAGGTTCTTTTCTGTTTTTATTTTTAAGTTTTCTTCTTTTATTTTCAAGTTTGATTTTTCCTGTCTTTTTCTTCATTTAAATTTTTATTTGCTTTCCTTTTAGTTTAAGTTTTGATTTGCATCATCTACTTTTTGTTAAGTTTTAATTTTACGTCAATTCATTTCTCGTCATTTACTTTTAAAGTTTTAAATATCGCACTGTTTACATTTTAACTTGTTTTAGTGTTAATTTCTCGTCAATTATTATTTAACCTTGCTCATTTATTTTACCAAAACCAAAAATATTTGTTTCACCAAGAACAACTAATCTCACACATTTAACCGGAAATCAATTCGATTAGACACCGAGAAACGAAATTTTCAACTAGTAAAATCTCCACATTAAAATGGCGCCGCTGCCGACTCTTTTCGTGAAGATCGAAGGTTTTTTGTGAGTGACGCGTTGGCTTTTGGGATCCGTTCACTTGTGAACGTTATTTTTCTTGTCAAAAATTTTCAAAAATCCAAAAATATTTGAAAAATCATAAAAAGCATTTCTTTTTCAAAGTTTTGCACCAAAAATATTCTTCTTGATTATCTATCTTTCTTTATGGATTTTTATGTCCATTGCATCCGGTGTGGGAAACAATTATCTGGGAACAACTCTTGTCAATGGTGTACATGTGAGCGGTGTGGAAACGATCTCGACAATACACAATTCCTATTCGGATTTTGTCCTTTGTGCAACTCGATTAATTCGTCCTTTTTGAACCCACCCCTCCTGTTCCCCTGTGCATCTATTGTGGAAGCAATTCTCATTGGCATGTTTCGTGCCCGGTTCGATACCCGTATGGTCACGGGCAAGAACCGGGGTACAATTATGACAATGATAATAGCTATCCACAAGACGCACTTGATTTTTCTCCATACCCGGTTTGCAACAACTGTGGGGGTCCTCACGATACCTATTATTGTCAACCACTGAATTGTTATGAGCCAAATCCGTGTCCTCAGTTTTCTTCACCTATGGATTATTATGAACCAAACCCGGTTTCTAATTATTCTCAACCGATGAACAACTATGAGCCACAACCTTGCTATAATTCAGGTTTTCAACACTTTGAGCCCCCACATCACACCCTCAATCATCAATCCTCTCAGCAAATTCATCTTGACCCACAACTCACTACCTTGAATGAAGAAACACACTCCATTGTTTTGCAACTTCAAGAAGCCGTTGTTTTGCTTAAAGAACTTAGGGACGAGGAAAAGCGACTAGAGCAAGTATCTAATCTTAGTGATTATACCCCTCCGCTTGTGCGTCAATACTATTATGATGATGATGACGATGATGCTGTATGCACTTTCAACCCATCTTCTGAAGTTGCTGCTCCTACTCTCGATGTTCCTACTGCGTCTAAGGATCTAGATTCGTTGCATGAGCTTAGTGATGTTGGTCTCGCCAAAGTATTGGATGATGAGGTTTGTGACTTACCTGCTATGGAGCCTGAGGACGACGTTGTTCTTACAGAAGAGGTCGATCCTAGTGATGATGATTCTTCTCTCTGCTATGAGAATTTCACTTTTGAAATTTCTCAATCTCCACCGGGAGATGCAGACGATGACGATTTATTCTCTCCGGTCTACGAGAAGTTCACCGATGAACATGATCTTGTGGATAAGGTGGAAGACGTGCTTCTTCGCGATAGATTACGGAAAGCTCATCTTCTTATTGCTCAAATCGAAGAGTTGACTTCTCCTTCTCTTTCCAAGTCTTTACCTCCATCTATCCCTCCCGTAGAAGATAATGACCCATTGCTGGAAGAAATCGATATCCACTCCATCCCTCCAGGTATTGATGACTCTGACACGGAGGGGGACATTATTTTTGATAATTTGCTGCAGGAAAGTATTGACCCAAGTCCCCCTCCCGAGCACCTTCCATCCTCCCTTTTAGCCACTATCACGGAGGATGAGTGCTTTGATCCGGGAGGTGACATTGATTATGCTACGATTGATACCATTTCGGCTTTGCCGTTTGCTCAGCATCCATTGTCTTTGGGGGGGGGGGGACAATGTGCTTACTATACCCAACCCACCTCCCGTGGATCTTGAATTCACATACTATACGTATGTTGAAAGGACCTTTCTCCCTGTCAAGACTTATCCCCCCGCCTCTCCTTTGTTGATGTCAACCGGGAACAAGGACAAGGTCTTTGATCCCGGTATCACATTCGAGGCTTCCCCATGGACCATTTAATTCGGGGACGAGTCAGGCTCGTGACTCGATCAACAAAAACAAGCGCTTTTTGGGAGGCAACCCAATTATCTATTTATTTTCACCATAAGTGTAGGGGGAGCCCCGTGGTGTTTCTTGTTCTCTTTCTTATCATGTGCAGGGATTAGAGCTTCTAAGACACACTCTTGATGACTTTTGACGAACCGTGATTCCGTGTTCCCTTCTTCCCGGTTCTATCCTAAACTCTTTTCGATTCACTATTTTATATTTCTCAATATTAAAATAGGAATCTCTTTAGTTGTCTCTTCCTTAGCAAGATTTAAACAAAGTGCACAATGTCCTAAGTGTAGGGGAGTTTACTCCCACATACTTAAACATTGAGGACAATGTTTATATTAAGTGTAGGGGGACTTCTATTGAAGTTAAGTGGCCTTTTCCTTGTATTTGCCCTCATTTTAACCAGAAAATCAATTTTTCGACATTTTTCAAAATTTTTAATCTATTTTGGCCTAGTTGTAGTCTCCTTTATTTTTGTTACTTTCTATCATTTTAATAAAATGGTTTTAGCAAGTTTAGATATCTTAGATATATTAGGCCCGTTGTGAATATTTTGACTCAACCCGAGTTTACTTATCCAAGTTCACTCTAGCTAGTATCCTTAACCATGTAGACCTTAATTGGTTTATTAGGCTAAGCATCCACGAGTCTCATTCCTTGAGATTTTAAATTGTGGAGAACGAGAAATGATAGAGTTGGTTACAAGTTTGGTATTCTCTCATTAACTTATGTGAGTTAATTATGCTCTTTTTCTCCCATCACTTGCTAATAAATTATCTGCAATAAGTAAGGTCGTACGATTTGAAAAGTTACTTAGCTTCTAGCCAAAGATCGTTTAAAAGTTGCTCGGTAATGATAAGAGTTCATAGCCAAGGCATAACTTATGAAGCGGGGCGCGAAGATTGGTGAGTCCAAAAAGGCCCTAACAAGGCATGAGGATTCCATTTTATTGCTGAAGATCCAAAAGTGATGTGAAGAGCATTATTCCCAAAATCAATATGAAGGATCAAGACTCACGACGAAAAGCAATCAACTCCCATAAAGATCATGGAGAAGTCTATCCGAAAAGACCCTAACAAGGTATGAGGATAAATAGATCCAAGTCCGAAAAGGAGGCGGATCGTTGTATCTCAAAATCCCAATTAGAGATTGAAGAAATAATCATGAAGTCGTGGTCAACAAAGCTGGAGTACCCCTCAAAAGTCTCCAAGTGAAGAAACTCTATAACGAAGAGAAGACCATTATCTCAAAAACGTCTCTCGAAGATATGAAGTATGAAGTACATGCCAAATATCGGCCCGAGAAAGGTCTCAAATCGTGAACCGAGTTATGCCAAGATATGAACTTTTTGATATCCCGAGAAGCAGTTTTAAGAGATTTTGTCCTTTAGCTAACTATTGATCAAATCGTCCTACTTTGCTTTCAGCCTTAATAAATTATCGAAATAAGTCAACAATGCATCCTCGTGATCATTCAAGACATCAATAAAATATAAGAGATACCCATAGGAATAAGGGAGTTTAAGTGATTAATTGAGCCGCATGAGTAAATGTTTGTTATGCTAACTTGTACTAACAATGATCTTGTTTTTAAGCTTGGCATGGGGAATGTGAAACTTGAGGGTGATTAACATTCATGACATACAAGCCCTAAGGTAAGTCTTAGATTTCTTTACAAGTTTCTTCCTTGGTGCATCTTGTTATTTTCTATCTTTTTGATTTTCCTTAGTTGTTTAATAAAGGCCAAGGTAGGTTGATTATGATGGAAAGTGTAAACCTTGCTTTATGGCTAAGCATTGCATGAGGGCATTGCAATGGTTAAGTGTAGGGGATTTGATAGGTGTGAAAACACCCATCTTTTCTACCACTTAATTACATTAAAACTGGACCTAAACGTATATTTTATGTCGTAAATGGCGGAATTATGCGTGGTTTGTGTTTTTATTGTGTTTTAGGGTCAAAATGTGAAAAGGAAAGAAAACATGGTCTTTCACGGGCGTTTATTGAAGAAAAAGACAAAAGATGAAGTCGAAAGATCAAGAGTGGAAAAAGAACAGAAGTACAAGACCAATTCTGAAGATTTATCAAAGAAAAAGTCAAAAGAAGGAAGTTTACCAAAAGCCGAAGAACTCAAGTCTAATTTATTGAAGAATTACAAGACGAGTTCAAAGAAATCCCGAGCCAAAGTCATTATAGTCCAAGATTTAAGAAGATTAAAGAAAGGAGGGACCTAATGACGCAATTAAGGAAAAGAGGAAAGAGGGGAAGAAGCTTCCTTCCACTAATCCCTTCCTCCCCTATAAATACACATTATTAGCCATTTGTTTAAGTTGTTGGAGGCTTGACAAGCCTCTCTTCCCCATTTTTCATTTTTCTTGTTCCTTAATTTTATGCACTTTAATTTTCATGTAACGCACCCTTGATTCTCTTTTAATTCCAAGTAAGTTTACCTTTAATTGTTGTTAATCT
The DNA here is from genome assembly GCA_025667525.1 of Glebionis coronaria. NCBI lineage: Eukaryota > Viridiplantae > Streptophyta > Magnoliopsida > Asterales > Asteraceae > Glebionis > Glebionis coronaria. Next base: position 186,479,696 of record CM046880.1, on the reverse strand, counting down.
TTATCTTATTGCTAATCTCCTTCTACCTTTCTTGTTTGATTTGTTCTTTATCTTGATTGTTCATGTTCTTGAGTTTTTATGATTTTGATCAAGTGGGTTTTGATTAATTTGGTTATGTTTGTTAGTTTTGATGATTTGTTTTGATTGATTATTGTTAGTTGATGCTTATTGGTTGTTTTTGTTTAATCTTTTGTTTGATTTTGATTAATTTGAGGATCGATTGTTGTTACTGTATCTCCCTTGTTCTTCGGTTTGATTTGTTTCTGTATCTTATTATTCCCAGAAAACTTCCGGATCAGTGATCCTTCATTCGGAACTTTAAAAGTTCCGAGTCAAGCTTCATCCGGAAGTGTTCCGGATCAACAAAGTTCCGAGTGAAGCAAGCTTCATCCGGAAGTCCAAAATTTCCGAATGAAGCAAGCTTCATCCGGAAGTCCAAAAGTTCCGAATGAATACTCCTTCACCCGGAAGTCCAAAAGTTCCGAATGAATACTCCTTCACCCGGAAGTCCAAAAGTTCCGAATGAATACTTCTTCATCCGGAAGTCCAAAAGTTCTGAATGAAGGAAGCTTCATCCGGAACATTAGAAGTTCCGGATCAAGCCAGTTCATTCGGAAGTTTTAAACTTCCGAATCAAGGTTTCTGTCTAGGTTCTTTTCTGTTTTTATTTTTAAGTTTTCTTCTTTTATTTTCAAGTTTGATTTTTCCTGTCTTTTTCTTTATTTAAATTTTTATTTGCTTTCCTTTTAGTTTAAGTTTTGATTTGCATCATCTACTTTTTGTTAAGTTTTAATTTTACGTCAATTCATTTCTCGTCATTTACTTTTAAAGTTTTAAATATCGCACTGTTTACATTTTAACTTGTTTTAGTGTTAATTTCTCGTCAATTATTATTTAACCTTGCTCATTTATTTTACCAAAACCAAAAATATTTGTTTCACCAAGAACAACTAATCTCACACATTTAACCGGAAATCAATTCGATTAGACACCGAGAAACGAAATTTTCAACTAGTAAAATCTCCACATTATTTACCAACCAAAAACAATTAAAAACTCGATCTTGTTAGAACTTTCAATTTGTTAAGAACTGAGAAAACAAACTTCAACTATACACATTTCAATAAGCCGCTCTTATTTTTATTTATTACTCACAAAGAAAGTTGAAAAGAATAAAAGGAAAAACACCCGCTAAGTATTAAGCATGACATAAGTCTAGTACACATAAAACGTTCTAACTTAGAATCTTAAGACGTACTTATATCAACCATGAATGATTAGACAAAAATGCATAAGACATTACAAACCAATTAAAACCGTTCTTGATTATTTATTAACATATATACATGCGAAGAAAATAGAGGTAAAGAAGAAAAGGGTTTAGCCACAAGTAATTATCATGAAGTTTACCTAGCCCTTTTATACTTGCTTCAACTCTATCATTTCCCATTCTCCACAAATTTAAAATCTCAAAGAACGATATTAGTGTATGCTTAGCCTAATAGACCAATGAAGGACTACATGGTTAAGGATTCTAGCTAGAGAATGTTAAGATAAGCAAACTCGGGTTGAGTCAAAATATCCATGGCGGGCGTAATATGTCAAAGATAGCTAAACTTGTTAAACCATATCCTTTATTACATTTTTTCTCTTTTTATATGTTTTAGATGAAAAATAAAAGAATGAATATATACAATGCAAATGTGTTATGCAAATGAAAAATGATTCATGCAAAAATTATGAATGCATATTTTTGGTGGCCAAAGTAGATCAAAAATTTGAAAAATGTTTGAAAAATTAATTTTCCAAGTTATCATGAAGGTCAATGACAAGTTCTAGGTAAGATCACTTCGATAGAATATCCCCTACACTTAAGCTAAACATTGTCCTCAATGTTTAAGAGCATGGAAGTATAAAAACTTCCCCTACACTTATGACAATGAATAGACTTTGCTTAACCCAAGTTAAGGAAAGATCAACTATAGTGAATTCATTTTTAAAGTACAAGGTGTCTATAAAAGATCACAATAGTAACGAAGTGAACCGGATACAAGGGCCTCCTCCATAAGCTCCAAAGCACGTGATGAGTGAGCAACCCTACAAACATCATGAAGACAAAGGAAGTTCTACCCCAACACTTCTCATCAATTTGCTATCCTTATTTCTAACCTACAACACTCTAGATCTAACAACTCTAAACCTAGTTATTCAAGCTTGATTTAAAGAGTCTCTAGCTCGACTCATCCCAGAATGAATTAATTCATGGGTAAAATGGGGATCTCTTGGACCATTTCAACGGAAATATCCTCCCCAAAATAGTGCTTCACACGGTGACCATTCACTTTAAAATTTGGACCATCGGGTTGTGACAACTCAATAGTTCCATATGGAAATACTTGAGAAATAGTGAATGGACCGGACCATCTCGACTTAAGCTTGCCCGCAAAAAGTTTCAACCTTGAGTTAAAGAGGAGAACCGGCTCTCCAACTTTAAACTCACGGTTCTTGATCTTAGCATCATGCAATTTCTTAGTCTTCTCCTTATAAAGCAAAGAATTCTCATAGGCATTGGCTCTCAATTCATCCATTTCATTAAGTTGATCCTTTCTATGTAAATAGGCTTGGTTTAAATCAAAGTTAGCCCACTTGAGAGCCCAAGAAGCCTTGTGTTCTAACTCGAATGGGAGGTGGTATGCTTTTCCATAGACAAGCCTATAAGGGGTACAACCATTTGGTGTCTTAAAGGCCGTCCTAAAAGCCCACAAAGCATCATCAAGTTTGTCCGACCAAGAAGCTCGATGCTCTCCCACCGTTCTTTCCAAAATTCTATTTAAACCACGATTTGTGACCTCGGTTTGACCATTGGTTTGAGGGTGATACGCGGTAGAAAGTCTATGAGTAACTCCATATTTCTTCATAACTCTCGTGAATTGATCATTACAAAAGTACGTACCACGATCACTTATGATGGCTCGAGGTACACCAAATCTAGCAAACAATTGCTTTAAGAACTTCACAACAACTCTAGCATCGTTAGTAGGTAAGGATTTGGCCTCAACCCATTTTGACACATAATCCACCGCTACAAGTATATACTTGTTTCCCTTGGAAGATGGAAAAGGTCCCATAAAATTTATGCCCCACACATCAAAAATCTCACACTCTTGAATAAAATTTTGTGGCATCTCATCACATTGTGTAATTTTTCCTTGTTTTTGACATACATCACAAAATTTCACCATCTCTTGGGCATCTTTGTAAATGGAAGGCCAATAGTAACCCGAATCAAAGACTTTCTTGGCGGTATAGTTGGGCCCAAAATGTCCACCCGTAGGTCCTTTATGACAAGCTTCTAAAATCTTAAATGCCTCGGGCCCATCTACACACTGTCTAATGATTTGGTCTGCACATTGCCTAAAGAGGTAAGGATCATCCCAAAAGTAGTACTTTACTTCCTTAAGAAATTTCTTCTTTTGAGAAGTAAGACCCTCTATAAGCACATTCCCCACAAGATAGTTTGTAATATCCACAAACCAAGGGGTGACATCCTCTTGAGAAGAGATAGACATGAGCTCCTCTAATGGAAAAGATTCATTGATTTCTTTATTAGGAAAATCTCCTTGAAAAGGATGCTCAAGTCTACTCAAGTGATCCGCCGCTAAATTCTCGGCTCCTTTCTTATCTCAAATTTCTATCTTAAACTCTTGAAGCAATAAAACCCATCTAAAAAGTCTAGGCTTAGCATCTTGCTTTGTCATGAGATACTTGAGAGCGGAATGATCCGTATACACTATGGTTTTGGATAGCACAAGGTATGGTCTAAATTTCTCAAAGGCATAAACTATAGCAAGCAACTCTTTTTCCGTGGTTGTATAATGAAGTTGTGCACCGGTCATGGTTTTACTAGCATAGTGTATAGGTTGAAAATGCTTATTCACTCTTTGTCCTAAGACGGCCCCCACCGCATAATCACTAGCGTCACACATAAGCTCAAAAGGTAATTCCCAATTTGGAGAAACCAAAACGGGAGCTTTAGTTAATTTCTTCTTAAGAGTCTCAAATGAATCCAAACACTCTTGGTTGAAAATCAAAGGAGCCTCTTTTTCCAAGAGGTGAGTCATCGGTCTTGCTATCTTAGAAAAAATCTTGTATGAACCGCCTATAAAACCTCGCATGACCTAAGAAACTCCTTACACCTTTAACCGTAGTGGGTGGGGGAAGCTTAGCAATCACATCAATTTTAGCTCGATCCACTTCTAATCCCTTATTGGATATCTTGTGTCCCAAAACAATTCCCTCTTTCACCATAAAATGACATTTCTCCCAATTAAGAACTAAACGTGTTTCCTCACAACGCTTAAGCATTCGTTCTAAATTGGTGAGACATGAGGTAAATGAATCTCCAAAGACGGAAAAGTCATCCATGAAAACCTCCATATTTTGCTCAATCATATCATGGAAAATTGCCATCATACACCTTTGAAATGTCCCTGGTGCATTACATAAGCCAAAATGCATTCTCTTGTAAGCAAATGTACCATAGGGACAAGTGAATGTGATCTTTTCTTGCTCCTTAGGGTCAATGGGTATTTAAAAATAACCCGAAAATCCATAAAGAAAACAATAGTATTCATTTCCCGCTAAGCGTTCAAGCATTTGGTCCATAAAAGGTAATGGGAAGTGATCTTTCCTAGTAGCCTCATTGAGCTTCCTATAATCAATACAAACTCTCCAACCAGTAACAAGTCTCGTAGGAATAAGCTCATTGTTCTCATTGGGTACTATGGTGATTCCACCCTTTTTTGGAACACAATGTACCGGGCTAACCCATAGAGAGTCGGAAATGGGGTAAATCATGCCCGCATCGAGGAGTTTGATAACTTCCTTTTTAATGACCTCGTGAATTTTTGGGTTACCCTTTCGTCGGCTTTGAATGGCGGGTTTGTAATCATCCTCCATAAGGATTTTGTGTGTACAAAAATGTGGATCAATTCCCCTTATGTCGGATATTTTCCATGCTAAGGCTTTCTTATGTTTCTTAAGGACTTCTATGAGTTTCTCTTTCTCATCCTCTTTCAGCTCTTTAGCAATGATCACGGGTAATTGGTCTTTGCCCTCTAAGAAAGCATACTCTAGGAGGGATGGAAGGTCCTTAAGTTCAATTGGAGGTGGACTTTCTATGGAAGGTTTTACTATGGAAGGATCATCATTGGTTACTTCTTGTGGAATGGGTGAAGGAATGGGGTCCTCATTGAGCAACTTTTGGATAGTGAGAATATCTTCTTCCCAATTGATGGGAGAATCATCATTTCCAAGAAAGTTGGACTCCAATTCCTCCAAGAGGAAATCACTCTCTCCAAAAGGTGTTAAAGAGGGAGCAATTGAGGCCACGGTCTCAACATGGGGCATATCCTCACTATTACTCTTTCAAGCGTCATGAAAATGCTCATCACACACCTCATCTAGCACATCAACTATGTTAATAGTCTCACAAGGTTTAGACTCCTTAACCTCTTTCCTATCATAAACTTTCCCTAACTTAAACACCACTTTCTCATCCTCAACTCTCATAATTAGTTCTCCCTCCACCACATCTATCAAAGTACGACCCGTTCTCAAAAACGATCTACCAACAATCAAAGGAACTCTAGGGTCCATGTCATAATCAACCACTACAAACTCGGCCGGAAATGTAAACTTATCCACACCTACACACACATCCACCGTGATACCTACGGGGTAAGCTATGGTACGGTTGGCTAACTTAAGTGTCATCCTAGTGGGAGTGAGCTCGGGAAGAGAGAGTTTTTTCCAAACCGATAAAGGCATGAGGTTTATGCTTGCCCCTAGATCCGCCAAATCCATGCAATTTTCCACCCCGGGAAAATTACAAGGTATCAAGAAGCGCCCCGGATCTCCAAGCTTTGTTGGTAAGGTTTTGAGTAGCACGGCGGAACAATTTTCATTAAGAGATGTGTTAGGCAAATCAACCAATTTTTCCTTGTTGGAGAGTAAATCCTTGAAAATCTTAGCAAATTTTGGCATGTAAGCAAGAGCTTCCGCAAAGTTTATGTTGAGTTGCTTGAACATCCTTAAGAAATTTGAGACTTGGATATCATCCTTGTTCTTTAACTTGTCTTTTTTCAATCTTGAAGGGTAAGGAAGATTTGGTTTAGGTGTAGGTGTTGTAGTGGAAGATTTGTCTTTGTTAGCTTCTTGATTGGGAGTTGTGGAAGTTAAAGGACAAGTGGGAATAGGCTGAGAAGATGTGTTTGATTGAATAGGAGCATTTAGAGGTGGTGAAGTGGATGTAGAAGGCTTGTCACATGTAGGAACAAAAGTAGGTTTAACAATAGGAGGTGTAGGAGGTGAAGGATCCTTTGTTGACTTTCCACTTCTTGTTGTAATAGCATTGACATTTGCCCTTGGGTTTGTTTGTGTGTTAGATGGTAAAGCCCCTTATTGTCGTTGATTGAATGCCATCAAAAGCCTATTAGTTTGTTCCTCTGATATACGTTTCATTTGGTCATTCATTCTTTTCTCAGTTTCACGAATTCTCCTCTCAGCATACTCATGAGTCTCTTGTAGCCCATATCCTTGATTTTGAAGTTGAGGGTAACCTTGATTGGGGATTTGAGAATACCCTTGATTTGGGAAGGGTGGGAGTGGTGGATTAAATCCTTGATGTGGTGGATAAAAGTTATTTCCTTGATTTTGAAAATTGTTAGGTGCCTTGTAGTTATTCTCTTGGTATTGTAGTCTTGGACCTTGATTCCTTTGTAACAATTGAGGGGAATTTTGTTGAAATTGGGTGGGAGGTTGGGGTGGGAATCCCGGTGGAGTTAGGTAATTTTGAGACTTGTAAGAAAGGTTGTTTGGATTGATGTTTGGCTTGAAATGTTCACGATGTTCCTCTTGATAAGCATAAAACTCCCCTTGATAACCTTGCACCTTATCACATTGTTGATAGGAATGGGGACCTCCACAAGTCTCACATGAAAGGGTAATAGCATGCACATCATTTGTGGAATTCTTCAATGAAAGGCTCTTAATAGCTTGGATCAATTCTTGATTTGCGTTAAGATTCATCTCATGATCCCTATCTATCTTTTGAAGTATCTCTTGGTGACTCTTGAGGAATTGGTTATCACAAGGTGTTTGAGAATTGCTTTGGATAACATGAACCCTTTCTTCAAATTGAGTGTTTGTTTGTACCATTGCTTTGGTCTCAATAATATCCCAAGCCTCTTGAATGGATTTAAGAAGAATATTTCCTCCCGCGGAAGCATTGAGTGAGTCTTGGTGATGAGGTTTAAGGCCATTGTAGAAAGTATTGATTTGGTGAACTTCATCCAATCCATGGTTAGGGCATCTCCTCAATAACTCTCTATACTCCTCCCAAGCATCACTAAATGTTTGACTAGGTTTTTGTTGGAAGCCTATAATTAAGTTCCTCAAAGCCGTGGTCTTAGATGGGGGAAAGAACTTGTTCAAAAACTTCTTAGTGAAACCATCCTATGTAGTAATGCTCTCGGGTGGTTGTGTATCTAACCAATGCTTAGCCGAACCCTCTAATGAAAATTGCACCAATATCAACTTAATGGCATCATGGGGAACTCCATTGTACTTAATGGTGTTGCAAAGAGCAAGAAACTTCTTAAGGTGATCATGTGGATTATCATTCTTGTTCCCATAAAAAGGTGAGTTTGAAACCAAGTTAATCATGGATGTTTTTAGCTCAAATGTGTTTGCGGGAATATCGGGTATCTTGATAGCATCGGCATATCCTTGCACATTGGATTGCAATTGCTCCATCAAAGATCGAGTATCAACTCCGTCCATGGCTTCTTGTTGTGAATGAATCAAAGCACGATTCTCGGGATCGGCTTGATGGATGGTAGTGTTCCTACTCTTTCTCTTTTTCTTCCTTTTCAGAGGAAGGGGTTGTACACCAATCGGTATTTGTGCACGCCCGCGAGTGAGCATGCAACTCAATACGAGGAATGAGAGAGAAGCTCTCGTGTGACTTTGAAGAGAAAAGGATTATCCTCTTCGAGTTTCAATATGAAATATCCACAAGAAAATAATAATATACGTATGTACTACTTGGGTGCAAGACCCCCAATGAAGCCTTCCTTCTTAAAATACTCACAAGTGAACGGGGGGTTAGGTGGCGCGAAGCACTTAAGTACCTATTGACCCTTAGATGGCATTTTATAGCACATCGCCTTTCTATTCACTTAATTGTTTGTATTCTTTGAATTGTTGCTTATTGGAAGTAATTATCTATTCTTACTTTATTTTATTTGATCGATACGCGTGTCAAGGACCGGAACGCCCCTCACCTTGGCAATACTTACGGAGAATATGTGTGTTGGTTGTTCTTATACGTATACGTATTTACTTATAATAATATATGGAAAATATTTTTGTATTTATGAGTTTTTTAGAGAAAATACTATATGTACATAAAAACCGAGAGAATCCAATAATATATATTTTTGGGTGCAATCTCTTAGGAAAAAGATTGTTTTTTGGATTTTTAATTTGTTTGGTCAATTCTTTAGGAAAAGAATTGTTTTTGTTATTTTTTAGTTTTTATATATTTTTATATTTGTGATTTTTTTATTGTTTTTTATTTATGATACGTAAAAATAACGTTCACTAGGTGAACGGATCCCAAAAGCCAATGAAAACCGTCAATCGATAGTCTCTCGTAAAGTCAAAGAACCGGCAGCGGCGCCATTTGAAATTGTGTATAATTGAAGTTCGTTTTCTCGATTCTTAACCAATTGAAAGTCCTAACAAAATCGGTTTTATGATCGTCTTTGGTTGGTAGGGTTATTTGGCTTTTCTATGTCTAATTGAACAATCAAGTAAAAAAATTGCAAAATATTAACTACGTATCCATAAAACAATTAGTCAAATACCAAATTTTTATTCAAATAAGGACAAAAATGTAAAACTATGGAAGTTAAGTTCTTAAAATGTAAAATCTTGAAACTAATATGCTTGAAATTTAAATCCAGTTAACTACAAGGACTAAGTATGCAAATGTAACAAACTATTAACTAATTTGTAACAAAATGTAAAACTGCCTAACTGAAAATGTAAAGTTTTGAAAATATAAGGACTGAATTAATGCAAACCCTAGATTAGTGAAAGATTAGCCATTAATGAAAACAGTATCAAACTTGAGGGATCAGATTGCAATTAAAAGTAAACTTTTAACAAAAACGGGCAAAGTGAAACAATAAGCTCGTATAAGCTATATACTGAACCAAATAAGCTCTAGTAAGTTGCAAACAGCTTAAAACTCTATTTTACCTAGGCTTGTAACAGGATTAAGTCTGAAACTCAGTAAAACTCAAATAAGCTAATTCTAATAAGCCACAATTAAGCTATCTAATAAGCTAGACGTGCACAAAATGATTTTCTTGCTAAAACTTGTTTATCAAGCCATAAGGAGCATGGAATGTCTTTTGAAACTGAAAATGATCAAGAAACGAAGTTGGAAAATGGAAATAAGCTGAAACAAGCTTATTTGACCAGCGTTGACCAAATTTTTGGAAAAGCTGAAAATTTCCAGATCTATTCAGGAACACATTCTAAACACAAATGTGGAAGAAAACTAGAAGGTTTATGAAGTGGAAATGTTGGTTTAAGAAATCAGTTAAGCTACATATTACAGAAACTTCACTCAACTCAACAGCTTAATGAACTGCTTATTTCTACCTTAAAATGAAAAACTGTATAATTTCCTTAAAAGAACTTAAAGTTCAGATGTTAATGGACAACTGAGAGCTGGTTTGAAACAACTTCATCAAGAAATGAAGACTTGCTAAGTAATTGAAATCATGAACTATTTTGAACTATTAAGCTGAAAATTGACCCATACATTTTTTGTGACCAATTGCCTTTTTGACTTAAAACTTGACTTGAAAACTCTCAAACTTTGTTTAATATGACTAAATGACTGCAAATGGACAAAAGTTAACCAAACAACAACACTTTAAACTACAATGCCAACTTAAACCAAACACTAGTTAACCAAATTTTACAAACTTTTATGAAAGGAATTTGAGCAATTGGCTAAACTGATTTACAAGTGATATCAGACTAAATTCAACAACTAAAATGAAGTGAAAATGAACCAAATTCAAGTAGTATAACCAGCTAAGACTCAAAATGAACTAGCAAGCTAAGTATGACTGATATATTAACAGAAACTAGTAATGAGCAAGTAAACCAATATCAAACAAACAACAAGATACTCAAACACCAAAATCAATTCAAAACACACTTGATCATGTCAGCAAACAAGATTTAGCTAGGAATTGAGCATGCATAACTGTTTAGAGGAACAAAAACTCAGAAACTTGAAACCTATAAGCAAAAGCCTCCTCTGATGGAGTAGGTAGGCGCTGAGCCTCCTAGATAGTGTTAACCACCACCTTAACACTATCAACTATCAAATCAACCAGCTAACATCATCATCATCTCCATTGTTGAACAAATTTGCTTCAAAATCAACAAGAACTGGTACTGGATGAACAGGACACACTCAAACAGCTACAAGTCTTTAATTATAGCTAATCATGATCATTTGTGATCACAAATAGCTAATAACAACACAAGGTTAACAGGATTGAAGGAGATGAACAGTAGATTAGGGAAAGAAAGTAGGATTTTATTGATTGAAGGAGGAAATTTGTTGCAAAGCTGGTAAAGTTGTTACAACTATATTAACTAACTCAAGAGCTTGTCAGACTCTTGAGTTTGTTAAGCTACTACTAAGAACTAAGGATTGAGAGAAAAAGGAGATGTGTGTGAAAATTTCACACTTTTGCTACTACTAAAAATGAAAGAGTACAACCCTATTTATAGACAAAATGTGAGTGTGTTTTGGAGTTGATGACGTGTTCCTACCATTTAATTGTTGCCACGTGTCATCAAGCTGTTAATTGTTCATCATCATGTTCTTCATAAATTGGGGTTTTTAATCACTTGACTTTGAGCTTGATTGGTTGTTACCAAAGTACTCCTCTCTTGAAAACGAGTAGATTTCATGTAGAAAACACCTTCTGAAATTCAGTGTAGCTCGAAATCGCTTATGGGCTTGATGTTGAAGAAGAGAGCCATGTGTCATCTTTTGATTAGGTGAGAGAGAGTCACATGGATCGTTATCCAATTTTGGATATTTGGATTATTGAGTGGCGTGTCCTGATTGGCTAGAAATAAGATAGTGGAATATATTGTTGCTTTGCGGCTCCATAAATGAAATGGTGAGTTGTCAACACAGCTGGCAATCTGTGTGCATTGTTTCTTGTCTTCTCATTGGTTGGAACTATATCACACGGATTAAACTCAATTTAACTTTGGAAAATGGCAATTTAAGTCCCTTTAGTATGGCAGATTGTACAAATGAGCTAGGAACTTCATTCCTTTGGCATAAATGGTCCTTCCACTTGCATTCTTGATAAATTTGACCCTTTGACTTGGTTGACTGAAGAGTTGACCATGTTTGACTTTTATCTTGACTTTGACAAATTTACACTTTGAGTCCTTCAACTTTGGATTATTGTCAAGATAGGTCCCTTATCTTCAAAGTCTTGTCATCTTTGATCCTTCTTTGTCTTTTTCATCCAAATAAGCTTGATTTTCCTCTTGTTTGCTTGAAAATGTATCCTTCTTACCTATTATACACAAACACAAAACATACCACATAATTCCGCTTTATAGCGCAAAAGTTAGGTACTTTCCTTGTGTTTTATGGTGATTTGTTGATTAATTGATATGAGTTTTTGCTCATATCAATGATACGTACTTCTATATACTTTTGACGATTTTTTTTAATTTCCGCACTCACGGATCACATGTGATTTATTACTTTATAAAACACACGTAAATTTGTATAATCATTTACAATTTAAGGATTTTTGAAATCACACGTGATTTGTTATTTTAATATCACATGTAAATTTATTAAAATCACATGCGATATATGGAATCACACATGCATTTTAGAAATACAAATCACAATTGATTTTACAAATTACTAGTGACTTTATAAATTATGTGTAATTTTTTTGACGAAAATTTCAACAAAAAATCATCGAAACTATATGAAAAAGCTAGTGGCGTAACTTGTTACGTGTTTACATTTGATTATGTAAATAATAAACTAATAAACAATAATAAAAGTTATTTATTTATTCAATAAAAAAAATTATTTTTTTTTATAAAAAAATCACAAGTAATTTTTTCAAATCACATGTGATTTTTAAGTCAAAAATCGCAATAATAAAAAATCGTCAAAAATATATCAAAGTGCTTATCTACTGAAAGATAAGAATTTTTTCGTCGCAGTGGTGTATTTTTCGTAATCTGACGATTTATCGTTTGAAAGATATGATGTTTTTAAGAAAAATGTGAAAGGTGAGTTTTTATTTTTTGATGAAAAAAATGAATGGTTGAGATTAATTCCTTTCTTCTTTTATTGATTCATGTTCTATGTACAACTCAACTCGCGGAAAATAAAGTTATAGCATTTCAAATTACAAATGAAACCTCCAACTTGAGGTCTATCCACAAAATATCGATACAATTATAATATACAATTTTCACAAAAAGGGGATATCATTCCAATTTCACACTAACCACACTGATACCACTCATAAAAGCCTCATAACTCTTTATGAACAAACTTTACAAACGAAGAACAAGCTTTACACACTACACTTTGGTGTTTTTGCAGTTGCATCAAGACTATAAAAAAAACCATCTCCTCAGGCTACCACGTGGAGGAAGCAAACAAACTACCACAATCTGGCATTTCAAAGATTAGCACATGATAGCACAGAACTTGGTTTGGACATATATTAAGGCTCATCTTGCAGGTTTCGACTGAAAGGTACTAAAGAAATTTATCTTCTCCTATATGCTGAACCTTTTCCTGTAGCCTTCATACTCTGGGAGTCCCGGAAGCAAACAAAGTGCACGATTGTATTTCCATTTGGATAAACTGCAAAAACACTGGTTCCTATCTTCTTATTGCAAAGGGAGCACATGCTGTCGGCTGTGATCTTCACATCCGCTTTTCTTTGGCTATACAGTTCATCTTTGGCCTGCAGAGTGTAAGCAAAAGCCGTTAGAAGCAGGTATAAATATGGTAGACCATCGGAAATGCAAGTCCAAGGGTGAAACCTGTCCCAAAATTGCAAGTTTCATTCATATAGCTCTAAGAAACATGTTTTGACTAGTCAAACATCTGAAATTGCCTTTAACAAAGATGAGTACTAAAGACTGAAAAATATGCCAATGATTTGCTTTTCGAAATAAATACATCAGTTTTGGTTTTCGTGATGATAATTGGATCTCTTTTCCATTTCTATTTACCCAGTTCATATCTTTGTTTCGTGTGTTCCCCCCGGAGGAATTCGATCTCTTCAATCTCGGGATAGTATATAAAAAAGTTTTAGTGATGATAATCAGGAATAACCAAATAAGTAACCAACTATACGCATAGTGAGTTACATACTTGTAGAGGTGATAAGTTTACAACTCTTAGCCCATGCATATGTTGGAGTACAATGTCATCCTCATGATTACCATTTTTTTGAAAAGACAAGTTTAGAAAATGCCGTTGGTAATCACTAATTCCTCAGCACAAAAATGAGTTCTATGAGTTCTAAAAATAAGATAAATTGATGTTTCCAATCAAAGAGAGATTAGACATACCTGAAGATTTTCACTTTCTCTGAGTCTCTTGATAACTGAAAAGTTCCTGTGCGCTTCACTGGTTTTTCGCAGCAGAGGTCCAAGGAATGGAATCAAGTTCTGATTTATCAAAGGGAAGAAAAACTCAGAACATAACATCCTTGTGTGATTTTAACACACACATAGGGGCTTCTATTAAATTTATTAACATGTGAAATCAGAAAAAAAGTAGAAAAGGAAAGGGTATACAGAAAAGGAAAAGGCTTAACGAAACTTAAGGACACATTAGCATGTCCATATGTGTCAATAAATAGACAATAATCTATCCTTTCTTTTTTTCAGGCATCAACACAAAAAAACTTAATTATATGCTCCTTCAGAGAGCTATAGTTGATGTTCTACTGCTCGGTAGCCTTGTTTATCTAACTAGATTCCAATAGAAAGTAGAAACCCTCCCAAATAACAAATATGGTTTGACTCTAGTAAAAGGAGAACTCATTTTGAGATTTACCACATAACATATAACTACATTTAAAAGTTCACATAAATATTGAGTCTTTCGGTGGGGTGTCAAAGTGGGCAAGTATGCAACGAGTCAAAACGGAGTTAGAACACTGCAATTTGAAGTGGTTCCATTCAGATTAGGCTAACACACAAACACTTCTCCATTAATTTAATATTGCCAACATGCTCACAATAAACCTAACTTTTTTCTAAGATCGGATGATGAGGTTTTATGCATTTATATATCTGGACGTATGACCTGATTACTTTCTGTTTGTCTTACCCATTTAACTCTATAGAGATACTATATAGCCCTAACCACTCCGTGACTCGGTATACAAGTCAAAATTGCCGTAACATCTTGCGAATTTTAAGCATATTAGAAAACAAAAGGTAAGTCATTACCTGTAGCTTAGTCTCTTTAGGTAAGAGCTTCAGGGCCTGAGCTCCATGAACACGGTCCCACCTTTGGCTCAAAACATCAAGAACCTCATCTAGCATGATTTTAGAAATCCCTTCCTCGTCTCCGTCAACATCACCATCACCATCACTTTTCCCACTATCTGTGCCACTAGCGCTGATTCTGATATCTTCTGCGCCTTCGATATCAGCAATTTTCTTACCCAACCCTCTTCCTTTACCTTTAAGTGAAGTCCAGCCAGCTTTAGGAGTGGCCTCACTAGGAGAAGATACTATCTTATTTATTCTCTTTTCGAAATTTTTTGTTGTTTTCTGAGGATTTAAATAGATTTGCAGTAATGTGAGGTATATGTTTCCAGGAGTTTTTGCAGGCTGTTGATGAAGTCCTGATTCATACACCCGATCACAGTAGGCCAGGGCCAGGTCTGGAACATGAAGCTGGAAGACCAAGAAAATTTGCAAACATAAGTTTAAACAATATTTATCCTACTCTATAAGATAAAACAAAAATAAATAATAAATTATACCTTGTGAACATATATGGACAATGCAAGCTCGTGTTGATTCATTTTGCCTAATAAGATTGCTCGTTCTTCAAATAAGGCATCTTTTGGTAGTCGCTTCAACAAAACCTCTGGAGTATATCCTGAAATGCCCTCTAATGCAGACAGGAGCTTCTTTCTTGTTGGGGTATAAGCTTTCTCGTCCCATTTCTTCTGAGCAGTGAGATCAGCATACCAATCAAGCACTTCCGAAAGATAAATTTGGACCTGCAACACAGGGATTTAGGGGGAAACAAAGATATAATTTTGATACGATCTAAAATAAGATTAAGAGCGAGAACAAGCTCGATGGTTAATCTCTTCTGTCAGCTTGGGAATTGAGGGGTAAAGAATCAATTCCGAGGAAGAACAGGAAGTAACATGATTAATCAGAAATTAGAAATTAGAGAAGAGAAGAAGAAGAACAAGATAAGAAGCAGACATTAATTCATTCATAATCCAAATAAGGGTACAGTTGCAGAAATATAAGCTACACATTGAGACACTATTGCTATTATTGTCATTAACGACCTTCTACTTAGAAATATGACATAGAGGACCCTAAACTCGAAATAGACACATAACAAATTTATTGTTATTGTTATCCGGAAGCATCATGAAAAAGTAGAAGATTTTGATTGCCTTTTCTTGTAGAAAAAGATTCAATTCTACTATCGCAACAGAATGAAGCACTTCATATTTTGGCTTTTCCTAAAAGATTAATTAACAGCTTCTAGATATATATCTTATCAAAATTGGCTAGCAATTATTACAAAGAATTGGCAAGAATGATTGAGGTCAACAACTCTCAGCTACACACCAAGTCAAAAGTTGCATTTTATGGGACGGGGGGGAGTAATAAAATATTGCTTCATTTGATTTCCAAAACTTTATCCCAGGTAATAGCACCGTTAACTAGGTCAAAGGTTGGATGTTAGAGAATTTTTTTTTTTATTGAATTTTCGAAAGTTCCAGCAGTTAATTTAGCAAAACACTAACAAATATAAACTATCTTTTGGTAGTACATTTTAACATAGGAAGTACAGCACAAAAATAATTTGACTTAGCCACAAAATTATGATTAATAATCCCTTCTGCGTCCCTTCCATTTGGTTTGGCCACCAATTATGTCTGCACTTATCATCAATTGCAGTTGCCACCATTCCCTTTCCATTTATTACCATTTACCAGTACTACTCATTTTGTGTGTTGAAGGCTGGGAGTTCAGGAAGTCAAACCTTATATCTAATTCCTAAGGTCACACCATTCAAGTCACCTACTGAGAGTGGTAAAACATGGTGAAAAGAATAGCATATATACCATTTCATTCTGCAGGTTCCCAGAGATGCCATGTTCGTTCATTGAGAGCATCAACTCCAAGTACGTAGCCTGCATGCTGGGTGCATTCTGTTTTAAGTACGAGTTGACCAAATCTGCAGGAATGTTTCCTGACAAGAAGAGCTCAATGGTTTGTGCAGGACAACTTTCAAGCACAAGCATCGAGAACTCTAGTACAATCATAGGGTCAATCCCACACAGAGGCTGCATAAGAACCAAAAATTAGAAAAGATCCATGTATAAAGAAAGGCCAAGGTTCTGCAAGCTACAGGAAAAAAAATCAAGGTTCACCATTGTTCATTTGTTCCGATTAGGTCACTCCCATCTTTTAAGAGGTTTAAGCACTAGACTTTTTAGTTATATTTCAATGTTGAGAAAATTATTGAGAAACCGACCTGCAACCTGTCTTACAGCCGTTATACATATGCTAGTGTGGCGAAAATAGCTAAGGGGACAGTCCCATTTGTATATATATGATGACATGGATTCCCATTGTGCAAAATAGTTGACTGGACACAATGCTATTAATTCTGCACAGCTAGGACACCAAGCCAGCTATTAACAATTAGCACATCTACGTCAGCAACCTAATATGGCTTGCAGGTCCCTTTTTCTTAAGAAAACAATTCACAACACCATAACAACATAAAATTTGAGTCCTTAAACCTCTTTAACATAGGTTTAGCGGCCTAAGTAGAAAAAAGGGTAATGCTATTACTATTGGCTATTAGATCTGAAAGGACTTACTTTGAGATATTCAATTATCATCTCAGGCTTGAATTTTTGGGTGAGTTCAATTCTGGGTTCCTTTGAATTGGACTCCTCAACCAACTGATGAAGAAGTTTAAGAGCTTCACGATGTAGCAAGTTGCACTTGTAAAGCTCTAATAAACAAAAATAGTGGTTTCCATTCAGTAATATCTCCTCACATATTTTTACATCACAATAGTTGAGGCTTTTCAGCAGTTCCAAAGCAGCGGTGGACTGTCCAGTCAAAAGCAGGGCTTGCAGAAGTGCCGTGTCCAATACTGCTGCTGTTTCTCTAGCACCTGAGTCAAGGGGGATATGGACTCTGCCCTAGAGGGAAAAAAAAGATGTTACAGTTAAATATACAATTTATTCGATCTGGTACTATTTTTTAGGCTGCCTGATTATCGGGCAAATTGCTACCCGAGAAATAATGTAAATCCCAGAGATAGCAAATTCGACACATAATATTTTACCCGCACGCTGCAGCTGGTATTAGTTAGTTCATAGTGTGATCTTATCCAGGAAAAAGACACAAAGATTTTTGTAATACTGAGTTAACTTTTAAGGTAATCCAAACCGGGTGATACATAAATTATAATTTTCCACCCTCTCACTATTGAGATAAGAGTGTTTTTCTCACATGTGAGACACAAATCATAACCTCGTTGCAACTGTTAAATTATAACTTAGGATAATTATCTAGCAATGTAGTAACTTGTTACTTTTTCTAGAGTTTGTAGCCTTCTTTTTGTGCTTTTATATAGCCGTACTATTGAATTCCGTCTATTGTGAGACCATTTTTACCACTCCCCTGTTAACGTAAGCGTTGACAAATGGAAGGGTAAATTGGCCACAAGGCACACACAATAGACAGAATTCAATAGCATGGTTTTAAAAAACACAAAAAAAGGCTACACAACTCCAGAAAAAGTGACAAGTTAGCTACATTTCCATGTATAGTATCCGTGCTAATCAAACTTATAAATCATTAGAAAAGTCCATGATAGTTCAAGAATGATAATAATAACAACAATAAAAACTATATGGATCAGTTGATCATCTTATAAAATTACTTATATTTTAGTCATACTTATTCCGGTTTATGGGTTAATAGGAATGGGATTACTTAGTTGTGACAGAAATTAGATGAGATCAAATTTTATACACCTAACCAACTTTATTAGGGTGATACACTGATACCAATATAATATGTGTGGTAAATAAAATATAATTGAAAACATGGTGAAAACATATTAACTAATAATGAGTATATGGGATGTGTGGTCATTTTTGTTAGTTTCGAGTTGTGCTGTTGTACAATATAGAGATTCAGGGGGTAGTTGCAAATTTTTTAAGCATGATAAAAGTTGTAAAACAAGTGTTTGATGTAAAGCTCTAATCTGGGTGAACTGAGGGTCGTCCAAAGCGCACGCAAATGCATTACAGGCTTCTAATATCAAAATATCTTTATTTCCAAAAACGAGTTGGAGTATCTATATAACTTAGTTTTTATAACAAAATTAACACATAAACTACTTTTAAGAAGATAATCGTTAAATAAAGAAAGTGTGGTAATCTGAACCTGAACTAGTCCAGTATCCGCATTATGAAACCACATGGTGTCACCCGACTAAATCCCATAAATCAACTATCAAGTTCTTCTGCCCATCAATAATATAAAACTTCACCAAGAAAATCAAATAGAAGGATATTACTTCTAAGTTATCCATAGAACCTGAGCCTATTATTATAGGCCAAGGCCCAATATTCCTTAACAATAATAAATGTAAATCGACACAACATCCAAGCATAAATGTATCAATTAATCTAGAACTTCAAGTGTGCAATACTAGAGACGTTTCATGGTACCTTGTTTGATCTCTTGGGACGGCTGCTTTCATAAGAAGCAAAGGTGTGGCCAACAGCATCTGAGATAACCTCCTCTGTTCCCTCAGCAGCCGCCTTCCCAATTATGGTGCTCCTCTTTTTCTGCAGGAACTTGACCAGGGCCATTAGAGTATTGTGTGACATTTTCTTTGACTCAAGAGCTGAACTCTCGTCATATTCCAGTAGATGAGAAGAGTCCATATCATCTGACATGCCAGATGATGCTCTTGATAAATACGCCTCCCCAGTCACATCCAGAAACTTATCATGTTCAGTCGCTACAGATGACTTTGGAATTATAATAGATGGATATAAAGAGAGAACATATGTTATTTCAACTTGAGATGCCACAAAGTGTTCCATTGCCTCCTCATAGCTCCCGTTTTCAAATAGATAGTGTGCATATCTGTAACAAGGGACAACATATCAGCTCGATGTGGCAGTTTTTATGCATTTACTTATAAATTGGTCCATTTAGATTTGTTTGTATTTTAAAAGAATAAAAAGAGTTAGATAAAGGGGAAGGTCAAACGGGTTTTATATCGACTAAAGTCTTAATTTATCGCTTACAAGTTACAACCTCCTACATCATTTTATTCATATATCCATGCTCTTATAATTATAATACCATTTTTGCAGTCATAATAAGCACATTAGTGCTCATACACTTTTTAATACATGGAAAGGGTGTTTGTTGGTCTACCTAAGCCGACCTGTTTTAACAGTTTCCCAGCCCAGCTATATCTGCATCTCTTATATCATCCTTCCCTAGACCCCACTTGCACATCATTGTATATGGAGGACTGGAGGTAAGAGAGTCTTGTGGTAGTCAAGTGGACTAGTTAAAATATTTGAGATTGACATCAGGTCTGGAAAGAGGTTCATACCTACGTTAAACCTTTTTATGACAAATACTGCAAAAGAAAATTGGTGCTTTGATTTGAAAAAATCAGCACTTATACCCCACTATCCAAAATGTCAAGAGTGCCATTATGGTAAATTTGATTGTTAAGAACGAAAATCTTGCTTAGGTATACTTTGAAATCTCTAAAAAAGTTAATTCACTATTAAGGACGTCAGAAAAATCATTGAGCACAACAAAACCATGCACCGATAAGTTTCACAACTTTGTCCAATACTAAACTGCTGACACTCCAAACAAGTCCACTTCTTTTAGGGGTGTTATATAAAAGCATTTATTGACCTCATATCATCACAGGATATGAATGTCAAAACTTAACCACACCCACTACCAAGGAACAAGTAACAATAACTTCATGTAATATCAAGAAAACACTTAGCTGGTGT
Source organism: Glebionis coronaria (assembly GCA_025667525.1). Taxonomy (NCBI): domain Eukaryota; kingdom Viridiplantae; phylum Streptophyta; class Magnoliopsida; order Asterales; family Asteraceae; genus Glebionis; species Glebionis coronaria. Next base: position 186,459,228 of record CM046880.1, on the reverse strand, counting down.
GGGTGCATGATGACAATTACGTATGTAGCAAAACATAACATTTGATTTTGTGGATGCACTCCGGGTACATGTAGCTAAAAGTATGAACACTATATTACCTAATATGAATGGACTGTTCCTTTGATGCTCGAAGGCTTGAATCTTCTGGTGGAAGCAACTTACATAATGCCAGGGCTTCCTCAAAATTTCCAGATGCTGTCAATTGTATAATCTGCATTGCGAAACCGAATTTTAGTTGTACGAAGGTAAGCATTTCGTGCCCTTGGCAAGGTTACAAATTTTAGGGCCTACAAATCAACTCAATTCCCCATTGAGACAATATAATGATAACTATCTTTCTTCTATGAAACAATATAGCTAATAAAAATTGCCTCGTCCTCTTAATTTTGCACTAACTGGATTTATACGCAAATGACAATGATGGAATGTTGAATAATGCATGTCATGCTTAACGATTCATGGCTTTAAGTAAGTATTGAATCTAAATAACAAAGCATTCAACTTTAATAATATTAAAGTCGTAACTATCTTGCTAAGTTTAAAACAAACCTGTGCGCCTAGAGGAACAGGAAACAATCCGTAAACAGAATTGTTTAAGGCAACAATTACAGCATTCTTTCCTTGGTGAATACGCCGTACATCACGAAGAACAACAGTTTGTATCAACGGATAAGGGACTCGTAAAGACCGTATCTGCAAACCTCACGTTGACAGTATGTGTTAGTCCTAAACAACTATGCTTTATATGATCTTAACTAAATTCAGCACTCATGTTGGTAGCGTAAAATGCCAGAATACCTCAATGTGTCTTGGTAAAAGCGCTGTAGCATAAGGCTTCTGAATGACAACTACTGATGGGGCCTCAGACCAACAAATTCTGCCTTCTTGAAGGAGTTTGCCATTTTGATCCACAAGTACACCAATGTTATCCTGAAAATCAGAATTCAAAAATGGGGTTGATAAAACTAGAGAAAATGTAGTACCACTAAAGATAAAGAATTAGATAACAGATGAACACTTCAATGTGTTATTTACTTATTTTAAAAAAAGACCTATAGTGAAGGAATAAAGTTGCTCTGTATTATCTGTCTGCTTAAATAAATACTAGAAAGGTGAAGTAAAAGTCTTTGCGACTGCAATATACTCATACTTCTTCTAAAAGATGAACAAACGCAATCCTAATTTTACTCTTACATAAAGTGCCCCACATGTTTTAATATCTTTCAAAGCTAGTTAAATGTTTAAATTATGACATTAGTACATTTCGATATACAACTTATAAAGTGCATAGTCATATGTATTTCTGTCTTGCCAAAAACACTAATCATAAAGGAGAAAAAAACATGGATGAAGTTCCATTGTGTATAAAAAAAATGATTTAAATCATCAATGTTGCTAAGCAACAAATAAAGTCAACTCGTTCAGATGCGTATCAACTGGCTAACAATCAACCCTCATTGTAACATGAAAGTTCTGCCTTTTTTACAACTTTTACTCCACAAAATACCAGGACATGGCATATAACAACCAAGAAAATAGTATACAGTACCTTCCCCAAAAGAAGCTCCCCAGACGGAAGAGACACTACCAAAGGCGGAGCAATCCTCCCTGATGGAAAAACCTCCGATAACACACCATTCGTGGCATTCAATATCGTGTATTCTCTTCTTATTCCTAAACATATGTTCTCACCACACCAAGACATTGACTTCACAATATCTGGAACAGCAAATTCTTTAACCTCCACAAATCCACGTCCTCCTAAAAAAGACAAATTACTTATCACTGATTCCGTTAAGCTTTAACCTAATAAGTTATTTATCAACTATACTACCACTTAACCAAAAGATCTCTTTTGCTTCTATTCTAAACAGTAAACATCCTTGTCAATCGATTATTGGTGTTCAGGATACTTTATCTTTTTTTTTTTTTGCTTAAACACCCTCTATAGTCTATATCATCAAAGTTCCACTTACATAGAATTTCCAAAAGCAAATAATATGGAAATTAAGTTCAATGATAAACAGATTACCATTGTATCCGAAAACGCAAACCATTTTTACCTAGTTATTCAATTAAAATTTTCAACTAATATCACATATCTACAAATTTCTTGCACTTCACTCTTACATGGTGAAATTATTATTCATCAACATTATACTAATAAAGCCAATTATCCATTATGTATTTAATAACCCAAATATTGTATTTCCTTCAATTCCAAGCAGCAGAAATTATTATCAATTCCCAACTTATCGTTTTTCGAAAAAAAACAAGCAAATTTAAATACTAGTTTCTGAAGTGCTTTTTTGAAGCAACATAAATGAGATCTATAAACACAAACATAAGCAGTAAGCAATCTCAAACACCCTCTGTATTATCAAATTTCCACTTACATAAAACTTCTGCTGGCAAATAATACCACAACTAAGCTCAAATTTAACATAAACCATCGTGTCTGAAAATGGAAACCATCTTTCACCTAGGAAAATAACTGAAGTTCACATTTCTACATATATCACTTATATTTCACTCTTTTAAGCTAAAGCTGCAAATCATCATTCGTCAAACTCCAACAGGAGCCATTCATCCATTATGTAACCACTAACACAATAGTTCTCTTTTTCATCTAACGAAACAAAAAAACGTCATTATCTGTTAATTCGCAAAACATTAATAACCAACCACAAAGCTGACATTCTCCTTAATATCAATCATCAAAGAGAAAATTACTCTCCCCGTCCCATTCTAATTATCTATGTTAACTGTTGACTAATAAAGACGGATGTGTACAATAATTCAAGTTTACCATAGTGACTGAGAGTAAAATTACAAAACTTAAACTAAACAATAATTGTTAAAATTATCTTTCTATGAAATGTGTAACAAATGAAGTAGTATTCACTTAATACTACTAATTTAATCTCACCCAACGCTAACAACAAACAATCACACAATCAAACACAAATTCACGAAGGTATAATTACTAATCACTTCATATTTTAATTTTCTTTAATTAATACTTTAGCCATTAACTTACATAAATCACATTTTGGCACATAACACAAAAAGTGGATGTGTATGATCAATCAAGTTAAACACCCGACTAAATGTAAAGCATTGAATAATAAGTCAAGCGCTATTTTGCTGAAAAAGTGTATTTTGGGGACAATGGAGTAATTTTCCTATTTAATTAGGGAGTACTAAGCTTATTTGTGGGCTTTCTGAGCGTCCGTGATTTTTCATAATCTCAAACTTTTCTGGCTTTATTTTGAGACCTGTTTATATAAGCATGGTATATGACTATAAAATAAACTTAGGGGGGCGTTTGTTTAGGCTTTATATGTGGGCTAGTGAGCTTATTTGATTTCGGCTTATCTTTCATAAGCCCCAATTTTTTATGTCTTATCTTGAGACTTAGGGACTTGATATCATAATTAACTTATATAAGCCGAAATCAAATAAGGTGATAAAATTACCATCGTGTCTAAAGATACAAACCCTCTTCTGCCTAGCAAAGCACAAAAAGCCTCGTTTATCATCCCAGGCATAGGCATTCGCCCCCTTGGCTTTGGTAATGACCGCAACCGTCTCGAAATTGGGCAGCTTATGAAACGAAATCGACTCGGAAAACGAAAGAAGCATGTCTCTAGACTCCAACACCTCCATAGCCAAGACAGGGCGTTTGGTAAATCCATAGAGTGTTCTTTCAAGTACATAAGCCTCTTTTTTAAGATGATGATCGGAGGAAGGTGATGACGTGTCAGATTGTGGAGCGTAGATTTGGAGAGATCCAGATGGAGAAGAGATGAGGAGATTTGGACCGTAGGATGAGATGCAGTCGATTTTGTTTGGGAGGTTGGTGATCAGTTGGAGGGAGTCGTACGCTGTGTGGACCATTTTCCGGTGAGTTCAAACGGTGTCGTTTTGGGGGGGTTTAGTTGACTCACCGTTTTTTGTTTTTCTTCAGACGTTTGTTTTGTTTTTGTTACATCAGTCCCGCGCTTTTCAGCTTTTTTACTTGCTTTTCTTGGCTTTTCACTGTACATCGGTTTTTTTTTTAAATCTCCACCTATTAGAGCATCTATAATGCTTCAAGTCTTCAATGATTTGGAGCAATTATTGCTTAAGTAACAATATCTTGAAAACATTTATGGTAAATACAACTAGTGAAAAGCTTTTCCTTCAAAGACTTGGCACAAGCCAAGTCTTTCTTCCAAACCATCCAAAAAGCTTTTGTATACAATGGTAAAAAGTTATTGGAAAGCTTTTTCAAATAGTAAAAAGCCTTTCATCAAACACCCCGTTGCACATGCTCTTAGTTAACTAATCTTTCTTTATTTTTATCACAACAAATTAAAAAAATATTTATCGTCAAAAACAATCAAAAGACGAATTATTTAACAAACATTATCATCAAGGTAATAATCATTTAAGTATTGCACAAACATATCTTAATCATGTTTAGTGATCATCAAAAGTGATTAGCGTTAAAACTAACATTTTGTCAAATGTGACAAAATATTTTAATAAACTTTCTTTTTAAGAAAATATTTTATTAAACTGAAAAATATAAATTTGAATATGGCATATTCCAAATGTCATATGAATTTATCCTTTGAAGGTAAAACTTCCCTCAGATATTACTTCCCCACTAAAAGACAAAAAGGAGCGGAGTCTACTACTCACGGTTCCTTAAATAGCTATGTGGTTCCTTTTGATAAAGAACCGCATGACAATTAAGGAACCGCAGGCAGAGAGCCATTGGCTTTTATCTCCTATAAATAGTGGATCAAATCTGCATTTTCCATGAACACTTTTGGACATTCTTTCTGCCTTCTTTCTCTTTTCTTAAATCCTAATCATTAGTAAATGATCACTTAATGTGTTAAGTATGTTTACTTATAATTATCCTCTTGATCCCCTTCTTTACTTGTCCAAAGAGAAGATCACTAACACACTTGTGATGTGATTAAAGATGAAGCCCTTGATGAAGATCAACCTACGTTAGATCTAGTCATGTTCATCATTTTTATTTAAGTCTTGTGTAGATCCAATGTATTTGTGTATACTTGGATTAGTTGTGTTAATCCAATGTATTTGTGAATACTTGGATTAGTCTTGTGTAAATCCATTGTATATGTGTATACTTGGATTTGTCTTTTAGGAGCTCTTTGTCACAATCTTCTAAACCCAAAGCTTCTTCTTCTAAGCTTTCTAAGAAACCTAAAATCTCGGTTCGACCCGTTTGGATCAAGAAGAACAAGGATCATCATGAATCCTCTTTTCCCAAACCTTGCAAGACTTCTTATTTCTCTCCTATTGAGTATTGGAATGAGACTTTCTCAATCAATCCAATTATCGGAGAAATAGGAGCTCTTCCGCCACCACTTAAACCTTGCAACATGCCTCACCTCAATGACCTTTATTTTTTTCCCAATCTCACTAGGCATTGTGAAAAACTTTCTTATCCACTCTCTCATTCTCCTCCACCCATCAAAAAACTTTGTTTTGCATCATGGAAACTCGTCTACTTGTTGTCGATTTCAACAAATTGAACTTGTTCATGTGTATAACAAGCTAAATTTTATTGATTTTCTTCTCACTCTACCTCCTCTCAAAGTATTTGTTCCCGTGAACAAATCTTCGAATGATGCTCGTCGTCTTATTTTTCTAGTTAAAGCACACTTTGTGTTTAATTGTTTGAGTCAAATAAAAACCTAAGCAATCTTGGATGATTATCACTACTAGAGTAGTTTATGCTTATGTTGTTTATTTTCCTTATTTGTTGTTTTAATATTCATATTGTGTATATGAATGTTTCTCTTGTATGTTCTTTCATATTTTTGTAATATGATTGTTATGTGTGTTATTTCTTTTCCCGCCAATTCTTTATCACACATATTGTTGAGAGTTGATCATGGTTAAAATTTATAATTGTTTTGGGTGATTCCAATAATTCTAAGTTTCTAACCGTTTGACATATTATCATTATAATTGGTATGAATGTTTCTTTTCTACCTTTATTTTACTAATTGTACATTTATTTTGTCAAAACATCCTCCTTGGACATACTTAGCAAATACTTACATCTAATTTGAGATTTCTTTTCTTCCTCCCTCTCAAGTTATTTAGTAGGTAGTGACTAATATATACATTGGTGTTTCTTTTCTTTCTACTAACCTTTGTATGTAGCATGTCACCTTAGCTCAATCACTTGGTGCCCCAAGCTAGGGGAGCTACTAGCAAAGTCGATTCTTCTCTTCTTCAAAGACTTGTGCTAACCTTTTTGCTTCGACAAATGGGGAGAAATGATAGTGATAAACTCGTTAATCGAATAATTTTGTATTTTACATAAATGAGTTTATAGTTTGTCGTAATGAAAAAGGGGGAGATTGTTAATGCAAGTGATGCCTAAAAACATTATTAGTGTTAACTAATCTTTCTTAGTTATGATCACGACAAATTAAAAATACATTATCGTCAAAAACAATCGAAAGACGAATTATTTAACAAACACTATCATCAAGGTAATAATCATTTAAGTATTGCACAAACATATTTTAATAATGTTTAGTGGTCATAAAAGTGATTAGCCTTAAAACTAACATTTTGTCAAATGTGACAAAATATTTTAATAACTTTATTTTTAAGAAAATATTTTATTAAAATAGAAAATATAAATTTGAATATGGCATATTCCAAATGCCATAGGAATATCCTTTGAAGGTAAAACTTACCTTAGATATTACTTCCTCACTAAAGGACAAAAAGGAGCGGAGTCTACTACCCACGGTTCCTTAAATAGCTATGCGGTTCCTTAGTGATAAAGAACCGTAGGACAATTAAGGAACCGCATGCAGAGAGCCGTTGGCTTTTGTCTCCTATAAATAGTGGATCAAATCTGCATTTCCATGAACCTTTTTGGACATTCTTTTTGCTTTTTTTCTTTTTCTAAATCCTAATTGTTGATCCCTTTGAATGAATCTATATTTTGTTAAGAATTTGTACAATAGCTTGTAATCAAACTAGAGCACTTGAGAACTCTTACTCAACTAAACAAGTTATGCAGAATCTAACTTATAAAGCAAAGAAGAACATAATTACTCTAACTATTCGATTTTCTATTAATCGACTTTTCTGAGGTACAATAAACTCTTCGTACCTATGTTCCTTTTATAGTGTAAGGAACCCTAGAATATTCTATAATGATAAGTATATCACACACGATATATTATCAATATTCTAAACTATTAAGTATATCACATAAGATATACTCTAAATATAACTATGACATATCTTTTCTAAAGATATATTCGTCCTAATCTTCTTAGCAGTACTTACATTATAACTAACGGTAGTTGACATATACCGCGTTAACACTAACGGTACTTGCTAATACTAACAGTACTTGTACTTGTACTAACGGTACTTGGTACTTTACAAATAATTCCCAACAATCATCCCTTAAACAAGAATGATAACTTGTTGTTTTCTTGTTTCTCTGTGTGTTGAATGTATATAATACATGTCTTCAAACTTCACTTCAAACTTGGATTAAACTTGGTAATATTGTACTTGTAAACCAATTGAATGTAGCCAAACACTTTATGTAGATCTTCTTCTGATATGATAATCTTCAAATCTTCATAAATATCATCTTTGTCTTCAAAATATGATCTTCTGTGTCTCTTGAACATTCTTTGCAGCAACTATGTTGCCTTCATATATAGAACTCTGTCATCTTTAAGCTTTTTAGCCTAATAGTCTTCCCCTATTTGACGATGACAAAATCTTCTTATAATCTTCTTGATATTGAACATACATGAATCTCTTGAACATGTTTGTTTATGAATCAACACTCCTGCTTATGTCTTCTCACCTGAAATAAAACAATTAACAACAAACCAATCTGTATTGGCATCATGATTTTTAGCAAATCATCAGCTATCAACGGATTTGATTTATTCTTTACCATTTAGCTGTACACTCTGGAATAGACAATACTTTATTTATAAAGAATAAGGTGCACTGATAACCCTACACTTTTTGGTAAACTATCAACCATTCAACAGATTTGATAAAGTCTTTACCTAGAACCGTTTGCCCTAGGACTAGCTAACTCTTCACTTCTAAGTATGGTGAGTTAATGACCATGTAATTTTTATCAAACTACCAGCTATCAACGGATTTGAGAAGTCTTTACCATAAACCGTTTGCTTATAGACTAGACATTTCTTATGTGTGTTAGACATGGTGAACTGAGAACCATTTATGAAGTGTGCCCAAGAGTCAAACACTTAAGGCTCCTTCTCAGCTTCTTCTTCTTTTTCCAAATCCTTGAGTTGTTGTTTGATCATCCTAATCAACTCTAAAGCACCATTAGATTCCTTTGAAACCTCCAGTTGTTGTTCCAACATTCTTTCTAACAACCTTTTTCCAAAAAGATATCTCTTATCTTGAAGCACAATAGTATGTTACATCATCTACATCTAGTGTATGTATACCACATGGTCTATAATATCTCCAGTAAGTAGGAACCTGATTCTCTAAATCCTTCAACATTTCATGATCACAGTTGTATGGTTCATACATAAACTTCAATTCTCTTCTCAATAGTGATACCTCTTCTTGACCTTCACTCCCTCCTTGAACAAATATGTTAAGGTCTTGAATGTCTTGTCTGTCAAGAATATGAAGAATGTCTTCTAATAACCTGAACATCCTAAATGTGCCATATGTTCTAGTTATTCCATGAGCTTCCAGTCCTTGTCTCACAGCACCTGTCCACTTTATGATTGATTACTTCTTTCCAAAGATTTCGGTATCAATACATTGGTCTTCAAATTTTACTATTTTCAAGTGCTTTCTGCAGCTCTCATCATCATCATTATCTTAATCTGTAGATTTTGCCTTTTTCTTAGCTTCTTGCTTTCTCCTGGTTGATCTCTTTCTCTTAATACCTTTAGAGGTTCCTTCAATTTCAATGGATCTTTCCTCCAAGTCAGTATGTGTCGTTTCTTCAAGTACTGTTGACTGTGTATGTATTGCTTGTACATTTTCAGTCCCTTCAACACTTTGAGCTGCATTTCCCTCATCCATCCTTTGAGCAGTCTTTGCTTCCTTTGAAACTTCCTTCACCTTTTTATTCTTCCTAGCATATGTAGTCTTGATATGTGGAGATGCTTATTTCTGTCCAGCAGTACTTGCATCAAGTTTGGGGTACTTCTAAATCTGTTAAGGTCTTGAATGTCTTGTCTGTCAAGAATATGAAGAATGTCTTATAATAACCTGAACATCCTAAATGTGCCATCTGTTCTAGTTATTTCATGAGCTTCTAGTCCTTGTCTTATAGCACCTGTCCACCTTATGATTGATTACTTCTTTCCAAAGATTTCTATATCAATGCATTGGTCTTCAAAAATTACTATTTTCAAGTGCTTTCTACAGCTCTCATCATCATCAATATATTGATCTATAGATTTTACCTTTTTCTTAGCTTCTTGCTTTCTCCTGGTTGATCTCTTTCTCTTAATACCTTTAGAGGTTCCTTCAATTTTAATGGATCCTTCCTCCAAGTTAGTATGTACCGTTTCTTCAAGTACTATTGACTGTGTATGTACTATTTGTACATTTTCAGTCCCTTCAACACTTTGAGTTGCATTTCCCTCATCCATCCCTTGAGCAGTCTTTGCTTCCTTTGAAACTTCCTTCACCTTTTTATTCTTCCTAGCATATGTAGTCTTGATAGGTGGAGATGCTTCTTTCTGTCCAACAGTACTTGCATCAAGTCTGGGGGTACTTCCAAATTGCCTTTGTTGTTGTAGATGTTTCTTGATATCTTCAATGTCGTTTTTGTCTTTTTCAGATCCAATCTCAACAAAGTTTAGTTTGCTCCTCTTATGTTGCTCATATAAAGTCTTTATTTCATCAAAAGTTTTCTTGACTAGTTGAGCGTGAGTGAAATGCTTAACCTTTTTGAGGTAAGACATCATCTGATTTCTGATTTGCATAGTAGTTGGAGGCTTAACTCTTTTTTTTCTTCTCTTTTCAGCAAAGAATCTTTGTTGCTCCCTTACCAAATCATCAATTAACTTATCCTTTTCTTCCTCATCATAAGCATCCCTCTGTTCAGCTATTAAGGATTCTGCTAGAAGTTCACTTGCCTTTAGTTCAGCCTGAAATCTATCATACTAATCTATATTCCATTCTTGCTGTACTCTCTGAGCTTCAAGCAATTTTTGCTTGGCTGCAAGTTCTTCTTGTAACTCTTCTTTACGCATTTGTGCTTGTAACCTAAGAGTTACCTCTTTATCATGCCCCATTTGATGAAACTTGTTCATGAATTTGCTGAGTCATCATCTGAATCACTCTCACCTTCAGACTTAGATTGCAATTTCTTTTTGCCCTTTATCCTTTGGATTAATCTTAGGTAATTTCTTCAATTACCTTGAAGGACTTATTTCTTCATCTTCATTAGGTTGTTGCTGAATCACAATACCTTTTGTAGTGGGCTGTGAAGCTTGTACTTTCTTACCTTTGTCTTTATCTTGACTGGCAAGATTTGCTTGTTGTGTCTTCATTTCTTCTTCTGCTAGCCTTGCTTTTTTAGTTGAGCTCTTTTCTTTGAGATCAAGCAGCACTTGTGCTAATGTCTCATCTTCTCCAAAAGATGGAGTCTGGCTTTCTTCAGAAGATGGTAGTGAAGCTTTTTCACCAGCAGTACTTGCAGTTGGCTGAGCAGTACTTGGTTCTTCAACAGTATTTACTTCACCAGTTATAGACACACTTCTTTTTTCCATCACCAAAGTATCTCCAGATACTTTTTCTCTTTTAGAAGTTGTCTTCTCAATATCTAAATCCTTAGTCTTGTATGATTCAACATTTATCCTTGATCTTGACAGTACTTGGAAAGATTGTTTCTCATGAAACCAATATTGTCTTTGTGGTGGAGTTGTAGACACAGGAAACATAATGTTTATTTCCTCTAGCTTCTCATAAAAACTACTCCAATTTGCTTGTAGTTTTGGTGATTGAGGATGTGGCTGAGTTGCCACCATTTCTTCATCAGCAGATGGTTGTGATTCCTCATGAGCAGATGGTTGTGGTTCCTCATGTTGAAGCTCCATATTTGTATGCTCCAAGCTTGTGTTATCCACATAATTGTCAATGCCGTCATCAGCTTCAAAATTGATGTCATTTCTAGATAGCTGCTTTGCTTGAATATCAGAAGAAGGTCCATGTTCTTTATTATTCCTCCCCTGTTTGGTTGCATTCAGTTTCATTTTCTTGAAGTTTATAAGCTTTAGCTTGTTAAGATTAGCTTGCTGAATTGCCCTGTGGTGCATCATCCAAGGAGTAACTTTATTCCTTAGCTTAGTTAAATTGGCTTCTAAGTCTGCAATTTTCTTATCCTGTGCAAGCTTCTCCTTTTGCAAAACCTGTACATGTTTGGACAAGCTTGTACACAAGGCTGTTGAATTTGCAACATCCACCACCTCTGTTGTTGTTGCCTGTGGAGAACCACTAGCAGCATTTTAAGCAACATGTGTATGGAGGCATCTCATCATAATTAGGTTGATTACCATCTTGATGAGAAGAAGATTGTGAATCTTTAGATGGTTGGGAACTCTGGTTAGAAGGAGTGTGCTGAGAAGCACTAGCTGAGCTAGGTTCCTCACCTTCTTGATTAGTTGGGTGTGCTAACATATTAGCAAATAATGGTGTTATTGTCCCTGAAAAAGAGCTACCATTCTTTGTCAAGAAAGAAAAGGTTCTCTTAGTGAAAGAGGGGACATCCCATGTATCTGTTAAGTCTGGTAGGTTTGGGATTTGGTCTTGGGCTAAAGCCTGAATAAATCTTGGATACATTAAAAACTTTTTAGACCCTTCCAAATTCCTAGTCATGCCTTCAAAAATTAACCTTGAAAAGTTAAAAATTTTGTTGTTTGGTAGACAAATACCAACTGATGCCAAAGCAGCAGGAATTTGATCAAAAGATATACTTTTTGAGCTTAAACAATGAATAATAGCATGAAAAAGTAATTTCCATTGTTGTGAAAATAAACCTTTAAAGAAAGTAAGACTTTCCCTATCACCCTCAAAACCCATGGTTGTTGTTGAGTCTTAGGATCTAGACTCATCTGGGATATGATAACAATGATTGTAAGCACAGCGGAATATAATAAAGAACACAATCAAATTTATGAACAAGGCTTTCTTATTCATAAAATACTAATAAGCTACTACTACTAGCTCCTGGTGCCTTATAGGCTCGACACCAGGAGGAACACACACACACCTTTAGTTTACATTGTATCTGAATGAATGCTCAATATGTGTGTCTAACCCTCTTTATATAATAGAGGGACTAGGGTTACATCACAACCCTAGCTTACTATCAAAGCTAACCTAATATTACATATTAGGTCCTTATTGTTTCTTCTGTCTTCATCTCTGCCTATAGGTTTTGTAATCATCAAATCTGTATGTCCCAACAATCTTCCCCTATTTGATATTACAAAACAATGTGCATGAAGAAACAATGCTCGAACATGTCATCACGATAATAAGCTGCACATCTAACTATTCTTCCCCTTTTTGTAATCAGCAAATAGGGTCTTGTGCAACTTGTAGACGCTTCCCCTTAAGTGATGCATGTAGATGGTTAAGTATATAAACAATCATACTAACCATCTCTTGAATCTTGAACTCAGTGGCATAGATCATATATTCCTTCAGTATGAAAAAGACATGCTTATTACAATATCATGTAATAAAATGTCTTTGAATAATTCTTGTAGTCAATATATGCATGGCGATCACATGCAATGGCCGATAGTCGCAGTGAGCTCTGACGGATCAACCAAAAACCACTCGATGCTTATGATCATGCTAATTTTGTGATGATCATATCATGAACTGTATGGTATCATATGCCCCCCAAATATTTGTAAAAGAGCGTGTAACTGTTCTAGTTAAGAATTATAGCATAAACTGAACCTCCGAAACGATCTATACCCCTCGTCAAGATGAACTCCCCCCTTTTTTTCTCCTTTTTTTTCTCTTTTTTTTTTAAACGAACAGCACGAACCAGCAAATACCACCAGAAGAAACCATAACGTACCAGTAGGAACGACCAGTAGGAACGACCAGTAGTAGCGACCAGTAGGAGCGACCAGTAGGAGCGACCAGTAGTAACGACCAGTAGGAACCGACTAGTAGGAATCCACCATGAAGGCTAAGCTTCCCCTTGATCCATGTATGCTTCCCCTGAAGAAATGCATGTCCAATCCGATAGGTACCTTGGAGTGATCACTGATGAAGAAAATCAAGTAGAACCAATTTGATGAAGAAGTGGAACCTCCCAAACTTGTGTCTTATATCATGCATTTTATCCAGTTTTTGTAACACGGGAACTGATAACCACACAACTATGAGCCAGCTGTTAGCTATAACAATATATTTAGTCAAAATGATATATTTTTGATCAAAATGACAAGGTGTATCGCTCACCAACAGTTTTTGGTACATGGGAACTGCTAACCTTCACAACTATGAGCCAGTTGTAAGCTGTAACAATATATTTAGTCCAAAGACAAGGTGTATTGCTCACCTAAATGCTGATATAATAAGAAACAAATTTGTGAAACTCAACTACAACATCAAATAAATAATCAAGCATCAACTTCAATGACCAGAAGGAACCATAGCTCACCAGTAGCAATGACCAACGAAAACCTACCAGTGGCATCTCGAACCCCGTTCTATTTATTTATTTTTTTTTTATTTATTTTTTTAACCAACTGTCACCACACTGTTGCCGAAGCGGTTGCCGTTATCACCTCCAAACTTTTAGCAACACACTGACTGTCACTAATACTGTTGCTGTAGTGTTATAATGTACGTAGACCAATGTCTGACCAAGAACATCTCAACTGCCATGCACATATTATTCTATAATTTTGCCCAAAAATATAGTATGCACATTTATATCCCAAAAGCTATGTTATCTTCAAACTCACGTGTAAACTTTCATGATGTACAAGAAGTAGATATATGATGTATCTCAATAATAGAAATCTTAAAGTTTATCAATTAAGAGATACACGTTCCAAAAATATCGCCTCCTTAATTCTCGTACGATGTGACCAAGAGATCTTTTCAATTCCAAATTGCTTCAAAAATTAGGAAGATAATCTCACATGTTTTCATTAACCAATTATCCCGTCCAAAAATATTTCCCATTAAGTGGGTCACGATTCACACGTCTTTGACTTTGAAAAAGAGCCATATACCACGTCCAAAAATTGATTTACTTCCATAAATCACGTTCATTAAAATGGAAACTGAATCCCATACCTCATAATTATATGTATAAGCATATACATGCATAATATATTGATATATGTATTTTTATCCCAAAAATTACGCATCTATATTTGGCTCCATATCACGTCCAAATCAAAGAAAAATTATTGACGAGAATACCTTGGAGTCGCACATGATGTACACTATTCTCTGTTCCATATCACGTGCAAACCCAAATACCAGAAGCAACAGTATCCGACCCTTGTATTCTTGGCCACATGAATAAAAAATTTCATACCTTACGAGTTGTCCTCTTGCACATATCTTCATACCAATAAAAATCAGGAACAGTGTACGTTTTCACATTGGTCATTTCTTTTCTGAGCACGATCAGTACACATGATCTATACGCCTACGTCTTGTTTTCATATACATGTAACTGCATACGTCCAAGGGATTAGAAACACCCTACACATCTTAACTAAATCCCTGAATAAGAGCATATCACGAAATCCATACTACATTTGTGATGATTCAGCAGATAACCACAAATTCTCACGTAGCTTTCCTGAAAACCAGCAACTCATTCGTCCTTGACAGAAGTAATTATCTGCTGCCACATGCTTCTGATGCTCACGTGAATACCCCTTTGCATGTCTCTTGCATTCTCATGTCTCTTTCATTTTGTCAGCATATGAGAACAAGTACACGCCTTAAAGCCTGCTGCTATCAAACTCTATCAGAATGAACTCGTCCTAGGGTAAAAACCCTAATCGCAGCAGCAACACACTTGTATCACGGCTTCAAACATTCTGTCATTCCCTTCTTACAAGATTCAAACAGCAACAAATGTAACCCATCTTTCTGTTATACAGATCTTAAGGTTGTTGAAAAACCCTAATATCATAAACAGAAAATCAACACTTGTATCTCCATGGAACACCATCAGAAGCACCATAGATCACACTAGGGTTCATCATCGATTCAAGAATCAACTCACCAAAGCTAGTATGACCTCCATCAATAACACGGAACCTGCTGCCTCCATGCATAAAAACGAATCTAGGGTTTTATCAGGAACCCTAAATATTAAGAACAACATCACCAAGAAACAACAGTCACATCAAACGAACAGGAATGTTTATTTAGCATCAAGAACACCAAATAACAGCAGCAACATCAAAGTACCAGTAGCAACATGATAGATCAGCAACAGAACAACGAATCATCTAGGGTTTGTTGGGAAAAACCCTAGATCAGCAATTTTATTCATATAAAAACAGAAAATAATGAAAACCTTGTAGATCAACAAGATCGAGAGCCAACAAGCTCTGATACCACTTGTTGAGTCTTAGGATCTAGACTCATCTGGGATATGATAACAATGATTGTAAGCACATCGGAATATAATAAAGAACACAATCAAAGTTATGAACAAGGCTTTCTTATTCATAAAGTACTAATAAGCTACTACTACTAGCTCCTGGTGCCTTATAGGCTCGACACCAGGAGGAACACACACACACCTTTAGTTTACATTGTATCTGAATGAATGCTCAATATGTGTGTCTAACCCTCTTTATATAATAGAGGGACTAGGTTTACATCACAACCCTAGCTTACTATCAAAGCTAACCTAATATTACATATTAGGTCCTTATTGTTTCTTCTGTCTTCATCTCTGCCTATAGGTTTTGTAATCATCAAATCTGTATGTCCCAACAGTTGTAAGGCCATCATGTATCTCAATGTTGGTCAACATACTAGTTCCATTTGCATCATCAAGTCTTAAACTAGCCTGTTAATGCAATGATGCCTAAAAACGTCTCTTGCATTTTTCGGTCTCGCTTTGTTTTGATTACGACAAAATATAAAAACAAGCATTTACGAAAACAACGAAAAACGAATTCTTGAGTTCAAGTATTTTTTCATTTCAACCATTATCACTTAAGGTATGAACAATAATACAAGGCTTTTGCCCAGTAAGAAAATTTTATCGTCCGATCTCTTCGAATTGATTATTGGTAAACGTGCGACTCAGTCGTTTTTTGGTGGAAGCAAATATTTTTGGTCGTTGTAAAGTAAAATGTGCAAGACTTTAAAGTAAATTGATGGTTAATTAAAGCTAAGACTAATTAAAACTTAAAGGGTGCAATATTAAAACTTTGAAAAGTAAATTGATTAAATGACTTAAAATTAAAGCGTGACGAAAATTAAATTGACAATGTAATAAAAATGTTAACTTTAAAATTAAACTAAGAGAAAAATATCGGGAAAAATAAATGCTTGAAGATAAGAAGAAAGTAAACAGAACCTGAGCCGGGATCCAAAAATACTGTCACTATTCGGAATCCAATCTTACCCTTATCCTGAATAACAAACCTGCTGCTTATCCTGAATAAAACTGTCACTCATATCCGGAATCACCAACGGTTTTATCCGGAATCTTGTTCTGCCTCTTATCCGGAATCTGGATCTTCTGAACTTTATCCGGAATCACCTTGTGAAGCTTATCCGAAATAAATCTTGAACTCTTATCCGGAATTCTGGTTCCAAGGCTTATCCGGAATAAAGACTGTCACACCTTATCCGGAATATACTTCGGTTCCTTATCCTGAATCTTTGTCGAGATGCTTATCCGGAATATCCACCTTAAGCTTATCCGGAATACTGCCAAGAACACTATCCGGAATAATTTGCCCTACGGCTTATCCGAAATACTCAGAAATTCCTTATCCGGAATACACTCAAACTTCTTATCCGGAATAAGCAAAAGATATCTTATCCGGAATAAACTTCCTAGCCTTTATTCGGAATATCAGGAACTTACCACTATCCGGAATAATTACCAAGTTGCTTATCCGGAATAACTTTAAACTGCTTATCCGGAATACCTAAGTATCCCTTATCCTGAATAATCAACTTCGAGCACTTATCCGGGATATCCACCTCATAACTATTCGGAATAAAAGGGTTTTACCAAAACCCGAATAAGACTAAAATCAAATAAGCTATAAACTAGAATTAAGCTAAACACAAATAAGCACTTAACTAAAACTTTTACCAAATCAAATTTAAGAAAAAGCTATTAAGCTAAAATTTAAAAACTTTTAAAAACTTTTAAAAACACTAAATAATAAAAATATTATAAATCAAGTTTTTATAAAAATTAACTAAAGAGCACTTAATTAATTTTAAGATAAACAAAATAAGCTATCAAATTAATAAGCTAACTCAATGATAATCATAAAAACATAACAAGTAATCAAACAAGCATGACAATAAGATAATAAGCACAAAGATTAACAAAAATAAGAAAGATAGAATGAGAGATTAAAATAAAACTTGATTAAAGAAAAGATTAAACAACAAAATTAAAAACACTTACTTGGAGTTAAAGGATTTAAAGTGCAAGACAAGTATTTAATTTGACAATTAATTAAACTGACATGAAATTAAGGTGGAAAGACTAATGTGTCAAATTAGCTAACAACTCCTAATGACACATTAGGAGTCTATTTATAGTGATTAGGAAAACTAAGCATGTGTTGGTTCCTTCTTCTTTCTTTCTCGATTTCTCGTCTTCTAATTTCTTTGACTTTTTTGACTTTGTCCCGGGATTAATAAACTCGTCTTGTAATTTCTTCATTAATTTAGACTTGAGTTCTTCGGCTTTTATTAAACTTCCGTCTTTAGACTTTTTCTTCGATAAATCTTCAGAATTGGCCTTGGACTTCCGTTCTTTTGGCACCCTTGATCTTTCGACTTCGTCTTTTGTCTTTTTATTCGATAAAAGTCCGTGAAAGCCCGTGTTTTCTCCCCTTTTCACATTTTCGTCCTAAATCATAACAAAAACACAAACCACGTATAATTCCGACATTTACGACATTAAATACACGTTTTGGCTTGGTTATTATTGTAGTTAAGTGGTAAAAGGATGGGTGTTTACACACCTATCAAATCCCCTACACTTGACCATTGCAATGTCCTCATGTAATGCATTAGTTACAAAGCAAGTTTTACATTTTCCATCATAATCAATCCACATTGGCCTTTATTAAAGAGACAAAATATTTAAAAGAAGGAAACAAGTAAAAAGATCAAAAACTTACCTTAGGGTTTTAGAATGTCATGAATGATTATCATCCTCAAGTTTCACGTTCCCCATACCAAGCTTAAAAACGAGATCATTGTTATTATAAGTTAGCAAACTAACATGAACTTATGTGGGCCAATTATTTACTTAGACTCCCTTATTCCTATGTGTATCTCTTATATTTTATTATTGTCTTGAATGATCACGAGGATGCATTGTTGACTTATCTCGATAGTTATTAAGGCTGAAAATAAAGTGGGACGATTTAATCAATAGTTAGCTAAAGGACAAAATCTTTTAAAACTGCTTCTCGGGACCTCATAAAGTTCATATCTTGGCACAACTCGCTTCACGATTTGAGACCTTTCTCGGACCGATATTTGGCAGTGAATTCATACTTCAAATCTTGAGAGACGTTCATGAAATAATGGTCTTCTCTTCATAATAGGAATTTCTTCACTTGAAGTGTTGAGAGATTCTTCATACTTGGACCACGACTTCTTCATTTTTCTCCAATCTTTATTTGGGATTTTGATATACAACGATCCGCCTCCTTTTAGGACTTGGATTTTTATATCCTCATACCTTGTTAGGGCCTTTTTGGATAGACTTCTCCATGATCTTTTGGGGAGTTTTTGCTTTTCGTCGTGTGTCTCGATCCTTCATATAGATTTTCGATAAATGATTCTTCACATCACTTTTGGATCTTTAGCAACAAAATGTAGCTCTCATGCCTTGTTAGGGCCTTTTTGGACTCGCCAATCTTCGCATCCCGCTTCAATAAGTTATGCCTTGTCTATGAACTCTAATCAATACCGAGCAACTTTTATACGATCTTGGGCTAGAAGCTAAGTAACTTTTCAAATCGTACGACCTTACTTATTACAGATAAATTTATTAACAAGCGATGGGAGAATAGGCTTATAATCAACTCACATAAATTCACGAAAGAATACCAAACTTATAATTGACTCTATCATCTCTCGTTCTCCACAATTTAAAATCTCAAGGAATGAGACTCATGGATGCTTAGCCAATTAAATCAAAGTTTTTGGTTTTCGAGTCATCTATAGGATCTTGCAAATTCTAAGACTTTTTCAAGTTTAGAAAATGCATTTTAAAGTTCCCTTGATAAACGACTCTCTAGGATCAATTATAGGAACTTGCGAATAGTTCTTGTTCTTAACCCGTGAGAGTTAAGACTTTCGCGTTTTAAAGCTCCCTATATAAAAGCCTAGCAAAACTTGACTTAAACACGTTAAGGATACTAGCTAGAGTACATATAAGTAAACTCGGGTTGAGTCAAAAGATTCACAACGTTGAAAATTAAAACCACTTTATTAAAATTTATTCTAGTAAAGAAAGAAAATAACTATATAAAGGTAAAACTACAAGGCCAAAATAGATCAAAAATTTTGAAAAATGTCGAAAAATTGATTTTCCGGTTAAAATGAGGACAAATACAAGGAAAAGACCACTTAACTTCGATAGAAGTTCACCCTACACTTAATATAAACATTGTCCTCAATGTTTAAGCATGTGGAAGTTACCTCCCCTACACTTAGGACATTGTGCACTTTGTTTAAATCTTGCTAAGGAAGAGACCACTAAGGTGATTCCTATTTTAATATTGAAGAATATAAAATAGAGAATCAAAAGAGTTTAGGATAGAACCGGGAAGACGAATACACGGGATCACAGTTCCTCAAAAGTCATCAAGAATGGATCATTGAAAGCTCGAATCCCTATACATTGGCTAGAAAGAAGACAACAAACAACATACTAGGGTCTCCCCCTACACTTATTATAAAAACAAGAGAAAAAGGATAGATACTACGGGTTGCCTCCCGAGAAGCGCTTGTTTTTGTTAACCGAGTCGTGAGCCTGACTCGACCTTGATTAGCATAGGAAGAAGCTTGAAAAACATCCACCGGGATCAAATACATGGTTTTCGTCCATCAAATAGTACAAGCTTAAGGCGAACAAGGCAAGCCAAAGAAGAGTAGGCAAGGTTCCCTTAAGCAGGGATGGAGCACGGTGGTAGTAAGGGGGAAGAGGTGCAAGCATATCTCCTTGGTTTCCAAAAATCTTTCTTTTTATTTCATCAGATGGATACTGAGATGGCTTAACAATTGCAATACCGGGATCAAACACCTTTTCCTTTAGGGGAAAATAACACTCAGGCTCAGCAGATATTGAAGAAGATCCGATCATAAATCTCGCAATCTCATCCTCAGAAGGTGGATAAAGAGGTGTCAAGACATAAGTGCTGCGGATATCGGTGTCGGCCGGATTTTTCTCCTTTGAAGTGGGTTTCTTCATATCCAAAGTGGGATAAAGACCATAATCATCAAAGTCTAAAGGAGGAGCATCACTCTCATTTGGGAAGTATGTATTGAGAAAAGTAGCAAAATCTTCCTCAAATGAGTAGTCATCCAAAGTAGGATCAAGTGTTGTAGGCGGAGGATCTTCATCATAAGAAGAATCACTCGAAAGAGTATCGGCCTCATCAAAATCATCATAAGTGGGTGATGAGACTGCAATTATACATAGTCTCATCATCCAAATCGGGCTTAAAACGCTTAAAATATCATTAAAATACCCAAATATATGCTTGTGTTTGTTGCTTGTGTTTGTTGCTTGTGTAATTTAGGTACGGATATTGAGGAAATGACAAAAGATCACAAGAATCAATCAAAAATGAACACGGGAAACGAAGCCGCACAATGAACCGGACCCGAATCATGAATTTCTAAAGAAGACCTTGAAGATTTGAAGATTGGCAAGATTGGTCCCTCACTTTTTGAAGACTTGTCACTTTAGACCCTTGTAAACCTCAATTATTACAAGATTGGTCCTAAAGTTTCAAGACATGACACTATAAGCCCTTGAAGAATGCAAATATTGCATAAATAGTCCTTATTCAAAGTTTGAAAGTATATTGGGCCATTTTCAGGAAGTTGGTAAAAGTTGTTGTGAGTAAATGGGGCGTTGACAAGTTTCTAAACAAAGTAGCAAGAACAAGAGAATTGAGGGGCCAAAATGGGGAGACAGCCAAACATTCCCCCACCAATACCCTTCTGCCACGTCCTCCACTACCACCCAGTAACCAATCCCATCCTCCCAACCATCTACGTCACACCCCACCACTTACGTAACTGATTTATTTAAATCAGTTATAACCTTCCCTCCATAACACTTAATTCAAAATTAATCCCACCCAAAAACGGATTAAACCCCATTTTTCATACCCATTAAACCCTAATTAAACCCAGACCCAATTAAACACAAAACAAAGGGGTTTTGTTTGATCACCTCCAGAACCTTGATTAACCATATATTAAACCCATCCCACACCAAAAACATGATGCCAACACACCCATGTGAGCCCTGGGACCCTCCCCTGCTCACGTCTTTGTCCCCTTTCTCCCAAAATCCGACCAAACCAATGGTTGGATGCCATTCCTTGGTCCCAAAGCCTAAATTAAACGCCCATGATCCCCTTACAGCTGGCATCTCACTCTCAATTCACAAGAGTCCTCTTTTGACCAAGTTTAAACAAGCATCAAAGGGCAACTTTGGAAACTCAAAAGATTAGGGTTTAAGGTTTTAGCTTTCTTGTATTATTTTATTGAGTATTCTAGAATAGTCCTCTAGCTAGTATAAAAAGAGTATGCGACCTGTGCATACCTCTTGTTCCAGTTTTAGCTTTTCTACATTTTGTAATTCCTTTTTAAGAATTAATGAAAGTTGGTATTTTGTGTGCAAATATAATTCCTTTTTATTGTTTTAAAAGTAGGTGTGTGTAAGAAAAGCTAGTTGAGTTCCAAATTGATTGTTGAAGTACTTTGTTGAAAGAGTTTTTCAAAAAGCATTTTAAAGTTTTAAAAATCCATTTTCTAGTTTAGCAAAAAGATTCAAAGGCCACATAAGCTGTTTTATTTGGGTTCTCATATGACCATAGAACCTTGATATCTTGGAGATATCAAGATTCAGTGGGTATAGTCCCTGGGTAGAAAGGTTGTGAGGTGAAAACCTTTTTGCCATTTGTCCCATTTGTTACTCACTTTTACTGTATCAAAAGCTACAAGCCAAAAGCTTGTAGCATTTGATACTTGAAGCTGTTATTTGGTCTTGTGGTGATTGTGCAGGGTAACAAGAAAGTAACAAGCTACCCTTATTATCATTTTTCTTTCCTGTTTGAAGACATTTTTGGCCTTGGGTCCACTTGGATTCCACCAACAGGCATTCTCTACACTTCATAAGCCACCATAAGCTCTCAAAAGCACCAATAGAAGGCACCAGCTTAGGGTAAAAAGCTTGAACCTCTTTTTCAGTTTTTGAGCATATTATGTGATTTGCATATGATTTTGTGTGCTAGCTGTTAACATGTTGGATTATGGCTTGATTTTTGTTCATATAAGTTGTTTATGTTGATTTAGGTTCATTTTAATCAGTTAAGTTTAGATTTGTTAACATTTGGTTTGTTAAAGTTTAAAATCAGAAAGTTAAGGGTTGTTTGGGTTAAGAATTTAAGCTGCAAAATTGTTAATATTTTGACTTGAAATCTGCCATATTTCATTTGACCTTGGTGTATAAGCTCATTGTTACCTTTGGTTTGAGTTTGGTTAGGATTTGCATGCTTTTTCTTTGCTTAGGCTTGATAAATTTGAGTATGCACTTAACTGCCTAGATTCTTATTCAAATCTTGCATTTGATCTTTGTTATCTGTTAAGATTGGGGGTAATATAGGATTGCACACTTGTTTCTTGCATTTTGATGCTTACTTGAACAAGATTTGTTGGATTAAAATCAGAGCTTTGGTCATTTGAACCAGCAAACACTCCTTTTTTCTGCTATATCACATCAGTGACTGAAATAGGGCATGTGTGCTTGATTTGTGTGTGCTAAGTGAGTTTTTCTTGTATATTGTAACTCTCCACAACCCAACTAGTTGTGGGGGTTCCTTGTCTTGCCAAAACAATTAAGTAATCACCAAGAACAAGCCCCTCTTGTTCAGTCTTCACTTGTGAAGATATACTCTTGTTGTGTTCATCTGTCATTGCATCAAGTTGGTATCTGGCCATGTTTTTTATTCCAATTGGATTGATCCTAGCTTATTTTGATATAAGATTGTGTTTTAGAGTAAGTGTAAGTTACTGTATTTGAGATTTATAAATTTAAAAAAGAAAAAAAAAGTTTTGAACAAAAAGGACGTGGCCAGGACTCGAACCTGCGCCACTCCTCTCACACACAAACGCGTTTACCATCTGCCCTAGGGTCTTTGACTGGTAACCTTTTGCACCATTAATTATTTAAGGTATATTGGTTTGTAGCTTATTCAAACAAGCAGCTTAGTAATAAGTTGTTTCCAGCTTATTTGTTTTAGCTTTTCACTTGTTAGCATTTTTCCTTGGTTCTTTATCAGGTTTAGGACTTTTTGGCTTAAAAAGTTTATTTTTCACGTGTCTAATTAATTTATTAGGAATATTTTAAGTTTTAATTTTAGAAAGTAAATAAAATATAGGAAAAAGTATTTTAAAAACCTGGAAAAATAGTTTTTAAGTTTTTAATAGTATTTTTGAGGTTTACATCAACTAAAGTTTTCAAATTAATTTATTTTTGATTTTATATGATTTTAGGGTTTTTGATCAACTTTAAATATTAATATAAAATTATTAAAAAGGTTTTGGAAACTTTTGTTTGCATTTCTGTCTTAGTTACATTTTTCTAGATTTTTGGTAATTTTTTAGAATTTTTTCATAAACTTTGAATTTTTTTGAATATTTTATTATTATTTTATTATTAAAAATTGAAAGTTAGTTTTTTCTACTTTTTTCATTTTTCCTAGTTCAAATATCTAAAGTTAGGAGTTTTGCAACTTTTAGAATATTTTCATTGTCCTTAGATTTATTTTTATAATTATTTTAAGTTTTTATAGTTTTAATAGTTTTTAATTGTTTTAAAATAGTTTTTATTAATTTTAAAAATTTCAAAAATAGTTTTAAATTAAGTTAGGTTGTTTTAGAGGTTTACAAAGTGATAAAACTCATTTTGGGCTTTTTAATAATTAAATTGATTTTTAAGGCTTTAATTAGCATTAAAAATCATTATTTAATTAATTAAAAGGTTTGGGTGATTTTTGATTCTTTGTAAACTCTTTATACATTATTTAGGATTTGTTTGCAATTTTAAGGAATTTTTAGGATAAAAAATTTATTTTGGTGCTTTTTACGGTTTTACGTGAACGACCTTTTCGTCTTAGTGTAATCAGTCATCGTAACCGTCAATCTCTTCTCATCCCCTTTCTATTTTCTTTTCTCATAACAATAAAATCACAAAGTTAATCATCTCTTAACACAACGCACTAGCCTCCTCGAGAACGAACTCATTTTAGGGTCATAACTTGTGGTTTTCCTAAACTACTTGTTAACACTTGCCCTAATTGCCTCCTTTTCCTAAAGGTATGCAAAAAGTCAACCATCATTTTTGGCGTCACTGCCGGGGAGGCGTGTTGTGTTTTGATTTGAACAATTGTTGTTTTTATATAGCCATAATAGCTAATTGTATTAGTAGCACTCTACTAATACGTATTATCGGTTTTTCGTTTTTTTGTGAATACTATTACTATATTGTATACGTAGAACAATAAATTCACAAGTACTCCAAATACGTGAGAAGTCACAACCTTGACTTGGGAGGTCATTACCCAATCATTGTATTCGAATCTCAAACCAAAGAAAAAAGGCAAAAATAGATAAATACTTTCGAGAAGCTCGATTTTGAAAAATACAAACTATAAGGTGGGTATAAGGCGGATATTATAAAATATATCCTAAGGAAAAAGGCTCTTAAGTGCTTCGCGCCGCCTCGTTTCCCCGCTTGCTTGTGAGTATTTGATTTTGAGAGCTAATCGAGGGTTTTGCCGCCCAAAGTGTTATTAAGTATCATATATACTTTCTTGGTTTTATTTGACTAAACCCTCTTGAACGTTTTGGTGTTCCACCAACGTTCTAAAGTCATCAAAGGCGTTCACTTAACGTGATCGTTTTCATTCCTTGAGGCTTCTTTAATCAAGAGATTTGATTAAGGATGAGATTTGTAGATTTTTGTCTACTTAATACAATTCCAAAATCCAAAAAAGTAAAAACAATCAAAAATCCAAAAAAAATTGAAAAAGTTAAAAACACCAAAAAGAATCTTCTTTGCTTATCCCCACGTTGTACGTGACGTTTATGCTTACTCGTAATCAAGCAAGACGTGTACGTAAACAAAAAAACAAAAAGGAGTCAACACCTACTCCTAATCTTTCTAGTGAAGAGACTCCAAGTGAGGAACCTATTATAGAACAAGAAGCTATCATGGCTAATCGTACTATGATGGAGTTGCTTCAAGCACCCACCGAGGGTTTTGGAGAGGCCATTGTGATTCCCGCCATCCTTGCGGAGAACTTCGAGATCAAGACGGGTTTAATGTCTATGCTTCAAGCCAACAAGTTTCGCGGACACGAAAAAGACAACCCACATTATCACATTAGGCAATTTAATTGTCTCACCGCGACAAGCAAGTTTAAGGATGTACCACACGATGCCATTAAGATGATGTTGTTTCCATACTCGTTTGATGGACCCACCAAGATATGGCTCGAGAAAGAACCCCCAAATTCGATTTTGACGTGGGGTGATCTCGTTTCTAAATTTGTGAATCAATTTTTTCCACCATCTAAAACAACACATTTGAAAAACGAGATTTCACGATTTACTCAAAGGTCTAATGAAAGTTTTTCAATGGCTTGGGAAAGGTTTAAAGAAATGTTACATGAATGTCCACACCATGATTTTTCCGAATTGCATCAAATTGATACTTTTTATAATGGGCTTAATGATAACGAGATTACCTAAATGCCGCCGCGGGTGGTAATTTTTTGTGCAAAACGACCGATGAGGCATTGAAAATCATTGAGAATAGGTCCAAGGTTTATAGCCCTCGTAACACACCGAGTGTTGCCAATTTGGGTTCATCATCGTCTCGTAGCATTAATGTCTTGCAAGATGAAGCAAATGAGGAGAATCGGTTTTTCGATAGGTTTTCGACTCTTATGACTCATTGGAAAGCACAAGATGCTTTGAATTCCTCATCGGTTAAGGCGGTTTCCAAGAGTTGTATTTCGTGTGGTGGAGCTCATGATTTTTCCGAGTGCATTACCGCGGATGGTAACACTTCGAATGCTTATGTAGCCACGGGAACTTATAACCAAAACGGTCAGGTTCCCGCCAAAATCAAGCTCCACAAAATCAAAATGCAAACAACTATCAAAACAACAATCAAAGTGGTGCTTATCAAGGAAATCAACGTAACTACAACAAGGGTAATTATCAAAGTGGAAATGGGCAAATTTCAAACCAAAACCAAAACCGTGATTTTCAAACTACTACACAAGGTTTTCAAAATGATCACACCAAAAATCTTCAAGGAGAATTTTTGAATTATGCCAAGGCAAACGATGCTAAGTTTGATAATATGCAACGTGAAATGGTTAGCTTAAGATCCGAGTTGAAAAACGAGCTTAAAAACGAACTTGCTAATGAACTTAAGACTCATGCTAATAAAATGGAAGGAAATGTTCAACGTCTCCAACAAAATCAACAAAAAATGGAGCAAGGTCAACATGAGATTAAGCAAGAATTGTTAAAAGCGGATGCTAGGCAATCTAAGTTTGAAGATCGAATGGGAAAAATGTTTGAAGCTATCATGTGTAAACCTTCTTCTTCGGGTGGTCTTCCTAGTGATACCATCGTAAACCCGAAAGCAGAATTGAAGGTTATTACTACTCGTAGTGGTAAAACTTTCAAAGAACCCATTTCTCGTCCAAGTACTTCTATGGAGAAAGAAAAAGAGAAAGAACCCGAGGTGGTGGTAGAAAAGGAGCAAATTCCAAGCCCACAAAGTATCGCTCAAACCACACCTACGGTTGAACCTATACCAATAGTGGAACCCGAGATTCCAAGGCCGTTGCCTATGCTCCAACCCACACCACCCTTACCTTACCCTTCAAGACGAAACAAGGAAAAGGCGCAAGAACGAAATAATTATCAATTTGAACTTTTTATGAAAATGTTTCGTGACTTGCATTTTAATATAAGTTTTGCCGACGCCTTGGTCATGATGCCTCGATTTGCCGCAAACTTTAAAAGTATGTTGAATACCAAAGAGAAATTGCAAAAGTCGTCTAGTTGTTCTTCGGTTTTTCTTAGCCGCATACCTCAAAAAGTCGGTGATCCCGGTAAATTTTTAATCCCATGTGCAATACAAGATATGGAGGAATGCTACGCCTTGGCCGATCTTGGTGATAGTATTAATTTGACGCCTCTTGAGATTTTTAAGTCGCTCAATCTTCCCAATCTCACTCCTTCAAGGATGTCAATCGAGATGGCCGATCATTCTACGATTCTAGCTTGTGGAGTAGCCGAGGACGTCTTCGTGAAAGTTGGAAAGTTCTACTATCCCGTGGACTTTATTGTTGTTGACATCCCCATCGATCCTAAAGTTCCTCTAATTTTAGGTCGATCATTTTTGGATACTTCGTGAGCACTTATCGATGTGCATGATAGGAAAATCACTCTTCGTTTCAATGAGGAAGAACTCGTCATAAATGCAACTCAAAACTCCACACTTTCTCATGTGTACTCTATCACGTCTTTGAACAATGTTAGTCCCATAAAAAACATTTGTAAAAGGATTTCAAAAAGAGTTTTAGGAGTTGATGATAAAAACAATTTTCCGTCCCCTCCGCCGGTGGAGGTTAAGAGTGTTAAACCTACGTTTCCAATCACGAATGATTCTTTGGATGATTAATATGTTGACCCCGATGGGGAAGTTTTCTTTGTTGACAAACGTTTTGAGAACTTACCACCACCAAAACCAAAACGGTTTTCAAATGTGAGAATTTTTAGTGTGACTAACATTGCCTTATAAACACCAAATAATTTTGACATAATCAAGTCGGGTTTTCATAAGGAGAGTTTAAAAGATGAAAAAGGGAAAGATTTTAAATTGGACTTAAAAGATTTTTCTACAATGCTAACTCCGTCATCACCTCGTGTTTTGAGTGCTACAAGCTCGTCTTCACCTTTTGACGATGCTTTGTGTGGACTTAGTGTGGGGGGAGCCCCTTATGTTCCCTCCCCTTTCTCCACCGAGGACGAGATATTTGATCCCAGAATTGCATATAAAGGGAAATCTTGGTCTTCCATCGATGCAATAAATGGAAAATATTTCTATTTGATTGGTGCGAGTCTACCTCGAGTAGCTCATGGTTTTTGTGACTTACCCATTGTCCCACCCTTCTATTTCTTCTCATCTATTTTCTTTAAACCCTTTGGGTTTGTGTTGACACATGATGAAGTGGCTTGATTTGTTTTTCCAATAAAAACGAGAACGCCATCTTCGATCCCGGTATTTTGCACCATCAAAGGACTTAGTCCTTAATACCGGTTGTTTTTGGGCCTTGTTTATCATGTAAGACCCACCAAAAAATTGACCATACCAAGATAATCCCTAAATGATCACATTTATAGGGGATTCGAGTCGAGCTTTTGAATCGGTTATCAAAAACAAGGTGCCTCGTGGGGGAAACCCATGCTTATCCATGTACATATTATTGCTTTCTAATTAGTTTAATGTGAGGGGATTTGTGCCCTTCCAACCTTTGTTTCGTGGTTGTTTGTGAATTGTGGTTTTTAGATCATGATCTTCACGATTGGAGCCTCTCGTGTTCGTTTTATGGGAGCACTCGATCGTTTGCTTTGAAGACTTTCTCAATATCCATGATATATCCTTTGATGTTCTAACCTTAGGTTTTTAGCACACTTCATAAACGGCTTTAAATTTAACGATTACACCCTTTCCATGCTAGATTAGGCATTCGACTACGTCTCTAGTATGGGGGTGTTTGCACCCCTAGACTCGAAACATTGAGGACAATGTTTAACTTTAGTATGGGGGGTGAATAGATACTTGCCTTGCCAAACCTTCACACTTTCCAAAGTTTATCTTTTTGTTTATCGTTTTGTTGCAAAATAAGGCTAAAAATGGCCAAATTTTAAAATTTTTCTCATGTTTTATAAGTGTTTGAAGACACGAATGTATATTTTCCGATGGCGAGAATAAGAGTAATTTTTTACTCGACCGTGCGTGTTGAGCACTTAGCTTTGATTCCTTAACTTCACATTAGGCTAAGTCTCTTAAATGAGGACGAGAGATGATAGGGTTAATTATAAGTTACTATGCTAAACGTAGAGTACTCGTATTCTTTCAAAAACTCATGTGTCCTCGTTGTTTGCTTATTCTCCCTTCGCATGTAAATATTTTTTTTGCTTAATAAATATTGACTTAGCGGTTTAGTTGGGATTGTTGGGTTTCTAGTCTTTTCTAGTAGCTTCCGTGTAATTAAATTGGGAAGACATTAAGGTATCGCCAGCGTCACGGTTTTGAAGTATTGGCACCCGAATAATCGAAAGCTTCATCCAATAATAAGATTTCAAGTGCTTACCTAAATCAAGCAAACAATTTGAAGCCCCACAAGGCCGAAAAATCTATGAAAAATTAAAAGTGAATCAAGCCTTAATCTTCGAAGCTTTAAAGATCCAAAATTCGCTTTAGCGTGAGGATATACGTCTTTGGCTAATGAAACCATCGATGAGGCGGATAATAAAAGTCAAGGCAAGACCGAAGTCATAATAAAAGCTTCATGGCGAAGTTGAATAAAAGATGAAGGTAAACCAAAGATAACAAGGCCCTTCCGTTGGGGGGCATATAAAAGTCTTGGTAATAAGTCTCATGTTCAAAACCGTTATAAAACCGTGTTTATCGATCCTTCTTGTTGACTTAATTTTTTGACATCGTTGTCTATTAGGAGGGGTTATTGATTTGATGGTCTTGGTTACACCGTTAGGACTCTATTTTTAGACCTAAATCTCTATTATCGCATAAGTCAAACAATGTATCCTCGTGAAACATTTAAGACAAAATAAAATATAAGAGATACACCTTAGGAAAATGAGAGGATAAGTACGTGATTAGGGCATATGAGTAGTGTTAGCATTACTAACTTATAATGACAATGATCTCGTTGCACGCTTGGCATGGAATTGGGTGAAAATCGAGGACGATGAAATTATTTCTAATGAAGCATTCACGTGTTCTTATTCTATGAACCTAAACGTCCCATTTTGCGATGAAAATCATACATTCTGTCTAAAACGCAAGTAGTAGAAATAGTAGTAGTGTAGCTAGTTTATCATTCAATAAAGTGAATAAAAATGAATTTTGGAGGTGCTACGATACTTTATTCTAGCATTGCGTGAGGGCACGACAATGGTTTAGTATGGGGGAGTGATGAGACTGCAATTATACATAGTCTCATCATCCTAATCGGGGTTAAAACGCTTAAAATATCATTAAAATACTCAAATATATGCTTGTGTTTGTTGCTTGTGTATTTTAGGTACGGATATTAAGGAAATGACAAAAGATCACAAGAATCAATCAAAAACGAACACGGGAAACGAAGCCGCACAATGAACCGGACCCGAATCATGAATTTCCAAAGAAGACCTTGAAGATTTGAAGATTGGCAAGATTGGTCCCTCACTTTTTGAAGACTTGTCACTTTAGACCCTCGTAAACCTCAATTATTACAAGTTTGGTCCTAAAGTTTCAAGACATGACACTATAAGCCCTTGAAGAATGCAAATATTGCATGAATAGTCCTTATTCAAAGTTTGAAAGTATATTGGGCCATTTTCAGCAAGTTGGTAAAAGTTGTTGTGAGTAAATGGGGCGTTGACAAGTTTCTAAACAAAGTAGCAAGAACAAGAGAATTGAGGGGCCAAAATAGGGAGACAGCCAAACATTCCCCCACCAATACCCTTCTGCCACGTCCTCCACTACCACCCAGCAACCAATCCCATCCTCCCAACCATCCACGTCACACCCCACCACTTAAATAACTGAATTATTTAAATCAGTTATAACCTTCCCTCCATAACACTTAATTCAAAATTAATCCCACCAAAAAATGGATTAAACCCCCTTTTTCATCCCCATTAAACCCTAATTAAACCCAGACCCAATTAAACACAAAACAAAGGGGTTTTGTTTGATCACCTCCAGAACCTTGATTAACCATATATTAAACCCATCCCACACCAAAAACATGATGCCAACACACCCATGTGAGCCCTGGGACCCTCCCCTGCTCACGTCTTTGTCCCCTTTCTCCCAAATACGACCAAACCAATGGTTGGATGCCATTCCTTGGTCCTAAAGCCTAAATTAAACGCCCATGATCCCCTTACATCTGGCATGTCACTCTCAATTCACAAGAGTCCTCTTTTGACCAAGTTTGAACAAGCATCAAAGGGCAACTTTGGGAACTCAAAATATTAGGGTTTAAGGTTTTAGCTTTCTTGTATTATTTTATTGAGTATTCTAGAATAGTCCTCTAGCTAGTATAAAAAGAGTATGCGACCTGTGCATACCTCTTGTTCCAGTTTTAGCTTTTCTACATTTTGTAATTCCTTTTTAAGAATTAATGAAAGTTGGTATTTTGTGTGCAAATATAATTCCTTTTTATTGTTTTAAAATTTGGTGTGTGTAAGAAAAGCTAGCTGAGTTCCAAATTGATTGTTGAAGTACTTTGTTGAAAGAGTTTTTCAAAAAGCATTTTGAAGTTTTAAAAATCCGTTTTCTAGTTTAGCAAAAAGATTCAAAGGCCACATAAGCTATTTTATTTGGGTTCTCATATGACCATAGAACCTTGATATCTTGGAGATATCAAGATTCAGTGGGTATAGTCCCTGGGTAGAAAGGTTGTGAGGTGAAAACCTTTTTGCCATTTGTCCCATTTGTTACTCACTTTTACTGTATCAAAAGCTACAAGCCAAAAGCTTGTAGCATTTGATACTTGAAGCTGTTATTTGGTCTTGTGGTGATTGTGCAGGGTAACATGAAAGTAACAAGCTACCCTCATTATCATTTTTCTTTCCTGTTTGAAGACATTTTTGGCCTTGGGTCCACTTGGATTCCACCAACAGGCATTCTCTACACTTCATAAGCTACCATAAGCTCTCAAAAGCACCAATAAGAGGCAACAGCTTAGGGTAAAAAGCTTGAACCTCTTTTTCAGTTTTTGAGCATATTATGTGATTTGCATATGATTTTGTGTGCTAGCTGTTAATATGTTGGATTATGGCTTGATTTGTGTTCATATAAGTTGTTTATGTTGATTTAGGTTTAACATTTGGTTTGTTAAAGTTTAAAATCAGAAAGTTAAGGGCTGTTTGGGTTAAGAATTTAAGCTACAAAATTGTTAATCTTTTGACTTGAAATCTGCCATATTTCATTTGACCTTGGTATATAAGCTCATTGTTACCTTTAGTTTGAGTTTGGTTAGGATTTGCATGCTTTTTCTTTGCTTAGGCTTGATAAATTTGAGTATGCACTTAACGGCCTAGATTCTTATTCAAATCTTGCATTTGATCTTTGTTATCTGTTAAGATTGTGGGTAATATAGGATTGCACACTTGTTTCTTGCATTTTGATGCTTACTTTAACAAGATTTGTTGGATTAAAATTAGAGCTTTGGTCATTTGAACCAGCAAACACTCCTTTTTTCTGCTATATCACATCAGTGACTGAAATAGGGCATGTGTGCTTGATTTGTGTGTGCTAAGTGAGTTTTTCTTGTATATTGTGACTCCCCACAACCTAACTGGTTGTGGGGGTGCCTTGTCTTGCCAAAACAACTAAGTAATCACCAAGAACTAGCCCCTCTTGTTCAGTCTTCCCTTGTGAAGATATACTCTTGTTGTGTTCATCTGTCATTGCATCAAGTTGGTATCTGGCCACGTTTTTTATTCCAATTGGATTGATCCGAGCTTATTTTGATATAAGATTGTGTTTTAGAGTAAGTGTAAGTTACTGTATTTGAGATTTATAAATTTAAAAAAGAAAAAAAAAGTTTTGAACAAAAAGGACGTGGCCAGGACTCGAACCTGTGCCACTCCTCTCACACACGCGTTTACCATCTGCCCTAGGGTCTTTGACTGGTAACCTTTTGCACCATTAATTATTTAAGGTATATTGGTTTGTAGCTTATTCAAACAAGTAGCTTAGTAATAAGCTGTTTCCAGCTTATTTGTTTTAGCTTTTCACTTGTTAGCATTTTTCCTTGGTTCTTTATCAGGTTTAGGACTTTTTGGCTTAAAAAGTTTATTTTTCACGTGTCTAATTAATTTATTAGGAATATTTTAAGTTTTAATTTTAGAATGTAAATAAAAATAGGAAAAAGTGTTTTAAAAATATGGAAAAATAGTTTTTAAGTTTTTAATAGTATTTTTGAGGTTTACATCAACTAAAGTTTTCAAATTAACTTATTTTTGATTTTATATGATTTTAGGGTTTTTGATCAACTTTAAATATTAATATAAAATTATTAAAAAGGTTTTGGAAACTTTTGTTTGCATTTCTGTCTTAGTTAAATTTTTCTAGATTTTTGGTAATTTTTTAGAATTTTTTCATAAACTTTGAATTTTTTGAATATTTTATTATTATTTTATTATTAAAAATTGAAAGTTAGTTTTTTCTACTTTTTTCATTTTTCCTAGTTCAAATATCTAAACTTAGGAGTTTTGCAACTTTAGAATATTTTCATTGTCCTTAGATTTATTTTTATAATTATTTTAAGTTTTTATAGTTTTAATAGTTTTTAATTGTTTTTAAATTGTTTTTATTAATTTTAAAATTTCAAAAATAGTTTTAAATTAAGTTTGGTTGTTTTAGAGGTTTACAAAGTGATAAAACTCATTTTGGACTTTTTAGTAATTAAATTGATTTTTAGGGCTTTAATTAGCATTAAAAAATCATTATTTAATTAATTGAAAGGTTTAGGTGATTTTTGATTCTTTGTAAACTCTTTATACATTATTTAGGATTTGTTTGCAATTTTTAGGATAAAAATTTTATTTTGGTGCTTTTTACGGTTTTATGTGAACGACCTTTTCGTCTTAGTGTAATCCGTCATCGTAACCGTCAATCTCTTCTCATCCCCTTTCTATTTTCTTTTCTCATAACAATAAAATCACAAAGTTAATCATCTCTTAACACAACGCACTAGCCTCCTCGAGAACGAACTCATTTTAGGGTCATAACTTGTGGTTTTCCTAAACTACTTGTTCACACTTGTCCTAATTGCCTCCTTTTCCTAAAGGTGTGCAAAAACTCAACCATCATTTTTGGCACCGCTGCCGGGGAGGCGTGTTGTGTTTTGATTTGAACAATTGTTGTTTTTATATAGCCATAATAGCTAATTGTATTAGTAGCACTCTACTAATACGTATTATCGGTTTTTCGTTTTTTTGTGAATACTATTACTATCTTGTATACGTAGAACAATAAATTCACAAGTACTCCAAATACGTGAGAAATCACAACCTTGACTTGGGAGGTCATTACCCAATCATTGTATTCGAATCTCAAACCAAAGAAAAAAAAGGCAAAAATAGATAAATACTTTCGAGAAGCTCGATTTTGAAAAATAAAACTATAAGGTGGGTATAAGGTGGATATTATAAAATATATCCTAAGGAAAAAGGCTCTTAAGTGCTTCGCGCCGCCTCGTTTCCCCGCTTGCTTGTGAGTATTTGATTTTGAGAGCTAATCGAGGGTTTTGGCGCCCAAAGTATTATTAAGTATCATATATACTTTCTTGGTTTTATTTGATTAAACCCTCTTGAACGTTTTGGTGTTCCACCAACGTTCTAAAGTCATCGAAGGCGTTCACTTCACGTGATCGTTTTCATTCCTTGAGGCTTCTTTAATCAAGAGATTTGATTAAGGAGGAGATTTGTAGAATTTTGTCTACTTAATACAATTCCAAAATCCAAAAAAAGTAAAAACAATCAAAAATCCAAAAAAAATTGAAAAAGTTAAAAACACCAAAAAGAATCTTCTTTTCTTATCCCCACGTTGTACGTGTCGTTTATGCTTACTCGTTCCTTGATTTAATAGGCTAAGCATCCACGAGTCTCATTCCTTGAGATTTTAAACTGTGGAGAACGAGAGATGATAGAGCTAATTATAAGTTCGGTATTCTTTCGTGAATTTATGTGAGTTAATTATAAGCCTATTCTCCCATCGCTTGTTAATAAATTTATCTGCAATAAATAAGGTTGTACGATTTGAAAAGTTACTTAGCTTCTAGCCCAAGATCGTTTAAAAGTTGCTCGGTATGGATTAGAGTTCATAGCCAAGGCATAACTTATTGAAGCGGGATGCGAAGATTGGCGAGTCCGAAAAGGCCCTAACAAGGCATGAGGGCTATATTTTGTTGCTAAAGATCCAAAGTGATGTGAAGAATCATTTATCGAAAATCAATATGAAGGATCGAGACACACGACGAAAAGCAAAAACTCCCCAAAAGTCATGGAGAAGTGTATCCGAAAAGACCCTAACAAGGTATGAGGATAAATAGATCCAAGTCATAAAAGGAGGCGGATCGTTGTATATCAAAGTCCAAAATAAAGATTGGAGAAAAATGAAGAAGTCGTGGTCCAAGTATGAATCTCTCAAAACTTCAAGTGAAGAAATTCCATTATGAAGAGAAGACCATAATTTCATGAACGTCTCTCAAGGTTTGAAGTATGAAGTCGCTGCCAAATATCGGTCCGAGAAAGGTCTCAAATCGCGAAGCGAGTTATGCCAAGATATGAACTTTATGAGGTCCCGAGAAGCAGTTTTAAAAGATTTTGTCCTTTAGCTAACTATTGATTAAATCGTTCACTTTATTTTCGGACTAAATAACTATCGAAATAAGTCAACAATGCATATTCGTGATCATTTAAGACAATAATAAAATATAAGAGATACACCTAGGAATAAGGGAGTCTAAGTGAGTAATTGGCCCACATGAGTTCGTGTTAGTCTACTAACTTATAATAACAATGATCTCGTTTTTAAGCTTGGTTTGGAGAAAGTGAAAACTTGAGGATGATGATTATTCATGACATTTTCAAAACCCAAGGTATGCTTTTGATTTCTTTACTTTGAATGTTTATAGTTTTCTATCTCTTTAATAAAGGCCATTATAGATTGATTATGATGAAAAATGTAAACGTGCTTTGTAACTAATGCATTGCATGAGGACATTGTAATGGTCAAGTGTAGGGGATTTGATAGGTGTGTAAACACCCATCCTTTTTACCACTTAATTACAATAATAACCGAGCCAAAACGTGTATTTTATGTCTTTTATGTCGGAAATATGCGTGGTTTGTGTTTTTGTTGTGATTTAGGACGAAAAGGTGAAAAGTGGAGAAAACACGGGCATTCACGGGCATTTACGGACTTTTATTGAAGAAAAAGATGAAAGACGAAGTCAAGAAGTCAAGAGTGCAAAAAGAACGGAAGTCCAAGACCAATTCTGAAGATTTATCGAAGAAAAAGTCAAAAGACCGAAGTTTACTAAAAGCCGAAGAACTCGAGTCTTATTTCTTGAAGAATTAAAAGACGAGTTTAAAGAAATCCCGAGCCATAAGTAATTAAAGTCCAAGATTAACAAAAGATTAAGAAGGGAAGGACTTAATGGTGCAATTAAGAAGAAATGAAGGAGGGGAGGAAGCTTCCTAATCCTCCCCTATATATAGTCATTAGATAGTTCATTTTCATTTTGTTGGCTAGAGTGACACTAGTTCTTCCACCCTTTTAATTACTTGCACATTTATTTTATGCACCTTTAATTACTTGTCATTTTAGATACTTGTTTTGCACTTTAATTTCTTTAAATTCCAAGTAAGTCTTCTAATTTTGTTCTTTAATGTTTAAGCTTTTAATCTTCTTGTTCATCTTCTTTTTATAAATCTTTGTTTGTGTTGATTTCAAGTTTTCAATCTAAATCTTTTTCATCTTCTTTTTATATAAAGTTTAAGTCTTTTTAAGTTTCGTGTCTTGTTTTTGTTGATTTCATAAGTTTTATATTTGATCTAGTGTTTTTATTTAGCTTATTGGTGATTTACTTTGCTTATTGTCCTTGAAAAGTTAAGATTTTTGAGCTTATTTTCGTACTTTTTGTGTTTTCCTAGTTTTTAGGAAATCTGATTCGATTATGGAACTTTTCATAAAGTTGCGAAATTGAACTTTTCAAAAGTTGCGAAATTGTACTTTTGTCTGATTCGATTTTGGAACTTTTCATAAAGTTGCGAAATTGAACTTTTCAAAAGTTGCGAAATTGTACTTTTGTCTGATTCGATTTTGGAACTTTTCATAAAGTTGCGAAATTGAACTTTTCAAAAGTTGCGAAATTGTACTTTTGTCTGATTCGATTTTGGAACTGTTCATAAAGTTGTGAAATTGAACTTTTCATAAGTTGCGAAATTGTACTTTTGTCTGATTCGATTTTGGAACTTTTCATAAAGTTGCGAAATTGAGCTGATTCGATTTTGCAATTATTGCGACATTGTCCATTGCGACATTGTGCATTGCGACATTGTTGCATGATTTTGCAATTATTGCGAAATTAATTCATTTTTTTTATTAATTGCGAAATTATGTCATTTTTGTCCAATTTTATTTTTAAACTTATTTTTCCCGCCATTTTTACTTAACTTTATTTTAATTGTTTCGTCCTAATTTTAATTAGCTTAATTTTTACTTGTTCGTCTTATTTAATTTTCAAATCTACTTTTCGTCAAATTTTTATTTTACGTCATTTACTTTTCAAAGTTTTAATTTCTCGTCATTTAATTTTAAACGTTTTTATTTTATCGTTTTCATTTCTTTACGTTTCTCTATTTTTATTTTATTTTACGGAAAAAGTGACAATTTTTTTGAGTTTCGTTTTTACTTTATTTTTAATTACGTTCAGCTTTATTTTACCTTGTTTTTACTTTAACGTTTTGCACCTTTTCCCTTTACAACAACGACAAACTCTTAATTTTCCCACCAAAAACAATTGAGTCACACTTTAATCCATTTTTCAATTCGAAGAGATACCGAGAAAACGAATTTTAAATTTTATACGGGGTGTCAAAAGCCGTGTATCAAATGGCGCCGCTGCCGGCTCTTTTCGTAAAGATTAACGGTTTTCTGTGAGAGACGCGTTGCTTTTTGGGATCCGTTCACTCGTGAACGTTATTTTTCGTGTCAAAATTTTAAAAAAAAATCCCAAAAACATTTGAAAAATCATAAAAAGCATTACTTTTTCAAAGTTTTGCACCAAAAATATTCCTCTTTTACCTCTATTATGTTTAATTCTTTTCTTTACCCCTCTTATTTATAATTCTTCATGGATTCGTCTTGCATACGGTGTGGGAGACCATGGCATTGTTTTCAAACATGTCAATGGTGTACTTGTGAGCGGTGTGGTTTTGATATCAACGATACACAATTTGGATTTTGTCCATTTTGCAATTCAACAAATTCATACTTCAACTCTTACAATACTTTCCCACCCTCTCGTGTCTATGACAATCCCTATCCTCAACATGCACCATGTTTTTCTCCATACCCGTGGTGCTATATTTGTGGGGGCCCTCACGATGCTTCTTCTTGTGATCCGTCGAAGATCTTTGAGAAACCACCGTGTTATCATCCCAATGCATTTAACTTTGAGCCCCCACGTCACACCGTCAATCATCAACCCTTTTGCGCATTTCCTCCTGAGCAAATTGCCACACTTTTTGACAATTTTCAAAAAGTTCAAGCAGCTTTCAACAAGATCAAGGAGAAATGTCAAGCGGATCAGCACCAAGAGCAGGTATCTAACCTTAATGCTTATACTCCTCCTCTTGTGCCTCCATATTATTCTGACAATGATGACGATGAGAGTCCTATTTCTTGGACCGATGAGAATGCTATTCCTTCTCCTGACTTGCCAGAGCCTAAGGATTCAACCATCCTAAGGGATGAGGATATGAGTACAATTCCTGCAAAGGAATCCGACGAATTCAATACGTCTAGTGCTGATAACCTTGTCCCAATTCCAAGTGAATCTGAGTTGACATCCGACAGTGACGATGAGTATGATGCACTTTCTTCTGATGATGTTCCTTCCACCAACACTTTGGAAGAGGATTCTTTGGCTCTCTCTAATCCTCTTTTTGATCAAGACGATGATTTTACTTCTAGTGATGACGAGTCACTATCTGATGAAGACGTTTCGAAGGAAACTTTCAAGATTTATTCGAACCCTTTATTTGATTTTGATGACGATTACATATCTAGTGAGGTGAATCCTCTCTTTGACGAAGGGATTGAGGACATTGCTAGCTCTGATTCTCCTACTATTGATGAGCATGCTTTGTTAGCCATGCCCCCTTCTATCGTAGAGGTGGAGAGTTCTGACTCTACTGGAAAGGTATCGCAGGTGGAAGGTAATTCTTCTCTTACTTCTCCTACTATATTTCCCCCTCATCCTACTGAATGCACGCCCAATCGGGTGATGTATCAATTTCCCTCTCCGGGAAATGAGGATGAGTGTTTTGACCCGGGAGGTGACAATGACCATTTTATGATTGATAACCTTACGGCTTTACCAATTGGTCCTCGTCCATTGTCTTTGGAGGATGACAATGTGATTCCTATACCCACCCCACCTCCCGAGGATCAAGATTTCACATACTTCTCGTATGTTGAAAGGACCTTTCTACCGTTTAAGACTTATCCTTCTGCCTCTCCTTTGTTATATTCCTCCGGGAATGAGGATAATTTCTTTGATCCCGGTATTACATTTGAGGCTTCCCCATGGACCATTTTATTCGGGGACGAGTCAGGCTCGTGACTCGGTTAACAAAAACAAGCGCTTCTTGGGAGGCAACCCAATTATCTATCTATCTTTTTCTTTGTTTTTACCTTAAGTGTAGGGGGGAGACCCGTTGGTTTGCTATTTCCTCTCCTATCCTCTCTTAATCATGGATTCGAGCGCTCAATGATCCACTCTTGATGATTCTTGATGACCCGTGATTCCGTGTCCACTTCTTCCCGGTTCTATCCTAAACTCTTTTCGATTCACTATTTTATATATTTTCTCAATATTAAAATAGGAATCTCTTTAGTTGTCTCTTCCTTAGCAAGATTTAAACAACGTGCACAATGTCCTAAGTGTAGGGGAGTTTACTCCCACATGCTTAAACATTGAGGACAATGTTTATGTTAAGTGTAGGGGGACTTCTATCGAAGTTAAGTGGCCTTTTCCTTGTATTTGTCCTCATTTTAACCGGAAGATCAATTTTTCGATATTTTTCAAATTTTTTGATCTATTTTGGCCTATTATTTTTTCCCTTTGTATAGTTATTTTCTTTCTTTGCTGGAATAAATTTTTAATAAAGTGGTTTTAATTTTCAAACGTTGTGAATCTTTTGACTCAACCCGAGTTTACTTATCTTAGTTTACTCTAGCTAGTATCCTTAAAGTGTTTAAGTCGAGTTTTGCTTGGCTTTTATATAGGGAGCTATAAAACGCGAAAGTCTTAAATCTCACGGGTTAAGAACAAGAACTTTTCGCAAGTTCCTATAATTGATCCTAGAGAGTCGTTTATCAAGGGAACTTTAAAACGCGATTTCTAAACTTGAAAGAGTCTAAGAATTTGCAAGATCCTATAGGCGACTCGAAAACCCAAAACTTTGATTTAATAGGCTAAGCATCCACGAGTCTCATTCCTTGAGATTTTAAACTGTGGAGAACGAGAGATGATAGAGCTAATTATAAGTTCGGTATTCTTTCGTGAATTTATGTGAGTTAATTATAAGCCTATTCTCCCATCGCTTGTTAATAAATTTATCTGCAATAAATAAGGTTGTACGATTTGAAAAGTTACTTAGCTTCTAGCCCAAGATCGTTTAAAAGTTGCTCGGTATGGATTAGAGTTCATAGCCAAGGCATAACTTATTGAAGCGGGATGCGAAGATTGGCGAGTCCGAAAAGGCCCTAACAAGGCATGAGGGCTATATTTTGTTGCTAAAGATCCAAAGTGATGTGAAGAATCATTTATCGAAAATCAATATGAAGGATCGAGACACACGACGAAAAGCAAAAACTCCCCAAAAGTCATGGAGAAGTGTATCCGAAAAGACCCTAACAAGGTATGAGGATAAATAGATCCAAGTCATAAAAGGAGGCGGATCGTTGTATATCAAAGTCCAAAATAAATATTGAAGAAAAATGAAGAAGTCGTGGTCCAAGTATGAATCTCTCAAAACTTCAAGTGAAGAAATTCCATTATGAAGAGAAGACCATAATTTCATGAACGTCTCTCAAGGTTTGAAGTATGAAGTCGCTGCCAAATATCGGTCCGAGAAAGGTCTCAAATCGCGAAGCGAGTTATGCCAAGATATGAACTTTATGAGGTCCCGAGAAGCAGTTTTAAAAGATTTTGTCCTTTAGCTAACTATTGATTAAATCGTTCACTTTATTTTCGGACTAAATAACTATCGAAATAAGTCAACAATGCATCTTCGTGATCATTTAAGACAATAATAAAATATAAGAGATACACCTAGGAATAAGGGAGTCTAAGTGAGTAATTGGCCCACATGAGTTCGTGTTAGTCTACTAACTTATAATAACAATGATCTCGTTTTTAAGCTTGGTTTGGAGAAAGTGAAAACTTGAGGATGATGATTATTCATGACATTTTCAAAACCCAAGGTATGCTTTTGATTTCTTTACTTTGAATGTTTATAGTTTTCTATCTCTTTAATAAAGGCCATTATGGATTGATTATGATGAAAAATGTAAACGTGCTTTGTAACTAATGCATTGCATGAGGACATTGCAATGGTCAAGTGTAGGGGATTTGATAGGTGTGTAAACACCCATCCTTTTTACCACTTAATTACAATAATAACCGAGCCAAAACGTGTATTTTATGTCTTTTATGTCGGAATTATGCGTGGTTTGTGTTTTTGTTGTGATTTAGGACGAAAAGGTGAAAAGTGGAGAAAACACGGGCATTCACGGGCATTTACGGACTTTTATTGAAGAAAAAGATGAAAGACGAAGTCAAGAAGTCAAGAGTGCAAAAAGAACGGAAGTCCAAGACCAATTCTGAAGATTTATCGAAGAAAAAGTCAAAAGACGGAAGTTTACTAAAAGCCGAAGAACTCGAGTCTTATTTCTTGAAGAATTAAAAGACGAGTTTAAAGAAATCCCGAGCCATAAGTCATTAAAGTCCAAGATTAACAAAAGATTAAGAAGGGAAGGACTTAATGGTGTAATTAAGAAGAAATGAAGGAGGGGAGGAAGCTTCCTAATCCTCCCCTATATATAGTCATTAGATAGTTCATTTTCATTTTGTTGGCTAGAGTGACACTAGTTCTTCCACCCTTTTAATTACTTGCACATTTATTTTATGCACCTTTAATTACTTGTCATTTTAAATACTTGTTTTGCACTTTAATTTCTTTAAATTCCAAGTAAGTCTTCTAATTTTGTTCTTTAATCTTTAAGCTTTTAATCTTCTTGTTCATCTTCTTTTTATAAATCTTTGTTTGTGTTGATTTCAAGTTTTCAATCTAAATCTTTTTCATCTTCTTTTTATATAAAGTTTAAGTCTTTTTAATTTTCGTGTCTTGTTTTTGTTGATTTCATAAGTTTTATATTTGATCTAGTGTTTTTATTTAGCTTATTGGTGATTTACTTTGCTTATTGTCCTTGAAAAGTTAAGATTTTTGAGCTTATTTTCGTACTTTTTGTGTTTTCCTAGTTTTTAGGAAATCTGATTCGATTATGGAACTTTTCATAAAGTTGCGAAATTGAACTTTTCAAAAGTTGCGAAATTGTACTTTTGTCTGATTCGATTTTGAAACTTTTCATAAAGTTGCGAAATTGAACTTTTCAAAAGTTGCGAAATTGTACTTTTGTCTGATTCGATTTTGGAACTTTTCATAAAGTTGAGAAATTGAACTTTTCAAAAGTTGCGAAATTGTACTTTTGTCTGATTTGATTTTAGAACTTTTCCTAAAGTTGCGAAATTGAACTTTTCATAAGTTGCGAAATTGTACTTTTGTCTGATTCGATTTTGGAACTTTTCATAAAGTTGCGAAATTGAGCTGATTCGATTTTGCAATTATTGCGACATTGTGCATTGCGACATTGTGCATTGCGACATTGTGCATTGCGACATTGTGCATTGCGACATTGTGCATTGCGACATTGTTGCATGATTTTGCAATTATTGCGAAATTAATTCATTTTTTTTATTAATTGCGAACTTATGTCATTTTTGTCCAATTTTATTTTTAAACTTATTTTTCCCGCCATTTTTACTTAGCTTTATTTTAATTGTTTCGTCCTAATTTTAATTAGCTTAATTTTTACTTGTTCGTCTTATTTAATTTTCAAATCTACTTTTCGTCAAATTTTTATTTTACGTCATTTACTTTTCAAAGTTTTAATTTCTCGTCATTTAATTTTAAACGTTTTTATTTTATCGTTTTCATTTCTTTACGTTTCTCTATTTTTATTTTATTTTACGGAAAAAGTGACAGTTTTTCTGAGTTTCGTTTTTATTTTATTTTTAATTACGTTCAACTTTATTTTACCTTGTTTTTACTTTAACGTTTTGCACCTTTTCCCCTTTACAACAACGACAAACTCATAATTTTCCCACCAAAAACAATTGAGTCACACTTTAATCCATTT
The DNA here is from genome assembly GCA_025667525.1 of Glebionis coronaria. Taxonomy (NCBI): domain Eukaryota; kingdom Viridiplantae; phylum Streptophyta; class Magnoliopsida; order Asterales; family Asteraceae; genus Glebionis; species Glebionis coronaria. Next base: position 186,415,127 of record CM046880.1, on the reverse strand, counting down.
TTCAATTCGAAGAGATACCGAGAAAACGAATTTTAAATTTTATACGGGGTGTCAAAAGCCGTGTATCACATGCTTTGAGTAATAGTAATGAATTTGTCGAGGTGCTTGTTGGCATCATCATCAGGCAATCCGCGAAATGGATTAGTTTGCACTTGTTGGATCATGTGATGCTTCAACGAAAACTCCGAAGCCGTGGTTTGCATCGGCGCAATCGGTCCTCCTCGTCCATACATTTTGGGTTGACAAAGCTCCTCCATTGTTCTAAGGTCGGGTGGGGGAACATTGTTGTTGTTATTGTTGAGGTGCGGTGGGTTATTGTTGTTGTTCACACATGCCATAGCTAAATCTTCACGAGTCTCGGGCCCTGGATAAGTTGAAGATATAGTACGCATACACCTACAAAAGCAAAAGAAAAAGATACCAAAGTGTTAGAAATACGTTTTTAACGTATATTAGAAGTATCGGTCCCTCCACAATATTATTGAATGTTGTATAGCTCGTAGTTAATGTTTGTTTATTTAGTTAAGTAAACTCGGCCCATCGGCTTGTCATGGGTCGGCCCAAGCCCATTAGAGGCTTGGATATAAATACCCCTTTCTACCATGGAAATGGGGTTGGTTGTTGGTTGTTTCTCACTTTCATTTTAATAAAAACACATATTTCTCTCTCACTTTCTCTCACTACTTTCTCTCTCTAAAACCTTCAACCCACCTTATTGATTCATAAGATTATCACTATTCTTCAATTGGTATCAGAGCCATGGGGTGATTTAAGGTAAGGATCTGTGTTGTTTTTTAGTTTTTGATAGTATTAGTGTTCTTTAGGAAAATCTACCTTGAATCTTGTAATTTTTGGTGTTTTTGTTGTTGGGATTACTAGATAAGTGTTGGGTTTAGCTTATTTTTGTAGAAATCACAAAACTTTTCGTGGTTTTTGGTCAAAAATCGGGTTTTGGTTCGTTTGTTCTAAGAAAAAACGTAAAAACTTGGTCTCGAAGTTATTTTTCCCAGAACATTCCGAATCACCAGGTTATTCCGGATCAACAAAACATTCCGAATCAACAGCTTATTCCGGATCAACAAGGCATTCCGAATCAACTGTTTATTCCGGATCAACAAAACATTCCGAATCAACAGTTTATTCCGGATCAACTAGGCATTCCGAATCAACAGTTTATTCTGGATCAACTAGGCATTCCGAATCAACAGGTTATTCCGGATCAACCGTTATTCCGGATCAACCAAGTATTCCAGATCAACCAAGTATTCCGGATCAACCAAGTATTCCGGATCAACCAAGTATTCCGGATCAACCAAGTATTCCGGATCAAGGTAATTATTTCGAATCAAGATCTTTTTCACATTAAGGTATTTATTCCGAATCAACTTAATTATTCCGGATCAAGGGGTATTTTACGAGTTTTTTCGACGATTTTTTTAGTGGATTTAATCTTGGTTTCTTACACATACTTTACTTCAACAACACAACACAACTCACAACCCTACTTCACTGCTCGATCAACCGATAATCTTTGATTCTTTAAAGTGATCAAAATGAATCCGAGTTCATTAATGCCTCAAATGACATCACTTACGGATATTTCCGTCATTACGGGAACGGATAATCGCCCTCCAATGCTCATTAAAGAAGTCTTTGAAGCATGGCAAGGCCGTATGATGTCATACATTAAGGGAAAACCGACATATGGGAGGCTTATGGTCAAGTCAATTCTAAATGGTCCACTTGATTATGGTACCATCGTTGTTAACAATGTGACTCGACCATGGGAATTTGAAGAACTTACACCAGCTCAACAACTTATTGCCTATGCAGACGAAAAGGCTCTTCAAACCATTCTCCAAGCTCTTCCACATGACATCTATCGAATGGTAAGTCAATATACGGTTGCAAAGGACTTATGGGAACGTCTAAAGGTTTTTCTACAAGGTACGTCTCTTACTAAACAGGAACGGGAATGTCAGTTGTATGATCTGTTTGATAGGTTCACGTACAGTCCAGGGGAAACGCTTCACGACTACTACTTCAGATTCACTACTCTCATGAATGATTTGAATGTATACAATCTCGTGATTGCTCCATTCCAGGTTAACACCAAGTTTTGAATACTTTACCTCAAGCTGAATGGGGTGAGTATATTACCGATGTTAAGTTAACCAGGGATTTGCATAAGTGCAATTTGGATCAACTCTATGCTTTTCTCCAGCAGCATGAGAAACACGTGATCATGCACCGTTCACCTCGAGGTATGTACCCTGAATCTTTAGCTTTAATGGCAAATCAACCAAGCTTGTCATATAACAACACTCCTTATATCATGGGACACCAAGCTTATCATCCATCACCGTACATGACTCCAAGCTTCCCCCAATATTCGATTCTACCGCAACCACCCACCTCACATCAGCAACAATATCGGTTTAATGCACCTTCGTCTCAGAGAGAGCCACAAGCATCACAATATGCCTCATAACCTCACCCATATTCACCAGCAAGCATTGCACCTTATGCTCAGTCATCATACTCTTCTTATCAAGAAAATGCAGCATATCCATCAATCTATTCTGACCACATGAGTATTCCTTCTAGTGCTTATGCCGCTCAACAAGACCAAGCAATGTATTGTGATAATGATGAAGTTCCCATTCCTGAATTCAAACAAGGAACTGACCCAGTTGAAGTGTTAGCCACTATGTCTGCTTATCTCACAAGGACATTGAGCAAACGAGGATTTAGAGGACCAGCACCTACTAACAATCAGCTGAGGAATTCCTCCAATTCTCGACAACAAGCTACCATTGAGAATGGCAGGGTAATGGTTCAACCTATTCAACCTTATCAGGGGAGACCCACTACATCAACCACCAATGCACGCATGGTCAATCCTGCTCCAATGGTCAACACTCCTCCACGGGCTAATTCCACAGGTAAGTTGAGAATGATTACATGTTACAACTGTAAGGAAGAAGGTCACATGTCTAGGGATTGCACAAAACCCAAGAGGAGAAGGGATGGTCAATGGTTTGCAGAGAAGATTTATTTGGTGAACGCTCAGGCACAAGGACAGGAACTTGATGAAGAGGAGCTTGCATTTCTTGCTGATCCATTGATTACGGAACAAGAAGTTCTCACTACACAGAATGCAACATACCAAGCAGATGATCTGGATGCTTACGATTCAGACTGTGATGATCTTCAATCTGCTCAGGCAGCTCTTATGGCAACTATCTCTAGCTTTGGGTCAGATAAAATATCTGAGGTACCTACTAATACCACTGATACTAGTATTCAACCACATCAAGTTGGGCAAGAGGGTGCTGATCCGAATGAGTCTTCGGTGGTGAGTCTTTCAAATGAGGAGACAATCAATGATAGCAATATCAATGCAAGTCCCCAGACTTTGAGTGAATCACAACCGGGAGTCATTTCGCATACGCATACTCCTGCTCAACAAGATTTGGTCATGGTTCCTGCAAAATTACTTAGCCAAATGAATACTGCACTCTTAGAAACCCTAGCTACGAATAAGAATTTGTCTGCTGAGCTTGCCTTGTGCAAAGAAAAAGTTCAAACTTTGGAATTAGTTCCTTCGTCCAATGTTCTAATAAATCCCGAATATGATCATTTTCGAAACAAACAAATGGGTCATTTGCAAGAAATTGAAACCTTAAGAGCAGATCTTTCCAACGAACTTTAAGAAAAAGAGTTAGTGGTCACTAATTTTCACAAACTTCAAACGGATTTTGAATTACTCGAGTCTAAAAAGAATGAAATGGAAATTAATGCGGCTAATAATATTAGAAGTTTAGATTATTTGCTTTTAAGACAATACGCTGCCTCTCAACTAGTGCACTTATTTGACGCATCGTTTAGAGAGTTTAACTTATGCGTCAAAAAGACCTTCCCCCTAACCCACGGTATGCAAGACAAGCTTTTATCCATAATCCAAGACTTTATGATGCAACCAAATTAGGATTGGTCTTAGATCCGATTGTTATTTTCGAGGATCGCACGAATAAGGATCTAGTTCATGAGATTCGGTCATACAACTTTGCAAAATATCCCCAGTGTGATTATTTTAAAATGAATCAGGAGCTTGCAAAAACAGACTTTAGAATTCGCTTCCATATGGATAAAGATCTCATCACAACACCAACCTACATGTTAAATGAAGAAAACCCTAGTACACTTCCTACACATGTCAACATGGAAGGACCTAAGGAAATTCCAAAGGATCTTCCACCTATTAGCACTGTATGGATAAACTTGCAAGAGATTAATCAATACTTTGCTAGTTTTGACAAGGTCATCCGGGAATGTACGACTTCAAAGGCTTAAACGCCAGAGAATGGGCTTTCGAACACATGAACGAGGTGTTTAAGAATGAGATCAACCATTTTCTCGAAAATCTAAAAGGAAGTTTTGCATCTCTTTCGGAAAATCTTGATTTTGAAATTAAAGAAGTTCAAAAAGTGTTTTATGAAATGGACATCGCTTACGAACTACAATAATTGAAAAGGAAAAGATTTTATCCGAGTATGACCGATTCGTGTCCCAAGTAATTTCATGTGATGTGCTTACTACTGTGAATGTTAATTATTCGAATGAGCTTACATCCGCTATGAATAACTGTGATGCTGTGAATATATGTGATGATGTGCATGATCTCTCTGTAAATATTGTTGAGAATGTAAATGAAGTAGATAATCATTCTTGTCACGAGTCTAACGCTGAATTTTTAAAGCTTCAAGATTCTTACAATCTACTTACAAAACGCTTTAATCAACTTGAACAACATTGTATATCTTTAGAATTAAAACAGCAAACTCAAAATGAGGATCTTTTGATAACAAATGTTTGTGGAAACAGTGTTGAGACGAGTGACAAGATGATTGAGATAGTTAAGGCATTAGAGGAAGAGATTATGAGATTAAAGAGAGATGTGTCATCGAACGAATCACTAAAATTGGAACTAGAGGCTGCAGAGTCTAAAAAACAGTGCTTAGAAACTAGACTTTCGTCTATTCTAGGGGAGATGGATCGGGCAAGACAGGGACTATCCGCTCTTTATGGTTCAATAGAAGAACGCTTAGCTTTTAATGCAGCACAGCAACAATCTTATGTTGAACAACTGAACCAAAAGTGTGAGGAAATCTCTGACTTAAATATCTAGCTCATTGACAAAAACATGGTCTTGGCTGAGTTAAAGGAGACACTTCTTCTCACCCGACAAGAAGTTGTTAATAACTTAGCTACCAACTCTGCACCGTCCTCTAGTGCTCCATCAACCAATTCAGTAGTGATCTATAAGAACCCGCACCATAAGCAAAATCCGGATACTTACGATGTTTATATGATGAATGCAATTAAGCATGTGGACCTTGTTAGGGATATTTTAGATGATTTGTATGCTTTAGATCCCTCAAGCAGTCACTATTATTCAGCTCATGCATATATTCAGCGAGTTCAATATTGCTTAGCATATTTGCAATACATAGGAAAACCGGGTTCTGCACTACTCACTAATCGACCCATTGCTGTAACTCCATTCAATAAGACCCCAGGAGAAAAACTGTCATTGGCACCATCAACTAAGGCACCTTTAAAATCTGTTGCTAATGTTCCCACTTTGCCTTCTACAGGATTAAAAGAGTCTACTAAGGCTAAAGGATCGCCACTCAAGAAAGATAAGATCAAGCCCTCCACTAGTAGTACCATCAAGAAGAAAGTAGAAGCTCACCCTAGGAATGTTATTTCAGATTTAAATAAAAAGAATCATGTTGCTAAGACTAAAAGCTCTGTGCCTGTACAGAAGCCTAAACCATTTGTAAATTCTAATTTGAAATGTTGGAATTGTAATGAATGCATGTTTTCCCAACGTCATGATTTGTGTCTTATTGATCATGTGAAAGAAATGAATGCCATTAGGAATGATCTTGAATGGAAGCCAACTGGGAGAACTCGTACCCAAGTTGGATGGCAATGGCGTCCCACTGGTAGGACCTTTACATTAGATGGAAAAATGTGCCCTTTAACTAGGAATGCATCCATTGAGGTTAGGTCTCAGCGTCCTTTAATTAGGCACACTAGCACTAAAGTATGGAAACCGCGCCCTTTAATTAGGTCAGCCCCCACTATAGTGCCTATCAGTGAAGAAATACCTCAGGATTTAAGCCAACTTGAATCTACACCACCAACTAGGAAGAAGGCTAGGAAATCTAAGAAATCTAATGTTAGCAAATCTAAGATCATTAAATCTGTACCTGCTAATAACAAGGAACATTTAGATTCCGAAACCTATACATTGTCCTCGTCTGGTGATATTTTCAAGTGGTCCAAATCATCCTCTGGTATTTGGACTCCGGTTGCTCAAAGCATATGATCGGAGATCGCTCGATGCTCCGAAATTTCGTCAGCAAGTTTCTTGGAACGGTTAAATTCGGTAATGATCATATTGCAAAGATAATGGGGTATGGTGAATATCAGATTGGAAATGTTACGATTTCAAGGGTATACTATGTAGAAGGTCTTGGTCATAATTTATTTTCAGTAGGACAGTTCTGTGATTCCAACCTAGAGGTTGCTTTTCGACAACATACTTGTTTCATCCGCAACTTGGAAGGAAAAGACTTGTTGAAGGGGTCTCGTGGTGCAAATCTTTATACTTTGTCCCTACAAGACATGATTGCCGCCTCTCCAGTATGTCTTCTCTCCAAAGCATCTAAGACCAAGTCATGGTTATGGCATCGCAGATTATCTCATCTCAACTTTGATGCTATTAATCATTTGGCTAAAAACGAATTAGTTCGTGGTATTCCAAAGCTCAAATTTCACAAGGACCATTTATGTTCCGCGTGTTCAAGGGGGAAAAGCACCAAGAAATCATACAAGCCCAAAGCTGAAGACACCAATCAAGAAAAACTTCATCTTTTGCATATGGATCTTTGTGGGCCAATGCGAACCGAAAGTGTGAGCGGTAAGAAATTCATTCTTGTTATTGTGGATGATTTCTCCAGGTTTACATGGGTTAGATTTCTACGTACAAAGGATGAAGCACCGAAGGCTATCATCACTTTCCTGAAATTCATTCAGGTACATATAAATACTACTGTCCGCCGTATTCGTACTAATAATGGAACAGAGTTCGTCAACCAGACTCTTCGTGATTACTATGAAGAAGTTGGTATCTCACATGAAACATCCTCTGCACGTACTCCACAACAAAACGGTGTCGTTGAAAGACGGAATCGTACGCTTATGGAAGCTGCTCGGACTATGCTGATTTATGCGAACGCTCCATTATCCTTATGGGCAGAAGCTGTATCTACTGCATGTTTCACCCAAAACCGTTCTATCATTCGGAAACGCCATGGAAAAACACCTTACGAGCTTCTACATGATCGTAAACCCGATGTTTCATTCTTTCATGTATTTGGTGCTCTTTGTTATCCAAACATTAATAGTGAGAATTTGGGTAAACTTCAACCGAAAGCCGATATAGGTATTTTCATTGGTTACTTACCTTCCAAGAAAGCATACCGAATTTACAACCGTCATCTTGGTAAGATAGTAGAAACTATGGACGCAGATTTTGATGAGCTGACAGCGATGGCTTCTGAGCAACGCTGCTCTGAACCCGCTCTTCACGAGATGGGAACTGGTGCTATTAGTTCCGGATTAGTTCCCAATAATCCTACTTCTACATTATTTATACCACCTACAAGGCCCGAGTGGGATAAACTATTTCAACCGTTGTTTGATGAATTCTTTGATCCCCGAGTGATGAAGTTCCAGCACCTGTAGTGATAGCTCCAATCCCTGAAGTTGTTGCTCAAGCTAATGAAGCTTCATCAAATGCATCTTCAATTAACATTGAACCAGATGCACCTCCACCAAGTAATTCTCAAACTACACCTGAATCTTCACCCTTACTTGTGCCTAATGATGTTGAAGAGGATTCTGTTGATCACGATTTGGAATATGCTCACCTACAAGAGCTTCCATTCTTTGGTATACCGATACCTGAAAATCCCTCAGCCGCGTCTACCTCAGAAGAAGCTCCTACAATCGTTCACTCCAGACCACCACGGATTGAAAATTACAGCACCAAATGGACAAAAGATCACCCAATTAGGAATATTATTGGAGGTCTCGATCGACCAGTCTCGACACGCCATCAATTACAAGAGAGTGCACTCTATTGATATTTTGATGCATTTCTCTCCGAATTTGAACCTAAAAACTGGCAACATGCTATGACTCAATCATCTTGGATTGAAGCCATGCAAGAGGAACTAAATGAATTCCAAAGACTTGAAGTATGGGAATTAGTTCCTCTCCCTGACAAGGTAAACATCCTTACTTTGTTGTGGGTTTATAAGGTTAAACTCGATAAGATGGGTGGAGTCTTGAAGAATAAGGCTAGATTGGTTGCTAGAGGATACAAACAAGCCTTGGGTATCGACTTTGAAGAATCTTTTGCTCCTGTTGCAAGATTGGAGGCTATTAGACTATTCCTTGCGTATGCTGCTCATATGAACATGATCGTCTATCAAATGGATGTGAAGACGGCATTTTTGAATGGTGAACTAAGGGAAGAAGTCTATGTTAGTCAGCCGGATGGGTTCGTTAGCACGGAGTTTCCTAATCATGTGTACAAGCTTAAGAAGGCTCTCTATGGGTTGAAACAAGCTCCACGCGCGTGGTATGATCTCCTTTCAACATATCTCATTTCAGAAGGCTTCTCCAAAGGCAAGGTGGACCCTACTCTATTCACTCTCAAGGAGGACAACGACATGATACTAGTACAAATTTATGTTGATGATATAATATTTGCTGCCTCTAACATATAATTGTCAAACCGCTTTGAGAAGATAATGTCCACACGCTTTCAGATGTCAATGATCGGAAAATTTTCATTTTTCTTAGGATTACAAATTTCTCAGAATCCCAGAGGCATCTTTATTAATCAATCCAAATATGCTCTAGAATCATTAAAGAAATATAACTTTGAAAATTGTGACCCCGTGGATACTCCAATGGTGGAGAAATCCAAGTTAGATGAAGATAGGAATGGGACTATTGTCGATCCAAAACTCTACCGTGGGATGATCGACACCCTTCTCTATCTGACTTCTAGCAGGCCTGATCTACAATTTGCCGTATGCATGTGTGCCCGGTATGAGGCTCGTCCTACCGAAAAGCACCTACATGCTGTTAAAAGGATCTTTCGGTATCTCAAAGGAACACTTCATCGTGGTCTATGGTATCCGAAAGATTCCTCTATTGCTTTAATATCATATGCAGATGCCGATCATGCTGGGTGTCAAGACACGAGGCGTAGCACTTCTGGGTCTGTGCAATTCCTTGGAGACAGATTGATTAGTTGGTCTTCAAAAAGGCAGAAAAGCGCTACAATTTCTAGCACAGAGGCTGAATACATTGCCATGTCCGGTTGTTGTGCTTAAGTCCTTTGGATGAGATCACAACTAACTGACTACGGTCTTGGATTTAACAAAATCCCGATGTATTGTGACAACAAGAGCGCCATTGCCCTTTGCTGCAACTACGTTCAACACTCCCGGGCAAAGCACATCGACATTCGCTACCATTTCATTAAAGAGCAAGTGGAAAACAGAGTGATCGAGCTGTATTTTGTCACCACTGAGTATCAGCTGGCAGATATGTTCACAAAAGCCTTAGATCGAGGACGAATCGAGTTTTTGATCGACAAGCTTGGCATGAAATCTTTCTCTCCAGCGACTCTCAAAGAGTTGGCAGAAGAATCAGCAGAATAGTGGTGGTAAACTATTCATGCGTATCCTTTGTTCGTGATCATGTATATTATCGTATATATATAAACCACAAAAAGAAAAATACAAAAGTATAAAATCTACAAAAACCATAAAAAATATAAAACCAAGAAAAACCATAAAAAAATATAAAACCAAGAAAAACCATAAAAAATATAAAACCAAGAAAACCCAAAAATATTTTCGTTTTATAATCGGGCATGTCTTTTAGTACGGTAATATTTATGGCTTTAGAAATGTCGATTAAAATTGACACGGCGCCATAAATAGAGTCCGTATAAAAGTTGTACATTTTTAAAACATGCCCATTATGGCTTGTAGTTATTTCAGACTGCAACCCGCTCTTCGCATTAAAGTCACGTATTTCCTTGGAAAACGTTGGCTCAAAACGGGAATTAATTTTCTCGGGCATGATTTACAAGTTAAATCATGCAAAGGGATCAAGTTTACTTTATAACTTGGTCTAACACGAGTTAGTGTACGTCTCAGTGCATTAATTTGTCAAAATAAGAGAAATCTTATTGCCACCACGAATCAATCTTTTCAAAACATTAACTGGAAAATGTTTTCATCAATATTTGACTCTTTAAACAATGACTACAACTCTTTAAATAGAAAACGGGTCATCGTTTAAGGGGGAGAAAATATTAAATCGTCTTCGTCATCAAAACGGTTTTCAAAAGTTGTTGAGGAAAATTAATTGGATAAATGGTTAATGACTGGAATTTCTTTAGTATTCGTCTTGTATTCGTTCATGATTTGTCGTGAATAGTTAAGTTGTGTGATCACTAAGATAGGTTAAGGTGGTTAAATCTTTTTTTTTTTTGAACAAAGTAAGGTGGTTAAATCTAACGATGGTTAGTGACTAGAAACGAAAAGTAAAGGAAAAGAAAAGAAAAAAAAACGAAAAGTTGGGGGATTAAAACTAGCAAAGAGTAAAATTTATAAAAATTTGACCAAGTCAAAATCCCCCCCCCCCCCCCCCCCCCCCGTCTTCTCTTTCACTCTTTCTCTTTTCTTCTTTCTGTTCTTCTTCTAGCCGCCATTAACACACACTAAAACACACACTCAAGTTCCTATATCACGTTTTTATTGATCTACAACTCATCTCATTCATCTAACAAGGTAATTGATTCATCTAATTCATCTAATTCATTGTTAATCCCAGGTAATTGATTCGGTTTAATCAAATTTATCAAGATTAGGGTTTCTGCCTAAATTAGGGTTTAATTGATTAGGGTTTTAGTTGGGTTTTACTCGGAACATCCTTAGAAAGATGTTTTGTTGCCTTAGAATGCCTTAAAACACACGAATGCTAGAATCATTCATGATAGAATGCGTTTAAGATCATTTCGAATGAGCACGTTTTTAAGTTATTCCGGATGAACGACCTATTCCGGATGAACTATTTTGCAAAAACATTCCGGATGAATCATTTATTCCGGATGAACCATTTATTCCGGATGAATCATTTATTCCGGATGAACCATTTATTCCGGATGAACCAATATTCCGGATGAACCAATATTCCCGATGAACCAATATTCCGGATGAACCAATATTCCAGATGAACCATTATTCCGGATGAACCATTATTCCGGATGAACCATTATTCCGGATGAACCATTATTCTGGATGAACCATTATTCCGGATGAACCATTATTCCGGATGAACCATTATTCCGGATGAACCATTACTCCGGATGAACCATTATTCCGGATGAACCATTTATTCCGGATGAAGGGTTTATTCCGGATGAAGGGTTTATTCCGGATGAAGGGTTTATTCCAGATGAAGGGTTTATTCCAGATGAAGGGTTTATTCCAGATGAAGGGTTTATTCCAGATGAAGGGTTTATTCCGGATGAAGGGTTTATTCCGGATGAAGGGTTTATTCCGGATGAAGGATTTATTCCGGATGAGGGGTTTATTCCGGATGAGATGTTTATTCCGGATGAGATGTTTATTCCGAATGAAGGTGTTTTTGCTTAATAACTTGTTAAATGTTAAATGCTTAAGGGATTATGTCATATGTATAATGCTTAGGTATAAATTCATAATGATATTCATATCTGTATGTATCAACTTTTATGTTTTATCTTAAGCAGAAACAATGACTAACCCAACCGTGCAACAAATACAAGACGATAGAGCAGCAGCCATTGAAGAAGCCAAAACCCTCAAGTTCATTCCAAACAACTACCGGTTGAAGGAGGTCTCTAATTCCACTCACAATGGATTCAAGGTAGCTTCAGCCATTCTTGACAATTCTCACTTCAAGAATGCGCTAAGGAGAAGTGCTTCGGTGCCCTTCGACTACATGTACGAATTCTGGGCAACCAAAGAGAAGATGTCAAACAAGATCACATTCTTCCTGGACAACAAGCAACAGACTCTCACCGTGTCAGACTTCCGCAAGATCTTTGGTTTTCGGGAGTCACCCAAAGGTACAACATTCTCAGCGAACCCGACCAAGAACGAGCTCATGGAGATGTTCTCTGCTATTGGATGTGCGGACTTACGAATAGTGTCCGATTTCACCACAGCCAAAGTGGGTCAACCTTGGAGAGCGATGTTTGGTATTCTCAGCCGATGTCTCACTCCCAAAACGACTGGTTATGATGCTGTGCGTTCATCAATCATCAATATGTTCTATGGTATGTTCAAAGGTATTAATATTGATTATCCATCATTGTTGTGGGAAGAGTTTATTTTTCAACTCTTCACAAACACGAAGACTAAGGCTAAAGGTTACCAGTACCCTAGGTTCATAAAGCTAATCATACATTATTTTATGGAAAACGATGCGTCTATTGATAAGCATGCAGGTAGCCGTCACCACACAATAGATGCTGATGATCTGGTGGACTTAAGGCAAGAAAGTCACTCCAATGTTGTTATCCCTGGTCCTATTCCCAGTCATCTCCTGACAGATAAGATTATCGCTTCTGCTGATTACAAGAACATGCTAAGAGAAATCGAGAATCAACAAGCAAACATTCAAGCAGGAGAAGACTCGTCTACCACAGTTAAGAGTAAAGGTAAACGCAAGCAAACAGCTTTACCTGAACCCAAAACCAAGAAGAAAAAGACTGTGGCTAAGAAGGGTAAGAGCACGGCTGACGAGCTTGTTCTTCACGATGAAGAAGATGTTGATGACGATCCTACTCTCGAGCTAACTCGCAAGACTGAGAAAAAGTTAATGAATGAGGCTATTGAAAAGAGTAGGAGAGACACAGGCGGTAGTGGTTCGGGTGCACAGATGGATGTTTAAGAAGAATACGAGGAGCCACATGACATTAGTGAGTTTGGATCACCCGAACGTTACTCAGCATCGAAGGAGACATCCATTGCTGATACAGCAAGTGTTGAGAAGGAGTCCGATGCTACAACAATCATTGTGACTACACAGCCTCTTGTAACTCAACCTCCACCAATCCAGCCTTTACCAACCCGACCGGTGCCAACACCATTCCCTCCACCTCCACCTACTTCTATCATGAGTACTGTAATCACAACCGTGCCTCTTCAACCATCCCAGAGTAGCCCTGCACCATCTTCAGTGGCTACATTTGTAATGGCAGAATTGTTGGATAAACACATGGACAGTCAAAGAAAAGAGATGGCTCAACTTCGAGAAGAGCTATTTCGACGAGTGCAAAGTGAAGAGGCATCCAAGAAAGCCCAAGAAGAGATGCTAGCTAAGTTCACTGCAGAGATGGAGTTGACACGTAAAGCTCATGCAGAAGAACTTGCTCAGGTCAAACAGGCTGAAGCTGATAAGAGTGAAGCACGATTTACAAGACTTCGAGCCATAAAGGATAAATATAAGGAGCAGAAAGAAACACTTGAAGCTTCTATTGTAGAGAGAGTGAATGAATCTGTTGAGTCTCTTATGCCAAAGCTGTGTGAAGAGTTGAGGAAACTTGCGGCTGATAACTTGATGATTAAGTCGTCCAACCCTTCTGAGTCAGCCTACAAAATTGCATATGACTTGACAGATTTTGAACTAAAGAAGATCCTCAAAGCTCGCATGAAGGAAGTTGGATCTTTTGACAAGTCTAAAATTCAGCGGACACTCTACAAAGCACTCATTGAAGCTATCTTGGAGGATGATCGGTTGTTTAAGACATTTGGGAGTGTGGTACCTTACCACATCTTGGATGAGGAGGAAAAGGAAGATAGTGAGCAAGAGGAGAGTGATGGTGAAGAAGAGGGTGATGGTGAAGAAGAGGATGATGGTGATGATGATGATGGTGATGATGATGATGATGGTGATGGCGGTGATCAAAATGAGGAGAGTGATAAGGGTAGCAACGGGGATGATGATGAGGATGATGGTGGTAAAAATGACCAGCCTGATCAGTCCGATGACGATGAAACGGGGGACAAGGTTGCCAACAAAAAGAAACCATCCAAGTCTGGTACCAAGTCTCAGAAAGATGCTGCCCGAAAGGAAAAGTCCACATCTACGGAGTCAGGACGAACCAAGTGCCGCCATGATGTGAATGCTGCTACTGCATCATCGATTCCCGGTACATCTGTTTCTGTTTCTATACCTGTTACCACTAATCCTGTTAGTTCTTTTGTTGCTCCTGTGATTGCAGAACCAGCAATTGAACATGAATCTGCACAACACTCGCCTGTTTATGATACCGCCGAAATGCCTGAATCCGAACTAGAAAGTGTTCATGTTTCTACTCCTCTGCATAAAGAACCAGAATCTACTGTTCCCGAGTCAAGCACACGGGACTGGGCGGATACATTGGAGATTGATGAAACTGCACCGCCACAAGCTTGGATCACGGCAGCTGCAAAATATGATCCAATCACAGACGCTGATAGAGATGTTCTATATCTCCGTATCCGTAGTCCGATAGACTTGTGTGAATTTTGGGCTCATGAGTTCAAATCTTCGGTCACTCCGTCTTTGGTAAAGAGAGCGCTAAAGGACAAGAGACTTCACGCCAAAACCAAGTTAAGCCGCATGGAGTACGAGTATTATGCTGAAGAGGTCCTGAAAGCTCTCAATACCGTTCAAAGGCCAGGCCTTCATGAGTCAAAAAGAGCTCCACCTCCACTTGATCCATCTCAAGATAATCAAATTGCTCTTGACTTCTTTGTCACCAATGATCTTGAGTATCTCCTCAAGGGATCATCCGAGTACGTGACCTCCCTGACCTTGTTGAAAGCCGCTAATTGGGGGACAATACCTTATATCGAAGAAAAGGTCAACCGCCTCTGGGTCCCAAAGGTAAGCCGTAATTATGACATGTATGCTGTTATAGGTGCATCACATTGGGACGAGCGTGTCCGAAGGGCGTACAGAGGTTGCTGCTTAGACAATTCAGGAAGTATCGTCAGATCCAATCTTCGCATCACAAGTATTTTGGGACTGAAGATTGAACCCAAGAATGACTATCATCATGTGATGGAGATTCGTCTAAAAAGGGAGGATGACAGAGAATACAAGATACAGCAGGGAGACTTTTCTATCATTCGCCTTGAAGATATCGAAGACATGATGACCCGTGATCAACTTACCCATCTTACTCGTGAAGAAATCATTGCCTTGAATACAGCACTTCGTATGTTCACACGAAGCGTTGTTATCAAGAAACGAGTTGAAGATCTTCAATTGGGAGTTGAAAACTACCAAAGGAAGCTTAACTTGACCTGTCCAATGAATCAAGTTCTACCCCAACATGTCAAAAGATGTCCCTATACCGACACGACCGTTCTGATGTACGGGATTTTCTACATGAACAATCGTGGGATCATGAAGTTTATGAGGGTAGGTGAGCTTCATAAGTACAGTGATGGGACTCTCATATTCGTCAGAGGAAAATTGGAGCATCTCAATTCTGGCAGGACATTACCAGAAATGATTGAGGATTGGCATCCGGCTTATCAGAAGATGGCGACATATGTGATCAAGAAGATTGATGAAAAGCTCCGGGAACGTAGATTGATGAGGAGCTTAGAAAAATTCGTTGGTGGCAGACCATATGGAGTGCACTACAAGTTACTGCAACGATCCATCTAATGGGTCGTACATCTCAGGTCCACTCTATATTGGTTTTATTTGTGAATATGTAAATTTTGTGAATATTGTGCTTTTACGGCTTGATGTAGTGTTAAGGTATGATAATTTTTCAAGAATTTCTAACGAGATTCTAAATCTTTCAAAATATGTCATACTAAAGCACTACAATTAACCCTTATTAATTTAAGGGGGAGCATTAATATGTTCTATGGCCAAACATTGATTTCATTTTTACCCAAAGACCGGTTAATCCATTCAATATCCCAAATATTAATGGTTAACATTTTGGATAAGGGGAGAAAATGGGATTAAGGAGACTTAAACGATACTTGGCTAAAAGATGAAAAAGACTTAACGATAATCCAACTTAATATGTGTAAAGCACGTGTTAAGGGGGAGCGTTTTTTAATGAACAAAACACTTAAGGTACAAAACTCTTGATTTCAATATCACAAGTACCTTAAGTGATTTTCAAGGATTTTTCATGGTGACTATACTTTCCCAAAACACGCTTAATTCACGACGGATGTAGTGACAAAAGGGTGGTAGGAATAGGTATTAGTCCAATGATTCATCAGAGCCGATGGAATCTTCCCAAGGACAATTCCCTAGATAGAATTAGAAGTCCTAGGAAAGATGGAGAAAGATTGTGAACGTAGCTGAATGCCGACCAAGTACTTAAGCTAGCACTGGAACAATCACAACAAGGTGCTAGTTATGACGTATTGGTAAGCATTGAAGGGGTTGAAGAATGAAAAAGAATTGTAAAGATAAAGGGTGTAAAGAAAGAAGCCCTCCTTACAACTTTAGGCAGAAACCGGGTCAATACATATGCTATTGAGATCATTTTTTAATGATTCTCGATATTAAAGAAAGACATCATGGACCCAGTGATGCAATGCACAACCCTTTCCAGCTAACTCAAATATCTCTCAAAAGGTATTTGTTTTTAATCACACGGAGATCAACACGTTATCTATTGGTTTATTCACTCCGAATAGACTGATATTCAATAGGTGGCACTCCTCTCCAGCCATCGCTCACTAAATCAAAACGCACTATCGAGTCTAGAGCCACGAGATCATCAAAAGTCTCATTAAGACACTTTCCATTTATTCCTTGCTTTCTCACACACTGTGAAAAGTAAGAGATCTTTATGAGTCCTACGCAGTATTCTTGTAATATTGCCAGAACATCCGAGTGATACGCAAGTATTACAATGAAGATGGAAATCCTGCTTGAGCCAACATCAAACAAGCTCATGGTAGGTGACACGTGCGGTTTCTTTAGAAACCAATCTTGTGAAAACTGGAAAGAAACAGTAGTTTAATTCTTAATTGAACTTAAACTCGTTCCAGGCCTCTACGCATTATCGTATGATCTTGCCAGAACACTCAGAGTGACACTCTTTAGTGTTCACAGTGACGAGTGGAAATCCTTCTAGTGTTAACATCAAACAGCACTTGGTAGGTGACGTGCAAGATTCTTTATGAATCAAGCTCGTGATAACTGGAAAGCGACGATGGTGAAAATCTTAATTGAAATTCACTTGTTCCAGGTTTCATGAATTGACGGCTTCAATCACAAGGATAATTTATCCAAGTGATTCACTCTTTATGTTCGCAGTCAAGCTTAGTGATCGTCGAATAAAGAGAACGGGTTTACCCGCGAAATCCTGTCAGGAAGTTACTTAACTGAAACTATCCGTCACAGGTACGATATCTAATATCGTCCAACGGTCTTCACCGACCGGAGGTAAAACGCTACCAATTTAGAATGAAATGTTCTAAGCCATTTCATTCGTGTCTTATTATGTTGCTGCGAAGACGGTGGCGTTGCGGTGTACCAGCTGAAGTCGTTCCCACATGCTTATGTTTTTCTGCATCAAAGTTCAGCAAAATTCAAGAAAGTACAAAATGAAGTCTTCCGCTGTACCAAACTCTGAAGCTTATAAAAATTCAACAAAAACATAAGTGTGTGGAACATGGAGTCACGAGGAGGCAAGATTCACAAGAAGGCAAAGATCGCACGTGATTGGTCAAAAGAACAATGCTCTCAAGCCAAAGCCTAAAAGATCAAATCAACATATTCACAACAAAAAGAAAAGAAGAAAAGACTACGAGCTGAAGAACGAAGACTTAGTATAGTATGCTAGGTTTAGAACTGTGTAACGTGGAGTGACCTCCCTTAGGGGGAGATTGTTAGAAATACGTTTTTAACGTATATTAGAAGTATCGGTCACTCCACAATATTATTGAATGTTGTATAGCTCGTAGTTAATGTTTGTTTATTTAGTTAAGTAAAACCGGCCCATGGGCTTGTCATGGGTCGGCCCAAGCCCATTAGAGGCTTGGATATAAATACCCCTTTCCACCATGGAAAGGGGGTTGGTTGTTGGTTGTTTCTCACTTTCATTTTAATAAAAACACATATTTCTCTCACTACTTTCTCTCTCTAAAACCTTCAACCCACCTTATTGATTCATAAGATTATCACTATTCTTCACAAAGCAATAGACAATATATATACACTATGAAAATAAAAATAAAATCTTTTTGGATTTTTGAAAATTTTTAATTTTTATGGATTTTTAACAATTTTTAAGCAAGAAAAATAACGCTCACGAATGAACGGATCCCAAAAAAGCAACGCGTCTCTCACAGAAAACCGTTAATCTTAACGAAAAAAGCCGGCAGCGGCGCCATTTAATACAAGTCATTTGCCCAGTAAGAAAATTTTATCGTCCGATCTCTTCGAATTGATTATTGGTAAAGTGCGACTCAGTCGTCTTTTGGTGGAAGCAAATATTTTTGGTCGTTGTAAAGTAAAATGTGCAAGACTTTAAAGTAAATTGACGGTTAATTATACCTAAGACTAATTAAAACTTAAAGGGTGCAATATTAAAACTTTGAAAAGTAAATTGATTAAATGACTTAAAATTTGCGTGACAAAAATTAAATTGACAATGTAGTAAAAATGTTAACTTTAAAATTAAACTAAGAGAAAAATAGTGGGAAAAGTAAATGCTTGAAAATAAGAAGAAAGTAAACGGAACCTGAGCCGGGATCCAAAAATACTGTCACTATTCGGAATCCAATCTTACCCTTATCCTGAATAACAAACCTGCTGCTTATCCTGAATAAAACTGTCACTCATATCCGGAATCACCAACGGTTTCTTATCTGGAATCTTGTTCTGCCTCTTATCTGGAATCTGGATCTTCTGAACTTTATCTGGAATCACCTAGTGAAGCTTATCCGGAATAAATCTTGAACTCTTATCCGGAATTCTGGTTCCAAGGCTTATCCGGAATAAAGACTGTTACTCCTTATCCGGAATATACTTTGGTTCCTTATCCTGAATCTTTGTCGAGATGCTTATCCGGAATATCCACCTTAAGCTTATCCGGAATACTGCCAAGAACACTATCCGGAATAATTTGCCCTGCGGCTTATCCGGAATACTCAGAAATTCCTTATCCGGTATACACTCAAACTTCTTATCCGGAATAAGCAAAAGATAGCTTATCCGGAATAAACTTCCTAGCTTTTATTCAGAACATCAGGAACTTACCACTATCCGGAATAATTACCAAGTTGCTTATCCGGAATAACTTTAAACTGCTTATCCGGAATACCTAAGTATCCCTTATCCTGAATAATCAACTTCGAGCACTTATCCGGGATATCCACCTCATAGATATTCGGAATAAAAGGGTTTTACCAAAACCCGAATAAGACTAAAATCAAATAAGCTATAAACTAGAATTAAGCTAAACATAAATAAGCACTTAACTAAAACTTTTACCAAATCAAATTTAAGAAAAAGCTATTAAGCTAAAATTTAAAAACTTTTAAAAACACTAAATAATAAAATATTATAAATCAACTTTTTATAAAAATTAACTAAAGAGCACTTAATTAATTTTAAGAAAAACAAAATAAGATATCAAATTAATAAGCTAACTCAATGATAATCATAAAAACATAACAAGTAATCAAACAAGCATGACAATAAGATAATAAGCACAAAGATTAACAAAAATAAGAAAGGTAGAATGAGAGATTAAAATAAAACTTGATTAAAGAAAAGATTAAACAACAAAATTAAATCACTTACTCGGAATTAAAGGAATTAAAGTGCAAGACAAGTATTTAAATTGACAATTAATTAAAATGACATGAAATTAAGGTGGAAAGACTAATGTGTCAAATTAGCTAACAACTCCTAATGACACATTAGGAGTCTATTTATAGTGATTAGGAAAACTAAGCATGTGTTGGTTCCTTCTTTTATCTTTCTCGATTTCTCGTCTTCTAATTTCTTCGACTTTTTCGACTTTGTCTCGGGATTAATAAACTCGTCTTGTAATTTCTTCATTAATTTAGACTTGAGTTCTTCGGCTTTTATTAAACTTCCGTCTTTAGACCTTTTCTTCGATAAATCTTCAGAATTGGCCTTGGACTTCCGTTCTTTTGGCACCCTTGATCTTTCGACTTCGTCTTTTGTCTTTTTCTTCGATAAAAGCCCGTGAAAGCCCGTGTTTTCTCCCCTTTTCACATTTTCGTCCTAAATCACAACAAAAACACAAACCACGCATAATTCCGACATTTACGACATAAAATACACGTTTTGGCTTGGTTATTATTGTAGTTAAGTGGTAAAAGGATGGATGTTTACACACCTATCAAACAAACAAGTTTTCATCTTAATTAAGTTATCAAGGATTTAACTTTTCTTAAAACTCACCTTTTATTAAATGTGACAAAGTTTTTTAATAAACTTTATTTTTAAGAAAATGTTCTATTAAATTAAATATTTGAAATTTTGAAAATGGCATATTCCATTTGGTTTCAGAATATCCTTTGAGGATAACTATTCCACCAGATGTGACTACCCCACTAAAAGACAAAAGGGAGCAGAGTCTACGAACGTGGATCCTTAAAGGTCTATGCGGTTCCTTATCGATAATGCACTGCGGGTACCAATAAGGAACCGCGTTCAGGTACGGTCGCTGGACCTTTGTCCTATAAATAGTAGACCATTCTCAGATTTTCTCTTCACCTCTTTTGCACACAAATTTCCATATTCAATCATTCTTCTTAAATCACTCAAATCCTTGATAATTTGGTTGGTTACTACTTGTTTAGAAGTGAATCTTTCTCCCCCATCTCTTCCTCTTCAAGTGCAAAGAGAAGAACACTTTCATCCTTGAAGTGTTGAGTCTACCTCAAGATCTATTGAACATCAAGTTATATTCATTCATTATAGTTGTGTTGTGTCGATCCAAGTAGTTGTGTTATTTGGAAGTTGTGTTGTGAAGATTCAAGTAGTTGTGCTATTTGGTAGTTGTGTTGTGAAGATCCAAATAGCTTTGTCTATTTGGAAGTTGTGTATGTAGTAAGGTTAATACTTAGTCCTTAAAGTATATTGGTGTAGATTGGTCCTAGCTAAGATTAGGGCTCGTCTTTTAGCTAAGAGTCGGAAATTGGATAAGCGACGTTGTGTACGGTTTCTCCACCTTAAGGAGTTTGTTGATTAGTGAACTCTCGAGTAAGGAGTACTCGAGGAGTAGAGTAGGGACGAGGAGCGAGCTTCGTTGCAGAACCACTATAAATCCTTAGTGTTTAGTTTGATCTTTCTTTTCCTTATCTCTTTACATTCATTATTCTTTATTAGCATATACTTGTGATTATTAGTTTAGTTGCACTATCCATTTTTCATATTGTGTATAAGAAGATCTCACATAATTGCTCAAACCTAAGTTTTGAAAAGGATTTTTGAAAACCCCTTTTTAACAAGCAAATTTTAAGAAACTATTCAACCCCCCCTTCTAGTTTCTGCAATTGGTATCAGAGCATGGTTGCTTAAGCATTTTTAAAATATATTGTATTTTAAAACTTGAATCGATCTATGGATTCCAATAAGTACCTATAAGGGCAATCTATGCAAAGACCACCTCTTTTTGAAACCGATAGTTTATTTATTGGAAAAATAGATTTGAAATCAAAAGATTTAGATCTTTAGCATGTTATTACCAATGGTGGATTTTTGCCTTATCAATATAATGAAGTTTCTAAAAAGAAAGAGTTAGTAACTTTTGAAAATTCTAACGATGACACTAAAAAAAAACTTGCTAAAAATAATGAGGCTAAAATGGTGATTTATAATGCTTTACGTAAGAAAGAGTATGAAAGGATTTTCATGCGTAAAACCGCTAAAGATATGGAATACTCTTTTAGTGACCCACCAAGGTAATAGCCAAGTCAAAGAAAGTAAAATCGATCTTCTTGTTCAACAATATGAACAATTTGTCATCTTAGAAGATGAAACTATTGATAGTGCTTTTGCTAGATTTAATATCATTATTTCTAGTTTAAGATCTCTTGATGAAGGTTTTTCTAGCAAGAACAATGTTAGGAAATTTCTTAGGGCATTGCATCCAAAGTAGATAGCTGAAAGTAGGATTTTACTAGGTTAAAAATTCGTTGTTCACGGTCTAATCGAATTGATCACGGATTAAATGTGTGACTCAGTCGTCTTTGGTGGATAAAATAAAAGGTTGTCGTTGTGTAACAAAATAAAAATGCAAACTTTAAAGTAAATGGCAAATTAATAAAAGGATAAACTAATAAAGACTTAAACGAAATATAGATAAAAACTTGAAAAGATTAAACTAAAAATAAAACTTTAAAAATAAATGATGAAAAATTAAAACTCGACAAAAATTAAATTTGCAAACTTAAAAATAAAACTAAGACAAAACAAGTTTAAAATAATTCTAAGTAAAAATGGCGGGAAAAGTTTGTTAGCCGTATTTAAAGTGATGGTCATATAATATACCGTTGCGAAGCTCGTGAAAAATACTATTCAACCGTGTCGAGAGTTCTTAGTTATTAATGTTTATGTAACGGGAATTAGTCCCAAACACACAAATGAGGAAGGCCTCCTAAACACTTACTACTTAGTATAAAAGGCCTCCTAAGCCTCATTTGTGTGTGTGTCTTCCATTTCATTTGTTTTGTAGAGAGAGAAACGTTTGTGTTTCTCTCACTAGGAATTCACATCTTTTGTTTTTCTCTTTTCCTTCATCTAATCTAATCTTTCTTTTTTTGGTTTAATCTTCATCTATATTTCTTGTTCTTATAAGTCGTGTGTTACAATCCAACAAGTGGTATCATTCGCCAAGGGATTCGTATTGAAGCATTTCGTGTGATTTTGATTGTTTTTCGCCAAAACATCAAAAACATTTTCGTGTTTGTTTGTGTGTCTAAGTCGTATACGTTCTTTAAATCGTGTAGTAGTGATTTAGGCATCTTGGTTTTGGCTAAAACTCAAGTTTTTGGATCAAAAGTTGATAAATTTCTTGTTTGTTCATCTTTCCGAAATTCTTGCAAGTTTCTCCATCGGAAAGTACAAAGCACGTGAGGCCAGATCGCAATAACCTTTTGTTCTACTTTGCGATCTAAGCATTTCGATACCTTATTCCGATCTGGACATTCCGATCGCTCTTTGCGATCTGGGATTCCGACGGCTCTTAAGGAACTTTGAGTCGTTACTCTGCCTAAATTTTGTCAGCATTCCGATCTGAAGTATTCCGATCTGAACATATTCCGATCTGAACATATTCCGATCTGAAGTCATTCCGATACAAGCAACATTGCGACAGATCAACATTCCGATCAAAGGACATTCCGATCAAAGGACATTCCGATAGAGGGACATTCCGATAGAGAGACATTCCGATCGTTGGACATTCCGATGGAATTTTTTTGTTAGAGTAATGTCTAGTCTCAGAACATAGTTTACACGAAGATCAAAAAAAAAAAAAAGAGTTAAAATTTTTAGGTCAAGTAGAATCAAATTTTTTCCCTACTAGTTTTTGGCTATCTCGAACTCAATTTCAAAATTTGGCGATACACAATTTTTTCAGCTTACCGTTTTGTCGGACTGAGGAATTTATTGTCGGACTGAGAAAAAAATCGGAAGTTTCGGAATTTCAACATCACCACACGCCTTCTACGAATTGAGATCCTGTTGTTCACACGACTTCTACGATGACGTCTCAACAAGATATCTATGCTGCAGGTACTGAGAATCGTCCACCCATGCTTACCAAGGAGAACTACACTACATGGGCTAGTCGTCTCCTTCGTTATGCAAAATGTAAACCTCTAGGAAAGTTGATTGTCAACTCGATTCAAAAGGGTCCGTATGTTAGAAGAACAATTATTGTGCCTGGGGACCCTACGAATGCTAACCTAGTAGCTGATTCAAGTCATGAGCAAACAGATGAAGAATTAACTGAAGCTGAATCCAAACAACTCGACGCTGATGATCAAGCAATTCAAGTCATTCTTATGGGACTTCCTGAAGATGTTTATGCTGCTGTCGATAGTTGTGAAACCGCACACGAGATGTGGCTTAGGATTCAGAAAATGATGAAGGGCAGTGAAATCGGTTTACAAGAAAAGGAAACTAAGTTGCTTCGTGAATGGGAGAAATTTACGTCTACTGAAGGGGAACAAATTGAACCTTATTATCATCGGTTTTCAACCCTCATGAACCATCTTAGAAGAAACAAACATGAACCTGCACAAATTGCTGCCAACATCAAATTTCTTGATAATCTTCCTTCTGAATGGTCACGATATGTCACTCTTGTCAATCAAACCAAGGATCTTCATGTCGTGGACTACACTCAAGTTTATGACTATTTGAAGATGAATCAAGATGAAGCTAACGAAGTTAGGGCAGAAAGACGTGCCAAGACACAAGATCCATTGGCTTTTATGGCAAACTCTCCATCATCTATGTCATATCCCATGGTACCCTACCATCAACCCTCATCAAGTAACTTCCTGCCACAACAACAACAACAACAACAACTCACCGCTTATGGATATCAACACCCTGCTGCTATGAATTACTTACAACAACCCATTGCCTGTTTTAATGACATTACTGATCCTACTCATGCTATTAATACTGGTCTTGCCCTTCTTGCAAAGGCATTCCAATTCACCATTAACCCCACCAACAACAATCAGAGAATCTCCTCGAATACTAGAAATAGGCAGATTGCTCAACCTTTCATAAATGCGAATCAAGATCGCCAATTGGTAGTTGCTGGAAACACGGGGACTCAGTTTCAACAATATGGTCAGAATGCTGGGCAGACCGTTGGCAATGCAGGAAATCAGTATGGGCAAAACCGTGGTCCAAATCCGGGTGTTCCGAATGCGGGTAATCAGAATGGGTTAATAGTTGTGCCAGCGGTTGGTAACCAGATGGGAAACATTGTGGCTGCAAGGGCTGAGAATACTGGTACGGGAAATGGAAACAACAATCGTCAGGTTCAGTGCTACAACTGCAGGGGATTTGGTCATTATGCTCGAGATTGCACAGCCAAAAAGAAGAGGGATGCTGCTTATCTTCAGACTCAGCTTCTCATAGCACAAAAAGAAGAGGCAGGAATCCCACTTCAAGCTGAGGAATTTGATCTTATGGCTTCTGCTGCAGAATATGACGAGGAAGAAGAGGTGAATGCCAACTACATCTTGATGGCAAACTTACAGCAAGCATCAACCTCAGGAATGCATGATGACAGAGCTCCCGTTTATGATGCAGACGGTCCCTCTGAGGTACACCCAAGTTTTGATGATAATGATATATATAATATGTCTAATCAGGAGGAAGAGTATACTGAGATGCTTGAGCCCTACATTGAGACACACGAGGATCAAACGAATATTAGTAATATTATTTCAAATGAGCCTAGTGTGGACCTTAGTGTAGATCAAGTTGCCCAGCCTACAACCCTTCCTGATGAGACACATGCGTATTATAAATCTCTATTTGATAAGCTTGCTAAGGATGTAGATCATGCTACGGTGGTTAATAATAAGTTTAGAGAAACTAATGCCAAATTGACCACTGAGCTTGCGGGATATAAGGAACGGGAGAAAAGTTTTGAGATTCATCATGAAAAAATCAAGGAACTTGAACAAGTTCATGCTACATCGGTTTATCAAGAAAAATGCACCACTAAGAAGTTAAATGCCTTACACTTAAGTAGTGCTAAAAAGATAAGCGAATTGAATGATGAAATCACTTCTCTTAATAAACAGCTTTCAACTGAAAAATCTATTGTTTCTGATTTAAAAGAAGAAAGAAAACAGCTAAAACAAGATTTCAAAATTCGAGAAGATGGGCTTCTTGAGGATTTTTGCAAAGCGCAGGCTAGGATTAGAGAATTAGACAACCTTTTAGTAAAACGTGGCCAAACTATGCAGACGATAAATATGCTCGCACCAAAAGTGAATGAGATAAATTACACTCGATACAAAATGGCTTTAGGTTGTCCTCTTCCACCTAATCCAGGATACCTTAAGAAAGTTCAGGCCACTAATGAAACTTTATATAATGGTAGTGTGCTATTGTCTGATGAGCATGATCCTCCTAGTGTGCATGATTCCGAGGAAACTACTGAACTTGCTGTAGAGTCTCGTTTAAGAATGCAAAAGCTTGATAAAGAAGTGATACCCGTTTATTATCCGAAAGTTAACCCGCCAACTGTTTTTGTTTGGTCTAAAACGAATACTGAAATGCTTTTGCTACCAAGTGAGGAATTGTCTGATGACCCTCCTAAACCGAGTATCACTCGCCGATTTCTAAACGAGCTTAAAGATAACTTTGTCATCCTTAAACGTGTTGTTAATTCAAAAATAACTGGAGGTAATTTTACATCACCTGTTTAGATTGAGGTTCAGAAAATTCTTCAAAACGATATTAATCCGATTATTAATCAAGTTGATGCTCGGTTAGGAAATTTGGAAAACGCTTTTCTAAAAGAATTAGCAAACTTTGTTGAAGACTTTAAATCTTTGACGAAGGAAGCTGATGAATCTCTTGATAAAATCAAAGTTTTGGAAAACGATCTTGAACGCCTCTCTAAAGCTCGTGATTGTATTGATAGTAGCCCTGTCGAGTTAGGTACCTCTATGTCGCATAATGAGAACCTCCAAACTGAGCTTGATCATATGAAAGAGAAAATGGAATCTTATGTCATTAAAAAGGATAAAGAATTCACCGATCTTTGGAATAAATTTGTCAAAAAATGTGATGAATGCAAATATGACAAGATTTCGTATGAAAAAGCTCAAAATGAAATGCAACAAACTATCATAAGGTTGCAGGCTCAGTTAGGAGGGGTTTCAGAAACAAATTTGGCCTCGTCAGGGTTAGAGAGTGCTAGTGGTGGTAATGTTCAGAAGCTTAAGGCTAAGATTGTAGATTTAGAATCTGTTGTTGTTTCATATAAGCGGGCTGTTGAACAAAGTAAGTCTGTCTATCAGAAACTTATTGATAAAATCTGTGAGAACTGTAAGTTAAAGGCCTTGTTAAAAGATAAGACTTCTGAACCTAGCTCGATTGTGGATACGATGATCCAGAAACCAGCATCCTCGGGACCCACTCGTATTGCTGTGACACCTTTTCCCAAGGTTGCTGGAACGAAAACTGCTGTGATTGCCCCAGGAATGTTTCGTGTTAGTTCTCCCTCTGTGCCTAGCAAATAACGTAAAGCAAGCGTTAGGACAAAACCGATCACTATAACTCAACCACAAGTTATTGATCTAAAAAGTGTTAATTCTAATAGACGCGCGTCTTCTTCTACAGGAATAAACAACTACACTAAGAGCAGAAGGCCACAGCCTACGAGCAATACAAGGAATGATAGGGTCCCTTTTGCCTCTAGAAGTAGTCGCCCCAAGATCAATAATGTGGAAGTAGAAGAACACCCTAGGAATTTACCGCTTTTTAATCATAATCAGAAACCTAATTCATCTGAATGTAATGACTTTAAGCTTGCTATTCGGAATGAAAAATCTGAAGTTATTTGTGCTAAATGTAATAAATGTTTCTTTACTTTTAGTCATGATGCTTTTGGTTTGACTATGAATGGTTTGAATTATGGTGGTTACACTCGAATTGACAAGCTGTCAGTCAGTGAACAACAACGCACTCCTAAGGCTAAGGTGTATGTTCCAAAAAGTACGCATGTAGGGTCCACAGAAAGTCTTGCTAAGCCTAGTAGCCCTAGACTCACCTCTAAATGGTTGCCTACTGGTAGAAATTTTGACTGTAGTGGCAAAATTATCGACACTAGTAGATCTCATACTGACAGTGAAACGTCGGTATGTGATACGGCTTAATTATCTTCTAACCCTACAGGAACCTATTTCATCGGTTGCCAAAATATCCGTTTCTCTTATCATTGGCAGGCTGTTGAAATTTGTCTCTGGTGCGTGGACTCGGGCTGTTCCAAACATATGACTGGAATCGAAGCCTTCTCAAGAACTTTGTATGGCGTTTCATGGGAACTGTTCGATTTGGAAATGATCATGTTGCAGCAATTCTAGGCTATGGTGATCTTCATTGGGGAAATATAATCATCACCAGAGTCTCTTTTGTTGATGGCTTGGGACATAACTTGTTCTCGGTTGGGCAATTTTGTGATTCAGACTTGGAGGTCGCTTTCAGAAGTCATACATGTTTTGTAAGAGATCTTGAAGGAATTGATCTGTTGAAAGGAAATCGTACCACCAACCTTTATACCATTGATCTTTTTCAAATGTCTGCTGCTTCTCCAATTTGTCTCATGGCCCGAGCCACATCAACAAAGTCGTGGTTATGGCATCAAAGGTTATCTCATCTCAATTTCGATGCCATCACCCATCTCGCGAAAGATGATCTGTTTACCGGTCTTCCAAAGTTCAAATATACAAAAGACCATCTTTGTCCTTCATGTGAGCAAGGTAAAAGTAAGAAGAAGCCTCACAAACCCAAACCTGTTCCCAACTCAACGAATAGGTTACATCTCCTACATATGGATTTGTGTGGCCCAATGAGAATCAAAAGTATTAATGGAAAGCGGTGTGTCCTTGTCATTGTGGATGACTATTCTCGCTACACATGGGTTCATTTTCTTGCTTCAAAAGATGAAACCCCTGATGTATTTATTAACTTCTTGAAGAAAACATCAGTTCTACTGCAAGCCCCTGTCATTATTGTGAGAACGGATAACGGTACAGAATTCACAAATCAGAAATTGAAAGCTTATTTTGACGAAGTTGGGATTTCTCATCAAACTTCGGCTGTAAGAACTCCAGAGCAGAATGGAGTTGTGGAACGGAGGAATCGTACGTTAGTTGAAGCTGCTCGAACGATGCTTCTCTCCTCTAGTGCACCGTTATTCCTTTGGGCCGACGCTATAGCAACTGCATGTTATACTCAAAACCGCTCCATTATTCACACCCGTTTCAACAAAACACCTTATGAGATCATTAATGGAAGAAAACCGAATATTTCATTTTTACATGTCTTCGGTGCATTATGTTATCCGAAGAATGATCGTGAAGATATCGGTAAACTTGAACCTAAAGGTGATATTGGCTTTTTCATTGGTTATTCTTCAACTGCTTGTGCTTACAGGGTTTATAATCGAAGGACAAGAAAGGTAATGGAGACTATGAACGTTACCTTTGATGAACTCTCGGGTATGGCCTCTCAGCATAGAAGCTCACATCCCGAGCTTCAAGGTCAGACTTTTGGACATGTAAGTTCAGGACTCGCGCTTCAATTTGCACCGTCAGCAATCTCATCGTTACAACCATCAGAACGTGACTTGGAAGTTTTATTTGGGCCAATATATGATGAATATATGGAGGGTCCTTCGTCATTTGGTGTTCCTCAAAATGCCCCGGCTGCACCTGCTACGGTAGTTCCAGAACCTCCGACTGCATCTACACCATCGGCATATACTTCTGCACCATCTACGTCAACCTCTACCATAGTGACTCAAAACATTCCAACCACTTCTCCGATTGCTGACGCAACTCAACAACATTCTCAGCAAATTCCTACTCATGTTCACCTTCAGAATGACATAGTTGCTGAAAATGCAAACAATGCGATGCTCAACGAACACGAGTTTGTTAATCCATTTGCGGCTTCCACAAGTACTACTCAGCCTACAACACCATATGTGGATCCGTCGAGCTCGCATCAAGTTTCTCATACACTTCCACATGAACACAAATGGACTAAGAATCATCCTTTGGTTCAAGTGATTGGCAATCTCTCACGACCGGTCTCAACACGAAATCAGCTGCGTACCGATGGTGATATGTGTATCTATGCACTATCAGTCAGCACAATGGAACCAGCAAGTGTGAAAGAAGCAATGACCGATGCATCATGGATTGAGTCTATGCAAGAAGAATTCAATCAGTTCATCCGACTTGATGTATGGGAGTTAGTACCTCGACCAGACAATATCGATCCCCTCACCCTGAAATGGTTATTCAAAAACAAGATGGATGAGGAGCAAACGGTCATTAGGAACAAAACTCGGTTAGTTGTGAGAGGTTATAAACAAAAGGAGGGAATTGACTTCGCAGAATCCTTTGCCCCGGTTGCTCGGATGGAAGCTATTAGGATTTTCTTGGCATACGCTGCTGATAGGTGTGTAAACACCCATCCTTTTACCACTTAATTCGGGCTAAAACGAGACCAAAACACGTATTTAATATCATTTGTTTGGAATTATGCGTGGTTTTTGTGTTTATTGTGTTTTCAGAGCCAACCGGATGAATATTGAAGAAAACATGGGATTGCACGGGTTTTACTAAAGAAAAAGACTCAAGATAAAGTCTATTGTCCAAGAAATGCAAAAGATTTGAAGTCACTGGGCCTATTCGAAGATTTATCGAAGAAAAGGACCAAAGATGGAAGATTTATATAAGTCGAAGAAACTCAAGTCTATTAAACGAAGAAATTAAAAGACGAGTTGAATTTAATCGACGACAAATCCCGAATCAGAATCGAAAACGGAAACTTTTCTGAAAAGACGAAAAGACAAGAAGAACGGGAGAAAGCCCACTCACCAACCAAAGGACAAGGCTATAAATAGCCTTCCCCTCACACATTTTAGAGGAGTTTTTTAGTTTTTCTTCTTTCCCTTTTTCTTCTTCCTGGTTCTTAGCTTCACCATCACCACTAGGGTGATTGGTGATTTTCATCTTTAATTCTTTAAGCTTGTAATTTTAATCTTTGTTTTACCTTGTCAAAACATTAATCAATCAATACAAGTTCTTGTTTAATCTTTCATTTCATCTTGTTCATCATCATTTTTATCTTCAAGCTTTTAAGTTTTTATTTTCTTGATTTGATCTTCAAAAGTTGTTTGAATTTGTGTTTTTATTAGTGGGATTCGTTGCTTATGGTATCTAAATGATTTGTGTTTAATTTGGTAAAAACTTTTTAAGTATTTGGTTCGATTTTGATCAAAATCCTTGTCCCGTGTTCTTCGCTAAGCTGCTACTGTATCTGGGTTCCTAATCTTCCGAACCAGCTAAAAAGTTCCGAATGAAGTAGTCATTCGGAAGGTTCCGAATCAGTCCTTAAGTTCCGCATCAGTCACCTTCATTCGGAAGTTTCAAACTTCCGAATCAAGAAGAAGTTCCGGATCAGTTACTTCCGAATCAGAAGTTCCGAATCAACCTATTCATCCGGGAAATTCCGGATCAGTCATAAAGTTCCGAACCAGTCCTTCATTCGGAAGTTTCAAAAACTTCCGAATCAGCAACCTTCATTCGGAAGGTTCCGAATGAGCAAGTTCCGGATGAGGGAATAGTACCTTCCGAATCAGATAGTTCCGAATCAAGGTTTAAAGTTCTGAATCAGTTATTTTTGGGTATTTTAAAGTTACTGTTTTACTGTTGTTGTTTTACTATTTCTCTACTCATATTTCACAATTTACATTTTAACTTTAATTTTAATTTGAACTTTAAATTTTAAATCAAGTCTTAGTTAATTATAATTAAAGTAATTGTTTTTGACTTAAACTTTCATTTCCATTTTTTATTAGATTAGAAAACCCAACCCCTTTATTTAGTAACCAAGAACAATCATTCCACTTAAGACCTAGATCAATTCGAGAGGATATCGAGAGTAAAATTGAACCTAGCTAAACCTATGTATCAAATGGCGCCGCTGCCGGCTCTTCTCGTTAAGATCAAAAGTTTTTTGTAGAACTTGGATTTTGGGATCCGTTCCCCGTGAACGTTACTTTTTCAAAAATTTTCAAAAATCCTAAAAATTAAAAAAAACAATAAAAACCAAAAATATTTTTGTTTTGTTTTTCTTTGTTCGTTCTTTTGCAGGTGTATGCGCACTCGGTCCACGTCTTATCAAGAGCCCGAGCCTCTCGATAACTTAGACATGGCTGGTGTACAAAACAACAATAACATACCACCTCCGAACAACAATAATAACAACAACAACCCGCCTTTCAACAACATGAATAACAACAACATTGAGCACCTTCCGGATAATCGACCAATGATTGAATTGCTCCAAGCTCATGTCGATGGCAATACGGATCCAATTGTCATCCCACCAATTGCCGCCAACAATTTCGAGCTAAAGTCAGGTTTTATCCAGATGGTATCCGCTCAACCGTTCTTGGGACGCACCATTGATGATCCACACGACCATATCAAGAGATTTCTACAACTCACCAACACGGTCAAGTTCAATGGAGTTTCACAAGAAGTGATAAGGTTACAACTTTTTCCCTTTTCTTTAGAGGGACAAGCCCGACATTGGCTTGCTAAGGAACCGCCACAAAGTATTCTCTCGTGGACGGATTTGGAAACAAAGTTTATCAACTACTTTTTTCCACCCTCTCGTACTACCGCTTTGCGGAATGAGATTATAAACTTTGAACAAAAGTACGATGAGTCATTCAGTGAATCTTGGGATCGTTTTAAAGATCTTTTAAGAAAATGCCCACAACATGGTTTTACCAAAGTACATCAAATTAATACTTTTTACAATGGTTTAAGCATGAGTGACCAAGATTCACTGAATAGTGCCTCGGGGGGTAATTTATTGGCTAAGACATCCAATGCTGCTTGGGACATCATTGAGAACAAATCTCGTGTGCAAACCAAGAGTGTTAGGACCAATGTTGCTAGTGCTAGCACTAATGACAGCGACAAGCGACTTGACAAAATCACCACGCTTCTTGAATCGCTTGTCACCCACACCGTCAGCAACAACAACAGCAACAACGCCAAAAATGCACAAGTGAACGCTGTCAGCCAACCTTGTGAGATATGCGGTGGTCCCCACTCTTACACAACTTGTACTGCCACCCAAGATTACCCTGCTGAGAATGTGAATGCGGCATATGGCACCTACCAACAGCCCGCTTATCAAGCAAAACCTCAAGGTGACCGTAACTTGCTCAACTACCGCAGCAACAACTATCTTTCACCACCTGGTTTCCCTCCTACCAACCCAAACCAACAACAAAACCTTAATCGCCCTCCTCAACAACAACAACAACCTCGACAACCATACATTCCACCTCACAAGCAACAACAACCACCTCAAAGAAACAATCAAATCTACCAACAACCTGCTTACCAACCACCTGCATACAATGCTCCTCCTACCCAAACCAACACTGCATTACACCAAGAGGTCGCCACCTACATGAGAACCAATGATGTGATAGTGGGAAACCTCCAAGAGGAAGTGCGCAATTTGAAGGCAGATTTGGTAAAGCAAGGAAATGATTTGAGAGCCGATATGCGAAACACGTTGGATAGTCAGACGAATGATCTGAGGAACATGATGGCTAGTTTCTTCCAAAGTAGTCAACCCTCTTCTTCGGGTACTCTTCCGAGTAACACCGTTGCAAACCCAAGAGGGGAGATGAAAGCAATCACCACTCGAAGTGGCAAAGGTACCAAGGAACCCGAGCTTCCTATACCTCCACCGGTGGTTGTGACTAAGGAGAACGAGTCGCCTGCTCCTATTCCTCCTCCTTCTCCTTCCCCAATTTCTCCACCTCTTCTTTCCACCCCTCCTCCACCCGTGGTTGTGAGTGACCCTATTCCCCTAAAGCCTTCCTCTTCTTCCAATATACCTTATCCTTCAAGGTTGAGGAAAGAGAAGCAAAAGAGCAAGGATGATATTCAAGTTTCGAACTTCCTAAAAATGTTCAAGAAACTGAATTTTAATATCTCCTTCGCTGAGGCTCTCGCTCACATGCCCAAGTATGCTAAAATGTTTAAAGATCTTTTGAGCGACAAGGAAAAGCTCCTCGACATTGCCAACACCCAACTTAATGAGAACTGCTCTGAAGTGCTCTTAAGGAAATTGCCAACCAAGCTTGGTGATCCGGGTCGTTTTCTTATCCCTTGCAATTTCCCGGGAGTAGAGAATTGCATGGCCCTAGCCGATCTAGGTGCCAGTATTAATCTCATGCCTCTAAGTGTTTGGAAGCAATTATCTCTCCCAGAGCTAGTCCCCACTAAAATGACTTTGGAATTGGCCAACCGAACGGTTGCTTATCCAGTGGGGATAGCCGAAGATGTCATCGTAGGAGTCGACAAATTCACCTTCCCTGCTGATTTTGTTGTCGTCGACTACGAAATGGACCCCCGTGTGCCACTTATTGTTGGTCGTCCATTCTTGAGGACCGGTCGCACTCTCATTGATGTTGAAGCCGGTGAGCTTATCATGAGAGTGGGTGACGACAAAGTAGTCTTCAACATGGGAAAGTTGTCTAAACAGCCTTATTCATATGAGAGCGTTAATTGTATTGACGTTCTTGATGAGGCTTGTGAAGAACACTTTAATGATGCTTGCAAAAGTATTCCTACCTCTCTTCCCACTGTTGAGACCGTGTCCTCCATTGATTCATCGTTGTCTCTATTTGGAGACAGTGATTTATTCTGGAACAATCTTGAAGATACCATGGGAGATGGGAATCTTGCTACTAATGATTCTCCCACCGAGGGGGATGAAGACATGAGTTTCTTTGACAATCTTCTCACCGAAGACAATCCTTCGCCTCCATCTCCCACGGTTATTGCTATCGATACTCCGACTTTGAAAACGCCTCCCGTCGAAAATCCTCCGGATTTGGAACTTAAGGAGTTGCCGCCACATCTCGAGTACGTGTTCCTTGACGACAACAAGAAGTCGCCCGTCATTATTGCAACGGATTTGAAAGATGAAGAGAAGACTCGCCTCGTTGCTGTGTTGAAAGCTCACAAGAAGGCTATTGCGTGGAAAATCTCGGATATTCGTGGAATTGATCCTCACTTCTGCACGCACAAAATTCTCATGGAGGACGACTATAAGCCCACTATTCAAAGCCAACGAAGGGTGAATCCAAAAATCCATGAAGTCATCAAAACAGAGGTTATCAAACTTCTTGATGCGGGTATGATTTACCCTATTTCGGATTCACCATGGGTTAGTCCAATCCATTGTGTGCCCAAGAAGGGCGGAATAACCGTTGTTCCCAATGAACACAAAGAGTTGATTCCCACTCGTCTCGTTACTGGGTGGAGAGTTTGTATAGACTACCGCAAACTCAATGATGCCACGAGAAAGGATCATTTCCCCCTACCTTTCATGGACCAAATGCTTGAACGATTAGCCGGTAATGAATATTACTGCTTTCTCGATGGTTTCTCGGGTTATTTTCAAATACCCATCGATCCCC
This sequence comes from Glebionis coronaria, assembly GCA_025667525.1. NCBI lineage: Eukaryota > Viridiplantae > Streptophyta > Magnoliopsida > Asterales > Asteraceae > Glebionis > Glebionis coronaria. The sequence goes on along the minus strand of CM046880.1, from coordinate 186,379,660 downwards.
AAGATCAAGAGAAGACTACATTCACTTGTCCCTATGGCACTTTCGCTTACAAAAGAATGCCTTTTGGCTTATGTAATGCGCCAGGGACTTTCCAAAGGTGTATGTTAGCTATCTTCCATGACATGGTTGAACAAACCATGGAAGTCTTCATGGGGTATTTCTCGGTCTTCGGGGATTCCTTCTCTGCTTGCCTTGCCAATTTAGAACGTATGCTAAAGCGGTGCGAAGACACTCGCCTTGTTCTAAATTGGGAAAAATGCCATTTTATGGTAAAAGAAGGCGTCGTGCTTGGACATAAGATTTCGAAAGCCGGTCTTGAAGTAGACCGTGCTAAAGTTGATGTTATAGCAAAGTTGCCTCCACCTTCCACTGTGAAGGGTGTGAGAAGTTTCTTGGGTCATGCGGGTTTCTACCGTCGATTTATCAAAGACTTTTCTCAAATTGCTCGCCCGATGACCCACCTCTTGGAAAAAGATACTCCTTTTATCTTCTCCAAAGAGTGCCTTGAAGCCTTCAACTCGCTTAAGGATAAGCTAACTAAGTCACCCGTCTTGGTTACCCCTAATTGGGAGCTTCCTTTTGAGTTGATGTGCGATGCTAGTGATTTTGCTATTGGAGCGGTTCTTGGACAAAGAGTGAACAAACACTTCCAACCGATCGATTACGCTAGCAAGACAATGACTGGGGCACAATTGCATTATACGACAACCGAAAAAGAGCTTTTAGCGGTTGTCTATGCTTTTGAAAAATTTCGCCCCTATCTTGTCCTTTCCACCACCATTGTGTACACCGATCATTCCGCGTTGAAGTACTTGTTGACAAAGCAAGATTCCAAACCAAGACTTCTTCGCTGGGTTTTGCTGCTCCAGGAATTTAAAATCGACATCCGCGATAAAAAAGGAGCAGAAAACTTAGCCGCGGACCATCTTAGTAGACTTGAGGATCCATACCAAGGGGATCATCCGACCAAAGAAATCAATGATTCTTTTCCCTTGGAGACCTTAATGACTATAAACTCGAAGCCGAATGAAACCCCGTGGTTTGCGGACTTTGCAAACTACTTGGCGGGTGGAATTCTCAAGGAAGGGTTGACGTCCCAGCAAAAGAAGAAGTTCTTTACCGACATCAAGACTTACTTTTGGGACAACCCTTACCTATTCAAACAATGTGCTGATCTGATAATTCGCCGATGTGTTGATGGACCGGCAGCGTCGGACATCCTTGATGCTTGCCACAAAGGACCCACCGGTGGTCACTTTGGTCCCAACTACACCGCAAAGAAAGTGTTTGATTCGGGATTTTATTGGCCCTCCATATACCGTGATGCTCACGATATGGTCAAACGATGTGATGTTTGCCAAAAGCAAGGCAAAATCACACATAAAGACGAGATGCCTCAGAATTTCATTCAAGAGTGTGAAATTTTTGATGTTTGGGGTATCGACTTTATGGGGCCATTCCCTTCGTCTAAAGGAAACAAATACATCCTTGTAGCCGTTGACTACGTTTCAAAGTGGGTTGAAGCCAAAGCTTTACCCACTAATGACGCAAGGGTGGTTTGTAACTTTTTGAAAGCTCTATTCGCTAGATTCGGTGTGCCTCGTGCCATTATTAGTGATCGTGGGACTCATTTCTGCAATGACCAATTTGCTAGAGTCATGGCTAAGTACGGTGTAAACCATCGTCTTTCCACAGCCTACCACCCACAAACTAATGGCCAGGCTGAAATATCCAACCGAGGACTAAAGCGAATTCTTGAAAGAATTGTGGGAGAGCATCGTGCCTCATGGGCTGATAAACTTGATGATGCTTTGTGGGCTTTCCGTACTGCTTACAAGACCCCGATCGGCTGTACGCCTTATCGTCTTGTGTACGGGAAAGCGTGCCACCTCCCCATTGAGTTGGAGCACAAGGCTTATTGGGCCTTGAAATGGGCTAATTTTGATATAAACAAAGCCGGTGACCTACGCAAGATCCAACTCAATGAGCTCAATGAACTTCGGAATGAGGCTTATGAAAATTCTTTGATCTATAAGGAAAGAACTAAGCTCATTCACGACTCTAAGATCAAAAACCGAGAGTTCCATGTTGGAGACAAAGTCTTACTTTTTAACTCTCGGTTGAAAATCTTTTCGGGAAAGCTCAAATCTCGTTGGTCCGGCCCATTCACCATTGCCCAAATTTTTCCATATGGTACTCTCGAGCTCGCTCAACCTAATGGACCAAATTTTAAGGTGAATGGCCAACGAGTGAAGTTGTACTTTGGTGAGGACACCTCTAAGGAGGTGATTCCATCTCTCACCACGTTCCCCATGAACTAATTTTGGGTCGAGTCAGGCTCGTGACTCGGTTATCAAAAACAAGCGCTCCTCGGGAGGCAGCCCGAGTATCTATCCTTGTATGTTTTAATCCCCTAAGTGTAGGGGGGGGACTTCTATATGTGTTTGCCTTTGTGTGGTGATGTGATTACAGGGATAAGTGCACTCTTGGAATCTTTGAAGAACCGTGCTCCCGTGTTTATCCGAAATCCGGTTCTATCTCTCAACTATCGTGATTCAATTTTCTTCATACTCACATTTGAAATTAATCACTTTAGTCGTCTCTTCCTTAACTTGAGTTAACCAACGTGCACAATGTCATAAGTGTAGGGGAACCTTTTCCCACATGCTTAAACATTGAGGACAATGTTTATCTTAAGTGTAGGGGGGACTTCTATCGAAGTTTTAAGTAGACTTTTCCATGAAAATGCCTTCAATTAACCCGAAAATCCTATTTTTCAACATTTTTCAAATTTTTTTATTAACTTTGGCCATTTAGTCGTAATTTTTAAATTTTTATCGTTGCTTTCATATGTATATATTCCGCAATAAAGTCAAAAATTTTAATAAAGTGGTGTAGCTAGTTTAGAAGCCTTTGATATATTAGGCCCGTTGCGTTTATTTTGACTCAACCCGAATAGACTTATCCAAGTTTATTCTAGCTAGTATCCTTAACCATGTAGACCTTAATTGGTTTATTAGGCTAAGTGTCCATGAGTCTCATTACTTGAGATTTTAAACTGTGGAGGACGAGAAATGATAGAGTCAATTATAAGTCGGTATTCTTGCACAAGCTCACTTGGTGTAATTATTTGCCTATTCTCCCATCACTTGCTAATAATTTATTTGCAATAAGTAAGGTCTTACAATTTGAAAAGTTACTTAGCTTCTAGCCCAAGATCGTTTAAAAGTTGCTCGGTAATGATAAGAGTTCATAGCCAAGGCATAACTTATGAAGCGGGGCGCGAAGATTGGCGAGTCCGAAAAGGCCCTAACAAGGCATGAGGATTCCATTTTATTGCTGAAGATCCAAAGTGATGTGAAAAGCATTATTCCTAAAGTCAATATGAAGGATCAAGACTCACGACGAAAAGCAATCAACTCCCATAAAGATCATGGAGAAGTCTATCCGAAAAGACCCTAACAAGGTATGAGGATAAATAGATCCAAGTCCGAAAAGGAGGCGGATCGTTGTATCTCAAAATCCCAATTAGAGATTGAAGAATAATCATGAAGTCGTGGTCAACAAAGTTGGAGTACCCCTCAAAAGTCTCCAAGTGAAGAAACTCTATTATGATGAGAAGACCATTATCTCAAGAACGTCTCTCGAAGATAAGAAGTATGAAGTACATGCCAAATATCGGCCCGAGAAAGGTCTCAAATCGTGAACCAAGTTATGCCAAGATATGAACTTTTTGATATCCCGAGAAGCAGTTTTAAGAGATTTTGTCCTTTAGCTAACTATTGATCAAATCGTCCTACTTTGCTTTCAGCCCTAATAAACTATCGAAATAAGTCCAAAAATGCATCTTCATGATCATTCTAAGACAAAAATAAAATATAAGAGATACACCTAGGAATAAGGGAGTTTAAGCATTTAACTAAGCCATGTGTGTAAGTGTTTGAATTGCTAACTTATAATAACAATGATCTCGTTTTTAAGCTTAGTTTGGGGAACGTGAAACTTGAGGGTGATAAATCCTCGCAGCAACAAAGCCCTAATGTAAGTCATCGATTTCTTTGCAAGTTATTTCCATATAGCTATTTTCAAGTGAAAATGGTTTTCTATCCATTTGTTATCTTTGAAGTTTCATTTCTTTAGTTTTTTTTTGTTTAGTAGAATTTAAATAAGGCCAAGGTTGATTAATTATGAGAAAAGTGTAAGCTTGCTTTATCACTAAGCATTGCATGAGGGCATGGCAATGGTTAAGTGTAGGGGATTTGATAGGTGTGTAAACACCCATCCTTTTACCACTTAATTCGGGCTAAAACGAGACCAAAACACGTATTTAATATCATTTGTTTGGAATTATGCGTGGTTTTTGTGTTTATTGTGTTTTCAGAGCCAACCGGATGAATATTGAAGAAAACATGGGATTGCACGGGTTTTACTAAAGAAAAAGACTCAAGATAAAGTCTATTGTCCAAGAAATGCAAAAGATTTGAAGTCACTGGGCCTATTCGAAGATTTATCGAAGAAAAGGACCAAAGATGGAAGATTTATATAAGTCGAAGAAACTCAAGTCTATTAAACGAAGAAATTAAAAGACGAGTTGAATTTAATCGACGACAAATCCCGAATCAGAATCGAAAACGGAAACTTTTCTGAAAAGACGAAAAGACAAGAAGAACGGGAGAAAGCCCACTCACCAACCAAAGGACAAGGCTATAAATAGCCTTCCCCTCACACATTTTAGAGGAGTTTTTTAGTTTTTCTTCTTTCCCTTTTTCTTCTTCCTGGTTCTTAGCTTCACCATCACCACTAGGGTGATTGGTGATTTTCATCTTTAATTCTTTAAGCTTGTAATTTTAATCTTTGTTTTACCTTGTCAAAACATTAATCAATCAATACAAGTTCTTGTTTAATCTTTCATTTCATCTTGTTCATCATCATCTTTATCTTCAAGCTTTTAAGTTTTTATTTTCTTGATTTGATCTTCAAAAGTTGTTTGAATTTGTGTTTTTATTAGTGGGATTCGTTTCTTATGGTATCTAAATGATTTGTGTTTAATTTGGTAAAAACTTTTTAAGTATTTGGTTCGATTTTGATCAAAATCCTTGTCCCGTGTTCTTCGCTAAGCTGCTACTGTATCTGGGTTCCTAATCTTCCGAACCAGCTAAAAAGTTCCGAATGAAGTAGTCATTCGGAAGGTTCCGAATCAGTCCTTAAATTCCGCATCAGTCACCTTCATTCGGAAGTTTCAAACTTCCGAATCAAGAAGAAGTTCCGGATCAGTTACTTCCGAATCAGAAGTTCCGAATCAACCTATTCATCCGGGAAATTCCGGATCAGTCATAAAGTTCCGAACCAGTCCTTCATTCGGAAGTTTCAAAAACTTCCGAATCAGCAACCTTCATTCGGAAGGTTCCGAATGAGCAAGTTCCGGATGAGGGAATAGTACCTTCCGAATCAGATAGTTCCGAATCAAGGTTTAAAGTTCTGAATCAGTTATTTTTGGGTATTTTAAAGTTACTGTTTTACTGTTGTTGTTTTACTATTTCTCTACTCATATTTCACAATTTACATTTTAACTTTAATTTTAATTTGAACTTTAAATTTTAAATCAAGTCTTAGTTAATTATAATTAAAGTAATTGTTTTTGACTTAAACTTTCATTTCCATTTTTTATTAGATTAGAAAACCCAACCCCTTTATTTAGTAACCAAGAACAATCATTCCACTTAAGACCTAGATCAATTCGAGAGGATATCGAGAGTAAAATTGAGCCTAGCTAAACCTATGTATCAACTACACACAAATCATTCACAGTGTATCAAATGGACGTGAAGACGGCTTTCTTGCATGGGCCGCTAAAAGAAGATGTGTATGTATGTCAACCTGAAGGTTTCATCAATACTGAACATCCAAGCCATGTCTACAAGTTGAAAAAGGCAATTTATGGTTTGAAACAAGCACCGAGCGCATGGTACGACGAATTATCATCATTTCTTCTACAAAATCACTTCAGCAAAGGAACCATTGATCCAACGTTGTTTATCAAGCACTACGACAACGACATCTTGGTGGCTCAGGTCTATGTAGATGATATTATATTTGGTTCTACTAACCCAAAATATTCCATATTATTTGCCGACCTTATGAAATGTCGTTTCGAAATGTCCATGATGGGGGAAATGACGTTCTTTCTTGGTCTCCAAGTTCACCAATCCCCCCGTGGTATTTTCATAAATCAGTCCAAGTATGTGCTTGAGATTCTAACGAAATTTGGCATGGAAAACTGTGATCCTATTGGTACTCCAATGGACACTAAACACAAGCTTGATTTGGATAAGAAAGGGACATCTGTAGATGCTACAAAATACCGAAGTATGATCGGGTCCCTTATGTACTTAACCTCAAGCAGACCGGACATTGTGCATGCTACATGTTTATGTGCTCGGTACCAGGCTAAGCCAACCGAGAAGCACCTCAAGGAGGTTAAAAGGATCTTTCGTTATCTCCGGGGAACCATTAACATGGGTCTCTGGTATACGAAGGATTCTGGTTTTAATCTCACTGGTTTTTCAGATGCCGATCATGCAGGGTGTCAGGATACATTCAAGAGCACTTCCGGTGGAGCATAATTCTTAGGCGAGAAGCTAGTGAGCTGGTCATCAAGGAAACAAGACTGTACGGCGTTGTCAACCACGGAAGCAGAATATGTGTCTCTATCCGTGTGTAGTGCTCAAGTCCTTTGGATGAGAACACAACTCGCGGATTATGGCTTTTACTTTAACAAAGTCCCTATTTATTGTGATTCACAATCAGCCATAGCCATATCCTGCAACCCGGTCCAACACTCCAAGACCAAGCACATAGCTGTCCGATTCCATTTCATAAAGGAGCATGTGGAAAAAGGAACGATCGAACTGTTCTTTGTCAAGACGGACTACCAACTAGCCGACATCTTCACCAAAGCTCTTCCTCAAGACAGATTTGAATTTTTGGTTCGTCGACTTGGTATGCGTAGTTTCACTCCTGATGAACTTGAACGTCTTGCACATTCGCAGTAATCTTGTATATATCTATCAGAAAACCAAAATACAAAAAATATAAAACCTATAAAAACAAAATAAAAAATGAGAAAACCTTTCAAAAAATACCAAAAATATTCTTCTCCGACATGTCTCTCAGCATCGAAAATATGGACGTGCTTAGAAATGTTGTTCAATAACGACACGGGTACGTACATAAAGTTCGAATGAGAGTTCAAATGTTTTTAAAACATGTCTTTTCTATTTTTCTTCTCATAATGGCTTATAGTCACATGTCAGACTATAACCCGATCCCTAAATAAAGGAAAGTCTTCGACTTATCCTCAACAACGAGAAATTCATTTTTCTCGGTCATGAGCTTATATCAAAACATTCAAAGTTTTAAGCTCATGAACACAATTTTTCTCGGACTTTTGAGCACAATTTTTCAAATGTATTTCAAAACTGTGTGCTCATATACTCCCCTAATTTTAAATAGAATCTCTTTTCGAGGGGGAGTATAATGATTTCATAAACATCTGTTCCAAAGTTTCATGACACATTATTCTCTCCATGTTTCATCACTAGTTTCACAAACATTTCAATTTCATGCAATTTTTGAGGGGGAGAATAGTGATTAAAATGTGTTATCTTGAATAAGATCTCTGATATAAGTGCTTTCTCTTCCTAATATGTGCAAAAATCTCTCTTTTTATGATGCACATATGTAGGGGGAGAGTTTTTGGTGATATAGAAAACTTTCAAGGTGTAAACATTGATTTCATCAACACCTTGACTGCATTTTCAAATGAGTTTTCTGGTTACGATATCTACAACCTTCAACACATAAATTCACGATGGTATTGGTGTCAAAAGGTGGTTAGGTACTCGTCCTATGATCCAACCAGAACCGGAGGGATCTTCCCAGGGACAATCCATTAGAACTTAGAAGTTCTTAGGAAAGATGGAGTAGTTGAGTGTACGGGAATAATGCCGACTAATGACTTAAGCTAGCACTGGAACAATCACAACAAGGTGCTAGTTATGACGTCTTGGTAAGCATTGAAGGGGTTGAAGAATGAAAAAGAAATGTAAGGATAAAGGGTGTAAAGAAAGAAGCCCTCCATACAACTTAGGCAGAAACCGGGTCAATACATCTATTATCAGAATCACTTTGATGATTTTTGATACTGAAGACAAAGCATCATGGACCCAGTGATGCAATGCACAACCCCCCCAGCCTACTCAAGCTTCTCTCAAAAGAAGTTTGTTTTATTGTCACGGAGTTCAACTCATTTCTATCGACTTTCTCACTCCGAGATAGTAGATATTGAATAGGTGGCAGTCTGCTCCAGCCTCCGATCACCAAATAAACGTGCACTTATAGAGTCTAGAGCCAACGAGATTCATCAAAAAATCTCATTAGGACACTTACTCCATAGATCAATTGTTGTTCATCATTAGAACACAAGCGATGATTTACAGAGTCCTACGCTCTATCCTTGTGGTATTGCTAGAACATTCAGAGTGATACTTTTTAGTATTCACAGTGATGAATGGAAATCCTTCCAGTGTTAACATCAAACAGCACTGCGGTAGGTCATATGTAAGATTCACTTGAATTAAACATATGTTAACTGGAAAGCAACAGTGGTTTGATTCTTAATTGATTCAAACTCGTTCCAGGTCTCGACGCAATATCTTTATGATCTTGCCAGAACATTCAGAGTAATACTTTTCAGTATTTACAGTGACGAATGGAAATCCTTCCAGTGTCATCATCAAACAGCACTGCGGTAGGTAACTTGTGCGATTCTATATGAATCAAACTTGTGTCAACTGGAAAGCAACGATGGTTTGATTCTTAATTGATTCAGACTTGTTCCAGGAAAGTGAATTGACGACCTAATCAGTAGAATGGAACTGCATGATTCACTCCTTACTTTGAATTATCTTTCGATATATTCAAGTATTGAGAACGGCTACCACAGCTGGAAATCCTGTCAAGGAAGTTCTTTGAACTTACCTGATCACAGGTACAGTATTCGTACTGTATAACGGGAAACCGGTGGAATGCAAACGGTGGCGTTATCTCAAGAGTCGCAATTCAAGGCCACATATTTAGGATTATTGAAGAAAGCTCAAGAACATCTAAAGACAAAGACTTCCGCTACTCTGATGATCAAGGGAGATTGCTAACAAGCTTTCATGTCAACTCAAAACATGAGTATGTGGGTAAAGACACAAGAACACAAGCTGGAAAAGTTACAAGATCAAGTCAAGGCAAAGATCAAAGATCCAAGATCACAAGTCATGAAAGGAACTATGAAAGAACTCTCAAGACAATGAGCTTCAAAGTCTGCAACACCAACAAAGTGAAGTCACATATTACATGACCACCCCTTAGGGGGAGATTGTTAGCCGTATTTAAAGTGATGGTCATATAATATACCGTTGCGAAGCTCGTGAAAAATACTATTCAACCGTGTCGAGAGTTCTTAGTTATTAATGTTTATGTAACGGGAATTAGTCCCGAACACACAAATGAGGAAGGCCTCCTAAACACTTACTACTTAGTATAAAAGGCCTCCTAAGCCTCATTTGTGTGTGTGTCTTCCATTTCATTTGTTTTGTAGAGAGAGAAACGTTTGTGTTTCTCTCACTAGGAATTCACATCTTTTGTTTTTCTCTTTTCCTTCATCTAATCTAATCTTTCTTTTTTTGGTTTAATCTTCATCTATATTTCTTGTTCTTATAAGTCGTGTGTTACAATCCAACAAAGTTAAATTTAAATTTAAAAATAAAAACAGGAAATAAAAACTGAAAAATGCAATCTGATCGCACTCCCGATCGCACTCTGGATCGCACTCCCCATCGCACTCTCGATCGCACTCCCCATCGCACTCTGGATCGCACTCCACATCGCACTCTGGATCGCACTCCCCATCGCACTCTCGATCGCACTCCCCATCGCACTCAATGATCTTACTCAGTGATCTTACTCAGTGATCTTACACAGTGATCTTAATGAGTGATATTACTCAGTGATCTTAATGAGTGATCTTAGTTTGGATCGCAAGTAGAAACCCCCGGGGTTGATGCGATCACGAAATTAGATCGGAACAAGTAAACCCTTAAGAAAATTACGATGGTATACAAGAGGCAAATAAGCAAAACCAAATAAGCACTTTAATAATAAGCAATTACCAAAAACTTAATTAAAACAATAAAAAGAAAAGCTAAATAAGCTCAAATTTAAAAAACTTTCAAAACACTAAATAAACGAAATATTTAAAATAAACTTTAAAAAGATTAAACTTTTGAAAACACTTAAAAGAAAATAAGCTAAACAAGAAATAAGCTAAAAACACAACAAGGAAAGAACATCAATTGCATGACGATGATAAGAACAATGGAAAAATAAGAACTTTTATCAAATAAACATCAAGATTAAACAAAACTTCAAGATTAATCAAACAAAACAAGATATTTAGAAGCAAGAAAAAAAGAATGAGAGATTGTAAAAAGCTTGAAATAAGATGAATATTAAAGATTCAAAAGTACAAGATTAAAGATTAAAGATTAAGAAAACTTGAAAGAAAAGCTTAAGAACATGAAATAAATCTAGAGAGAGAAAGTAATCTACTCCTACTCCTAAACTAATCTACTTCTAAAATGACTAACTCCTCAAAATAAAGGAGTAAATGACTATTTAAAGGAGGAGGGGAAGTTGTTGTTGTTTCCTCTCTTTCTTTCTTTGTCTTTTTGTCTTTTAATTTCTTCGTCTTTGTCGACGTTGTCTCGGGATTTGTCGATATAAAATGAACTCGTCTTCTAATTTTCTTCTGTTATTAGACTTGGTTCTTCGACTTCGTTAAACTTCCGTATTTAGTCTTTTTCTTCGATAAATCTTCAGAATAAGCTTTTGACTTCCGTTCTTTTTGCAATCTTGATCTTTTGACTCCGTCTTTTGTCTTTTTATTCGATAAAAGCCCGTGAAAGCCCGTGTTTTCTTCCTTTTTCATATTTTGGTTCTAAAACACAATAAAAACACAAACCACGCATAATTCCGACTTTTACGACATAAAATACACGTATTGGTCTTGTTATTATTGGAAATAAGTGGTAAAAGGATAAGTGTTTTCACACTTATTAAATCCCCTACACTTGACCATTGCAATGCCCTCATGCAATGCATTAATTTCAAAGCACAATTTACATTTTTCCTCATAAATAACCCATCTTGGCCTTTATTAAAAATATAGAAATATATACAAAACAAGTAAAGAAATCAAAGACTTACATTGGGGTTTTGGATAGTCATGAATGTTTATCACCCTCAAGTTTCACGTTCCCCAAACCAAGCTTAAAAACGTGATCATTGTTATTATAAGTTAGCAAACTAACACAAACTCATGTGGGCCCATTATTCACTTAGACTCCCTTATTCCTAGGTGTATCTCTTATATTTTATTGTTGTCTTAAATGATCACGAGGATGCATTGTTGACTTATTTCGATAGTTATTTAGGCTGAAAATAAAGTAGGACGATTTAATCAATAGTTAGCTAAAGGAAAAAATCTTTTAAAACTGCTTCTCGGGACCTCATAAAGTTCATATCTAGGCATAACTCGCTTCACGATTTGAGACCTTTCTCGGACCGATATTTGGTTGTGACTTCATACTTCAAATCTTGAGAGACGTTCTTGAAATTATGGTCTTCTCTTCATAATAGGAATTTCTTTACTTAAGGTTTTTGAGAGATTCTTCATACTTGGACCACGACTTCTTCATTTTTCTCCAATCTTTATTTTGGATTTTGATATACAACGATCCGCCTCCTTTTAGGACTTGGATCTATTTATCCTCATACCTTGTTAGGGTCTTTTTGGATAGACTTCTCCATGATCTTTAGGGGAGTATTTGCTTTTCGTCGTGTGTCTCGATCCTTCATATTGATTTTTGATAAATGATTCTTCACATCACTTGGGATGTTTAGCAACAAAATGTAGCCCTCATGCATTGTTAGGGCCTTTTCGGACTCGCCAATCTTCGCATCCCGCTTCAATAAGTTATGCCTTGGCTATGAACTCTAATTAATACCGAGCAACTTTTAAACGATCTTGTGCTAGAAGCTAAGTAACTTTTCAAATCGTACAACCTTATTTATTGCAAATAGATTTATTAACAAGCGATGGGAGAATAGGATTATAATCAACTCACATAAATTCATGAAAGAATACCAAACTTATAATTGACTCTATCAACTCTCGTTCTCCACAATTTAAAATCTCAAGGAATGAGACTCGTGGATGCTTAGCCAATTAAATCAAAGTTTTGGGTTTTCGAGTCATCTGTAGGATCTTGCAAATTCTTAGACTTTTTCAAGTTTAGAAAATGCATTTTAAAGTTCCCTTGATAAACGACTCTCTAGGATCAATTATAGGAACTTGCGAAAAGTTCTTGTTCTTAACCCGTAAGAGTTAAGACTTTCGCGTTTTAAAGTTCCCTATATAAAAGCCTAGCAAAACTTGACTTAAACACGTTAAGGATACTAGCTAGAGTAAACTTGGATAAGTAAACTCGGGTTGAGTCAAAAGATTCACAACGTTTAAAAATTAAAACCACTTTATTAAAATTTATTCTAGCAAAGAAAGAAAATAACCATAACAAAGGTAAATACAACTAGGCCAAAATAGATCAAAAATTTTGAAAAATGTCGAAAAAGCAATTTTCCGGTTAAAATGAGGACAAATGCATGGAAAAGCCCACTTAACTTCGATAGAATTCCTCCTACACTTAATATAAACATTGTCCTCAATATTTAAGCATGTGGAAGTAACCTCCCCTACACCTAGGACATTGTGCACTTTGTTTAAATCTTGCTAAGGAAGAGACAACTAAAGTGATTCTTATTTTAATATTGAAGAATATAAAATAGTGAATCAAAAGAGTTTAGGATAGAACCGGGAAGACGGGTACACGGAATCACGGGTCGTCAAAAGTCATCAAGAATGTATCTTGAAAGCTCGAATCCCTGCACATGATTAGAAATAAGACAACAAACACATACTAGGGTCGCCCTTACACTTATTATAAAAACAGATAAAGATAGATAGATAATTGGGTTGCCTCCCAAAAAGCGCTTGTTTTTGTTAACCGAGTCACGAGCCTGACTCGTCCCCGAATTAAATGGTCCATGGGGAAGCCTCGAATGTAATACCGGGATCAAAGACCTTGTCCTCGTTCCCGGAGGACATCAAAGAAGGAGAGGCTGGAGGATAAGTCTTAAAGGGTAGAAAAGTTCTTTCAACATACGAAAAGTATGTGACGTCGTGATCCACGGGAGGTGGGGTGGGTAAAGGAAGCACATTGTCATCCCCCAAAGACAATGGATGTTGACCAAGCAGCAAAGCCGTAAAGTTATCACTCATAAAATAGTCAATGTCACCTCCCGGGTCAAAGCACTCATCCTCCGTAATGGTGTCTAAAGGAGTGGATGAAAGGTGCCCGGGAGGGGGACTTGGGACAATATCTTCATGCAGAAAATTATCAAAAAGAATATCCCCCTCCGTGTCATCATCATCAATACCCGGAGGTATTGAGAGATTGTCAATTTCTTCCATAAATGGATCATTATTCTCAACGGGGGTAATAGACGGGGGTAAAGACTCAGAAATAGGAGTAGAATTCAACGCTTCAATTTCAGCAATAAGAAGATGAACTTTCAATATATTGTTGCGAAGAATAACGTCTTCCACCTCATCTACAAGACCAAGTTCAGTGGTGAACTTCTCGTATGTCGGAGAGAATAAATCAACATCGCCTTCATCTCCCGGAGGATATTGAGAAATTTCAAAAGTGAAATTCTCATAGCATGGAGAAAAATCATCATTAAGAGCGACCTCGTCCGTAAGCTCAACAAAAGTCGGTATATCACAAACCTCTTCAAATAAGATGTCGAGACCAAATTCACTAATATCACTCGATGTATCACAATCCTTAGACGCATTAGGGATATCAAGAGTAGGAGTAGTAACCTCAGAAGATGGGTTGAGAGCATAGATATCATCCTCGTCATCATCATAATAGTAGTATGGACGCACAAGAGGAGGAGTATAATCACTAAGATTAGATAATTGCTCTTGTTGCTGTCGCTTTTCCTCCTTCCTTGCTTCGCGTATGCTAGCTAATTCTTGTTGAACGTATTGAAGTGTATTCAAAAAAATGGCTCGTTCTTCTTCACTCATTCTAACAGAAGGTTGATGATCGAGGGAGTAATGTGGGGGCTCGAAATTATAAAAACCGGAATCATAGCACGGATTTGGTTCAAAGTAATTCATCGGTTGACAATAAGAAGTATCGTGAGGGCCCCCGCAATGATTGCAACACGGGTTTTGAGAAAAACCCGGTGCGTCTTGTGGATAGCTATTACCATTGTCATAATTGTAACCCGGTTCTTGCCCGTCATGAGACGGGTATCGAATCGGACACGAAACATGCCAATGAGAATCGCTTCCACAATATTTGCAAGAGGGGGAGTAAGTGCATTAGAAGCAAAGGATGAGTTAATCGAATTGCACGAGGGACAAAATACAAATTTTGTATTATCGATATCATTTCCACACCGCTCACATGTACACCATTGACATGTTTGAAAGCCATACAATGGTCTTCCACACCCTGCAGCACAAGCAACATACGAATTCATTAAGAACAATAAATAAGCAAGAAGAATATTTTTGGTGCAAAACTTTCAAAAAAGAAATGCTTTTTATGATTTTTTAATTGTTTTTAGGATTTTTGAATTTTTTTTGTTTTTTAGGATTTTTGAAAATTTTTTGGCAAGAAAAATAACGTTCAAAGGTGAACGGATCCCAAAATCCAACGCGTCTCTCACAAAAAACCGTTAATCTTCACGAAAAGAGCAGGCAGCGACGCCATTTGAAAGTAGGATTTTACTAGGTTAAAAATTCGTTGTTCACGGTCTAATCGAATTGATCAAGGATTAAATGTGTCACTCAGTCGTCTTTGGTGGATAAAATAAAAGGTTGTCGTTGTGTAACAAAATAAAAATGCAAACTTTAAAGTAAATGGCAAATTAATAAAAGGATAAACTAATAAAGACTTAAACGAAATATAGATAAAAGCTTGAAAAGATTAAACTAAAAATAAAACTTTAAAAATAAATGACGGAAAATTAAAACTCGACAAAAAGTAAAATTTGCAAACTTAAAAATAAAACTAAGACAAAACAAGTTTAAAATAATTCTAAGTAAAAATGGCGGGAAAAGTTAAATTTGAATTTAAAAATAAAAACAGGAAATAAAAACTGAAAAATGCAATCTGATCGCACTCCCGATCGCACTTTGGATCGCACTCCCCATCGCACTCTCGATCGCACTACCCATCACACTCTGGATCACACTCCCCATCACACTCCCCATCGCACTCTGGATCGCACTCCCCATCGCACTCTCGACCGCACTCCCCATCGCACTCAGTGATCTTACTCCGTGATCTTACTCAGTGATCTTACTCAGTGATCTTACTCAGTGATCTTACTCAGTGATCTTAATGAGTGATCTTACTCAGTGATCTTAATGAGTGATCTTAGTTTGGATCGCAAGTAGAAACCCCCGGGGTTGATGCGATCACGAAACTAGATTGGAACAAGTAAACCCTTAAAAAAATTACGATGGTATACAAGAGGCAAATAAGCAAAACCAAATAAGCACTTTAATAATAAGCAATTACCAAAAACTTAATTAAAACAATAAAAAGAAAAGCTAAATAAGCTTAAATTTAAAAAACTTTCAAAACACTAAATAAACGAAGTTTATAAAATAAACTTTTAAAAGATTAAACTTTTGAAAACACTTAAAAGAAAATAAGCTAAACAAGAAATAAGCTAAAAACACAACAAGGAAAGAACATCAATTGAATGACAATGATAAGAACAATGGAAAAATAAGAACTTTTATCAAATAAACATCAAGATTAAACAAAACTTCAAGATTAATCAAACAAAATAAGATATTTAAAAGCAAGAAAAAAAGAATGAGAGATTGTAAAAAGTTTGAAATAAGATGAAGATTAAAGATTCAAAAGTATAAGATTAAAGATTAAAGATTAAGAAAACTTGAAAGAAAAGCTTAAGAACATGAAATAAATCTAGAGAGAGAAAGTAATCTACTCCTACTCCTAAACTAATCTACTCCTAAAATGACTAACTCCTCAAAATGAAGGAGTAAATGACTATTTATAGGAGGAGGGGAAGTTGTTGTTGTTTCCTCTCTTTCTTTCTTTGTCTTTTCGTCTTTTAATTTCTTCGTCTTTGTCGACGTTGTCTCGGGATTTGTCGATATAAAATGAACTCGTCTTCTATTTTTCTTCTATTATTAGACTTGGTTCTTCGACTTCGTTAAACTTCCGTCTTTAGTCTTTTTCTTCGATAAATCTTCAGAATAAGCTTTTGACTTCCGTTCTTTTGCAATCTTGATCTTTTGACTCCGTCTTTTGTCTTTTTATTCGATAAAAGCCTGTGGAAGCCCGTATTTTCTTCCTTTTTCATATTTTGGTCCTAAAACACAATAAAAACACAAACCACGCATAATTTCGACTTTTACGACATAAAATACACGTTTTGGTCTTGTTATTATTGGAAATAAGTGGTAAAAGGACAAGTGTTTTCACACTTATTAATAGCTAAAGTCACGCCAATTGAAGAATCAAAGGATCTCACTACGTTATCACTTGATGAACTTATTGGCAACTTAAAAGTTCATGAAATGATAATTTTGAAGGACACGAAAATGGTGAAAACCAAGAGTGAAAGAAAGTCTATAGCACTTAAAGCCAAGAAGGTGCAAAGTGACCATGATAGCTCTTCCTCGGAAAGTGATGATGTGGAATACGCTATGGCGGTTAGAGACTTCAAGAAGTTTTTCAAAAGGCGAGGTCAACATGTTAGACAACCTAACAACGACAAGAAGGCAATTTCCAAAAACCGATTTGTCAAGAATGACAATGGTGATAGGAAATGTTTTAGATGTGGTGATCCAAACCACTTCATCGGTGATTGTCCCAAGTCATCTCGCGACAAGAACCACACGGCCTTCGTTGGTGGTTCATAGAGCGATAGCGGTGAAGAATGTGACGACAATGCTAAAGACGAGAAATGCCTCATGGCTCATTCTTCTAAAGAGGTACATTCCAAAACCGAATATTATAGCAATGATAGTTCTTCACTAGATAACTTTGAACTAGAAAGTCAATATAACAACCTATGAAAAATAAGTTTAAAATTCATTGAAAAGAACAAAGTGCTAAAATCAACTAGGACCAAGTTTGAAAAAAAAAATTAATGAGCTAAGAGATAAATTAGCTAAGCTTGAAAAAAAAATAAGGAAGTTGATTTAGGTTGTTTAAATTGTGAAGACCTTAGACAAGAGAATGAAGATATCAAGAGTACTTCCATTAAATTGAAAAATTCGTAAAAGGTACTAGTGCTCTTGATGACATGTAAAATAAGCAAATTCACACTAAAGAAAGACTAGGCTTAGGTTTTAACACAAATGAAGCATCCACTAGTAAACCTAAACAAGTTAGTTTTTCAGAAAAATGACCCTCTGTCCACGGATCCCCAATCTATGATGCGGTTCCTTATAATTATGGAACCACAGGGCCTAATAAGGAACCGCGAACAGAAGGACGAATTCTTGAAAATTCTCAACTTTCTGAAAATTCCGTTTTTGGTAAAAAGTCAAAACATCTTGTAGTTAACAATGTTGAATTACCTATAAATGACAAAAGGAACTTGATAAATTCTACAAGCCTTTAAGTAAACCTCTAATGGGAATGAGAAGTTTTTCAAGACAATCATCTACTCCTCCAAGAGTACGTAATGATTCAAGACCTAGAAGTAGAACACCAACACCTATAAGAGATAATCACTCGAATTCAAGACCTAGAAATAGAACACAAACACCTCAAAGAAATGATCACTTAAATTCAAGACCTAGAAGTAAAACACCAACACCTAGAAATAATAATAATTCTAGGTAAAGATCAAACACTCCTAAGAGAAACAATGGACATTAAAATAATCATATGAATTGTTACAATAATTGTAACAATTTCCAACAAGGTTTTTCTCCGTGGGGCATGTGTCCTCCGTTCATGCATCCCAATCAAATGCAAGGGATGTGTGGAACTAACAGCTTTGGACCCATGAGATATTGGGGACCAAATGTTTGATCTTGTGTGTTGTTACCTAGATATGCTTGGGAATAGATTTGGAGCCCGACGAGTGAATTAAGGATAGTGGTTGTTCTAAACACATGATGGGTGATTGGTGTATTTTGCATACACCTAATAGCATATTAATTTAGCATATTTATATATTTATTTTTCGTTATACATGTACTTTTAATGTGTTTTGTGATTATGTAGGTTACGAGCGAAATGGAATAAAATGGCTGCTTTAATTAATTTTTTTGGAGAAAAGACATTGTGAGCGCCGATAAAGGAAGAAGAATTATTGAAGAAAAAGGGTTGAGCGCGTCGCAATATTTTCGGTCATCTTTTATTTGTCCGGGCTTCGTTTGAGCAATTGTTGGCGTTGGGTTATTTTTTATTGGGACAAAGTTATTATATGGCAAAAGAATAAAAGAAAAAAAAATTATTTGTGGCCCAATAGACATTCGTGGAACCGACCCACAGTGTAGTATATATTGGAGAATTCGTTGCAAGATAGAGAGGAGAATATTAAATTGAGGGGGGCCACCAGTAGATATAACAGTCGACATTGGTATCAAAACAAAGGAAAAAAAAAGTCAAGATTGGAGATATATATTGAAGGGACAAGTTGACGCAGGAGAATTAAAAAAAACAAAAGTGGGACTGTTTTCTGTTGGTTGCCGTAGGACACAAAGAGAAAAAAACAATTATAAGATTCTCTTATAATTTTTGTATGATGATTGAGATCAAGCGGGTCGGGTGCACCGCGATGTCCAGCTAATTTTGTTGTAGTTATCCCGGTAACTTTATTTATGGTTTGATCATTACTTTTGGATTATCATATTTTTATTACATTGATTTATAATTTATTTATAAATTATATTTTTTTGATTTGATATTAGGTTTAATTAATTTGTGCAAGACAATTTATTATTAGTTAACGATTCATACTTATTCTATTTAGATTAAGATAAAGATGGTCGTATAATCGATATAAATTGTACTCAAATAAATTGTTAAAACATAATTATTGGTTAGATTGATCTAAGATTTATTATCGCAAGTCACTGATAAACATAATAAATGCCAACATTAATTCATTCATATTAAGTCGAAATAATCTTTGTAAACGAACTAAAAAGTTTCGATAATCCATAAGTGTGACCAACCATAAATATTAGGAGAGTATTTCTCTTTTAATTGTTTACATCTGTATTATATTTTTCTAGCTTTACTATTAGTTTAATAACTATTTTAATTTTTAATCAGCATTTTTACTATCAAGAGTATTTTAGTTGTTAGATTTTAAAACCAAAACTTTTATTGATCAGTGATCACCCTAAAACTTAAAATAAAACCACATATTCCTTGTGGATCAATACCCGCTTACCCCATCTAGTATAAGATAATTAGGTTATTTTTGACCGACACTTCGACGTCGATCAAAAAATTTGGCACCGCTGCCGTTGACTAGTGAGCTTTTCGTTTAAGTTTTTGTTAATATTTTTCTTAAATAAAATAAAAAAATACAAAAAGATTTTCTTTTTCTTGTTTTGCTTGTTTGTTTTGTTTCTTGTGAGTGTGCAGGTTAGTGTATGCGCACACGTAGATCGGGACGTACATCACCGTTAGCTTTACGATCCTGAGGTTGAGAAAAGTGCACGGTTGAGGAGGAAAACATTTCGACAGTTTTCTACTAATCTTGATTTTTCAGGTTTAGCAGAGCTTTTCGCTGAAATGCCAGGTGATGAAGATGTTTGCGGAGATGCTAGTGGAAGTAGTAGCGGAGAAGAATTCCCACCACGGGGTGTTGATTCTTATTACAGGCCGGGGATCTTCGAGGATCCTTCGCCTATCGTTTATCCGAATCTGGTTAAAGGGGTTACAAGTAACTTCAAGATTCAGCCGAACCTCATAGCAATCTTTCCAGTGTTTAGAGGTCGTGAGGAGCCATACCCACATCTGCGAGAATTCTTCTCAATTGCTGACACACATCAGGTTAATAAAATTACTAAGGATGAGGTAAGACTTCGCCTTTTTCCTTTTTCTCTTAAAGATCAAGCCAAGGACTGGTTCTCATCTCTTGATCCAGGTAGTATTAACTCATGGTCTGAAATGCAATCTGCTTTTCTTGAGGAATTTTATTCTATAAGAAAAACTACTGCCATTAGAAATAAGATTAAATCCTTTCGTCAAATCCCAGGCGAGCAGTTTCATGAAGCATTTAGTAGACTTAATGAGTTATTAAGAACATGCCCTCATCATGATGTTCCAAAATGGGAGCTTGTCAAAGTCTTCTATGATGGGTTGGATATTAACAACCAACAATTTGTGATGGCCACTAGTGGGGGTATGTTTTTCTCACGACCTATGGAGGAAGAATGGGAGTTTTTTGAAAAACTAAGCAAAGTTTCCAAGACCCAAGCTTTAGTGGATCGAAACAACCACCCATCTTCCGCCAATTCTGTGTCTAACCAACGTGGCACAAATTCTGAAATTAGCGAGTTAAGTAAGAAAGTTGATCTTTTGTTGAGAAATCTAGGAAAAGGTGTTCCAAATGTGTCTAATGTGTCGCATAGTGGGTGTTCAATGTGTCGTGATCCAAGTCACTCAGTAGATAATTGTAAAAGTTGGGGGCGCCACCAAATGAGGAGGTGAATGGAGTCTATGGAGGTCGTCTACGAAATGACCCATTCTCCGAAAGTTACAATCCTGGATGGCGCAATCACCCCAATTTCCGTTGGAAAGATGACGACAATCGACCTAATAATGCCCAACAACAACACTATGGTTACAAACCAAGGTATGAGGGTGGCGATTCATCTAACTTCCAACAAAATTCTTACAATCATAGGCCACAACAACAATATCCATATCAGGGCCAAGGGCAAGATGATAACCGTCTCTTGAACCTTGACCGAAATTTTGATAGGCTTATGGATTCATTGTCTACCAACAATCAAGAGATTAATAGAAAATTCAAGGTCACTAATCAAAGACACGAGACCATTACCAAATCTATTGTAGCTCTTGAGAGACAAGTTGGTCAATTGGCGGATCAATTAAGCAAAAGAGATGAGGGAAAGCTACCGAGCTACCCCACCATGAATCCCGCACCCAAGAAAAATGGAAATGAGCACGTAAATATGGTGATATCTCTTCGAAACGGTAAAATCTACAACAATGACAAGGGAATTCCAAATTCTCTTGATGTCGAGGATTTCGTTACTGATGATGAAATTATTGTTGAAAGTAAAACTTCTGATAATGTTAAGTCCGGTTCTGTGTTGGTAAATGATTTTCCTAAACCAACAACACCGAATCCTAAAGCTACCGAATCTCCCGAAGTTGGGGAGGGTGGTGTGTCCAGCACACCATACCCAACAGCTTTAGAAAAATCAACATCTGCAAGGTTAGCTAAAAAGGGTCCTCATGCTGAGGATATGTGGGAGACTTTCAAGCAAGTTAAATTTAATCTCCCCCTTATTGATGCTATCAAGCAAATTCCTGCATATGCCAAGTTTTTAAAGGACTTGTGTACTCAGAAGAGGAAGCTGAAGGCGTCGTTGCCTAAAAAGATTGACCTAACGGAGCATGTTAGTGCAGTCTTATCTAGCTCTCTTCCTCCTAAATTCAAAGATCCTGGAGCATCATTGATTTCAGTGGTGGTCGGAAATATTGCCATTAAGAAGGCGCTCCTTGATCTTGGTGCTAGTATCAACATCCTTCCTGCTAGTTTGGTCGATAAGTATGACTTAGGAACTCTTCGTAAGACAGGCACCATTATTTCTTTAGCCGATCGATCTACCAAAATTCCTAGAGGTATCTTAGAGGATGTTATTGTGAAAGTTGATGATTTCTATTACCCAGTTGACTTCTTTGTTATGGACACCGAGTCACAATACAAGGATGTTCAACCAACTATTATCCTTGGGCGCCCATTCTTAGCCACGATAGATGCTAGGATTAAATGTCAGACTGGTGCCATGGATATTGCATTCGGTAATAAGAAAATAAGATTGAATGTGTTTAATTCTATGAATTCTCCTACGATGAATGAATGTTACCAAGTAGATGTGATCGATGAGGAAGTCCAAAATCATGCATCCCGTATGCTTAAGGATGATCCTTTGAAATTATATCTAACTGGTGAGAATGAGGAGATTCTTGATTTTGCTGAAGTTCAAGAGATTCAAGAGTGTTTGGTCAGTTATTTGGACCATCAAAAACCACCTTGGTCTTATAAAGTGGAGCCCTTACCTTCTACTTTTGACACGACCACGAAGCCGTCTCTAGAGGTGCCTCCAACTCTTGAACTAAAACCTTTGCCATCCAATCTCAAATATGATTTTCTAGGTCCTAACAATACTTTACCCGTTATTATTGCTTCTGATCTTTCTAAATCACAAGAGGAAGCACTTCTAAAATTGCTTTCCAAGTACAAAGCAGCGGTGGGATGGACAATTGCAGACTTGAAAGAGATCAGCCCTTCATTATGTATGCATCGAATTGTTACGGACCCAGATATTAAGCCAGCAAGAGATGCGCAAAGGCGTCTGAATCTTAATATGAAAGAGGTAGTAAAGACGGAAGTTCTTAAATGGTTAGATGCTGGTATCATCTATCCCTCTCGGATAGTAAATGGGTAAGTCCCACTCAAACGGTGCCTAAAAAGGCCGGAATCACCGTTGTGGAAACCGAGAATGGGGAAAAACTCACAACCCGACCAGTTACTGGGTGGAGAGTGTGTATAGATTACCGTAAGCTGAATAATGGAACATCTAAAGATCACTTTCCACTACCTTTCATTGATCAAATAGTTGAGAAGCTTTCAGGTAAGAAGTTCTATTGCTTCCTGGATGGGTACTCCTGTTATAATCACATAACCATTCATCCTGATGACCAGGCCAAACTAAGTTTACATGTCCATATGGGACATTTTCATTTCGAAGAATGCCTTTTGGCTTGTGTAATGCACCCGCTACCTTTCAGCGGTGCATGATGAGTATCTTTTCTGACATGGTTAGAGAATCTGTAGAGATATTTATTGATGATTTCTCCATCTTTGGTCAGTCTTTTGAAAGTTGCCTTGATCAGCTTGAAAGTGTGTTAAAAAGATGCACCGAAACTAATTTGGTGCTTAGTTGGGAGAAGAGCCATTTCCTGGTTCGAGAGGGAATTGTATTAGGGCATGTCGTGTCTGAAAAAGGATTTGAGGTTGATCGTGCCAAAGTTCAAGTAATTTCAACCCTTCCCCCTCCCACTACCATCAAAGGTATGCGTTCTTTTCTTGGTCATGTCGGGTTCTATAGGCGATTTATTAAAGATTTTAGTGCAATATTAAAGCCTCTTTGTAATTTACTCTTAAAAGATGCACACTTTGACATTAATGAATCATGTCTTAAAGCATTCAACATGCTTAAGCAAAAGCTTGTAGAAGCCCCTATTTTACAATCACCTGATTGGTCGAAGCCTTTCGAGATCATGTGTGATGCGAGTGATCATGCCGCTGGGGCGGTTTTGGGACAGCGGGTCGATAAGAAACCTGTTGTAATCTTTTATGCTAGTAATACTTTTTTAGAAGCTCAAATGAATTACACTACTACTGAAAAAGAGTTGTTAGCCGTGGTTTTTGCTCTTGATAAGTTTAGATCATATATTTGGGGGCATTCTAAGGTGATAGTATTTTCAGATCATAGTGCCTTGAGACATTTTTTGACTAAGAAAGAGACAAAACCGAGGTTGCTTAGGTGGATTTTGCTTTTACAAGAACTTAATCTAGAAATATGGGATAAAAAGGGGTCAGAAAATGTAGTTGCCGACCATTTGTCTAGAATTATCCCTCCATCATTCAACCCTTATGATGTGATTAAGGAAAGCTTTCCGGATGAAAGGTTGTTTGAGGTTTCTAAGGTTCCTTGGTACGCAAATATAGTTAATTACTTAGCAGTTAAAAAACTTCCCGATTTTTGGTCTAAACAACAAAGAAAATACTTCTTCTCCCAGTTGAAGCATTATTTTTGGGAGGATCCGGAGCTATATAAGGTGTGTGCTGACCAAGTTGTTAGGAGATGTGTTCCTGACCATGAGCATATGGACATATTTGCTCATTGCCATTCTTATGCATGCGATGGACACTTTGATGCTATGAAAACTGGGCATTAAACTCCTACAAAGCGGTTTCTTTTGGCTGACTATATTCAAGGATGCTCAATCTTTTGTGAAAGCATGTATTCGTTGCCAACAAGTTGGTGGGATTTTAAGGTGTGACCAAATGCCTATGAATCCCATACTTGTTGAGATCTTTGACGTGTGGGGTATCGATTTTATGGGACCATTCCCCACTTCCCATGGCAATGTGTACATTTGAGTGGCAGTTGATTATGTGTCAAAGTGGGTAGAGGCTGAAGCTACTAGAACAAATGACCATAGTGTAGTTCTTAAGTTTGTTAAGAAGAATATCTTTGCTAGACATGGAATTCCTAAGGCTATCATTAGTGATGGGGGTTCCCACTATAAGAACTTTAGATTTGAAAAATTATTGAAACACTATAGAGTTAATCATAGGATAGCTACCCCTTATCACCCACAGACTAGTGGACAGGTTGAGGTATCTAATAGGGAGATTAAAAGAATCTTAGAAAAGACCGTTCGTAGTTATAGGAAAGATTGGTCCTTGAGGTTAGATGATGCCTTGTGGGCATATAGGACGGCTTTTAAGACTCCTATTGGTATGTCACCGTATAAGTTGGTATATGGCAAGGCGTGTCATTTACCGGTTGAGATAGAGCATAGGGCTGAATGGGCGATTAAGACTGTTAATCTGGATTTAGAAAAAGCGTGTAGTTCTAGGAAACTTCAACTATCTGAACTAGATGATATTTGACGTGATGCCTATGAAAGTTCTAGGATTTATACGGAGAAAACCAAAGCTTTTCATGATCGACACATCACCAAGAAATCGTTCTTGGTTGGTCAAAAAGTTTTGTTATTCAATGCTAGACTTAAGCTTTTCCCTAGAAAGTTGAGAAGTAAATGGACGGGTCCATACATTATGACTCAAGTCTCTCCACATGGAGCCATTGAAATAAAAATTATGGTGGGTGGAGAGCCTTTTAAAGTTAATGGACACCGTTTGAAGCCGTATCTTGAGTTGGAGAGTGATCAGATGGAAACGGTGGATGTGGTTTATTTGGAACTACTTCAACCGTCTCAATAGCTTCGATGCGTTATGTCTGGCTGAAGACGGTAAACTTAGCGCTTCGTGGGAGGTAACCCGTGGTTTGTGGAACTTTGTGGGCGTGTTCACTACAAACCCTCACGAGGAAAAACTCGTCCAGTCGGGCTACCGAGTGGTTTAAAGGCTTATTGCATATGCTAAATGCAAACGTAATTCCTACGAAAGTGAGTTAGGTTTTTGTTTTGGTGTGAGTTTGTCAAATTGATTTTTAACCAAAATTTCAATTAAAAGTTTTTGCATTAGGGGCAATGCAATGCTTTAAGTTGGGGGGGGGGGGGTGGCACATGTGTTACATGTTTTTGTGTGAAATTTTGGTCAAAATGGGTTAAAATGTGATTTTTGGCAAAAATTGAAAATTTTTACAAATTTTTAATCACATTATAAGAGTTTTGTGCTAATTAGATGTGGAAGTTTCTTCTACGTATATGTTTGTTGAGTATTTGCAGATTCTGAAGATTAGCTTGTGGATGATTTATTGGAGTAAGCTAGAAGATTTGGCCATAATTATCAGGTGCACCCGATTCCATTGTATAATCTGGTTATTAAATTGATTTGATTGTTTGCATGTAGTTAGGCATATGTATAATTTAGATGATCAAACTACGCCGGTTGAATTCCCTCTACTTACCTTTGCTTAGATCGAGTAGAAATTTGAATAAATAATATGAAATATAGTAATGTAATAGTTAGGTTAGGACACTTAGAATTGATCTTATCTGGCTCGCCACCTGCGCACGGTGGCCTTAGAAAAGAGTTGGAGAACTGTCATAATTATTGGTGGTAGTCATATGCTGGGCTTGCCTATCTGATTCGTCATCCGTGCAAGGTGATACTTTAGTTGTTAACATGGGTCAGACGCCAATTTTTATGATGGATAGCATTGCACTTAGCTAAAACAATTTCATGTGAAATAACCCATTCCTTGTATTGTTGTAATGAAATTAGGAAGATTGGTTTAATTTAGTGCATTAATTAATTAGACTACGTGGTAGATAATTCCATCAGGTGATGTACCAGTAGGCATGAAGTATAATTGTTCCCATTTAATTAAAACCGACTAAATTAACCGGTTCCCATGTGCCAATGTGTCTTTGTACGCACCATAGGATAGATATTCATTTCTGAATAATTGGTCTTTATATCAACCTTAAAAGGAGTGTATAAAGCGTTCGGGATGACTTGTATAAGAAACGGTCCCGGATGGCTAAAAAGAGAGCTTATGTGTGAAGTGAAAAAAAAGTAAAACAAAAAAAAAGTGAAAAATTTTTTTTGGAAAAAAGTGGAAGTATGTAAGCTAAAGTATGATGGCTTATGATATGCTCTTATGGTATAAAAACTCCAATGTTATAAAAGGTGTACGATATTCTCACCTCTTGTTTTAGATTAATGTTTAGATTGATTATAGGTGTGCATTAGGTGCGTTGGACACATGGTTAATTATATGAAATGTAAAGTAAATAGAATCAATGTGAATGGTTATGCTAAGTGTTTAAGAAGGACAAAAATATTGGTAATTATTTTGGATTATTTGTCATGTATGGTGGTTATTAGTGTACTAGGTTGAATTTGATCTTTTTGATGAAATTTCAATAGTATGATTAAAAATTATAAAATTAACATGATTTTAGATTTTCTTTACTTGGGACAAGTAAAGGTTAAGTGTGAGGGGGTCTGATTGGTGTATTTTGCATACACTTAATAGCATGTTAATTTAGCATATTTATATATTTATTTTTCGTTATACATGTACTTTTAATGTGTTTTGTGATTATGTAGGTTACGAGCGAAATGGAATAAAATGGCCGCTATAATTAATTTTTTGGAGAAAAGATATTGTGAGCGCCGATAAGTGAAGAAGAAATATTGAAGAAAAAGAGTTGAGCGCGTCGCAATATTTTCGGTCATCTTTTATTTGTCCGGGCTTCGTTTGAGCAATTGTTGGCGTTGGGTGTTATTTTTTATTGGGCCAAAGTTATTATATGGTAAAAGAATAAAAGAAAAAAAAAATTATTTGTGGCCCAATAGCCATTCGTGGAACCGACCCACAGTGTAGTATATATTGGAGAATTCGTTGCAAGATAGAGAGGAGAATATTAAATTGAGGGGAGGGGGCACCAATAGACATAACAGTCGACATTGGTATCAAAACAAAGGAAAAAAAAGTCAAGATTGAAGATATATATTGAAGGGACAAGTTGACGCAGGAGAATTAAAAAAACAAAAGTGGGACTGTTTTCTGTTGGTTGTCGTAGGACACAAAGAGAAAAAAACAATTATAAGATTCTCTTATATTATTTGTATGATGATTGAGATCAAGCGGGTCGGGTGCACCGCGATGTCCGGCTAATTTTGTTGTAATTCATTCCGGTAACTTTATTTATGGTTTGATCATTACTTTTAGATTATCATATTTTTATTACATTGATTTATAATTTATTTATAAATTATATATTTTTTGATTTGATATTATGTTTAATTATTTTATGCAAGACAATTTATTATTAGTTAACGATTCATACTTATTCTATTTAGATTAAGTAAAAGATGGTCGTATAATCGATATAAATTGTACTCAAATAAATTATTAAAACATAATTATTGGTTGGATTGATCTAAGATTTATTATCGCAAGTCACTGATAAACATAATAAATGCCAACATTAACTCATTCATATCAATTTAAAATAATCTTTGTAAACGAACTAAAAAGTTTTGATAATCCATAAGTGTGACCAACCATAAATATTAGGAGCTGGAAGGGATTGCATATCTCTTTTAATTGTTTACATCTTTATAATATTTTTCTAGCTTTACTATTAGTTTAATAATTATTTTAATTTTTAATCAACATTTTTATTATCAAGAGTATTTTAGTTGTTAGATTTTAAAACCAAAACTTATATTGATCAGTGATCACCCCAAAACTTAAACCAAAACCACATATTCCTCGTGGATCGATACCCGCTTACCCTATCTAGTATAAAGTAATTAGGTTATTTTTGACCGGCACTTCGACGTCGATCAACGCGTAATCGAAGTTTGTTCTCTACCTACAAAGCATATAATAGAGGTAACGTCACTTTCGCTAGTAAGCTACGTGGTAACATCATTGGCAAAGGTACGGTTTCTCTTGACTCTATGACCATCGAAAATATGGAACCGTAGATAATCTAGGGTTTAATCTTCTAAGTATAAGTCAAATTTGTGACAATAAGTGTAAGGTCATCTTTTCGGAAAATGATAGTGAAATCGTAAAAGATGGAAAGATCATTGGAAAAGGTGTTAGAAAGCATGGGCTTTACTTCATGAAGTTCAATAGGAAGTCAAAGGACAACTTATGTCTAGCGACTTTAGATGATAGTTCTACTCTTTGGCATAGGAGATTAGGTCACGCTAATATGCGTTTAATTCAATATTTAGTCTCTAAGGAGTTGGGAAGACATCTCCCCAAGATTAAGTTTGATAGTCACTTTTGTGATGCTTGCAAAGTTGGGAAGCAAGTTCACTCAAGTCACAAGGCCAAGAATTTGGTATCGACCTCTCAGTGCCTAGATCTCCTACATATGGATCTCTTTGGACCTTCCGCCATACGGAGTTATAGAGGTAACCTTTATACCCTAGTTATAGTTGATTACTATTCTAGAGTCACTGGGACTAAATTTTGGCATCTGAGAATGAAGCTTTCGATCAATTCGAAACCTTTAGTCGAACGATCCAAAATCAACTAGGATGTTCAATTGTCTCTATTAGGACGGATCATGGTAGCGAATTTGATAACTAAGTGCAATTTGGTGCCTTTTGTGAAGCTTATGGTATTACCCATAACTTCTCGGCTCCTCGCACTCCACTATCAAATGGGGTAGTTGAAAGGAAGAATAGGAATATCCAAGAGATGAGTAGAAAAATGTTAAATGAGCAATCTTTGCCTCAAAAAATTTGGTGCAATGCCGTGGTCACATCAACCTATATTCTCAACCGAATTCTTATTCAACATTTTCTAGGAATGACCCCTTATGAGATTCTTAAAGGGAAGAAGCCCCCATTAGAATAGTTTAAGGTGTTTGGAAGCAAGTGCTTCATTCCCAACACTAAAGATTACCTTACTAAGTTCAACTCAAAGTCGTACGAAGGTATCTTTCTAGGTTATTGTCAAACTAGTAAAGCCTACATAGTCCTCAATATAACCTTGGGTGTAATCGAAGAATCACTCAACATGACATTTGATGAAACCCCTCCTTCATCTAAGACACCGCCTTTGGTAGATTATGACTTAAATGAATTAGACATAGTTAAATCCAAAGAGGTTAGAAAATTAAGTGTTGAAGACCTTAATGTTGAAAAGGGAGTAAACATTAGGGAGTCTAAGGATCATGCTCTCGATAACATCATAGGCGACTTAAATCAAAGGACCCTGAGATCTCAAGTCCAAGATCAAAGTAACTTCTTTTGTTTTTTCTCAATGATCGAACCAAAGAATGTTAGAGAAGCTTTGACGGATGAGAGTTGGGTCATCGTCATGCAAGAAGAATTGAATCAATTCATTGCTAATGACGTTTGGGAACTTGTCCTCTAATAAGTGTGAAAACACTTATCCTTTTACCACTTATTTATAATAATAACAAGACCAAAACGTGTATTTTATGTCGTAAAAGTCGGAATTATGCGTGGTTTGTGTTTTTATTGTGTTTCAGGATAAAAATATGAAAAAGGAAGAAAACACGGGCTATCACGGGCTTTTATCGAAGAAAACGAGAAAAGACGAAGTCAAAAGATCAAGAGTGTAAAAAGAACGGAAGTCCAAGGCCTATTCTGAAGATTTATCGAAGAAAAAGTCTAAAGACGGAAGTTTAATGAAGTCGAAGTACCAAGTCTAATTATAGAAGAAAATTATAAGACGAGTTCAATTTATATCGACAAATCTCGAGACGACGTCGAGAAAGACAAAGAATTTAAATCAAGTCGAGACGAGAAGAAAGAAAGAAGGAAACAACACATGCACCTCCCCACCTCCTATATATACCCTCCTAATGACACATTAGGAGGGTGTTAGTTAATTTAGCTATTTATTTTTATTTCTTTAGTTTTCATTTTAGAGAGAGAAAGTGTTTAACTTTCTCTCACTAAAACTTCATCTTTTCTTTCTTTCATGTTTAAGCTTTAAATCAATCTTGTATTTTGGAATCATTAATCTACAAGTTCAAGTTAAGCTTTTCATCATTTTTAATCTCTTTCTACCTTTCTTGATTTTGTTTATCTTTGATTCGTGGTAATCTTTGATTTTGTATCGTCTTGATGTTTATGTGATTAAAAAGTTTATCTTTTTATTCATAAGTTTTAATACGATTTGAGCTTTGAGGTTATCATGCTTATTGGCTTATTTTCTATTTAGATTATTACTTTTAAGTTTTCTAAAAAGTTCATCTTTTTAATAAGTTTGTTTTAAAAGGTGCTTATTTATGGTTGTGAAAATTATTATTGGTGCTTATTATTTCTTCTTATTATTGATTTGGTGGGGATTCGGATTGTGCTTATCAAAAGAGTGCTTATTTGTGCTTATTAAGTTTGTATACTATCGGAAAAGGGTAAACCCTTTTCCGACAGCATATTCCGACGAGGTCCACTATTATTCCGATACAAGTTATCGGAAAAGGGTTTTGCATTCTGACGGGGATTCCGATCTGTATTCCGACGGGGATTCCGATCTGTATTCCGACGGGTGTGTTTATGATTCCGATTGCTATTCCGATCTGGATTCCGACGAGGGTATTTATTTGATATTCTGATAGCTTTGAGGTACCAGTATTCCGATCATTTCTTTCTCAAACATTCCGACAGGAGTGATTCCGACCTGATTACTTTGGACTCATTCCGATCATATTCCGATGGTTGTATTCCGACTATATTCCGATGACATTCAGATGGGTTTAAGTTTTCATTACGTTTTAATTTCCAAAAATTGCACGCTTCCCGAAATCTCTGTTTTTACCAAGTGTTTTTCTAATTTTAGAGAGAAAAGTGATAGTTTTTCTAGATTTGCTTTTAGCTTATTTTAATTACGTTTCGCACTTACACTTCAAGTAGAATATAAAATCAACTCCCCTTTTCGTCACCAAGAACGACTATTCCACTTCAAACCGTGATCAATTCGATTAGATACCGAGAACGATATCGAGTACACAAATGCTAAGCAAAAGTCATACATCAAATGGCGTCGCTGCCGGCTCTTTTCGTAAAGATTAATGGTTTTTAGTGTGAAAAATTGGAATTTGGGATCCGTTCTTTTGGGAACGTTATTTTCAAGCACTAAAATTTTCAAAAATCCAAAAACAATAAAAAAGATAAAAAATCAAAAATATTTTATTTCCTTTTAGTGTATGCTACTCGATCTACGTCTTATCCTGAGCCCGAGATTCTTAGAGACATAGATATGGCCGGTGTGCATAACAATAATAACAACCCCCCACCCCAATTTGCATAACAATAATAACAACCCACCCCACCCCAATTTGAATAACAATAATAACAACAACAATGTTCCCCCACCCGACTTACGAACAATGGAGGAACTTTGTCAGCCAAACATGAACGAACGCGGAGGACCGATTGCGCTGATGCAAATCACGGCTCCTGAGTTTTCGTTGAAGCATCACATGATCCAAAAAGTTCAAAAATCTTGTCCTTTTCGCGGATTACCCGATGATGATGCTAACAAACACCTCGACAAATTCATTACCGTCAATCAAAGCATGAAACTACCCGGTGCTTCCATGGATTTTCTTCGCCTTCACCTTTTTCCACACACTTTATCCTACCATGCCGAAAAATGGTTTGATCGTCTTCCCAAAAACTCAATTCAAACATGGAATGACATGACTCAAAAATTTTTGTCGCGCTACTTTCCACCATCCATGGTCACTAGTCTTCGCAACCAAATCAGTGGATTCACTCAAGAACCTGATGAGTCGCTTTTCGATGCTTGGGAACGTTATAATGTCTTGATCGACCATTGTCCAAACCATAACATGCTCCCCGTTACTTTGATTGATACTTTCTATAATGGTTTAACTTTTCGTGATCGTGATACGATTAATGCTGCCGCTGGTGGTACATTCATGAAGAGAAGACCTGAGGAGTGTAGAGAGCTGATAGAGAACATGACTACTCACCACAAAAATTGTGATTCATCTGCATCTTCAAGGAATAACCATAGGGCCAATGTTTCTTCTACATCATCCAACTCAGAGATAACCGAACTTACTCGCCAAGTAGCTGAGATGAACAAATACTTCTTAACCATGGCTATAAACCAATTTCAACAAGCTAAAGCTGTAGCAACTTCTTGTGAGATTTGCGGGGGTTCTCATTCATACACCGATTGTCCTTCTACTCTTGACAATCCGGAAAATGTGTATGCCGCTAACGGTAACTTTTCTACGGGATGCTATCAAGCACGTCCTCAAGGAGACCGTAACTTGCTAAGTTATCGTTCCAACAACTTTCTATCTCCACCTGGTTTTTCTCTTCAAAACCAAAACCAAAACAACTTCAACCGCAACAATCAAAGCCAACCTCGAGCTACCAATCAATATCAATCCCAAAGAAACCCATATCCACCCCAAGGAAATAATCAAGCTTACCAAGCCCCACCTCTCAATCAACCCACGGCATTGAACCAAGACCTCGAAGCTTACATGAGAACCCATAGAGAGATGGTGACGAATCTTTAAAGCCAATTCATTAACTATAAGGGTGACAGTAAAACAAGGGAACGATATTCGAGCCGAGCTAAGGAATGACATGGCGAAACAAGGGAATGATCTTCGAGCCGACATGAGAAACTCTATGAACAGTCAAACGAATAACTCAAGGGATATGATGGCTAGTTTTTTCCCAAGTAATCAAGCCTCTGGTTCGGGTTCTCTTCCGAGTAACACCGTTGCTAATCCAAGAGGGGAGATGAAAGCAATCACCACTCGAAGTGGAAAAGGTTTAAAGGAACCCGAGCTTCCTACACCTACACCGGTGATTGTGACAAAGGAAAACGAGTTCCCTTCTTCAATTCCTCCACCTTCTACTTCCACCCCTCCACCACCCAAGGATGTGATTGAGAATTCCATTCTAAAGCCTTCATCTCAACCCAATATACCTTATCCCTCAAGGTTGAGGAAAGAGAAGTTGAAGAACAAGGATGATATTCAGGTTTCTAACTTTCTTAAAATGTTTAAACAACTGAATTTTAACATCTCTTTTGTTGAGGCTCTCGCTCACATACCGAAATATGCTAAAATGTTTAAAGATCTTCTTAGTGATAAGGAGAAACTCCTTGATATCGCTCAGACCCAACTTAATGAGAATTGCTCTGCAGTGCTCTTAAGGAAATTA
This sequence comes from Glebionis coronaria, assembly GCA_025667525.1. Lineage (NCBI taxonomy): Eukaryota > Viridiplantae > Streptophyta > Magnoliopsida > Asterales > Asteraceae > Glebionis > Glebionis coronaria. The sequence goes on along the minus strand of CM046880.1, from coordinate 186,345,784 downwards.
CCAACCAAACTTGGTGATCTGGGTCGCTTTCTTATTCCTTGCAACTTCCCCGGGTAGAGAATTGTATGGCCATAGTCGATCTAGGTGCTAGTATCAACTTAATGCCTTTAAGCGTTTGGAAACAATTATCTCTACCCGAGTTAGTCCCCACACGAATGACTTTGGAATTAGCTAATCGTACGGTTGCTTATCCGGTGGGGATAGCCGAAGACGTCTTCGTCGACGTCGACAAATTCACCTTTCCGGCGGATTTTGTTATCGTTGACTACGAGATGGACCCTTGTGTTCCATTAATCGTTGGACGTCCATTCTTGAGGACCGGTCGCACTCTCATTGATGTAGCGGCGGGCGAATTAATCATGAGAGTTGGTGACGATAAAATCGTCTTCAACATGGGTAAACTTTCTAAACAACCTTTTGAAAACGAGAGCGTTAATTTCATTGACGTTCTTGATGAGGCTTGTGAAGAGCATTTCAAAGACGCTTGTAAAATTGGTTCTTCTTCTCTACCCATTGTTGAGACTGTTGCCTATATTGCCCCATCATTGACTCCATTTGGAGAAAGTGATTTCCTTTTAAAAGAATTTGAAGCAACTTTGGGGGATGTGGACTTAAAATATGATGATTCTCCCTCCAATTGGGATGAAGACATTCGTACCATTGAGAAACTTCTCAATGAGGACCATATTTCTCCACCATCTCCTAAGGAAATCTCTATCGATGATCTGAATTTGACTACGCCTTCCATCAAAAATCCTCCGGATTTAGAGCTTAAGGATCTACCGTCTCATCTCGAATACGTGTTCCTTGAAGACAATAAGAAGTTACCCGTCATCATCGCTAAGGATTTGAAAGAAGACGGAAAATCTCGACTTATCGATGTGCTGAAGAATCATAAGAAAGCTATTGATTGGAAAATCTCCGCTATTCGTGGAATTGATCCTCACTTTTGCACACATAAAATTCTTATGGAGGACGACTTTAAACCCACTATTCAAAACCAAAGAAGGGTGAATCCCAAGATCCATGACGTTATCAAAAAAGAGGTTATCAAACTTCTTGATGCGAGAATGATCTACCCTATCTCGGATTCACCATGGGTTAGTCCGGTCCATTGTGTGCCTAAGAAAGGCGGAATCACTGTTGTGCCCAATGAAAACAACGAGTTGATTCCTACTCATCTCGTTACAGGGTAGAGAGTTTGTATAGACTATCGCAAACTCAATGATGCTACGAGAAAGGATCATTTTCCTCTTCCTTTTATGAACCAAATGCTCGAACGTCTAGCGGGTAATGACTATTACTGCTTTTTAGACGATTTCTCCGGGTATTTTCAAATTCCCATCGATCCTAAAGACCAAGAGAAAACCACATTCACTTGTTCCTATGGAACATTTGCTTACAAACGAATGCCTTTCGGCTTATGCAATGCTCCTTGGACTTTCCAAAGGTGTATGATGGCTATCTTCCATGACATGGTTGAAGAAACTATGGAAGTCTTCATGGATGATTTCTTGGTCTATGGTGACTCCTTCTCTTCTTGCCTTGCCAATTTAGAACGCATGCTTAAGCGGTGTGAAGACACTCGCCTTGTTCTAAATTGGGAAAAATGCCATTTCATGGTATGTTGGAAATACGTTTTACGTATATAGAAAGTCTCGGTCACTCCAACAATATACTTATAGGCTTGTAGTAGTGTTTAAGTTACTTTTATTAAATAGCCCGACCCATGAGCATGTTCATGGGCCGGAGGCCCAAGTCCATTAAGGACTTGGGTATATAAGCCTCTTTCCACCATGGAAAGAGGTGTTGGTTGTTTCATTTCTCACATTTATAACAAATAGTTTCTTTTACTTCTCTCTCTAAGTTTCTCTCTCTAGAAAACATCAACCCTCTTGAAATACAAAGATTATCATTGTTCTACAATTGGTATCAAGAGCATGGGATGAAATATAGGTTGGTTTTCGTGTTGTGTATGCTTTCTTAAGCATATCGTAGGTTTTTGTTTGTTTATTACCAAAAACATCAAAAAAAATTTCATGTTTGTTAGTGATTTCAAGTCGTATAACTTCTTTAATCGTGTTGTAGTGATTTTGGTATCTTGGTTTTGGTTAAAACACAAACTTTCTTGGATCAAACGTTCAAAACTGTTTTGTTTTTCTTCATTCCGAAATTCCAGCAAGTATCACCATCGGAAAGTACAAGTGAGAGTGGTTTGATCGCAATAACCAGTTGGTTCTACTTTGCGATCACAGGATTACGATACCTTATTCCGATCTAGACATTCCGATCGTACATTGCGATCTGGGATTCCGACGGTTTTAAGGGATTTTTGAGTCGTTACTTTGCCAAATTTGTTTTAGCCATATTCCGATCTAAACATTCCGACAGTGCATTGTGATCTAAGCATTCCGACAGGTAAACATTGCGATCTAGGATTCAGACAGAAGGACATTCCGATAGATTGTTATTCCGATAGAACCAAGCATTCCGATACCAACAACATTCCGACAGAAAGGGTATTCCGGCAGGAAGCTATACTTGCACATTCCGATAGAATTTGTTTTTGGATACTTAGAGTATTTTTTCTATCGTGCATTAATTTGGTAATTTGGAAAATTTCAAAAACAAACACAACAACAAGATAACAACATCTTTCACTTAACAACACAAAAACACATAACCTTATTTCATTGTTCGATCATTTTTGATAATCTTTTTTCAAGGGATCATAAAATGAATTCACATTCATATATGCCAACAATGACTTCGCTTACCGATATCTCAATCATCTCGGGTACCGACACTCGCCCACCTTTGCTCATCAAAGATTTATTTGAAGCATGTCAAGGCCGCATGAAAACGTACATCATGGGCAAACCCAATGGTCGACTTATGCTTCAATCAATTGAAAAAGGTCCATTAGATTTGGGAGAAGTTACCGTCAACAATGTGAAAAGGGCAATGGAGTATCATGAGTTAACCGATGCTAACAAAATCATTGCCGATGCAGATGAAAGGGCCGTTCAGACAATTCTTCAAGCCCTTCCACCCGATATCTTTAGAATGGTAAGCGAACACACTGTGGCAAAGAATCTTTGGGATCGATTAGCTGTTTTGTTACAAGGGACCTCTCTCACTAAGCAAGAACGAGAGTGTCAATTGTATGACTTGTTTGATAGGTTTACATACATTCCAGGGGAGACTCTTCACGATTACTACTGGCGTTTCACCACTTTGATGAATGACATGAACGTGTATAATCTAAGGATTGAACAGTTTCAACTAAACACAAAGTTCTTGAACACGTTACCCCAAGAATGGAGTCAATATGTCACCGATGTTAAGATGATTCGCGATTTGCACAAGTCTAATTTAGATCAACTCTATGCTTTCTTACAACAACACGAGAAGCATGTGATCCAAAAACGACTCTCTCAGGGATCTTATCAAGAACCATTGGCATTAATGGCAAACCATCCTACACTGTCATACCACAACTCTCAGCTTGCTTTGGGACACCAATCGTCATATCAACCATTGTATCAAACACCAAGCTTCCCATAATACTCGATCTTGCCACAACCACCTACATCTTATCACCAACAATACAAGCAACCAGGAACATCATTAGAAGGAGATTCACATCCGTTACCTTATGCTTCACACCAGTATTCACCTTATCAACCTTCAACAAACCCTACTGTTACCTATCAACAACTTGAGGCTCCTCAATCCTATTACTCACAACAAGTTAGTGCTCCATCAAATCAACTTGTAGCTCAATCAGCACCAACATTCTACTGTGATGATGAGATCACTGTCCCTGAGTTTAGACAAGGGGATAGTCCTACTGATATACTTGCTCAGATGTCTGCTTATCTCACTCAAACATTGAACAAATGAGGTTACAGAGCTCCAACAACAACAACTAACAATCAGTTAAGGAACTCTTCTAACTCTCGACAACAGGCTACAATTCAGGATGGCAGAGTCATGGTGCAACCACTTCAGGGGAGACCCAATTCATCTATTGCTGGTGCACGTTCATCTAACACTGCTGCTACAAGAGGTAATAGCACTGGCAAAACAAAGGTGATTATATGCTACAACTGCAAAGGGGAAGGGCACATGTCCCGAGAGTGTAAGCAGCCCAAGAGGAAAAGGGACGGCACATGCTTTCAGGAGAAGATCTACTTGGTAAATGCTCAAGCCCAAGGACGTGAGCTCGATGAATAAGAGTTGGCGTTTCTTGCAGATCTGGGAGTAGCAGACACTGACGGTCTTACAGCAGCCATCACAAACAATGCCGCATATCAATGTGATGATTTGGATGCATACGACTCTGACTGTGATGATCTCAATACCGCCAAAGCAGCTCTCATGGCAAATCTTTCAATTTATGGAGCTGACACGATTTCTGAGGTACCAAATACTGCTACAGATACTAGTATTGTACCTTATCAAGTTGAGCAAGTGTCTGAGTATTCGGAACAGCCTCCGGTGGTTAGTAACTCAATCGAGGAGACAAACAATGATAGAAATATCAATGCAAGTCCCCAGACTTTGGGTGAACCACAACCGGGAGCTATTACGACTACCAATTCGTCTGCTCAACCTGATTTGGTTATGGTCTCAGCATCTTTGCTTAGCCAAATGAATAATGCGGTCCTTGAAACCCTCAGTGTTAATCAGACTTTATCTGTCGAGCTTGCTTTGCATAAGGAAAAGGTTAAAACCTTAGAATTAACTCCTTTATCCACTACCTTAACCAATCCTGAATTTTATAGGTTTAGGCAAGTTCAAATGGATAATCTGCTAGAAATTGAGAGTTTAAAAGCAAATCTTTCGAAAGAACTTAAAGAAAAAGAGTCAGTCGTTAATAATTTTCAAAAACTACAAACGGATTTCGAAATACTCGAGTCTAAAAGAGTTGAAACGGAAATTAAAGCGTCTGAGAGAGTTAAAAAGACTAAAATTTTGCTTTTAAAATTATACTCTGCTTCGCATTTTGTACACTTGTTTCATTCTTCATTTCAAGAGTTCAATCTATCGCATTTCATAGACCTACCGCCTAACCCGGGGTATGCAAAGCAAGCATTTCACCACAACCCATGACTTTATGATGCAACTAAGTTAGGATTGGTATTAGATCCGATTGTGTTTGTAAATTAATCTGAGAGCATGACACCATATGAAGAGAATCGGTTAAGATTACTTACTTTATATCCTGAATATGACTATGCTCAAATGAATGCAACAAATGCTAAGATAGATCTTAGAACTCGATTTAATATGCAAAAGAAAACTATCCAAACATCCACTTTCATGCCTACTAGAGAATGCCTTAGTATAATTCCTACACTCGTTAACTCGGACCAACCGAAGGAAATTCCTAAGAATCTTCCACCGGTAAGTACGGTAAAGCTCAGCTTGGAAGAGATTGAGCGATACCTTACCGAGTTTGACAAGGTCATCCTGGAATGTACGACTTCAACAGATCTAACCGCTGGAGAATGGGCTTTCGAACACATGAAAACGGTGTTTGAGAAAGAGCTCGTTCCGTTTGTGAACCATATCAAAAATGGAGTCTATAATCTATCGGGAAATCTAAATTTTGAAATTGGCGAAGTTCAAAAAGTTTTCTATGAAATGGATGATGCTTATGAACAACATTTAATTGAAAAAGAAAAGATTTTATCCGAATATGACCGATTCTTAGAACATATAGTGTCTCTCGAAGTGATGCAAGTTGTTACTCTTAAATATGCTCATGAGATTTCATCTACTACTGTGAATATATGTGATGATGTGCATGATATGTCTGTGAATATTGTTGAGCCTGTGATTAATGTAGATAATCATTCTTGTCATGAATCCAACGCTGAATTTTTATAGCTTCAAGATTCTTATGACACACTTTCAAAACGTTTTAATGAGCTTCAACAACATTGTATATCTCTTGAAATTGAGAATCAATCTAAAAATGAAACTCTTTCAAAAACAAATGATTGTGAAAACTCCGTTGAGACAAGTGACAAGATGAGTCAGGTTGTTCAGGCTTTAGAGGAAGAAATTATGAGACTTAAGAGAGACTCAGTAGCAGAGAAATTGGAACTAGAGGTTGTAGAGATTAAGAATCATGCCCTAGAAGATAGAATTAATTCTATGATAGGGGAGCTTGATAAAGTAAATCAGGGTTTCTCAGATATTTATGGATCATTAGAAGAACGCTTCGCTTTTAATGCGGCAGAGCAAAAGTCACTCGTTGAACAATTGAACCGTAAGTGCGAGGAAATCTCTGACTTAAACATTCAACTCATAGACAAAAACATGGTTTTGGCTGAATTAAAGGAGACACTTCAACTCAAAGGACAAGAAGTTGTTGATAATCTAACCACCATCTTTTCCTCGACCTCTAGTGCTCCCAAACCCAACCCACGTGTGCTATATCGGGATCCAAAATTTAAGAATAGTCCAACTAAGTTTGCCACATACATGAAAAATGCCTTAGAACATGCTGATCTTGCTAGAGAGATCGTTGATGACATGCGTGAACTAGATCCCACAAGTCATCTTCTATATGAGCTTTTCTTATATGTGGATCGCGTTCAGGATTGTTTAGTTAACTTAGAGTACATTGGGCAACCAATACCTGTACCCCCGAACCATTGAACCCCCACCATTGCCATTACTCCATTCAATAAGAATCCAGGATCTAATCCTATTTTAAACACACCTATCAAGGCTATAAAATCTGTCACTAATGTTCCCATGGCTTCTACAGGAGTAATTATGTCTACTAAGGCTAAAGGATCTCAAGACAAGAACGATAGGATCAAGCCTTCCACTAGTAGGACTGCCAAGAAGAAAGTAGAAGTTCACCCTAGGAATGTTATTTCAGTTTCAAATAAAAAGAATCATGTATCTAAGACAAAAGGATATGCTTCTGTGCAGAAGCCTAAGAAAAATGTGAATTCGAATTTGTGATGTTGGAATTGTAATGAATGCATGTTTTCTCAGCGTCATGATTTATGCCTTGTTGATCACGTGAATGAAATGTATGCTATTAGGGACAACCTTGAATGGATTCCAACGGGGAAGAAATGCACCCAAGTTGGTTAGCAATGGAAACCCACTGATAGGAACACTAACACTAAGAAATGGAAAAAGGGCCCTTTAACTAGGTCTACCCCACTATTGTGCCTACCAGTGAAGAAGTACCTCAGGATATTATACAACTAGAATCTAAGCCGGCATTTAGGAAGCAAGTTTGGAAGCCTAAGAATTCTTCGGTTAGCAAGTCTAAGATAATTATATCTGTACCTGCTAACACAGAGGAACTACTAAATTCCGATACATCGTCCTTTTCTGGTGATATTTTCAGGTGGTCAAAATCATCCTCTGGTACTTGGACTCTGGATGCTCAAAGCATATGACCGGAGATCGCTCGATGCTCAGAAATTTCGTCAGCAAGTTTCTAGGAACGGTTAAATTCGGCAACGACCATATTGCGAAGATCATGGGTTATGGTGAATACCAAATTGGGAATGTTACGATTTCAAGGGTTTATTATGTGGAGGGACTTGGTCACAATCTATTTTTAGTGGGACAATTTTGCGATTCAAACCTTGAAGTGGCCTTTCGACAACATACTTGCTTTATTCGCGATCTTGCAGGAAATGATTTGTTAAAGGGTTCTCGAGGGGATAATCTCTACACACTGTCTATTCAAAACATGATGACCGCCTCTCCTGTTTGCCTGCTCTCCAAAGCATCTAAGACCAAGTCATTTTTGTGGCATTGCCGGTTATCTCATCTTAACTTTGATGCTATTAACCATTTGGCTAAAAACGAACTTGTTCGAGGTCTTCCAAAACTTAAGTTCGACAAGGATCATTTATGTTCCGTGTGTTCTTTGGGGAAAAGCACCAAGAAATCATACAAACCTAAAGCTGAAGACACCAACCAAGAACCACTATATCTTTTGCACATGGATCTTTGCGGGCCAATGCGTACGGCTAGTGTGAGTGGTAGAAAATACATCCTTGTCATGGTGGATGATTTCTCAAGGTTTACATGGGTAAATTTTTTAGCATATAAGGATCAAGCACCAGAGTATATTATTACTTTCTTAAAGATGATCCAAGTATGTCTTAATGCTACTGTTCGCCGCATTCGCACTGATAATGGAACTGAGTTCGTAGATCAAACTCTACGAGACTATTATGAAAAGGTAGGTATTTCACATGAAACTTCTGTTGCCCGTACTCCACAATAAAACAGTGTCGTGGAAAGACGTAACCGTACACTTATGGAATCTGCTAGAACTATGTTGATTTATGCGAATGCTCCTTTATTCTTATGGGCTGAAGGAGTGGCAACCGCATGTTATACCCAAAACCGCTCTATCATTCGTAAACATCATGGTAAAACTCCATATGAGCTACTTCATGGACACAAACCCGATCTTTCATTTCTTCATGTGTTTGGTGCATTATGTTATCCAAATACAAATAGTGAGAATTTGGGCAAACTTCAACCAAAGGCTGATATTGGAATTTTCATTGGTTACTCGCCTCCAAAGAAAGCTTACCGACTTTGATGAGCTGACAGCGATGGATTTTGAGCAACACAGCTCTGAACCCGCATTACATGAGATGGGAACCGATACAATCAGTTCCAGATTAACTCCCAACAATCCTACTTCTCCATCATTTATACCACCTACAAGGTCCGAGTGGGATGAGTTATTTCAACCTATGTTTGATGAATTCTTTGATCCACCGAGTAATGATTCTCCAACACCTGCAGCAGTAACTCCGATTCCCGAAGTTGTTGCTCAAGATAATGGAAATCAGTCCGAGACATCTACTGTTACTCTTGAACCAGATGTCCCATCCCCCACCAATTCACAAACTACACCTGAATCATCACCCCCACTCGTTCCTAATGATGTTGAAGAGGATCCATATGATCACGACTTAGAATATGCTCACTTACAAGAGCTTCCCTTCTTTGGTTCACAAATACCTGAAAACCTTAACGGTGCGTCTACCTCAGAGGAAGCTCCTGCAATCGTTCACTCCCGACCACCACGGATTGAAACTCACAGCACAAAATGGACAAAGGATCACCCAATCCGCAATATAATTGGTGACATCGATCGACCAGTCTTAACGCGCCACCAACTCCAAGAACATGCATTATACTGCTATTTTGATGCATTTCTTTCAGATACTGAACCTAAAAACTAGCAACAAGCCATGACCAAATCATCTTGGATTGAAGCCATGTAAGAGGAACTTAATGAATTCCAACGTCTTGAAGTGTGGGAATTAGTTCCTTTACCCAGCAACGTTGAAATCCTTACATTGTTGTGGGTATATAAGGTTAAACTCGATGAGTTAGGTGGAGTGCTGAAGAACAAAGCTAGATTGGTTGCTAGAGGTTACAAACAAGCTTTGGGTATTGACTTTGAAGAATCCTTTGCTCTTGTTGCACGATTGGAGGCAATTAGACTATTCCTTGCTTATGCTGCTCACATGAATATGATCGTCTACCAAATGGATGTTAAGACGGCATTTCTCAATGATGAATTAAGGGAAGATGTCTACGTAAGCCAGACGAATGGATTCGTCAACTCGGAGTATCCTAATCACGTGTACAATCTCAAGATGGCTCTTTACGGGTTGAAACAAGCTCCACGCGCGTGGTAAGATCTCCTATCGTCGTATCTCATCTCGAAAGGCTTCTCCAAAGGCAAAGTGGACCCAATATTATTTATTCTCAAGGAGGACAACGACATGATACTGGTACAAATTTATGTTGATGATATAATATTTGCTGCTACTAATCAACGATTGTCTGACCATTTTGAGAAAATTATGTCCACACGTTTTAAGATGTCGATGATGGGAAAAATTTCATTTTTCTTAGGGTTACAAATTTCTCAGAATTCCAGAGGCATCTTCATTAATCAATCCAAATTTGCTCTTGAATCATTAAAGAAGTATCATTTTGAAAACTGTGACCCCGTGGATACTCCAACGGTGGAGAGATCCAAGTTAGATGAAGATAAGGAAGGGATAGCTGTCGGTCCTAAACTTTACCGTGGAATGATCGGCACCCTTCTCTATCTGACTGCTAGCAGGCCTGATTTGCAATTTGCTATATGCATGTGTGCCCGGTATCAGGCTCGGCCTACCGAAAAGCACTTACATGTTGTGAAAAGGATTTTTCGATATCTTAAAGGAACACTTAATCGTGGTCTGTGGTATCTGAAGGATTCTTCTATTGCACTAATCTCATATGTAGATGCGGATTATGCTGGGTGTCAAGATACTAGACGTAGCACTTCTGGCAGTGTGCAACTTCTTGGAGATAGACTTATTAGTTGGGCATCTAAAACGCAGAAAAGCGCTGCGATATCAAGTACAGAGGCTGAATACATTGCTATGTCCGGTTTGTGCTCAAGTTCTTTGGATGAGATCACAATTAACTGACTACGGTCTTGGATTCAACAAAATCCCGATGTACTGTGATAACAAAAGTGAAATTGCTCTGTGCTGCAACTATGTTCAACATTCCTGGGCGAAGCACATTGACATATGCTACCACTTCATCAAAGAACAAGTTGATGTAGGTAAAATCGTACACGTTTTAGAAAAAACGCGTATGAGCGGCAAGTATTAAGTCTTACGCTTTAGGAAAAACGTAAAACCGAATAAATGCGGGTTCGTTCTCGAAGGAGGTGTGTGGTTTAAGTGTGCCAATTATATGAAATCAAGGTTTGGATTAGTGACGTTTTTGGTTTAGAAGAGAAAAATTAAAGACGAGCTACGACTAAGATTAAACTACGACGAATTAACGTAAAACGCAAACGTAAATATGTAAAACGTGACGAAATTAAAAATTAAACCTAAAAATTAATTAAAAGTTTAAAATAAGTCTAAAATAATATAAATAAGAATAAAAATCCAATAAATAATTTTTAAAACCTTTTATTAATTAAATAATCAATTTTAAATGCTAATTAAAGCCCTAAAATTAAATATAATTAAGAAAAAGCCCAAAATATTATTTTATTGAACTAATAAATCACTTATATTATTTAAAGACTAAAAAGTATTTTTCCTAAATTGTCAAAACTATTTTTCTATTTTTTAAAACACTAAAAACTATTTTTAGACTAAAACAATGATTAAAAATATTAAAATAATGCTAAAATTAATTTGACAATTTTAAAAATCCTAAATTATACTAATGAACAGTAGAAAAATGAAAAAGTTTGAAAAAAGTAAAAATTTTCACTAAAAGACAAAACAGTTTATAATAAAACCCTAATTAAACTAAATTAATTCTAAAAACTAATAAAAAAGTGAACAGTAAAAATATCTTTAAACTAAAAATCTTAAAATGTTTTTCTAAATCTAAGAAAATTTTTGAAACTAAAAAATATCAAATTTTTATCACTAAAAGACAAAAACAGAATATTAAAAACTAATTTAAAATGCAATTTAATCTAAAAAATACTAAATGAACAGTAAACAGAAAATAAACTAAATAGAAAAATCAGAAAATAAATAAGAAAAATTACAAATATAAAATCAAGTTTTAACTCCTAATTTTGACCACTAAAGACAAAAAAAGTCAAAAGATGACAATGACATGTGAGTTGTTTTGTCTGCTTGTGTAGCAGTGGAAACTTTAACACTGGCAGTGGGAACTTGGTTCCCACTGATAGAAAAAGTTTTCAGGTCGTGTGAAAATAAGCTTAGGAAAGCTTATTTGGTTGATTTTTCTTGGACAATAAGGCACCACTACACTCATTGGAGTGTAGGGAGTCTGTTTAAACTAGAAAAAACACACCTCCAATTTAAAAATACAACACACCAAGCACAAATCATTGACTGTAAATGGTTTTGAGGTCTGATGAAGAGTGAACTGATTCACTTGACACAAAAACGTATTTCAAAGCTCAATAATCTACTCAAAAGCTTACCAAATCATTCACAACTGATTACAAACCCTAGGTAGACCTATTATCTATCAATCAATAAGATTTTAAGGCAGATTTAAACTAAATCAAGCATAAAAAATGGACTTACTGATTTTGGCTAAAATAGAACATGCAAATGTTTCAAAAACCTCTATTACTGAAAAAATAAAGTTGTGAACATCCTAATACTACCAAGGCAAGTATGTCTAAGCAGTTTTTAAAACAAAAGGATGTTAACCAGTCACCTTAAAACCCTGTCCCAAACACCCTTTAATTTTCAGAAAATGAATTTTAACAAGCTAAGTGCTTCCAACACTTAACTAAGCCAACCTAATCCTATCTAATCATGCATACAAATAATAACAAGCCTAAACAAGCAGATTAAACTAACTCATAAGCAGATTCATGCATAATCATATAAATCACATAAAAATATTGAAAAATGAAAGCAGGGTTCAAGCCACTGGTTACCTTGGGCTGAGGCCTTCTGCTTGGTTTTTCAATAGCTTCTAAGGAGCTTATGATATGTAGAGATTGCCTACTGTTGGAATCCAAGAAGGACCCAAGGCACAAATATCTTCAGAAATATAAAAAAAATGAAATGGAAATGATGTTCTTGCTTGCTTCTTTTTGATACCTGCACAAACACCACCAAACAAGGAGACAAACCAGGCCAAGAAGTGAGGAACTTATTGCCTTAAGCTGTTAAAAAATTGACAAAAATATTTTTGAAATCCTTGAAATCAGAAACTTTGAAAACCAAGCTTGTGAAACCTTTTTGACTCAAACTGATGTGAACAAATCTAAACAACAAACCAACAAAAAAATTCTGAAATCCCAACACAAATCCACTATCACTTCAATGTGATAGGGATTTCAGAAAAGTAAAAAACAGATTCTTGAAGACCTTTTTGAAAAACTGAAACTTTTGATGAAGATTACTCTAAACTTACAGGAAAGAAATGATATTACACTAAAACTTATAATTCAAATTGGAACTCAACACTTGCAATTTTATAAAAATAAACTTTAAATATTCATAAATTAAAAAAAAATACAAATGTTGGAACAAAAGGCCATTTACAGGTTGAAGGGTCTTTTTATACTAGTCCTAAGATGATTCTAGAATTCTGAATAAAAAAATACAAATGTGAAACCCTAGCTACTGAAAATCCGAATTTGCCCTTTTGAAATCTTGGTCAAATCATCCCATGTGATCACAGCTGGCTTTGGATTGATCTTACTCGTTCATTTCGTCCTTTGGGACCAAGTTTTTAAGCTGGAACGTTGGATAGCTGTTTAGATGCTTTTGTTGCCAAAAATAGGGGAGCAGGGAACATTGGTGGGGTCATTTGGGGTCACGGGAGAAGACAAACGTGAGTGGATTTTGGTCTTTGTGGTGTTAATTATTGTTCTGGACAAGATGGGGTTTTAATTTTGGTTAATCAAGTTAAACCAAATTAGGGTTTATAGGGTGTTCTTGTCTGGGTTTAGGGAGTTTAATCTGGTTAGGGGTGGGTTAAATTTAAATTTGGTGTTTAAGAGGGAAAGTTGATTAATTATTTATTTAGGTTTTGGGTGGAGTTATGACGTGGAGAGGAAGTGAAATCTGATTGGTGGGGTGAGTTGAGTGGGTGACGTGGAGGGCGTTGAGTGGGTGAGGAGAATAAGGTTGTCGGGGTAGGTTAGGTTTAATGGGTTGGTTGGTTAAAAAGTTTGGGGTTTTGGCAGGAATGGTCCCCCCTGTTATCTACTCCCTTTATCAATTTCGCAAAAACAGTCCATGTCATTTTCACCATCCATCCTTTAAGCATTTGCATGGTTAGTCCTTTGTTTAACAATCTCATTATAAGGACTAAATTTGTAGTTTCTTCACAATGGGAGGGCTAATCTTGGAATGTATTCAAACTTTAGGGACCCCAAAGTGATTTGTGATAGATGAGGGATATAAAGTGTCAATCTTCAAAAGTTGAGGGACCAAACTTGACATTCTTCAAAACTTCAAGGGCAATTTTGTAAAATCCATACTTGGGCCTGGTTCTTTGTGTGGCTTCGTTTCCCGTGTTTGTTTTTGCTTGATTCTTGTGATCTTTTGTTGATTTCACGATATCCGTACCTAAAATACACAATGAACAAACACAAGCATATTTTTGGGTATTTTGATGATATTTTAAGCGTTTTAAGCCCGATTTGGACGATGAGACTATGTATAAATACAGTCTCATCACTTCCCCATACTAAACCATTGCCGTGTCCCCACACAATGCTAGAATTAAGTATCATAGCACTTCCTAAATTCATTTTATGATGACATTTATTGAAGACATAAACTTAAATAAGCTACTACACGTGTTTTAGACATAATGTATAGTTTTCATCACAATTAAGTGACTTTTAGGATCATAGAACAAGAACACGTGAATGCTTCGTTAGAAATAATTTCGGCGTCCTCGATTTTCACCCAATTCCATGCTAAGCGTGTAACGAGATCATTGTTATTATAAGTTAGCAACACGATCATATCTCATGAGTGTTAATTACACACCTAGACTCCCTTATTCCTAATTGGTATCTCTTATATTTTATTTTTGTCTTAATGATCACGAGGATACATCATTGACTTATGCATGAATAGAGATTAAGTCTAAAAATAGAGTCTTAACGGTGTAACCAAAATCATTAAATTAATAATTCATCCTAATAGACAACGATGTCAAAAAATTAAGTCAACAAGAAGGATCGATAAACACGGTTTTATAACAATTTTGAACATGAGACTTATTACCAATAATTTTATACGCCCCCTAACGGAAGGGCCTTATTATCATAGGTTTACCTCCATCTTTTATTCAACTTCGCCATGAAGCTTTTATTATGACTTCGGTCTTGCCTTGCCTTTTATTATCCGCCTCATCGGTGGTTTTATTACCCAAAGACGTATATCCTCACGCTAAAGCGAATTTTGGATCTTTAAAGCTTCAAAGATTAAGGCTTGATTCACTTTCAATTTGGGCATATATTTTTCGGCCTTGTGAGCTTCAAATTTTTGCTTAATTTAGGTGAGCACTTGAAATCTTATTATTAGGTGAAGCTTTCGATTATTCGGGTGCCAATACTTCAAAACCGTGACGCTGGCGATACCTTATTGTTTTCCCAATTTAATTACATGGAAGCTACTAAAACAAATTAGAAACCAACAATAGTGACTAAACCGCTAAATCAATATTTATTAACAATTTTATTATCAAAAGCGTGGGGAGAATACGCTAATAATTACTACACACGAGATCATGAAAGATTACGAGACTTATAAATAACTCTATCATTTCTCGTCCTCATTTAAGAGACTTAGCCTAAAAAGTTAAGGAATCGAAGCTAAGTGCTCAACACGCACGGTCGAGTCAAAAATTACTCTTATTCTCACCATCAGAAAACCTACATTCGTGTCTTAAACACTTATGAAAAATACGAAAATAGTTAAAATTTGGCCATTTTTAGCCTTATTTTGCATAAAACGATAACAAAAAGATGAATATTGGATTGCGTGTTGACGTGAGCAAGGTGAAGTATCTACTCACCCTCATACTAAAACTAAACATTGTCCTCAATGTTTCAAGAGTAGGGGTGAAAACACCCCCATACTAGAGACGTAGTCGAATGCTTAATCTCAAGCATGGAAAGGGTAAAACGAATAACCTAAAAGCCGTTTATGAATTATGCTATTAAGATAAACGTTAGAACATAAAAGGATATCATCAGATATCGGAATCTCCAAAGGCAACGAGCGAAGCTCGAGTGATCCAAAGCGAACACGAGAGGCTTCAATGATGACGATGAACCTAATAAATCACAATCACAAACAACCACGGAACAAAGGTTGGAAGAGCACAAGTCCCCTCGTTACATTAACTAAGAAAGCGATAATATGTACAAGCATAAGCATGAGAATCCCCCACGAGGCACCTTGTTTTCGATAACCGAGTCAAAATCTTGTCTCGAATCCCCATAAATGTGATCATTTAGGGATAATCATGGTAACGTCATTTTTGGTGGGGCTTACATGATAAACAAGGCCCAAAAGCAACCGGTACTAAGGACTAAGTCCTTTGATGATGCAAAATACCGGGATCGAAGATGGCGTCCTCGTTCTCATGGGATAAACGAACCAACGCCACTTCAACGCGTGCTAGAACCCCTAAGGGGTAGAAGAAAAGAGATGAGAAGTAGAAAGGTGGGGAAATGGGTAAGTCAAACTTATGAGCTACTCGAGGTAGACTCACACCAAGCAAACAAAAAGATTTTCCATTTATTGCATCGGCGGAAGACCGAGATTTCCCTTTAGAAGCAATTCCGGGATCGTAAATCTCGTCCTCGATGGAGAAATGTGAGGGAACATAAGGGGCTTCCCCCACACTAGATCCACACCAACCATCGTTAAAAGGAGTAGACGAGGTGGTAGCACTCATAAAACGTGGTGATGACGGAGTTAAACTTGTAGAAAAATCTTTTAAAACATTTTTAAAATCTTTTCCTTTTTCATCGTTTAAAAACTCTTTATGAAAACCCGATTTGATAATGTCGAAAATATTTGGCGTGTCAAATTCAAAATTAGTCGCTAAAAATCCTCACATTTAAGTCGCGGTTAGGGGGTGGTGTATTATATAAGTTCTCAAAACGTTGGTCAATAAAGAACACCGCCCCCTCGGGGTCAACATACTCGTCATCCTCATGAACGTCGATCTCATTGATTTCTTCATCAAAGATAGGCTTGTCAAACCAAGGTTTGTCATTCCCCTCCTTGAGTATCTTAGAAACTCTCTCTAAAAGATCACGATCAAGCACGAAACCATCATCCATTTGTGGGGATCGTTGATAAGTTAAATCCTCATGAATGTGGTAAACGTAATTCTCATTTGAGGAGTGTTGATTAGCTAACTCCTCGAGAATTGGATTTTTAGTGGTCACATGAGTTGGTTCGTCATCGAAAATAAGACGTTCCAACTCATTTAGTTCATCCTCGATTTTGGAAAGATCGACCTCACTCGTAGGTGGAAGTGAAGGCATAAGAGCTAGCTCTCGTTCAATGATTTCTTCAATCTCGGGATCAAACTCATAATCATCGTACTTCACATGTTTCTTTTTAGGAGAATAAAAAATTGCATGTGGATTTCGAAGTACGTGATCAATCTTGGCAAAATCGCCATCGTCATCGTCAAAGAAAGAGTCGATGTGAGCACTCACAACCATGGTTTTACAAGTCGAATGACTATGCTTAGGTGAATTTTCTAAGAAGAGAGGATCGATGTCGATAAAACCTTTCGCCTCAACAGGTGGTGGACTAGGAATAAGAGGCACTTCGATGGAGTTAGAAGTTGAAGCCTCAAAGACGTGGTCCTCCGAAGGTGGTGAAGACGAGCCCATTTTGGTCATTGTCGTGATGGCACTAACGTCGCCCTTCGGAATTGGTGTTTCACTTGTTTCATCGAATTCATCCCAAAGTGAATTTTCATTCATAAATTTACACATACCCTTTTGAATTAGGTACACGTATTCTTTATCATTAAAATCCTCATCTTTAAAACCGTTCTTCTTAATTTTTTCAAAACATGCATTAAGCCTCATTCTTTCCGTTAAAGTGAACATTTTGAAATCATTAGGTTTAGAAACATTAGGTTTTGAAACCTCGGTTTTTTCATTGTCATTAAACACTTGGGATTTACTCGTGAAAAAGTCCATTTTGTCATCCCCATATCTCATAGTAAGTCTCCCCTCGTGAACGTTGATTACGGTTCGAGCCGTCAATAAGAATGGTCGGCCTAAAATAATGGGACATTTAGGGTCACACTCGTAATCGGATATAACGAAATCCGCGGGAAAAACAAACTTTCCAACTTTGACATAGACATCCTCGGCTATTCCAATTGGTATTAATGGAGTACATTTTGCAAGCTCGATTGTCATGTTCGTGGGGGTAAGATTAGGCAATCTCATCAATTTCCAAAGAGAATGAGGCATGAGATTGATGCTAGCACCTAAATCGGCAAGGGCTAAACATCCCCCAATCTCGGAAAAATCACAAGGTAGTAGAAATTGGCCCGGATCCTCTTCCTTTCTTGGCATATGCCTTTTGGGTTTTTTAAAAAGGATCGAAGCACAAGTTTCTTCAAGGGTTACTTTCGTAAGGTCAATAAAGCTCTCTTTTTGAACCGTGGATGGAATTTGAGGTACACGAGGGTATGCACTCCTTTCCTTGGTCGCCACGTTCACCCCATCAACTTTAGAACAATAAGACGTCTTAGAAGTCGAGGGTTGAGAAGAAGGAACAACTCGAAATCCTTCAAGGTTAGGGGTAATCACACGACCTTTCTCACGAGATGAGGCGGCTTTACATTGTTCCTTCGGATTTGCAACGGTGTCACTAGGTAACGAACTCGATGAAGCACCCGAGGACTTGTTCATAATGGCCGAAAACATCTTTTTAATATCAATTTGTCCTTGCTCAATCTTCGTGTTTTGCAATTTCAATGTATTAGAAAAGTCGTTTTTTAAAGTACCAATTTCTCCCTCTAATCGTCTCATATTAGCCTCATTCGTTTTCATGTAATTTTGTAAATCGTTTGACGAACTATTTTGATTTGAATTTAAGTTCCCTTGGTTTTGATTACTTCTTTGAAAATTTCCTTGATTACCACTTGAAAAATTATTTCCTTGATTATTGTTGTTTTGAAAACTCGAGTTTTGGTTATTGTTGTTATCTCGATTTTGCCAATTCAAATTACGACCTTGATTATAACCTTGATTTTGATTAGAAAAATTTCCTTGTTGATTATTTCCTTGAAAATTGTTTCGGTTTTGATTAAAATTGTTGCCATGGTTATAATTGCCTTGTTGTGATGGACTCGCGTTATTTTGATTTTGAAAGTTGTTGTTTCCATTTAACACACTCACATTCGATGTTTGGCCATCCGTAGCCGCACACTCTTAATAATTATGAGGTCTGCCACAAAACGTACAAGAAACCTCAACCGCTTTCACCGTAGCGGGAGCGTCTTTCTTTTGCATCTCAAAGAGAAAAGACGTAAACACATTCGTCAACTTGTCGACTTTCGCATCAACTCTCTCAATGTCGCGATTAGAACTACTAACATTGGCGACATTTGCAACACTCGGTGCGTTGCGGAGTTGGTAAACCTTGGATCGGTTTTCGATAATTATCAATGCATCTTTCGGAGTCTTACACAAAAAGCTGCCACCGGCGGCGGAATTCAACGAATCTTGTTCTTGAAAATTAAGACCGTCGTAAAACGTATCGATTTGGTGCAACTCGGAAAAACCATGGTGAGGACATTGCCTAAGAAATTCCTTAAAATGATCACACGCGTCTCTAAAAGATTCATTCGGTTTTTGCTCAAATTTCGTAATTTCATTTTTGAAAAACGTCGTCTTAGACGGTGGGAAAAAATAATTAACGAACTTGGAGACGAGATCCTTCCACGTAGTTATCGAATTAGGTGGCTCTTTCTCGTACCAATCCTTGGCGGCACCATCGAGCGAGTACGGAAAAAGCATAAGCTTGACGACATCGGTGTCGACGTTCTTAAACTTGCTCGTGGCTAAAAGACGATCAAAATTCCGAATATGGTCGTGAGGATTATCGGCTTTACGACCTCGAAACTTCGTATCTTGGATTAACGAAAGCATTCTGCTCTTAATCTCAAAATTCTCCGCTTCGATAGCGGGAATTACGATCGCGTCTCCATAACCCTCGGTGGGCACTTGGAGCAATTCCATCATCGAACGATTGTCGGCCATCTCCTCTATGGTCTCTTCAACAACGATATTAGGAACGTCGGTTTCTAAATCTCGTCTACGTCGTCGATTTCTTCGATTACGATTGCGTCGATTTGAAGCGTCGCTAGAATTAGAATAATCCTTCGATCGAGTGCGCATGCACTAAGCGTAGAATGGGTGGTAGCAAAGAAGATTCTTTTTGTGGTTTTTCGATTTTTCAATTTTTTTGGTTTTTGATTGTTTTTTAATTTTTTTGGATTTTTGAATGTATTACATAGACACAAATCTACAAATCTCCCCTCGAATCGATCTTCTCGATTAAAGAAGCCTCAAGGAATGAAAACGATCACGTGGAGTGAACGCTTTCGATGACTTTAGAACGTTGGTGGAACACCAAAACGTTCAAGAGGGTTTAATCTTGAAACAAGCAAATATATATGATAAGTAGATAATACTTGGGCGGCAAGCCCTCGATTAGCCCTCTTTCTCAAAACACGCACAAGCAAGCGGGGGAAACGAGGCGGCGTTAAGCACTTAAGAGCCTTTTTTCCTTAGGTTGTGAAATATAACCGCCTTATACCCACCTTATAGTTTGTGTTAATCAAAATTAAGCCTCACGAAATTATTTATCTATTTTGCCTTTAAACTTTTGCTTTAGCTTCGAATACAATGATCGAGTGATGATATCCCGAATCAAGGTTGCGTTTTCACGCTTTTGGAGTACTTGTATATTTATTGTTCTACGTAAGTACACTACAGTAATATATTCACAAGAAAAACGAAAACGATAATGGGATATCTACAATATAGTAAAATGATTGTTGTGTGTTTAGTTTAGGAAAACTAAACACGATTTATTTGGATACTATAATATATTAAAGAAAAATAACAAAAATGAGTATGTACGTTATATACGCTTTCCAAAAATTGAAAAGCAAAAACGCACTACTCACACAAACACGATAATAATAATGGCAACTCAAAAACACCTCCCCGGCAGCGGCGCCAAAAGTTGATGTAGGTAAATCGTACACGTTTTAGAAAAAAACGCGTATGAGCGGCAAGTATTAAGTCTTACGCTTTAGGAAAAACGTAAAACCGAATAAATGCAGGTTCGTTCTCGAAGGAGGTGTGTGGATTAAGTGTGCCAATTATATAAAATCAAGGTTTGGATTAGTGACGTTTTTGGTTTAGAAGATAAAAATTAAAGACGAGCTACGACTAAGATTAAACTACGACGAATTAGCGTAAAACGCGAACGTAAATACGTAAAACGTGAAGAAATTAAAAATTAAACCTAAAAATTAATTAAAAGTTTAAACTAAGTCTAAATTAATATAAATAAGAATAAAAATCCAATAAATAATTTTTAAAACCTTTTATTAATTAAATAATCAATTTTAAATGCTAATTAAAGCCCTAAGATTAAACATAATTAAGAAAAAGCCCAAAATATTATTTTATTGAACTAATAAATCACTTATATTATTTAAAGACTAAAAAGTATGTTTCCTAAATTTTCAAAACTATTTTTCTATTTTTTAAAACACTAAAAACTATTTTTAGACTAAAATAATGATTAGAAATATTAAAATAATGCTAAAATTAATTTGAAAATTTTAATAATTCTAAATTATACTAATGAATAGTAGAAAAATGAAAAAGTTTGAAAAAAGTAAAATTTTTTACTAAAAGACAAAACAATTTATAATAAAACTCTAATTAAACTAAATTAATTCTAAAAATTAATAAAAAAGTGAACAGTAAAAATATCTTTAAACTAAAAATCTTAAAATGTTTTTCTAAATCTAAGAAAATTTTTGAAACTGAAAAATATTAAATTTTGTCACTAAAAGACAAAAACAGAATATTAAAAACTAATTTAAAATGCAATTTAATCTAAAAAATACTAAATGAACAGTAAACAAAAAATAAACTAAATAGAAAAATCAGAAAATAAATAAGAAAAATTACAAAATTAAAATCAAGTTTTAACTCCTAATTTTGACCACTAAAGACAAAAAAAGTCAAAAGATGACAGTGACATGTGAGTTGTTTTGTCTGCTTGTGTAGCAGTGGAAACTTTAACACTGGCAGTGGGAACTTGATTCCCACTGATACAACAAGTTTTCAGGTCTGGTGACAAATAAGCTTAGGAAAGCTTATTTGGTTGATTTTTCTTGGACAATAAGGCACCCATACACTCAGTGGAGTGTAGGGAGTCTGTTTAAACTAGAAAAAACACACATCCAATTCAAAAATACAACACACCAAGCACAAATCAATGACTGTAAATGGTTTTGAGGTCTGATGAACAGTGAACTGATTCACTTGACACAAAACCGTATTTCAAAGCTCAATAATCTACTCAAAAGCTTACCAAATCATTCACAACTGATTACAAACCCTAGGTATACCTATTTTCTATCAATCAATAAGATTTTAAGGCAGATTTGAACTAAATCAAGCATAAAAAATGGACTTACTGATTTTGGCTAAAATAGAACATGCAAATGCTTCAAAAACCTCTATTACTGAAAAAATAAAGTTGTGAACATCCTAATACTACCAAGGCAAGTATGTCTAAGCAGTTTTTAAAACAAAAGGCTGTTAACCAGTCACCTTAAAACCCTGTCCCAAACACCCTTTAATTTTCAGAAAATGAATTTTAACAAGCTAAGTGCTTCCAACACTTAACTAAGCCAATCTAATCCTATCTAATCATGCATACAAATAATAACAAGCCTAAACAAGCAGATTAAACCAACTCATAAGCAGATTCATGCATAATCATATAAATCACATAAAAATATTAAAAAATGAAAGCAGGGTTCAAGCCACTGGTTCCTTGGGCTGAGGCCTTCTGATTGGCTTTTCAATAGCTTCTAAGGAGCTTATGATATGTAGAGATTTCCTACTGTTGGAATCCAAGAAGGACCCAAGGCACAAATATCTTTAGAAATATAAAAAAAATGAAATGGAAATGATGTTCTTGCTTGCTTCTTTTTGATACCTGCACAAACACCACCAAACAAGGAGACAAACCAGGCCAAGAAGTTAACCAATAAGCTGAGCTTATTGAGGAACTTATTGCCTTAAGTTGTTAAAAAATTGACAAAAATATTTTTGAAATCCTTGAAAGCAGAAACTTTGAAAACCATGCTTGTGAAACCTTTTTGACTCAAACTGATGTGAACAAATCTAAACAACAAACCAACAAAGAAAGTCTGAAATCCCAACACAAATCCACTATCACTTCAGTGTGATAGGGATTTTAGAAAAGTAAAAAAAAACAGATTCTTGAAGACCTTTTTGAAAGACTGAAACTTTTGATGAAGATTACTCTAAACTTGCAGGAACGAAATGATATTACACTAAAACTTATAATTCAAATTGGAAATCAACACTTGCAGTTTTATAAAAATAAAATTTAAATATTCATAAATTTAAAAAAAATAAAAATGTTGGAACAAAAGGCCATTCACAGGTTAAAGGGTCTTTTTATACTAGTCCTAAGATGATTATAGAATTCTGAATAAAGAAATACAAATGAGAAACCCTAGCTACTAAAAATCCGAATTTTCCCTTTTGAAATCTTGGTCAAATCATCCCATGTGATCACAGCTGGCTTTGGATTGATCTTACTCGTTCATTTCGTCCTTTGGGACCAAGTTTTTAAGCTGGAATGTTGGATAGCTGTTTAGATGCTTTTGTTTCCAAAAGTGGGGGAGCAGGGAACATTGGTGGGGTCATTTGGGGTCACGGGAGAAGACAAACGTGAGTGGGTTTTGGTCTTTGTGGTGTTAATTATTGTTCTGAACAAGATGGGGTTTTAATTTTGGTTAATCAAGTTAAACCAAATTAGGGTTTATAGGGTGTTCTTGTCTGGGTTTAGGGAGTTTAATCTGGTTAGGGGTGGGTTAAATTTAAATTAGGTGTTTAAGAGGAAGTTGATTAATTAGTTATTTAGGTTTTGGGTGGAGTTATGACGTGGAGAGGAAGTGAAATCTGATTGGTGGGGTGAGTTGAGTGGGTGACGTGGAGGGCGTTGAGTGGGTGAGGAGAATAAGGTTGTCAGGGTAGGTTAGGTTTAATGGGTTGGTTGGTTAAAAAGTTTGGGGTTTTGGCAGGAATGGTCCCCCTTGTTATCTACTCCCTTTATCAATTTCGAAAAAACAGTCCATGTCATTTTCACCATCCATCCTTTAAGCATTTGCATGGTTAGTCCTTTGTTTAACAATCTCATTATAAGGACTAAATTTGTAGTTTCTTCACAATGGGAGGGCTAATCTTGGAATGTATTCAAACTTTAGGGACCCCAAAGTAATTTGTGATAGATGAGGGGTATAAAGTGTCAATCTTCAAAAGTTGAGGGACCAAACTTGACATTCTTCAAAACTTCAAGGGTAATTTTGTAAATACCATACTTGGGCCCGGTTCTTTGTGCGGCTTCGTTTCCCGTGTTCGTTTTAGCTTGATTCTTGTGATCTTTTGTTGATTTCACGATATCCGTACCTAAAATACACAATAAACAAACACAAGCATATATTTGGGTATTTTGATGATATTTTAAGCGTTTTAAGCCTAATTTTGACGATGAGACTATGTATAAATACAGTCTCATCACAAGTCAAAAATGGAGTGATCGAATTGTACTTCGTCAACACTGAGTATCAGCCGGCAGATATATTCACGAAGGCATTAGATCGAGGACGTATCGAGTTTTTGATCGAAAAGCTAAGGCATGAAATCATTCTCACCAGCGACACTTAAGGAGTTGGCAGAAGAATCTGAAGAATAGTCGTGGTAAACTATTCTCGAGTATCCTTTGATCGTGATCTTGTATATTATCGTATATATTTAAACCACCAAAAGAAAAATACAAAATATAAAACATAGAAAAACCTTGAAAATATAAAACATTCAATAACCATAAAAAATATAAAATCAAGAATATCCAAAAATATTTTTTCATTTTCAAAACGGGCATGTCTTTTAGTACGGTAATATTTACGGCCTTAGAAATGTCAATTAAAATTGACACGGTGCCATAAATAGAGTCCGTATAAAAGTTGTACATGTTTTA
The DNA here is from genome assembly GCA_025667525.1 of Glebionis coronaria. Taxonomy (NCBI): domain Eukaryota; kingdom Viridiplantae; phylum Streptophyta; class Magnoliopsida; order Asterales; family Asteraceae; genus Glebionis; species Glebionis coronaria. Next base: position 186,320,906 of record CM046880.1, on the reverse strand, counting down.
AAACATGCCCATTATGGCTTGTAGTTATTTCAGACTGCAACCCGCTTTTCGCATTAAAGTCACGTATTTCTTATGAAAACGTTGGCTCACAACGGGAATTAGTTTTCTCGGGTAAGGTTTACTTAAAAACCTTGTAAGGGACTAAGTTTACTTTATAACTTAGTCTAACACAAATTAGTGTACGTTTCAGTGCACTTATTTTGTCAAAATAAGAGAAATCTTATTGCCACCAGAATCGTTCCAACCAATCACTTAACCGGAAAATGTCTTCATGAATATTTATGTCCTTATCAACATTGACTACAGCTCTTTATATAGAAAACGGGTCCGTGTTTAAGGAGGAGAAAATATTAGATCTTCTTGGAATTATCTTCATCATTAAATGCTCAGTGTGCCTTGTGTGATTTAGTAATTCAAGTATAGGTTATTTGAATTTTGGCATTAAGTGTTTGTGTTCGTGTTTGTGAGCGGGTTGGTATTTCGTTAAGTGTATTTGGTTAATCCTAATAACTTTAAAACAAATACTATTAACTAGGGGGACCATTTTTGCAAATGTTGCAAAATGGGGGTTCAATGTGTAAACTTGGCAAAAATTTGACCAAGTAAAAACACTACACCCCCCTTTTTCCCGTTCTTTCCTCACCATCGCAAAAACACACAAACACAAACTTAGTCCGCCATTGTTGAAACTTGCCATATCCATCATATTTGATTTTTTCGATTGCCTGCTTTCCACTCACCTATCTAGGTATTGTATCTTGTTGTAATCGTTATCATAAATCTCATTTCTTTGCATCACAAACAAAGCTGAAATCATGGTTCAATCTAAAAAATTAGGGTTTTTTAGTGTTGCTTTGTATATGTAAATTAAGTTGTGGGATTTGCTTAGAATGACTAGATGCACAATGGTTTTGCCCAGAATTGTTTAAAACGTTGCCTAGCTCCAGGATTTGAGAAGTCAAAGTTTAGATCGGATCCCAGTCACGGATTCCGATGATCATTACGATACCTACATTGTGATGCCTTGTCATTGCGATGAGTCATTCCGATGGGCTACTGTGATGGGTCATTCCGATGGCTCATTGCGATGGCTCATTGCGATGTGTCATTGCGATGGCTCATTGCGATGGGTTATTGCGATGGGTAATTCCGATGGCTCATTGCGATGGCTCATTGCGATGGGTCATTCCGATGACGCATTGCGATGGCATATTGCGATGATGCATTCCGATGCGTCATTGTGATGGCATTGTAATGGTATTACGATGGGACATATTGCGATGATTTCTCAAACATTCCGATGGAAACATAATTATTGCGATGGACTTAGATATTGCAATAGAACATGCTTTCGATAGGATTGCGATGTTTTCATCATTGCGATAGATATGTTAGGATTCCGATGGATTGATAGATTACGATGGATTTAGGACGATTATTATTATGATGACTTGTAATCTTGCAATGTGTAATCTAGGTAATATTGTGATAGCGTTTATTATTATGTTATCACTATAAGGTAGTGATGAGTTATAGGATTGTCTTGCTCGCATAATGTTAGGTGGCACCTATAGACTTATGTCGTGATCTAGTTATGGTTGGTTTATAAATGTAATATGCTATGATCGTCGTGTGTTACTGCAAATGCTACATATTGGCATAGATTTAAGATATATATGTTTTGTGTATATTATTTGTGCTTATGTCATCAAAGCAGGAAAATGTCGATCACAGAAGAACAACAACGACAACGTGATCTCGAACTTGTTTCGCTCAGCGACAGGCTACCATATGCTGAGAACAACTCTCGTCTACAAGAGGATTTTGATCCGTCTTTACCAGCTTTCAAAATCGCCACAGATATCCTAGACATCTCACCCATCAGAGATACACTCAGATGTACTGCCTCTGTTCCTGAAGTGTACATGCACGAGTTCTGGAATACTGCATCTCTTACTAAAAAGACTATCTCATTCCAACTGAACAAAACGCCAAGGGTACTTAACTTGAGCATCTTTTGACAACTGTTTAAACTTCCTAGGTTGGCACAAGGAGAACAATTTGTTGCTAACCCAAAGATCGATGAAGTGTTTTGAGTCATTCGGGCTATGAACTATGAAGGTGAAATCCACAACCTATCCCAGTTCAACACATCACACATAGGGAAACCCTGGAAAGCACTTATCACCATCATTGTCAAATGTCTTACTGGAAAGACTAGGGGCACAGACACAATGAGACCACCTCAGGCTCACTTATTTTGGGGACTGTACACTGCGTCTAAAGTAGACTATGCACTTCTTCTCTGGCAAGAATTTTGTTATCAGTTTACTGGAACGAAGAAGAAATCCGTGCAGCTTCCATTCCCAAGATTCACCAAGCTCATTATCAACCACTTTATGAAGAATGACCCAACCATTGACACCCGCGGGAATTTCTTCTACCACACCAAAGATGATGACTATGTGATTCTCCAAATGAATGCAAACATTAATTCCACAAAGTATGCATTACGTCCTGCCCTAGTACCTGACACAATGATAAATGACGGAATCAAGGAAAGTGATAAATATCAAGAGATGCTTAATGATATTGACGCACAGTTTCGACGTGCAAATTCACTTCCCTCAGAGAAGCAAAAAGGTGAACGCAAGAAAAGAGTTTCAAAGCGCCAATCAACTGCTTCTTCTAAAGATAAAGACACAGGGAAAATGCAAATAGTTGATGAAGATGATGATGAAGATGAGACGATCAATACTGAGGAAGAACAGGAAGAAGTACCACTCAGAAGGCCTAAGAAAGCAAAGCAGACTAAAGGTAAAGAAGCAAGTGTTGCTTCAGATGAACCTGCTCAACAAAACATTTCTGAAGCCAAACGACTGCGTATCGTTCTTCAACAAAGCAGACAGGAAGCTTTTGCAACTTCCACAGGATCAGGCTCAAGAATGTTTGAAGACTTAGCAGATTTTGGTGATCCTGATGCTGACATGGCATTTTATGAAGATCCTACCGATGAAGATGCTTATGAAGATGCTGATAACTTTCATTTTGAAAGTCGTGAGCAGAGTGAAGAGGGTGGTAGCAGTGCAAACACAGATACAAGTTTGATGTATCGAGACACCAATATCACCACATCCTTACCAGAACCAACTCACACAGTGGTACACGATGATGCTCATGCAACTTTCATACCAGAAACACAACTTCAAAGTAAGTCTACTTCCAACTCTGACGATGTTATGAAATATCTTAATTTGGAAGGAGAGGGTGTCGAGGTTACAAATACGGACCCATCGACAAATGAAGACATGGTGGATGTTCCCATAACTACTGTTACATCAACCATCACTCCACCATTATCCACCCCGATCATCAGTAAAGTCATAACACCAACTATCACACCAGCACTTGTTGAACAACCGGTATCAACCACCATCCTAATAACTGAATCTACACCGTCATCAACAGCTGAACAACCTATATCAACCACCGCCCCAATCACTGAATCTACACCAACACCTATCCTTGAACAACCAGTATCATCCACCACCACCTTAACAGTTATGGTTACACCTCCACCAGCAGAACAACAAGTATTATCCACATCCTATCCATTCCTCACAGTCAGTGATCCACTGATCCAGTCTCTTCAATCACAGCTGGAGGCTCAAGCTAAACAAATAGCTTCACTGACTGAAAGATTCACCGATCCTCCCAAGGAACCGCAACCTGATGAGCCCACACTTAAGAAAATATCCGATAGAGTCTCTAAACTTAAAGAACAACACAAATCATTTCTTGGAGAGAAGAAAACTCGTGACAAAGAGAATGCTGCTTTTCTTGGGTCAATTGATGAGAAGATGACCAAGATCATTCGACGAGAAGTCAAGTCATATGTTGATCAGCAGCTACCAACTTTTTTTGGTAATGGTTTATCTACACTTCAACTAATGACTTTGTTACAGACACGTCTGCTAAATATGGGGGCACATAAATCGAAAAATAAACGAAAAGTTCTGCAATATCTCAACAAAGCAATTATTGACAATACACCAGCAGATACTACCGACTCCGAGTCTGACAATGAAGACGAACTAGAGGAGGAAGATAATGAGGGTAACGGTGAGGAGGATGATGGTGACAATGATCAAAATGAGGAAGAGGATAAGGAAGGAGATGAGGAAGAAGAAGAGGATGAGGAAGAAAAGGATAAGGATGAAGATGAAGATGAGTACGAGGATACAGATGACGATGAGGATGAAGATGATGATAATGACGACGGTAATGGAACCAACAAGGGTGATAAGAATGACGAAACGGGTACTAATGCCGAAGAGTCAAACAAGGATGAATGTGATAAGGCAACCGAAAAAGGTATTGAGGAAGCTGCAGCAAGCATTGCTAAAACCGCTGAAAAGACAATGGAGTCTACTATACCAGAAACTCAGCAAATTGACACAGGTATATCTACTGCACCAGTTTTTACTACTGATACTCACAATGAATCTATAGAATATATGCAAGAAGAAGAACCAACAGGGTCAATGCTAGAAGAAGAACCTCGCGATGATATACGGTGATGCAAGATCAACCTTCAACACCATCTGAAGATCAACACAACATTGATATGGAAGTTGAAGATTTAAATGTGCCAGAACCAACGTTTGTTGAATCTCTTATCATCGATGACACGGTACAAGAGCAACTCTGGCTCACAAATGCAGCACCACAGCATCCGTTTGACACTGCAACTGAAATGGAGCTGACTCAATTCCTGAACAATCCTATCGATTTCTCGGCCTTTCTAAGGTATTCTCATGGGAAACCGGCAATGACTCTGGATTTGATAATGGAAGCCGCAAATGTGGACTTCTTTGATACTTTGAAGATCAGCCATAATGAAGCAGAATATCACTTGAATGAGCTTACCAAGGCAATGAGAGCGACGACTACAGGAATTCAGACTCATGTGTTACGACCTCTTACACCCACGGTCATTGTCGGTCCTGCAACGATCCTAATAGAGCACTTTGTTTCTCACTATCTTGAATACCTTGAAAATGGAGCAAAGAAATATGCCACGTCACTCACTATGCTCAAGGCTGTTAATTTGGAGAATGTTCCATGGATAGAGGATAAAGTACCTGATGCAATATGGAGAAAGAAACTGCTCAAGTTTTATGATACCTTTGCTTCACTTGGCATCTCTCACTGGACTACAAAGAAAAGGTTAGCTTACAATCATTTCCATCGTCCTAAGAGAGGTTCTTCTATTGTCCCAGCTCACAGAATCAAAAGCATCCAAGGAGCAACCACTCAGACTGTCTTCGGTTATGATTACTTGAATGTAATCATGTTCAAACGTACCGATGAGAAAGAATACCAAATTGACGAAAGTGATCTCCAGTACCTTCAACTTGAAGACATCGAAGATCTATTGCTGTTATTGGCTCAGGAAAAAGTTGACCATCTACAACCTGAGATTGTCATTGCAATGAGCTCCAACTTTCGTCAATATGCAAGAAAAATCGTCATTCAAAACCGGGTGGAAGATTTTCAACTTGGAGTGGAGAGCTATCAGAAGCAGCTAAACTTGGAACGTCCCCATACAACTCCACTCAGTAATTTCCATAAGAACAAGAAGGTTTACATGGGGACCACAATGCCGGAAGCAGGGATCTTTTATCCAAATGAGACTGGCGTCATGCAATATATGCGATTCTCCGAATTACACAAATTCAGCGATGGCACGCTCAAGAATGTTCGAGATGATCTGACGGTTCTCAATGCCAACCTACTGCTTCCAGCATTCAAGTACACCTGGACTACCCAATGCAAAAAGGGAGCAACGCACGTGATCAAGAAGATCGAGGAACTTCTAAGGAAGCGACGGTTGCTACGAAGTGTGGAACGATTCGTCGGTGGACGACCATATGGCTCACCATAGGTTCACGGAACGAGCCATTTATATATGGTTCGTCTTATAACAGGTCAACTCCATATGTCTATAATTGTGAATATGTTAATTTTTGTATAATCAGCTTTTGTGGCAGGTTGTAGTGTAAAAGTATGATATTTTTCAAGAATTTCTCTCGAGATTCTAAATCTTTCAAACATACCGTACTCAATCACTACAAATAACCCTCATTAATTTGAGGGGGAGCATTAATATGTTCTTTGGCCAACATCTAATTTCATTTTATTACCCAAAGACCGGTTAATCCATTAATATCCAAAATATTGATGGTTAACATCTTGGAAAGGGGAGAAAATGGGATTAAGGAGACTTAATGATATTTGGCTAAACAATGAAAAAGGCTTAAAAGATAAACCAACTTAATATGTGTAATGCACATGTTAAGGGGGAGCGTTTTTGATGATCAAAACACTTAAGGCACAAAAACTTTGATTACAATATCATAAGTGCTTTAAGTGATTTTTCAAGGATTTTTCATGGTGATAATACTTACCTAAAACATACTTAATTCACGACGGATGTGGTGACAAAAGGGTGGTAGGTATAGGTATTAGTCCAATGATTCATCAGAGCCGATGGAACTTCCCAAGGACAATCCCCTAGATAGAATTAGAAGTCCTAGGAAAGATGGAGAATGATTGTGAACGTAGCTGAATGCCGACCAAGTACTTAAGCTAGCACTGGAACAATCACAACAAAGTGCTAGTGATGACGTATTGGTAAGCATTGAAGGCGTTGAAGAATGAAAAAGAATTGTAAAGATAAAGGGTGTAAAGAAAGAAGCCCTCCTTACAACTTTAGGCAGAAACCGGGTCAATACATATGCTATTAAGTTCATTATTTAATGATTCTTGATATTGAAGACATACATCATGGACCCAGTGATGTAATGCACAACCCTTCCCAGCTAACTCAAATATCTCTCAAAAGATATTTGTTTTAATCACACGGAGATCAACATGTTATCTATTGGTTTATTCACTCCGAATAGACTGATATTGAATAGGTGGCACTCCTCTCCAGCCATCGATCACTAAATCAAAACGCACTATCGAGTCTAGAGCCACGAGATCATCAAAAGTCTCATTAGGACACTTTCCATTTATTCCTTGCTTCTTCACACACTGTGAAAAGTAAGAGATATTTATGAGTCCTACGCAGTATTCTTGTAATATTTCTAGAACATCCGAGTGATACGCAAGTATTACAATGAAGATGGAAATCCTGCTTGAGCCAACATCAAACAAGCTCATGGTAGGTGACACGTGCGGTTGTTTAAGAACCAATCTTGTGAAAACTGGAAAGAAACAATAGTTTAATTCTTAATTGAACTTAAACTCGTTCCAGGCCTCTACGCATTATCGTATGATCTTGCCAGAACACTCAGAGTGACACTCTTTAGTTTTCACAGTGACGAGTGGAAATCCTTCTAGTGTTAACATCAAACATCACTTGGTAGGTGACAAGCAAGATTCTATTTGAATTAAGTTTGTGACAACTAGAAAGCAACGATGGTGAATATCTTAATTGAAATTTACTTGTTCCAGGTTTCATGAATTGACGACTTCAATCATAAGGATTTTTAATCCAAATGATTCACTCTTTATGTTCGCAGTCAGCTTTGGACGATCGAATAAAGAGAACGGGTTTACCCGCGAAATCCTGTCAGGAAGTTTCTTAATTGAAACTATCCGTCACGGGTACGATATCTAATATCGTCCAACGGTCTTCACCGACCGGAGGTAAAATGCTATCGAATTAGAATAAAATGTCAAAGCCATTTTATTCGTGTCTTATTATGTTGCCGTATTCGAAGACGGTGGCGTTGCGGTGTACCTGTTGAAGACGTCCTCACATACTTATTCCTTCTGCATCAAATACTTCTGCAAAATCAAGAAAGTATGACCTAAAAGTATTCCGCTGTATCGACTCTGAAACTTTCAAGAATTCAACAAAGGATAAGTATGTGGGACGTGAAGTCACGAAGAAGCGAACATCATAAGAAGATAAAGACTGCACGTGAAAGTCCAAAAGAACGTGTTCCAAGCAAAAGGCTGATATTATTCAACACATAATCACAAAAAGAAGAAATTAAAGAAAGAAAAGAGAAAGTGGACTACGAGCTCAAGAACAATATCTAACATGCTAGATTAGGACTTTGTAAATTTGGAGTGACCTCCCTTTGGGAGAGATTGTTGGAAATACGTTTTACGTATATAGAAAGTCTCGGTCACTCCAACAATATAGTTATAGGCTCGTAGTAGTGTTTAAGTTATTTTTAATAAATAGCCCGACCCATGAGCATGTTCATGGGCCGGAGGCCCAAGTCCATTAAGGACTTGGGTATATAAGCCTCTTTCCACCATGGAAAGAGGTGTTGGTTGTTTCATTTTTCACATTTATAACAAATAGTTTCTTTCACTTCTCTCTCTCGAAGTTTCTCTCTCTAGAAAACATCAACCCTTTTGAAATACAAAGATTATCATTGTTCTACATGGTAAAAGAAGGCATTGTTATTGGACATAAAATCTCCAAAGTCGGTCTTGAAGTGGACCGTGCTAAAGTTGATGTCATATCAAAATTACCTCCACCTTCAACCGTGAAGGGTGTGAGAAGTTTCCTTGGTCATGCGGGCTTCTATAGTCGTTTCATTCAGGATTTTTCTAAGATCGCTCGCCCGATGACCCACCTCTTAGAAAAAGATACTCCTTTTATCTTTTCTAAAGAGTGTATTGAATCCTTCGATCTTCTTAAGGACAAGCTAACTAAGGCACCGGTCTTGGTTACCCCTAATTGGGAGCTACCTTTTAAATTGATGTGCGATGCTAGCAACTTTGCCATTGGAGCGGTTTTGAGCCAACGAGTGAACAAACACTTCCAACCAATCCATTATGATAGCAAGACAATGACGAGGGCTCAATTACATTATACCACTACCGAAAAAGAGCTTTTAGCTGTAGTGTATGCCTTTGAGAAATTCCGCCCCTATCTTGTTCTTTCCACCACCATTGTCTATACCGACCATTCCGCGTTGAAGTACTTGTTAACTAAACAAGATTCTAAGCCAAGACTTCTTCGTTGGGTTTTGCTCCTTCAAGAATTTAAAATTAAAATTCGTGACAAGAAGGGAGCCGAAAACCTAGCCGCGGATCATCTAAGTAGACTTGAGGATCCTTATCAAGGGGATCATCCAAATCAAGAGATCAATGACTCTTTTCCCCTTGAGGCCTTAATGTCTATCAATTACAATCTTGATGACACCCCGTGGTTTGCGGACATTGCAAACTACTTAGCGGGTGATATTCTCATCGAAGGGTTAACATCCCAACAAAAGAAGAAGTTCTTTAAAGATGTTTGTTGATCCCAAACTTAGATCGATTTAGCTTTGTATTACCGAGATTGAATCAAGTATAATACGTAGAGAAACTTTGTTGTATTGAACAAACTAAGTGTTATGCGGAATTTATTACTTAGAACAAAGAACAAAACAAAGTAAAGCAAACTTTCACTTTGATTAATAATATCAATGAATGATTACAACGAAAGTGTTATGAGATATGTGGAAGAGGTGTGTATGAGATGTGTTTTATGTCTAACCCTAAGGCCTCCTTTGATAGGTTTAAGGAGCCTTGTACAAAAAGCTAAGATAAACTATTTTAGGAAGAGACATAAGATAAACATAACTTATTGGCTAAATCTTTTTAAACATTAAGAATATATTATGAATTCTTATCTTCATATTTTTTCCACCAGCTTGAAGAATTCATCATTGGCAGATTTAGTCCTTGTCTTTGTGTTAAGATTCTTCTTGTCAGCGCCTTGATAATTCTTATCAACGTCTCATCTGTCAGTGCCTCGTTTACTTTTGTCAGCGTCCAATTTCCTCTTGTCAGCGTTCCAGTGACTTAGCTAATTTTATTCCCAACAATCCTCCCCTAAACTTGATATCTACTCTAGTAATCAAGTTTCTGAATAAAATAAAACATACAGAAAGGATTCTTACAAACATACTTATCCCTGAATTTGAGTAATAATAAATCTCGAAAAGTCAATCACTCAAATCACTTGTATAGTCAGCCTTCACTTGGTCTTAATCATCTTCAGCACCTGTAGAGTCTTTGGAGCTTTCTTTATTACTTTTGTCACTCAAATTCGATTGCTCCTCCCCTTTTTAAGACTCCTCTCCAAGATCAATATACAAGGACGGAACCAAGAATGTCCTCCTCGCATCAGCTCCCAAAACAACAAGTCTATCAGTTCAAACAGTGATCCTTGACAATTTGTACCATTTCTGTATTATGCTTTTACAAGCTAATACAGATTTTCGTCAATTCCATTAATGTCAAAGGTTTCATAATGTCCTCATCCACATTAGGGAAATGAATCCTCAATGTTGATTCATAGGACATGGGGATGGACTTACTGATGATAAGACTGACTTGACCTGCATTAAAGCTAGTGCCAATAGTCTCAGCCATCTCCAAAACACTATACACCCTTGTGAAAGTGATCTCTGCTGCTACTAGATGTCAATCACTAGGAAAAACATCTCAATGATCTTAGGCTGCCAGATATCCAAAAATTTGAAAAATGAAAGGGCGATGAAACATTTTGGGACTATAAAGAAGTTTATAAATGACACCAGCTAAGATGTCATAGCATAAATGGACTTGCAAATGGAAAACTTTTGAACATAAACAAAGGTAATAATTTCATGGAAATTAACTAGACTCTAATAAGCAAGAGTGACAAACACTGTTCATGCATACACACATGCAAAAGTATGATAGACACACATGAACTAAAGAGTCCTTTGTTCACAAATGCCCCAAAGAGAAAGTTAAGTCATATAAAACCTTTGCAACTCCTTAAGTAAGCCCAAAAATATATAGCTACCCCAAGTCACCCATACGACCACACCCAATTCTAGGTCAAAAGTCTTGGCAGCATGCACAGTATTTCAACTTTGCATGCTACAGTGCCTCACGAATTAGAAAACTAAATCGTACTCACCAGTGGACACAATCTAGAATTGTGCAAGAGTGCTCTAAGAGTACCCAAAAACCTATAGGTTTACCTCCCCTTAATAGAAGCATATAGAAAATGATATGTGAAGAAGCAAAATTTTATTTCAAGATAGGAATGTAAACATTCCAACAATCATAAATAAAAGTTTGCAATTCTGTATCCATCCAAATGTAGCTCCACTTTCCTGCATAGTTAGACAAAAACCACAAAACACACCAACAGAGGCTACCTTATCCCATGATAATGGGTAGAGATAACATGTCAGTGGATAAAATAATATCAGTGGAAAGACCAACAATGCATGTTTCTTGAGCATCCACTATCCCAATATCCTTGACCATTAACCTGCTTTTGGATAGGCTGCTCAAAAAGAAAACAAATTAGTTTTCTTTGGAGATCCAAGCCTTACCAGACTTGGATCTATCTAGTTGTTCAACTAGAGTGGTCTTATTCTTTACCATAAATCCCTGTTCATCCCTTTTTACCCTGAGTACCCAATTTGTTCCAATGAGTCCAGTAATGACCTTCTCAAGATATTTAAATCTATTGCAAGTCATTGAAATACCATTAAAATTGGAGTTTTGCTCTTGTTTAGGTTTCCATGTTAAATGGGATGATGCTTCAGACCCTTGACACTTATTAACCAAGTATCTTTGTTTATATGGTCTAAAATAAGGTCTCATACAACACTTGGAGCTGTCAGCGTTGCATTTGTTCCTGTCAGCGTTTAACTTGTTCCTGTCAGAGCTGAATTTTTTCTTAGCAGCGCTGAATTTGTTCTTATCAGCGCCCAAATTAGGGTTTGCTACAGGAACATACTGTCTGTTTGACCAAGTGTTGGTCTTTTGAAAGGGCCTTTGTCCATGGGTATTAGCTGCCTTAGAGAAGAAAGGAGCTTGTCTAGTAGCCTGTGGTCTAGTGTGGATAAAAGGTCTATGGTTGACATTGGATGACCTATTATCAACGAATGAATTGTATTCACTCACAAAATTATTTGCCAAATGTGAGAAGCTCCCACATGAGTAAGAAAGCCTTTTTGGACACAAACTTAGGCTTAGACTGATAAAACCCTGTCCCATTAACACTTGCTTGGCTTTTGAATGACCTAGGTTTCCTATACATTTCAGCATATTTAACACTAGGTTGTTTCTTAATTGGGGAGCCAAGATTAACAGCTTTTCCAGTGATGGGATTGGTTACAGTGATAGGTGTAGATACTACTGGACTGTCAATGGGTGTAGGCACAAATGGAATCTTACTAAGCATCCCACCCTTAACAAACAAAGTAGGGTTGGCCTTCTTCCACTCTTCCAGGTCAATAACCTTTTGTTGATATTCCTCAAGTGGAGAAAGGACTCTAGGTGGAGGAATAAATTACTCTTCTTGGAGTTCTGGAATACCAGTCCAAGAGAGATCCTTTCTATGGATACCATAGAAGTCCCCAGCTGGTGGTGGAACAAGAGTATAGTCTTTCATCCCAATCCGAGTCATGTCCTTAGGATCCCTCTATTTATTGACACATTCTCCTAGGATTTATGTGGCCTTATCAAATCTATGAATTTTAAGGTCTACATTATCCTTATTTTTGATAGCCTCATCTAACTTAGCCTGTAATTCAGCATTGAATCTCTCCATGATGTTTCTGATATCCATACTAGAGTTTAAATCATGTTTTAAAATATTGATTTGATCTTTTAGGTCAAACTTCATTTTCTTATACTCAGAAACTGTTTTCTCAGTTTCAGTGAGAGCAATTTGATAGTTAGACAGTTTGCATCTCTCAGTACTCACATCTTCTAACAATCTTAAAACCTCTTTGTTAAGTCTTTCAGTATTTAAACGACAAGAAGAGTCATCACATACCTCATTATCAGATGACGAAGATGAGTTGGAACTTGAAGTAGACTTGGCCTTGACTGAAAACATCATCAGATTCTTCTTCACCTTCTTCCTTAGCCTGGTTCACCTCACGGTATTGGATCTCGTTCTTCAAATCAAAGTTTCTCAACAAGCTATGATACCACTTGTTGATCCCAAACTTAGATCGATTTAGATTTGTATTACCGAGATTGAATCAAGTATAATACGTAGAGAAACTTTGTTGTATTGAACAAACTAAGTGTTATGCGGAATTTAACACTAGAACAAAGAACAAAACAAAGTAAAGCAAACTTTCACTTTGATTAATAATATCAATGAATGATTACAATGAAAGTGTTATGAGATATGTGAAAGAGGTGTATATGAGATGTGTTTTATGTCTAACCCTAAGGCCTCCTTTTATAGGTTTAAGGAGCCTTGTACAAAAAGCTACGATAAACTATTTTAGGAAGAGACATAAGATAAACATAACTTATTGACTAAATCTTTTTAAACATTAAGAATATATTCTGAATTCTTATCTTCATATTTTGTCCACCAGCTTGAAGAATTCATCATTGGCAGATTTAGTCCTTGTCTTTGTGTTAAGATTCTTCTTGTCAGTGCCTTGATAATTCTTATCAACGTCTCATCTGTCAGCGCCTCGTTTACTCTTGTCAGCGTCCAATTTCCTTTTGTCAGCGTTCCAGTGACTTAGCTAATTTTATTCCCAACAATGTTAAGACTTACTTTTGGGATGACCCTTATCTCTTCAAACAATGTGCTGATCTGATTATTAGTCGATGTGTTGATGGACCCGCAACTTTATACATTCTCGAAGCTTGCCATAAAGGACCCACCGGTGGTTACTTTGGTCCCAACTACACCGCGAAGAAAGTGTTTGACTCGGGATTCTATTGGCCCACCATTTATCATGACGCTCACGAGATGGTTAAAAATTGTGATGCTTGCCAACGCCAAGGCAAGATCACACATAAAGATGAGATTCCTCAACATTTCATACAAGAATGTGAAATCTTTGATGTATGGGGCATCGACTTTATGGGGCCATTTCCATCATCTAAAGGGAACAAGTACATCCTCGTAGCCGTTACGTTTCTAAATGGGTTAAAGCAAAGGCTCTCCCTACGAACGATGCGAGGGTGGTTGTGAACTTTTTGAAACAACTTTTTGCTCGATTCGGTGTTCCTCGTGCTATCATCAGTGACGGCGGGACTCATTTTTGCAATGATCAATTTGCTCAAGTCATGGCTAAGTACGGTGTCAATCACCGTCTTTCCACCGCTTATCATCCCCAAACAAATGGTCAAGCCGAGATTTCTAACCGTGGATTGAAAAGAATTTTAGAGAGAACCATGGGAGAGCATCGTGCCTCGTGGGCCGATAAGTTAGATGATGCTTTGTGGGCTTTCCGTACCGCATATAAGACTCCGATTGGTTGCACTCCATATCGTCTTGTGTACGGGAAGGCATGCCACCTCCCTATTGAGCTGGAACATAAGGCGTACTGGGCCGTGAAAAGGGCCAATTTTGACATCAACAAAGCCGGTGATCTTCGGAAGATTCAACTCAACGAGCTAAATGAACTGAGGAATGAAGCTTATGAGAATTCATTGATCCACAAGGAGAAAACCAAGATCATCCATGATGCTAGGATTAAGAACCGAGAGTTTCACATTGGTGATCAAGTTTTACTCTTTAACTCTCGGTTGAAGATTTTCTCTGGCAAGCTAAAGAGCCGTTGGTCTGGTCCATTCATCGTCGCCAAAGTCTTCCCATATGGCACCATTGAGCTTTCTCAGCCAAATGGGCCAAATTTTAAAGTGAATGGCCAGCGTGTGAAGCTGTACTTTGGTGAGGACATCTCTCATGAGATGATTCCATCCCTCACCACGTTTCCCTTGAATTAGTTCTGGGTCGAGTCAGGCTCGTGACTCGGTTAACAAAAACAATCGCTTCTCGGGATGCAACCCGTTGATCTATCCTTTCTTTGTTTTCATAATAAGTGTAGGGGGAGCCCCGTATGTGTTTGTTGTCTTGTTTCTTATGATGTGCAGGGATTAAAGCTTCAAAGATCCATTCTTGATGACTTTTGACGAACCGTGATCCCGTGTACCCGTCTTCCCGGTTCTATCCTAAACTGTCGTGATTCAATATTTCATATCTTATATGTTCACATTGAAATCACTATAGTTGTCCCTTCCTTAGTAAGATTTAAACAACGTGCACAATGTCCTAAGTGTAGGGGAGTTTACTCCCACATGCCTAAACATTGAGGATAATGTTTATCTCAAGTGTAGGGGGGACTTCTATCGAAGTAAGTGGGATTTTATATGAATTTGTCCTCATTTTAACCGGAAAATCTAATATTTCGACATTTTTCAAAATTTTTAATCTATTTTGGCCTAGTAGTATAGTAGTATTTTCCTTTGTTATCGTTATTTACTTTCCTTGCTAAAATAAAAGTTTAATAAAGTGGTTTTAAATTTTTTAAAGTCGTAAATATGTTGACTTAACCCGAGTTTACTTATCTAAGTTTACTCTAGCTAGTATCCTTAACGTGTTTAAGTCAAGTTTTGCTAGGATTTTATATAGGGAACTTTAAAACGCGAAAGTCTTAACTCTTACGGGTTAAGAACAAGAACTTTTCGCAAGTTCCTATAATTGATCCTAGAAATTCGTTTATCAAGGGAACTTTAAAATGCGAATTCTAAACTTGAAAAAGTCTAAGAAGTTGCAAGATCCTATAGATGACTTGAAAATCAAAAACTTTGATTTATTTGGCTAAGCATCCACTAGTCTCATTCCTTGAGATTTTAAATTATGGAGAACGAGAGATGATAGAGTCAATTATAAGTTTGGTTTTCTTTCGTGAATTTATGTGAGTTGATTATAAGCTTCTTTTCCCATCGCTTATTAATAAATATATTTGCAATAAATAAGGTTGTACGATTTGAAAAGTTACTTAGCTTCTAGCACAAGATCATTTAAAAGTTGCTCGGTATTAATTAGAGTTCATAGGCAAGGCATAACTTATTGAAGCGGGATGCGAAGATTGGCGAGTCCGAAAAGGTCCTAACAAGGCATGAGGGCTACATTTTGTTGCTAAAGATCCCAAGTGATGTGAAGAATCATTTATCAAAAATTAATATGAAGGATCGAGACACACGACGAAAAGCAAATACTCCCCATAAGATCATGGAGAAGTCTATCCGAAAAGACCCTAGCAAGGTATGAGGATAAATAGATCCAAGTCATAAAAGGAGGCGGATCGTTGTATATCAAAGTCCAAAATAAAGATTGGAGAAAAATGAATAAGTCGTGGTCCAAATATGAAGAATCTCTCAAAAACTTCAAGTGAAGAAATTCCTATTATGAAGAGAAGACCATAATTTCAAGAACGTCTCTCAATATTCGAAGTATGAAGTCGCTGCCAAATATCGGTCCGAGAAAGGTCTCAAATCGTGAACCGAGTTATGCCAAGATATGAACTTTAAGAGGTCCCGAGAAGCAGTTTTAAAAGATTTTGTCCTTTAGCTAACTATTGATTAAATCGTCCCACTTTATTTTCAGCCTAAATAACTATCAAAATAAGTCAAACAATGCATCCTCGTGATCATTCAATACAATCATAAAATATAAGAGATACACCTAGGAATAAGGGAGTCTAAGTGAATAATTGGGCCACATGAGTTCGTGTTAGTTTGCTAACTTATAATAACAATGATCTCGTTTTTAAGCTTGGTATGGGGAACGTGAAACTTGAGGATGATAAACATTCATGACAGCCAAAACCCCAATGTAAGTCTTTGATTTCTTTACTTGTTTTGTACATATTTCTATCTTTTTAGTTTCCTTAAAGTTTAGTAATTTATAAAGGCCAAGGTGGGTTATTTTTGATGAGAATTGTAAACTGTGCTTTGAAATTAATGCATTGCATGAGGGCATTGCAATGGTCAAGTGTAGGGGATTTAATAAGTGTGAAAACACTTATCCTTTTACCACTTATTTCCAATAATAACAAGACCAAAACGTGTATTTTATGTCGTAAAAGTCGGAATTATGCGTGGTTTGTGTTTTTATTGTGTTTCAGGATAAAAATATGAAAAAGGAAGAAAACACGGGCTATCACGGGCTTTTATCGAAGAAAACAAGAAAAGACGAAGTCAAAAGATCAAGAGTGTGAAAAGAATGGAAGTCCAAGGCCTATTCTGAAGATTTATCGAAGAAAAAGTCTAAAGACGGAAGTTTAATGAAGTCGAAGTACCAAGTCTAATTATAGAAGAATATTATAAGACAAGTTCAATTTATATCGACAAATCTCGAGACGACGTCGAGAAAGACAAAGAATTTAAATCAAGTCGAGACGAGAAGAAAGAAAGAAGGAAGCAACACATGCACCTCCCCACCTCCTATATATACCCTCCTAATCACACATTAGGAGGGTGTTAGTTAATTTAGCTATTTATTTTTCTTTCTTTAGTTTTCATTTTAGAGAGATAATGTATTTAACTTTCTCTCACTAAAACTTCATCTTTTCTTTCTTTCATGTTTAAGCTTTAATTCAATCTTGTATTTTGGAATCATTAATCTACAAGTTAAAGTTAAGCTTTTCATCATTTTTTAATCTCTTTCTACCTTTCTTGATTTTGTTTATCTTTGATTCGTGGTAATCTTTGATTTTGTATCATCTTGATGTTTATGTGATTAAAAAGTTTATCTTTTTATTCATATCTAAGTTTTAATACGATTTGAGCTTTGAGGTTATCATGCTTATCGGCTTATTTTGTATTTAGCTTACTACTTTTAAGTTTTCTAAAAAGTTAGTCTTTTTAATAAGTTTGTTTTAAAAGGTGCTTATTTATGGTTGTGAAAATTCTTATTGGTGCTTATTATTTCTTCTTATTACTGATTTGGTGAGGATTCGGATTGTGCTTATCAAAAGAGTGCTTATTTGTGCTTATTAAGTTTGTATACTATTGGAAAAGGGTAAACCCTTTTCCGACAGCATATTCCGACGAGGTCCACTATTATTCCGATACAAGGTATCGGAAAAGTGTTTTGCATTCCGACGGGGATTCCGATCTGGATTCCGACGGGTGTGTTTATGATTCCGATTGCTATTCTGATCTGGATTCCGACGAGGGTATTTATTTGATATTCTGATAGCTTTGAGGTACCAGTATTCCGATCATTTCTTTCTCAAACATTCCGACATGAGTGATTCTGACATGATTACTTTGGACTCATTCCGATCATATTCCGATGGTTGTATTCCGAATATATTCCGACAACGACATTCCGATGACATTCAGATGGGTTTAAGTTTTCATTACGTTTTAATTTCCAAAAATTGCACGCTTCCCGAAATCTCTGTTTTTACCAAGTGTTTTTCTTATTTTAGAGAGAAAAAGTGATAGTTTTTCTAGATTTGATTTTAGCTTATTTTAATTACGTTTCACACTTACACTTCAAGTAGAATAGAAAATCAACTCCCATTTTCGTCACCAAGAACGACTATTCTACTTCAAACCGTGATCAATTCGATTAGATACCGAGAACGATATCGAGTACACAAATGCTAAGCAAAAGTCATACATCATCCTCCACCTAGAAGTACTACCATTATAGGAACCAAGTGGGTATATAGAAATCAGTTAGATGAGAACGGTGTTGTGTCTCGTAACAAGGCTAGACTTGTAGCTCAAGGCTATAATAAAAAAGAAGATATTGATTATGCTGAGACATATGCATCGGTAGCAAGGTTAGAGTCCATTAGGATCCTTTTAGCTTACGCTTGTTCATTAGAATTTAAGCTTCAACAAATGGATGTAAAGAGTGTGTTTCTTAACGGTTTGATCAGTGAGGAGGTATATGTGACTCAACCTCCCGGCTTCATTGGTTTTGAGAAACCGGATCATGTTTACAAGCTTAAGAAAGCTCTTTATGGTCTTAAACAAGCACCCAAAGCTTGGTATGATAGACTTAAAGTGTTTCTTGTGAAACATGAGTATACCATGGGGATGGTAGACAATATACTTTTTACAAAGAAGAAAGGTTATCACCTCATAATCGTACAAATATATGTTGATGACATTATATTTGGTTCAACTTGTCAAAGTTTGTGTGATGACTTTGCCAAAATCATGCATGACGAGTTTGAAATGAGCATGATGGGAGAACTTAACTTCTTTTTAGGACTCCAAATTAAACAAATGGACGATGTTATTTTCTTTAATCAATCTAAGTACGTTAAAGAAATGCTAAAGAGATTTTGGATTAGAGGACTCTAGACCAATGAAGACCCCTATGGCCTCAGATACTAAACTCCCCGTAGATGATGATTGTGATTCGGTAGACAACACCAAATATAAAGGAATGATTGGTAGTTTGTTGTACATAACGGTAAGTCGACCAGATATCATGTTTAGTGTTTGCCTTTGTGCTCGCTTCCAAGAGGCTCCCAAAACCTCTCACCTTGAAGCGGTTAAGCGTATCTTTCGATACACTAAAGGCACTATACATTTAAGATTATGGTATCCTAAAGGGACCGGCGTAGAAACCATAGTATACGCGGACTCGGATCATGCGGGAGACTATGTGGACCGGAAAAGTACTAGTGGAGTTTGTACCTTCATGGGTTGTTATTTAACTTCTTGGTTCTCCAAGAAACAAACCGATCTTGCTATATCCACCACGGAAGCCGAGTATGTGAGTGCCGATAAAGCTTGTCAACAAGCTCTATGGATGAAGCAAGCGCTTGCTGATTACAAATTTCACTTAATGATGTTCCTATCATGTGTGATAATAAGGGTGCAATAGACCTTAGCAAAAATCCCGTGCAACACTCGCGAACCAAGAACATAGAGATTCGCCACCATTTCCTTAGGGATATTGTTCAAAAGGGGAACATTTTGATTGAGAAGGTGTCCTCGGTAGAAAACTTAGCCGACATCTTCACTAAGCCACTTAAGAGGGAACCTTTTAAATACTTGCGTCTAGGTCTAGGTTTAATGGAACATATTCCTTAATTGCGGTTTACATTAATCGAGTCTTTCTCTTCTTTTAATCTTTTCATTTTCTTTGAGTCATTGAGTCTCTTAAACTCTTTTTGAAAAAATTCCTTTTCTCTTTTTCAAAGCTCTCAAAGTTCTTTCGAAAATGGCCGAGAAATGTTTTTGCATTGTTAATTCAATCTAGAAACGTTTTTCATAGCTTCTTGCTATTGACATCGAGCATACATAATTCATATGTACAAGTCTCTCAAATATAGCAAGAACGATAATGAAATATGGAGGATCATTGTGTCATGACCACGTGTCTAGATTAACACACCTCCAACATCGTTTTAATTTCAAATCGATGGTTTTTGGTCAAAATATTGCTTGGTGTGTTCTTATGTGTTTTCTATGTCTTTTGTTGCTTTTTAGCATGTCTCTATGATTAGTTAGACTAGAAAATTAGGAAATTAGGATTTGCTGAATTGGAAAATTCTCCTTATCCCCCAAAACACACCCACTGTACACGGTTCTCCAAATATCCCGCGGGTCCATATATTTATGGCACCGCAGGTGGAGATAAGGAACCGTGGCCAGACCCCTCAGATTTCGAGTTTTCTGTAAATCCAAATTTGCTCCAACACTTTTTGGAATCTTTGGTTCAAACCTTTGACCTTCCCAAAAGTGTCTTGTGCTTTCTTTATTTAACCCGAAGCATTTTGCATCTTTTCTCATATTAAAATGTCTTATTTACCAAATGAAAGCCTTGATTCTCCTCCATTTTCCCCAATCTCTTTTAATCCAAATTTACCCAAGAACACTCAAAATCACATTACTTCTGTAACACCCCATTTGTTAAGATAGGATGCTACAATAAATTATGGCGTGTCATCAAAGCATGCAAGGTAAATGTCTAAGCATTCATGACCATAAATAGAAATACCAGAATCAAACATCGGTAGTCTAGTAACTCACACACAAGCAATATAAGTACTGTAAATGGAAAGGACTAAACAATGTCCAAAATAAGTAAAGTATGATAAAGTAGGAATAAATGCATAAGGTAAAAGAGGCCGGATAGCTTTCAATATGAATGCACATACTCTGGAGTTTCTACTTGCGTCCTTGGGTACCTGCCGTTTGGGAACATGGAAAGTAGACGGCTGAGCATAACGCTCAGTGCACGGATATACAATAAAGCATGGAAAACATAGAATATGGAAGCATATAAAGAGTATAAAGCATGAATGGCAGCGAAAATGAGTAAGTCCTGGAAAAACCTAGTTGTTTGTCATGTTAACTGGTTTTAAATTCTGAAAACATAGCTTATGTTACTTATGAAAATCTGTATTAGTTAATGTACCATAATAGCCAATATAGGTCATGAGGTCAAAAAAGTTCATGAATACTTGGAGGGGTGACCTCGTCATGCAAATTAGAGGGGATGCCTCTAATTAACTGGTAAGTGGGTAGGAGGGATCAGCTCCTTGTGAAGGATGCAAGGCACACACCACATTCACCATGAAATCCTGACTGAAACATGTGACTAGGATGCACCCATACGCCCCACATGATAATATAATAATAAAATGGCGTATAACTGAAAAGGGACGCCACGATCTATCACTCCACCGTGGTGAAGTCATAACACTAGTGCCTCTAGTGTTATGGTTATGGTACCTCCATAACAAGGTAAAACTGTTCATGCATGTATATGGCTAAGGTAACTAATAAACATAAGCATTTAATCTGTAACTACTAGGGAAATCAGTTGGCTGCATACGGGAAATCCTGAAGAAGGAAGAAATTGTCCTTAGTGAAGGACGGGAAATCCGTACCTTATGTCCAGTAGAAGCTAACGAAAACGATGAAGACTAATCCGCCTCGAAGGATAACACTACATAAAAATATGGACGTGTATGAGTTGTCTGAATTACACGTGTTTTACTGGTTCTGTGTATTATTAGCTTGTTATACGTATTCTGTCATGTCTTACTGTTTACTATGTTAACTGTAGTTATTATGATGTTTTGTTGAGTATTATTCATGTATTAGTGTATTATAATACTTGTATTGCAATACTAAGTAACTTTTTAAAAATAGCAGGTTTCCACAAATAGTAAGTTTCTAAAAATAGAAAGTTTCTAAAAATAGTAAGTTTCCATATTTAGAAATAAGCTGGATTATAAATAATAATTAAAGTTTAGTTAGTACAATACAAGTCTTGGTTATAGTTCATTAATTAAATAACTGGTTAATTTAATTAAACTATACATTATATGATTTTAAGTAAAATACATGTTTTAATTAAAATGACTAAGTATAAATACCTTAGGTTATTCATGAATTAATTTAATAAACTAATTAACCTAAAGTTTAATATAACATGACTTATAAAAATAGTTTTCATGAAAAACCCGAATCCGAGCCCGTGTTTTAAATAAGCCGAACCAAATAAGCCATACAAAAGTCCCATCGAGACCTTGGAGGGGTCTCGATTGACACTACTTAAACTAACAAACATGTACAACATACCCGACTTAGTGTCGGGGTTTCTTTGGTGTCGGGTCCGAACAACAAAAACCAACTGAGCCCCTTTGGGGTCTCGGTGGTGCCTCGGTTCCACCTAAACCGAACAACAAACATACCTCGACCCTTGGTCGGGGTTGCCTTGCTGCGTCCGAGCCCACACCAACCCAAGCCGAGAGTCTTGGGACTCTCGGTGGTGGTAATCAAAACAAGCCAAGCCCCATATGGGGTCTCGGTGTCTCGGCAAAACCACACCACACACAAACCAAACCCAAAAACATGATTTAATTAATCTATTACATGTTTTATTCTTGTTCTTGATGATTAATTAAATTATAACATGAAATCAAAAGATTTAAATAAAAAGAAAAAGGTTTGATTTATACCGAATGTGTAAAAAGAAAAAGAGAATGATCACGAACACAAAATCAATAACGAAAATCGTCTGAATCTTCCTTTTGGTTGTATATGGCTGGCGTCAATAACACAAAAAGGAGGCAGGGAAAACTTTTCTGAAAACCTAAAATATGTTTATGTTTTCCTGTATTTTAGTATTTACAATTGGGTTATGGGCCAATGCCCATCTTCCTTCTTTTCTTTGTTGCAGCCGCGACATAGGGGAGCCCAACAAGGGAACCCGGAGTTTTTAATGTGTTAAACAATTAGTCGTGTATGCTCGTTATTTAATATTCGTGATTTTGGTATTCGTGATCGTGTCACATTTATAATATTCATGATTGTTCGTTATTTGTTATCGTGACACGTGTATTAATATTATAAATGGAAAGTTTAAATTTTATCGTGTTTTCGTAAGTTACTGTTCACGTGTACTGTTCATAGGTTTTTAATGCGGGTTTTACAACTCTTCCCCTCTAAAAGAACAATTCATCCTCAAATTGGAGAAACGTAAACTGAAAGAAAACATACCCGAATTAGAACTGGACATGAGGGTAAGAAGTCCGTATAGACTCCTCCGTCTCCCAAGTGGCTTCCCGCTCAGGATGATCCCTCCAGAGGATTTTGACGAAAGGGACCGTCTTCCTCCGCATGACACGATCTTGTCGCTCAAGAACTCTCTCGGGTTCTTCAACGTATTAATGATCCTCTCGAATTTGATCAAGTGGATACTGGACAACATGAACTGGATGATAGTTGTATCCTCTGAGTAACGACACATGGAACACGTTGTGAACGTGTGGTAGCTGAGGCGGTAACGCTAATAGTATGTAATAAGTGTGAAAACACTTATCCTTTTACCACTTAATTATAATAAAAAACGAGACCAAAACGTGTATTTTATGTCATAAAAGTCAGAATTATGCGTGGTTTGTGTTTTTATTGTGTTTTAGGACCAAAAGTTGAAAAAGGAAGAAAAGGAAGGCAAAAGAGGCAAGTATTAACGAACCACAATAAAAACACAATAAAAAGACAAAATAGGAAGAATTATGCGTGGTTTGTGTTTTTATTGTGTTTTTATTGTTTTTATTGTGTATTTTATTGTGTTTTGATAGTTGTATTTTTACCCCTTTAAGAAAAGGAAGGCAAAAGAGGCAAGTATTAACGAGCGGTTTAGGAAAACCACAAGTTATGACCTAAATAAGAGTAAAGTGAGTTCGTTCTCGAGGAGGCTAGTGTGTTGTGTAATGAATTGATTTAATGTTTGTGATTATATGATTGAAAAAGAAAGAAAAGAGAAATAAGAAAGAAATGACGGTTACGAAGACGGATCGAGCTAAGACGAAAAAGCGTTCACGTAAAACCGTAAAAACTACAAAATTAAAATTTTAAAACCTAAAAATTAATTAAAAGCTAAAAGTAGTCTAAAATAATATAAATAAGGATAAAAATCCAATAAAAATATTTTAAAACCTTTTATTAATTGAATATTCAATTTTAAATGCTAATTAAAGCCCTAAAATTAAATATAATTAATCAAAATGTCCAAAATTTGATTTTATTGAACAAATAAGTTACTTATATTATCTAAAGACTAAAAAGTATTTTTCCTAGTTTTTAAAAACTATTTTTCTATTTTTAAATCACTAAAAACTATTTTTAAACTAAAATAATTATAAAAATATAATAAAATAATGCTAAAAATGATCTACAAATTTTAAAAATCCTAATTTACTCTAATGAACAGTAGAAAAATGAAAAAGTTTGAAAAATATAAAATTTTTCACTAAAAGACAAAAACAGTTTAAATTAAAACCCTAATTAACTTAAATTAGTTCTAAAAAATAATAAAAAGATGAACAGTGAAAACTTTTTTAACCAAAAATCTTAAAATAATATTCTAAGTCTAGGAAAATTTTAAAACAGAAAAATATTAATTTTTGGCACTAAATGCCAAAAACAGAAATAATAAAAGTAATTAAAATAGCAATAAAACCTAAAAAATAGCAAATGAACAGTAATAAAAATTTTAATTAAACAGAAAAATCCTAAATAGAATAAGAAAAATAATGGAACTGGTTTGAAAGTCTAATTCACAATTTAACCCACAAAAGACAAAAATCTAAACTTTCTGAAAGTGACACTTGTTTGGTTTGTCTGCTAGTGAAGCAGGGGAAACAATTGTGCTACCAGTGGGAAAGGAGTTCCCACTGCTAGTGTAATTTCAAGGTCTGATGACCTTTGAGCTTAGGAAAGCTCTTTGGAGGGCGTGTTTTTGGACAGCAAGGCACCCCCACACCAATTGGGTTGTGGGGAGTCTGAGTAAACACAAAAACACACAATCACTTCACACAAATCATACCAAAATGCCAATAGAAGTTTCTGATTAAGCATACACTTTCTGATTAACAGTAAGGAAATTTTACATGCACAAAAATGGATTTTAGAAGCTCATAACTTGCACAAAAGCTCACCAAATAGCAGATAATTGATTCACAATCCTTAAATGACCTATCTACTAGCAACTACCAAGATTCAAAGCACCAATCTTACAAAAATCAGGCAGAATAATATCTTTACTGATTTAGCTATGATATCCAATATTTAGCATGCAACTTTGTTTAAGATTCTACCAAATAAGAACCTAAGAGCATATATCACTTACTAGCATCCAAAGAAGTGTTTTAAACCAGTTATATCCCAAAAATCTTTCACCAAACTCAAATACATACCAGATCCAAACACCCCTTTAAAAACTGAAAATCAATTTTTTCAAAGCAAATCTATAACAAACTCAACCAATCTGATTCTACTAGTCCTAAACATGCATTCAACCAACTATTCAGTGAAATCAAACCAAAAGGAAACACTTAAACACTTGCTCACAAATCTCATACCCAATCATATAAAACTGAAAACCAAAACAATGGAAACAAGGGACTACCTTGTGGGACCCACATCCGGGCCCCACTATGGCTGTAATGCCATTTCCTTCAGGCTGGGGCCTGAGCTGAACACTTGGACAAATCAAACTCCCAATCAAAACTGCTAAGAAAAATAGAACACACAATATCCAACTTCCTGATTTTTTTCAAACCTTAAAAATCTTTCTCACAAACTTCCTCAAATGATTTTCCTTTCAAAAACACTTATACCAAATACACTTTCAATCCTGCAAACCTAAATATTTGAAACAAGATTTCACCAAAAATTTCCCTTTTTCAGAAACCTTGTTTCTAAAAATTCAAACACAAAATGTTTGAATAAATGTTAAATGGAACTCAGTATTCTAGCTTAAAAACATTTACCAACTTTTAATAAACAAAAGGAATTACACTTTTTCATAAAAATTACCAACTTTATTTAAATAAAAAGGGATTACAAAGTTTTGCTAGAAAAACTGGAACAAGGGGTACTCCACAACCAGGGCCTCCTTATATAATGCTTAAGAGAACATTCTAGTTCTAGGAATAAAATATTAAAGAGCTAAAACCCTAATGCTAGAAAATTCGAATTTGCCCTTGGTCTTTTGACTGAATTTTTGGTCAATATGAGCAACATGTGATGGCCAGCTGTTTGGAAGCTTGTGATATTCAATCTCAGCTGTTAAATCTTCCTTTGGGGCAAAGGAATCATTTTGGGACGTAGATGTGAATAGTACCATGTGAAAGATGTAGCAGGGGAGGGGACAAGGGAGTGATAGGTCGTTTTCTGGGTGTAAGGATTTGTTGGGAGTGGGGTTGGGATTAAAACCCCCAAGGTTAATTGGGATTAAGGTTAAAAATTAAGGTAATTAAAACTGGGTTTTTTAGGGTTTGTGGGGATGAAGGTGGTTAGATAGTTAAGTTTGATTCGTTTGAGGGTTTAAAAAGGATGTTTCCCGCGTTTTATCCTTAATTAAACTGATTTAAAAAAACCAGTTATTACTTAACTTGAGTGGGAAATGACGTGTGGGTTTGGGGGATGGTGATTGGTTGCTTGACCAGTTAATGTGACGTGTCAAGAACTGAATGGTGGGGGAGAGTTTGTGTGTCTGGCAGAATCAATCCCTTGTCTTCCATGTTTTGTTCATGTTGTATTAAATGGCTAACAACTTCAAATTTCCATGTAACAACTTTAGGCAATGTGTCATAAATGGCACAACAACTTTATAAACTTGTATCAAGGACTTTAAATGCACAATTTGCATTCTTCAAGGACCATTCTTGTAATGTCTTCAAACTTTAGTGACCCTATTCATATTTATGAATATTTGAGGGGTATAAAGTTTTAATCTTCAAAAGTTGAGGGACCAAACTTGCCAATCTTCAATTCTTCAAGGTCATTTTTGGAAATTCCAGATTTGGGCCCGGTTCATTGTGCGGCTTCGTTTCCCGTGTTCGTTTTTGAATGATTCTTGTGATCTTTTGCCTTTTCCTCAATATCCGTACCTAAAATACACAAGTAACAAACACGAGCATATATTTGGCAGTTTTAACGATATTTTATGCATTTTAAGCCCGATTTGGACGATGAGACTATGTATAAAAGCAGTCTCATCACTCCCCCATACTAAACCATTGTCGTGCCCTCACGCAATGCTAGAATAAATTATCGTAGCACCTCCAAAATTCATTTTTATTCACTTTATTGAAATGATAAACTAGCTACACTACTACTATTACTACTACTTGCGTTTTAGACATAATGTATGATTTTCATCGCAAAATGGGACGTTTAGGTTCATAGAATAAGAACACGTGAATGCTTCGTTAGAAATAATTTCATCGTCCTCGATTTTCACCTTAATTCCATGCTAAGCGTGCAACGAGATCATTGTCATTATAAGTTAGTAATGCTAACACTACTCATATGCCCTAATCACGTACTTATCCTCCCATTATTCCTAAGTTGTATCTCTTATATTTTATTTTGTCTTGAATGTTTCACGAGGATACATTGTTGACTTATGCGATGATAGAGATTTAGGTCTAAAAATAGAGTCCTAACGGTGTAACTAAGACCATCAAATCAATAACCCCTCCTAATAGACAACGATGTCAAAAAATTAAGTTGACAAGAAGAATCGATAAACACGGTTTTATAACGGTTTTGAACATGAGACTTATTACCAAGACTTTTATACGCCCCCTAACGGAAGGGCCTTATTATCTTTGGTTTACCTCCATCTTTTATTCAACTTCGCCATGAAGCTTTTATTATGACTTCGGTCTTGCCTTGCCTTTTATTATCCGCCTCATCGGTGGTTTTATTAGCCAAAGACGTATATCCTCACGCTAAAGCGAATTTTGGATCTTTAAAGCTTCGAAGATTAAGGCTTGATTCACTTTCAATTTTGCATAGATTTTTCGGCCTTGTGGGGCTTCAAATTGTTTGCTAGATTTAGGTGAGCACTTGAAATCTTATTATTGGGTGAAGCTTTCGATTATTCGGGTGCCAATACTTCAAAACCGTGACGCTGGCGATACCTTAATGTCTTCCCAATTTAATTACACGGAAGCTACTAGAAAAGACTAGAAACCCAACAATCCTAACTAAACCGCTAAGTCAATATTTATTAAGCAAAAAATATTTACATGCGAAGGGAGAATAAGCAAATAACGAGAACACATGAGTTTTTGAAAGAGTACGAGTACTCTACGTTTAGCATAGTAACTTATAATTAACTCTATCATTTCTCGTCCTCTTTTAAGAGACTTAGCCTAATGTGTAGTTAAGGAATCAAAGCTAAGTGCTCAACACGCACGGTCGAGTCAAAAATTACTCTTATTCTCGCCATCGTAAAATCTACATTCGTGTCTTCAAACACTTATGAAATATGAGAAAAATTTTCAAATTTGGCCATTTTTAACCTTATTTTGCAACAAAACGATAAACAAAAAGATAAACTTTGGAAAGCGTGAAGGTTTGTGATAGGTGTGTAAACACCCATCCTTTTACCACTTAATTCTGGCTAAAACGAGACCAAAACACGTATTTAATATCATTTGTTTGGAATTATGCGTGGTTTTTGTGTTTATTGTGTTTTCAGAGCCAACCGGATGAATATTGAAGAAAACATGGGATTGCACGGGTTTTACTAAAGAAAAGGACTCAAGATAAAGTCAATTGTCCAAGAAATGCAAAAGATTTGAAGTCACTGGGCCTATTCGAAGATTTATCGAAGAAAAGGACCAAAGATGGAAGATTTACATAAGTCGAAGAAACTCAAGTCTATTAAACGAAGAAATTAAAAGACGAGTTGAATTTAATCGACGACAAATCCCGAATCAGAATCGAAAACGTCAACTTTTCTGAAAAAGACGAGAAGACAAGAAGAACGGGAGAAAGCCCACTCACCAACCAAAAGACAAGCCTATAAATAGACCACCCCTCACACATTTAGCCAGTTAGTTTTTTAGTTTATCTCTCCTCCTTCTTTTTCTCCCTTTAGTTCGTCCCATCACCAACACCAATAGGGTGTTTGGTGATCTTGATCTTTGTTTATTTTAATCTTGTAATTTTAATCTTTGTTTGATCTTGTTAAAACATCAATCATTCAATACAAGTTCTTGTTTAATCTTTCCATTTCATCTTGTCCATCATCATCTTTCTCTTCAAGTTCTTAAGTTTTTTATTTTATTTGATTTGATCTTCAAAAGTTGTTGGGTTTTGTGTTTTTGTTGATGGGATTTGTAGTTTATGGTTAGTAGATGCTTTGTGATTAGCTTATTTAAGTTTTTGGTGAAAAACTTGGCGATTTTTGGATAAAAATTGGTTTCCTTGTTCTTCGGGTAAAATTACTGTATCTGTGTTCCCAGGTTCCGGATGAACACCAAATGTTCCGGATGAACACCCAAGTTCCGAATGAGTTTTTTGTCTAAAAAGTTCCGAACGAAAAGTTCCGAACGAAAAGTTCCGAACGAAAGATCCGAACGAAAGTTCCGAACGAAAAATTCCGAACGAAAGTTCCGAACGAAAGTTCCGGATGAGCAAAGTTCCGAATCAAGGGTAAACTTCCGAATCAGTTTTCTTTTGAGCATTATTAATTGTCACTGTTTCTGTGTCTTCATTTTTATTTCATATTTTACTTTCAATTTTAATTTTATTTTTAATCTTAATTTTAATTCAAATTTTCATTAATTGTCATTAAAGTAATTGTCTTTGATTTAAGTTTTCATATTAAGCACATTTTAACATTTAGTATATTAGAAAACCAAACCCTTTTTCTTAGTAACCAAGAACAATCATTCCACTTAAGGCCGAGATCAATTCGAGAGGATTCCGAGAGATTAAAATTGAACCTAGTAAAATCCTAGTATCAAATGGCGCCGCTGCCGGCTCTTCTCGTTAAGATCAAAAGTTTTTTGTGAGAACTTGGATTTTGGGATCCGTTCCCCGTGAACGTTACTTTTTCATAAAAATTTTCAAAAAATACTAAAAAATATAAAATTTTCAAAAATTAAAAAAAAATAAAAAATAAAAATATATATATATATATATATATAAAAATATAGAAAAACCATAAAAAACCAAAAATATTTTGCTTTGTTTTTTGCCTTGTTAGTTCTTTTGCAGGTGTATGCGCACTCGATCCACGTCTTATCAAGAGCCCGAGCCTCTCGATAACTTAGACATGGCTGGTGTACAAAACAACAACAACATACCACCTCCAAACAACAATAATAACAACAAAAACCCACCTTTCAACAACATGAATAACAACAACAATGAGCCCCTTCCGGATAATCGGTCGATGATTGAACTGCTGCAAGCTCATGTCGATGGCAACACGGATCCAATTGTCATACCTCCAATTGCCGCCAACAACTTTGAGCTAAAATCAGGCTTTATCCAGATGGTCTCCGCTCAACCATTCTTGGGACGTACCATTGATGATCCACATGACCACATCAAGAGATTCTTGCAACTCACCAACACGGTCAAGTTCAATGGTGTTCCACAAGAGGTTATAAGGTTACAACTTTTTCCCTTTTCTTTAGAGGGATAAGCCCGGCATTGGCTTGCTAAAGAACCGCCACAGAGTATTCTCTTGTGGACGGATTTGGAAACAAAGTTTATCAATTACTTTTTCCCACCCTCTCGTACTACCGCTTTGTGGAATGAAATCATAAATTTTGAACAAAAGTACGATGAGTCATTCAGTGAATCTTGGGATCGTTTTAAAGATCTTTTAAGAAAATGCCCACAACATGGTTTTACCAAAGTACATCAAATTAATACTTTTTACAATAGCTTAAGCATGAGTGACCAAGATTCACTGAACAGTGCTTCGGGGGGTAATCTTTTGGCTAAGACTTCCAATGCTGCTTGGGATATCATTGAGAATAAGTCTCGTGTGCAAACCAAGAGTGTTCGGACCAATGTCGCTAGTGCTAGCACTAGTGACAGCGACAAGCGATTGGACAAAATCACTACGCTTCTTGAATCGCTTGTCACCCACACCGTCAGCAACAACAACAGCAACAACACTAAAAACGCTCAAGTTAACGCTGTCAGCCAACCTTGTGAGATATGCGGTGGTCCTCACTCTTACACCAATTGTATCGCCACCCAAGACTACCCTGCTGAAAATGTGAATGCGGCATATGGCACCTATCCTCAACCCGCCTATCAAGCTAGACCTCAAGGTGACTAATACTTCGCTTTTGGCTAGGTATAAAATCTTATCGTCCGAATCCTTTCGAATTGAAAACCAGTCTTAAGTGCGACTCAATCGTCTTTTGGTGAATCAAGAGAATGGTTTGGTTTGTTTGTTTTAAATTATTAGCAAGTAATTAAAGTGTCGATGAGTAAAAGGGAAGTTAAAAGATTAATTCTAAATGACGAGAAAAATAAATGCTAGCTCAACATAAAGATAAGATTAGAAAAATGCTTTATCACTTAATAAAAACTAACACTTAGAAAATTTACTAAAAATACGAACTTGGTTGAAAAGTACTAAAAGAAAGTAAGAACGGAGTTTAACAAAACAAAACAATCGGAATAAACCCAAAAAGGTAACCCGATCGGAATGTATTCCGATCGGTTGATCGGAATATGCAAATAAGGTCTGATCGGAATAATGGCCAATCCTACTAATCGGAAAATCAAACAATGCAAACAATCGGAATGAGCCCGAAAGGAGTCCCGATCGGAATGTGGACGAAAGACTCAATCGGAATACACAAGATTCACTATCAATCGGAATATTCAGAAAACCATCCAATCGGAATGTTGAAGTGTGGTACCGTCGGAATACTAAGATGCTCAGTCGGAATCTCAAAGCCCTAATCCGATTGGATCAATCGGAATATGAAGATGGAGCTGCTCGAAATATGGGCCAATCGGAAAGGGGTTTTAAACTCCCTTTTCCGAAAATAATGGGATTTGGTTAAGCTAGATAATAAGCTAACTTCAATAAGCTAATATCCAAAACTTAACAATCCGAATGCTTAACCGAATCAAATAAGCACTTATCTCAACTTATCCAACTCGAAAATAAGCAACTTTTTAGATTAACAATAAAAACATAAACTTTTTAATAAAACTTTTATAAGAAAAATAAGCTAATCATAAAAATAAGCCAATAAGCACAAGAGTCTTAAAGCTTAATCAAATGAAAACATATGAAATGATCAAAAGATTAAATTTTTAAGCACGAAATCAATTAGAACAACACGGATCACATGATAATCGCACCAAAATCAATCTTAAATCAAAGAAAAGTAGAATGAGATTAAGAAATAAAAGCTTAAAATGAACTTGATTAATAAAAATAAGCAATACAAAGTGTTTAATCTTGAAAGATTAAGAAAAAGATGAAGTTTAGTGAGAGAAAGTTTAAGACTTTCTCTCTCTAAAACTAGAGAAAACTAAAAAGTGAAAAATTAACTAAAAACTCTAACCACACTCCTAATGACTATTAGGAGGGTATTTATAGGGAAGGTGTAAGAGTGCATGTGTTGCATCTTCTTTCTTGCTTTCTTCACGTTTTCTCGACTCGACTTTAATTCTTCGTCTTTGTCGTCTCGGGATTAGAACTTGTCTTTTAATTTTCTTCTTCTATTAGACTTAAGTTCTTCGACTTCGTTAAACTTCCGTCTTTTGACTTTTTCTTCGATAAATCTTCAGAATAGGCCTTGGACTTCCGTTCTTTTTGCACTCTTGATCTTTTGACTTCGCTTTTCCCCGTTTTCTTCGATAAAAGCCCGCGAAAGCCCGTGTTTTCTTCCTTTTTAATATTTTGGTCCTAAAACACAATAAAAACACAAACCACGCATAATTCCGACTTTTACGACATAAATCACACGTTTTGGTCTTGTTATTATTTGAAATAAGTGGTAAAAGGATAAGTGTTTTCACACTTATTAAATCCCCTACACTTGACCATTGCAATGCCCTCATGCAATGCATTAATTTTAAAGCACGGTTTACATTTTCCATCATAAATAACCCACCTTGGCCTTTATTAAATACTAAACATAAAAGATAGAAATAAGTAAAGAAATTAAAAACTTACATTGGGTTTTGGCGGCCATGAACGTTTATCATCCTCAAGTTTCACGTTCCCCATATAAGGCTTAAAAACGAGATCATTGTTATTATAAGTTAGCAAACTATCACGAACTCATGTGGGCCAAATACTCACTTAGACTCCCTTATTCCTAGGTGTATCTCTTATATTTTATTTTTGTCTTGAATGATCACGAGGATGCATTGTTTGACTTATTTCGATAGTTATTTAGGCCGAAAATAAAGTGAACGATTTAATCAATAGTTAGCTAAAGGACCAAATCTTTTAAAACTGCTTCTCGGGACCTCATAAAGTTCATATCTTGGCATAACTCGCTTCGCGATTTGAGACCTTTCTCGGACCGATATTTGGCAGGGACTTCATACTTTGAATCTTGAGCGACGTTCTTGAAATAATGGTCTTCTCTTCATAATAGGAATTTCTTCACTTGAAGTTTTGAGAGATTCTTCATCTTTGGACCACTACTTCTTCATTTTTTCTCCAATCTTTATTTTGGACTTTGGTATACAACGATCCGCCTCCTTTTTAGGACTTGGATCTATTTATCCTCATACCTTGTTAGGGTCTTTTCGGATAGATTTCTCCATGACTTTTGGGGAGTTCTTGCTTTTCGTCGTGTGTCTCGATCCTTCATATTGATTTTCGATAAATGATTCTTCACATCACTTTTGGATCTTTAGCAACAAAATGTAGCCCTCATGCCTTGTTAGGGCCTTTTCGGACTCGCCAATCTTCGCATCCCGCTTCAATAAGTTATGCCTTGGCTATGAACTCTAATCCGTACCGAGCAACTTTTAAACGATCTGGGGCTAGAAGCTAAGTAACCTTTTAAATCGTACAACCTTATTTATTGCGGATAAATTTATTAACAAGCGAAGGGAGAATAGGCTTATAATTAACTCACATAAATTCACGAAAGAATACCAAACTTATAATTGACTCTATCATCTCTCGTTCTCCACAATTTAAAATCTCAAGGAATGAGACTCGTAGATGCTTAGCCTATTAAATCAAAGTTTTGGGTTTTCGAGTCATCTATAGGATCTTGAAAATTCTTAGACTTTTTCAAGTTTAGAAATCGCATTTTAAAGTTCCCTTGATAAACAACTCTCTAGGATCAATTATAGGAACTTGCGAAAAGTTCTTGTTCTTAACCCGTGAGAGTTAAGACTTTCGCGTTTTATAGCTCCCTATATAAAAGCCTAGCAAAACTTGACTTAAACACGTTAAGGATACTAGCTAGAGTAAACTTAGATAAGTAAACTCGGGTTGAGTCAAAAGATTCACAACGTTTGAAAATTAAAACCACTTTATTAAAGTTTATTCTAGCAAACAAAGAAAATAACTATACAAAGGGAAAAACTAATAGGCCAAAATAGATCAAAAATTTTGAAAAATGTCGAAAAATCAAATTTTCCGGTTAAAATGAGTGCAAATACAAGGAAAAGACCACTTAACTTCGATAGAAGTCCCCCCTACACTTAAGATAAACATTGTCCTCAATGTTTAAGCATGTGGGAGTAAACTCCCCTACACTTATGACATTGTGCACTTTGTTTAAATCTCGCTAAGGAAGAGACAACTAAAGAGATTCCTATTTCAATATTGAGAAATATAAAATAGTGAATCGAAAAGAGTTTAGGATAGAACCGGAAAGAAGGGAACACGGAATCACGGTTCGTCAAAAGTCATCAAGAGTGTGTCTTTGAAGCTCTAATCCCTGCACATGATAAGAAAGAAAGCAAGAAACACCACGGGGCTCCCCCTACACTTATGGTGAAAATAGATAGATAATTGGGTTGCTTCCCAAAAAGCGCTTGTTTATATTAACCGAGTCACGAGCCTGACTCGTCCCCGATTTAAATAGTCCATGGGGAAGCCTCGAATGTGATACCGGGATCAAAGACATTGTCCTCGTTCCCGGTTGACATCAACAAAGGAGAGGCGGGGGGATAAGTCTTGAATGGGAGAAAGGTCCTTTCAACATACGAGAAGTATGTGAATTCAAGATCCACGGGAGGTGGGGTGGGTAAAGTAAGCACATTGTCCTCCCCCAAAGACAATGGATGCTGAGCAAGCGGCAAAGCCGTATTGTTATCAATCATAGCATAATCAATGTCACCTCCCGGGTCAAAGCACTCATCCTCCAAGATAGTGGCTAAAGGGGAGGATGAAAGGTGCTCGCGAGGGGGACTTGGGACAATACCCTCCTGCAGCAAATTATCAAAAATAATGTCCCCCTCCATGTCATTGTCATCATTACCTGGTGGTATGGAGTGAATGTCGATTTCTTCCAGCAATGGGTCATTATCTTCAACGGGAGGAATAGATGGAGGCAAAGACGCGGAAAGAGGAGCAGAAGTCAACGCTTCGATTTGAGCAATAAGAAGGTGCACTTTCTGTAATCTATCGCGAAGAAGCACGTCTTCCACCTCATCCACAAGATCATGTTTATAGGTGAACTTCTCGTAAACCGGAGAGAATAAATCGTCATCACCCGCATCTCCCGGTGGAGATTGAGAAATTTCAAAAGTTAAATTCTCATAGCTTGGAGAAAAATCGTCATCATTTGGATCGACCTCTTCCGTAAGAGCAACGTCGTCCTCAAGCTCCATAGCAGCCGGTATGTCACAAACCTCATTATCAAACAATTTATCAAGACCAAACTCACTAATCTCACTCAATGTATCACAATCCTTAGACACGTTTGGAATATTGAGAGGAGGGATAACAATCGCACTAGGACATTGAGTAGTAAGGTCATTCCAAGAAATAGTAGGCTCATCGTCATCATCATCATAATAGTATGGATTCACCGGGGGAGGAGTATAAGTCTCGATATTCGATATTTGCTCAGGCCGTTGATCCTCTTGATATTTTTCGATGATCTTGTTCCAAGCTTCTTGAATTTGTTGACTTTGTTTAACAAGAGTGTCCCATTGTTCATGTGAGCTCAGTTGTTTGAAGGAGTGTTGATGATCGATGGGGTGTTGTGGGGGTTCAAAATGTTGAAAACCTGAATTATAGCATGGTTGTGGCTCATAGTAGTTCATCGGTTGAGAAGAATTAGAAACCGGGTTGGGTTCATAATAATCCATTGGTGAAGAAAACTGAGGACACGGATTTTGCTCATAATAATTCATTGGTTGACAATAAGAAGTATCGTGAGGACCCCCACAGTTGTTGCAAAATGGGTAAGGAGAAAAATCGGGTGCGTCTTGTGGATAGCTATTATCAGTGTCATAATTGTACCCCGGTTCTTGCCCGTGATCATACGGGTATCAAACCGGCACGAAACATGCCAATGAGAATCGCTTCCACAATAGATGCAAGGGGAAAGAGTAGGTGGGTTCAAGAAGGACGAATTAGTCGAGTTGCACAAAGGGCAAAATCCGCTTATGAATTGTGTATTGTTGATATCGTTGCCACACCGCTCACATGTACACCATTGACATGAGTCGTTCCCGTACAATCGTCTCCCACACCCGACGCAATAGACATAAGAATCGATTAAGAAAAATAGATGAGCAAGAAGAATATTTTTGGTGCAAAACTTCGAAAAAGAAATGCTTTTTAAGATTTTTCAAATGTTTTTGGATTCTTTTTTTTTTTTTTTTTTTTTTTTTTTTGAAAATTTTTGACTCGAAAAAATAACGTTCACAAGTGAACGGATCCCAAAAGCCAACGCGTCTCTCACTAGAAACCGTTTATCTTAACGAAAAGAGCCGGCAGCGGCGCCATTTAATACTTGATTTTTCCCCAAGTATCAAATTTTGTAGTCCCAAGTCTTTTCGAATTGAAAACCGGTCTTAAGTGCGACTCAATCGTCTTTTGGTGAATCAAGAGAATGGTTTGGTTTGTTTGTTTTAAATTATTAGCAAGTAATTAAAGTGTCGATGAGTAAAAGGGAAGTTAAAAGATTAATTCTAAATGACGAGAAAAATAAATGCTAGCTCAACATAAAGATAAGATTAGAAAAATGCTTTATCACTTAATAAAAACTAACACTTAGAAAATTTACTAAAAATACGAACTTGGTTGAAAAGTACTAAAAGAAAGTAAGAACGGAGTTTAACAAAACAAAACAATCGGAATAAACCCAAAAAGGTAACCCGATCGGAATGTATTCCGATCGGTTGATTGGAATGTGCAAATAAGGTCTGATCGGAATAATGGCCAATCCTACTAATCGGAAAATCAAACAATGCAAACAATCGGAATGAGCCCGAAAGGAGTCCCGATCGGAATGTGGACGAAAGACTCAATCGGAATACACAAGATTGACTATCAATCGGAATATTCAGAAAACCATCCAATCGGAATGTTGAAGTGTGGTACCGTCGGAATACTAAGATGCTCAGTCGGAATCTCAAAGCCCTAATCCGATTGGATCAATCGGAATATGAAGATGGAGCTGCTCGGAATATGGGCCAATCGGAAAGGGGTTTTAAACTCCCTTTTCCGAAAATAATGGGATTTGGTTAAGCTAGATAATAAGCTAACTTCAATAAGCTAATATCCAAAACTTAACAATCCGAATGCTTAACCGAATCAAATAAGCACTTATCTCAACTTATCCAACTCGAAAATAAGCAACTTTTTAGATTAACAATAAAAACATAAACTTTTTAATAAAACTTTTATAAGAAAAATAAGCTAATCATAAAAATAAGCCAATAAGCACAAGAGTCTTAAAGCTTAATCAAATGAAAACTTATGAAATGATCAAAAGATTAACTTTTTAAGCACGAAATCAATTAGAACAACACGGATCACATGATAATCGCACCAAAATCAATCTTAAATCAAAGAAAAGTAGAATGAGATTAAGAAATAAAAGCTTAAAATGAACTTGATTAATAAAAATAAGCAATACAAAGTGTTTAATCTTGAAAGATTAAGAAAAAGATGAAGTTTAGTGAGATAAAGTTTAAGACTTTCTGTCTCTAAAACTAGAGAAAACTAAAAAGTGAAAAATTAACTAAAAACTCTAACCACCCTCCTAATGACTATTAGGAGGGTATTTATAGGGAAGGTGGACGGAGTGCATGTGTTGCATCTTCTTTCTTGCTTTCTTCACGTTTTCTCGACTCGACTTTAATTCTTCGTCTTTGTCGTCTCGGGATTAGAACTTGTCTTTTAATTTTCTTCTTCTATTAGACTTAAGTTCTTCAACTTCGTTAAACTTCCGTCTTTTGACTTTTTCTTCGATAAATCTTCAGAATAGGCCTTGGACTTCCGTTCTTTTTGCACTCTTGATCTTTTGACTTCGTTTTTTCCCGTTTTCTTCGATAAAAGCCCGTGAAAGCCCGTGTTTTCTTCCTTTTTAATATTTTGGTCCTAAAACACAATAAAAACACAAACCACGCATAATTTCGACTTTTACGACATAAATCACACGTTTGGTCTTGTTATTATTGGAAATAAGTGGTAAAAGGATAAGTGTTTTCACACTTATTAGTGACCGTAATTTGCTTAGCTACCGTTCTAACAATTATCTTTCCCCACCCGGTTTTCCTCCAAACAACCCAAACCAACAACAAAACCTCAATCGCCCTCCTCAACAACAACAACAACCTCGATAACCATACATACCTCCTCACAAATAGCAACAACCACCTCAACGAAACAACCAAGTCTACCAACAACCTGCTTATCAACCACCCGCATACAATGCTCCTCCCAACCAACCCACCGCTCTTCACCAAGAAGTGGAAACCTATATGAGGACTAACGATGTGATAGTGGGAAATCTTCAGAGAGAAGTGCTCAACCTGAAAGCGGACTTGGTCAAGCAAGGAAACGATTTGAGAGCCGACATGAGAAATACGTTGGATAGCCAAACTAATGACTTGAGGAACATGATGGCTAGTTTCTTCCAAGGTAGTCAACCCTCTTCTTCGGGTACTCTTCCGAGTAACACCGTTGCGAATCCAAGAGGGGAGATGAAAGCAATCACCACTCGAAGTGGCAAAGGTACCAAGGAACCCGAGCTTCCTATACCTCCACCGGTGGTTGTGACTAAGAAGAACGAGTCACCTGCTCCTATTCCTCATCCTTCTCCTTCCCCAATTTCTCCACCTCTTCCTTCTACCCCCCTCCACCCAAGGATGTGAGTGATCCTATTCTTCCAAAGCCTTTCTCTTCTTCCAATATACCTTATCCATCTAGGTTGAGGAAAGAGAAGCAAAAGAGCAAGGATGATATTCAGGTTTCAAACTTTCTTAAAATGTTTAAACAACTGAATTTCAATATCTCCTTCGCTGAGGCTCTCGCTCACATGCCTAAATATGCGAAAATGTTTAAAGATCTTCTGAGCGACAAGGAAAAGCTCCTCGATATTGCCAACACCCAACTTAATGAGAATTGCTCTGCAGTGCTCTTAAGGAAATTGCCAACCAAGCTTGGTGATCCGGGTCGTTTCTTAATTCCTTGCAATTTCCCGGGAGTAGAGAATTGCATGGCCCTAGCCGATCTAGGTTCCAGTATCAATCTAATGCCTTTAAGCGTTTGGAAGCAATTATCTCTCCCAGAGCTAGTCCCCACCAAAATGACTTTGGAATTGGCTAACCGTACGGTTGCTTATCCAGTGGGGATAGCCGAAGACGTCATTGTAGGAGTCGACAAATTCACCTTTCCTGCTGATTTTGTTGTCGTCGACTACGAGATGGACCCCCGTGTGCCACTAATTGTTGGTCGTCCATTCTTGAGGACCGGTCGTACTCTCATCGATGTTGAAGCCGGTGAGCTTATCATGAGAGTGGGTGACGTTAAAGTAGTCTTCAACATGGGAAAGTTGTCTAAACAGCCTTATTCATATGAGAGTGTTAATTGTATTGACGTTCTTGATGAGGCTTGTGAAGAACACTTTAATGATGCTTGCAAAAGTATTCCTACCTCTCTTCCCAATGTTGAGACCGTGTCCTCTATTGATTCATCATTGTCTCTATTTGGAGATAGTGATTTATTTTGGAACAATCTTGAAGACACCATGGGAGATGTGAATTTAGCTACTAATGATTCTCCTATCGATGGGGATGAAGACATGAATTTCTTTGACAATCTTCTCAACGAAGACAATCCTTCTCCTCCATCTCCCACGGTCATTGCTATCGATACTCCGACTTCGAATACGCCTTCCGTCGAAAATCCTCCGGATTTAGAGCTTAAGGAGTTGCCGCCCCATCTCGAGTATGTATTCCTTGAAGAAGAGAAGAAGTCGCCAGTCATCATTGCTAAGGACCTAAAAGAAGAAGAAAAAGCCCGACTTATCACCGTGTTGAAAGATCACAAGAAGGCTATTGCTTGGAAGATTTCTGACATTCGTGGAATTGATCCTCACTTCTGCACACACAAAATTCTCATGGAGGACGACTTTAAGCCCACAATTCAAAGCCAACGAAGGGTGAATCCAAAAATACATGAAGTCATCAAAACAGAGGTTATCAAACTTCTTGACGCGGGTATGATTTACCCTATTTCGGATTCCCCATGGGTTAGTCCAATCCATTGTGTGCCCAAGAAAGGCGGAATAACCGTTGTTCCCAATGAACACAACGAGTTAATTTCCACTCGTCTCGTTACTGGGTGGAGAGTTTGTATAGACTACCGCAAACTCAATGATGCCACGAGAAAGGATCATTTCCCTCTACCTTTTATGGACCAAATGCTTGAACGATTAGCGGGTAATGAATATTACTGCTTTCTTGATGGTTTCTCGGGTTATTTTCAAATACCCATCGATCCCCAAGATCAAGAGAAGACAACATTCACTTGTCCCTATGGCACATTTGCTTACAAAAGAATGCCTTTTGGCTTATGTAATGCGCCCGGGACTTTCCAAAGGTGCATGTTAGCTATCTTCCATGACATGGTTGAACAAACCATGGAAGTCTTCATGGATGATTTCTCGGTCTTTGGGGATTCCTTCTCTTCTTGCCTTGCCAATTTGGAACGTATGCTAAAGAGGTGCGAAGACACTCGCCTTGTTCTGAATTGGGAAAAATGCCATTTTATGGTAAAAGAAGGCATCGTGCTGGGACACAAAATTTCCAAAGCCGGTCTTGAAGTAGACCGTGCTAAAGTCGATGTTATCGCCAAGTTGCCTCCGCCTTCAACCGTGAAGGGTGTGAGAAGTTTTCTGGGTCATGCGGGCTTCTACCGTCGATTCATCAAAGATTTTTCTCAAATCGCTCGCCCGATGACCCACCTCTTGGAGAAAGATACTCCTTTTATCTTCTCCAAAGAGTGCCTTGAAGCCTTCAACTCGCTTAAGGATAAGCTAACTAAGGCACCCGTCTTGGTTACCCCTAATTGGGAGCTTCCCTTTGAGTTGATGTGCGATGCTAGTGATTTTGCTATTGGAGCGGTTCTGGGACAAAGAGTGAACAAACACTTCCAACCAATCCATTACGCTAGCAAGACAATGACTGGGGCACAACTGCATTATACGACAACCGAAAAAGAGCTTTTAGCTGTTGTCTATGCTTTTGAAAAATTCCGCCCCTATCTTGTCCTTTCCACCACAATCGTTTACACCGATCATTCCGCGTTGAAGTACTTGCTGACAAAGAAAGATTCCAAGCCAAGACTTCTTCGCTGGGTTTTGCTACTCCAAGAATTTAAAATCGAAATTCGTGATAAAAAAGGAGCTGAAAACCTAGCCGCGGAACATCTCAGCAGACTTGAGGACCCTTACCAATGGGATCATCCGAACAAAGAAATCAATGATTCTTTTCCCTTGGAGACCTTAATGTCTATAAATTCGAAATCTGATGAAACCCCATGGTTTGCGGACTTTGCAAACTACTTGGCGGGTGGAATTCTCAAGGAAGGGTTGACGTCCCAACAAAAGAAAAAGTTCTTCACCGACATCAAGACTTACTTCTGGGACGACCCTTACCTATTCAAACAATGTGCCGACCTGATTATTCACCGATGTGTTGATGGACCGGCAGCTTCGGAAATCCTTGATGCTTGCCACAAAGGACCCACCGGTGGTCACTTTGGTCCCAACTACACCGCCAAAAAAGTGTTTGATTCGGGATTTTATTGGCCCTCCATATATCGTGACACTCACGATATGGTTAAACGATGTGATGTTTGCCAAAAACAAGGCACGATCACACATAAAGACGAGATGCCTCAGAATTTCATTCAAGAGTGTGAAATCTTTGATGTTTGGGGTATCGACTTTATGGGGCCATTCCCTTCTTCTAAAGGAAACAAATACATCCTTGTAGCCGTTGACTACGTCTCCAAATGGGTTGAAGCCAAAGCTTTACCCACTAATGACGCAAGGGTGGTTTGTAACTTTTTGAAAGCTCTTTTCGCTAGATTCGGTGTGCCTCGTGCCATTATTAGTGATCGTGGGACTCATTTTTGCAATGACCAATTCGCAAGAGTCATGGCTAAGTACGGTGTAAACCATCGTCTTTCCACAGCCTACCACCCACAAACTAATGGCCAGGCTGAAATATCCAACCGAGGACTCAAGCGAATTCTTGAAAGAACCGTGGGAGAGCATCGTGCCTCATGGGCTGATAAACTTGATGATGCTTTGTGGGCTTTCCGTACTGCTTACAAGACCCCAATCGGCTGTACGCCTTATCGTCTTGTGTACGGGAAAGCGTGCCACCTCCCCATTGAGTTGGAGCACAAGGCTTATTGGGCCTTGAAGTGGGCTAATTTTGACATTAACAAAGCCGGTGACCTACGCAAGATCCAACTCAATGAGCTCAATGAACTTCGGAATGAGGCTTATGAAAATTCTTTGATCTATAAGGAAAGAACTAAGCTCATTCACGACTCTAAGATCAAAAACCGAGAGTTCCATGTTGGAGACAAAGTCTTACTTTTTAACTCTCGGTTGAAAATCTTTTCGGGCAAGCTCAAATCTCGTTGGTCCGACCCATTCACCATTGCCCAAATTTTTCCATATGGTACTCTCGAGCTCGCTCAACCCAATGGACCGAATTTTAAGGTGAATGGCCAACGAGTGAAGTTGTACTTTGGTGAGGACACCTCTCAGGAGGTGATTCCATCCCTCACCACGTTCCCCATGAACTAATTTTGGGTCGAGTCAGGCTCGCGACTCGGTTATAAAAAACAAGCGCTCCTCGGGAGGCAGCCCGAGTATCTATCCTTTTTTGTTTTAATCCCCTAAGTGTGGGGGGACCTCTATCGTGTTTGTATTTGTGTGGTGATGTGATTACAGGGATTAGTGCACTCTTGGAAACTTTGAAGAACCGTGCTCCCGTGTTATCCGAAATCCGGTTCTATCTCTCAACTATCGTGATTCAATTTTCTTCATATTCACATTTGAAATTGATCACTTTAGTCGTCTCTTCCTTAACTTGAGTTAACCAACGTGCACAATGTCTTAAGTGTAGGGGAGACTTTTCCCACATGCTTAAACATTAAGGACAATGTTTATCTTAAGTGTAGGGGGGACTTTTATCGAAGTTTTAAGTGGACTTCTCCATGAAAATGCCTTCATTTAACCGGAAAATCATATTTATCAACATTTTTCAAATTTTTTATTAACTTTGGCCATTTAGTCGAAATTTTTAAATTTTTATCGTTGCTTTCATATGTATATATCCCGTAATAAAGTCAAATTTTAATAAAGTGGTGTAGCTAGTTTAGAAGTCTTTGACATATTAGGCCCGTTGCGTTTATTTTGACTCAACCCGAATAGACTTATCTAAGTTTATTCTAGCTAGTATCC
This sequence comes from Glebionis coronaria, assembly GCA_025667525.1. Lineage (NCBI taxonomy): Eukaryota > Viridiplantae > Streptophyta > Magnoliopsida > Asterales > Asteraceae > Glebionis > Glebionis coronaria. Next base: position 186,276,852 of record CM046880.1, on the reverse strand, counting down.
TTAACCATGTAGACCTTAATTGGTTTATTAGGCTAAGTATCCACGAGTCTCATTACTTGAGATTTTAAATTGTGGAGGACGAGAAATGATATAGTCAATTATAAGTCGGTATTCTTGCACAAGCTCACTTGGTGTAATTATTTGTCTATTCTCCCATCACTTGCTAATAAATTATCTGCAATAAGTAAGGTCGTACGATTTGAAAAGTTACTTAGCTTCTAGCCCAAGATCGTTTAAAAGTTGCTCGGTAATGATAAGAGTTCATAGCCAAGGCATAACTTATGAAGCGGGGCGCGAAGATTGGCGAGTCCGAAAAGGCCCTAACAAGGCATGAGGATTCCATTTTATTGCTAAAGATCCAAGGTGATGTGAAAATCATTATTCCCAAAGTCAATATGAAGGATCAAGACTCACGAAGAAAAGCAATCAACTCCCATAAAGATGATGGAGAAGTCTATCCGAAAAGACCCTAACAAGGTATGAGGATAAATAGATCCAAGTCCGAAAAGGAGGCGGATCGTTGTATCTCAAAATCCCAAATAGAGAATGAAGAAATAATCATGAAGTCGTGGTCAACAAAGTTGGAGTACCCCTCAAAAGTCTCCAAGTGAAGAAACTCTATTAACGATGAGAAGAACATTATCTCAAGCACGTCTCTCAAGATATGAAGTATGAAGTACATGCCAAATATCGGCCCGAGAAAGGTCTCAAATCGTGAACCAAGTTATGCCAAGATATGAACTTTTTGATATCCCGAGAAGCAGTTTTAAGAGATTTTGTCCTTTAGCTAACTATTGATCAAATCGTCCTACTTTGCTTTCAGCCTTAGTAAACTATCGAAATAAGTCCAAAAATGCATCTTCATGATCATTCTAAGACAAAAATAAAATATAAGAGATACACCTAGGAATAAGGGAGTTTAAGCATTTAATTAAGCCATGTGTGTAAGTGTTTGAATTGCTAACTTATAATAACAATGATCTCGTTTTTTAAGCTTAGTTTGGGGAACGTGAAACTTGAGGGTGATAAATCTTCACAGCACCAAAAGCCCTAATGTAAGTCCTTGATCTCTTTGCAAGTTATTTCCATGAAGATATTTTCAAGTGAAAATGGTTTTCTATCCTTTTGTTTCCTTTAAAGTGTTAATTTTTGTTTAGTAGTATTTGAATAAGGCCAAGGTTGATTAATTATGAGAAAAGTGTAAAGTTGCTTTATCACTAAGCATTGCATGAGGGCATGGCAATGCTTAAGTGTAGGGGATTTGATAGGTGTGTAAACACCCATCCTTTTACCACTTAATTCTGGCTAAAACGAGACCAAAACACGTATTTAATATCATTTGTTTGGAATTATGCGTGGTGTTTGTGTTTATTGTGTTTTTAGAGCCAACCGAATGAATATTGAAGAAAACATGGGATTGCACGGGTTTTACTGAAGAAAAGGACTCAAGATAAAGTCTATTGTCCAAGAAATGCAAAAGATTTGAAGTCACTGGGCCTATTCGAAGATTTATCGAAGAAAAGGACCAAAGATGGAAGATTTACATAAGTCGAAGAAACTCAAGTCTATTAAACGAAGAAATTAAAAGCCGAGTTGAATTTAATCGACGACAAATCCCGAATCAGAATCGAAAACGTCAACTTTTCTGAAAAAGACGAGAAGACAAGAAGAACGGGAGAAAGCCCACTCACCAACCAAAAGACAAGCCTATAAATAGACCACCCCTCACACATTTAGCCAGTTAGTTTTTTAGTTTATCTCTTCTCCTTCTTTTTCTCCCTTTAGTTCGTCCCATCACCAACACCAATAGGGTGTTTGGTGATCTTGATCTTTGTTTATTTTAATCTTGTAATTTTAATCTTTGTTTGATCTTGTTAAAACATCAATCATTCAATACAAGTTCTTGTTTAATCTTTCCATTTCATCTTGTCCATCATCATCTTTCTCTTCAATTTCTTAAGTTTTTTATTTTATTTGATTTGATCTTCAAAAGTTGTTGGGTTTTGTGTTTTAGTTGATGGGATTTGTAGTTTATGGTTAGTAGATGCTTTGTGATTAGTTTATTTAAGTTTTTGGTGAAAAACTTGGCGATTTTTGGATAAAAATGGGTTTCCTTGTTCTTCGGGTAAAATTACTGTGTCTGTGTTCCCAGGTTCCGGATGAACACCAAATGTTCCGGATGAACACCCAAGTTCCGAATGAGTTTTTTGTCTAAAAAGTTCCGAACGAAAAGTTCCGAACGAAAAGTTCCGAACGAAAGTTCCGAACGAAAGTTCTGAACGAAAAGTTCCGAACGAAAGTTCCAAACGAAAGTTCCGAACGATAGTTCCGGATGAGCAAAGTTCCGAATCAAGGGTAAACTTCCGAATCAGTTTTCTTTTGAGCATTATTAATTGTTACTGTTTCTGTTTCTTCATTTTTATTTCATATTTTACTTTCAATTTTAATTTTATTTTTAATCTTAATTTTAATTTTAATTTTAATTCAAATTTTCATTAATTGTCATTAAAGTAATTGTCTTTGATTTAAGTTTTCATATTAAGCACATTTTAACATTTAGTATATTAGAAAACCAAACCCTTTTTCTTAGTAACCAAGAACAATCATTCCACTTAAGGCCAAGATCAATTCGAGAGGATTCCGAGAGATTAAAATTGAACCTAGTAAAATCCTAGTATCAGTTTGGCAAGGCAAGTATCTATTCACCCCCCATACTAAAGTTAAACATTGTCCTCAATGTTTCGAGTCTAGGGGTGCAAACACCCCCATACTAGAGACGTAGTCGAATGCCTAATCTAGCATGGAAAGGGTGTAACCATTAAATTAATAGCCGTTTATGAAGTGTGCTAAAAACCTAAGGTTAGAACATCAAAAGGATATATCATTTGGATATTGAGAAATGTCTCCAAAGCAAACGATCGAGTTCTCCCATAAAACGAACACGAGAGGCTCCAATCGTGAAGATCATGATCTAAAAACCACAATGCACAAACAACCACGGAATAAAGGTTGGAAGGGCACAAATCCCCTCACATTAACTAATTAGAAAGCAATAATATGTACATGGATAAGCATGGGTCTCCCCCACGAGGCACCTTGTTTTTTATAACCGAGTCAAAAGCTCGACTCGAATCCCCATAAATGTGATCATTTAGGGATAATCATGGTATGGTCAATTTTTTGTGGGGCTTACGTGATAAACAAGGCCCAAAAACAACCGGTATTAAGGACTAAGTCCTTCGATGGTGCAAAATACCTGGATCGAAGATGGCGTTCTCGTTTTCATTGGAAAAACAAATCAACGCCACTTCATCATGAGTCAACAAAAACTCAAAGAGTTTCAAGAAAATAGACGAGAAGAAATAGAAGGGTGGGACAATGGGTAAGTCATGAAAACATTGAGCTACTCGAGGTAGACTCGCACCAATCAAATGAAAAGATTTTCCATTTATTGCATCGGTGGAAGACCGAGATTTCCCTTTATAAGCAATTCCAGGATCAAATATCTCGTCCTCGGTGGAGAAAGGGGAGGGAACATATGGGGCTTTCCCCACACTAAGTCCACACAAAGCATCGTCGAAAGGAGAAGACGAGCTTGTAGTACTCAATACACGTGGTGATGACGAAGTTAGAATTGTAGAAAAATCTTTTAAATTCAATTCAAAATCTTTTCCTTTTTCATCTTTTAAACTCTCCTTATGAAAACCCGATTTAATTATGTCGAAAATATTTGGCGTTTCTAAAGCAATGTTAGTCACACTAAAAATTCTCACATTTGAAAAGCGTTTTGGTAAAGGTGGTGGTAAGTTTTCAAAACGTTTGTCGACAAAGAAAACTCCCCCATCGGGATCAACACATTCATCATTCGAAGAATCATTCGAGATTGGAATCGTAGGCTTAACAGTCTTAACCTCCACCGGCGGAGGGGACGGAACTTCATTTTTCTCAACAACTTCAAAACTCTTTTTGAAATCCTTTTGCAAATGTTTTTGATGGGATTGACATTGTACAAAGAAGTGATAGAATACACATGAGAAAGTGTGGAATTTTGAGTTGCATTAATGACGAGTTCTTCCTCATTGAAACGAAGAGTGATTTTCCTAGCGTGCACATCGATAAGTGCTCTCGAGGTATCCAAAAATGATCGACCTAAAATTAACGGAACTTTAGGATCGATGGGAATGTCAACAACAATAAAGTCTACGGGATAGTAGAACTTTCCAACTTTCACAAAGACGTCCTCGGCTACTCCACAAGCTAGAATCGTAGAATGATCGGCCATCTCGATTGACATTCTTGAAGGAGTGATATTGGGAAGATTGAGTGATTTAAAAATCTCAAGAGGCATCAAATTAATACTAGCACCAAGATCGGCCAAGGCGTAGCATTCTTCCATGTCTTGTATAGCACATGGGATTAAAAACTTTCCAGGATCACCGACTTTTTGAGGTATGCGGCTTAGAAAAACCGATGAACAACTAGACGATTTTTGCAATTTCTCTTTGTTATTCAACATACTTTTGAAGTTCGCGGCAAATCGAGGCATCATGACTAAGGCGTCGGCAAAACTTATATTGAAATGCAAGTCACGAAACATTTTCATAAAGAGTTCAAATTGATAATTATTTCATTCTTGTGCCTTTTCCTTGTCTCGTCTTGAAGGGTATGGTAAAGGTGGTGTGGGTTGGGGCATCGGCATCGGCCTTGGAATCTCGGGTTCCATGATTGGTATTGGTTCAACCGTAGGTGTGGTTTGAGCGGTACTTCGTGGGCTTGTAATGTGCTCCTTTTCAACCACCACCGCGGGTTCTTTCTCTTTTTCCTTCTCCATAGAAGTACTTGGACGAGAAATGGGTTCTTTGAAAGTTTTACCACTACGAGTAGTAATAACCTTCAATTCTCCTTTCGGGTTCACGATGGTATCACTAGGAAGACCACCCGAAGAAGAGGGCTTACACATGATAGCTTCAAACATTTTTCCCATTCGGTCTTCAAACTTAGATTGCCTAGCATCCACTTTTAACAACTCTTGCTTAATCTCATGTTGGCCTTGCTCCATTTTTTGTTGATTTTGTTGGAGTCTTTGAACACTTCCTTCCATTTTATTAGCATGAGTCTTAAGTTCATTAGCAAGTTCGTTTTTAAGCTCGTTTTTCAACTCGGATCTTAAGCTAACCATTTCACGTTGCATATTGTCAAACTTAGCATCATTAGCCTTTGCATAATTAAAAAATTCTCCTTGAAGATTTTTGGTGTGATCATTTTGAAAACCTTGAGTGGTAGTTTGAAAATCACGGTTTTGGTTTTGGTTTGAAATTTGCCCATTTCCACTTTGATAATTACCCTTGTTGTAATTCCTTTGATTGCCTTGATAATTACCTTGGTTGTTGTTTCGATAGTTATTAGCATTTTGATTTGGTGGAGCTTGATTTTGGCGGGAACCTTGGCCGTTTTGGTTATAAGTTCCCGTGGCTACATAAGCACTCGAAGTGTTACCATCCACGGTAATGCACTCGGAATGATCATGAGCTCCACCACACGACAAACAACTCTTTGAAACCGCGTTAACCGAAGCGGAATTCGAAGCTTCTTGAGCTTTCCAATGGGACATAAGGTTAGCAAATCTATCAAAAAATCGATTTTCTTCATTTGCTTCATCATGTAAAGCATTAATGCTACGAGACGATGACGAGCCCAATTTGGCAACACTCGGTGTGTTACGAGGGCTATAAACCTTAGACCTATTCTCAATTATGACCAAAGCTTCTTCAACCGTTTTACACAAAAAATTACCACCCGCGGCGGCATTTAAATAATCTCTTTCATGATCATTAAGTCCATTGTAAAACGTGTCTATTTGGTGCAAGTCGGAAAAACCGTGATGAGGACATTCATGTAACATTTCCTTAAACCTATTCCAAGCCGTTGAAAAACTTTCATTTGATTCTTGTGAAAATTTAGGAATCTCGTTTTTCAAATGCGTAGTCTTAGAGGGCGGAAAAAATTGGTTCACAAATTTTGAAACGAGATCCTTTCACGTCAATATAGAATTGGGTGGCTCTTTCTCTAACCAAATTTTAGCGAGCCCCGCTAAGGAATACGGAAAAAGCATCATCTTAATCGAGTCATTCGAGACATCCTTGAATTTGCAAGTGGCGGTAAGACGATTAAATTGGCGGATATGGTTGTGGGGATTGTCCTTCTCATCACCACGGAATTTGTTGTTTTGGATCATCGACAACAAACTCGTTTTCACCTCAAAATTCTCCGCAAGGATAGCGGGAATCACAATAGCTTCTCCATAACCCTCAGTGGGTGCTTGAAGTAACTTCATCATAGTTCGATTCGCCATCGTTGGTGCTTCTCGTACAATGGGTTCGTCAATAGGAGACTCCTCACTAGAATGAGTTGGAGTGGGAGTTTTGTTCTTTCGTCTACGTGCACGTTTTGCTTGATTACGAGTTAGCATAAACGTCACGTACAACGTGGAGACGAGCAAATAAGATTCTTTTTGGTATTTTGTATTTTTCAATTTTTTTTGTGGTTTTTGATGGTATTAACTTTTTTGGAAATTGGTGAATGTATTAAGTAGACAAAAATCTACAAATCTCCTCCTTAATCAAATCTCTTGATTAAAGAAGCCTCAAGGAATGAAAACGATCATGTGGGGTGAACGCCTTCGATGACTTTAGAACGATGGTGGAACACCAAATCGTTCAAGAGGGTTTAATCAATAGAAACCAAGAAAATATATATGATATGTAATAATACTTTGGGCGGCAAAACCCTCGATTAGCTTTCAAAATCAAATACTCACAAGCAAGCGGAGGAAACGAGGCGGTGCGAAGCACTTAAGAGCCTTTTTCCTTTAGGTCGTGAAATACAACCGCCTTATACCCACCTTATAGTTTGTATTTTTCAAAATCGAGCTTCACGAAAGTATTTATCTATTTTTGCCTTTTTCTTTGGTTTGAGATTCGAATACAATGATTGGGTAATGACCTCCCAAGTCAAGGTTGTGATTTCTCACGTATTTGGAGTACTTGTGAATTTATTGTTCTACGTATACAATATAGTAATAGTATTCACACAAAAACCAAAAAACGATAATACGTATTAGTAGAGTGCTACTAATACAAATACTAATTATGGCTATATAAAAAACAACAATTATTCAATCAAAACACAACACGCCTCTCCGGCAGCGGCGCCGAAAATGATAGTTGTATTTTTACCCCTTTAGGAAAAGGAAGGCAAAAGTGGCAAGTATTAACGAGCGGTTTAGGAAAACCACAAGTTATGACCCAAATAAGAGTAAAGTGAGTTCGTTCTCGAGGAGGCTAGTGTGTTATGTAATGAATTGATTTAATGTTTGTGATTATATGATTGAAAAAGAAAGAAAAGAGAAATAAGAAAGAAATGACGGTTATGAAGACGGATCGAGCTAAGACGAAAAAGCGTTCACGTAAAACCGTAAAAACTACAAAATTAAAATTTTAAAACCTAAAATTTAATTAAAAGCTAAAAGTAGTCTAAATAATATAAATAAGGATAAAAATCAAATAAAAATATTTTAAAACCTTTTATTAATTAAATATTCAATTTTAAATGCTAATTAAAGCCCTAAAATTAAATATAATTAATCAAAATGTCCAAAATATGATTTTATTGAACAAATAAGTTACTTATATTATCTAAAGACTAAAAAGTATTTTTCCTAATTTTTAAAAACTATTTTTCTATTTTTAAATCACTAAAAACTATTTTTAAACTAAAATAATTATAAAAAATAATAAAATAATGCTAAAAATGATCTACAAATTTTAAAAATCCTAATTTACTCTAATGAACAGTAGAAAAATGAAAAAGTTTAAAAAATATAAAATTTTTCACTAAAAGACAAAAACAGTTTAAATTAAAACCATAATTAACTTAAATTAATTCTAAAAAATAATAAAAAGATGAACAGTGAAAACTTTTTTAACCAAAAATCTTAAAATAATATTCAAAGTCTAGGAAAATTTTAAAATAGAAAAATATTAATTTTTGGCACTAAATGCCAAAAACAGAAATAATAAAAGTAATTAAAATAGCAATAAAACCTAAAAAATTGCAAATGAACAGTAATAAAATTTTAATTAAACAGAAAAATCCTAAATAGAGTAAGAAAAATAATGGAACTGGTTTGAAAGTATAATTCACAATTTAACCCACAAAAGACAAAAATCTAAACTTTCTGAAAGTGACACTTGTTTGGTTTGTCTGCTAGTGAAGCAGGGGAACAATTGTGCTACCAGTGGGAAAGGAGTTCCTACTGCTAGTGTAATTTCAAGGTCCGATGACTTTTGAGCTTAGGAAAGCTCTTTGGAGGGCTTGTTTTTGGACAGCAAGGCACCCCCACACCAATTGGGTTGTGGGGAGCCTGAGTAAACACAAAAACACACAATCACTTCACACAAATCACACCAAAATGCCAATAGAAGTTTCTGATAAAGCATACACTTTCTGATTAACAGTAAGGAAATTTTACATGCACAAAAATGGATTTTAGAAGCTCATAACTTGCACAAAAGCTCACCAAATAGCAGATAATTGATTCACAATCCTTAAATGACCTATCTACTAGCAACTACCAAGATTCAAAGCACCAATCTTACAAAAATCAGGCAGAATAATAGCTTTACTGATTTTAGCTATGATATCCAATATTTAGCATGCAACTTTGTTTAAGACTCTACCAAATAAGAACCTAAGATCATATATCACTTACTAGCATCCAAAGAAGTGTTTTAAACCAGTTATATCCCAAAAATCTTTCACCAAACTCAAATACATACCAGATCCAAACACCCCTTTAAAAACTGAAAATCAATTTTTTCAAAGCAAATCTATAACAAACTCAACCAATCTGATTCTACTAGTCCTAAACATGCATTCAACAAACTATTCAGTGAAATCAAACCAAAAGGAAACACTTAAACACTTGCTCACAAATCTCATACCCAATCATATAAAACTGAAAACCAAAACAATGGAAACAAGGGACTACCTTGTGGGACCCACATCCGGGCCCCACTATGGCTGCAATGCCATTTCCTTCAGGCTGGGGCCTGAGCTGAACACTTGGACAAATCAAGCTCCCAATCAAACCTGCTAAGAAAAATAGAACACACAATATCCAACTTCCTGATTTTTTTCAAACCTTAAAAATCTTTCTCACAAACTTCCTCAAATGATTTTCCTTTCAAAAACACTTATACCAAATACACTTTCAATCCTGCAAACCTAAATCTTTGAAACAAGATTTCACCAAAAATTTCCCTTTTTCAGAAACCTTGTTTCTGAAAATTCAAACACAAAATGTTTGAATAAATGTTAAATGGAACTCAGTATTCTAGCTTAAAAACATTTACCAACTTTTAATAAACAAAAGGAATTACACTTTTTCATAAAAATTACCAACTTTATTTAAATAAAAAGGGATTACAAAGTTTTGCTAGAAAAACTGGAACAAGGGGTACTCCACAACCAGGGCCTCCTTATATAATGCTTAAGAGAACATTCTAGTGCTAGGAATAAAATATTAAAGAGCTAAAACCCTAATGCTAGAAAATCCGAATTTGCCCTTGGTCTTTTGACTGAATTCTTGGTCAATATGAGAAACATGTGATGGCCAGCTGTTTGGAAGCTTGTGATATTCAATCTCAGCTGTTAAATCTTCCTTTGGGGCAAAGTAATCATTTTGGGACGTAGATGTGAATAGTACCATGTGAAAGATGTAGCAGGGGAGGGGACAAGGGAGTGATAGGTCGTTTTCTGGGTGTAAGGATTTGTTGGGAGTGGGGTTGGGATTAAAACACCCAAGGTTAATTGGGATTAAGGTTAAAAATTAAGGTAATTAAAACTGGGTTTTTTAGGGTTTGTGGGGATGAAGGTGGTTAGATAGTTAAGTTTCATTCGTTTGAGGGTTTAAAAATGATGTTTCCCATGTTTTATCCTTAATTAAACTAATTTAAAAAAATCAGTTATTACTTAACTTGAGTGGGAAATGACGTGTGGGTTTGGGGGATGGTGATTGGTTGCTTGACCAGTCAATGTGACGTGTCAAGCACTAAATGGTAGGGGAGAGTTTGTGTGTCTGGCAGAATCAGTCCCTTGTCTTCCATGTTTTGTTCATGTTGTATTAAATGGCTAACAACTTCAAATTTCCATGTAACAACTTTAGGCAATGTGTCATAAATGGCACAACAACTTTATAAACTTGTATCAAGGACTTTAAATGCACAATTTGCATTATTCAAGGACCATTCTTGTAATGTCTTCAAACTTTAGGGTCCCTATTCATATTTATGAATATTTGAGGGGTATAAAGTGTTAATCTTCAAAAGTTGAGGGACCAAACTTGCCAATCTTCAATTCTTCAAGGTCATTTTTGGAAATTCCAGATTTGGGCCCGGTTCATTGTGCGGCTTCATTTCCCGTGTTCGTTTTTGAATGATTCTTGTGATCTTTTGGCTTTTCCTCAATATCCGTACCTAAAATACACAAGTAACAAACACGAGCATATATTTGGCAGTTTTAACGATATTTTATGCATTTTAAGCCCGATTTGGACGATGAGACTATGTATAAAAGCAGTCTCATCAAGCTTATTTGGTGTTTTATTAGTTTTTAATTTGTGGCTTATTAGCTTTTTATTAAATTTAATTTGGTTAAAGTTTTGATTAAGTGCTTATTTGGTTTGTGCTTATTTTGATCTATTTCCCTGATTTTTAGATATACTGTTACTGTTGAGTTCGTGTTTGCTATCTTCGGAAAAGGGTTTTAAAATTCCGAATATAGCCCATTTATCCGAAATTTCTTTTATCCGAAAATTATTTTCAATCAGGTTTTATCCGAATTAAGCATTTTATCCGAAAATCCTTATGTATTCCGAAGATAAGTCTTATTCCGAAAAGCAATTTTATCCAAAATTTTTATTTATCCGAATCTTTTCATATTATCCGAATTTACCTGTTTATCCGAAGAATCAGTTTATTCCGAAAAGTAAGGTTTTATCCGAAATTTCTATTTATTCCGAAGAATATGTTTATTCCGAAAATCCTGTGTTATCCGAATGTAAGGGTTATTCCGAAAATAGCACTTTATCCGAAGATTCTGTTTATTCCGATTTATACACATTTATCCGAAGAACATTGATTATTCCGAATTTATTTTTTTATCCTAAAATAAGCTTCATTCCGAATATTTCAGTTTACCCGAATTAAGTTGTTTTATCCGAATTTGTTCGTTATTCCGAAAAAGGTATGTTTATCCGAAGATCCAGTTTATTCAGAAAATCAAGGTTAGATTTCTCTTTTATTTTTATATATTTAGCTTTTAATTTACAAGTAGAAATATATAACCAAAAGCTCCCCCTTTTAGTTACCAAAAACAATAAGTCCACCCAAAACCGTGATCAATTTGAATTGAATCGAGTACGAACAACTCAATAAGAGACACACAATTTGTCATATTAAAATGGCACCGCTGCCGGCTCTTTTCGTAAAGATTAACGGTTTTTAGTGAGAAAAATTGGATTTTGGGATCCGTTCTCTTGGGAACGTTATTTTCATAGCATAAAAATTTTCAAAAAATCAAAAAAAAACAAAAATTTCAAGAATCCAAAAAAATAAAAAAGAAAAAAAATCAAAAATATTTTTATTGCATTTTTAGTGTATGCGTACTCGATCTTCGTCTAATCTTGAGCCCGAGACTCGTAAAGACTTAGATATGACCGGTGTGCATAATAATAATAATTCACCTCACCCCGTTGTGAATAATAACAACCATCACCCTCAACCCGACCTTCGTACGATGGAGGAGCTATGCCAACCGACTATGAATGGACGTGGAGGACCGATTGCGCCGATGCAAATCACGGCTCCTAAATTTTCGTCGAAGCATCACATGATCCAACAAGTTTAAAATGCTTTCCCATTTCGCGGATTACCGGATGATGATGCCAACAAACACCTCGATAAATTCATAACCGTCACTCAAAGCATGAAATTGGCCGGTGTTTCCATGGATTTTATCCGCCTTCATCTTTTTCCACACACTTTATCCCACCATGCCGAAAAATGGTTTGATCGTCTTCCTAAAAACTCAATTCATACATGGGACGAGATGACTCAAAAAATTTTGTCAAGATATTTTCCACCATCCATGGTAACTAGTCTTAGGAATCAAATCAGTGGTTTCACTCAAGAACCCGATGAGTCTCTTTCCGATGCTTGGGAACGTTATAATGTTTTGATCGATCGTTGTCCTAACCATAATATGCTCCCCGTCACGCTAATTGATACTTTATACAACGGTTTAACTTCTCGTGATCGTGATACGATTAATGTAGCCGCCGGTGGTACATTTATGAAAAGAAGACCCGAGGAGTGTAGAGAGCTTATAGAGAACATGACCACTCATCACAAAAATTGTGATTCATCCGCATCCTCAAGAAATAACCCGAGGGTCAATGTTTCTTCTACTTCATCAAACCCCGAGATAACCGAACTCACCCAACTCACCCGCCAACTAGCCGGATGAACAAAATTTTCTTAACCATGGCTACGAACCAATTTAAACAAGTTAAAGCTGTAGCACTTTCTTGTGAGACTTGCGGAGGTCCTCATTCCTACACCAATTGTCCTTCTACTCATGATAATCCGAAAAACGTGTACGCGGCTAACGGTAACTTTTCCACGGAAGGCTATCAAGATCGTGCTCAAGGTGACCGTAATTTGCTAAGTTATCGTTCAAACAATTTTATTTAACCACCCGGTTTTCCTCCTCAAAACCTAAACAACCTCAATCGTAACAATCAAAGCCAACCTCGAGTTCCTAATCAATATCAAACCCAAAGAAATCCATATCCACCTCAAGGAAATAATCAAGTTTACCTACCACCCACCTATCAACCACCCGCTTACCAAGCTCCCCCTCCCAACCAACCCACGACATTTAATCACGAGGTCGAAACTTACATGAGGACTAATGACGCGCTGGTGAAGAATCTTCAGAGCCAAATTGTTAACTTGAAAGGGGATATGGCTAAACAAGGGAACGATCTTCGAGTCGAGCTTAGGAATGACATGCGAAACTCTTTATGAAATCAAACAAATGACTTAAGGGATATGATGGCTAGTTTCTTCCAAAGTAATCAACCTCTGCTTCGGGTTCTCTTCCGAGTAACACCATTGAAAATCCAAGAGGGGAGATGAAAGCAATCACTACCCGAAGTGGAAAAGGCTATAAGGAACCCAAGATTCCTAAACCTACTCCGGTGATTGTGACAAAGGATAACGAGCAACCTTAACCAATTCCTCTACCTTCTACTTCTACCCCTCCTCCACCCAAGGATGTGAGTGAGAATTCCATGGCAAAGCCTTCCTCTCAACCCGACATACCTTATCCTTCAAGGTTGAGGAAAGAGAAGTTGAAGAACAAGGACGATATTCAAGTTTCAAACTTTCTTAAAATGTTTAAACAATTGAATTTCAACATTTCCTTTGTCGAGGCGCTTGCTCACATGCCTAAAAATGATAAAATGTTCAAAGATCTTCTAAGTGATAAGGAAAAACTTCTTGATATTGCTCAAACCCAATTTAATGAGAATTGCTCCGCGGTTCTTTTAAGGAAATTACCAACCAAACTTGGTGATCCGGGTCGCTTTCTCATTCCTTGCAACTTTCCCGCGGTAGAGAATCGTATGGCCCTAGCCGATCTAGGTGCTAGTATCAAATTAATTCCATTAAGCATTTGGAAACAATTATCTCTACCCGAGCTAGTCCCCACACGAATGACATTGGAGTTAGCTAACCGTACGGTTGCTTATCCGGTGGGGATAGCCGAAGATGTCTTCGTCGGTGTCGACAAATTCACCTTTCCGGCGGATTTTGTTATCGTTGACTACGAGATGGATCCCCGTGTTCCATTAATCGTTGGACGTCCATTCTTGAGGACCGGTCGGACTCTTATTGATGTAGCCGCGGGCGAATTAATCATGAGAGTTGGTGACGACAAAATCGTTTTTAACATGGGTAAACTTTCTAAGAAACCTTATGAACACGAGAACGTTAATTTCATTGACGTACTTGATGAGGCTTGTGAAGAACATTTCAAAGACGCTTGTAAAAGTGGTATTTCTTCTCTACCCATTGTTGAGACCTTGCCTCTATTTCTCCCTCATTGACTCCATTTGGAGAAAGTGACTTTCTTTTGAAAGAATTTAAAGCAAGTTTAGGGGATGTGGATTTAAAATATGACGATTCTCCCTCTGATTGGGATGAAGACATTTGTACCATTGAAAAACTTCTCAATAAGGACCATTGTAACACCCCACATGGATAAGTGGACCGTTACGTGTATTTATGGCATGTCATCAAAGCATAAGGTAGATTTCCTAAAACATTAACTGACCACAAAGGAAATACCGGAATCAAACATCGGCAATACAAACATAAGCCCAAAAAATGAAAAGTAAAATACTGAAGGAAAGGACTAAACAATGTCCAAATAAGCAGAATAATGTAAGTACATAAAGTGAGAAGTCTGTATAGCTTCCATCCAAATGCACCTGCTCTCAAAATCCTAAGAGCGTCCTGGTGTACCTACCGTTAGAATCATGAAAGGTAACTACGGCTGAGCATAACGCTCAGTGAACGGATATAAAGCATGATAAGGAATTACTGAAATGAAACATATGATGAAATACTGGAGCTGTAAAACTGTTAAGTAAAGTTGCAGCGGAAATCTGTGTATAGTCTGTAAAGTCTGATTTATAAATACTAAAGCTGAACTGTTATCTGTTACATCTGAAAACATGCATTTACTGTATTTTTATTGCCAGAGCTTATATAGGTCATGTGCTATAACAACAGTGCATGAATAACTGGAGGGGTGACCTCGTCATGCTGTAGAGGGGTGACCTCTAAATACTATGCTGGGTGGAGGGATCAGCTCCAATGTGAAGGATGTAGAGCACACACCACATTCACCCTAATAACTTGTAAACTGATAAGCCTAGGATGCATCCATACGCCCCACTAAACATACTTATAAAAATGGCCAAACTGAACATGAGTGGGATGATGCAGGATATCACTCTCCTGCATGTGAGTCACGACACCGGTGCCTCTAGTGCCATGGTTACGGTACCTCCGTAACTAGTACATAAACTTGGTCATGCTTGTATATAATGCTCAGGCAATTTATTTAGTTATTAACATGATTATTGATAAGCTTAAACATATACTGGGGAAAAATATTTGGCTGCAGACGGGGAATCCTAATCATGCATAGAAAGGAAGTCCTTACTGAAAGGACGGAAAATCCGTACCTCTTGTCTAGTAACTGACTGAAAGAAAACTGAATGAACTCTACTCGGGCTTCGCGGAAGCTACAATAATAATAGGCGCGAATAAGTTATCTGATATTTATTTAATTTACTGGTCTTATCTGTTTCTCATTTAGTTTTTATTCCTGAAATTCTGTACGCATCTTAACTGATAATTCTGATCTTTCTTATAATTATTTTTAACACATTATCGTTCTACTATTAATTACGGTACAACGTATTCTGACGGTATATTATTACTATATTAGGTAACCCGCTAAAAAATAAAAAGTTTCCAAAATTAGAAAGTTTTCAAAATCATTTATAATTTATTTAATAAAATTATACCCTTTTAAATATAATAAAACTATTTTAATTTAGTTCATTTAAATATACAATTAATAAATTTATAAAAATAAGTAATAAAAGGTATAACTTAAAAATCTTCGTTTTTTTAATGTTTAAACTATATCCCGAGCCTACCGAGAAACCCGTTCTCGGTCGCACTAAAACAGTTCAATAAAATATAAACTCTGCCTATATGGATTAGTGACAGAAAAACTGTCACTAAAAAGAGTGACCAAAAGCTGAGTATTTTAAAACTGTCACCAAACGAATCTGCGACAGAAATTAGCGTCGCTAATCTTTCGCTAATTTCAGAACTTAAACCTTTTTTTTTCTGTTTAAAGTTTTCCCACTGCTCCTTATAACATTCCCACTATTTTCATATCGTTTCCCACTATTCGTCACAGTCCCAAACACCCCTTTTATCAGCCTTACAGTACAATGGGTTTTTGACAGCTTTTGGGTCGAAACACAGCCCTAGCCGCCCCTGTGTGGGTCACGACTGGGCAGGGCTGGAGTCACCGAGACCTTAGGGTCTCGGTTCATATAAACCAACACCCCCGATCATCATAAGCTAAACAAACACACCCCGTGAGGTTGCTGTTCTCGACCGACCACAACAAGAGACACCACCGAGACATGTGGTGTCTCGGTTTTTGTGTAGTAACCAAACCGACACCCCCTTTTTACTGTTTATTTCATGTTATAACGTAACCTCCCTTTTTCTTGTAAATAAAACGTATTAATTCGTGTATATAGGAATTAACAGAGAAAGGATTAATTACCTTGTTTGATTAGTAATGGAAGATGAAAACACAACCAATATTCCTGAAGAAACTAAACTTGAAACCCCTCTTCTTCCTTCTCTAGCTGGCGGCACAACTAGGGTTTCCAAACCCTAGTTTTTGTTTTCTCTCCTTTTTTTTTTGGTTATGCTCCGTCTGATTGTTATCAAAGGGGTATGCCCCGTATATTTTTTTTTCCCAGGCCTAAAGCCCATTTAAACATTACTTTCCCCTTTTTTTTAAAAAGCTTTCAGTTATTTACATACTTTCGTGATCAACCTTCTCGTGTCTTTCGTCTTTCTGAAACGTATTAATTTTGTGTACTTAACATATATACGTTTGTAATAATTATTTTCCTGACTAATTACATATATTTTATATAATTAAAATTTGCGTATTTAATATTTTAAATATTTAAATACGGGTTTTACAATTCTTCCCCTCTAAAAAAAATAATTCGTCCCCGAATTAAGGGTACGACTGTATTGAGTTTTACAATTCTCCCTCTCTAAAACAATATTCGTCCTCGAATTAAGGGTAATAAGCTGATGAAATTATAAGAACTGAAAGAACACGTAACTGAAAAGACAATTAAGCTGAAGGATAAATCGTCTTCTAATTAAGACATAATGCTGCTGATAGGTATAACATGACATGACTGAAGTGATCATGTAACGTGACATGGCTGAAGAGGACCTTGAACGTAACCTGACTGAAAGAACTTAATCTGGATTTATTGAAGGAAAAGTGATGAGAGGTCCAGATGGATTCCTTCGTTTCGAGTAGCTTCCCGCTCGAAACGATTCCTTCAAGGGTCTAAACATAATGAAATCTTGGTCCTGATGACCCTGTCCTGACGATGCCGAATAGTTTCTGGTTCCATTTTCAAGATGGATTTTCTGAATCTGATAGACTGAATTCCCATAGCATGTATGATACATGAAACGGTACGTGTAAATATTCTGAAAAGATAACCTTTATAACTCCGAGCAAGCTGCTAAAAATATATATGGACGAACTACGTGAACAATTGTAAACGTGCTATGTGAGCAATTGTGAACGTGGTTCACGATTATAAGAGGAACGCTGTGTAAGAAGTATATCGTGAACGTGATACTTGAAACATACTGTGAACGTGATCTAGGACATATCATGATCGTATACTGACTGAGGAAAGAATACCAAATGATATGGCCTGAGATGTGAAACGTCTGCCTGGTTTTGAAAGTTGTGCTAACTTGAGTTTGGTTTCTTAAGCTTCTTTAACCCTATTCGGTAGTAAACTGTGAAACGTGTATCACGAAATGGCACACGAGTTTGAACAGAAACAATGCTATGAACTCTAACGTGAGCTTAAATCATGAGATAACACGAAACATAAACTAAAATAGCATGATACTGCGAATGAGACGTGAACGTGAACATGAAATAAACATGAACGTACAATGAACGTGAACATACACGTGATCGTGAACATGAATTCTGTCTGATATGATGGTCGATGGAGTACCTTGAATTCGTACAATTTACTACCAAATTTTCTACAGTTCTGCTACTGCGTGATCCTTTCGGATGAAAGAAATGCGCAGGCTGATTACATGTTTGACGATACGCTAGATAGTATCATACTTTTTTTTGAGTCTGTGATAATTGGTAACCATTTTATGGATTTCCTTCTCATTCATGTTCAGGAATTTCTAAGGATTGTAGTAACTCACTAGCATGACGGTGTTCTATCTTGAAGTTGTGGCATGTCAGGCATCTAGATATGAACATAGTTGCATCAATGTGTGATATTGCTTCTATTAAAATTCTGCCTGGGATTACGGAATATTTTGGTGGAAATTTGGTTGAGTAGTCATGGAAAAGTTTTCAATGAGAACCGCCTGCAATTTCTGCGGTAGCAGTTAACTGAGTTCTAGAAAATCATGTACTTCGTTCATAGGCGTCATTCGGGACCATCAGGTGATGGCCTTCACCTTCGCAGGATTGTCTGAAATTTCTTCTACTGAAATAGGGTGGCTCAGAAATGCCACCTTGTTCATCTGGAACTCACATCTGGAAAACTGCGTATATAATTTCCTCCTATCAGAAAATATGCAGGATCGTGAAAAGATGATTCCCATGTTCTTCTCCAGAATTTTAGGAGATCAGGATGTTATCAAAGAACATACTGACGATTTTGTCTTCGATGTCAAAAAATAAATTTATTCATAATTTCTATACTATAGCTGGGGCATTAGGGAGCCCAGACGTATAAGTCAAAATTTTAGAGAGACTATAACGTGTTCAACATCAATTTGGAAACATCATGTTCTTCTTTCACCACTGCTGGTGTCATGATCGCGAATAGTTCTGGAACTATTTAAGATATCGTAGCAGGTCAGGTAAACCTTCTATACGTGGAATGAATATCGATTAAGAATGGTGATCTGGTAAATTTGCCGGTGGTCGATATATGATCTCATGTTACCGGCCTTCTTTCTAATAGACAGAAACGGTGCACTTTCTGGTGGTGCGTTAGGCGAATAAGGCCTCGTTCTGGTAACTCTTGCAGCAAATGCTGCAACTCTTTTAACTCAGCTGAAACCCTGCAATAAAGAGTTTTGAAAATAGGTTCTATTTTTTTAGATAAGCTCGATTTTAAATTCTGTCTCATGGTCAGGAAGGAATTTCTGGAAAACCTTCCGGAATTACATCAGGAAACTTTGGGATATACTGCTGATTTTTTAATTTAAGAAATTTCAGAATTTGCATCTTGAATGGTGACTAGAAGTCCTCGCAGCTATAAGATAATAATTCACGTACTTGTAAAGCTAAAACCGTTTGTACTGATTTTTTTTCTGGCAGAGGTAAAATGAATATGATATGGAGTTAGTAAGATGGATCTCGTCGTTAACTGAAGATAAAACTTTAATAATTATGGTGATACCGTGGAGTCTTTTCTGGCTGAGAGGTGGTAATAATGATTTAAGATAAAGATGACATAGGAATACGTGAAGTAAACATTGCGACTTTCACTGAACGTGTTCATCTGTAACTTTACAGAATGAATACTGCTTGTCTAACCCGAATAATACTCCAGTGATGGTAACTGAATTTTTAATGGTCTGATTTATGCATGTCATGAAAAAACGAGTATACTCCCTTGGAAGGTACCCTGTATTTTTTAGGGTCTGGTTTAGAAGATATACTGAAGTTATGAGTCTTGACTCGTACCTAGAGACGACATGACTAGTGTCCTGAAAAATGACTTCAGAAAGGGTACCTGAGGTCTGTGTCTTGACTGATTTGTTAACATGTGTTTTAGTAGGTGAAACTGAACAAGGCTGGAAATTTTGGTAACTGCTAGGGTTGGCGCACCGGTTAGACTGCTGACCTCTGTATTTCTGGTCATGTCTATTCCGGAGTTGTGGTGGTTACTGACTAGTTAATTATTAGCACGATGGTTGTCACCACTGCCTTGTTTATCAATTTAATGACGGTCATTTTCATGACTATGATTCAAGTAACTATTTTTGTTGAGTGGCTGGATAGTTACCTTACTATTCAGCCTGAAAGATTAGCTGAGTAACGTGTGATAGCTAACTGAGGAAGTAAGGCATGGAACAGAATGGTAGTGTCTGATGGTTGAAATTTATTCTTGTTAGAAATTTCAAATTTATAGTTTTCGTCCTTGCTCTACGGAGTCTTTATAGTATAAATAGCATCAGCATCATCATCTTGAGAAATCTCCAAAGTATCAGCAGCATCAGCAATTGTGAGGTCTTCAAAGTGTTAGCAGCATCAGCATCTGGTAAAATCTTCAACTCACGAGCAGCATCAGCACCTGGTAGAATATCGACAAGTGGAAACGCCTAAGATGATTGAGAATCGATTAGCAATATCCATGGAATAGGGTACCTAGAGTACACCTGGATTACTATACATGAAGTACAAAATAAATACTACACATGGAGCATATCTGAGACACTATACATGGGGTACGTATGGAATACTGTACATGTCACTGGTGGGAATTTATGGGATGATCGATATTGGTGTCAATTGTCTGACATGATCAAAGAAATAAATTGATTTAAACGGTAGTAACTGAACTGAAATGAGTAACATGATAGCCTGGTAATTCCTGCGTAGACTTAATGCTGGTTGTATAGAGGTTCAAGAATATGATCAAATGGACTTTCAATAATGGTCAGCATAAGGACATGACTGATGAAGACCAAACATGATTTATCATGAAATAGGATGATACTGTAATCCTTCTATATGTTAGGATGAAAACATTATCACCTTGCTGAAAACATAATCCTCATAAGGAGACATGAACTTAGTCAGCATGAAAACGACATTCACGTGAAAGTATAAACTTGACTGATACAAATAACATAGCAAAATAATCAACTGAGGTTTAACATCAACTGATGTGGATAGTTATGGTTTAATCCACAGTATTCAAAGTAGGAAGCATGTGACTAAGTATGGGCGATTCTGTTTCGATCCATACCTGTCAAAATTTTCTAAGAACTGTCATGAATAGAAATGTATAATCTGGGAATAAATGTGGTTGGTTGTAGTCCAATTCATATTTGTCAAGATTTTATGAAACGTCATGATATGACAAAGGTGAACAACTATGGATCGGTTCACAAAACAACATTAAACTGAAAAACATGAAATTTGATCTGAACATTGGTGAACCTATATGGGGTGGTTCACCAAGTAATATTCGACTGAAAGCATGAATCTGTCAAGAGTAAGGATGAACGCCATTGGGTCGGTTCACCAATACAAAAATCTGAACGAGCAAGGGTGAACGCCTATGGGTCGGTTCACCAAAACAAAAATTCGCAGAAAAGCACATGCGACTAAATATGGCCACTCCTGTACCAACCTTTTACTTAGTAAAAAACTTTAAGAAAATGACTGATAATTGAAGAAAACTGACTAATAAATGCATGAGACACATGAAAGATAACAACGCCAAAATCTGGGAAGTTCCTGGTGACTACCCACTAGTCACAGGTCAAGTTATAGAGCCTACATGTCGAACCTTGCGATCTGATACCATAATTGTAACACCCCACTTGGATAAGTGGAATGTTACGTGTATTTATGGCATGTCATCAAAGCATAAGGTAAATTTCCTAAAACATTAACTGACCATAAAGGAAATACCGGAATCAAACATCGGCAATCCAAACATAAGCCCAAAACATGAAAAGTAAAATACTGAAGGAAAGGACTAAACAATGTCCAAATAAGCAGAATAATGTAAGTACATAAAGTAAGAAGTCTGGATAGCTTCCATCCAAATGCACCTGCTCTCAAAATCCTAAGAGCGTCTTGGTGTACCTGCCGTTAGAATCATGAAAGGGAACTACGGCTGAGCATAACGCTTAGTGAATGGATATAAAACATGATAAGGAATTACTGAAATGAAACAGATGATGAAATACTGGAGCTGTAAGACTGATAATTAAAGTTGCAGCGGAAATCTGTGTATAATCTATAAAGTCTGATTTATAAATACTAAAGCTGAACTGTTATCTGTCACATCTGAAAACATGCATTTACTGTATTTTTATTGCCAGAGCTTATATAGGTCATGTGCTGTAACAACAGTGCATGAATAACTGGAGGGGTGACCTCGTCATGCTGTAGAGGGGTGACCTCTAAATAACTGTAGAGGGGTGACCTCTAAATACTGTGCTGGGTGGAGGGATCAGCTCCAATGTGAAGGATGTAGAGCACACACCACATTCACCCTGATAACTTGTAAACTGATAAGCCTAGGATGCATCCATACACCCCACTAAACATACTTATAAAAATGGCCAAACTGAACATGAGTGGGACGATGCAGGATATCACTCTCCTGCATGTGAGTCACGACACCGGTGCCTCTAGTGCCATGGTTACGGTATCTCCGTAACTAGTACATAAACTTGGTCATGCTTGTATAATGCTTAGGCAATTTATTTAGTTATTAACATGATTACTGATAAGCTTAAACATATACTGGGGAAAAACATTTGGCTGCAGACGGGGAATCTTAATCATGCATAGAAAGGAAGTCCTTACTGAAAGGACGAAAAATCCGTACCTCTTGTCCAGTAACTGACTGAAAGAAAACTGAATGAACTCTACTCGGGCTTCACGGAAGCTACAATAATAATAAGCGCGAATACGTTATCTGATATTTATTTAATTTACTGGTCTTATCTGTTTCTCATTTAGTTATTTTATTCCTGAAATTTTGTACGCTCTTAACTGATAATTCTGATCTTTCTTATAATTATTTTTAACGCATTATCGTTCTACTATTAATTACGATACAACATATTCTGACGGTATATTATTACTATATTAGGTAACCTGCTAAAAAATAGAAAGTTTCCTTAATTAGAAAGTTTCCAAAATCATTTATAATTTCTTTAATAAAATTATACCCTTTTGAATATAATAAAACAATTTTAATTTAATTCATTTAAATATACAATTAATACATTTATAAAAATAAGTAATAAAAGGTATAACTTAAAAATCTTCTTTTTTTAATGTTTAAACTATATCCCGAGCCTACCGAGATACCCGTTCTCGGTCGCACTAAAACAATTCAATAAAATATAAACTCTGCCTATATGGATTAGTGACAGAAAAACTGTCACTAAAAAGAGTGACCAAAAGCTGAGTATTTTAAAACTGTCACCAAACGAATCTGCGACAGAAATTAGCGTCGCTAATCTGTCGCTAATTTCAGAACTTAAACCTTTTTTTCTGTTTAAAGTTTTCCCACTGCTCCTTATAACATTCCCACTGTTTTCATATCGTTTCCCACTATTCGTCACAGTCCCAAACACCCCTTTTATCAGCCTTACAGTACAATGGGTTTTTGACAGCTTTTGGGTCGAAACACAGCCCTAGCCGCCCCTGTGTGGGTCACGGCTGGGCAGGGCTGGAGTCACCGAGACCTTAGGGTCCCGGTTCATATAAACCAACACCCCCGATCATCATAAGCTAAACAAACACACCGCGTGAGGTTGCTGTTCTCGACCGACCACAACAAGAGACACCACCGAGACATGTGGTGTCTCGGTTTTCGTGCAGTAACCAAACTGACACCCCCTTTTTACTGTTTATTTCATGTTATAACGTAACCTCCCTTTTTCTTGTAAATTAAACGTATTAATTCGTGTATATAGGAATTAAAAGAGAAAGGATTAATTACCTTGTTTGATTAGTAATGGAAGATGAAAACACAACCAAGATTCCTGAAGAAACTAAACCTGAAACCCCTCTCTTTCCTTCTCTAGCTGGCGGCACAACTAGGGTTTCCAAACCCTAGTTTTTGTTTTCTCTCCTTTTTTTTTGGTTATGCTGCGTCTGATTGTTATCAAAGGGGTATGCCCCGTATATTTTTTTTTGGCCAGGCCTAAAGCCCATTTAAACATTACTTTCCCTTTTTTTTTAAAAGCATTCAATTATTTACATACTTTCGTGATCAACCTTCTCGTGTCTTTCGTCTTTCTGAAACGTATTAATTTTGTGTACTTAACGTATATACGTTCGTAATAATTATTTTCCTGACTAATTGCATATATTTTATATAATTAAAATTTGCGTATTTAATATTTTAAATATTTAAATACGGGTTTTACAACCATATTTCTCCACCTTCTCCTATGGAAATTACAAACGATGATCCGAATTTGACTACGCCTTCCATCAACAATCCTCCGGATTTAGAGCTTAAGGATTTACCGTCTCATCTTGAATACGTTTTCCTAGAATACAATAAGAAGTTACCCGTCATCATTGCAAAGGACTTAAAAGAGGATGAAAATTTTTGACTTGTCGATGTGCTCAAAACTCATAAGAAAGCAATTGCTTGGAAAATTTCTTACATCCGCAGAATTGATCCTAACTTTTGAACTCATAAAATTCTCATGGAAGATGACTTTAAACCCGCAATCCAAAGCCAAAGAAGGGTTAATCCAAAAATTCCTGACGTCATCAAGAAAGAAGTTATCAAACTTCTAGATGCCGGAATGATTTACCCTATTTCGGATTCGCCATGGGTTAGTCCCGTCCATTGTGTGCCTAAGAAAGGCGGAATAACCGTTGTTCCCAATGAAAACAACGAGTTGATTCCTACTCGACTTGTCACGGGTTGGCGAGTTTGCATAGACTATCGCAAGCTCAATGATGCCACTCGTAAGAATCATTTTCCTCTTCCTTTCATGGATCAAATGCTCGAGCGTTTAGCGGGTAATGACTACTATTGCTTCTTAGACGGTTTCTCCGGGTATTTTCAAATTCCTATCGATCCAAACGACCAAGAGAAAACCACATTCACTTGTCCTTATGGAACATTTGCTTACAAAAGAATGCCTTTCGGATTATGCAATGCTCCTGGGACTTTCCAAAGGTGTATGATGGCTATATTCCATGACATGGTTGAAGAAACTATGGATGTTTTTATGGACGATTTCTCGGTCTATGGTGATTCTTTCTCATATTTCCTTGCCAATTTAGAACGTATGCTTAAACAGTGTGAAGACACTCGTCTCGTTCTTAATTGGGAAAAATGCCATTTCATGGTAAAAAGGCATTGTCCTTGGTCATAAAATTTCCAAAGACGGTATCGAAGTCGACCGTGCTAAAGTTGACATCATTGCTAAGTTGCCTCCACCTACCACCGTCAAAGGAGTTAGAAGTTTTTTAGGTCATGCGGGATTTTATCATCGTTTCATCCAAGATTTCTCTAAGATAGCTCGTCCTATGAATCGTCTCTTAGAAAAGGATGCTCCTTTCATCTTTTCTCAAGAATGTCTCGATTCTTTCGAACTTCTTAAAGGTGAATTAACTAAGGCACCGGTCTTAGTCTTTCCAAATTGGGAGTTAACTTTCGAGCTCATGTGCGATGCTAGCGATTTCGCGGTAAGAGTGGTTTTAGGTCAACGAGTTAACAAACACTTCCAACCAATCCATTATGCTAGCAAAACAATGACGGGGGCTCAGTTGCATTATACCACTACCGAAAAAGAGCTTTTAGCCGTAGTGTATGCTTTTGAGAAATTCCACCCCTATCTTGTGCTTCCCACCACCATCGTTTACACCGATCATTCCGTCTTGAAATACTTGTTGACCAAGCAAGATGCTAAACCGAGACTCCTTCATTGGGTTTTGCTCCTACGAGAATTTAAAATTGAAATTGTGATAAAAAGGAACGGAAAAACTAGCCGCGGATCATCTTAGTAGACTCGAGGATTCTTATCAAGGGGAACTTCAAAATCAAGAGATTAATGAATCTTTTCCCTTTGAGGCCTTATGTCTATTAACTCAATCTTGACGATACCTCATGGTTTGCGGACATTGCAAACTATTTAGCGGGTGGTGTTCTTATGGAAGGGTTAACGTCCCAACAAAAGAAAAAATTCTTTAAGGATATTAAACACTATTATTGGGACGACCCTTACCTTTTCAAGCAATGTGCCGATCTTTTCATTCGAGGTGTGTTGATGGGCCGGCAGCTTTACTAATCCTAGAAGCTTGTCACAAAGGACCCACTGGTGGTCACTTTGGTCCTAACTATACCGCGAAGAAAGCTTTTGACTCCGGATTCTATTGGCCCACCATTTATCATGACGCTCATGAAATGGTTAAACATTGTGATGCTTGCCAAAGACAAGGCAATATCACACATAAAGATGAGATGCCTCAAAATTTCATCCAAGAATGTGAAATCTTCGACGTATGGGGCATCGACTTTATGGGGCCATTTCCATCATCTAAAGGGAATAAGTACATCCTCGTAGCCGTTGACTACGTCTCTAAATGGGTTGAAGCAAAGGCTTTACCTACTAACAATGCGAGGGTGGTTGTGAACTTTTTGAAACAATTATTTGCTCGATTCGGTGTTCCTCGTGCTATCATTAGTGATCGCGAAACTCATTTTTGCAATGATAAATTTGCTCGAGTCATGGCTAAGTATGGTGTCAATCACCGTCTTTCCACCGCGTATCATCCACAAACTAATGGTCAAGCCGAGATCTCTAACCGTGGACTTAAGCGAATCTTAGAGCGTACTATGGGAGAGTATCGTGCCTCATGGGCCGATAAGTTAGATGATGCTTTGTGGGCTTTCCGTACCGCTTATAAGACGCCTATAGGTTGTACTCCTTATCGCCTTGTGTACGGAAAGGCTTGCCACCTCCCCATTGAGTTGAAGCATAAGGCTTATTGGGCCTTGAAATGGGCTAATTTTGATATCAACAAAGCCGGTGATCTTAGGAAAATGCAACTCAATGAACTTAATGAACTTAGGAATGAGGCTTATGAGAATTCATTGATCTACAAGGAGAAAACCAAGCTCATTCATGATTCTAGGATTAAGAACCAAGAGTTTCACATAGGTGATCAAGTTTTACTTTTGAACTCTCGGTTGAAAATCTTTTCTGGAAAGCTTAAGAGCCGTTGGTCCGGTCCATTCACCGTTGCTAAAATCTTCCCTTATGACACCATTGAGTTATCGCAACCAAATGGGACAAACTTTAAAGTGAATGGCCAACGTGTTAAGTTGTACTTTAGTGAGGATATCTCTCACGAGATGAGTCCATCCCTCGCCACGTTTCCTTTGAATTAGTTCTGGGTCGAGTCAGGCTCGTGACTGGGTTAACAAAAACAAGCACTTCTCGGGAGGCAACCCGATGATCTATCATTTTACCCGTTTTCATAATAAGTGTAGGGGTGAGTTACATAGGTGTTTGTTGTCTTGTTTCTTATGATGTGTAGGGATTAAAGTTTTCAAAGAGCACTTTTGATGATATTTGACGACCCGTGATCCCGTGTACCCATCTTCCCGGTTCTATCCTAAACACTTTTGTGATTCAATATTTCATATCTTATATGTTGACATTGAAATCACTATAGTTGTCTCTTCCTTAACAAGATTTAAACAAAGTGCACAATGTCCTAAGTGTAGGGGAGTTTACTCCCACTTGCTTAAACATCGAGGACAATGTTTATATCAAGTGTAGGGGGGACTTCTATCAAAGTTAAGTGGGCTTTTCCATGAATATGTCCTCATTTTAACCGGAAAATTTAATTTTTCGACGTTTTTCAAAATTTTTGATCTATTTGGGCCTAGTAGCATTTTAATGTTCTTTCCTTTTGTCATCGCATCGTATGTATATATTTCATTTCAAGAATAAAGTCAAAAGAGAAAAAGTATTAAATAAAATAGTTTTAATGAGCTTAGATGTCTTTGATATATTAGGCCCGTCAGGAATCTTTTGACTCAACCCGAGTTTACTTATTTGAGTTTACTCTAGCTAGTATCCTTAACGTGTTTAAATCAAGTCTTGCTAGGCTTTTATATAGGGAACTTTAAAACGCGAAAGTCTTAACTCATACGGGTTATGAACAAGAACTTTTCGCAAGTTCCTATAAATGATCCTAGAAAGTCGTTTATCAAGGGAACTTTAAAATGCGAATTCTAAACTTGAAAAAGTCTAAGAAGTTGCAAGATCCTATAGATGACTTGAAAACCCAAAACTTTGAATTAATTGGCTAAGCATCCACGAGTCTCATTCCTTGAGATTTTAAATTGTAGAGAACGAGAGATGATAGAGTCAATTATAAGTTTGGTATTCTTTCATGAATTTACGTGAGTTAATTATGAGCTTTTTCTCCTATCGCTTGTTAATAATATAATTGGAATAAGTAAGGTTGTACGATTTGAAAAGTTACTTAGCTTCTAGCACAAGATCGTTTAAAAGTTTCTCAGGATTAATTAGAGTTCATAACCAAGGCATAACTTATTGAAGCGGGATGCAAAGATTTGCGAGTCCGAAAAGGCCCTAACAAGGCATGAGGGCTACATTTTGTTGCTAAAGATCCAAAGTGATGTGAAGAATCATTTATAAAAATCAATATGAAGGATCGAGACACACGATGAAAAGCAAATACTCCCCTAAAAATTATGAAGAAGTCTATCCGAAAAGACCCTAGCAAGGTATGAGGATAAATAGATCCAAGTCCTAAAAGGAGGCGAATCGTTGTATATCAAAATTCCAAATAAAGATTGGAGAAAATGAAGAAGTCGTGGTCCAAGTATGAAGAATCTCTCAAAAATTTGAAGTGAAGAAATTCCTATTATGAAGAGAAGACCATTATTTCAAGAACGTCTCTCAAGATTCGAAGTATGAAGTCAATGCCAAATATCGGTCGCAGAAATGTCTCAAATCGTGAAGCGAGTTATGCCAAGATATGAACTTTATGAGGTTTCGAGAAGCAGTTTTAAAAGATTTTTTCCTTTAGCTAACTATAGATTAAATCGTCCTACTTTATTTTCAACCTAAATAAACTATCGAAATAAGTCAACAATGCATCCTCATGATCATTCAAGACAATAATAAAATATAAGAGACACACCTAGGAATAAGGGAGTCTAAGCGAATAATTGAGCCACATGAGTGAGTGTTAGTTTGCTAACTTATAATAACAATGATCACGTTTTTAAGCTTGGTATGGGAACGTAAAACTTGAGGGTGATAAACATTCATGACAACCAAAGCCCTAATGTAAGTCTTCGATCTCTTTACTTGTTCTCCCTTCTAGCATTTTGTAATTTTCTATCTTTTTAGTTTCATTATTGTCTAGTAGTTAATAAAGGCCAAGGTGGGTTGATTGTGATGAAAAATGTAAATCATGCTTTGAAATTAATGCATTGCATGAGGGCATTGCAATGGTCAAGTGTAGAGGATTTAATAAGTGTGAAAAAACTTATCCTTTTACCACTTAATTATAATAAAAACGAGACCAAAACGTGTATTTTATGGCGTAAAAGTCGGAATTATGCGTGGTTTGTGTTTTTATTGTGTTTTATGACCAAAAGTTGAAAAAGGAAGAAAACACGGGCTTTCACGGGTTTTTATCGAAGAAAAAGACAAAATACGAAGTCAAAATATCAAAAGAGCAAGAAGAACGGAAGTCAAAGGCCTATTCTGAAGATTTATCGAAGAAAAAGTCTAAAGACGTAAGTTTAACGAAGTCGAAGAATCAAGTCTACTAAAAGAAGAAAATTAGAAGACGAGTTCATTTTATCATTCGACTAATCCCGAGACAAAGTCTAGAAAAACAAGTTATTTAAAAGACGAGAAGACAAGAAGAAAGAGAGAAGCAACAACACCCTCCCCTTCTCCTATAAATACCCTCCTAATCTTCATTAGGAGGAGTTAGTAATTTTTTTAGTTTTTCATAATAGGTAATTAGGAGTACGTGTTATTTTCTCTTTCTAGAATTTCTCTTTCAACTTTGTTAATCTTTCATCTTTTAAATCTTGTATTTTGGATTTTAATCTTCTTAATCAATTCAAGCTTATTTTATATCTCTCATTCTTCCTTTCTTACTCTTGTGGTTGATTTATGTTGGAAATTCACTTTATGTGATGACATTTAAGAATTCTCATTAGTTATCATAGTCACACACGCTTAGACTAGACTAGGTACAATGTATAGTTAAGTGTTTGGTGTGTGGCTATATATACCCCTCCTAGGCTTCCAAGGAGGGGTGTTGCTTGTGTTCATTTTCATTTTGTTCAATACACTTTTCTTAACCTTTCACACAACCTCTCTTCTCTCTCTCTCAACAATGGCTTCCACCTTCCACCACCCACCTAGACCACCGGATTAGCTAAAAGCAAATCTACAATTGGCATCAGAGCCTCGGTTCCTTCCTTGGATCGTGTTCTTGTTTCTGATTTGGTGGTCTAAAATTTTTTTTTGGTCCGTCTTGTTATTTTTTTGTCACGTCTGATATGTTTTTGTAATACTCTTTCTTTTGTCACAATTTTTCTAAACAGAAACTTTGTCTCATGGTTGCTGGTATTCATATACCACTGGTCCAAAAGTCCATGGTTTTATATCTTGTCATATATGTTATCATGTCCATCAAAACAATCATATCTGGGTTCACAACTAGTTTTAAGTCCCTGGTTTCACGTTTTTAGATCTGGTTTTATGTCTACTGTTTCAGATCTTATTTTTTTAGATCTGGTATCATTTTTATCGGGGTTTCTCTTGTTTTTTTGAGATGAAGATAAGTTTTTACCCAGAAAAACCTTGTTCCTAGAAAAACGGAGAAGTACAACTTAAGGATAAGGTTTTCAGATATTTAGATTCTCATTCAGATCAGAATATTGCGACCGCAAAAACCATTGGTTTCTACATCGCGATCGAAAATTCCGATGGAACACATTCGGACGCATTCCGATGGAACACATTCCTACGGATGCATTCCAACGGATACATTCCGACGAATGCATTCCGATGGGGTGTAGAGGAATGATTCCGATGGACAGAATTTTAGAAAACATTGCGATGGAAGTAACATATTAGAAACATTACGATGGACTCTTGTAGACATTGCGATGGCTTTAAGTTTTTAAAACATTACGATGGCTTGGTTAAGTCATTGCGATGGGTTCAAACAAAAACATTGCGATGGGTTTTTTACGACTGTTGTACAAAACCAGAGAACCAACATGTTGACCAAAACCTATATTACTCATCCACCTTTTAACTCCTAATCAACTCCAAATCTAACCTAATCCCATCGTCACTTTATCCCCATCTAGACTCGACCCTTAAACAGAAACTTAAGTATGATCTCAGATTCATTTTTGTGTCTTAACATGAAAATCGAGACATTTAAGATCCACAAAATAGAACATCATCATCGATCCTGGTGGGCTTTACCCTTTTATATTCGAATACTAAAGATTGAATGATAACAAATCTGTTATATTCGAATCTCTATTTCGTTTGAAACAAAATCAAATCTCATCATAGAGATGTATGTTATATTCGAATGAAAAGAAGATCACTAAAAACTATGTTGCGATCTTTCTTCGTTTCGTTTGACAGAGGAAAATGACATGCAGTGTAATTATTACACAACTTACCCGAGACCAAATTTATTGATCTTGAAGCCAAATCTTTAAAGCTTACCGTCTCATTCAGTTACGAATTGACTCATCACCGTTTTTTGTTGCTACGAATTAAAGATGTGTGATTTGTGGTTGAGTTAAAGATTGATGAAGATTGCATGGTCTTGTTCGTGTATGATTTGTGTGAGATGAGATGTTGATTTTTTTGCTTGGATTAGGTAGATGATGGAGGCGGATATTTTGAGATTGAGAGAGAAAAGATGTTAGACGGCTGATAAGAATGAAATTAGGGTTTCTTGCCATAATTTAGTGGGTTGGTAGCACTTTTATATCCCTTATCATTTATCTTGTGAACCGGGTTGGTGCTTGGGCCGGCTGTGTGATATGGGCCGGTCATTGTATCATTATTGTTGGGCTGGCAACATTTGGTGGATACCAAATCTATTTAACAAATTGTTAAGTATATTTTTGGGCTACGTTTGTTTATGGGTTGCAAGATTTGCCGAGTATCAAAACTTATATTATACAAATTTTATGCCAAAATTATTGATTTTGAATAAAATTTGTGTGTATTAAGTTATATTTTGGTTATAATCGGGACTTGACAATGACAGTGTGACGTGACAAAGAAACATGACAAATGTGACAAAATTTATTTGACGAGACCAAGAAAATTTGGCGATTTTTTAGTGGCTACGGATTTGTTTGACCGGGTATTAATTATGGGAAGTTGAAGACGGATTTTTCGAAGGCGTGTATTTATTTTATCTTCAAAGATAACTTGCTCGTGCTTAATCTTAGAATGAAGAGTTGTTTATCTAGTTTCCGGGTTCGGGGTGGATGGTTGATGACTCGGATAACTATCACTTAAAGGGGTTACATTGTTGTACTCAGTGTCACGCGCTTAGTCGACGTGGATAATTTCAAGAGGTGTTGTGCTTATAGACTTCTTCAGTGATGCATTGAGTACTTAGAGATTTCTCCACCGTTCTTCATTCAACAATAGTGCAAGCTTAAGTCACAAGATCGAAGGATTCTTATTCAGTTTCACGTTTGATGTATCTGGTTCATTCTATCAGTGGTCACTTCAAATTTCTTTCAAGTGGGTTGGTAAAGATAGACGTGGAGAGTTTAGGAGTAGAGATTTTCGATCAACAACTGATTCTCACAAAATATATAATTCAGCTTATTTATTATTCTCACGAGATTTCAGGTACATGTGCGTACGATTTATTGATGGTTCCGAGTTTCGAAACCATCAAGGGGGAAGAAGAAGACACATTGAACGCACAACGAGTACACGTGATGAACTTCATACCTTCTTTTGATTTGAAGACATTCCAGGATGACATTTGTCATAGCCGCAGAGAAAATCAGTGTTTCAACTCGTGGCGTCATCATTCTCTAAACGGTACACTACTGATTCGATGTTTAATTGTTTGGTTGTTGCAATTATTCATCATCATTATCCTATATGGAGAGATATGCATTCCCGGGACTTAATTGACTTTGGTGCATCTCCGGAAGAAGATATGTGCATTTCCGGGACTTAATTGACTCTGGTGTTACGATGTCAACTTCATGAATGAGATGAAGTGTCTACTTCAGTATTTGAGCTTCATACTTGGGATTGGTTTATTTTCTTCAACTATGTGGGGGAAGAAATGTCTTGATTCTTTCTAGTATGCATAACCTAAACTCTCAGGGGGAAGAAAAATTCAGAAGAATTATTCAAGCATGAGAAGAGAATTTGTTGATCTATTTGGTGTGCCCCAAGCTTTCAATCCCTCTTAGCAACGTTATCATGTTATATGATGGGATTTGCTTTTTAGATTCCGATGTGCGCTTAATCATTCTAAGCTTTATTGAAAG
This sequence comes from Glebionis coronaria, assembly GCA_025667525.1. Taxonomy (NCBI): domain Eukaryota; kingdom Viridiplantae; phylum Streptophyta; class Magnoliopsida; order Asterales; family Asteraceae; genus Glebionis; species Glebionis coronaria. Next base: position 186,243,524 of record CM046880.1, on the reverse strand, counting down.
CTTTGAAGTTGCTTACGAGGATTGTCGTTTTAGGGGGAAGCTATTTAAAAGCTTCTACATCAAGTTTATGTGGCATGAATTAGGGGGAAGTTAATTCAGAAGCTTCTCCTTAACCAGAAGTACATGGATTACTTAGCTCGTGCCGTTACAGTATTTCTTCTACAAGTTACTTTAAAGATGAGTCGTTTTGAAGTCAAAGGCCTCAGAATATATCATCAGCATTGGACGCTTCATGAAAGCTCTTGTTCTTAATCATTATGTACTTGTTAGGAAAAATATTGTACGGAATTCTACACGTCGTTCCATGGGGGGAGATTGCTGGAAATTCACTTTATGTGACGACATTTAAGAATTCCCATTAGTTATCATAGTCACACACGCTTAGACTAGACTAGGTACAATGTATAGTTAAGTGTTTGGTGTGTGGCTATATATACCCCTCCTAGGCTTCCAAGGAGGGGTGTTGCTTGTGTTCATTTTCATTTTGTTCAATACACTTTTCTTAACCTTTCACACAACCTCTCTTCTCTCTCTCTCAACAATGGCTTCCACCTTCCACCACCCACCTAGACCACCGGATTAGCTAAAAGCAAATCTACAATTTAATTAATCATGTAGTTTGTTTAATCTTGTTAGTTGTTTGATTGATTTGCTTATTTCATTAATCTTATGGTTTTGATGTGGTGGATGTTTTAGCTTATTGTGATTATAGATTTATTAGTGTTTAGTTTGTTTTTAATTAAGTGGATTTAGTAGATTTAATCTTTTAATAGTTGCTTCTTAATATTTATCTTATTTGGTGTTTTAGTAGTTTTTAATTTGAGGCTTAATAGTTTTTTCTTAAATTTAATTTGGTTAAAGTTTTGATTAAGTGCTTATTTGGTTTGTGCTTATTTTGATCTATTTCCCTGATTTTTAGATATACTGTTACTGTTGAATTCGTGTTTGCTATCTTCGGAAAAGGGTTTTAAAATTCCGAATATAGCCCATTTATCCGAAATTTATTTTATCCGAAAATTATCTTCAATCCAGTTTTATCCGGATTAAACATTTTATCCGAAAATCCTTCTGTATTCCGAAGATAAGTCTTATTCCGAAAAGCAGTTTTATCCGAATTTTTTATGTATCCGAATCTTTTCATATTATCCGAATTTACCTGTTTATCCGAAGAATCAGTTTATTCCGAAAAGTAAGGTTTTATCCGAAATTTCTTGTTATTCCGAAGAATCTGTTTACTCCGAAAATCCTATGTTATCCGAATATAAGTATTATGCCGAAAATAACACTTTATCCGAAGATTTTGTTTATTCCGAATTAGACACATTTATCCGAAGAACATTGATTATTCCGAACTTATTTTTTTATCCTAAAATAAGCTTCATTCCGAATATTTCGGTTTACCCGAATTAAGCTGTTTTATCCGAATTTGTTCGTTATTCAGAAAAAGGTATGTTTATCCGAAGATCCAGTTTATTCAGAAAATCAAGGTTGGATTTCTCTTTTATTTTTATATATTTAGCTTTTAATTTACAAGTAAAAATAGATAACCAAAAGCTCCCCCTTTTAGTTACCAAAAACAATAAGTCCACCCTAAACCGTGATCAATTCGAATTGAATCGAGTACGAACAACTCAATAAGAGACACACATTTTGTCATATTAGTATGACACTTCACCAACGCGTTCTATGATGTCAAACGGTCCGATGAAGCGAGGACTGATCTTCCCTCTGGTTCCAAAACGTCTAACTCCTCGTGCAGGTGATACCTTGAGGAAAACGTGATCACCTACGTTGAAAGATACATCTCTACGACGTTTATTAGCATAGCTCTTCTGACGAGCACGAGCTTCCTGAAGCTTTGCCCTGGCGATAGCGACCTTCTCATTGGTCACTTCAATCATCTCTGAACCCTCAAGCAGTCGTTCGCCCACCTGATCCCAGCAGATTGGGGCGCGACACTTTCTACCATACAACATCTCAAAGGGAGCACACTTGATGCTAGCGTGCCTGCTGTTGTTGTATACGAATTCTACTAGGAATATATAGTCATCCTAGCTTCCTGACCACTCTAGAGCACACGATTGCAGCATGTCCTCCAATGTCTGAATGGTACGTTCCGACTGTCCGTCGGTCTGAGGATGAAAGGCAGTGCTGAGCTTAAGTCGGGTGCCCCAAGCTTTCTGCAGACTCTGCCAGAAACGTGATGTGAAACGGGGATCACTATCAGAGATGATTTCTGATGGAGTAAAATGTAGTCTCATGATCTCCCTCTTGAATGTGTATGCTAATTTGCTGACCAGATGCTCCTTGCGAATCGGCAGAAAATGAGCAGATTTAGTCAACCTATTCTCAATGACCCAGATAGCGTCGTTGTTCTTCTGAGTAACCGGAAGACCAGTAGTAAAATCCATGGAGATTTTGTCCCACTTCCATGCTGGAATAGCTAATGGTTGTAGTAAACCACTAGCTCGCTGATGTTCGATCTTCACCCGCTGGCAGATCATACACTTAGAAACGAAGGTGGCAACATCCTGCTTCATACCACTCCACCAGAAGTGTTGCTTGACGTAGTGGTACATCTTGGTAGAACCAGGATGTATGGTAAATGGAGAACTGTGAGCTTCAGTCAACACAACTTCCCTGAGAGTAGAGTCATGATGAGATGGCATTTATACAAGATCTCATCGTTCTTTTCGGGCTTTAAATGCATAAAAATGTCATAAAATACCATATATTGTGTTTGTTTACTTGTGTATTTTAGGTATGGATATCGTGAAAAAGACAAAAGATCACAAGAAACAAGGAAAAACGGACACGAGAAACGAAGCCGTACAAAGAACCGGGCCCTAGATCATGATTTATCCAAGATTTACCCTTGAAGACTTGAAGATATGCAAGATTGATCCTAAATAAATTAAGAAATGACACTTAAAACCCTTGTGAATTCATAATTACAAGTTTGGTCCCTTAAGTTTGTCAAAATTACACAAATAGTCCTTTAACTTTGAAGAAATGGCAAAATTAGTCCCTCAACTATGCTAATTTGTCATTTATAGTCCCTCATAGAGTTAAAGTTACATTGAAGACCTTTGAAGATCAACAAAGTCCAAAATCAGTCCCTCAAATATGCAAAAGTGGCAAAAACAACCCTTAAAACACTTTTGGAAAAGTTTTGTGCCAAAAGTGTAAAGACTGAAACTTGTATAACAAAGGGATGCGTTTATTTGGACTGAAATACTTGCTATACAACTCTTCCCAAAAACAAAGGACCAAAAGTGCCAAGCTGAAAGTTTGAATTCCTATAAACGCGGGTAACACTTACTGTTTGGATTTTACCATGAAGAACACCCCTTTTACCCAGGATTAAAAAGAGGAAAACAAAGGGGAAATTGAAATTGGATGTTCCCACGTGTAATTCACATCAAGACAATCAAATCCCACACCAAAAACCTTAATCCCCACTACCAGAAAGATACCCCCACTCCCACTCTCATGACGACACCTGGCATTTGATCATGACATGGCAAGATCAACGAACCAAAGCTTTTCCTTTGTCACCAAGCACTAAACAAACGTCCATGATTCACCCAAACCAGCTGGCAACACGCCTAGAAGATTCTGCAAGGACAAATAGGGAGATTCACTTCTAGGGTTTGTGAACAGTGATTAGCTAGCATTTGCCTATAAAAAGACTCTTCAACATGTGAGAGAGCTTTTGTTCCAGTTTTACCTTTTAAACTTGTAATTCCTTTTTGAAATTTATAAAAGTTGGTATTTTGAGAAAATTGTAATTCCTTTTTATGTTTTTGAAAGTTGGTGTTGTTTAAAGGTGATTCTGAGTTCCATTTGTTGTTATAAGTGTGCTTGAATCATTTGGTTCAAGGACGTTTATGTTTGGTAAGTTTTTCAAGTTTGAAAAAGCTTGAAAAGAGGTTTCTGATTTGCTTATTATTGTGTACTAACCCTTAGCCAAAGGCCTTAAGCTCCTTCAAGCTTGTTGACACCAAGCCTGAGAAGAGTTTTGAGCTTTTGGTTGAGTTGTTTGCTGATTTGTGTTGAAGATATATCATAATCAAAACCTGTTCTACTTTGAACATCAGAAGGTTTTGATCTTCCTTTTTGAAGAACCTTGGTCTTGTTCTAGTTGTTGAACAAGGTCCAAGGAGCATAGCTAGCCCTCCTAGGATGTTATGGAGGGCAGGTATAATCCCTTGTTTAAGATTCCTCTAAAAATTTCATGTTACTGCCTGTTTTGCATTTTGGTATATGATTTGGTGATTCTGTGTTTATGCTTTGTGTTTTATGGTTGCAATCTGTTAGTTATCACCTAGTGTAGCTGTTTGAATGATAAAATTAGTAGGTTGTGTTTAAAAATCACAAGTTGCTTTGAAAGGTGGTTGATTAAGGACTGTTTGGGATTACTGGTTCATAAGGCCTTGTGGCCTTGTGCCTTTGGTTCTTAGGGTTTGTGAGGTCTAAACAAGTCATTTTGAACAAGTTCTAGTCATTGTTTAAGTTTTTGAAAGTTTGGAAAAAGGATTGGAAGTTTTGTTAAAATATGATAAAAGTGCTTTTGTGAGTGGTCAAACACATCAGATCCAATAACTTCTTTGTTACTTGGATCCAAGGTCTGAAATCAGGTTTGGGAGTAGTTTGGGTGATAAGCTATCTATTGGTTATCTGGTTGTTGAATTTGGTGGCTTATTGTGTTTGTTATAGCTTATCAAAGTTGGCTGAAGTGGTCATTTGCATCAGCAAAGTGACCACCTCATTTGGTGTTGCATTGTGATTTCTAGCATAAGGATTGTTGCTTTGCTGCTTGGATCCTATTTGTGAGCTGCTTATAAGGTTATTTGGCTATTTGGATTTATTTGTTGATAACCTATAAGCTTACTGGCTTATTGGTTTATTTGTGCCAAAACTTGTCAAGTCTACTCAATTGGTAGACTTTGATTCACAAGGTTTGCACTCAAACCTTGACCAGCAGGGTGAAAAACAAGTCTAAACACTTCATTAAGGCTGTCAACGTCCATTTTGTTCCTGTCAGCGTTTGAATTTCACTTGTCAGCATTTGACTTTTGGTCAAACTTGGTCACTTAGCTTATTGAATCTGTTTTGCTTATTGGTATATGCAACAACTTAATATCAAGTCTGGAAGGTTACAAGTCTTTTGGTTAAGCTTTTGCTAGGAAACTAGCTTATTTGGCTTTTTCAGAGTGCTTATTGGTTCTCACAGCTTATTCGACTTGGCTTTTTGTGATTTTCTTGAGGGATTATTGTTAGTTAAGCTATTTGTGAACTTTTGCAACAAACTAGAGCTTATGAGGTGCCCTAAATCTCAAACCCGACTATTTTGTCGTTTTGTGGATTTGAACTTTGCTTATTTCTGGCTTATTGAGTGTGCTTTTTCAAAATTTCTTTTTACAGATCTCTTAAGCATCCCAAAAGAAGGTTGTGTGTCAAATTAGAGCTTATGGCATTAGCTTATTGCATAATGGGCTAAAAAGCCCAATAAGGATAAGCTGTTTGCTTAATAATCTATGATAAGCTCACTTTCAGCTTTTGGGCCTTCAGAGTTTTGTGTTTAGAATTAAATTTTGAGTCAGATTGGGCTTTTCCAAGTCAATTGGGCCAAGTTTGACTTTTGGCTAAAAAGCCCATGAGTGTTGACTGTTTTAGGTTTTGGCCCATTTGAGGGCCCAATAGGGGTATTCTGGTCATTTCACTTTCATTTTCTGTTTAATTAGGTTAAAATAAACTAGTTTGCAAGTTTTTAGAATTTTTTATAATTTTTAGATTTTTAATATTATTTTAATATTATTTTATTATTATTTTTCAAATTTCACATTTTTCAACTTTTTACATTTTTCTTAGCTTAAATACATTAAAAGAGAAATTTTGCAACCTTTAGACTAATTTTATCACTTTTAGATTAATTTTTATAATTATTTTAAGTTTTAATAGTTTTTAAATCATTCTAAATAGTTTTTTTTAGTTTAAAAATTTCTAAAAATAGTTTTTAATCTTTTTAGGTCATTTTAGAGGTTTACCAATTGAAAAATCTTTATTTGGGCTTTTTGATAATTAATTTGATTTTTAGGGCTTTAATTAGCATTTAAAAATTGAATATTTAATTAATTAAAAGGTTTGAAAAAGTTTTGATCATTAGTAAACTCTTAGTTTATTCATTTTGATTTTTGGTGAATTTTTGGTAATTTTTAGAATTAATTTTTATTTTAGCTTATTTTACGGTTTTACGTTTTATCGTCATAGTAATTAATTTCACGTCTTCGTCATTCTCTTTTCTCATCCCCTTCTAACCAATATTAATCTCACACATTGCTACATTTTAGTCACACACATATACCTCCTTGGGAAACGAACTTGGAACTTCCACATCATAAGGGTCATTAACACTTGATTTTTCCTAAAATCATTTGTTTAATACTTACCGCTCATTTACGCTCTTTTGTTTTCCTAAACAAGAGGTGTAATTTACCACAATCATTTTGGCGCCGCTGCCGGGGAGGTGTGTCGTGATTAATTTGTCTTGTTGTTTTTAATATTAACCATAAATAGTATTTGTATTAGTAGAAATCTACTAATACGTATTATCGGTTTTTTTGGTTTTTCTTGTGAAATTATTATTACTATATTGTATTAAGTATCACAATCAATTCAAAATATCTCCAAAAGTGTGAAAACACAACCTTAATTGAGATTTGATCTCCTAGTTATTTTATTCAAATCTCAAACAAGAAAAAAAGGCAAAAATAGATAAATACTTTCGTGAAGCTCGATTTTGAAAAATACAAACTATAAGGTGGGTATAAGGCGGGTATTATAAAATATACCCTAAGGAAAAAGGCTCTTAAGTGCTTCGCGCCGCTTCGTTTCCCCGCTTGCTTGTGAGTATTTTGAGATTGAAGGCTAATCGAGGGTTTTGCCGCCCAAAGTATTATTACGTATAATATATTTGCTTGGTTTCTTTGTGATTAAACCCTCTTGAACAATTTGGTTTTCACCAAAGTTCTAAAGTCATTTGAAGGCGTTCACTCCACGTGATCGTTTTCATTCCTTTGAGGCTTCTTTAATCAAGAGTTTGATTCGAGGAGAGATTTGGTAAATTGTTGTCTATGAAGATACACCAAAATCCAAAAAAATTTAAAAACAATCAAAAACACAAAAAAATTGAAAATTCACAAAACACCAAAAAAGAATCTTCTTTGCTCACCTCCCATTCTTAGTGAAGTTTATGATCACTCGTAATCAAGCAAAACGAGCTCGTAAACGTCTTCAAAAGCAAGCCAATCAAGAGACGTTGACTGAAGAACAACCTCCAATTGTTGAACCTATTGTAGAACAAGAAGTCGTCATGGCTAATCGTACTATGATGGAGTTGCTACAAGCACCTACCGAGGGTTTTGGAGAGGCCAATGTGATTCCCTCCATCCTTGCGGAGAATTTCGAGATTAAGACGGGTTTAATGTCGATGTTGCAAGCTAATAAGTTTAGAGGTCATGAGAAAGACAACCCGCACTATCACATTAGGAATTTTAATTGTCTCACCGCTACTAGCAAGTTTAAGGATGTTCCACATGACGCCATTAAGATGATGTTGTTTCCATACTCGTTAGATGGACCCGCAAAAATTTGGCTTGAGAAAGAACCGCCAAATTCGATTTTGACATGGGGTGATCTCGTTTCTAAGTTTGTGAACAAGTTTTTTCCACCATCTAAAACAACACATTTGAAAAATGAGATTTCAAGATTTGTTCAAAGAAATAATGAAAGTTTTTCAATGGCATGGGAACGATTTAAAGAAATGTTACATGAATGTCTACACCATGATTTTTCGGAATTGCATCAAATTGATACTTTTTATAATGGGCTTAATGATCATGAACGAGATTACCTAAATGCCGCCGCGGGTGGTAATTTTTTGTGCAAAACGACCGATGAAGCTTTAAAGATTATCGAGAATAGATCTAAGGTTTATAGCCCTCGTAACACACCGAGTGTTGCCAATTTGGGTTCGTCATCGTCGTCATCGTCTCGTAGCATTAATGCCTTACATGATGAAGCTAATGAGGAAAATCGGTTTTTTGATAGATTTGCTAATCTTATGTCTCATTGGAAAGCTCAAGAATCTTTGAATTCCGCTTCGGTTAAAGCGGTTGCTAAGAGTTGTTTGTCTTGTGGAAGAGCTCATGATCTTTCCGAGTGCATTACCGCGGATGGTAACACTTCGAGTGCTTATGTAGCAACGGGAACTTACAACCAAAACGGCCAAGGTTCCCGCCCAAATCAAGATCCACCAAATCAAAATGCTAATAACTATCGAAACAACAACCAAGGTGGTAATTATCAAGGCAATTCACGTAACTACAACAAGGGGAATTATCAAAGTGGGAATGGACAAGTCACTAATCAAAACCAAAACCGTGATTTTCAAAACACTACACAAGGTTTTCAAAATTCTCACACTAAAAATCTTCAAGGAGAATTTTTGGATTATGCTAAAGCAAATGATGATAAATTTGATAACATGCAACGTGAGATGATTAGCTTAAGATCCGAGTTGAAAAACGAGCTTAAAAACGAACTTTCTAATGAACTTAAAACTCATGCTAATAAAATGGAAGGAAATGTTCAACGTCTTCAACAAATCAACAAAAGATGGAACAAGGACAACATGAGATTAAGCAAGAATTGTTAAAAGCGGATGCTAGGCAAACAAAATTTGAGGACCGAATGGCTAAAATGTTTGAAACAATCATGTGTAAACCCTCTTCCTCGGGTGGTCTTCCTAGTGATACCATTGCAAACCAAAAGGGAGAAATGAAGGTTATTACTACACGAAGTGGTAAAACTTTCAAGGAACCAATCTCTCGTCCAAGTACTTCTACGGAGAAGGAAATCGAGAAAGAGCCCGAGGAGGTGGTCGAAAAGGAGCATATTACAATCCCACGAAGTACCGCTCATACCACACCTACGGTTGAACCAATACCAATTGTGGAACCCGAGATTCCAAGGCCGTTGCCTAATGTCCAACCCACACCACCCTTACCTTACCCTTCGAGACGAAACAAAGAGAAATTACAAGAACGTAACAAACAACAAATCGAGCTTTTTATAAAAATGTTTCAACAAGTGCATTTTGATGTGAGTTTAGCCGACGCGTTGTTATATATGCCTCATTTCGCTTCCACTTTTAAAAGTATGATGAGCGATAAGGAAAAGCTTTCAAAGCTTGCTAATTGCTCCTCGGTTTATCTTAACCGCATACCAGAAAAAGTTGGTGACCCCGGAAAGTTTCTCATTCCTTGTGACATACAAGATATGAAAGAATGCCTCGCCTTGGCCAATCTTGGTGCGAGCATTAATTTGATGCCAGTTTCCATTTGGAAATCGCTTTCGCTTCCGGCTCTTATTCCTTCGAACATGTCTATCGATATGGCCGATCATTCTACGATTTTAGCATGTGGAGTAGCCGAAGATGTTTTCGTGAAAGTGGGGAAGTTCTACTATCCCGTTGATTTTATAGTAGTTGACATCCCCGCGGATCCTCAAGTTCCTCTAATTTTAGGTCGTCCATTTTTAGACACCTCGAGATCACTTATCGACGTTCATGCAAGAACTATCACTTTGAGATTCAACGAAGAGGAACTTGTTATAAACGCTACTCAAAACTCTAAACCTTCTCATGTTTATGCAATCGCTACCATCAATCACATTGACATAGTTGATGTGGTTTGCGATGAGTTTTCACAAGAAGTGTAAGGTTTTTCCGATAGCTCGTCAAGTGGCAATCCCACTATTTTGGATCCGATTCTTGCTAATTATACACCAAATCTCACTCCATTCCAAGGAGGCGATCTCACTTCAAATGAAATCGACAATGAAGATGAGGTGTTGATTAGTGATGATACTTCTATTCCACCATTTCTTCCGTCGATGGAAGTTATGAGTGTTGAACCAAAATCTTCAATCGAGGAACCACCTATCCTTGAATTGAAAGATCTTCCTTCTCACCTAGAATACGCATTCTTGGAAGGTGATGACAAGTTGCCGGTTATTATTGCAATAGGTCTTGCTAATGATGAAAAAACCGAGCTCTTAAAAGTTCTTAAAGCTCATAAAGGGGCAATTGCGTGGAAAATTTCCGACATTAAGGGTATTGACCCAAAATTTTGTACTCACAAGATTTTAATGGAGGAGGAATACAAACCCGCAATTCAAAGTCAAAGAAGGGTGAATCCCAAAATTCACGATGTCATTAAAAAGGAAGTGTTAAAACTCCTTGACGCGGGAATGATTTATCCTATCTCCGATAGCCCATGGGTGAGCCCAATCCATTGTGTCCCTAAAAAGGAGGAATGACCGTTGTGCCCAATGAAAACAACGAGTTAATTCCCACTCGTGTTGTGACCGGTTGGAGGGTGTGTATTGACTACCGAAAGTTAAATGACGCCACTTGAAAAGACCACTTTCCTTTGCCCTTCATGGATCAAATGTTGGAGCTACTCGCGGGAAATGAATTCTATTGCTTTTTAGATGGTTTTTCCGGTTACTTTAAAATCCTTATCGACCCTCGTGATCAAGAGAAGACTACGTTTACGTGTCCTTATGGAACGTTTGCTTATCGTAGGATGCCTTTCGGACTTTGTAATGCGCCGGGTACGTTTCAACGGTGTATGATGGCGATTTTTCACGATATGATCGAGAAGTCGATGGAACTGTTTATGAATGACTTTTCGTTATTTGGCAATTCATTCACGTCGTGTTTATCTAATCTCGAGCAAATGTTAAAACGTTGTGAAGAAACCAATCTTGTGCTTAATTGGGAAAAAGGTCATTTTTTGTGTAAACAAGGAATCGTCTTAGGACATAAGGTGTCGAAAGCGGGGATTGAGGTCTATAAAGCTAAGGTAGACGTCATCGCCAAGTTACCTCATCCCAAAACCGTAAAGGGAGTTAGGAGTTTCCTAGGCCACGCGGTCTTTTATCGTCGTTTCATCAAAGACTTTTCGAAAATCTCTCGACCTATGACACACCTTCTCGAGAAGGATGCTCCTTTTAACTTCAATGAGGATTGTGTTAGAGCTTTCGAAACTCTCAAAAGGAAACTTACCGAAGCTCCCATTCTTGTTGCTCCTAATTGGGAATTACCCTTTGAAATCATGTGCGATGCAAGTGATTATGCTATAGGGGCCGTCTTAGGGCAACGATATGACAAGCATTTCCGTCCTATCCACTATGCTAGTAAGACGATGACTGAGGCTCAATTAATGTACACCACAACGGAAAAGAATTCCTTGCCGTGGTCTATGCTTTTGAGAAATTCCGACCTTATCTCGTCTTAACTAAAAGCATCGTGTATACCGACCATTCGGCTATTAAGTATCTCTTAGCTAAGCAAGATGCTAAGCCGAGATTGCTTCGTTGGATGCTCCTCCTCCAAGAATTTGATGTCACCGTGCTTGACAAAAAAGGAGCCGAGAATCTAGCGGCCGATCATCTCTCTCGTCTAGAAGATCCTCACAAAGATGTTTTTGAGAACAAGGAAATCACCGAAATATTTCCTCTCGAGACTCTCAGTGTAGTGAATTTTAAAGACACCACCCCATGGTTTGCAGACATTGCAAATTACCATGCGGGCAATTTCATAATCAAGGGTATGACGACACAACAAAAGCGAAAATTCTTTCGTGACGTCAAGTTCTATTTTTGGGACGACCCTTATCTCTTTCGGGTTTGTGCGGATCAACTCGTTCGACGTTGTGTTTTTGGTGCCGAAGCTTCTAATATCCTTAGATCTTGTCACGAGGGACCCACGGGTGGTCACCACGGTGCCAATCTCACGGCTAAGAAAGTGTTCGATGCCGTCTTCTTTTGGCCGTCTATCTATCGTGATGCACACGCACTTGTGAAGTCGTGTGATTCGTGCCAACGTCAAGGAAAATCGTCTCAACGTGATGAAATGCCGCAAAACATAATTCAAGTGTGTGAGATTTTCGACATTTGGGGCATAGACTTTATGGGGCCGTTCCCATCGTCTCATGGTAACAAGTATATCCTCGTCGCGGTGGACTACCTTTCTAAGTGGGTGGAAGCTAAGGCTTTACCTACTAATGATGCTCGTGTGGTAGTGAAGTTTTTGAAGCAACTATTCTCTCGGTTCGGAACCCCTCGTGCTATTATAAGCGATCATGGAACCCATTTTTGTAACGACCAATTCGAGAAGGTTGTAAAGAAATATGGAGTTACTCATCGTCTTTCTATGGCTTATCACCCTCAAACGAGTGGGCAAGTCGAGGTTTCGATCCGAGCTTTGAAGAGGATTTTAGAAAGGTCAATTGGAGAAAACCGTGCTTCATGGTTCGACAAACTCGATGACGCTTTATGGGCCTTTAGGACCGGTTATAAGACACCTATCGGTTGCACTCCTTATAAGTTATTGTATGGGAAGAATTGTCATTTGCCCATTGAATTGGAGCACAAGGCATATTGGGCCCTTAAGCATGTAAACTTTGACTTGAAGACCGCGGGAGATCACCAGAAAATACAATTAAATGAATTGGATGAACTAAGAGACAATGCTTATGAAAATTCATTGATTTTCAAAGAAAAAACTAAAAAGTTTCATGATGCAGAGATTAAAAACCGGGTTTTTAACGTTGGTGATCAAGTGTTACTTTTTAACTCTCGACTTAAGATATTTTTCGGTAAATTGAAATCTCGTTGGTCGGGTCCTTTCACTGTTACACAAGTGTTTCCTTATGGGACCATCGAGCTAGCTCAAGATGATGGTCCTAACTTCAAGGTGAATGGACATAGGCTTAAGCACTACTTTGGTGGGGAAATTCCTTCAATGGTTGACCTCGACCAAGTCACCTTCCCCAATGATAATTAGCATTGAGGGGATCGAGTTGAGCTCATGACTCGGTAATCAAAAACGAGGTGCCTCGTGGGGGAGATCCCATGCTTATCCTTTTATGCTTACTATTCACTAATAAGGGGACTTGTACCCTTCCAACTCGTTGTCTCGTGGTTGTTTGTGATTGTGTTATCTAGATCATCATCATCATCTACGATTGAAGACTCTCATGTTCGTTTACGTGAGCCTCCATCGTTTGCTTGAAGAAGTTTTTCACGAATCCATTGACATATCCTTTATTATTCTAACAATTATGTTTTAGCATAATTCATAAACGGCTTTAGATATATTGTTGATCACCCTTTCCATGCTAGATCCTAAGCATTCGATTCTTCGTCTCTAGTATGGGGGTGCTCCACCTTTAGACTCGAAACATTGAGGATAATTTTTACTTTTAGTATAGGGGGGGGTGAATAGATACTTCCTTTGATACGCCCTCATGCTTTCCAATTTTCAAGGTTTTGTTTTTTGTTGCTAATAAGGCTAAAAATGGCCAAATTTTAAATTTTTTCTTAGTTTTCATAAGTGTTTTTAAGACACGAGTGTATATTTTCCGATGGGTAGAATAAGAATTAATTTTTGACTTGATGGGCATTTGGAGCCATTTACATTCCTTAACCCGCTCAATTCAAGTTTTGCTAGAATTTTATATAGGGAGCTTTAAAACGCAAAAGTCATAGCTCATACGGGTTAAGAACAAGAACTTTTCGCAAGTTCCTATAATTGATCCTAGAAGTCACTTATCAAGGGAACTACAAAATGCATTCTCTAAAATTGAAAAAGTCCAAGTAAGTGCAAGATCCTATAGGTGGCTTGAAAACCCAAAACTTTGATTTGATATAGTCTTAATGAAAGCTAATCCAAATTTGGCTTAATTTTGACTTGCACGGCTAAGTATTTACGAGTCTCTTTAATTAGAGGTCTTTATATAGTGAAGAACGAGAAGTGATAGAGTTAGACAAGTGATCATGCTAAACGTAGAACATGAAAATGTTCTTTCAAAAACTCATATGTTTTTAATTGTTGCTTTTTCTTCCCATAAGATCAATGCATTAGGAACAAAAATAAATGCAATAAGTAAGGTCGTACGATTTGAAAGGTTACTTAGCCTCTAGCGCAAGATCGTTTAAAAGTTGCTCGGGGTTGAATAGAGTTCATAGCCAAGGCATAACTTATTGAAGCGGGACGCGAAGATTGGTGATTATCCAAAAAGGCCCTAACAAGGCATGAGGAGCTCTATTTTGTTGCTAAAGATCCAAGATGATGTGAAGTATCATTATTCCTAAATCAATATGAAGGATCGAGACACACGACGAAAAGCAATTACTCCCCTAAAGATCATGGAGAAAGTCTATCCAAAAAGACCCTTACAAGGTATGAGGATAAATATATCCAAGTCCGAAAAGGAGGCGGATCGTTTTATATCAAAGTCCAAAATATATATTGAAGAAAAATGATGAAGTCGTGGTCCAAATATGAAGAATCTCTCAAAAACGTCAAGTGAAGAAATTCCAAATATATGAAGAGAAGACCAAAATTTCAAGAACGTCTTCCCAGGATTTGAAGTATGAAGTACATGCCAAATATCGGTCCGAGAAAGTTCTCAAATCGTGAAATGAGTTATGCCAAGATATGAACTTAAGGAGATACACGAGAAGCCGTTTTAAAAGATTTTGTCCTTCGGCTAACTATCGATTAAATCGTGCTACTTTACTTTCGGGCTAATAACTACTCAAATAAGTCAATATGAATCACTTGTGATCCATGACAAATAGTTAAAAAATGCTAGTAACCCATTTCTTTTTATAATAACTAGGATTGCGGGGAGAAAAAGTATTACACAATTTGGACGTATGAGTAGTGTTAGCATTGTGACTTGTACCAACAATGATCTCGTTTTTGCACTTAGCATGGAATGTATGACAATCAAGGATGACGAAATTTACTCTAAGGGACATTTACTTGTTTCTATTCTTTGACCCTAAAAGTCACATTTGTGATGAAAATCATACATTATGTCTTTACACATCTTCGTAGTATTTTTGCAAGTCTTTTACTTTTCAATAAAGGGTAATAAAATTGAACTTTGGTGATGCTTAGATACTTTATTCTAGCATTGCGTGAGGGCACGACAATGGCTTAGTATGGGGGAGTGATGAGATGGCATTTATACATGATCTCATCGTTCTTTTCGGGCTTTAAATGCATAAAAATGTCATAAAATACCATCTATATATGCTTGTGTTTGTTTACTTGTGTATTTTAGGTATGGATATCGTGAAAAAGACAAAAGATCACAAGAAACAAAGAAAAACGGACACGAGAAACGAAGCCGTACAAAGAACCGGGCCCTAGATCATGATTTATCCAAGATTTACCCTTGAAGACTTGAAGATATGCAAGATTGATCCTCAATAAATGAAGAAATGACACTTAAAACCCTTGTGAATTCATAATTACAAATTTGGTCCCTTAAGTTTGTCAAAATTACACAAATGGTCCTTCAACTTTGAAGAAATGGCAAAATTAGTCCCTCAACTATGCTAATTTGTCAATTATAGTCCCTCATGGAGTTCAAGTTACATTGAAGACCTTTGAAGATCAACAAAGTCCTAAATCAGTCCCTCAAATATGCAAAAGTGGCAAAAACAACCATTGAAACACTTTTGGAAAAGTTTTGTGCCAAAAGTGTAAAGACTGAAACTTGTATAACAAAGGGATGCGTTTATTTGGACTGAAATACTTGCTATACAACTCTTCCCAAAAACAAAGGACCAAAAGTGCCAAGCTGAAAGTTTGAATTCATATAAACGCGGGTAACACTTACTGTTTGGATTTTACCATGAAGAACACCCCTTTTACCCAGGATTAAAAAGAGGAAAACAAAGGGGAAATTGAAATTGGATGTTCCCACGTGTAATTCACATCAAGACAATCACATCCCACACAAAAAACCTTAATCCCCACTACCAGAAAGATACCCCCACTCCCACTCTCATGACGACACCTGGCGTTTGATCATGACATGGCAAGATCAACGAACCAAAGCTTTTCCTTTGTCACCAAGCGCTAAACAAACGTCCCTGATTCACCCAAACCAGCTGGCAACACGCCTAGAAGAGTCTGCAAGGACAAATAGGGAAATTCACTTCTAGGGTTTGTGAACAGTGATTAGCTAGCATTTGCCTATAAAAAGACTCCTCAACATGTGAGAGAGCTTTTGTTCCAGTTTTACCTTTTAAACTTGTAATTCCTTTTTGAAATTTATAAAAGTTGGTATTTTGAGAAAATTGTAATTCCTTTTTATGTTTTTGAAAGTTGGTGTTGTTTAAAGGTGATTCTGAGTTCCATTTGTTGTTATAAGTGTGCTTGAATCATTTGGTTCAAGGACGTTTATGTTTGGTAAGTTTTTCAAGTTTGAAAAAGCTTGAAAAGAGGTTTCTGAATTTGCTTATTATTGTGTACTAACCCTTATCCAAAGGCCTTAAGCTCCTTCAAGCTTGTTGACACCAAGCCTGAGAAGAGTTTTGAGCTCTTAGTTGAGTTGTTTGCTGATTTGTGTTGAAGATATATCATAATCAAAACCTTTTCTACTTTGAACATCAGAAGGTTTTGATCTTCATTTTTGAAGAACCTTGGTCTTGTTCTAGTTGTTGAACAAGGTCCAAGGAGCATAGCTGGCCCTCCTAGGATGTTGTGGAGGGCAGGTATAATCCCTTGTTTAAGATTCCTCTAAAAAGTTCATGTTACTGCCTGTTTTGCATTTTGGTATATGATTTGGTGATTCTGTGTTTATGCTTTGTGTTTTATGGTTGCAATCTGTTAGTTGTCACCTAGTGTAGCTGTTTGAATTATAAAATTAGTAGGTTGTGTTTAAAAATCACAAGTTGCTTTGAAAGGTGGTTGATTAAGGACTGTTTGGGATTACTGGTTCATAAGGCCTTGTGGCCTTTTGCCTTTGGTTCTTAGGGTTTGGGAGGTCTAAACAAGTCATTTTGAACAAGTTCTAGTCATTGTTTAAGTTTCTGAAAGTTTGGAAAAAGGATTGGAAGTTTTGCTAAAATCTGATAAAAGTGCTTTTGTGAGTGGTCAAACACATCAGATCCAATAACTTCTTTGTTACTTGGATCCAAGGTCTGAAATCAGGTTTCGGAATAGTTTGGGTGATAAGCTATCTATTGGTTATCTGGTTGTTGAATTTGGTGGCTTATTGTGTTTGTTATATCTTATCAAAGTTGGCTGAAGTGGTCATTTGCATCAGCAAAGTGACCACCTCATTTGGTGTTGCATTGTGATTTCTAGCATAAGGATTGTTGTTTTGCTGCTTGGATCCTATTTGTGAGCTGCTTGTAAGGTTATTTGGCTATTTGGATTTATCTGTTGATAACCTATAAGGTTACTGGCTTATTGGCTTATTTGTGCCAAAACTTGTCAAGTCTACTCAATTGGTAGACTTTGATTCACAAGTTTTGCACTCAAACCTTGACCAGCAGGGTGAAAAACAAGTCTAAACACTTCATTAAGGCTGTCAACGTCCATTTTGTTCCTGTCAGCGTTTGAATTTCACTTGTTAGCGTTTGACTTTTGGTCAAACTTGGTCACTTAGCTTATTGAATCTGTTTTGCTTATTGGTATATGCAACAACTTAGTTTTTGTAACAGAACTCATTTTTCTCAGCTTAATATCAAGTCTGGAAGGTTACAAGTCTTTTGGTTAAGCTTTTGCTAGGAAACTAGCTTATTTGGCTTTTTTCAGAGTGCTTATTGGTTCTCACAGCTTATTCTACTTTGCTTTTTGTGATTTTCTTGAGTGATTATTCTTAGTTAAGATATTTGTGAACTTTTGCAACAAACTAGAGCTTCTGAGGTGCCCTAAATCTCAAACCTGACTATTTTGTCGTTTTGTGGATTTGAACTTTGCTTATTTCTGGCTTATTGAGTGTGCTTTTTCAAAATTTCTTTTTAAAGATGTCTTAAGCATCCCAAAAGAAGGTTGTGTGTCAAATTAGATCTTATGGCATTAGCTTATTGCTTAATGGGCTAAAAAGCCCAATAAGGATAAGCTGTTTGCTTAATAAGCTGTGATAAGCTCACTTTCAGCTTTTGGGCCTTCAGAGTTTTGTGTTTAGAATTAAGTTTTGAGTCAGATTGGGCTTTTCTAAGTCAATTGGGCCAAGTTTGACTTTTTGGGCTAAAAAGCCCATGAGTGTTGACTGTTTTAGGTTTTGGCCCATTTGAGGGCCCAATAGGGGTATTCTGGTCATTTCACTTTCATTTTCTGTTTAATTAGGTTAAAATAAACTAGTTTGCAAGTTTTTAGAATTTTTTATAATTTTTAGATTTTTAATATTATTTTATTATTATTTTTCAAATTTCACATTTTTCAACTTTTTACATTTTTCTTAGCTTAAATACATTAAAATAGGAATTTTGCAACCTTTAGATTTATTTTATCACTTTTAGGTTAATTTTTATAATTATTTTAAGTTTTAATAGTTTTTAAATCATTCTAAATAGTTTTTGTTAGTTTAAAAATTTCTAAAAATAGTTTTTAATCTTTTTAGGTCATTTTAGAGGTTTACCAATTGAAAAATCTTTATTTGGGCTTTTTGATAATTAATTTGATTTTTAGGGCTTTAATTAGCATTTAAAAATTGAATATTTAATTAATTAAAAGGTTTGAAAAAGTTTTGATCATTGGTAAACTCTTAGTTTATTCATTTTGATTTTTGGTGAATTTTTGGTAATTTTTAGAATTAATTTTTATTTTAGCTTATTTTACGGTTTTACGTTTTATCGTCGTAGTAATTAATTTCACGTCTTCGTCATTCTCTTTTCTCATCCCCTTCAAACCAATATTAATCTCAAACCTTGCTACATTTTAGTCACACACATATACCTCCTTGGGAAACGAACTTGGAACTTCCACATCATAAGGGTCATTAACACTTGATTTTCCTAAAATCATTTGTTTAATACTTACCGCTCTTTTACGCTCTTTTACGCTCTTTTGTTTTCCTAAACAAGAGGTGTAATTTACCACAATCAAGTCATCAGGAACCACTAGTCTAGTGCCCTGCCATAAGATACCGTCGTCATCAACACGAAACTCCGTCTGCTGATCAAGGTTCTGAATGATAGCCCAAATCTCACCATCGTCCTTCTGAGCTTCCTTGATCCTAGAATGTAAGTCTGGTTCCACTCTAAGATTAGCCCAGTAACCATGATGTCCTCATACACAAAACTCAATATCAGTCATCTCTAGGTCACGAATGATCTCCTTTGCAATCCAAATGCTAGCAATCACACCTGACCTTCTGCTTAGAGCATCTGCCACCACATTCGCCTTACCAGGATGGTACTGAATGTTGGTGTCGTAATCCTTCAATAGCTCTAACCATTTCCTCTGTCTCATGTTCAGTTTCTTCTAGGTGAAGATGTACTTGAGACTCTTGTGGTCGGTGAATATGTCACATGATTCACCATACAAATAATGTCTCCAGATCTTCAACGCGAAAACAACTGCTACAAGCTCTAAATCGTGAGTAGGATAGTTTTCTTCATAAGGTTTCAGCTGTCGTGATGCGTATGCAATAACCTTCCCATGTTGCATGAGAAAGCAGCCTAAACCTTTTCCTGAAGCGTCACTATATATCTGAAATCCACCTGAGCCAGATGGGAAAGTAAGAATAGGTACAGTCACTAACTTCTGCTTCAGATCTTCAAAGCTCTTCTCTTGCTCTTTCTTCCAGACGAATTTCTCTCCTTTCCTAATTAGCTTAGTCAAAGGTAAGGCTAACCGTGAAAAGTTCTCTACAAACATGCAGTAGTAGCCAGCTAAACCTAGAAAACTTCTAACTTCTGTTGCAGATATAGGTCTCGGCCATTTAGTGATAGCTTCAACCTTGGTAGAATCCATGGTGATCCCCTCTGCAGATACCAATCTCTAACACCCCCAATTTACATTACGCAGCGGAAATACACAATTGGGTGCTAGACACAAGCATCATCACACAAGGTATATTGAACAACTCAATGGGGAGGTGACAAGCACTCAGCGAACTTTCAGTAATTCCAATACAATATCGTAGTATTAACTTAATAAATACTCGGGAAATCATTTCAGTTATGAGGGATACATCTACAATGCAAAACAAAACTAAAAGTGATCTTACCGGAGCGTTGCAGAGGAGTTGTGTGCTTTTGAAGAATAAATACTTTCGACACCAAAGTTATAGTTTAGGACAATTTTCAAAATCGACCCAGTTCTCTATAACTTGCAACTCTGATACCAATCTCTAACACCCCCAATTTACATTGCGCAGCGGAAATACACAATTGGGTGCTAGACACAAGCATCATCACACAAGGTATATTGAACAACTCAAAAGTGAGATGTTTACACAAAATATAAACATGATTTTCATAAAAGGTCTAAAACAGAAATTTCATCCCATAATTGTACTTAAAACGACACCAGAGTAAAGCATTTAGTCCCCATGTATCTCGACCAACAACCAACAAGTTTAGTACAGTACATCAACATAAAGTAAATTGTTCAACAGTAAAAGGTAGAAACAGTTTTTAGACCAACATTCTTCCAAAAGCCAAGCCACAACCTCCACAACAAAGCTCCATGCTCCATCACTTCCTATTACCTGAAATACATGCATAAAACGAGTCAACAATAATGTTGAGCGAGTCTATAGGTTTATCAAATCACATTTGAACACAAGAAGAAAATCAATCATAATCATTTATAGAATTGTCGTACACACAATCTATATTCAAGACAATAATAATAATAAACATTGTATTTTAAGCTCATGACACCGACCCTTAACCAAATTGTCACCACGCCAAATGCCGGCATGACTAGAATAAAACCATTGCCCCTCTAGGGTATTAGTTGCTAGAATACCACAATCTTATTCACGTAAAATTATCCTTCCTAGCGGGTTACTCAACGTAATGCCCTGGTCTCAGATAGGGTGGTCAACCCAATAGTACTATCATTAGAATAAGCGGCTATTCTCGACTCACAGCATCAAGTCAGAAGATAGTTAACGGCTCATGAATTTAGGATCTTTAGCAACAAGTTACTCAATATAATGAATTCAACTTTAGGCAACATTCGGGTCCAACAATTACTCATGACTTGTGTTCATTTATTTTCAAATAGCATGTATCCCCCTCGCGAGTATAAAACATTTAGTAGCTAGCATAAAAAGCAAGGCTACAGACTCACCTTAGTATAAGAGATCTAGCGAGATGATCGTCGATGATAATGGATGCCTTTCAAACACGAGAACCGCTACCTATCAAATAAGGAGCGTTCATTAATAATGACTCGAGAAATAAATCATATATATATATATATAACATCAAACTCAACTCATAAAACCACAATACACTCGAGAGTAAATGATATAAATAACTTCATTATACTTTACTACACATTTACTTTACCATCTTATACTTTTAATAAAGTCCGCCGATACATACTACATGTACTAGCTTATTTACCCATTTTAAACTCGTCAACCGTTTATGAAACGACTCGATAAATAACTTACTATATATAGAAATTCCTCCTACAAGTTTATCAAATGAAATTACTTTTAAAGTCCTTTACCCGAGTCATTTTCAAACTACAAAATCCGGACAGATTTACGTTAATTTTTCATACAACCGTTTTAACTTATTTAAACGACTCTGTTTACAAAACCGACACTCGGGTTTTCAAATAAACTCAAACTCTAAGGTAAACACCTCATTATCAGTAGGTTACATAATTCAAAACTTCCATTTAGAGTCCCCGAGATTTGATCCAAATATCGACAACAACTATTTGTAGTGCCGATACTCGTCTTCCGGTACACGATCATTCAAAACATCATAACTTCGCGCTCGTTTGGAGCTAGAAGCTCTACCTTATATCAAATCGAAGCTAATAAAATTATCTACAACCCTAGGCTATAAGTTAAGCCATTTAAAAACATAAAAATTAGGATTTTACTGTTTACTTACTGTTATAAAATGACTACCAAAATCTTGTACAAAATCAACTTTTTAATCAAAACCAACCATAGAAATGTTCATTACTATACCCTAACATCAACATATATGAACCATAACATCTAAATCATCATCAAAATTAAAATCTTTGAATCAAAATGAAGTTTTTAACAAGATTCTTGCAACAATCACCATTGATCATGGCAAGAACACCATGCATGATCATGGTTTCTACCTACCAACATCAAAAAAATAAAAATGCCTTCCATGTGTAAAATTCTTACACCAAAATGATCCTTGATCAATTCTAAGAGTGAGTCTATGATTAGTTTAGGTCAAATCATCCTCAAACTCAAGTTAAAATTGAAAATTGAATGTGTTTGTGTGGGTGGGTGGTGTTTCGACAAAATGAGAGAGAAGAGAGAGATAGTGGAAAATTTTTAGTGGAAGAAATGTGAAGTGTGTGTTTGTTTAAGCTTTATATATAGTGGTTGAGGGACCTGGTTGAAATTTGGCAATAGTTGTGGCTAAAAATGAAAATAGTTAGTTAAAAAGCGGGAAATAACTATTAGTCAATTTTGAAAATATTTACGGGGCTCGGGTTTCATTAAGATACTTTTAAAAATTTAAAACGTACCTCAAAAATAATAATATCGACTCTCGACTCGACCTAACACGTCATTTAAAATAAAACATCAAAAATGACAAAAATGACTTGGGTTTCGACTCATAAAACATCAAACTCAACTTACTATATATAGAAAGTCCTACTTTGTCGAAACCCAAGTCATTTGAGAAACTACTCGACCTAACACGTCATTTAAAATATAACATCAAACTCAACTCATAAAACCACAATACACTCGAGAGTAAACGATATAAATAACTTCATTATACTTTACTACACATTTACTTTACCATCTTATACTTTTAATAAAGTCCACCGGTACATACTACATGTACTAGCTTATTTACCCCTTTTAAACTCGTCAACCGTTTATGAAACGACTCGATAAACTAACTTACTATATATAGAAAGTCCTCCTACAAGTTTATGAAATGAAATTACTTTTAAAGTCCTTTACCCGACTCATTTTCAAACTACAAAATCCGGACATATTTACGTTAATTTTTCATACAACCGTTTTAACTTATTTAAACGACTCCGTTTACAAAACCGACACTCGTGTTTTAAAATAAACTCAACCTCTAAGGTAAACACCTAATTATCAGTAGGTTACATAATTCAAAACTTCTATTTAGAGTCCCCGAGATTCTATCCAAATATCGACAACAACTATTTGTAGTGCCGATACTCGTCTCCCGGTACACGATCATTCAAAACATCACAACTTCGCGCTCGTTTGGAGCTAGAAGCTCTACCTTATATCAAATCTAAGCTAATAAAATTATCTACAACCCTAGGCTATAAGTTAAGCAGTTTTTAAAACATAAAAATTCGGATTTTACTGTTTACTTACTGTTATAAAATGACTACCAAAATCTTGTACAAAACCAACTTTTTGATCAAAACCAACCATAGAAATGTTCATTACTATACCCTAACATCAACATATATGAACCATAACAACTAAATCATCATCAAAATTAAAGTATTTGAATCGAAATGAAGTTTTTAACAAGATTCGGCAACAATCACCATTGATCATGGCAAGAACACCATACATGATCATGGTTTCTACCTACCAACATCAAAAAAATAAAAATGCCTTGCATGTCTAAAATTCTTACACCAAAATAATCCTTGATCAATTCTAAGAGTGGGGCTATGATTAGTTTAGCTCAAATCATCCTCAAACTCAAGTTAAAATTGAAAATTGAATGTGTTTGTGTGGGTGGGTGGTGTTTCGACAAAATGAGAGAGACGAGAGAGATAGTGGAAAAATTTTAGTGGAAGAAATGTGAAGTGTGTGTTTGTTTAAGCTTTATATATAGTGGTTGAGGGACCTTGGTTGCAATTTGGCAATAGTTGTGGCTAAAAATGAAAATAGTTAGTTAAAAAGCGGGAAATAACTATTAGTCAATTTTGAAAATATTTACGGGGCTCGGGTTTCATAAAGATACTTTTAAAAATTTAAAACGTACCTCAAAAATAATAATATCGACTCTCGACTCGACCTAACACGTCATTTAAAATAAA
Source organism: Glebionis coronaria (assembly GCA_025667525.1). Lineage (NCBI taxonomy): Eukaryota > Viridiplantae > Streptophyta > Magnoliopsida > Asterales > Asteraceae > Glebionis > Glebionis coronaria. The sequence goes on along the minus strand of CM046880.1, from coordinate 186,219,406 downwards.
ACATCAAAAATGACAAAAATCAAACAACCGACAATAAAACGTAAAATATTTGGCATCCATCGACATCACGCTTGCTAATACTCCTTATACTTAATAAATATAAAATATAAACCTTCCAACATCGGTTTAAACTTAAACCTCCAAAAATAAATATCATTCAAACTCATTCAAAAAATTCAAAAATAATCGTAAAATAATATTAAGCAATGACCTCAGTTTTGGGTTGTCACATCCCCCCTTCTTAAAAGAAGCGACGTCCGCGGCGCTTAATCCTTCCTAAACAAATGAGGATACTTGTCCTTAAAGAAATCCTCACATTCCCACATAAACTCTGGCCCACGTCTAGAGTTCCATCTCACTTTCACAATCGGAATTCTACTATGCTTCAACTTCCTAACTTCCCTATCCATTATCTCTACAGGTTCCTCTATAAAATGCAACTTATCATCAAGTTGAATCTCCTCCAATGGAATCACCACATCCCTTTCAGCTAAACACTTCTTCAAATTAGACACATGAAAAGTATTATGAATAGCCTTAAGCTCATCAGGCAACTCTAACTTATAAGCTACCAATCCAATCCTTTGGATAATCTTAAATGGTCCAATATATCTCGAGCTCAACTTTCCTCTCTTTCCAAAACGAATTACTCCTTTCCATGGAGATACCTTCAACATAACCATGTCTCCTACTTCAAACTCCAACGGTTTCCTTCTGTTATTAGCATAACTCTTTTGTCTACTTCTGGCAGATAACAAACGCTTCTTGATTTGCACAATCTTTTCAGTCGTCTCAAATATCATTTCAGGCCCAGTCAATTGACTTTCTTCTACCTCAATACAACACACTGGAGATCTACACTTACGTCCATACAAAGATTCAAATGGAGCGGCTTTAATACTAGAATGATAACTATTATTGTACGAAAATTCAACCAATGGCAAATGCTTATCCTAACCATTTCCAAAGTCAATCACACATGCACGAAGCATATCCTCTAATGTTTGAATCGTTCTCTCACTTTTTCCATCATTTTTCGGATGATATGCTGTACTTAAACATAACTCCATTCCCATCGCTTTCTGCAAAGACTTCCAAAATTCTGAAGTAAATCTACTATCACGATCAGAAATTATCGACAAAGGCACACCATGTCGACAAACAATCTCCTTCACATACACTGTTGTTAACCTCTCCATACTATCTGTCTTCTTCATTGGCAAAAAGTGAGCAGACTTAGTCAATCTATCTACAATCACCCATATCATATCACAACCATTTGCAGTCCTTGGCAAACCTGTCACAAAATCCATCATAATCTTCTCCCATTTCCACTCAGGAATCTCAGGTTGCACTAATAATCCAGATGGTTTCTTATGTTCAGCCTTCACCTTCACACAACTTAAACACTTATTAACATACTGTGCTATATCTGCCTTCATATTCGGCCACCAATAAACTTTCTTAAGATCTTGATACATCTTGTCCGATCCAGGATGTATTGAATACTTCGAATTATGAGATTCATTCATCACCAAATCTCGCACTCCTAATGAATCTTCTCAGATGGACACAACGGTAACCAAATCCTATTCTTAAAATACCTCAATCCATTCGACCTTATTTCAAACAACGGCTTCAACATTCTACCTAAATTTTCTGCCTCAACGTTCTCTTCCTTCAAACCATTAGTTTGGGCTTGTAATATCGCTTCTGTCAAATCAACACTTTCCATCATTGTCAAAGCTCTAACTCTTATAGACGTATCTCTTTCCTTTCTACTAAGTGCATCAGCTACCACATTCGCTTTACCACGATGGTAACGAATCTCGTAGTCATAATCACTCAGCAACTCAACCCATCTCCTTTGCCTCATATTCAATTCCTTTTGATCCAAAATATACTGCAAACTCTTATGATCAGTGAAAACCACACACTTGGTTCCATACAAGTAGTGTCTCCACAGCTTCAAAGCAGAAATCACAGCCCCAAGTTCTAAATCATGCGAGTGTAATTCTCTTCATGCTTCCTCAATTGTCTCGATGCATATGCTATTACTTTCTCCCTTTGCATCAATACAGCCCCAAATCCTTTATGAGACGCGTCACAGTACACTACAAAATCCTCAGATCCTTTTGGCAAAGACAATATCGACGCAGAACACAACTTATCCTTCAACATACTAAATGCAGATTCCTCTTCGAATCCCCATTCAAACACTCAATTCTTTTCTGTAAGCTTAGTCAAAGGCTTAGAAATTAATGAAAACTTCTCGATAAACCTTCTATAATACCCAGCCAAACCAAGAAATTGGCGAACTTCCGTCGGCGTCTTCGGCACTGACCAATCCTTAATTCCCTCAATCTTAGCAGGATCCACACGAACACCTTCACTATCAATCACGTGCCCCAAAAATTGCACTGATTTCAACCAAAATTCACACTTAGAGAATTTCGCATACAGCTTCTCCTTCTTCAACAATTCCAAAATTGTTCTCAAATGCTTCTCATGTTCCTCTTCACTCTTGGAGTAAACGAGAATATCATCAATGAATACGATAATAAACTCATCCAAATACGGCTTGTATACATGATTCATCAAATCCATAAATACAGCAGGCGCATTTGTTAACCCAAAAGGCATCACTTGAAATTCGAAATGTCCATATCGAGTACAGAAAGCTGTTATCAGAATATCTTCTTCCCTAACTCTCAGTTGATGATACCCATACCTCAAATCGATCTTCGAGTATACACATGACCCTTGCAACTGATCGAACAAATCATCAATCCTCGACAGTGGATACCGATTCTTGACAGTCAATTTGTTAAGCTCTCTATAATCAATACACATTCTAAAAGAACCATCTTTCTTCCTAACAAACAAAACAGGCGCACCCCACGGCGACGAACTCGGTCTAATAAATCCCTTATCCATCAAATCCTTCAATTGATCAGATAATTCTTTCATCTCAGATGGAGCTAAACGATATGGTGCACGAGCAACAGGAGCAGCACCCGACACTAAATCAATAGGAAACTCCACTTCACGATGCGGCGGTAATCCTGGTAATTCCTCAGGGAAAACCTCAGGATACTCTCTAATCACAGGCACATCCTCCAATTTCCTTTCATTCACACCATCATTACTTATCTGTGCAAGAAACACATCACAAACTGCTTCTATATACCTCATCATCTTTAAACAAGAAACAACTCTCAAACGAGAAGTACATTCATCACCTTTCACAGTCAATACGCTATTCCTTAGCGGTATCTAAACTAATCTTTCTCCACAAACAATTACTGCACCATTACCAACTAACCAATCCATCCCAACAATCACGTCAAAAGATCCTAATTCTATAGGTATCAAATCAATACTAAACACATAATTACCTAACTTCAAGGAACAACCTTTCAGTATAGAACTACTTCTTACAACCTTACCATCAGCTAACTCCACATTATAACTAGTTGTTAATCTCACTGGTTCTCTATCCAATAGCTGACTGAATCTAACATCTACGAAACTTCTATCGGATCTAGAATCAAATAACACACTAGCATAACAAGCATCAAGTAAGAACGTACCAGTCACCACATTCGGCCCTTGAGGTTTGTCAGCATCTCCCACGACATAGGCTGGAACAGCAATCCCAGCAGCAACAGCAGCAACATTGCCTCCCTGTCGTATGTAGTTTCTCCCTTGATATTACTAGATAAACCCCTAATATACTGCTTTATCTTCTTACGGTCATCAGCAAAAGCATCAGGACACAACAAACATAAATCATAAAATCTCCTTGTATAAGCTACAATATCATTGTTCCTCAGCCCCAAATGCCTCAATTCATCTTCTAACTGACCTAACTCTTCCTCAGGACAAAACTTAGCAGTCAACAGTCCCTTGGTCACAGTCCATGTACTAGTATTAGTTTCAACCAATCCTACAGTAGCTACTTGACTATTCCACCAACTCAATGCATCATCCTAAAAAGTAGCTGCAGCAAATTTCACCTTACTAGCTTCTGTACATCCACTGATTTCAACAGTACTTTCAATCTTCTCAATCCACCTCCTTAAGTGCATTGAACCACCAATACCATGAAATTGGGTAGGTCCACATTTCATGAAACTAACATAAGAACATTCCTTCTGAACCTGCTGAACAACAGCATTACCTCCAACTTGTCCCGCAGCATTTCCTCCTACTTGTTCATCAGCATTACGTCCAACCTAATTTTCACATTCCCTCCAACCTGACCAGCAGCATTCCTATTCTCAGCCTCATGGTTCCTCACAACACGTTCAGCTTCCAAAGCTCTATCAATAGCTTGCTCAATCATGGTATTAACAGTAGCAGTCGTCAATTTAGGCGGCATGTTTACAGGAAACTAACCAAACAATAATTTAGTAAAGTTAGAAAAATGCCTCCCAACTCCTTCCTGTATAACCATAACAGAAAAAGAACAAGTAAGTATTCATATCATGATAAGAAGAAGGATTTCTCTATCTAGATGTAACATGGATACTACATGCACCAACAACAAAATTCATAATGAATCATTAACCAATTCACACAAGAACTAATAAGACAAATCATAAGTAATGAAGGTAATTTTGGATTGCGTTGGAAAATCTCCACAAAATTGTGACAAGTAATGTCACTACAATCCTTCATCACAACAAACTTAAAAGTCATTAAGTTTGATCACAAACTACAGTACGAGTCTACATAAGTTCTATTACAACAAGGCTAATAAAAACAACATAAAGAACTAAACATCAGATCCCCGCAGCTTCTTGTACATCGGCTCGTCATCACTGCTGCTATCATCATCCTCAGCTTCTTCCTCCACTTTTTCCTTCCCCTTTCGACTACCTCCTTCACTTGGCTTCACCAACATTCGAGCTTCATCCTGATTCGGCACATCACGAATCACAACACCTTGACTAGGAAAAGATCTCATCGGCAAACCCCATGCATCAAGCCTTGCATTCGTTTCTTGCTTCGTACGTAACCTTTCAACTTGCCCACTCAAATTCAACACCATAGATCTTAATCTAACAACCTCATCCTTTTCCCTTGCCCTAACAAACTCTGATCTCCTCACACTACCAACAAACCTGTCAAACTTTTTCTCATTCTACTCAAACCTCCTAATCACACGAGTCTCAACCAAATACCTTTCAAACAAAGACCTATCAAACTTCTTAAGAAACTAGAAAATATCATCATAAGACCTAGGACCTGTACAATAAACCTTAGGAATACCATCATGAATAGATCGAGCACTACTCGACTCAACAGGAACATCACCCCTAGCAAATGCAATCCCAGACAAACTACTAATATAAGCATCACAAGTAGGAGTCGAAGAACGAACAACAGGTCGCCGACAATCTGAAACAGTCCATGGCACAACATTAACCCTTGGAACATAACTACCTTGTATCAACTCATGCTCTGTCTGACCAACCACGGTAGGTGGAATCCCATCATCTAAAAACTCAAAAGGCTCCTCATCGTCACTAGCACCAAAGTTATCCACTTCCTCACCATCCACTACATTAGTCATATCAGTCCATCCATCCTCACGAGGTAAACCAGCCATTTTCTACAATTATAAGGGTTCAAGGATACTTAAGGTCATCGTTAATAAAATAATAATTAGTATGCAATGCTCATGAAAATGTCATACATAATCCATGCTATGCAACACAATGCAAATGATGTTTATGCAATGCTCGCAAAAAATAATTATGATACTAACAAGCACTCAGCGTACTTTCAGTAATTCCAATACAATATCGTAGTATTTACTTAATAAATACTCGAGAAATCATTTCAGTTATGAGGGATACATCTACAATGCAAAACAAAACTAAAAGTGATCTTACCGGAGCGTTGTAGAGGAGTTGTGTGCTTTTGAAGAATAAATACTTTCGACACCAAAGTTATAGTTTAGGACAATTTTCAAAATCGACCCAGTTCTCTATAACTTGCAGCTCTGATACCAATCTCTAACACCCCCAATTTACATTGCGCAGCAGAAATACACAATTGGGTGCTAGACACAAGCATCATCACACAAGGTATATTGAACGACTCAAAAGTGAGACGTTTACACAAAATATAAACATGAGTTTCATAAAAGGTCTAAAACATAAATTTCATCCCATAATTGTACTTAAAACGACACCAGAGTAAAGCGTTTAGTCCCCATGGATCTCGACCAACAACCAACAAGTTTAGTACAGTACATCAACATAAAGTAAATTGTTCAACAGTAAAAGGTAGAAACAGTTTTTAGACCAACATTCTTCCAAAAGCCAAGCCACAACCTCCACAGCAAAGCTCCATGCTCCATCACTTCCTATTACCTGAAATACATGCATAAAACGAGTCAACAATAATGTTGAGTGAGTCTATAGGTTTATCAAATCACATTTGAACACAAGAAGAAAATCAATCATAATCATTTATAGAATTGTCGTACACACAATTTATATTCAAGACAATAATAATAATAAACATTGTATTTAAGCTCATGACACCGACCCCTTAACCAAATAGTCACCCACGCCAAATGTCGGCATGACTAGAATAAAACCATTGCCCCTCTAGGGTATTAGTTGCTAGAATACCACAATCTTATTCACGTAAAATTATCCTTCCCAGCGTGTTACTCAACGTAATGCCCTGGTCTCAGATAGGGTGGTCAACCCAATAGTACTATCATTAGAATAAGCGGCTATTCACGACTCACAACATCAAGTTAGAAGATAGTTAACGGCTCATGAATTTAGGGTCTTTAGCAACAAGTTACTCAATATAATGAATCCAACTTTAGGCAACATTCGGGTCCAACAATTACTCATGACTTATGTTCATTTATTTTCAAATAGCATGTATCCCCCTCGCGGGTATAAAACATTTAGTAGCTAGCATAAAAAGAGAGGCTACAGACTCACCTTAGTATAAGAGATCTAGCGAGATGATCGTCGATGATAATGGATGCCTTTCAAACACGAGAACCGCTACCTATCAAATAAGGCGCATTCATTAATAATGACTCGAGAAATAAATCATATATATATATATATATATATATATATATATATATATATATATATATATATACATATATATATATATATATATATATATATATATATATATATATATATATATATATATATATATATATATATATATATATATATATATATATATATATATATATATATATATATATATATATATATATATATATATATATATATATATATATATATATATATATATATATATATATATATATATATATATATATATATATATATATATATATATATATATATATATATATATATATATATATATATATATATATATATATATATATATATATATATATATATATATATATATATATATATATATATATATATATATATATATATATATATATATATATATATATATATATATATATATATATATATATATATATATATATATATATTATATATATATATATATATATATATATATATATATATATATAGATATATATCTATATATATATATATATATAATATATATATATATGTATATAATATATATTATATATATAATATATTATATATATAATATTATATATATATATCTATATAATATGAATATATATATATATCTGATATATAT